>JAGSMT010000111.1:0-1486050 GCA_029286875.1 Lamproptera curius
TTAGCTGAATCGAGACGCCTTCTTTGGGAAGTCGGTAAAAAGGTGATCGAGTAGTAGATTGGTATGCCTTTTTAAATAAATATTTACAATTGTTTTTCAGCCCTTTTTATAAAAAGCTGCACAAAGTTCTTCGAAATACTAGCAACGCTTGAGTACATAATTTAAACAAATATATTAATTAACCGTAGAACATATATATTATGTTACTGTATATATTGCGTACAAATCACTTTACTTTATAAGTTTACATATAATTCTTGGAATTACAATATAAAAGGCAATAAATTAGAAATTATTAATAGATTGTAATCATAAATATGAAAGAAAATAAAGAATGAAAGGTAAAAGAGGAAAACGATACAGGCTGTTATAATATTAAATTCTTGATAAAAACTTTCTAAAACTGCTTTTTTTAATCGTATTTCAATTTATTTTAACTTATTATCTATAAAAGTAAACACTTTAAATAGTAATAAAAATTGTTTCAATTAAAGATGTTATATTTATAACTATTGTTTAAAAAAATCGTAATTACACAGGAAACCTCACAGGAATTCAATAGTTTCACTACTATAGCAAAAAAATTATGGCAGTTAATTTACTTATGCATATGTAGACTGCATATGTGTGTATGTTACGTTAACAAAAATTTGCTTAGTCATTTTAGTGATGCGAAACAGTCAACCAAGTGAATAAAGGGCATCCGTGATTCAATTTCCGAGCCGCATTCTGTTTTGAACATATAGCTTTTAGGTATCGACATCATGAGGGATGGTCCGGATTTTTTGGCCTTTTTTTTTAAATTGTAGTACAGAACTTGAAGTTGAAATTGTATATGACTCACATGTTAAAAACATAAAATTAGTAATATGATTTTGAAATTAAGAAAGTAAGTGTATTCCTCCATAGTAATCAGAATTCCTTCTTTTGGTTGGGTTGCAGTTTTGCTTATTATTAATATTTGTTGCTATGATAAAAGAGACACCAAAAGTAGCATAAATGAAGTCCAGTATGAGCAGCTAAGCCACACGGTCAAAGACAGGCACGCTTAGCAATAGTGGCGTTGGCCAGCGTCATACCTTTTGGCGGCACGTGATGACTATGATATATATAAGATGCACTGTAATGCCTACTTAACATCTTTTTGAAATCGAATTTTAGGATTCCACATGTACATGTTGCTGGCGACTATAAAAATATTTACTGTTAAAAAAACAAATAATAATTACAAAGCTTTTTTCGTGTAATACCGTATTTGCATGTGCGCGCGACATTCAAATGCAATTAAAATGCTCAAACAATCAATTAAAATAATACACTATTTTTTCAAATAATTAATATTTTTAATTACACTTCATTAAATATGTTACAAACAAGATAATAAATTTTGCTCAAGCTAAAGAGATTACGAGTAACTCTGCGTATTTTTTATAAAATGTGTCTAATAACGTAGCGAGAGACTCAGTTTTAAGTTATATAAACAGGTCAAAGTTGTGAAAAGCTCCTTCAATAAATTACGTACGGAGTCATGTTTTTTAGGTCATTAGCTAGCATTGAAAGTTAACGCATAAATTTAAATCAAGTTCACAACATTATAATTAAAGTGAAATATTGTACCGAACTAGAAAATGTTTTTGGTTCTACTTTTATGCACATAATAATACGTTGAAAGACATTGCTTGGTAAAAAATATATAACTTTCTTATTCATTATGTATGAAATTAAACAATGGAACTTACTTAATACTATTGCCTAATTGTAGTGACAACTTTTACCAATTAGTTTAAAAATAAATAAATACAATAAGCGTTTCATTTCCCAAAGTCTATAATTAATTCAGTGTTAGTTATAGGTAGTAAGCTAAGGACTATCCAATATAATAAAGTAGAAAGGAATTATGTTTTATTAACAGAAGCTTCTGTCTAAACGGACCAGCAATTTAAATTATTTAAGGAAAATGTAACAAATAACCGCAATTTGTAATTTCCTAGAATTAATTACTTTAAAGATAAAATAGGACATTTGGTATTATAAATTTTATTAAAATGATCAGCTTGTTTTTGCTTTTAGAATAAATATCCTTCTCTTTTAGCTAATCATAACCCAGGCTGAAATTTTAAATGAGAATCATTCCATGTAATAACCATAAACCGCGAATTGTACTTACAATTATACGATATTGTAATGTATAAGAACTTTTGATTAGTATACAGTCATATACTTAAGTATATGACTTATTTATTATCTTGTTAATACTTATGAGATTAATCTATGCTTATATTATAAACAGGAAAGATTTATAGCTTTGTGTGTATGTTTACAATGAGAAAATTCAATAACTACTTAATAACTTCTGTTGGTGTTTTAGAATTTCTTTCAACATTAAAAGCTACATGGTCCTTAAGTAAAAAAGGCTACTTGTGGCCCCAGGAAAATACGTTTTTAAATGGCATTGGACGCTTGTTGATAGGGGTAACCAAAGCCAAACAAAAAAGCTTTATAACGGCAACTACAGAAACTTACTATTTTTTTGTAAATAAATACACATAATATTAAAACTAACACGAGAAAACGCTATGTTCTTCGGACAATACGTTAGCCATGGTTGGATTCGAACGAATATTTTTAAACGAAAGTAATTTGTTCTTATAACTTTACTCTAATCTTTAGACTACAAAATTTGGCGCTTTAGTAAAAGGTTGTTTGTGTCATTTTTCTTCATACATAAAGCAAATAGAAAACTAAATCAAAATTGATTGTACTGGTTTTACTATAAATTGAGAAAAAAAATTATAAATATCCATACTCTTACTTAAGTCTTTTATGCACAAAAATTTTGAAAATTGATTACAAATCGATTGGTCTGTTTAGACGCATTTATATAAAGACCCTCATATTGTAACAAAGCATAAAACGACCTATTTTTCATTCTTTAAGTGAATTCTTTAGTTACGCTAATGATAATGATTGAAAGCGCTAAAACTGTTTTCAACTGAATAAAGATATATAATATTTTCTTATGAATCATTTTAGTCAAAGTCAAATCCAATGTTAATTGTTCTTTTATATTAACATTCCTTTAACATATATTTTAAGTAAATATATATGTGATAAGTATACATATATACGCTTCGAATGAGATGAAGCATATATAATAATCTCTGTTGTCATAAACGCGCATTTTAAAATTAATATGCTTATTTATTAATGCATGATTTCCTAACGACTCGTTTACAGCTAAACTCTTTAATATTATAAAGAGATAAAAACAATGTATTAAAAGTATACAATCAATAAGTGTTTGTGGCAAAAGGTTGTGAAAGAGTAATTAAGTATAAATTGTTTAATTTTCACCTTATTTATTAATCAACGAACAAAAGCCTTAAACTTAATAATACTGCTTTAAATGTAATTATGCCAATTATTTTGTAACATTATAAATCATTGGATATCCAATATTCTCTTATTACTAAATGGAGTTTAATTAATTATAGGAAGTTACAAAGTGCGGTCATTTGTACCCTCTCCTTTAAATTCACGAAATGACTTATTTATAGTTCTATCATACATTAGCGGTTGTTAATAAATTACTAAGAATATATTTCAATATATATTCGCACTAAGGTAAGGTCTTCGCGATTATATAACTTTGAAGTAAATAGATAAAAATACGACAATAAACTCTTTGATTTTAATCTAAAAGAGTTTTAGAAGTTACAAAGGATGCTTTATATGTATGTTTAAAAATGATTGGTATTAACACTAGCAGGCACAATCTTTAAAAAGAAAAATATTGAAAATCTCATAATGTAGTCGTAATAACATTGAAAAGTTCATCAACCAACTTCACAGACCATCTAATGCTCCCCGCTCTAGTCGCCAGTCAAAGTAAATACAAAGGATATTATTGAAGAACCCTATTATATCGTACTCCACGACTGTGTGTAAAATAGCAGCGATCATAAGAATCTCCACTGTGCGAACACATAAAATCGTGGATAAAATTTGGCTATGACAAAGATGTCCGCACGATGGGTCCACCACGTTCGACAGTAGGACAAATACACGACCGAAAGCGAATTTCAAAGCTATGTATAAATATAATGAAGCGTAATCGATTTTTCTCTGTAGATGAACTTGGTTTCAACATTATACATCAGACTCAAACCAGAAATTCAAACAATGCAAAGAGAAGAGAGGAACGGAAGAAGAGAGGCCTGGGAAGATGACAGTTTTTGTAAATCGACTACTTGAAAAAGGGTAACAATAATAAGTAATATAATTAATATTATTTTCAATACAATTTAAGAAACTGAAATTGAGAATTAATCTCGTAGGCAGATAGAATCAATACAAAAGCACCGATCCGATTTATTTATAGTGACCGGGGACAGTCATAACTACCCAATGGGCTGTGTTTCAAGGACGTACCTAGCTCGACGTACTAGCCCTTTATGACGATATAGATTAACAGAATATTAAGCATAATCCGTGCCTGCATAGCTCGACTACAAAGATTGCTTAAACATAATATTCATAACGTTTTCCTAAGCTAAAATACAGAACGCGATGTTCTGCTTTCTGTTTATTTTTTATGTAAATTTAAGCCAAATATTGTGCTAGTCGAAGAGGTGTTTAACTCTTTGACTCTAGTAAAATTTTGTTAGCGTTGAAAAAATTAGACACAAACATGCATATAACCAGCGGTATACACATAATAAAAACGGGAATGTTAAACAAGATTCAAATACGCGTTCACCTGTTTTTTAAAGTGGCAATTTGTAAAGCGGAGAATATGTGAAGTTTTCAGACGGTTGCATTTTTAATTGTTATTTATCCGCTCGGTTCGCACTCAGAATAAGTAACAGAGAAGCTTTTTAAAAATGTAGGTTACTTGAAATGTGTACTATAGTAGTGAAAATTTTCAATTAGAGTTTTTTTCTGTTTCAGCTTAAAATTATGCAAAAGAGACGAACGTCTTATAGATCAAACGGCATTATTGAAAAATTACGTATAATAAGAGCTACTATTTCTTTAGAATTTCTGATAGTGTATTCTATGAAAAAATATTTGAATCGTATTTTTCTATCTTTTTAAAACAAGCGAACCTATTAAGGTAGCTATAATCCTAAGTTAATATGGGGTCGGCATAGTCGGTTAAAATGTTTCCCTTTTTAAATCCTCTCTGATTTCTCACTTCAATGCTTAATTCTTTCTTTTTAAAATGCTACATTTTGGTTTTACTTATTGTAAAACATCTCCTTGCACGAAATAAATCTATATTAATTCTGCAATTATTTTTTTTCTCTTATTTTCTTGCTATCACTTTTCCCCATATCGTCATACTATGTATTATGACTTTTTTTGCCGATAATAATTGCAATTATGTATGTCACGTTTTTTTTGAAAAATGGAAACAAGTCCAAAATTTATAAAAAATTAAATTAGCAATTTCAAAATCTTTCTTGGTTCCAATGATATACCATCTGACCGCTCGCTTTAATTTAGTTAATATAAATAATATTAACATTATTATCTATTTAACTGCCTTTGGTTCGGAAATACTATGTCTTAAAATTAACATTTAAAAAGTTATACAATCAAATGAACAATTTATATTTTTATTTCTTCCATAGGTAGTAAATATTTCTTCTTTCTATATTATGATATTTATAATTTAGAGTGCAGTAAAAGAAGTTGGAATAATATACTTACTAAAGTGTATACGAAATCATACAAAGTTTAAGTAAATATTTTATTTATAACAATAAATAATATATTTATAAATTTAAACAGCATACTTTTACTTTATCCCTATGTGGTATTCTTGGAACTCGTTTTATTGCAAAAAATATAACCAAATTTGTAAAGACTGGAAGATGAATGTTTCATATTTGCGTTGAGCAACATGCACGTTCCTTTCATCGCGTACGGTTTATGTGAAATTATGTATGGTGATAGATGATAACAGAGATAAAGGAACAGGAAGGTGCTTCAAATGGAGCTAGATGTTAAAGTATATTTTTCGATGTTCTTATTATTTTAGAACTTTTTTATAAGCAATTTTGCTTTAGTATATATATCGACATTTCTATTAGGCTAGAATAAATTAAGAAATCAGCTATGGTTAAACATGAAAACGCGTTAGTACGATCAAAATAGATAATTATCATATATATACATAACAGACTTCAGTTACACACCCTTTTTGTATTCATTTACTTAATTTAATGCTAGACTTTTCTTGATATTACAATAAATAGTAAGAAATTGAAATGAGGTAATGCAATAGTTTTTTATAAAAAAAAATATTATAATGTACATTTGTATAAATATTTTTCCGATACCGTAATTAAATTATTTTTTAAAAGCAAAATTCAAGAAACTGCTATAAAAAATTTATTATTCTTGAACGTTGCGTAAAGTATGGTACACAACCTTTTGTATGAATATTGACAAAGTTTGAAGTCTTAAGATGAAAATGATGCTATAATCTGATAGCTGATAACAAGTATAAAAGTAAGTTAATTTGCTCTTAGCAGCTTTCTAGTAATCTTACTTACCTAGTATAATTTTATGTAAAACAATGAATTTCACAAGCGACAAGTTTGTAGATATGAAATTCTTCGCAAATCACAGTGACAAAATTCGTCAGAGTTTGTAATTTTTTTTTAATATTTAAGAAATCATTAAAAGTTATGCAAAAAATCAAACGTTAGGTAACGTTTTCTGGTCTACCAATTAGATGTATGTATGAAAAATGTTAAATTTTACATATTTTTATGCAGTAGCAGCGCAACCCATTTTTCACATTCTAATGGGTCTTTTATCTGCCACAACCGAAAAGGATCAGAAGGGGGCCAAATATCAATATGCCTATCCGACTATATTAGCACGTAATACTCAACCAATTGAAAAAGTTTGTATTTTATTCGCCAGATTGTTGATGTTTTTTATGATGACATGTCATCGCAATATATTTACAATCTACAATAGGAATTAAAAAAGGCACATCTTTTTCTTATTCAAAACTTATTTACAATTCGCATTTTAAGCTTATATCGGTTTGAATCAGACGTGGGTCGTTACGTCACTTTTAAGAAACGAAACAAAACCAGTTATGTGGACGGCGTCACTTGTTTTAAAACAACTACTATTTTTTTAACTGCCTATTTTTTATATTGCTACTGTGCATACAAACATTACCCAACTATACTATATTTTGTGTTTGAAGCCATGCAGTTAAATAAATAGATTCCCTGCACACTTTATTTTAGCTTAGAAATATAAAATGTTTATTGATTGATTGATGTTTACTATGAACCTATGATTGCAATAAAAATATTAATGCGGCCATACTTAAAACTTAATTTTATTGTTAAAATTATGATATAATTATCTTATGTTTCATTACGATGTTAATTATGGTAGTCGCCGTCGGAGGACCCAAAATCTCAAAATTATTAGATATAAATTTATTAAGACAAAATTACAATTTAACTTATAGCAAACTAAGTTCTAGTCTGACTCCTTTCGATGCAGAAATGGAATGACCTGAGCTAGTATTGAAATTATCGTAATGTAGTAATTCAACACGATGGAAATTTCCAGTAAAGTGCAGCGTCGGATGGCAGCGGCCTCTTTGGGTTCGTTGACGTTCCTGCTTGATGAAGCATATTTGCCTCGTGTCGACTCGTTTGACGCAGCATATTGTACCGTGAATCGATGTTGCAATGAATAGATGACGCTGCATAGTTGCAAATTTGCTAAGGGCTTCATCATAACACTCTCCTGAGAACAGCAACTACTTCGAGACTTGAGGGAAGTATTGCTGTCTTATTGGGTCCAGGTTTCGGTGCGAATAACGTCCTCTCGGCTGGACCTCAGAGGGTTTTTAAAACCCCAACATCCCACAATGTCTTGTGTTGGATGGATTAAAAAGCTTATGGACCATAATGGTATCGCCCATGGTATAGGAAATTGCGAGATTTGTCGACTTGGGGGTACCGGATATGATTTGAGTTTCCTCAAAATTTGGATCAATTGATTTGGTGAAATAGAAGAGCTAACGTAGCCGTTGTGTCTGGTTTATGATCTTCAAAGGCGTTCCTTCAACTTGTTGCTGTTGGTAGGTAAATTCCCCGTTGTGGTAAAAATTGCGGGATGGGGACCAGTAGATGACGTTGTTGTAGTCCCCACGGAATTGATACGTATTTCGTCATATTGGAATATATACGTAATGTTTGACGAGTTCTCCGGCGATCCGAAGAGCGGTGGTCTCGCGTTCCCAAAGAGGTTAATTTGAGCGGTGGACAGTCCGTTTGATGCCGGTTGATGGTCCATCTTATCTCCCAGGGTAAAGTTACCGTACGGGCATTCACCTCCATGTACCAAACCATTGTTTTTGCTATCAATGGATAAGGAGGGGATACCTGCCGAATTGGGGCGACGGACGTTTAATAAGTCGAATGCCAAGGGAAAATATATTTTTTAAAAAAATTATAACTATTCTGTTCCCAAAAAATAATACCGGCAATTTTCGTAATATTCTCTTTAGTTCAATCCTATGTTGCTTTTATATATTGTTTAATTTTAAATTAATTTAAAACTAATCTTATAATAGAATGATGTGTTTGTGCCGAAAAACGCAAAATATTCTCTATTCGTTAACTCCATATCATCTAATTTCTTAATTATACTTAGCTGTTGGCAAACTCATGTATTTTATAAGACTTGAACCCTTGAGCTTGGGTTTGGATGAGCTGCAAGGTTAATTAATTTTGGATTGATTTTCATAATTTATTAAATTTCAAAGGATCCATTCTTTTTAGACTTACGGTGCATTTACGATTGATTTTATTTTATTCTGAAGAATTTTGATAGCATTGTCATATCTACCATCTGGTAATCCAGGGTTGCCCATAGTTTAAAATGAGCCCCAAACCATCAAAGGACCTCTTTTTGTTCGCATTGGTTCTAGTTTAAATTATAAACTTTATTTAATTTAACGATAAAATTCTTTTGGAGTTCATATAGTTAGTTGATTTGCAACTGACTTTGAAATGATAATTGAATTTGCAAATACTTTATCTTTATATCTTGTTCAAATACTGTTGCATGGTAGTGAGAATTACCCGGGCCCATAAAAAGGAAGACCGGGCCATCACCGGATCTTTGCCGTTTCCTTATTGATATCCAGGCCTTATGAATGGAATCAGGACCAGACACCCTGCAACAATTAAAATTTAGGGACCGTTTTAATCGATTTTTTCGCCGGGAAACTTTTTGGATTTAAAAATGTATAGGTGATTCGCAAGAACTTTATCCTGACTATATGGGCGCTAATTTTTGAGTTTGAAAGGTTGCTGATAAAGACGCGCTGATCAGGTTGGTATTCGATTTCTGTTCGCGGTCCTTATTTAAATTTTTCGATTTGGGGTAACGATGACTCATTAATAGTATTAAATTTTCATATATCTCGGTGATTTTAAGTATTGGCATTAAATGCTTAGACAATCAATATCAAAGGGTCGCGGGATCAAAGGGGGTTATTAATCGAAGGACACTTGGAAACGAGGGATCGAACTTTGAAGCTAAGATTCCGTAGGGACTAGATTGGAAATATCTTGATCTTTGTGAGTTAATTTTGGATGAAGATGTTCCGAATGTAAGGAAACCTCCGATCCCGTTATCTTTGGACTATGTGGAAAATTTTTATGATGGTTTATTTTTCAGAGTTACGAATTCCAAACAACTGGTTCGTAAATTCAGTGCCGTTATTGAACTATTTTGGGTAAACCGTGATGCGTAAAAATTTAAAAGGCTTGAAGGTGTGATTCGTTTGTCGCGAATGAGCTTGACATACTTAGAAAATCGACAATAGTTAAATATTTTCGTTTTGAATTGGAAAAAATCCATGTGAACAATTTCGAATGGTTTCGAGCGGGAACATGTTGAACTGTTGTCTAATGGGATTACGGCTATTTTGCTTGACCGCACACCGTACAACTTTAAAAATTTTGTGAATCGTCCTTTTCTTAGGCCAAAATATCGACGGGATAAGGATGACATTCTTTATTCCGGTGGTTGGTTTATCAGGTAATGTTTATTTCTTGTTGCCCGAGGTATTCTTTTATATTTTCCACTTCAATTTTGATAAACCAAATTCATAGGGAGTTTTTAAATTATTTTGAATAATAGGTTGATATCAAAAAGAAGCGGGGATTAATAACAACGGTTTTTATTTGAGTATATTCTTTAATTCATCAAACGATTCTAAGTTGGACACACCCTGGATGTCCTAGTATGCGTATCAAGGGTTTAGGGGTCGGTTTTTGATATCACAACTGTAATACATCGCCCTTGAAATTTATTTAATGGTTCCGGGACAGGGACTTCTAAAATTGGGATTTAAACTGGTATGAGTGAGGCTTGACGAATTTTCCTAAGGTGGGCATTCTGACGGGTTTTAACAACTAACTGATTTCTTCGTTATTAATTTGGATGCGGCAAAGCGTTCCATTACAATTATACACCTTTTTTATTCTACAAGAAATGATTCCGAGGTTTGTTTCCAACGGTTAAACGAGAGTTAGGTCCTTTTACGTTCATAACCCACTGGAGTGGTTTTGGTCCGTTGTTTTAAATTTTCGTCCAAAAAATAAGGTCAAATATTTAGTCGCCCATACGATAAAGGGTTCCTTTTCGATAGTACATAGTTGTTTCCAATGTTCGGGTGCGCGACGCGTGCACGGCTTATCCGCACCTGGGCCCGGATTATGCGCCTATTGGTTTTAGATGCGTAGTTGTAAGGATGAAATCTTTAGAAAAACTTTAAAAGAATTGGGTCATTAATTAGGGCGTTTCTTTTTCAAAACAACTTGTATCTGGCGTTAATTACGATTTTCCTACCTTTTTAAACATTGCGTTAAGGGTTTGGTAACGTGGAAATCGAATAAATTTTCTAAAACCTACTAAACAAAACTGTTTTTTTCTTTGGGTAAGGATACTTTGAAATTTGAAACTTATCCGGGTTAGGTTGAACCATCTTTTCAATTATAGCCCAAGATAGCCGTTTCAAGGGAAACGGGACTTATCATTTGATTTTTAAAGTTGAATTCAGCTTTTGGAACACCTTCTCCAGGTTAACCATATGTTCCTGGGAAGACGCTCAATATCATCAAATAAACTAGACAAAAAGTGTTTTTTGGTTTTAAACATTGTCCATTGGCTGAAAGGTGAGGAGAGTTTTTTAATCCCATTGGATGCAAAAATTGTAGTGACCATTCTCGACATTAATGCTGTCTTGGGGTAGCGTGGCACCAACCTGATAGCCGCCAGTGGTCCAAAGTCGAAAATACGCAGTTACCGTTTATCTAGGACGTCGTTTATGTTAGTATCGATACTTATCCCCAAGTTTTTCGTTTGTTTGCGAAACAGACACGCCATTTAGTTTTTCCCGGATGGGTATTTTTTTGGAACCCCCATATAGGGTGGCCCGCGGATTCCGATGGTGGATAAGCCGATTCGGCATCTTGTTATCTGGTCCCAATCATCTCTGATATACGGGCCCGATAACTTTTTGGTATCGGTATCTCATCAGTTGTCTTAATGCATGTTAATTTTGTTAGTGAAGGAACTTTCACCATCGATATAGAATACATAAAATTTGAAATAACCGTCGGTTGGGCGCCCCACGTTCAAATGATCCGTGCGTGGGATAGAATTCGCGCGAGAGTCTAAAGGGATTGAAAATTGAACGTTGTGGGACCCGGCGAAATTGGTTGGTCTGGGTATTAAATCGGCTTGGGTCGGGTTGTAATTTCTAAAAATCCGCGTTTTGTACGGTGGTTAGACCCCCCAAAACAATTAGAAATAGTTTTTTCGAATTAAATTCACCGTCATGTAAATTTCGATTTAACATTTTAGGATGAGTTGGGAAATTTCTTCCGTACCAATTCACGGCAAAATCATGAAAGTATTGGTCGGACTGTGAAAACTTTGTCCTTTAAGTCGATTTTGTTCAAATTTTTTTAATAAATCCAAACCCGATAAGGCGTCAAATAATTATGAAATTTAAAATATATAATTTTATGTCGTCCGATTGAACTTGAGAAACAAGGAAATAAAGAATAATTATTCCTTGAGGTGGCATGAAATTGGGTTACTTAACGGGGCAAAGTTAAGCGGCAAACGAATAGAACATTTCGATAGCACCAGGACAGATAAATGATTGGTTTCCCGTATCTATAAGGTTTTAAGGTGGATCCAAAATTTGGTATGGAACTGTCCATTTTAAATTAATTTATTTTAAGTTGTTCAATTTGTAGATTCCAAAAACTCCCTCCCAACCAGAGGGTGAGGTTCCCAAGTTACCTGAAGGGCATCGTCAATCACGTCATAACCGCTGAAAATTACTGAGGTTGAAAACCAAAAATCACTTCCGTGGATAAAAGTAAGGATCACACAAAAAAACATGGGGGGCGTAACATATAATAATCAGGGTAAAGAACTTTTATCAACTTCATTAATATTTATTTCTTTCTTTTAAAATAGTTTGAAGGGGGGAGCCCCGGTGCCAATCAGCCGGTAAAGTTGTTACCCGAGGCCTTTCGGGAACGGTGGCTCACCACCCCAGGCTTAGGGCCTTGATTTTGTGGTTATCCCAGGGCAATTTGGAATTTTTTGCAGCGCATTAAGGGCGGGGCCAAAATTTGGTCGCGTAGGAAATTTTTGTCTAGATGGCAGTTGGGAAGTTGGCTTCCAGCCCTTTGAGGGGCGCCAATTGGGAATTGTGGTGTCGAGCAACGGAATTGAATTTTAAACGGAGATATTAAACTACACTTGTTTGGGTAATTGAAAAACCGGATTTCTTTTCCAAATTGAATCATTACGGTTTTAGACAAACACAATTCTCTGCACGAACTCTGGGCTTTTCAGCATATCTGGACATTTGATAGAGAGCCCGGGTTTTTTAAACCCCTCGCACAAATCCTGCATTGTTAACTTTTTATACAAAGACGTTTAGCTTCAATAGGGGTATCGAATTTCCTGTAGGCTGACATATTCATAATGGTACTGAATAAATTTAAACATTTATCGAAAATTTTGGGGAACTATTCCCCTGGTAAAATAAGGTCGTTATATAAAGCGGTCTCTCTCTGTCCGAAAAATTTTAATTAAGTATTCTTTATCTTCCCAACCCAAAATGCCATTTGAGAATTTATCCGTGCAGCTGACCCGGTAATTTTTAAAATACCGTTTACCAGGCATAACTTAGCTAGGCTCGTTGCCGGGATTTGCAGCCAAATATTCCGCTACTATTTGGTCACAAGTGGATAAACCTAGGTAATATTGCGGTTCCGTCAAAATCGGTACCAGGCGTAGGGCTTTAAAATTGCGTTCATCGCCATCTCGAGGACTGATTTAAATCGAGTCTAACGAGGAATCTACGGCTATCTAAATCTTCACTAATATTTCTATAGCTATCCAAGTTGAGCCTACGAGCAATTGTGCACGTGCAGGCCTTTAGGAGTAGTGTCTTAGGATGAAAATCTTGGAAACTAAAAGGACCTTATAAGGATATTGAGGACAACACACAAGGATAATCTTAAGTGTACTACATGGATTTCATTCCTGGTTCTTCGGGATCGATTTTCGGATTTTTTCCTCCAGCACGGACTCCAGGTTCCAGGATCCGGGCGCGTTGAGTATCTATTCTAGATCCCTAGCTACCCTAGGTATCCCCTGACTGCGCCAATTATGGTAGGTCTGTCGGAGGACCCAAAAAAACTCAAAATTATTAGATATAAATTTAATTAAGACAAATTACAATTTAACTTATGCTAAGCAAGCCTAGTCTGACTCCTTTCCAGCGAGAAATGGAATGACCGAGCTACATTGAAATTATCGTAAGTAGTAATTCAACACGATGGAAAATTTCCAGTAAATGCAGCGTCGATGGCAAGGGCCTGCTGGGTTGTCGGAACCGTTCCCGTTGATGAAGCATAATTGCCTCGTGTCGACTCGTTTGACGCAGATATTTGTACCGTGTGAATCGATGTTGAATGAATAGATGACGCTGCATAGTTGCAATTTGTTGGGTTGTACATATAACACGTTTAAAACATTTGTTATAATTTTTTTGCACTTTTATATACACTGTTCAGTAAATTTGTTCGTTTGGCTATATATTTTTTTCAATTAACAAAATCATTATTTTGTTTTTCATTTAATTTACTAGTTTCGTGACGTCATTTAAACGCCAACAGCACGCGCGCGTTTGGATTTATTCAAGTCATTAGCTCTCAATCACTCAGAATTTTATTAACTAACGTCTCTCTCGCTCAACCAAGATGTGTAACATGTAACGCTATACGTGTTTACGTTTTTCATGTAACTAATGAGCTCACTCCTTCACCGCTTTTATAAAAACTTTAGTTTCACTCGAAACAAGTTATTGCAACTAATGACGTGAAAAAACGCTCACGCCTAATCTGAATACTGATAAAACAGCTTTAGTAACGTTTTATTAATGCTACAAACGTGAATGTTCAGTGAGCTTGTGTATTCAACAAAGATTTTATGATCAATAGCAATGCTCTTGACACCTCACCGTGTTTGCTGAATCGGGTATAAAACCTTTACTTGATATTTCAATCACATTTTATGATAGCATGCACATTCCTTTACTATGAATATTACGCGCAAACACAGGTTTATCTATTGAAAGTATAAATATAAATATTGTTTATATTATAGTATTTTTTAATATAAAAGTAATAGTAAGCATTCATTTTCTTTTTCTTTCAGAAAAAATTATAATTATCCATTATGATATCTAAAAAACTGATAAGAGCAAGTAATAGAAAAGAATATTGATGAGTTTGACGAGCAAAGGGCTAAAGTAAATAGTTTCTATATAATAATATAAATATCCAATTAAAACAAATTTGGACTTTTCAACTTGCAAAATATTTAATTTAAAAATAATATTGAGAAGCGAAAGTATAAGGTTTTGTAATATTTTTGGGCCGATATTGTTATTGTGCAATCTTTATTAAAATATAAACAAATGGCTAATATAATTGAAGCAGTCACTAGTTATAAATTTAATTGTGTCTTCGAAAAAAATATTGTATGCCTAGATTGAAAAAGAGGCAGTTTTTTTATGTTACTTATTTAGAGTAAAATTTTGAAATACTTCTTTGAACGAGATACTTTTAGCAAGATTGTGAAAATACATAATTACTCTACTGATCCGAAAAAAGAACATTGAGGATACGAACCCACGACTTCCGGTTTCTGAAGCACATGACTATACCACTAGGCTACGGGGTTATATAAATATATAAACTATCGTATAATAAAAATATAAAAACTATCGTGGTACATAGTAGGCTTAGATTGTGACGCAATTATAAATTTTTTTTGTTTTAAGATGTTATTTATAGTGATTTATAATTATACCTATTTGTGGTTTTTTTTTGTGACATTCTACAATAATTATAAATCCAAATTTAAGTAATATATTCAGAACGATACCATTTAAGCAACGTTAATCTATATTTAATATCATTAAATGTCAAAAGAGGCTTTAATTTCTACATTAATATAAAATTATTTCCAAAAACACTTTACCATTAATATTTCGATTAATTCATTTATTCCTTTGAGATTTTTTCTTGTTGCTCTAATGAAATATTAGCTTAAACCCTAAAACTCAGAATTAACGAAACCTTTTATTTAAATATTTTGGTACATTAAACCAAATAAGCCTTTGATAGTAATAAACAGGGTAACATCATTGTAAAACATTTTTTTGAATTAATTAAAAATAACTTTTGAAACTAACTTAACAAAACGTCTAAGAATTTTAATTCAAATTAGAAACACAGCAAGCGGCCTGTTTAAATTTTTCGAAATATCGTATACGTATCCAATTTTTTGCGTCACTGCCAGCAGCGGACCCGTCCACACGTGCTTGCCGCCGTTTTCAGTGCGAGGTGCGAGGTATTTATTGCCCGCTTCCGTGAAGGCATTGCGCTGCGCCATCTTTGTTTATGGGTACGGGCACCTGCGCTCATTAAACGCTTTTGTCGTACTGCTGACTTCATCGCGTTTGCTTTAATACGCTTCCTCAAGCGGCCGACGAAAGCACGGCTGTGTTATGCAACTTGTATTTAAAAAAATTGTGTTGTCTGCCGTGTGACAAAACGATTTTGTGTTTTTTGGTTGAACTAACTGTTTTACGGCTATATTTTGCTATATTGTACGTTTGATCTTGTTTCTTACTGTTGCTGAGCTAGCCAGTACACACATCCCTGTCAGGCTTAGATTCCAAACGCTTGGCACTCCGGTAGGCACCGGAAAGACTGTGTCTTTGCGTTGGGTGACGCAGCTTATAATACAAATAATTATGCGATATCCAACCTTAAACCTTCGGTATAACAAATGATGATCAAGATGGCGTAGGGATGTGACGACCCAACCGCCCACTTGACGGTGGATCTGCCTTACTGAGGGTTAGACAGATCCGTAGTACAAGTGCAATTAGTCTATTGCCAATCCACCTGCTCAGCGTGGCAATTATGAGTATTTTCTTTCCAATGAAAGCCAAAAAAGTAAAACGGCCCCTAGTTCCCGATAGTTCCACTATTCCTGGCCACGGTAACGGCCAAGGTAGCGGTGGGACAAGGGGTGCGAAGAATCCCCGGGTTACTGATCGCTACCAGCAAAAACTTGAACCGGTTACGTATAATGGACGAACGTTGAGACTTGGTGAACACATGGCCGAGCTGGAGGTAAAACTAGGCAAGATCCGGTGACACGTTTTAGGATTGTGTGAAGTCGGAAGACGGGGAGAGGACACCGTAACCTTGCCATGGGGCACGTTTTCTACTTCCGAGAGGGTGACCATCCGTCACAAGGCAGTGTGGGATTCCTCGTCAATAAATCCATTTTTGACAACATTGTCATAGTTTCGAGCGTGTCAAGTAGGGTAGTGTACATTGTTCTTAAACTCTCTAAGAGGTATTTCCTCAAAGTGATACAGGTGTACGCGCCCACTTCGACACGCCCTGACGACGAAGTGAAGGTCTAAGGCCCGCTATAACGTTGTCATGGGGGATTTTAATGCCAAAGTAGGAGTACGACAGGGCATTGAATCGTGTTTAGGACCCCACGGTGTCGGTAGTCGAAATCACAGGGGACAGATGTTGGTCAACTTCCTCGAGAAGGAAGAGCTCTTCTTAATGAGTTCATATTTTAAGAAGAGGCCTCACAGGAAGTGGACATGGCAGAGTCCTGATACTGTGACAAGGAACGAGATAAACTTCATCATGACGGACCGGAAACACATATTCAGGGTTGTCTCTGTGATCAATCGGTTCAAAACCGGAATCGATCACCTACTGGTGAGAGGCACCCTGAACTTAGATTTCCAGTGAGAGCGGGTCCGCTTGGTGAGGTCTACCCTCCGACCTAACTTCCGGCAAACCGTGATGGGCTCGGAAAAATTCCAAATGGAAGTAAAAAACCAATTCGATGCCCTTAACATTTCGGAAACCACAATGGCAGTTGACGAGGCCCTTGATGCCGTGGTGGACTGCATATGGGATGTGGGGTAAAGGTTTTGTAGGAGTAAGCGTACTGGCGAAAAGTCCAAGCTCTCCGATGAGACGCTCAATCTTATGGAGGAACGTCGGCAGCATAAGGAGACTACTTCAACAGATGTGAAAATTCTTTCAAAGCGGATCCGCAAACTTATACGCCGAGACCTTCGCTGCTCAAATACGCAACGAATAACTAGAGTGATTGAGCAGAATAGAGGGTCGAAGGTTTTTGGAAAAGCTCGGAAGAAGCCATCTGTCGAAGCTCAGGAACAAGCTCTGGCTCGACTATTTTCACTAAGCCTGGGAACTTGTCGGAGATAGAGGACGTCTATCGCAAATTGTACGCGTCACAGGCCCTCAACCCAATTATGGTTTAACATCCTGTGCTAGTCTGACTCGGCATCATTCTGTGAGCTCCTAACGTCAACTTTGATGAGGTTAGTCGGGCTCTTAGGCAGCTTAAGGGAGGAAGGCTCTGGAAGGATGGAATCACGACCGAACTGATTCAGCGGGGGCTGTTCTAAATGTGTTTCAACAGGTATTCTGATTTCGTCCTTCAAAGAGGCATTTCCCCAAGGCGATGGCTCGAAAGCGAGGTGTTGTTTTTCAAGAAGGAGACAATACTCTCATCAAAAATTACGTGACCGATCTCGCTTTTAAGTCACATATACAAGCTGTTCTCAGAGTCGTGACGAATCGCCTCACCAATAAGCTTTGATGGATTCCAGCCACCGGATCAGGCTGGGTTTCAGAGGATTTAGCACATAGACCACATCTTCACCATAAGGCAAGTTGTCAAAAGACCCTATGAGTACATAAGCCAACTTTGCCTTGCCTTTGTAGAACTATGAGAAAGCTTTTGACTCTGTAGAAACCTGGGCTGTTCTGGAAGTCCTTCAACGGTGTCAGGTCGATTATCGAAACGTCGAGGTGTGGAGAGGTCTCTATAGTGGCGCGTTTATGTCTGCCCTGATTCCAGGGGGTCGAACGATACCAATCCAAATGCATCGAGGAGTACAACAGGGGGATGTTCTTTCCCCGAAGCTGTTCACTAATGCTTTGGAGGATGTCTTCAAGACCCTAGACTGGGCTGGATGTGGCATAAGAATCAACGGCCAGTACCTTTCACACCTCCGTTTTGCCGACGATATCGTTTTAGTTAAACTTACTTAATTTGTCATATAAGAACATTCTTTATATACGTTCAAACTATTTTATATACTTAATTCAAAGTTTGGAGCATTAAACGCCATAAACTAAATGAATATATCAAGTTTCCAGTATTGTATAGTAACTTCAAAACTGTTCCTTTCAAAGCTAAACATGCAAATTCTCCGCAGAAATATGCTTCTAAACTCACTGAAGTTTAGTTTGTACTATACATATGGAACTTGTCTATATTGTTTAATTCCCGTATAAAACAATAACAATAAGTAACCAAACATTTCTTTACCTATAAATGTTATTACATATAATATAACGCATTAATCTAAAATTACATAAAATGGAATATTATAAAAACAATAATGAAATTGAAGCATGCAGATGGATGGTGTAGCTATAGGCTGCCCAGTTTCCCCCATGGTTGCTGACATTTTTATGGAGGACTTTCAGGAGCAGGCCCTTAAATCAGCTCCTGTTCATACAAGGTTTTACAAGACGTATGTTGATGACACTTCCACAATATTGCCAAACACTAAAGTGAATACATTTTTAGACCATCTTATTTCAATACATTCCGAACTTAAATTTACTGTGGAATTAGAGTCCTTTAATTTTTTGGCCTTTTTAGATCTTTTAATTATTACAATTCAATTAAAATCTTTAGCCATACAGTATTTTGTAAACAAACCCATACAAATAAACACCTTAACGGAGATTCCCATCTCCATTCTTCCTAATCAGATAATGTTTGTAAATGCCTGTTCTTGAGGGCACAACAAATCTGTAATGAGCAACACCTGACCACTAAGCTGCAGAATGTCAAGCAAGAGCTGCGAGACAACAAGCTCAAAATTCCACGCGTGCATCACAGGGACCGAGTGAAGCCGGCCACAATCGAGTGAATACCTGCCGTCCTGCTCTACCTGAGAGGTGTCACAGACAAGATTGGCTTCATCTTGAAGAAGGATTGCATAAAAACATATAAGCCACCTAGAAAGATAAGTCAAATTTTACCATCGCCGAACTGCACTACCCCTCTGCAAGACCCAGGAGTTTACAAGCAGGACTGTAAATCTGGTCTCTCTTACATAGGCCAGACAAAAAGATCTGTCAGAACTCGTATCATAGAACACATGCCTGATGTGAAGCACCGTCGGTTAAAGAAGTCTACAGTTTGTGATCATATTTTGAACCAGCCTAACTATTGCATAAGATTTTATAATACACAAATTCTCGCAAAAGGACACCAATTTGTAGCAAGAATGATTAGCGAAGCTATTAAAATAAAAAAAAATCGAAATTTCAATAGAGAAGGAATTTTGTATATTACTACATAAAACCCCAAAACTATTTATAAAAACACCAAAAAATATTTATTATTTATATGAAGTAAATTGATCTACGTAAAATCTTATTTAAATAAAGTTCTATTATGCCTTAAAAGTTTAACATAAGAACGGTAACGGTAAATATTCCAATAAAATGTAATGTAAAGGACATTTTAAGCTTGGGATTATTTTAAAATGAACACCTATACCTATATCACATAACGCAAGACTTAGTTAGAACCTTGCGTATTTTTTACGTAATAATTTTTTATTATTTTTAACAGATTCAAACTATTATTACATGTGTATGTAGACTTTGCAAACTTTTAATAGTTCGATTTGCTTTTTCTACATTTTGTTGACGGGTTTTTTTTTAGTGGGTCTCAGTCTCCGAGTTTAGTATTTTGCAAATATAGCCTGTTTGATATTCACCAACTAAGATTCTAACTACACAAACTTCCAAACGTAATAACTACCTAACTCCGTGCAAGTTATTTGGTTCTAAAACAAATTTACTTTTTGAAAATAAAAATTTAATTCTCTTCAATTCAATTTTAATGACAAATTAAAAAGAAAATATACATTTTGCTATAATTATTGATTTTTTCACGTTTTGATGTGTAAAAATATATATATTTTTTAATATTTCACTACAACATTCATTCACACAATTTATTTAATAAACAGATATTCTTATTATCGTTTAGCACTAATGTATAAAAATTATATGCAATTTGTATTCTATCATTAGAAGTACTCATGAAACGTCTTCCAATGTGATTATTTTATCTATAATCTAAACAGTCTAACTAATTACTCTCATGTTAATAGCAATATTTTGATAGATCCGTGCTTTCCCTGCTTTCGAGAAAATTTAGAATTAGTTCGCACACAAAAATTTAACCCAATTCGGGTAATATAGTGAAAATTTTAAACGTTTTCTATTAGCGTATTTCGTAAATTTTTGCCTAAAAATAAAAACTGCAACTGCAAAATTAGTCAATTAACTAATATTTTTTTTTATGTCAATATAATTACTTTGCTGGCAATATTAATTACAAATAACATTCTGAACAACTAAAGAGTAATATGCTCCTTGGCTTAATTTAGTATTGCAAGTCTATCCTACCTAGTGGTACAGGCGTGTGCTTTAGAAACCGGAGGTCAAAGGGTTCGAATCCTGCGGGGAGTTACCAAATTTTCATTGTTGTTCCCTAGTTAGTCAGGGCAATTTGAGCTGATTACCCAAATTAAAATGATCCGTGCGTCGGATGTTAAAAGTCGGTCCACCCAGCAACTGGACCAGCGTGGTGGGATACTGACCAAAACCCCAAATGGATAGGGGTGTATTAGAGTAGGCCTATGTCCAGCAGTGGACTATCACAGACTGATGATGATGTAGTCCGATGAAATGTATAAAATATATTTTGTTGAGTTTTTCACTATGAAAATTAAATGTACTTACAATAAAATGGAATACTATTATTTCTTAATCACTTTATTAGTCGAAAATATCTTCTGCGTCATTCTCGTTTAATATATGTGTCTTTAATGCGACACTAAGATTTTTTTAATGAAAATAAAGATTTGAATTATATATTAAGTTCTTAAGTGACTCATTATTTTTTTTATATTTCTTAACGTGCTGACAACAGTTTTTAGCATTTCTTAACATTATGCAAGATACTATAAAATTTGCACTCTTTAATTTATGACTAAATCAGTTATGCGAAACAATCTATGTATCCAAAAGACAGTAATAACTGAAATGCAAAACCAATATGCTAACAGTTGTGCTGGAGAATGACATTTATAACATTCGTTTCGTAATAAAACATGATTGAAACATCAAGCACGTTTAAAGATAAAGAGTATGGATATTGTACCAATTGATCATAAAATCTTAGTTAAATCGCAAAAGCTCACGTGAAACTTGCACGATTATGATATTAACATATAAGTTACCAAACGTTGTTTAGTTTATCTCCGAGACAGGCTCTAAGTTGTATGATGTAATCTGTCATATTATATTTTAATATGGCACGAATATTTCAGGTGCGTTTTATCTATTACATAAAATAATAAATATGTATTAACATTGTTGCTTTTTTGACCGACTTCCACCGGAAGGAGGTACTCAAATCGAAGCGTGTCTTTTTTTTTAATTATCTTATCTCGTTGCTCCGCTCCTAGTGCTCCGTTTACGTTCATGCTTTTTTCAATATCTATAATACTAGCTCTTATTTGGTCCTATTTTTAATAAATGTGTTAATTAGTGTAATAGACATATGATAAATAAAAAAAAATGTGGCACCAAAAATTTTAATCTAGTGCGATTAAATTGCAAAAGCTGCCGATACCGTAAAACCTAGACTGTCTATATGTCTATATGGCATATTTAAACCTCATTTAAGGTAATGTAGAGTAAGTTTACATAAAAGTTAATGCATTTTAAAAATCCTTTATTCTATGAACATAAAACGTGTCATAGACGATATTTTGATTGAATGAATATCTCATAAGATATATAAGATTTTAAATGCGGTGGCAGAAATCGCGAGCCAATTCTTACACTTTGGTACCTGCGTAAAAAAGTTAAATGCTGTTTGAAGTCGGCTAGATTTGTTTCCTAAAATTTCACTTGATTTTTTGTAAAATTAAATGAAACGAACTTTGCCACAAATTTTGAAATCGATTAAAAACGTTACGAGTAAAGGAACGATTTTGAGTGTTAAAGTGAAAAGTAAATTATAAAAACACTATAAAATACTACTTTATCTCTTAAAAAAAGATTGATACACTATGTTCAGTTTTCAGCTAAATTTTGGCAAACCTAAGATGTAGCAAATTGAACATGAAACGTTTTTTGGATCATAAAATGTTTATTGAATCGTACAAATAAACTTGATACGGCACATGGTTTTTATTTTTGTTGATATAAAGGTGTTCAATATCGAACACATATTGATGAAGAATATAAAAAAGATATAAACATTACATTTTATATACAACCATTACATTCGTCTCTTTCTATATTTATAACACTGCACCAAATCAAAAGGAATTAATATTTAGATTAAATACTAACTTCTTTTAACATGGTGCAGTTTCTTGTAATTTTTACCCGATCAACCCTTTTCATAATTCACGGTCTTGAGTTGTTACTAGTATCTGATGTCACTGCTAAAGCCCCAAGTCGTTATATTAATAATAAATAAATTTTTACTCCAATCTATGTATTAAAAAACTTTCATTGTGTGTCTGCCTAAGTGTTATGTTTACGTTAATTGACTATACATTGCAATATTTTTTCTTTGGACTATTTTTCAAGGCAATATTAGAAAAATGTGCTAAGTATTGGGCAAAATACATGAGGTTCAAATATTAAAAAAGAAAACTACATTTTTTTCATTACCTTGTATTTTTATAGTCGCAACTTTGTAGTAAAGATTGATAAGCTGTTTCACTATAGTGTAAGAAATGCCGCACTCGATCTTCCGTCTTCGTAATTGAGCCACCAATCTTAGAAGTTTGACGTGAATGGTAAAAAGATCTCCCGGGGCCCCATTACATATGGGTGTCCACAAGGGTCTTTTCTTGGGCCTCTTCTATTTCTTATCGATATAAATGATTTACCATATGTCATTATTAGAAACGAAGAGACAGTATTGTTTGCAAATCATAATTACTTCATTTTTAAAGTAAGGCAAAATACATCAATAAATAAAGATGTAAATAATACTCTCTGTTGAGTGGCACATTGGTTTAGTGTTAATTATTTGCTACACAGCAAGAAGACAAAATGCATTCAATTTATGACTCCATATGTAAGACCGAGTAAATTTTAAGTGTTTATAGATGAGGAAGAGTAAGATGTCGTTGAATCAACTGTGTTTCCAGGAATAACAGTGGGGCGAATGGACTGGCGAATAAACTCAGCTCCGCAGCTTATGCTGTAAAGAAAATGAGACAATTATCTGACGTGGAGGAATAAAAAATTGTCTTCTAAGACAATCATTTATATTTTTATTAGTGTCTGCCTAATAAAAATAGAAATGATTGTCGATTAGGGCATCACAACGTAGTCGTTGTGATGTCCTTATCGACAAAACATAACATAACATTAGAAACAAACATAATTTAATTTTTCCAGCAACAAGACTGTGAAGAATAAGTAAATCTTTTATGGGACAATGTATACGCTTTTAACACAAAATCCCCGTAACGTTCATCGTCATTATCATCATCATCATCATTAGCCTGTGATGGTCCACTGCTGGATGGGCCTCCCTAATACACCCCTATCCATCAGGGGGTTTTGGACCGTATCCCACCACGCTGGTCCAATGCGAGTTGGTGGGTAGACCGATCCGATGCATGCCCATCCGACACATGGATCATCTTACTTTTCAGACAATTGGGTGATCGGCCCAAATCGCCCTAACCAACTAGAAAAAAACAATGAAAATTTATTGAGTCCTGCAGGATTCAAACCCCGACCTCCGGTTTTTTAAAGCACACGCCCATACCACTAGGCTACGGATTCAGTTAACGTTAACGTTCATGATTTAACTATTAGTAAATTTAAAAAAGTAGTAAAGGAACGTTTATGTGTTAAAGATTATTATAACATAAATAAATTAATAAATGATAACACAACCTGTTATGGAATACTCACATCAGGAGTTTTTCAAATTCAAAATACTTATTATAGAATTGTGTATTGTTAATATAAACCTATATTTGATTATGTTCAAAGATGTCAAAATAGGCCCGCTGAATTTCTTTCGCCGGTTCTTCTCGAATCAGAGGCATCCTATTCCAAACCGGTGGTTTCTTTACAATCAATAAGCGAATGTTACGCTTCTATATTGAATAAAGGATTACATAGCAGCAGTAGCGGGTACAAAAATGGATTAAACTTGGCAGAAGATCAGGGAAAAGTAGTAGTAGTATGAACGAATGTATTTTTCTAAACTTTGATAACATATGTATATATTTATATTTACAATATGTATGTAATATTTATAATGTATATTTAATTTATGTTTATGTATTGTATTAACCTAAGTAAGTTAACGTATCAGAATATGTATTAATATTCCTATCATATAGTTTTATTAATGATAATAGTTATTTGGTTTTAATGTATACACTAAACTTTAAGCTATTAAAATTTTTCCTTTTTTGTTAAAATCTGGCTACCTATCCGAATTTTCTCTTACCACCAAGGTTGACTGTAGATAATGCCTTTTGGCATTAAGTTCAGTTTGTACTTATATTGACATAAAGTTTTAATAAATAAATAAATAAATAAATAAAGTGAAATTCTTTGGAGGCTTTTTACCCATTAGGGGTTCATACACATTTATGTTTTCTATTTTTTACACTATATATTTATTATTAGAATTGTTTTTTTCGTTAATATTGCTATTTTTCACAATCTGTTGTTTTTTAGTAACTAGTTGTGTCATTTATGTATTTTTTATAGTGTATTTGAAATTAAATAAAGCTTTATTATTATTATTATTTATATTTTACAACTTTTATTTTTCACCTTTTTCAGGGGCTCTTAATATTTTACGTGCTTTTGGCCAAGTAAAAATATTTTAAATAGAAAAAACTTAATCTATAGAACGAAATTTCCTAACAATTCTGCAGGTATTTAGTATGCAGCTTTTTGAAGTAGAAGGTAGGTAACGGATGAATTTGACGATTTTGAGACTTTTGTCAGGGTTGTGGGAATGGACTCAGTGGCTAGAAATGTTGGTATAGTTTCAACTGTATCTACACGCCATTGAGTTTTATTTCAATTGCCATATCATATACTTCAATTTTTCGGTGTGTGTTGATGTAGGTTGTGGGTATTCGGTACAGCTAAGTCGATAAAATAAACTGTGCTATTGTTTTATCGTAAAGTGTTATGTCCGGTCTACTATAGTGGATCGTTTTGTCTGTAATTATTGTTTCTATCCCAGTATATTTTAATTTGTTCATTGTCTAGTATTTTTGTGGGTTCTACTTATAGTAGTCTATTTTTTCTATAATTAATTCGTGTTTGAATGATAGGTATTGATGAATGATTGCTGCAATTTAGTCATGTCTGTGTTTATAATCTTTTGAGATATTGACCTGCAAACACCGGTAATTTGTTTATTGTCTCAAGCACTATGAAAGTGTCGGCAGAGATCAGATTGGAGGTTAGGGTCACGGATAATATATTTCTGATAGTTTTTGTATTTATGATCTGGTCCTGAATAGCCTCATAATCCCTAAGTCTCGGGAAACAATTGCGCCTTTTTCAACCATGCGTTCAGTCGCTGTCTTGTCGAATTAGAGTTGTTGAGGTCTTGCGATGTCTGCCGTAAGCGATTTGGTGCCATATCTCTATTTTTGTTGTGGTATGGTAATGTTTTCATTTCGTTGTTTTAAATTGTCTTGGATATTAAGTGGGGTGTATTTTGCGTCTGAATGAACGATAGCTTAACGTAGAGTAGAGTTTTGACGGTAGAAAAATGTACGAAGTGTTGCTGCTTGTTGTGGAGATTTTGGATGTCGATGATACCTCGTCCTCCATCTTTTCTTGGGAGAGTTTGACTCTCCTAAGTTGCTGGCAAGAGTTTGGATGGTGTTTTCTGTATTTAGTCCTGTGAGTGTTGATAGTTCGTTGATGTATTTTCGGGTCAGTTTGAGACCAGTGATTTATTCCGAAAGAGTAGGTGAGGGCAGGTATAGCGTAAGTATTAATAGCTTTAATAGTGTTTTTATTATTGTTATTATTATTATTATATTGAATCAAGATATTTGAATTTCAATATTCATTTATCAAATATCTTATTACGCACTTTTTATCTAGACGAAATGATTTCAAACATTACTTGCATTTGCCCGGCTTCAAGTTCAAGAAATTCAAATGCTATGATTATTTTATAGTTTTATAAATTTCTTATTGCATTATTCAATATGATGTAAATAGTTACTCTATTTTATCTTTTAACATATAGATAAATAGCATGCTTATAATCGTAAGACAGAGTAAACGTGAAATAATACAGTTTTTTTGTTTACAATTTTAATGTACATACACAGTAAAGGCAAAAATAACTATAAAGTTACAATCAAAATTTAATACAGTTAATTCTGAGTGCTATATATGCTATTATAATTATGATTAGCTTAAACATTTATCTTATAACTGTTTACAAAGGCTGACACATGAAGAATTTTTGTATAGTGCCATATAAAGATATAAGATATTTGCCACAAAAATTTCATATGAATCATGAATGTGCTGTAAACGTGGCTTCTGAAATTCGTTTATGAAATTCTTTGCTTTGCATGAACTTTATGTACCATACTAGTGAAAAAGTTGGAAGCAAGCATAGACTGCATGCTGGATGGTAGACATGAAATGCAAAATGACTTACGAGTACAGCCAACCGTAACCTCTAAAGATCAAAAGAAAAGTAATATTTCGAAATAATATAAATGATTAACGTATCTTTATTGTATCATAATCATACCTATATTGAGAAATTACCTCGGTAAGTAAAATTATTAAAATATTTCAAAACATTGAATTAAATACTAAACATTATTTCTTTATATTTTATACTGTACATCATTCTGTAAGGCATTGAAGAGCATATATAAATAAAAGACGTTCAATCAATAATTCCTTATCACTGCATATAAAAAGTGATCTTAAAGGTTTCTGCTTCATCTCTACGGTACAGTCAGCAATATGGTATAACAAAATGAATTTGAAACGTTTTATAGATCATTAAATGTTTATTGAATCGTACGTAAGTGAACATGGTACGCAAAATGCATGTTTGTTACATTGATAAAAAGGTGTAATAAATCTTACACAGGTTGATAGATTTTGTGAGAATGGGAAAAGTTTTTACCTACTAGGGCTTACACATAAGGGTCAATTACTTGTTTTAATTACGTGAATACATTGTTTAAATTAAAGACGTAATATTCCTGAAATATAAAAAAAAACCTTGTAATACAACGATCAATAAACCCACTAAAATGTACAAAATATTGTACAGATTCAGACAGCGACATCAACATTCCAATTTATTTGTCCTCACTTTGCCGCGAAAATTTGCAGCGTTGACAAATGATGACAGCATTTTATAAAATACGCACCAGCGTTTATTTCGTTTATTCCGAAACATATGGTTTTATTTTTTTAATACGCTGGAACAATTTTCTGCCCAGATAAAAGCTGTGGTTTTAAATAAAATATGAATATTGTTTTAAAATCACATTGTTTTTATGTTGGTGTGTTACTTGGATGGATGCCAACTTATTTTACTTGGATCGACTTCTGACTTAAACAGATTTATAAGATAGTTATATTTAAAATGTAGTAGATCCCCTTTTTAAAGTAGGCCGTCTGGGGTTGTACCACAGCGGTGCCTATTGGCCGCAAAGCAGTAGTGTGTAAACACTACTACCGTGTTATGGTTTTAAGGGCAGCGTAGCCAGAGCATTCACTGGATAAGGGGGACGTAACATCATCTTTTTCACGGTAGGAAGCGCGTTGCGTTGATATACTGGTTTTGCCGATCTCCATCTGATGGAAAGTGGGCTCTTTCCATTAGGTGGCCCCGACTGTCTTCGATGCGATAAAAATAAAAATAAACGCACGGCGAATGGCGTCTAATCTTTACAACCTAGAAACAAAACTAAAGTTTAACTTATTTAATGCACAAATTCGTAATACAAACAGATCATCAATAATTAGTATCCTAGAAGTGTCTTATATACTGTAATTTTTTTTAATTTGAAAGGTCATCTCAGCATAGACCAACACAAAATTTAGTATAATCCTTTTATCACACTAAGCGACTTTTCGGTTAATTGATGGGCCTCAAAATATAATTAGCTACAAAAGATCACTGAGAACATTATAGACCTACTGTACAATGCCATAACACTGTATATAATGAAAATAACAAAATTGCAATGATAGCCTTCGTTCATATTTTTTTTTTGAATAAAATAACATTCTAAAATCCTCCAGAAACAGCAATTCACCAAATAGAGTTTTACTTCTGCATCATACAACACAGTGTGTTGACACTAGTGCACAAAATATTTGTATATATGATACACTTAAGCTGCGTACAAGCTATTTCCTTCGATCGATCGATTATTTCTTTATCATCCCGATTTACGTAAATTTGTCGTAGTTTATCGTAAATGTACTTTTCATTTTATTATAAAAAAAATATACTTTCTGTTAATTTTGCATAATATTCTTGCTGTCCAGAATAATTTGAGTAAAATTTGGTTTCAAGCCGTCTATTAAAACTACCGTAATGTATGTAACATTGGGTAGATTTATGTTATATTTATTAACTATGCTTACATTTTTGTTGACAGCCTATAATTTTTTTCTAGAAATATTTTTAAACAGTTAAAATCGTATGTTGCAATGAGTTATATTATATATTACATACTCGCAACTTTACGTAACCTATTTAACAGCACATAATACAAAGTATTTGATATTCTTTGTAATCATGATACTTAGCCTTCATTTCGTATCGGTCAGATATACGGAATGTGTTACTTTCAACATACACCTTTTATATTTAATTTTGTTTTCATACCGTTGTCTTCTAAAAAAATCTTAAGGTAGCGTAGGTGTCACTGTTAGAATCAACTAAACTAATTTTACCTTATATGAATTTATTTACCAGCTTGACAATTAACTAAAAACAGAAGGAACACTTTTCAACGTTTTTGATCACGTGTTCGACAATCCTATATCTGTTCAATAAAGATTATTTAACTCTTTTTTGTTTAGTAAAAAAATTAATGCAGGAAAAACAGTCACTTATGAATAGTCAAAAACGGTAAGTCAAAAAAGGTAACGGTAAACGAATAGCCGGCACGCGTAATATAAACGCGTTCCGATAAAAAAAAATATGAATCTTTGCATAAAAAAACTCTTGGCAAATTCATATTTTGCAACATAGGGGTAAAAAAATCAGATAATAGGCATAAATTAAATTTCATGCCATTTTTTCACATCTTTACTTAAAAGCAACAATGAATTTGACGGCTTCGGATTTTGCAAAAATGGTGTTTTACGTTTGAAAGAAAATTCACCTTAATTTATGATTCGTTGGTTAATAATAAAAACCATAGGTAAAGGGCGTATCGGTGTTTGGGGTACGGTCCGGAACGCCAACAATGATCGAATCTATAAATTCCATCTGATATTCATGATAAAAAAATGTGTGCGTGTACTATCGTACACTCGTAAGCAGTGAAACTTTTTTTTGACGTTATTTTTTAAATAATTTACTATATGCAACTCTACAGAATTAGTTAAATAAAGTTTAATAAAAATTTTTTTTCATCATAGACATAAATACAAATGCTACAATTATTTTGTTTTAACTTATTACTACAAAGATTATTATTGAATTTCATTAATTATAATAGAATTATTACTATCATTGATGTCGTTATTTTATATTTGTGTTATTAATGGTTTATGGTATGGTATGAAATATATTGTTTACACTACTCCGCTGGAGAAAGTGTACTTCGAATCACGCGTAGTAAAGGATAAGAAAAAGATGGTGCGTAAAGTTAAGTTTCACTTCAATTACAAAATGACAAAATTTTTCAGCAATCGATGTTACTTACCTATAAGAAGCGGATTATAATCCTTTATACTATACTGAAAACCAGAACTTAATAGCTTCTAAAATGATTGAGGTTTGGCGATTTAAAATTTTTCCGGTTTGAGGGTCGCCAAAATCTTTGAAGGGCCAATCTCCCGACTCCGTGGTCGCACAGCGATGCGCTTTCGGGTATGTTGACCTGCCTCTATGTGCCCGAGTAAAGTTGTGTACACTTTTCGAGTTAGAGCCTCCGTTTTAGCCGGATGTTATGGATCTCTACGAGAACAACTTCTCACCAAATTCCGCACCACTGCGATATTCCCCGATAGTCCCGCTCTGGAGATATTCCCGTTCGAAAAACTTTATGTAGCGTTAAAGGGGAGGGGGGGCTCTATTAGTCTAATTTTTATTATTCCAAAATGTATAAAAATTTTTTGATGTGACTCTACCTAAAAATATAGCGCGTAACGAAAAAATGTTACACGAAATTCTTTTCCAACCCCGATAAAGAAGTTTCACTTATGTATAATTTATGGAAAATTTGAATATATTGTTCGATATTTTCACTTTTTACATTTAACGAAAATGTAATAAAAAGGACTGTAAATAAGGTCTGTTAGCATTTTTTATATACCTTGATTGGTATAAAATAATTTTATATATCTAACTCGCACATTTAGACTTACGCATTCAAATTTTTCACTTAACATTGCCTTAATTTGTAACTGTCTTTGATATTTATTTTGATGACTATTGCCCTTGCCTATTAGCAAGTTATTTGTCAAGAAGGTACATTCGAGTTAAAATTAAATACATTGTTTGGCAAAGAATGTCAAAGCAAGTAGCAGTAGCAAGGAGTGTCACCTTTTCAGCTTACTAACCTTATTCGTAAAGCAACCGCCTTTGAATCGTTCAACCTTTTTATCAATTATGTAATAAATAACCTTAAATGGTTAATAAAAGTCCATAGGATGCGGTGGAAAAAAAGATTTTTAATAATCATTACTTAATAAAATTAAAAAAATGTACGTTCTGTTAGCTAAAACAGTTATAAGCAATGTGAAAAAGAACAACAAACGTCTGCCGGAGGTGGTTAAGCCTCTGACGGAAAAACAAAAAAAAAATTAAGTACGTATATGATTCGACCCTGTTCACATAATAAGTAGCTGACTTGATGAAATGTAGAAATCTATTTACTATTTTTTTTCTTTTAACTTCTTATATACAAACTAATTCTTTTACTTATGAGAATATTACAGCAATTAAAATAAAAGGATTTTCAAAGTGATGATGAAACGTGATAAATGCGTTATTTTATTGCTTTTATTAATATTTTAGCTCCTAACAGAAAACTTCCAGCTGCCGAGTTCTCGGAACAGACAGGCCTTTGAAGTAAACGCGATAAAATCTGTTAAAAGACCTTTCAATCAATAATTCTTAAATAGTTATAAATTGACATCTGTGTTTATAACTATTTAAGAATTATTCATGCATTTAATATCTACTACTTTTCCAACATTGCTTTTATGCTGCAAACGCAATGAGTACACTGACCAGTTAACGCTGGTAATAATTATAGCTTTAAACGAATGAGTAACGAGAAATCGGTAAAAAGTCGAATGGGGCCATAATTATAGTGGTAGAATTTACATTGAAAATGATTTTTCCTCATAACAATATCTTTTTGTTTCAATATCCTTATTCCAACATATATAAGCACCAATTAAAAAAATTCTGTATATAAATATTTATGTAAGTTTTGTATTTAATTTTGTTATTTATGAAAATTTGTAAGCGAAAATTAACTTTACATAGTACAAAAGCAAGAACAAAATGGAAAAGTTGAGAAGAACATCTACAAATAAAACAACTCCAAACCAATTCGCTACACCAGTAAGTAGTTGTTCAAAGATGATAATGATTCCCGACGTCTAGTAAGACGAATGTGATGTTGTTCTACATCAGGTTGCGTTGGTCTTCATTTAAAAATATATAATAATGATATTTATTGATAAAGATACATTTTGCTATGACAAAAAGTGTTAAACATAAAAAAATGTAAGTTCGATAATAATCAACAGCTTTTTTTGATATAACAATTACGATGACTATGGAGCATACATATTTATAGGCTGCAGCACATTTAGTGGGAAAAACTATGCTATCAATATTAAAACGGATTGTTTTATTTATTTCAGCCATTTTCAATTTTCCCTTACAAATTAATCTATCCGCCACTGATCTGCAAACGGTTCATATAATTGGAGGGAAAATTGTTTTAGTTTTCACATGAAAATTTCAGTAAAAAAAAAAAAAAAGTGGACATAAACGATTATTTTTATGAGTATTTATTGAATCCTTAATAATTTTTAAAGTTTATTTTTAACTAGCGTTACGTTTTCCAAAACAGTTCATAAAATTACTAATAAACAAATTTCATAAGTGACAAAATCGTCCTACTGACTTAATTTATCAATTCTCCTGAAATTCGATTTTGCCTATTCCAAGCCGGTTATAGCGTTTTGTGATAATTAAGAAGTTAAGAAAATCCTTATATTTAAATAACTATTTTACGCAATATAAGCAGGTAACAACGTGCTCTCTGTACTAAATTTTGTCGCGTTTTCTCCTACCGCATTCTAAATCTCTAAACACTTTCAAGGTATTCTTTACACGTTTTATGTACATACATAGATTAAAGAATTTCTTTGATGCAACAACCTTTATGTGAACTTAAATTGTATAATTTTAAATAAGCTATGAATGTGCCTGAATAAGATTTTAAAAAGGTTTGTATTAAAATGCTTATTATATGTTATTCTTTAAACATAGATATATGCTGTTCCAGACTTTATTGTAGATCAATTCAAGTAGTACATTTATGTGATACATACTTTATATCTATATTTTATGGTTTAGGCAGCGTTTGTAGTTTGATCGCACGAAGTTGTGTTTTTTGGTGCCGTTATTTATTATCTGTCACCCGCGACTTCGTGCGCGTGGAATAGGAGAAATGTCCGCGAACCATGTTGAAATGTACTGTATAGTATAGTATAAAAGAGGTGTTCTTATTGTTTGCTTATCATATGATATAAATCCTCTTACAGTATGAAAGTACGAAATTGCTAGAAAAATACCAATTATGGCTCGTTTCGAGCATCCAGACACAAAATTTCATTCTTTATGTTCAACAGAGACGGTTTCCATATAAACTCTCATGCCCTATTTGTACTCCTTCAACAACTTTTATGCAGCAACATATAAGTACAGCAAAACCATTCGAAATACGGAATGAAATTAGAATACTGAGCGTCTGTTACGGCACAATGCACGGAATGTCTCGCGTTAGGGGAAATACGTTTCGTAGCATATGTAATGCTAGAGTCGTATGTTTTGTTGCGAAATCGGACTATGTTTTATGTACAACATCAATAGTGCCACTTGATTCTAATGCTGCTTTAGGACAATGTTTTGAAAAAAAGAAGAGTGTCATAGAACGAGAGAGAATAGTTTTTTCAATTAAAGATTTGCCTCTACTATATCACGTGAATGACGGAATAGATGATGTTAATATGCGCTCTGTTAGCAAAAATAATATGTTCTTTTCTTAACATACGGCAGTGATATTGGTAATAAAACATGTCAAAAAATATTTGCATTTAACAAGGAAACAGCCCAAAATATCGCAAATAGTCATGAAAAAATGTTAATGTTAAATACTTTATGTTTAAAACATACCACATTGGCCTAAAAGGAAAATAATTCTAAAAAAATCTGAAAAAGAAAAACTAATATTCATTGAAGTTAATGAACCCGCATGGGGGCTTTGCAGCATGACAACGGTTCAAATCCTTAAACTTAGATGGCAATTTTCTTCTTAACAGTAAATGATTATAATATAAACAAATTCTTACCTTAAGCTCTTTTCGTGCCAAAACGTAAACGTACCTAATCACCAAACGAACAAACACATTATTGTTTTTGAGGTGCATATTGTTGTTAAAAAGAATGACTGGTCGGTAATGATCGGGCTTATAAAAAACGGATTTAGGTAAGATAAACTCGGGTCTGATGTATAAACAGACCCGAGTTATATACCATAAAAATATTCCGTGGCAGATTTTCAGTTTTTATTTCTGTTTGATTAAGTTAATCAAGTCAAAGTATGGCTTATTGCAGTGAGTTAAAGAACGGATTCGAATGTACATCACTTAATACAAAGCTTTTTTTGAGTCGTCTAAGAGCAACGATAAAAGTTATCAGCCAGACTTAACCGCATGGCATACAAATCAGAAAATAAAGGCATATACATTTTCGTTAGTTTTATATGTAGAGTCTGTACGAAATCCATTAAAGTTTTCTTGCTTAAACTATTTCTTAGCAATGCCTTTTATTTCGTGTCTGTGTCATGGATTTGACAGTATTGTAGCTCTACTTAACGAGTGCTATATATATGATACGTGCATACGTATATGATACGATACTAAATAACGACTTATTACGATAACTAAATGTTACAGAACGTTAATGTTATTTGAAGAAAGGGATTTATTGATTATATTTGTCTGCGCTTTCAAGACACTATCTCAATGTTATGTTTATACAGAAATAGATTCTACTTACAGCTCCTGAAAATTGTGTCACTAGCTAAACATTATCTTGCAACATTATGAGACTTAGAAGTGGTTGGAAATACTTGATTGTTTGTGTGTTGGCTGCATTTTACAAATATTTATATTTATCTTCTTTAAATATCAAATTATCATGGAATCGGTCTTTGACTTTCATTGGAATTAAGTACTTCCACGTGTGAAGCAAATGAAAAATGCACAAGTATGTTTACAGCGCCAAAAAAATTTAAAACTATTATTTAAAAGTTTAGCAATTGTCCCATAGGGACAGGTGCAATACAGGCAATCAGTTTCAATAAGCCATTTAACGATAAAAAACATTTTGTGATAGTAATAAAGCAAGCTCGTTTAATACCAAAGTCTGAACTAATATAGGAAATCTAAATATATAGAGATCAAATAGTTATAAATTTTCTTTTACCAATTTAATGAATGTTGTTTAATTTTTTGATATTCGAACTTTTTTATATTTTATTTCATTGAATATATTCCTAGAATTTTTCAGATTTTGCTTTAATGAAAATCAATGCTGCTGTAGATTTTACTAATCTAAATCGAATTACTAAAATCTTGAAATATGATAAATAAAGTTTATCAATTTAGAAAAAGCTTTTAAAAGATTAGATTTTTAGAGTATTTGAAAGAAATTGTAAAAGTCATTGAAAACCAATAATTCTGATATTTTAAATTTAGCTTAATAATTATTTATAATCTTTACATTAAACTAATTTTATTGATCACTTCGGTTAATCAAATTATTGCTGTAACTACTCCTTAATTTTTAACACGATAGTAAATGCATTACTATTATTAACACGTAAAGAAACTCAAGAATTCAGCAAAGCTGTTATAAATGATATTGAACATTAATAAAATTTTTAACAAAATTTGGTTAGTTTTGACATACTTTATTTAGTCTCTTAACTGATTACGTTAGTTAAACGCATGCGCTCAAAGTTTACAAAATACAAGTGTAATTTATCAAATAAAAATATCGGTTGACTTCAAATAGCGTATAACTATTTGTGGTTATGCAGTAACAACGTGAATATCGTGTGATACTTTTGGGTACGAAATTTACGTCATACTTTGCCAGCGCATTTTAAATCTCTGCTATCTTTTAAGGTATTGATTTAATAAAAATGTCAACTATGACTGATATGATTTTCATTGAATTTATATTTATATTTAATGCAATAATCGGACAATGATGAACCTAAACGTATTATCTTAAATAAGGTTTGAATATGCCTAAGTTGTAATTTTAAAATGATTTACTTAATAAATGTGTTATTGTAGGTTCAATATCATGTAATTGCAAAAAGACTATATTGTAAACAACCCTCAATCATTAAATTTTTTTTTTACATTTATTAACAAGGAGTCAACAGCAATCACATTAACAGAAAAAGTTGTAAAAAGTATAAAAAAATCACAAATGACGCAGCCTTTTAATACATGCTGTTAATTACAGGACAACCTCAGCTTTCAATAAAATAGTATGGACGGTATGAGATAGAGTTACAAAACAATTATTAGCTTTATACTAATTTATCATTTAAAAATACATATTAAATAATAACAAAAGTAATTAAATATAGGGATGTTTCAATTGTAAAATACAAAAGTCTTGATAAAATACCTAGATTGCATTAATGATTCTTGAGCCACTTTTATTCACTGAAGACAGAGTCATCTGAATATATTTATACTTGGTATGGATTTATTATATCTAGTGCAAATTCTAGAGATGGCTGATTTATGAAGATCCGAGATTTGTCCTACTTGAAAGGAATACTTAAAAAACTCTTTGAAATTTCTTTCGGGGTAATTGTAGTGAATCTTTAGATGTAATTTGTCACTGAAGATTACTGCATTTGATTCGCCTTCTTAAAATCTTATACAAAAACATTAAATCCAATAATGCACGTCGATTGTGTAGGATGTACATATACAAGTGTTTCAGTCTTTGTTGATAAGGTTGACTATTTGATATACTTCTGCGAAGAAAATGCTAGATGCCGGGTAAAGCGCTTCAAGCCGTTGGAAGGTGCAGTGTATACAGGATTCCAAACGGTACTTCAAACACAAGATGCCTCCGCACTAAGCTGTTATACAGTGTTATTTTGGTACGTGGTAATTTAAAATTTTAAACCAAATATTTGGTTTGCCTTTTAGCGACACTGTTTATGTGATAGTTGAATCTTAACTGGAGTCTAACGTTACACGTAAATTCGAACTGTGTCTAATTTTGGGAGTTCCGTATTGTACAACGTATATGATGTCTGTACTTAACGCCGCTTTCCGGTGAAAGTGACGTGAAAACATTACAACGTTTAGTGTCATATCACATCACTTTTGGATTTCGTTGAGATCATTTTGCAAAAGCACAGAATCACGTATATTTTTTACGACTTTAACATATATCAAATCCATTTAATATATTTATTCTCGACGTTTCGGATCTTTTCAGTCTGGTGATCATGGATGCTGAAAAGAATCCGAAACGTTGGGAATAAATATATTTAAGTAACGCGAAAAATCCGTAAATAAGTGGATTTGATATGAATAATCGCTAAATAAAAGAAATAATTATGACTTTAAATATTTTAAGTTATCTGCGAACAATGATATAGTCGTATGTTTTGCGCAAATGGTAACATCATTAACAAATATCAGAAAGCGGCCCCAAATGGGATCCCTGAGGAACGCCGATACTGAGAGGTATGTCTTAGATTCAAAGCCGTTTATCACTACGTTTTGAGGTCTATTATACAAATATGATTCAAACCATTGTGAGGAGAGGTAACCTGTATTAATTTTTAAAGTTTATGTTTAAGTACGCGATGACTGACTTTGTCAAATGCATTTTAAAATCTGTATTAATTGTGTCTACTTGTCTACCTTTGTCCATTTCACAAGAAAATGCAGAAATAAATGGAACTAAATTAGTTTCAACAGACCGTCCATTACGAAATCCATGCTGAAAGTAACTTAGATCCTTTTCAACATGATGATAGAGCACAGGATACACAAAGGCTTTAAAAATTTTAAAAACAGAAGGGAGACTTGAAATAGATCTATAATTACTTACTTCACTCTGATCGCCTTTTTTATGAACAGGCAATATCCTGTTTCTTTTCCACTCGTCAGGGAAAACACCACTCTTTAAAGAAATGTTAAAGATATGTGTCAGTGGGTTGCTAATAGAAGCTCCGCAGCGTTTTATAAAAACAGGGTGGATATTGTCAGGCCAGCTCCCTTTTGGACGTTAATAACCCTAATCTTTTTTACGACTTCATCTTGTTTGAATTCTATTTTGCTTAGGAAGCTACTTTTAAAGAGACTACATTCATCTACAGGTAATTTTTTGAGAGTTGGCAAAGCAAAAACTGTAGAGAAATATTCAGCAAATAGATTGGCAATTGTAGTGCCCGAGGAAGCTGTGATATCTTTCATTTTCATTTCTGAAGGAAATGAAGAAAGACCTTTTCTTTTATCCTTAATAAATCGCCAGAATGCTTTGGAATCTTCACATATATTTTTTTCTATTAAATTGACGTAATTAGAACGACAGATATTAATAAGTTTATGACAGCGTTTACGAATTAAGTCGTATTCTTCACCATCACGAGGGTTTAATAAACCTCTCACGAAGGTTTTCTTTTCATTCAAATGTTTATGTTAGTTTTAGTCATCCAGGGAGGACTCCTAGATGCACGGATATACATAATGGTCAAATTGTTAATTACTATTCGCCACTACGATAAACTGCTGCAACCATTAAGCTTAAGATCGTTATTACAATTTTAAATTACATGGGTCCAGTTTACTTCATTTAACTCAATAACAAGTTTACAATAATCAGCTTTAAAGTAATTAAATCTTTATTATCACATGGAATTAGGTTTTGGTGGTTGTGTATGTATTAGGAATAGTTATTTGCAATGAGGGATGATACGCTTACTAACGTTACATCAAGGTTCACAAATATGTACTGTATCTATGGTGGTCAGGACAAGATCAAAATTCTGCCCATACTGTAACTGATGTTGTAAACTTGGTACAAACGATTTATAGACATAAAATCAATAAATGTGTAACCAAATTCTTTATTGCAAAGAGATGGTATCATTGCTGTATTATTTGGCTGCAGTGACCAAATTAAAAAATTCAAATCAAAATCACCTAATAAAATTCAGTATCATTGATAAAAAGATCTATGTTTTGAAGGAATGTATTTTGTGTTTCTAGATTGCATGCCACCAGGCATGTATACTGCGCAAAGTGCTAGCTTAGTTTTTATACCATTCATAATTAGTTCAATAACCATCCAAATTTCTTCACAAGTTGATTCTCAGCGCTGTACTTTTTGAGATAAGTGAATGCGACACAGCTATCAATACACCGCCGCCATCCACTTTATGTGTTACAGAATGAGCACGATCCTTCGATACACCACATAACGTTGATCAATAAATTTACCATCCATTATGTTACAATTTAACCAAGACTTTAACGTCGTAATTATAAGCGAAAATATTTTGATAGACATCGTGAGTTTTTGTCCGCATGCCACGGACATTTTGATAATAGATATCTATTTTAATGGTTTTTTTTATCTCCAAAACTTTCATTTTATATATTTTTATATTAAACAATATAATTCAGACTGTCCATGTCCCTTATAAATAGTTGGTTACTCATCTCATTCTTACGCACAAATACACGCCCGTTGCGAATCCAGATAAATTTGTAGTCGAGTTCATTAGCTTTGAGACGAAGAGCAGCGTGCATCATCTTATTTAATGGGAATAGATGCTCAGCGACAAAAACTGGAACTTTAGATTCAGTCCACCCTAAGTGTTCAGTGTTAAGTTTATTTCCGGGTTCTTCTTATTAAAACAAGATACCGCTGCTAATAATTCATCTCTTTGCCTGGGACTACGTAGTTTGGCAATGATAGTCCGAGGTCTTCAATCATCTTTATTAAACCTGGCAACAAAGTGGTGTGAAGTATGTCATTAGGAGCAACAGGAGTACCAACAACTTTCAACAAACATACTACTATCATATAAATATTTTCAGATTTACGCTCAGGTATACCATTAACTTCCACATTACATTCTCTCATGTTTTGTTCAGCCAAATTAAGTCGAGTTGATATATTTTTACTGATGAAATCAAACTATCGTTTTCATTTTGTAACTTGGCAATAGTCAAGTCCTTTTTTTCGATTTCGGTTTTTATTTCCTCAAACTTTTTATAAAAAAACTCCATAGATTGGCAAATATCATTAAATTGTTTACTTAAATTTGCTATTTGTTCACCTACTGTCTCCCGAATATTTGTTTTTAGTATTTCAGATAACTCATGCCTTATTATTTCTTTTAGGTTATCTTCGGTTAATGGTCCTTTGTTGGGAGATTCAACATTTTTATTTGTCTCAGGACGGTCGCCTGATATCTGAGACTTTATAAATCTCAGTGTAATATTTTCGCCTCGCTCAAGTTGTCTTTTAACGTTATCTGTAGGAACATTATCGTGTTCTAATCCATGTTTGTTTGAAGCTTGTCGAATTGGGGTATTGATATTTCCAGTTTTCGGTATTTTATTGTTGCATTCAGGACATTTCCAGTTGTATTTACGATTTAAATCGGGAGCATAATAGCTGTTGAATCTTTTACTTGAAGACAATCGATGTCATAGCTGGATGTGCAAACGACACACGACAAGTATTCTTTATTATGATTATCATTACGGCAGCCCGAACATTTAGGATTCGATGACATATTTTTGAATATATTTTTTTTTGCAGTTTCGAAATAGTAATTTTTTTTTAAATCTTGATATTTACAAAAAGTGATATTTACTAAAAGCGCGCGCACACTGGAGTTCGAACCACGTCCTCTTCGAATTAATGTGGCGAAATCTTGTTGGTTACAAACTGAGCCGTGCGGCAGTTTACTTAAGGGGCCAAAATAATGCACCTCATTTCTCTACTTTTATGCAATTATTGCATCTAGCTTCGTAGAGGTTAAACACAAAACTTTTAATAATCTTCTTTTTTCTTACTACTCTTGACATACACTACACTGACTTCAAACTTTAACACTATGCAATAAAACTGAATGGTGATAAACTGTATTTATTTGTTGGGAAACAGAATCAAAAACTACTTTTTAAAAAATTATTTTAAGAATATTAGACTAATAATAAGGTGGAAATTTCGATACTTAATTTAAATAACTAAAATGATTGTCACTAAAAATGTGCGTATCCAATTATGACATTTTTGGACTTTTTTCGCAATTCTGTGTTTTTATTAGCATACGCAGGCAGACGAGCAGTCGGGCCACCTGATGGAAAGTGGTCACCGACGCCCATACAATTGGTAAAACAGGTATCACCAACGCGCTGCCTACGTGGAGAATAGGATGTTAAGTCTCGTTTACCCAGTAATTAGCTGGCTACAGTGCCTCTTCAACGGAACACGTAGTGTTTTCACACTACTGCTTTACGGTAGAAATAGGCACAGTGTTGTATCTACCCAGACGGTCCCTTGTAAAGGGGACCTACCACCGGTATCGTTTTTGTTATTTTTCATGGGCGGCTTTCATTCCATGCAGATACTAAATTAGTTACGCTAAACGACTGGCAACTGACCTGCACAACCCACAGGGACACTCACACAGATTGCGCATCTCGAAACAAATACATTAATTAGTTAAATAAGAGAGACTAAACGATTATTTAAAACCCTATGATTTTGTGCATTTATTTTAAAATATTAGTATTTTTTTTTAATATGTGATGCATTATATATATATATGTCTTCATTTTAAACTTCTTGTGCAAAGGAAAAATCTTAAGCACTTAGAATGCAATCATGAAACGTAAAAGCCCTTAGCCACCGTGTTCCAAGTATAATAATTCGTCCCATAGGGAATGTAAGTGGCCCCGAAAACGCTTAATGTCCCCTTAAACGATTTTGCATTAAATGCGAGAAACATTGTTTAAAGCATTAAGATAAAAAGAATGCATATACCTGTATATTAAAAATTATGAAACAATGACCATTTTATAATAAAAAATACGTTGAGACTTTTGAAAACAATTTAATATGATAATCGATTATATTGTATGCAAACACAAGCATTTAAAGATTGTTTACTTTATGTTATTAATACGTACTATCACATGCATTTTAATATACTGAAGATCTTAGAAGATATAAAACAACATACATTCATACATCATCAGCCTGTGATAGTCCACTGCTGGACATAGGCCTCCCTTAATACACCTCTATATATTAGGGAGTTTTTAGACCGTATCCCACAACGCTGATCCAATGCGGGTTGAGGTGGCGGAACTTTTACATGCCCATTCGAGCGCGGATCATCTTCACTTTTCAGACAATTGGGTGATCGGCCCAAATTGCCGTAACCTACTTGGAAATAACAATGAAAATATGTTGAGTCCCTGCAAGAGTCGAACCCATGACCTCCGGTTTCTAAAGCACACGACCGTACCACTAGACTATGGAGGCAGGCAAAAACAAATTATTTTAAAAATACATTACTCCGTCTTAAATTAATTTTAAGACTTAAAGGATAAAGAGGAGGTTCTTAATTCGTCTGACTTTTTATGTTTGTTACCTTTTTATGTTTGATACCTAACTCGGAAAGATTTGGATGTTTTTTTTTATTTAAAAGCTGGTGCTTCCTTTTGGTTCCATAGAAATTTGGTCCAGTTCTGACAGTGGCATCTATGAAAAATTGAGTAAGTCTAATAATACTTTACATAACTATGTGCTCAACGAATAGACAATTAATAGCTCAATATCACGTCAATTGATTTAATTGATTCTTTTTTATTTATTTATTGATGGCAGTTTGATAAGAGTTTGCTTAGGTTCTGATAATAGAATTCATGAAAAAGTGACGGAACTATTCAAATCACCAAACTAACGATACTCGAAGGAATCTTTCCTCGGCTAAGAGCTGTCCGTATATCATGTAAGGATCGAATGGGGGAAAGGATAGAAAGGTTTTGGATGGGGAGCTAAGTTATCGTAAACCTCCGCTATCCAAATCTTTGAAATTTTGAGTTTTTTTACTTTTATTTTAATTCTGAGATTATAATTAGAATGGAATCTGAGGCGCGGTTCAAAGACGGTTGGCGTTATTGTGGTATGAGTAGGCATTTTCCCACGTAAAAAGGGCCTGAGCGAAGCGAGTATACAAGAGTTAAACGTTATGAGGTGGGTAAGGTAGCAAGCCGCCGACGTTCTGATGCAAGTGACGGTCGAGTCAATTAGAATGAGTGAGAGGATGACATCAGAAACGTTTGGCATAGCAAGAGTAGGTTTTTATTACGAAAATAAAAGCCTGAAACTTTGAAATTGAGTATAAATTATGTTAGATCTAATCTGAATACTGCGCTTTAAATAAAAAAATCTTCTTTTTATGTTGTCGATATTAGTGATATTATAATCGAATTAAATTAATTACACTATTGGCAGAGTAATTAAGGCTAAATTGTTGTGAATTGAGATGTTATGAAAATTTCTACGAATTAATTAAATGCCAGCATCCTTATAAAGAATCTTCAATCCATACTTAGAAGTTATTAAGCATCATTTAGAAGTTATGATTAAATACGGAAGTGAAGTGAAAGATAATTTTTTCTAATTGAATTATCTGTTATGTCAGAAAATTACACATCTATAACGAAAATTAAATAAAGCATATATAAAGTAGTTGACTTTAGAGTTGACTATGGTAAGTGTAAACACCGGCCTAATATAAATATGCTTCATGATTTGACACATCAGATCATCACACTGGAACCTTACCCTGGTAAGTCGCGTTTACATCGCAGTAACAATAACTTACTTAACTAATAATTTTACTTGAAAACACCTTGAATGTTATTCCTTTACGAGCAAAATAGGTAAAGAGCAAAATTTTAAGACACAACATAAAAGTATTCAAAGTACTTTTGATTTTGTAACGTAAAATTATATTTATGATTTAATGTTACTTGTAGTGTTGCGTAAAGTGTTGACAAAGTAAAATTTTATTTCATTTGCAATATCACCATTAAATATAATAACACTTTAGTAATGTACTATAAAATTCTTAACACACTTTATTTTTTGTTAAATATAATATAATACTTTGCAACAATCTGTACGTCCATCTTGACCTTATCGAATCTCAAAACTAGTACAGCCAAATTCAACGGCTAATATTTTTACGAATCCAACAGTGCTTATTTAAAATCTGGATATATTGTTTAAAATGAGACGAGATATTATATATATACATATTTCTAAAACGAAAAGGTAGATATAAAATAATTTCCTTTTGATTTAGATGGAAAATAGTTGAAAACTTATGCGGTATGCGTATTAGTATTTGCGTATGTCCTTTAATTAGGTTAAAACGTATTTACAGTTATTTGCCATGCAGCAAACACGTAGTTGGTTGTTATGCAGCAATTTTTTTAATACACTAACACACTTCGAAATTTCTTAATTATTTAACAACCAGTTCGTGTACATATATTGTGATATTTAGCCCTAAAATACAAGTTATTAAGAAATATTTTTAAACATATTCTAATGTTCAGAAAAGCTTTTGGTTGAACGAATTTAATACCCTCCGCATTGTCGCATGCAAATCGAGCCTGATTAGTTTTATTGACTACCTGCAGTTGCCATAAAAAAGGTTAATATTATACCTTTAACGTTCGGGTAAGATTGAAATAATCACCTTCAAACGGAAAGTTACACCGATCCGGGCGGACCTGTAGCAAAAATAATTATTCGCCTAGTTAGCATTTGTTATTTTTTGTGCTCGTATATTTCCTAATTCCCGCAATATAACTCTCATGTAGCATATAGGTAAATTATAACTATTAATTACTTCAAATAAAATTTTCATGAAGAAATAGAAATACATCAATACACAAGGACTTTGATCTCAGTACTTGTGTAGTATATCCAGAAAACGGTATTATGTGCTTCAATAGTTTTTAACTCTGTTCTTACAAATCACAGTAAAATAATCAATTTGAACTCTTTTCATACTTATTATAATTATACTAAGGTATTAAACGAGTTAAAGCTGAAACTAGTTTTAGTAACCGCCGCTCTTATGATGAGCCAAAACGTTGAGAACAGCTTCATTTAAGTCATAATTTATTTTGCTAACATGAGGAATCGTTTATGAACAGTTTAATATTGTTTGGTAGTTACCTCTCTATTTATAACATCTAAAGTCATCAAATGTTTTAGCTACTTTTAGACCACATATATTCCTGTAATCTTTTATGATATCCAATCACTTTATTTGAACATGCTTGCAATTAAGTCATAATGGTATTTGCAATTACTGAAGAAACGTTCTGAAATCTTTTCAACAAAATCTCATGAAAAAAAATTGTTTTGTATCCTGAACATTATAATTTTATCAGTATTTAACATTTATGAGAAATGTTTTGCAGTAATTTAAGTCAATTCCTTACTGTTATAATATTCACTACTTGATCTTTGAACATAATCGTTTTTGGCAATAGTCACTGCTATTCGATCAGTTCAAACGATCATTCTGTCAAATACTTGCCGTAACAACTAATCGCGGCGAGACAATGCACCAAATAATTGTATTTTTCATACTTATATTTCTAGTATCAGACATATTGAATAAAGTTATTCAGTATTTAATTAGTTACTGTAATATATAGGATACTTATACTCAATCTTGAAAAGTGACCCAATGATCAGTCAACTGATCATTCTAAGTCCAAGAATCCGTAATCAATGATATCGCGTTAACAATCGCTATAATTAATTATGCAATTTCCTATTCACAACATATTGAATAAAAGTTAACTTCTTTTAAATATTATTTTAATACATGGGAACACTTACTTGACTCTTCCATTGACGAGAGTGCGGAATAAACTGGATTGCAATTTCATACTCAACAAACACAAGTGTCAATATATCCAAATCGTAAACGCTTACATGCTTGTTACTTAATAACAATCCAATCCATCTACAATTCACATCCTTTGAAGTAAAAACGTTATAATTACATTAAAAAAGCTTTGATACACCAAGTATTTATATGAAAATAAAATATTGCAACGCTCAATGATAGTAAATTTTACTCATTTCGCTTATGAACTTTCAGCAAAATTGTTTTTCACAAATAATTCATTATGTATGGGCTTTAATTAGCCCGTAACAACATAAGCTCTTAAGTCTAATTAACTGACCTTTATGATCAGGATTATGGCAAACTTTTCGGTATTATTATTTAAAAAATCTTATAGTCCTGTAAAATAAATACACATTTACATTTAGTTCATAATGATCGTATATATCGATTTACCTTAGTAATTTAAAATCAACAATGCTAACTCTTTTGCATAGTTCTCTTTCTATTAATTTTTTTTTTTTTAAATAAAACGAACACTACAGACACTTGGTCCGTACTCTTTTTTGCATTTATTTATTTGTTTATGCATTACAAAAAAATTTATTACGTACTACATCGCTGCATGGGTGTTGTTAGTGCAGCAGTGAGTTCATTTAATTATTGTTATAAGTTATGAATGTTATTGTATTATTGATTGAATATTGTTGTTTTTCTTACAATTATTAGGTAATTATAAATTATTTCATACTGGTATTATAAAGATACATAGTATATATTTATTTATTTATGTATTTTATATATATATATTTTTTTAATTAGTATTATTATTATTATTTTTTTTTAATAATTTTAATTGTTTTTTTTTTAATTTATTTATTTTTTAATTTATTTTTTTTGTTTATTTATTTATTATTATAAATATTTTTTTTAGTTGTTTACTTACTTATACTTTGCTTTAGTTGACACACTTCTTGCTAACGTTTTCGGAATACAATACGACAATACTAACATTATGACACAGAGTCGGAGATCTCATCGTCGCTTCAAGTGTGGTGCTTGGTGAGGTTTTCCACGACCGCTGCGTCTCTGTTCCTTATTGCCATCCTTAAGTTGTACTCTATTATTTTTGAGGTTGACGCCGCCAACGCCTTTAGGATGAAACGTCCTGCTGCGTCGTCGTAGTCGTCAGTGTGGTACACACAGCTGCCAGTATGTCGGGTTACCGCCACTACTGCGTGCTGCACACTGTCGTGCAGTTGCAGTTTTGTTGCCGTTGTGCGCATAATGATGACTGACCCGTAAGTTAGTCCTTGTGCTTCGTGAATAGTGAGGACTCGCAACCCTCTCCCGATCCGTACCCTTGGGTGGTTGGGCTTCCTTTCCGCCTGGGTGACACTAGGAAAGAGTGTTTGGATTGGTGCTCAGGTATTTGTGAGTCAGAGTATCCTTCGATACTTAACGATCGCATAGGGGTTTGGACGAGTATATGCCGCTATATACTTCGTTCAGGGCATACGCGACGTCCATCGGGTTTCTATGCGTACACAGTAGCTCTTGGCTAACGCCCGCCACGAGGTTTGGCCGTGTACGCATCGGGAAGAGGTTTTCTCGTCGATGTAGGGTAGTTGGTTTACGTCACCGATTAGAAGAATTTCCTTCGCTCCGCAGAGTCGTGTCGCCCTCACGATGGCTCCAAAGTGGTTCATTAGGGCTTCGTCAATCATGAGCCGTTTGCAGATCTTTTTGTCCGGCTCCTGAACCCGTTGACCAGTACCGAGGCCATGTAGCGCACTTTGGTGTTGGTGTGCGTGCTAAAACGACTTGCTAGTTTTTCGCGGAGGTCTTTGGCTGCTTCTCTGGTTGTTGTGATGACGATGGCCTGCTCTACATCGAAGTTGTTGATCACCACGTTGTTTTCCGCATCCGGAACTCCATTTACCCACTTGATGGTTGGCACCGCCTAGCCTTCAAAGGGCGCTTCCGGACCTTGGGCTCCCGATATGGTTTCTGCCATGTCTAGGATTCTGTGGTCCAACATCACCTTGGTACATCTGGCGGTGACGACTATTGGGTCGTCCGGGGGTACTTTGAACGTGGGGTGACCAGTTTGGTTGGATGTGTCTTCGTCTAATTCCACAAAACCAAGAGACCCACTATAGGCCGCCATATGCTGCTTCATGGTTCCTTTAAAGACCTCTGAAGTGGCATTGTTGTATATTGCGGCCTCTGCTTCCTCGAGTTTGGCCAGGAGAAGCTTTTCATTGTGTCTCCTGTATGCATGCAGAATTTCTTCGCAAGTCATGGTGTTTACTACCCTCGTGGCTCTTGTGAAGGCTTGAAAATCAAGAAAAGCATTTATGATGTGGTTGCGAGGTTCCGTAGCCGTTCGAAGATTTGGCAGGCTCACTATTAATTTGTCGGCTTTTGACGGAAGGTGAGGGGGTTTTGTAGGCCGGGTTTTTAGGAGGCTCCCTCTTTGTCCTGGATGGCTGGTGACTGCTGCCCTCGGAGGATTTCAGCGCTTTCTTCGCGATTTGTGGCAAGATCACTGCTGCCATGCTTAAGGCTCTTAGAGCTGCGGTGATCATGTCTCTTTCGTCTGATTTCTCCTGAATTATTTTTTTGCTTTGGTCTTGTTTAGCCTGGGTTCTTTCGTTGGCTGTTCTTAGCTGAAGGCGCTCCGACCCGCTAAGTGCATCTGGATTACCTATAGGATGACCCCAGCTGTCGATTTTTTCAGTCGCGGTTGCGGAGTCCTACTTTTTAAGGAAGCTTAGGCTTTCGCCTCTGTCCTCATATACGACTACCTCGTGGTTTTCGGAGGCTTTTACACAACCGATATAGTCTGCGACCTCTCCTTTCTCATGGTCAATCACCATGGCATCCACACTTATTTTGCGGGGGGCGCTGTTGGCGCTTGTCTCTGCCTGTCCGAGTTTACTTAGCAGCGAGCATGCTTGCACGAACGGTGTTTCCGAGTCGCTCCATGCGAATAGTATGATTGTCTTATTTTTCGCTCTTACTATTCGGCACTGTTGCTCGGCGACGGTCGTGTGCGGTAACGCGTCGTATGTCTTGCGTTTCATGCTCGTTTTAAAAGTGCTGCCGTTCAACAGGGCTGCGAGACCGGGAGAAATCTTGACAAAGTTATTATCCATAAAGAGGGCTACTCCTCTGATCCTTATCCCTGGTTCCCTTTTATATGGATCGAGGATAGTGTGTGTGTGTTGCGGTTATGTGTTTGTGTTGGTGTTGGTGTTTGTGTTTGTGAGGATGTGGTGGATGGTGTTTGCGGATGAGTTTGTGCTGGTGTTAATGCCAGGTTTGTGGACCCGTTCCTCCTGGCGACAATTTGGAAGGTGTTCTCCAAGAAAGCCAAGAGGTGGAGTCTTTTTTGATCGTCTGACATAACACTGTGGAGGTTTTCTTCAGTGAGATTTGTATTATAGAACTCCAGATCCGAACGGGCCGCCGCGAATCTGGGGCATCCAGGATGACGTGCCACACAGACTCGATGACATTCGGGTCACACTCTGCAAGCAGGACTGTCTTTTAGCTTGAACCTGTGCAAGTATTCCCCTATACCCCATGTCCTGTCAGTGCTTGCACTTGGGTTGGTGTTGGCTTTGATTTTCTTATTTCCCGATACGCCGTTTCGACATCCGGGTAGAATTTCCTTGTAACCAGCTCCGTGCTTGAGGTTTGGTATCTATCTTGCTATCTTTGGATAGTTTCTCTCTGATCTTCCTTTTGACAAAAGACAGGGGTACACCGTCATAGTCTACGCCGCCCGTCTCGCGAAGGGCCGCTTTCTTAGCCAGCTCGTCAGCCCTCTCGTTACCCGGAGTTCCCTCGTGTGCCTTAAGCCAGAATAGACGCACCGTTTTTCCCTCTCTATTTATTTCCCTTATTGTAGCTTGGATGGTGTTTGCTAGGGGGTGGTTTGCTCCAGGCTTGCTCAGAAGATCGAGTGAAGATCTTGAGTCACTCAGTATGTTGTCTTTGATTTGATCAACTGAACAGCCCTGAGAAGCGCGTACAGCTCTGACTGGAAAACCGTGCAAGAAGGATCCAGTTTGAAAGTGTCAACTGGTTTCCTGTCTTCTTTCCACCAAGTTAAGGCAGCTCCGACTTTTCCTTCTATTTTGCTGCCATCCGTAAAGATCTTCGGTCCGGATATTTGGTGAGGTTGTTGGTTCTTGCAATCCAGGAGCTCGTACTTTATTGATGTTAATGCGGAGGGATGAGGCATGTCTATGAATTTAGTCTGGCTCTCCAGCGTTTACCGGAGGTAGGTAGTCTTAAAGATTTTTTCTTTTAGTTAGATACAGAATTGCGGCCTCTTGTATCCTTAGGTCCAGTGGCAGGAGGCCCGACAGGGCGAGTGCCGACGTGAGCGAAACAGTGCGGTACGCCTTGCAGATCTTTTGCGCGAAATCACGCTGCAATGAATCTTTCTATTAATTAAACAGCACCTGCTACAATATACATAAAAAAATGTCATTAAACTTGTTTAACCTTTTAAAAAAGAATAGCTATTATCTTTTTATTTTGGGAAAGAGTAATTGTAAGTGCCAAACCTTAAAATAGTGCTTTCTTGTTTAAGTAATCACAATTATTACTACATACAAGAAAATATCAAAAATAATCAGGTAATGAGCTATAGATCAGTGTCTATAACACATATGTTAGTGAATTAAGTACAGTCCCAGGCAGCTAATTAACAGTAGCATTAACTAAACCCTTCTAATCCTACTTTGTTAAAGTGGTAGGGTACCTAAAGTTTTGTCAAGCCACGGGGATGTTAAAAGGTACCTTATCGGCCTTGCTGGCTGAAAAAACCAGCTTTGGATAAGTTGAAAAGATGCAGGAGAACGGTAGGCGTACTGCTTTCTATCCTCCGCAGTCAAGGTAGGAACTGAAATTTCAGTAGTTTATAGACCATTCTCTCTATTCTTTGCCGCCTTTTTTTTTTTTGCCGTTGGAAAAATCCAGCTTAGGATTCCCCGCCAAAATGAGGGGCAGCGGGTTATGGGGCTCCCCGGACCAAGATGGAGCGGCCGGTATACCCACTAAAAACCAACGGTTGTTCCTTTCTCTTGTCGCTGTAGCCGGGCCGCGGGCGCTGATGACAGTCTCGGCGACCCCGGCGTGACGTGGCCCTCGCCTTTTCGGGCCGGGTGTGTTGGGACACCCGGAACGTCGCTTTAGGCGCCGTGCCAGAACAAACAGCACGGCGCTCCCTCTGAGCCCTTTCTGGGCGGCAGGCACCTCTTGCCGGCCGCCCAGGGGCTCAGTGTCAGGGGAAGGTTGCGCGCGTACGCTACCTTCGGCGCCCTGGCCTTCTTCTGCGAAAGCCAGGGCGCTCAAGGCCTCCCTGTCTCTTTCCGCGGCCTCCTTCCGGGTCATCACGTCCTCGCAAAAGCAAGGACGGCGCCCATCGACCTTTCGCCTCTAGCATCCTGCGCACTACGGCAGGAAGCGAAAGGTCGTGCCCCACGACACTACGCAGTCCTCGGCGTTGCTCGACCCAGGCTGGACACTGTTCCAGCACGTGCTGGGCCGTCTCTTCGGCACATACGCCACAGTGGTGGCACTCCTCTGTAGGCTCCCTACCGGCCACGCGGCACAGGTACCTCCCGAAACAGCCGTGTCCCGAGAGAACCTGCGTCGCGCGGAATGTCAGGGAGCCGTGTCCTCTTTCAAGCCACCACTTTAATACGGGGCGTATGGCTTCTACTGTTTGACGGCCAGCGCTGGGGTGCTCCAGCCGCAGCTCCCACTCCTGTATTGCAAGGGAGCGCAGTTCGTCTCTGCGCCCCCTTATTTCTTCCGGGGCTGGCGTACAGCCCCGAGACCTCGCCTCCTCGCGCCAGAAGAAGAGTGACGCGAGGATTTCTGCGTCTAGGTCCCAGGGCAAGGAGCCAGCCAACAGGCACGCCGCCTCGCCGATTCTTTGCCGCCTAGGTCAGGGCTGCGCCGAAGATATGATATGATATAATATGAAGATGTGGCATAACAGAAGCTGTGGGACTAGAGGCATTCGGCATGGTGTCTTTGATCGCTTTAGTCTGCTACCTCAAGTTATAACGCTACCAGTATTTCAGGATGTAGGCTTGAAGCTTTAAATATCAATAAGATACCGTTTATTATTCACTTGCGGAAATACTCACGCGTTTCCATTCTCACGTCTACAACGACGGATAACGTTGAATCTGCACTAGCTTTATTTTTAGAGGAGCGTTTTAGTAGTCTTCGACGACTCTACTAGCCAATCCTGTTTTGCGCTAACTGTTAACTTTATCTGCCTACAGATTTGCCTCGACCTCTATACCCGGGTAACAGACACTCACAAATGGCTGGAGAGTTAGAAGATTCAGTCAAAGACAGTACGGTAGGGCCCCACTGAATCGTGGAAGATTATGAGAGCAGCCTTCTATTTATAACAGCCTTCGTAAAAATCATAACTCATTAGAGGCACTAAATATCTAAGTGCATTCAAAATTCAAACAAGCTAGTATACTTTTAAGTAACCTAAGAACCGACTAAGAAATATAGCAGCCTGCATGGTTGACTATATTCTCTAGGCGGTAAATATTCCTTTCGATTCAGGTGCTTTTAGATTTCTTGTACCGTGTACTTGCTGGTCTGGTCTGCCACTACGCATACCCATCGTCTCTTATTTGTCGGGGCGAGTCCAACAAATAATGACCCACGTTATGACAAAAGCCTCCGAGCTGTTTCTTCTCAGCGTCTTTAAGGAATCACAGAAAATCTTTTTCAGTCTTCTGCAACCACACCAACATATCCACCGACTCGGACCAACGGTTAATAGGCTTGCGCGGCATTAGACCCCACATCCGTTACCCAAATGTTATGTGAGACTGGGGATCCATACGCTTGCAAGGATAAGATTTTTACAACATCTACCATCTTCCATGGATTATTCTAAAACACCATCCGCAAAGCGAGCGCAAAACTTACTGATCCTATGCTGATCAGGCACATATTTATCTATTCATTCATCTCTTAATATATTTATTATTCACTCATGTGCTAATAATAATAAAATATAAACTCATTTAATTAGTCCAGCAATTTCAGATAGCCATCACAAAATCAATTAAAACAAATAAGAAATATATCGCAAATGCAATAAGATAAAAAAAAATGTAAAAAACATAAAGCAAACCAAATAAATATCCTAAACACTGGACCAATAATGTTTCAGCTCAGCATATTGTTAGCTACAGTCAACGCTGATATTTTGGTAATTTCTAGCATAGTTCAACATAATTTTCACATATTTTTGTGATTGTTATTAACTACTATTATGTAACAAACTAGACGTATTACTTTAATGCAACGTTAATTTTACGTTAGCTTATTTTGTGTAAGTAATTGATATAAATAAGAACATTTAAACTTATCAACAGTTCTAGTTTATATTGCGTAAATATATTTATTTATTTCAGTAATATTTATATGTCAATTGTAGCTGAATCGCACCTAGCTTTTGTGGTCAGCTGCACTAACTTTGCACAAAAGGTAGCCAAACCCAAGCTAGCTTGATTAAGTTTTTGAACAGTAGAAAATTATTTGGCTTTAAATATTAATAACAGACTTTATCAAATTTTAATAGCAACTCTATTTCACTCTAGAGTGACATCCTCTAAAATAGAGGAAATTAAATGTAATCCTTATTAATTAAACACGTAATGCATGCTCAAGACTATTATATATCTAATTGCCTTTCAGTACGCTGTTTGATTTGAAGAGCGGAACGCAAAAAATAATTTACGTGTTTTAAAAAAAAATAGTTTTATTAGCACATAATAAAATATTTTTGATGATTTTTAAGAGAAACCAATAACATAATAACAACTGAAACTTATCATAATATTTCGTATCACCACATTTTACATTAAAATTAACCAGGAAAAACAACACATCTTTTAACTCACAAAAATTATGTGTTTTAAATGTATTTATTTAAAATTTTACCGAAAGCAATTACACCGCCCATTGTACTTTGACCAAAGGTGTAAATAGGAGATTTATGTTTCATGTTGAACTGTAGTGCCTTCATGTATTCTGGCTAGTTTTACAAAACGTCACTGTAAAAACTAGTCGACGCCTAGTGAAGGTCGGTCTGGTGGGTATGCAATTAACGTTCCGTACTTTGTAAAGGCCATATAAGGCGGGTCAAAGCTTTGTGGTCGTGTCACAATGTTTCGTTACACCTGCCAGAGAAATTAAACTTCCTTTTAACGAATTATTTTTTTTATTGACGTATTAAAGCTGTAGCTATTACGTTTTGTGTTCAATTTTAGTTTGACGTTTACCAATTTTTATTTATAAAAATATCGTCATAGTCATCAATAGTTATAAACATCGTTAATAAATATTGTCTATGGTTGCGCGGGCGCGTGGTCAGTCAATTTTACTTTGCCAATTTTAGCGATAAAGCAAAAAAAGTCACTAAACTTATTTAGTAAAGGTGGATAAGGCTAATCAGTTATTTTATTTTTCTGTTCTGTTATTTTATCATCCTTTTCAGAATAAGATGTTTTCACATGAACTCCTTATTAGTCTAATCTTCTTAGTCTTTTGAAAACACGAACAAAGCAAACGCACTATTTAGATAAAAAAAACTGTCTAATGTACTGTTTAGATACCGAACTGAAGTTTTCGTAATTTATTAAAGAATAAAGAATCTTAATTAAAACTTTTATCGCAGTCCGAGTTCAACAAGAATGCATTTCTCTACTTTCACAACTGTAAGTTAGTGCAAAGTAAGAAAATCTAACTCGTTACATCTCTTTACTTTGTTGTTATTTGTTAAATTGGAAAAGTTTAAAAGGTTTGAAATATTAAAATGTGTAAAAAACTTTATAATATGCTGTTTTGTCTGGAAGTTTTGGCATTTTTTTTTTTTATTAACTTGTTTTAAACTCCACTTATGAATAAATATATAGATATCTAATTCCAGGAAATCCAGGCTAAAATAAAGTTTTTTTTAAATAAATAAATTATAATGATAAATTTACGGTAACTCGTTGTATTTTATTATTTTCGTAAAGTTACATTATGTTTTTGATTGAATTAGATGCATTTAAAATTATTTAAAAAATAGTTTTATGTTTAATTTTTGAACTTTTACAAAACCGATTTTTTTATATTTATTATTAAGCAATCGTTTATTTTTATCCTAAATATTAATAATCCTTGTATTAGTTTGTATTTAATAGATATAGAGAATTAATATAACGTTTTATTTAAATACATAAAAAAAAAATAAAAATGTCAACCTTTTTATCTTTATTTATGTCTCAGTCTTACCAGAAGATCTTTCTATATCGATATCAATACTAAATAATATTTAACGTACGACTAACACATACGCAACAATAACGTCTATTAAATAACATTCAAACATACATACAATGAAATAACCGCTCAGACGAACGGTCTCTTGTCTATAATTCTTACTAATCATAAAATGTTTAAAGAAACGGTGGAAAGTGAAAAAGTTGTATACACTACCGATATTTTTTTCATTATGTGGTGGCATGCTAACTAGGCCATGTTGCTAGGCCAAGCTGCACCAGCACACAGTTATTATCAATCGCATAATACAAATCGCAACAATCAATTTCGCTATAATAATAATACTGAAATTATCGTCATTGGAAGAGGACGGTATCACTGGGGCACTTTGGGCTCTCCAGGGCCAACGGACTACACTACTAGAGTACGATAATCCCGTTGTTTTCCTTTTAGTCAAAGTCAAAGTCAAAGTCAAAATCATTTATTCAAAAATTATCCATTTACCAGTTTAGTGTCGCAGGAAAGTTCATCGTCGCCAATCACAACTAAAAAATATCCAGCTAGAAAGTCAGGGCGTAATATCGTTCATCCTCGATACCTACATTCGGAAACTGCCGGCGCAATGCTCTTGCATTACAATCATAATGTATAAGAGCTGTGTCTAGCAGAACAGTTTTACCGGTGGTAGGTCCCCTTTTTACATGGGACCGTCTGGGTGGTACCGCAAAGCAGTAGTGTGAAAACACTACACTAAACACTACTGAAGGTAGCTTAAACCTGCCGGGACTCCCGAAGAAACCGTTCTTAGTCACCAAGATTACCAAATACTCAAAGACGAATAGAAATTTATTAAAAACAATTTTAATATTAACATTTTAATTAATATATAGACACATCAAATTCTATATTTTTTATCAAGCTCAAGCTAAGTTCTTAAAAGAATAATACAATTTTTGTAAATATATTACAAAACAGGCACCCAACAACGAATCAACTGCTAATTTGCAACTTATTTTCTTGCCATCATAAATGCACAACAAGTTAAAGTGTTATCAAGTATATTTTAAGAACCAACATTAAAGAATGAAACCCACATGACAGTAGAATTTGCGCACTTCCGGCCGCTGATTCCTTCTTGGAATGGTTGGAAAGCACAGAATAGTTTTTGAATTATTTGTTTCGTATATCCTGCTTTAACCCGTTTGTAATTTTATTTTATGTTTTTATATACCCAAATTTTTAATGATTTATATTCACTTTAACTTGATCACACTTTTAAGGTAACCGCTTTATTGTTAGTAATTTTTTTTTTGTAGAATAAGCACACTTTTCGCGAGATCCCTCCTGTTAGACTGTCTATGGTAACAAATAAATAACTTATTTTTTTTGGTTCTTTTATCAACCTTTAGAACATCACATCCAATTAGAAGCCCCTCTTCCAACCCCCTTATGCTATTTCTACTAAGGTCCAGTTTGTCCAACGCAGGTAGATCATGAAATGCCGCGAGTGAGAATATCGAATTCAAGTTATCTCCGAACAATTTGTCTGCCAGCGACAGCTTTGTTATATTCGCTCTGACGCAGGCGAGCAGACGATCCAGCAGCCGCATTAAACTATTATGAGAGAAATCCAGCTTCTTGAGAGGTAAACTGTCATCATCATCATCAGCATCCTATCCATTAGGGGGTTTTGTACCGTATCCTACCACGCTGGTCCAATGCGGGTTGGTGGGTGGACCGACTTTTTACATAACCATCTGACGCATGGATCATCTTACTTTTCAGACAATTGGGTGATCAGCCCAAATAGTCCTAACCAACTTGTTGAGTCCCCGCAGGATTCGAATCCACGACCTCTGGTTTCTAAGGCACACGCCCATACCACTAGGCTACGGAGGTAGTATGTAATGCCATATTTAATATTCGACTAAACTTCTTTTCTAAATAAAGGAGACAAAATACACTAAAACCTACCAAGCTTTAGTATGACTCGTCTATCATGTTGGCATCGATAATTAATAACTCAAGTGTTTAAAAAGAAATGGTTTATTATATTTTTGTCGTTTCACTTAATCTATATCTGTATTTAAATAAGTAAGCTGTCATAAACATACAGTTAAAGCACAAGAAAAATCAAAACGTCATTTCAAACTTGTAAATCACTCCAAACTTTCATTCATTTTATTCGTTAACAAACCAAGGAAAGCAGAAATTGAAGAGATCTCATCTCAAGAGTGGAGGAATGATTGTTAACTTTTGATCCGGTATAACACAAGGAAATACTTTCAAAAGTTTTAAACTAACCTAGGAGACAACTGAATTTCAAAGTAGTTCAACGACGCCTTTGTAAATTGTTACGGTAGTCAAAATGACTTTATACAACATTACCTAATCTAGTCCTGTCAATTTCATTTTTATCATAGTTTCTTAACTTCAGACTTAAGAAGTCGACTTTGAGAACTTCAAAGTGTAAAAATATTGAAAGGTTAAATTTTAATCGTTACGGCTTAAGGACTAAATAAACTTTGAAACATTTATCCCCAAAAGTAAGTATTACTGTTTAAGTAAACTATATTTGTAAACAATCAGTAGTCGAACGGTTTACTTAATCCTTATGCTCTATAAATTGCGCGTCAAAAACAAATGCAGATGAACATTGGAAAGTTCTTATTTCCATAATTCACATGAGTGATAAAGTATTCTTCAAATCGGTTCACATTAGTTCTTGCACTCTATTGATTTGAGATAAAAAAAGTTATTCGCATAATTATAAACTTTATTACACTTTAATTAGTGTTCGCTCGAGGGTTAATAAACGCTTCGTCCGCATCATTGTTGTAGCAGAAATGATATTGTTTTGTACGGATAAAGATTTTACGCTCGTAAACACATTTACATATCATTAAAATTATAATGGCTATCGTTGCACAATACCCTTACGTAAAAGTACTATATAACATTTAAATATACGGGTGTAATAGAATATAACGAGCTATTAACGAGACGGAGTTATTTATTCTTTTTATTTATTCTTACGTAAATTATGAAATAACAGGATTACAGACGCCATTTTAATAATACAAGCCTAGTACTTATTGTTCTTGCTTTATAGTAAAACTTAATTTATAGTTTTTGAAAAACATTGTATTATATTTATATGTCAGTTAATTAACGCGAACACACACAAAGTGAACTTAGCGTTATTTTTATTTATTTGACAAAACATTTGGTTATTAACAACTAAATATACATTTAAACAAACTTAAACATTATTAATAGGACTTAAATAGACGAAATAACAAATAAACTTTAAACAAACACTTTAATTAAGAAGTAAACTTCGAACATACATTGTAATTGAAGAGATGTGCAGGTTTGTGTATCAAAGCGCAACATTTTACAAATTAGGTCATGACGTCCTTCCCATGTAGTGTAACAATTTTAAGACCAGGCAATATTTTATGCTTCTAATGCGATTTATTAGATCGTGGATGATCGCGTGCAGGCTGCGTAAATAGAAAACAGATTTGTGTTATGTACGGTCAATACGTTGTTAGTGAAGTCTGAATGGTACGTTGATATTTTACTACATCAATGCCTGTACATAGAGAGAACATATTACGGTAAAACGATTTTATAGAAACCGTCCTCATTGACCTGGTGGTATTGGCATTAGATTTTCGTACTCTGTTTGTAAATCAAGGATTTACAGACAGAGTCAATAGCGTACGAAAGTTGGCCTCGGTTATTTGCGTTGAATACATTTGACTGCTGTATTACAGGATGTCAGTTTTTTCAATTAACCTTATTTGACAAAGATTTGTGAAGTATTTGTGACATTTTGTCTAATTAGCACTGCGAATTAGGTTTTTTAACGGTCCGTGGATTAAACTCCTTTAAAATCGGAGCTTGTATTTACGCAGCACTGCTTTGTGACTAATTGTTAATGTGTATGTAATTATCTATCTTCTACAGCTACATATATTACTATATTTTCATTGCATATTGTTCTCACCTGTATTTGTAACGACTGCTGTCCAGACCACCGCTGGCTGAAGGAAACTATAGGAGCTGCATACGGTAGAGATGGAAAATCTCCCGCAAACACCACCGTGTCGCAGTTCATCAGGCTGCCAAGTTGTAGTGCTCGCTCTACCTGCATTTTACAGCGACACGGGTACCGCAAATCAACGTTCAGCTCCGAGCAGAGATTCCAATTTTGCTGTCCCATTATTCAGGTCGTCATAAAGAGCAGTAACAACTTCTACGTCTTGGCCTAGAAATATATTTTTAAAATTTTACATAATAGTTTCCAATAACGTCGTAAACAAGTCAATCAGTAGAATCAGATATTAGTTATGATGATTAGGATGTACTTATTATTTAATAATACTTTCATTGTTTGTGAATAAAGAAATGAGTCACGAACCAATATTCAACAAGGATTGTATGGCTAAGTAATTGAAAACTGTATTTTATCGTGTAATCGTTTAACTTTGCAAAACTGCCTCCGTATACTAGTGGTAAGAGAGTGTGCTTTAGAAACCGGAGGTCTTGGATTCGAATCCTGTGGGACTTCTTCGGTCGTGTCGGTTATCCGTTCTATCGGACTATGACAGTGAAGGAAAAGGGAGTGCACCTGTGTTCTGTGTGTACATTTGTTCACTATAATATCTCCTGCGCAGTTGGCTGATTTCTAATATAGATCCGCCGCCGCATTCGGACTCGACTATATATAATAATAAATATATACTCGATTATAATAATGCCCTCCACATTATTATAAATTTTGATTATAATGAATAATTAAAAAAAAACTGCGGGCCTAAATCTAGTAGACATTGAGTATCTGCTAAAGTCTGTAAACTTATATAATTTGCTAGAAATTTTGTACAATTTAATAAGATATAATTAAAGTTCCATGTTATTTAATTAAAACATATTTATTACATTAAATTATTTAAAAACTTTAATTTCCACTTTTTTATTCATAAATAGGTTTTAATTTATTCTTAAAAATGTTTTTTTATTTTTTCACCGACTTCCCGAAGGAAGAAGGTAATTAATTCGGAGCGAATGTTTTTTATTTATTATGTTACCTCCTTGCTCCGCTGTTAGCACTCCAATTTTGTTATTTCTTTTTTAATGGTAGATATTGTCTACCCTTTGGTTCCATTTCTTTTAAAACATTTTTTGATAGGTATATTAATAGATATTTGATGAATAAAAAAATTGCGGCACAAAATCTCAACCTCTTGCGATTAAACTCAAACACTGCTAAAACCGTAAAAGTTAGACATAAGTATGTTTTACACAATTGTACTACTTACATTGGTCTACAGTAAAGTCCCGATAGCATATATCTTTATTATAAGAATAACGCACAATAGGCAGTTAAATGTAAACTTTTAAAATTTGTAGCAAAAAATCTTAATTCTATGTACATAAAACTTCATAGACGACATTTTGATGAAATATAACCTAAAACGCGACGCAATTTCATACGGAGAGCACGTTGTTACCAGCTTATATTGCGTAAAATAGTTATATGCTGTAAGCAGTCGGTCATATTTTGTTTTAAATTTACCCTTGTAAATTATTGTAATTTGTATAAGTTTTTATTCTCTACAAAATAGTTAGAAATATGTGTTCTGTTTACTTATGATATTTTAAATATGTACTAAAACTGTTACAACTTTAATATAAGTATCCATTATTTTGTAAAACTTGTACGTTTTAGTTGGTGAGCCTTATTAAATAAATAAATTAATTAATTGAGGTTACTATCGTTATGATTTCACTATATTACAAGTTAAAAAAGAAATCTAATTATTAAAAGTGTTTTCAGTAAATTTTTCTTACAATACTACAGTATATAACAAAGAACCAACAATAAATAGAAAGATTTAATGACTACGAAGAAAATCGTAAAATATTCTATAATTTCACTTCAGAAGCATTTAAGCTTCATACACTGTAGACGTGCCTGGGTTCGTCACTTTTAAGAAACGAAGCGAAACCAGTAACGTCGACGGTGTCGTGTGTTTTAAAACTAGTTTTTTTTATAGCTAGCTATTTTCATCCAGCTACTGTGCATTCATAAGTTTCACAACTGTACGGTTACTTACGTTTCTCAACTATACGGTTACTTTCATTTCCCAACTATACGGAACTAAAATCACGGTTGCGCGTTTGATGCTAATAGTTAAATCAATAAATTAACTTTCCTGCATACTTTACACCGGTTTACAATTATAAAATATTTTACTGATCGATTAGTGTTTACTACAAAACTATGATTTAAATAAAAATATTACTACTGGCGTACTTAAAACTTATTTTTATTGTTGTTATGATGATGGTTAATATTTACTGTTAATTAACACTTTTAAACGATTTAATTATAACTATTTTTCACTCCTATAGACACCGTTCAGTTACTTTATTTGTTCGGCTATTTAAATAAACGAAACAAAGGGTTGTTTAGTTTCATTTACTTTTCATTCAAATACTGCTGGTTTCCCGGAATCGCAAGACATTTACCAACAGCGGTCACTCGAATATCTATCTATGGTATATATGTCAACCTATAAAACATAACATCCAGTGCGCATCTAGCTCTCGGGTCGACCGGACCAGCCGCTCGATCCGCTCCTGCTCCTGCGCCTTCCGCTTGGCTCCACCGTGGCCACGCCCTCCCCGACACCTGCCAAAGTGGCAGAAGAAAGAAGACTCCGTGTTTGCCGTGCAAGACTGCAGTGACTGTGCTCAGTGCTGGTGTGTGCCGGTGTAATAGTGTCGACGCGCTCGGCGTACCGCCTGGCGTAGAGAGCTGTGTAGCCGTCCGGTGAGTCGTTCTGATTTCTGTCTTTACAGTGTCTCATATCTTTCTGTTGAGATGTAAGGAACCCTTATATTAGTCTACCCTTGCAACTAAATTATCATTTGCCACGTTTCACCGCAGAACGTGATTAATTTAAAATCAACACGCACACCACCCACGTGGTATTTTATTATTCATTTAACGTGAGTTTGCTGCATTAGGACAGCAACTTAGGTATACACCTAGCGCTCTAAAGCGCTAGATTTCATTTCTAACGTAAGTTTACCCCTCCCTGCTCACTGGGGCGGGTGGGTAGCACCAAACCCCGGCTTCACCAGGGGTGCTTCATCATCATCATCATCATCAGCCTGTGTTAGTCCACTGCTGGACATAGGCCTCCCCTAATGCACGCCACCGCTTCCGATCTTCGGCTATTCTCATCCAGCCCACACCCGCCACTTTGCGAATGTCGTCACTCCATCTTGCCGCAGGGCGTCCTACACTACGTTTGCCGATCCTCGGTCTCCACTCCAGAACTTTTCGACTCCAGCGGTCGTCAGTTCTGCGGCTTATATGACCGGCCCACTGCCACTTCAGCTTACTAATCCGGTGGGCTATGTCGGTGATTTTGGTTCTCTGTCGGATCACGTCATTTCTGATGCGGTCCTTCAGAGATACTCGAGCATAGCCCTCTCCATAGCTCGCTGAGCGACTTTAAATTGTGGACCAGTCGAACCGTAAGTGTCAGGTCTCGGCACCGTAGGTCAAAACGGTAGGACGCACTGATCGAAGAGTTTCGATTTGAGGCTTTGTGGGATGGGTGACGAGAAAACTCGACGAAGCTTATAAGCTGCCCAGCCAGCGAATCCTTCTGTTGGCCTCCCCTCAAAGTTGTTTTACCTGTTGGAGCGTTTGCCTAGGTAAACGTACTCCGAAACAACTTCGAGGGAGGTGTGTCAATTTGATCGGTCCCGGATCAACGTGCTCGTTAAACATGACCTTGGTTTTACCAGTTCATCCGGAGACCGATGCGTGCAGAAGACTCAGCCAGGCTTTGCACCATTTTTGCAGGTCCTTAGTGGTCTCAGCCATGATGACGATACCATCCGCAAAACGCGGATGTAAGATTCACTCGCCGTTTACATTTATGCCGTGTCCTTCCCAGTTGAGCGTCCTGAATATGTCCTCAAGCGCGGCGGAGAACAATTTCGGAGACATGACGTCTCCTTGTCTCACACCCCGGCGCAGGCGGAGAGGCTCATTCTGCCCACTTTGGTTTAGGAAAGAAATGGTGGCGGCGTCATACAGACATCTCAGCATCTGTATGTATAGACAATCAATTTGGCACCGCTGTAGGGACTCGAGGAAGACCAGGTCTCGATGGGTCAAAGCCTTCTCATAGTCCACAAATGCCATGCACGGGGCTGGTTATACTCATGTGTCGTCTGTATAACTTGCCGCACTGTGTGGATGTGGTCTATGGTGCTGTAACCCCTCCGAAACCCGGCCTGTTCTCGAGGCTGCGCTTCGTCGAGTTTTCGTGCAAGACGATTCGAGATGACCCTCGAAAACAACTTATAGACATGACTCAGGAGCGATATTGGCCAATAGTTCTTCAAAGGGTTTTATCACCTTTTGAAGAACAATACGACCAAACCCCTATGCCATGCCTCAGGAGTTCTCCCGGAGAGAAGGGAAGAGTTAAATAGACGACGGAGTCTCTTCAGCACCGGTTTACCGGCGGCCTTCAGAAGCTCCGTCGTGACTCCGTCCTCTCCCGGGGCTTTTCCATTTTTAAGTTGCTCAAGAGCCCCCTCGATTTCGTCTAGGCCGATTTCTGGAAGATCCTCCGACACATGGCGGGTAAGAGTGGCTCGAGAATCCTTCTCATCCGGCTCGGGTGTGCCGAGTGCGACGCGTATAACTGGCTGTAAAAGCTTTCAACCTCCGAGAGAACCTCTGGTCTCGAAGCGACGACTTCTCCGTTCTCTTTGGTCAACTTCGTTAGATGGCTTCTTCCAAGCTGTTGTACGAAGACTTTGGACCCCCGGTTTTGCTCAATAGCTCTCTGTATTGAGAGCGTATTGGAGTGACGGAGGTCGCCTCTACCAGCTTGGAGATGGTCTTGTTAAGAACCCGCTGTTCTAACGAAGTGACGGTTGGATCATTTCTTCGCTTCTCCATGAGATCCAGTGTCTACCTCGACAGTTTAGACTTTTTGCCCGTCCGTCACAGACCGCAGAGTTTGCACCCTCGTCCCGAAGAATGTCTACTACTCGATCAGGTTCTCGTCAACGTCCACGTCGATTGTATTTTCCAAGGCAGCAAATCGATTTTCCAGGTTGATCTAAAATATGCCAGGATCAATAATAGGCTGAAGTAGATTAGGCCGCAGCGTAGACTTCATCAATCGGACCGTTCAAGCTTCAAATCTATATTCAGGGTGCCTCTCAGAGTCGGTGATCACTTCCGGTCTTGAACCTTGTGATCACTGAGACATCCCTGAATATGCGCTTTTGTCCGATATAATGAAGTCTATCTCATTCTTGGTCATAGTATCGGGGCTCTGCCACGTCCATTTCCTTTGGGGCTGTTTCTTAAAGAACGAGTTCATTAAGAACAGCCCTCTCCTCGAGAATTGACGAGCATTTGCCCCTATGATTTCTGCTCCATAACCATATGATCCCAGCATCGATTCGCTGCATGCCTGTACTCCTACTTTGGCGTTGAAATCCCCATGACGATGTTGAAGTGAGCCTTGATGGTGTTATGTAAGGCTCTTGAGATGTCCTCGTACATATCTTCAACATCATCATCCGGGTACGTCGACGTTGGTGCGTACACTTGGATAACTTTCAGGCTGTATCTATTGGTCAGCTTCATCACAAGGTACGCAACCCTCGTCGACACACTGGATACTTCAATTACATTGTCAATGAGGGATTTATTGACAAGGAACCCGACTCCGCCCTGTGATGGATTTTCTCCTGCCTGAAGTACAGAAGATGGCCCGATTCACGGGTTGGGGTATCCTCGCCTCTCTACGGACTTCACTCAATCCCAAAACGTGCCATCTTATGACCTCAGTTCCTCTTCAATTGGGCCAAATGAGAATCTAGCCGTAGCGTGCGTCCGTTGTACGTTGCGATGGTCAGTTGGTTTTGGCGGCCTACGTACTCCCGGGGATTCTTAGCACCCCCCGCCCTGCCGTTACCGTGGCTGCCGCCTTGGTCAGGAATAGCAAGGCTACCGGGAACTGGGGGCCAGGGCGTTTTTCGTCTAACCATTAGGGGTTTTTGGACCGTATCCCACCACGCTGGTCTAATGCGGGTTAGTGGATTGTTCGCCAGAGACCTCGTTTGTTGTTTGGCAGGTGCACCACGTGCAGGTGAGGTTGGCTTGGTTCCGAAAGATGTTGTTAGGATCCCCACACCTGTGGGGTGCTTGCACGCGCGTTAATTCTCGCTTTCACTTACGTTATGTTGGCAACATCGCATCACGATGTTGCACATAATCTGGAAGCCCTAGAGGGCAGAGGCCTCAACATAGAGGACTTAAAAATAAAACCCCGAAGCCATACGAGAAGCCATCCGTATGGCAGTAAATCCAACGGTGGCACATCAGATTCGTCCTCATTATCGTCATCTAAGCCCAAGAAGGGCAAAAATCGCGCGCCGCAGCTAGGGGCCATATACAGACCAGTCGGAGGGTCCGGAAACTCCTCCTCTGAATCCACCTAATCCACATCCGACTCCGAAATGGAGGTCGACGTCGAGGCAGACTCCGATGCCAGAGAGCCGAGGAGCTAGACGCAGGAGGCTTCTTACCGATCCAGTCGCGCAAAAAAGCGCAAGAATAGGTCTTCACCGGCGTCATCGCCGACTCCGGACCCACCGGTCAAGGCGCCGAAATCATCGGCCGCCGAATTATCGGCCCCTAGGCCAGTAGAACCTACCCCCGCCGCCTCACGGCAACCACCAACCGCTGCTTCACAGCCACCAGCAAATACCCGTCTCACAGGACAAAAGCCACCACCGATCTATATTAGATCAAAGGAGAAGTAGGCCGAACTACAGTCTGCCCTCTCTAATAGAGTCAAATTTACAGCTAATGATTCCGCTAGCGGAATTAAAATTCAACTAGAGACGGTGCAAGCGCACCGCGACGTAACAAAATATTTGCTCGAGAAGCAATATTATTATCATACATTCGCGCTCCCGGAAGAGCGCGTCCTTCGGACAGTGGTCAAAGGGCTGCCGAAGGAATTACCGACCAAAGAGATCTTCGACTTTATCAAGTCGGAGAACATCCCCATTTATTCTGCACAAAGGCTGTTCCATCCGCGGACAAAGAAGCCATACAACGTCGTCCTTCTGACGCTCGAACGCTCTACAGAGGGCAAAAAGATCTATGACTTAAAACACATTTGCGACATTGGTCGCATCTCTTTTAACGCGCCGCATTCAAACGGCCTCCCTGGGCAGTGCCACAACTGCCAACTATTCGGACACACGGCCCGAATTGCCACGCATGACCTCGCTGCGTTAAGTGCCTCGGGGACCATGGCATTCCCCAGACTGCCCTCGACCTCGGGACCGAAGTCCTAGCCACATATGAACCGCCGGCATGCGTAAACTTCCAAAGTCCTGGCCACACGGCCAATTACCTAGGGTGCCCCAAGGCCCAAGCGGAGACCGCCTCCACCATCCACCATCCCTAGGTGCCCATCGGTGCCATCCCTCACCTCCTTCCTGCCCCTCCGGCCTGCTCCGGCGTGGCAAATGACCCAGGCTCGCGCGTAGCCCCCATGCCAGCGTGGCACAACCGGCCCGCAACCTGCGCCGAGCGCTCCGCGTAGCGCGCACCTCGCGCCGCACCACCAAGCGCCCCGCGAAGCGCTCCCCAGCAAGCTAGCCATAGCAATGGCGGCACTGGGACTAACACCGACGTGTTAGTTAACACCGTAGACTTCGCAGAAGTCGATAGGCTCACCGCCGAGCTAGATGCCACCGTTGGCAATTTCACCGCCCGCTTAGCTGTACTCCAAGGTACAGAAACTTGATAGAACTTATTCGTGGGAACTAAATACAATACACCCACAATTTTTGTAAACAACGTCCCGGGCCGCGTAAAGCCACGCGCATTTAATTTAGTCTTTTTACGCAAACGGTCTCGCGAAACAAAGACCAAAGTAACAGAATTCCCTCAGCGAAAACGACGTTGACATTCTACTGGTGCAGGAGACATTCTAAAGCCTGGAAGAGGAGATCCGAAAATAGCTAATTTAACGTCATAAGAAATGACAGGACCGGCGCTTCACACGGTGGCACTCTCATTTATTATAAAAAGTCACTGCACTGCGTAGTAATCGACACGCCGTCGAATCTAAAGCATTTAGAAGCCTCCGATTACAGCTTTGGTATATTTACCATGCAGAGACAACTCATGCATCATACAATCCGACTTCGAGATGCTACTATCCTTAGGAGACGCCGTAATCCTCGCCGGCGATTTCAATAGCAAGCACACTCGATGGAACTCATACACTACAAATCCGCGGGGTCTAGCATTAAACGAATGTCAGATAAACTTAACTTCAGGTGTGGTTGCGCCGTTGATGCAAATACCTTCCACACGTAGTGGGACAACGACCGGATGTGCTTGATATTGCAATCGTAAAAACGTCAATCTCGCTCTTAGGAGCATAGAGGTCATCGACGACCTAACATCGGATCACCGTCCGTGCTCTTAAAGCTAGGACCTTCAAATCACCCAAACATAGTTCTTAAAACTAAAGTCGACTGGCATAAGCTAAAGTCACAGCTAGACGCTACTAGCTCACCCCATTTAGATACCATCCCAAATACCCTAACACCGCTCACGACGTGAATCCGCCGCTCATGCCTTCACAAGTCATGTCCAAAGTGTCGTCGAGGCCTCCTCGAAGGCAAATCCCGTGGAGGAAAACCCCGCTGGACCTTGCCAAACGACATCATGGACCCCTTGCGACGCAAGAGAGCCGCGATTACGCCCACGATTGGTATCCAACCGAGTGGAACCGAAGGAGCTACGCGCCCTTGAACGTCAGTCAAGATGCGCATAGCTGAGTTCAGGAACGATTGTGGGATAACGATCTGAGAACCTCATCCCTCCCATGGCCTTCTGGTGCATTCCTAAAGCCTCAAAGGCGGTGGCAGCCATCCACCTATGCTGCCACTCATCCAACCCGATAAGCCCACAGCGTTTCTCGATGCGGAAAAAGCCGAATGTCTTGCCGACAGTCTCGAGGTCAATGCTTGCGCAGCTCACAACCGTGAGCGCCGCCCATCTCCGCAAGGTGAGAGCGAGGTTGACCGGTTGACACACCTACCCCCACGCGACGTACTCACCCGTAACGGAAAGCGAAGTCGAATCGATAATCAAAAAGCTTAGACCAAGGAAAGCCCCGGGCACCGTGGCATATCAAACCGCGGCATAAAAGATTCTTCCGACTCACCTCATCAACCTCCTAGTCCTAATCTATAACGCAGCTCTTTCCAAGAGTATTTTCCAAACACTTGGAAGGACGCTGAAGTTATAGACTTCCTCGAACGGAAAACCTCCCAACCAACCAACCTCCTATCGCCCCATTAGCCTACTTAAAGGCTTCTGGAAAATCTACGAAAGATTAGTTTTGACCCGCCTACAGGACTTTATGCAGGCTAATGGGCTTCCTAATCTAGTCCAATTTGGCTTTGGGCCAAACATTCCTGCACACATCAGGTGCACCGCATCATGGAGCACATCAAATCCCGCATGTTACGGAGCCAACACACTGGAGCGCTTTTCCTCGACGTGGCGAAGGCGTTCGACAAAGTATGGCACGACGGGCTTATATCAAGTTATATAAGCTCGGTGTGCACAGACCTCTCGTACTCATCATACGAGACTTTCTCTGGAAACGAACGTTCAGATACCGCGTCGAGGAACGAAATCCCAATCACACCCTGCCATAGCCGGAGTTCCACAAGGCTCCGTATTAGGCCCCGTCCTATTCACCCTCTACACCAACGATATCGCACACAACTATAAAGTAAGCACCGCCTTGTTCGCAGACGAGACATGCATTTTTTTCCTCCAGCATGTCCTTTTGTCATCCATCGACGTCTCCAAATCGCAGCCAGGCGCTTCGGTGACTGGTTTCGACGTTGGAGAATCGAAATAAACCCTCAAAAGCGCGGCAGTCTTGTTTACCACAGAATGCCGACGATCCCACCATGATCCGACTCCTAGACCACCCAATTCCATGGGTAAATAAAGTCAAATACCTCGGGGTAACCCTCGACAAAACACTCAGCTTCGGCCCGCACATCAAGCAGGTCAAAAACAGAGCGGCCTACGTCCTAGGTCGCCTGTTCCCTTTAATAAATCCCAAGAGCAAGCTGTCTCTGCGTAACAAGGTGTTGCTCTACAAAACAGTTATCCGTCCTATCATGACTTACGCCAGTCCGGTGTTCGCTCATGCATCTCCTTCCAATATCCACAAACTCCAAGCCCTGCAAAACAGGTTCATACGCAGGGCCACGGGTGTGCACTGGTGCGTGCGCAACCTTGACCTGCATGTGGACCTGGAATTGCCCTCCATACATCAATTTTGAAACAAGCATCTATCCGATTTTTCGACTCGGCTTCGCAACATCCAAATGAACTGGTACGTAGCGCCGCCGCTTACGTACCACGCAAACTAATTCATCCTAAGCATAGGAAACACGCCCGATATAGGCGACCGCGCCATATTCTAACAGATCCGGACGACGATATAACGATCGTGCAAGCGCGTGTTAAATCGAAGCACTTTTGCCCTCGCCGTCGAGGGCAATTACACCCTCGTACGCCAGATATCGGCACGTACCAGGCCGATTTTCACCTACTAGATAGAGCGGTTTTAGCTAAAATTAACATGTCTTAAAGCGACTGATCGAGCCGAGGTTCGGCCCCAGGGGCGCCCTCGATACATGTTGCTAACGGGTTAGCAAAGGATCAAAAGCAACTAACCGAGCGAGGTTCAGCCCTCCTGGGCACCCTCGATTAGATCGCTGACGGTTTAAAAATAGTGAGCAGCCGAGCCGAGGTCTACCCTCTGGGGACCCTCAGAGCTAAGCCAACAAATATAGAGGTGAAGCCTGTGCACGCTTAAAGTTGCACAGCCCTCGACTCCGCCGGTTGTAATGGTTAACTCCACCAACGGAAGCCATCAAATAAACGATAAACGAAACTACATACGTCACTCGCTGTCGCGCTTACGTGGCAAATCTCGATCTGCCATCTCTCTCGCTTTACGCTCACTAAACTGACGAACGAAGACGACAACGACGACCGAGTTCGCCCGAACAACGTGTTTACAAAAACTACTTTTAATTTGACACAAAACGGTTATTAGGTTTCATATCGCGCAAACAGCTATTGTAACTTATGACGTGAAGTAACGCTCACGCCTGCCACTTATATTACAAAAGAAATTGAAATATTAAAATTGTCCTCTCTCACATTTTTTTACCGACTTCCGAAAGAACGAGTTACCCAATCCGGAGCTTATTTCTTTTTTTATATGTGTTACCTGGTTGCTCCGTTCCGAGTGGTCCGATTTTATTTATTCTTTTTTTAAATTATAGGTTTTAGCTGTCATTAAGTCTCATTTTTTTTCTTAATTGCAGACATGATTGAGACACATTTAATTTAAACTTTTTGTTCATTGTTTTATTTGTTACTAGTATATACTAGTATGATGGTAGTATGTACATAAGTGTTAAAGCACTAGTAATATTAATCGACTCTTGGTACTATATCAAATATGTGTCTGCGCACAGGGGACGTCACATTGCTGCATTATTTTTCGACAGACTTTATACTTTACTAATATATCTTTTGCTCGTCCCATCACTAATTCAAAAAAGAAAATAAAAACCTGGCTTCATCGCTATTATCTTTATCTGTAGATCAGAGAGGCAGCTTACTTTGTAGTATGTAAATGTACTTTTTGTAGTAAAACAGAAAATATATTTCTTTATTTTACATCGACGCTTCGTTGATGAACATTAGGTAAACTTAAAAGTAAAAGTAATACGGAAAATGTTAGCCCTCAACGTTAGTGTCGGTCAATTTGTTTTATTGATTACGGTGTCAGCAAGAAGAAATTTAATTAAAAATCTGTTTTGGATAGCCCATTTATAGGCTTAAGTTTTTTTCAGATATTACCAGCAGTAACTTTTCTTGAATTTATGCAGTTAATTAAGCTAAAATTACTTTGTATGTTAACACTGAAAAGGATTCTTTTTAATATTATTCCGCTTGTAATGGGCCTTTACGGGGATTTGGAATATAAATTTCATGATACAGTTCCATAACATTTAATACTGGACATTCCAACACGAAAGGGTGGCTTCGGTCCTGTATTTAATTACTGTGAATAAAATATACCTCGTAATATTTTTATAGCTAAAAATCCTTGGCCTGTATATAGGAGGTTGAAAGTTTTTGGAAGGAATTGTATTACGTTATTAGTTTCTTACGTTTAAACATCAGATTTTCTAAATTACATAACAAAATATTCAAATACATATCAAGTGGACAGTTGTTTTTGAGCATAAATTTAACTTATTTAAAATAATAGTTACTTAAGTTTGAGTTTTAAATTGTTGTACAAAGAACTTTAATGCACAAAATGTACAGTATGGTTATTAAAATATAAAACCAATGCATATAGATTTCATTTAAAAATTTTAAAGTAAAAAACATACCTTAAAGTTAAGGAAAACATTGTTCTAACTGATAATATTTATATGTACGCTTTAGATTAAATATTTAATTTACTTTTTTGATACTTCGCTAACAATTTATGTTCTGCAATTTTTTCACTTTCTTTTTGAACTCATGACCTCCGATTTGTAAAACAGCGACCTATAGCACTAACCCACGAAGGCAGTTAAAAAGTTTATTTAATTTTTTCTAACGCTTCTGAAGATACATACCTATTTATACATACCATAGATATATTTGAGCGAAATATATTATTATATCTTAAACAATGTTATTATTCGTAACGACTTACAAAAAACCCTTTGAACATTTAAGACGACAAATTTAATAATATTCTCTATTCATGTCAGCATTATGTATAGAAGTTTCTCGTGGAAATTAGTTCGAACGCGAAAAGTATTTCCATAATTTAATAGGAGTAGGGAGTTTCGTTCGCTTCGCTTATTTCTTGCTTCAATAAACAACGAAAGCACAACAAGCCTCTCTTTGTCAGAAACCTACATAATTAAACGTCGTTTTCAGCCCAGTTCCAGGAACAATCGACGCCTGGATTCGCTTTATATTCTTTTTTACTATCCAATTACCTTGGAATTATTGAGAAAGAAAACTAATACTGATAATTGATACGTAAATGATTAGAAAGTTTTTTAAGATGGACGACTTGCTTAGCGTAGTGGTTTGTGACCCTGACACTAGAGGGAGTGAGTTAAATTCTACCACGGGTGAAATATTGTGTAATTTTGTATCTGGGTGTTTGTATCTATATAAAACTTACTAAATAAAAGGATTTTTATGAATTTATCCGTCATTTATATATTTTTTACAGATGTTATATTTTTAAGGAAATTAAGTTATTGAATATTTAGCCAATTTAAAGTCGGAAGTACTTCAAGGCCGCTTTTTATAAGGTTTCGCCAAGAATGAAGGCACATGATATACTCATTATGGGGTCAAGATCCTCAGCAGTGAGGGCATTGGTTCAGGAAAGAGACTCGGAAGAAATGTAAACATAGTAAACTGTAACAACAAAGCAGTGTTTTTATTAGTCGATTGGTATGGGCGATTCAGTGATTGATATCTCAATGTCAATTTATCAATAGGAACATTGTCATGGGTTCCTTTGTTTAGATTTACTCTTAATTTAAACTTTTTTAATTAAATTTTCACTTCTAAAAAAATCATTAGACCTACTTTTTAAATATCTTAGCAAGAATGTTGCAAAATGTAATATAACAGTAACCGAATTTATCAGGACAATAAACGTTTTAAAGTTAACGAAAAAATATTCACAAAACATTTCCACATGGGATTCCAGTATAGCGTCCAACTTCCCGCCGTCGCATCGGACCATTTCACATTCTCATTAAGGGCGCAATCGCAAAACAATTTCCATGAGTTATGATAATGAGGAACGTGTTTGATGCATCGATCGTTGCTAACACATGTTGAGAATGTCAAAACAGTCCTACTGTATTGTTTTTATCTTTGCTGGAGTAAAACAGTAGCTTTAAATATAGCGAAGGTTTCTCTCAGAGCAAATGTTAAATTAGCCTCATACCCTTTTTAAGGTTTTATTAAATGATGTAGACAACCGTTTATCAAAGTTTTCTTTAAATCTTTCTCCTTTTTATTGCATTCAAAGGCAGACGAAGTGCAAACACCCATAGACATCGGCAATACAAAGGTGCATTGGTGATGATAATGTGCTGCATACCGCGAGACGTAGGATGTTAGGTCTCGTTTACCCATTAAATACACTGGCTACGGTGCCCTATAAACCGGAATACACTCAAAAAATTTAGTACAAAAGACTTTGTATTCACTCTCGTGTAAAAACACGAGATGATTTCTCGACTAGAATGAAAATGAAGTTAACATTTTCGTAAATACACGAAATGTAAAGTTACCGCAGCAATTCTTAACTTAAACTAAGTATATTGATCGCTGTTTCACGTACATTGTTTAACTTGAAATAGCCTTTTTTGTAACTTTTGCCTTCTCTTGATTCATGTTACAGGTTTTATCTTTTGTATTTTTATTTTTCAGTACTTGATCCCATATCAAAAAATATCTTAAATAACACCTCCTTTAGGCTTTAAAATGTTTTCAATAAATAAATCAATGCATCAATTTTTTTATGTTTATTTTACATTGTCACTATAAATGTAAACCGTTGTTTTAAGGATATATTTAACATTTTTATGAAATGGTCGTAACTAAGCTGAAAAATTTACTTTTGACCAGTTAAATTAGAAGATAAAAATATGGCTTACTTCAAACAGATAACAACAGAAGTTAATGTACACTTTGCACTAAAATATCCTGCTTTTTCTGATGCCGCATTTTAAATCTCTAATATGTGTAAAGTATTAATTTCATTAAAATGACACTATCACGCACGTTTATTTAAATAGTATGATGATTTTTTCTTTTATGTGACTTACACTTTATTAATTTAAATTAGCATGAATGCATATTCAATTGGCCTGATTGCAGATTTAAACAATATTTACATTAAAATGGTTACTATACGTAACTCTTAAAATATAGAAACATGCGTTCGCGAAATTTATTGAAGACTAATTTTAAAGATACAGTTATGTACAACATAGTTTAAGGCAATCTGTTATGGTTTATCCAAAGTTGCAATTTATTCGCAAAAGGTTGTGATTAAATTGCTTATGATGCCGTATTTTTTTCTTATTTTATCTATTTAACTACTTTTCCCAAAATTAGTGAAAAAATAAAACTACGTGAGAGCTAGATATAATATGAAAAGAGTGATCAAAATCGAAGCTCTAGGGGCAGCGAAATGAGGTAATATATATATATATAAATCTTGGAGAGAAAATAAAAGGTCTTTGGTGCGCAAGTAAAAAAAAAAAATTAATCATGTACTTTATATCTTCATTTAACTGTATCTTACAGTAACATTTTCTTTGTAATAAGTACTTATTCTTGAAGGAAATAATTGTCTTAAACACATTACATCTATTCCTTCTGGTATTACAATGCATCTTAAGATGTTCTAATGCTAAAAATAATTATGTCTGGTTTGGTTAACATAGGGGAGAACGAAAAAAACTTCGCGGAGAAATCATAGTTATGATATATAGATTTAAAAAAAAATTACAATTTCTACAAACCCAAAATCCCTAAGTAAAATATACAATATGCAATGATAAGTGTTACTATCAAAAAAAATTCCTTTAGGCGACTATATTCCTTTTAAATATTCAGTTTTCTTATATATTGAAAATATAATTTGACTTTGATGATTAATAGAGATTATGTTAAAAAAAAAGGGTGCAAATAATACATCTTTTGTCTAAGAAGTAATTGATTCATGGAATTTTAAATAACAACTGTCATTGATAGGAAATATCGCTAACGTATAACTTATATCATAACAATCGGCTCAACCTACTTTTTCTTTGTTACAGAGATATAAATATAAATTATTTACTAGACATGATAAATGGTCTTGAATATTGATCATAATTCTAAGCTGTATTATTTGTATGACTACGAAGTAATTGTTCTGATATTAACATCAAAATAAAAGCAAATACATGTTCACATTAATTTTGTAAAAAAAATTAAGTCGTTAGACTTTGAGTCTACAGCATCGGTTTGGTAAGTAGGGTAAAGGGAGAAATATTGGTGATATAAGTAATTTGGTGATAGTTTTTAAAACACTCTTGTATGACGCGTTAGCAAATTGCTTTGTTCGCCTAAACGCTGAGACAAATTACCGGAGCAGTGAAAAGGTTTTATACCGTTTGCACTTGTAGCAATTAGCTAACGCGGTCATACAAAAGTGTTTTAAAACATATCACCAAATTACTTATATCACCAATATATCTCCCTTTACCCTACTTCTTTGAGGAGAATATAAATTATACATTGAAATGATCCACAGATAATATATTTTATTATTGTAAGAATAATATACTAGTGCACTTTATCATATATAACTGAATATTTTCACCGTACGTGATAACTCAATAGGAATATTATCAAGATCTTGTGAGTCCACCTGAAGGCTTTGACACTTATACGTAAATGCCAAGGTTTTGTGCTGACGTAGGACGTTTTACTTCCCAAATACGTGTGATTGCCAAAAAAAGTTTTGTTGGAGTTTTTCTTCAAATATCATTGGTGTTTTTGCAAAAAAAAAAACGTAAGGAATATTCGGAGGTATTAAATGCGATGAAATTTATAAAGTCCTATACTGAATTGAGTTAAAATCTTTTAATCATTTACGGTTCCCTTGGCAGTACTTGATATAAATACGGTATTACAATTTTCTCTATTTTTAACTGAACTAATCTAAATGTCTTACCTACCATTAGTTACAAACAAGCATAATAAAGTGTCTTCACATATTTTTAATTTAGTAGATTATACAAAAAAGTAGAACAAATTATTTACTTTATTTACCTTATGTAAACTACAAGAAGAGCTACTTTTCAGTTAAAATTAAAGTATTATAGGTGACTTTGAAAAGTCACTCTTGAAGGAGTAATAGCGAAACGGACCTAATATTACGATACTAAAATCATATGTTAAGGCAATGTTGGCAGCCCTAGTCTAATACAGCCTACAAACACAAATTTAACCCGATTTCAATTTTTAGGTATCAATATTTGTATCTAGCTTAAAATACAAAAGGATACCGTAACTATTTTTATAACGTTGCAGCAATTACGCTTAATATGCTAGAGAAAAACTCGTAGGTTAATATACCCGATCCCTTAAGAACCTAAATTAATAGAAAAATAAGAAATGAAACACTACTTTTTTAGCTCAACTAACTTAGCAGTTTGCAACTTTAAATGTTTTGGTTCTAAAGATAAATATCACAACACGACAATTATATGTAATGATCGAATACTGCTTGCTTTTGTAGCAAGTCGTCGATTACTTGACGAATAGAATTCAAAAACGGTATTGTCATTATTTCAAAAAACTAACGTAATTAGACCAGGAGTAAGATTCAGTAAACTGGCATAGAAATATCAAATAGTTTGCCCAATAACCTGCATAGAACCCCTATCAACTTATGTGATCGTTGGTGTGTTTTTCATTAAGAATAGGTTCCCAAATAGCGACTTCTAACTGTTGCTCGGTTTTCATTGAAAGTATGTTAACAATGACGTTAAATAAAAATACCATTAGTTTTATTATTTTTACAATTTTTATTATTAACCCAATAATATATTATTTCTACAATATTTTTATTGTACTTTTTTATAGAAGACACACTTAAACCGTTGAATAAAATTTCACTGTTCATTTATTTCAAAGTGAAGCATCGTCATCGAAACTTATAGATACGTCTTAGCCTATTAAGTCCGCTTGAATCGATACAAAGGACTCGGATTACAAGGGACACGGACAATACACAACAAAGCGGTGAACTCCCATTTAGCTTAGAGCGCTCAGGTGTGGAACCACTAAAACGCCATTGACAACGTTACAATATAAATTATACCGTAATCTTGTATTATCCCGAACAGAAGCGGATTACGTGTTGCTGGGAACCGTTAAACATGTCCCTCGAGTGCCGTAAGGGGGAGGCGAAATTGTCATACTAATTGTGTCGCTTTTAACAAGGACATAATCGCCTGAATGGTACAACTTGAACACATTGATAGCTTATTTCGTATTAGGGAGGACGCCGTTGTTTTGATTGTGCAACGATTGCGTGTTGTAATAATATAATTTTCTTTTTTATACTTAAATAAATATTTATGTATATTCATTTGAATTTAAATAACGTAACAAGCTATTAGCCTTACTTGTGAACAAACAAAATTGACATTATTGACATTAATAATATAATTAACTGTAACAATTTTCATTTGACATATGGTAGGATGCACCTATCGAATTTTTATTGAAAAAAATTAGCTTGTATGCTATATTATTGTATTTTAAATAATTAAGCCATATGTTTAGCTAACTTGCCTCCTGCTTCTATTGAACAGGAAAAAATTGTGACATCTATTAATTTAGAAATCGTTCCAAGCAATCAATCAAAAATCAATCGATCAACAGCCTGTGATAGTCCACTGCTGGACATAGGCCTCCCCTAATACACCCCTGTTTATTAGGAGGTTTGGACCGTATCCCACCACGCTGGTCCAATGCGGGTTGGTGGGTGGACCGACTTTTTACATGCCCATCCGACGCATAGATCATCTTACTTTTCAGACAATTGGGTGATCGGCCCAAATTGCCCTAACCAACTAGGAAACAACAATGAAAATTTGTTGAGTCCCCGCAGGATTCGAACCCACGACCTCCAGTTTCTGAAGCACACGCCCGTACCACTAGGCTACGGAGGCAGTTGGCAGTTCCAAGCAATAATTTAAATTAAATATTAAGACAACGGAGAAAATCTCTTGCAAAATAAACAATTATTTATTATTACTAAGCAATAATATTATAAAAAAAAAATTATAATAAAAGCACACAGTGTATGAACCTGGTACATCAAAATATTCAGGGAATAGTCAGTAAAGAACTTGAAATTAAACTCTTCTAGAATAGTAAAATTGATGTATTATGTACTACTGAGCACTGGCTACAACAATATCAGTTAATGTTAAATCTTGGATGTCACCAAGTTGCTGGTCTGTTCAGTAGAGATAAAGCTATACGCAATGGCTCTTTAATAATCATTAATAGTACTTTTAAATTTAAAAATCGTAAAGATATTTTGAGCCTCTCTGTTGAACGGACTATTGAAATAGCCTTTGCAGAGCTTGAGCATTTCATTGTTGTATGCGTGTACAGACCTCCCACAGCGTTACATGAACCTTTGAAGTTGTTCTAGAAGAAATATTGTTAAAACTATCTGAATCTAATAAGTATATTATAATTTGTGGTGACTTTAACATTAAACGCAACACATCAATTAGATTCAGATCATTGTTAAGTTCATATAACCTTTTAAATTTATTTAATGAACCAACAAAAATTACTGAGACTTTAGCAACATGTATAGATAATATATATACTAATTGTTAACCATTAAATAAATCAATTATTAAAATATTAACTTCTGACCATTGTGGTCAGTTTGCCTACTATCAAAAAGATAAAATTTTGTATAACAAAAGTTCACAAGAAATAAAACTATCTGTTCCTATGTATAAAAAGCGTATTGAGAAGTTCAGAAGTAATTACAAAAAGTTACTTATTTACATTATGATGAAAATCCACATGGGCTTTTTAGTGCATTATTCATTTTAAATAAAAAGAATTTAATACTATATTTACATCTAAAATGGATAAATCGAAAGGTTCTGCAGTGAATAGGCAACAGTCAGAACTCATAAAAGCAGGCGGAGATTATATAAGCTTTAAAGTCAAAGAACATAAAACCATATCAATAACTTTGTTGCTCATGTTAGCGCCTATTCCAAAGTATTTAAAAAAGTGCGTCATCTGGCTAAATGTTTTTACCTTAAAAATAAAATTAAAAATTCATCAGATAAAGTGAAAATCACTTGGAATATTATTCATAGCGAAACCAGAAAGGCCGCAAGGAGCAGCTCTAAAATGACTTTGAATGTTGATAACCATAGAATTGAAGCTGATATAGATGTCGCTACTTATTTCGAGATATTTTTTTCGGACATTCCGGTTTCCACTACCAGGTCAATTTTGTATTCTCCAACAGTTGCCGAATTACTTTTAAGAGATAATGTTATTGAATGTACAAAAATGTATATGGCAAAGCCATTATAAGTGCATGTAGACAATTAGATATTAAAAAAACGGCAGACCTCTGAGGGATCACTGTTAAGGTGATAAATTTGATTATTGCCGTAATATCACCACATCTAGCAACAATATTTAATTTAAGCATCCAGAGAGGCGAGTTTCCTGACCTAACTAAGCACAGTAGAGTTATACCGGTTTTTAAATCAGGGTGTAATATGGACCCTAATAATTTTAGACCCATCTCTATTTTGCCTGCTTTTAGTAAAATATTTGAAAAACTATTATGTAACCAATAAATGAAACATTTAAACAGTAACTGTCTTATTAATAGCAAACAGTACGGTTTTCTAGGGGTCCTCATATTAATAGACTGTCGAATAAACTCAGCTCTGCAGTATATGCTGTCAAGAAAATCAGACAATTAACTGACGTGGAGACGGCTCGGTTAGTATGCTTTAGCTATTTCCACAGAGTATTGTCTTTTGGCATTCTACTGTGGGGAAGTGCGTGGATACTAATACTCTAAAAACGAGCTATTCGAGCAGTTTATAACCTGGGACCAAAGAATCCCTGAGAAAATTTTTCACAGAGATTAAAATACTAACCGTTACTTCTCAATGTAAGTAAAAAAAATAGAAACGACAGACATTGTGATACACATAACATAAATTCTAGAGACAAACATAATTTAATTCTTCCAGCAACTAGACAGCAAGGAATAAGATAATCTTTTATGGGACAATGTATACGCTTTTACGACTAAATCCCAGTAAACTGTTAATAAATTTAAAAAGTAGTAAAGCAACGTTTATGTGTTAAAGATTATTATAACATAAATTAATTTATAAGCGACAACACGCCTGTTAATGGAATGCTCACTCCAGACTCTCAAATTAAATATACGTATGAACGTTTAATATACGTATGAACTGTATGTAGCTCTAAAGAAAATTTGATATGTATATTTGATTATTTTAAAAATGACAAAATAGGCCCCAGTAAGTTTCTTTTGCCAGTTCTTCTCAGGTCGGAGGCGTCCGATAAGGCGAAAGATATTAGAATTTGAATTTGAAGCCCTTGCTTTACAAACCAAAAGTAGTTGGTTCTGAATCCTAGTAGGAAACAACTTTGTGCTATCATTGTATTCTGGCAAATTAAGATAATAGAGGCGGATCACTGAATTGTCTGACAAATAAGATAAGATGAACTGTCAGATGGGCATGACAAAAGTTGCTTCTGGTTGTAAAGACCATCTCTGGCAGTCTTAGTGAGTTACGTAGAGTCAGATACAAAGATGCATAATTATGATTACTATTAAACTTTGCGAATACTATGAAATATTATAAATTTTAAAAATAATAAAGTACAATGGGTGTAAATCCCGGAGAAACATGAAAAATTCGATTTTTGAAATTGAGTTTAATAAATTTACTAAGTAAAAGCTAAGAAGTAACGTAACAAAAATTGAAAGTTGATTTCTCAGAAGCAATTTTTAAGCAATCCGTGTATTGTTGTTTAGTCAAAACAAAAAACCTATAAATGTTACGTCTGGAAAGCATTATGAAACTACAATAAGAATATAAAGAGTAAAAGACGGTCTGAAGAGACCCTTGTTAATATTAGCTTTTTTTATCTTAGTTCATATTTGTATCCAAAGTATTGTATTATATATTTTCATTACGCAAAAAATAAGTTTTCATTTCGTTACTCGTTATTCGTCGCTATTACGTTAAAATATTTCATAAAATATTATGCAAATTAGAAACGAAATTTTCATTATATAAGTAAAAAAAAGAGTTCTTACTCAATTACTTACTCACTTATTTAATAATGCGTAATGCGTGCTACAGACACCTTAAATGATTAGGATATTTTTTTTACGTTTTAACAAATTTTGGGGCAATACAATTTATTTTCTTGGCGTCATTTTAAGCTGAGACTGACATATACAAGTCACATGGTGACGTACTTAGGAGGTAAGGATTTCTAAAACATTAATTTTAACACAATCTATACAATATACATTAGCAATATACGCATAAAATTTAATTTAATTCCTTGTGTGACAAATAAATTTTATTGTTTTTGTTGGTTGAATAGTTTCATACAGCAAACTGTTTCATGTTCATAGAATTGAGAACCGGTAGGGTCAGGCGCGCTATGTAGTTAAGGAAAGCATGTACTACAGTTAAGCAACACCGTCCGTCAATCTGTTTGCTTCCCCGTTTAGTTCCAATAATAAAATTGCGCAAACCAGATGCTTGACAGCCGTATCGTCCGAAATAGTTTTTTTTTAATAATATAAAAGTATTTGTTTCTCTTGTGTTCACGAATATCTTTGTGTACCACATTTTTTTGTTTCACAAATATCTATTAAACTTATAACAAAATTATTTTTAAAAAAGGGGCCAAATGACAGCTAATACCTACAATAAAAAAGAATGAACAGAATAGGAGCTCTTTTTTTTGGGAAATCAGTGAAAATAAAATAACCAAGGCTTTTAAAAAAGATCTTCCGGCAACGTATAAACGAACTGGCGCACCTAAGTGGATCCATTAAATATTTACAACCGCTACATGTACCAATATGTTTTATAAAACGGTACACAAGTACATTAGCATCGAGAACTGACAAAAAACCGATTTGCGTACCAGACCTTGGTACTTCCTACAGTTAATCAACGAATCAAGCATTTAACTCTCGTCGGAATTAACGGCGACACGGATAGGCAAGAATTTCATTTGACATTCAAATGTAGGCATTCTCTGCTTAATTAACAAGTAGCTTGCTTTAGCGAAAAATACCTCACACATAATTGATCGTTAGTTTAGTTACGAGTCGTGTGATGTGACAAATAATGTTTATTAAATATATATACCCGTTTAGATATTTCATTGAACTTTATATTTTTGATAATAGACTTATTTTCAATGATGTTATAATAACTTACTAACGCTAAAAGCCTAAACACGTTTTTTCTTTATCTTTGCATAATACTGCCATGTTAAATTATGGTAAAGTTAGTGATCGTGGATCATACCGAATACGCTTATTTGTCGCTAATAATATCAATAAAACGAAAAGACACATTAAATTTTTAAAACATATGTGTCCTAATTTAATTTATTCCTATTATGAAGCAAAAGTCAAACAGTACCTTACCTCATTCACCGCCCATCCATAGATATTTGTTATGTGACTGAAGCTGCAAACATGTTACCAATAATTTAAGGTCCTGTCACATCAATTAATAACAACGCTACATGTGTACATGTAGCGTTGTTATTAATTGATCGTCGCTTAGTGATTGACTTCTTGGTGTCAAAGCTCATCGTCATTTCGTTGCCATAGGTAAAAGTCTTTTTAATAATCATGTTTTGTCTTAGACTTATCTTAAGTACATATCTTAAAAGTATCAAGATAAGAAACAACATTTTTCTGCATAACAACCGTTGCTGTTATTTACTATCTATACTGGTTACAAACTATATTTATGTTCAGTTTATTATCTAACTCGTTCCACATGAACAGCGACGTACAATTACTTACTACTGATCATAACAAGCACATAAATCCGGGTCGAACCGGTTAGCGCGAAATTATACTGTAAATAATTGAAAGCGAAATGATGAGTTTTCATTTTATCGCACACCCCCGCATTGACCTTACGCAAAACATGTGGATGTATTAAAATTTATTTTGAAAATATTAATACAGTATGCTTTGTTTTGGTAAAATTACTTCAATTTAAAAGATGTTATAACAATTAATATGCACCGAGTGTCTACCTCGTTCGCGTTTTAATTCTATAATTCTTTAATCATACAACGAAGGAATCCATATATTTACAAAAACATATATTTTATTATTTCAGTTATACATTTAAACTTATCAGTGTAATCGTATCTTAAAAAAATTTATTACAGATTATTAAGAAAATATTACGAAAAGGGGAAAATATTTTCTTAAAATTAACTTTATAATTAGAAAATTGAAGCAACGCGACGATGTGTATATAATAAATAATTCAGAGACAGGTCATTAATTTTTTAAATAATTTTTAAATATTTAAAACTTTTTATAAATTTCTAAAGTTGGAGAAAATTCATAATGTTGTTCTACGATATATGTTGATATAGTTGCATAACTGAATTGTAAATATAAATGTAACCTAAATTATATATTCCTAGTAAAGTGATTATTATTTTATTACCTGATAGACTAGTGGTTCACTTACCCTGACTTATATGCCCGAGCATGTACGTTCCATTCCCATTACAATAACAGCATAACTTGTCCAATAGTAATAACATGCTATGGTCAAAATTCAAATATAAATAGAAACGGTAAAATAATAAATTAAAAAAGTATTAATGAGAATAAATTCAAATGGTTATTTCATTATCACCATAGATTAAAGTAAAGTAAAAGTGAATAGTTTGCGAGAACCATTTACATATCCAAAGTAAATGTCTTTCTTGTAAGTTTTGCTGTTTTACTTTTGTGTTGAAAGGAGGTCAATTATTGAGACCTCATCCGAAAGGTGCTTAAAAGATTCTCTTTGAAAAGTTTACTTCAGTTATGGATTTATTCGTAAATAGATGAACTACGCTTTTATAATAAAAAAGCGGGCATCAACATTTTATAATAAAAATATTATTGTCTTTTTGCACTACAAGGTGTGATTTTAAGATTTGTTTTTAATTACGTGCAAAGGCTTTTTAGTATTTCGAGAGTGTTTTATGTGTCTTATTTGATTCAGAGCCCTGAAACATGTTTGTAAAATCCATTAGTGTTAATTTTTAGATTTTACGCAAGTGCTATAAAATCAATAAATACTTCAGTAAACTTTTTTTAAAATAAAAATATGATAGAATAACCGAATAAGTGTGAGGATATAATAAGCCGATATCGTTGCAAATACGTTTCTTTAACTATGTTGTAGATATCTATGGACTGTTGATAAACGGCTATAGAAAACAGAACGGCTTTTAGAAATTGCCGGAGTATCGAGTACGCTCTCGTTATCAACATAGACTGACGAAATTTGTACATAATGCCAAATGAAAAAATGCCTGTTCCGTTCAAACAGTAAGGGCCTGAAAAACGACCGCCATGTTTGTCCGCACCGCGATTGTGGCCCGAGTTCACAAGTTCTGTTTGAACAGTCAACGACATCGGAGTAATCGCTTTGCTCGTACGTTGTTTTAACTCTCTCGTATTATTCACGTTTCATTACTTTTGAAAACAATATTATTATAATTTAAATGTCTACATTCAGTAATATTGCTTTAAGGTGAAAAAACCTATTGCGTGAATTACTTCTTATAAAAATATTACACATAAAAAACGTGCTTAAGTAAAGAACGTTTTATTTAGTAATGTTTTTATTTGGTAATTTGCATTTCTCTTGATACTATATTCCGAAACAACAGTAAATTTATTATATTTTAAGGACCGCAACGAATTATCTATTAAGTTTGTATTCCAAATAGACTATATTTACAAAATACCAATAACGAACAAAACTTTTCCAATATAACTATCAAAACTTGAAACTCGACTCGAGACTTCGATTAGCATTTCGTAATCAATGCAAAGATGGCCCAGCGGTATCGTTTTTTTTTTTAAATCAAACGCAAAGTAATTCTCGTGAATCAAAACAGTTCTTTTTCAAAAGTTTTCCATTATTTTCTAAACAAGTACGAATGGTATAATAATATTTAGTGAATCAACATAATAGGTGAAATTAGGTTTTATTGCTGGCACTAACCGTGCTTGCTTGAATTATATAAGTTGGGTTATTATCGTGTGTGGGTAAATTTATATTCAACAGAGTAAATATAAAAAAGTACTATATATTACAATTTAAATCATCTGCAAATTAAATCTTACTTACGTATTACCTGCGTCCTTTTAAAAGACCCGGATGTTGTATCGAATCCTGTGGGGTCTTATTCGTTGCAGTTTCCTTGTTGGTAGTTCCCAAAAAAATTTCCGATTAATCCTATTACGACCATATCTATCTCTAATCGTGGCAAATCATAATATCGAACATGTGTCTGAACAAAGAAAAAATGTGCCTGTGTCTGCGAATACTATAAAATCGGTAAAAGATGGTATATGATCTTTATTGTAAAGCGGTAGTCTTATCGGCTAAGGAAAAAAACCTCCTTATAATTATAAAAAAAACTATAATTTCAATACATAAAATAATGTATTTTGTGGCGTTTCATAAAATCACATTTTTGTTCAAAAACCAAAAATGTGACATTTCTGACTAATTAATAAATCTATCACCATCATCATCATCATTAGCCTGCGTCAGTCCACTACTGGACATAGGCATGTAAAAAAAATACGATGAATATTAGTATTAAACTCAACTCAAACTCATAAATTGCATACATCACGTACTTTCAATAATAGATATTTAAACCCATTCACAGTTATTTAATCATGGACTGTTGATAAACGGGTATATGCTTATTAGCACTATCTAGTGCTTAACCTAAACAATCTGGTTTAGAGACATTGTAGTTTTGAATGAATTAAGCAAAGCTGCTCATCTTTTACTATCTAATATTTCGTAATAGAGATTTTGTCAGTGTTTAAAGATTTAAATTATTTTAATTTTATTAAGACATGCGTAAAATTTCTAGTAATCGTACTTTTGGTGTGTCTCATTGTAAATAAAACTAGATTCCTGATGTTTTAGGCCAACAGATGAAATAATGGCATTGAAAAGAAGGTATATAAAATTCTATTTTATTCAGTATTTTTACAACAATTTAAAAAAACTAACTAACTTACAGAGTAGTAAAATACTTTGCAATGCATTCTGTGATTTTATAATCTATTCTTAAAACTAGAAACATATGTTTTCTTTTATTTGGTTTTTGGTAATATTTGGTCAAACGCATGTGGATGCCCGCTTTTTTCAATGCTACCAATTTTTTAATGTAAGATATATATTTATATCAAAGCATGCTTGTCTATTGCATAAATACTAAAATTGTTTTTAAAATTGCTACAAAAACGGCAACGTTTGCATGTTGAAAGCAAATAAAGCACCAACTAATCTATTAACATTGTTCCCTGGCTGCCTTTTTGTCATTACTAAAGCTAACTTCGTAAACTATTCTCGATTCAGTTCGGAAAAGCAATGGAGTTTAATTTCTCATTTGCGTCTGAATGCTATATAAAGAAGTATTTAGCAGTTTATCTGCAAATTATTAAACCAGAATAATTTACAATAAATTTTCTTCAAAGTCGAAATCAAAAAAGTTGTAATCGATTCAGGCTTTGCTTTATCAAGCTCTCAAGAACGTTAATCTCCCAACGGTTTGAAAATATCTATCCGTCAAAAGCAGAACTGGCAAGAAACTTCGATGCTCTTTTATTTATTTTTCACAGTAGTTTTAACTTTATGGATGCTGCACAAAGTACAAAATTCAGAATTCAAATCGAATAAGTACAACAAACAACTTTAATGTAGAAGTAATTAACATACAACTTGCAAGTACAGATCGATTTTTTTTTAAACATCATGTCAATTTGTATGTAATATGTAGGTCAATATTAAATTTTGGTCAATAATTATGGTCTTCATTATCATACGGAAGTTTAAATCATAAAGTTTTATGAAATTATGACTTAATTTATTATAAAAGTTTATGACATACAATGACACTTATTTATTCTCGAGGTCAAAAACTGCTCCAACAACGTTTTTTGCAATAGGAATATTTTGTTTAAACCGACCGCTATTTTCTAACAGCATCACGTTTGTATAGTCTTATAAAGAATTAATCATCAGGATTAACGTAGCAATAGCAATATAATATAATAAACCTTTTCTAATGTTTTAATAGTTATTTATACGGCTAGTTACTTGCACCAGTAATTCAAAACCTATATGAAAGGTTTTTTAAGGCATTTCGACGCTAGTAATGCGGCAACATGAGCCTAACAACTCGAACTGTTTTACAAATGCGCTAACACTAGCTTATTATTAAGGGCTATCTATTTTTGTAAAAATTATTTTACTGTAGTTCTATTACGACAAAAACAGTAACTTTCCATGCGAAAATTCTTAGAGACAGGGATGAAAGAATGCAACGTTTTTAATGAAAAATTTTATTTATTGATTGTTATTATTATTAAGGTTTACTTTCGGTGACTAAACTTTTTGCAAAGCGTAATTGACTTGTGTTAGTATAAGGATTACGTCTTTTAAATTAATTTCAATCAAGAAATCTTCATTTCGTGTAGTAATAAACAGAATGGGCAAACTTTTCATCCTAAATATTTTGTCTATTTAACTTTATCCTACAATAAATCTGTCTATAGAAAAATATTATTTATTTACTCTTCTATCAACACCTCAACAATCAACTGCTATTGACCCTTCCTGAAAAACCAGCGGTCAGTCGTGGTTTAGAATGCTAACTACATAGAAACAATTTTCTTTTCGTTGGTTTTAGTTGATGACAGCATTAGAAACTGATCAACCAATCGCCAGAAAATGATCGATCTATGCTTTTATAGACATAAATAGAGGCGATACAGGTTGTCAAGTCTAGCAGCTGACACCGACTGACGTCCTATAAAAGGATCCACGATTTTTAAATTAGATGACATGTAATTCCTATGGAGTTCTGATTTCCTGAAGATTTTTAAAAATAAACGACATCCATCATAATACTCTATATCCATATTACCAATATGGTGATTATTGTTTGCTTGCTAATATTTTCGCATATGACAGTTAGTCTGTTACGTTGAATATATTAGGATTAAAACAATATATTCAGTTATGATGATTAAGTTAACAAGCTTTAGAAACCAAACCATTATCCACCCCAATTCTACTTTAACGGATTGTTATGATTAGCTTAACATCGAAAAAAAAACACTACTACTAGCCTCGTGCTAATATGATCGACTGCCAACTCAAAAGATTTCGAGCATAAGACAATGTTTTCTCGTGTACTTTTTGTTTATATCCAATAAAAATGTTTCGTTGAATTTATGGAAGAATTCTTCGTTAGTTGTTACCATCGACCGTAAATAAGTTAGACAATATATTTTAAAAATATAACCGTTAGATATAATTTTATCCGTTCTGTCTGTCTCTGGAAACGGCAAACGTCTTTGCATTTCGGTTTTTTCTTCCGCTTCGCTTGCTCCTGTTCTAATTAACTTAAGCCTTAGGCTAACGCAGCCTTCATAATATTTGAACTAACAGTTTCAACTCTTTATTTCAAAGGAGCTTTTCGTTGGTATAACATTTAATTACCAGATAAGTAAAGAATGTTTTGCTTTTTTTTTGTTATTTAAATAATGATATAAACTAACTAGGAGACAATTTTAGATTTTAGATCAATATAAATACATTAAAGGAGAAAAACAGAAACATATGTAGCAAGCCGAAGTTTTTTTTTTGATTTGACAACGAAACATTTTTAATTGTAACGTTGTCTTTAGTAATCAAGTACTAGCGTCTGCCCGAAATTTCGGTTTCGGTTTCGGCCGAGATAACAAACTTTTGCTGAAACCGAAACTGATTTCAGAACATGTTATGTTATCAAAATTAAAAGATTTCCAAACTGAAACTATATTGTAGCAAAAGTTTATTGTATCATTGCCACAGCTTAGATCAGTAAATTTTTGGTCAGGCAAATATTCTGAATACCTAAAAGAGCTTGATGATTCTTCTACGAGAAAGTATCAAAAACTAGTGAGAACGACATATATACTCCTTGATAGTACAAAATAATTACTGGATGGCATAGCAGTTTTTTTGTTATGTTATTTAAAAACCTTATTTTAAAAAGTTAATGACGCAAGAGATTCATTGAGATTGTTGCCTCCACAACATGACGAGTCTGCTCTGCCATATTTCACTGTCGTGAAGATGGGCTTCTTAATTTAGAGTAGAATGAACAACCATAAAATAACATCGTTGCAGCCGTCCATCGAGGTCAAAGCATGTTGCAAAATTTGAGAAATTTATATTGAGGGACCGTCAAATTTCCATCCGATATTTAGTTCAAGAAACGGGATTTTTTATAGACGTATTCCATTTGCATTATTTTTTTATATCAGAAAAAAGAGAATTTTCTATTACGAATTTTGTCCGACAAAGAAACTTGGAGCATAGCGCGTTAAGCAACGGCCCTCTTATGGATCACTCCTGCAGTCAATAGCCACTTTTCGACGAAACGTGGCCGGAAGAACGGAAGAACGCATGGATTTTTGCCGAAAATCTCATCGACTTTAGTTTTGTAACAGTGGACGAAACAAGAGTTCGTTCATTTTATCAGGAGATGAAACATCAATTGTGTTTATTTTAAGTTATAAACTAGATTTTAATCAGCTTTTCTGTTAGTTAAAATGTGCCAACAACAAAAAATTTACTACCACAGACTTGTAATCATAAAATCGTGACTTTTGTTCAAACCACAGCTCAAACATTGTAAACTTGCGTCAAACTATTACGTAAACGCGTTACTCATACAATAGGCCACAGTATCTAAATATTTGTGTCTATTCCTCTGAAAACGCGTGGAAAGTAACCTTTCACTTTCAGTCCACACATGGCGTTTAATTACCACTGCAGAAGAAAATTACTCAATGGCAAAAACTAACTTTATTCTGCTCACTGGAAAATATAAAACTACATTTATTATGTATATAAAGAGTGTACCGTGTTTCACTTTTTCTCTTGAATACAAAAATCTATGAAAGAGACTGGAGTATAGATCACAATATGTTCTTAGTTATATTTTTGTACGCTTTCACAAATAATGTATGTGTATGTATGTTGTATTTTTCAATAATACTTAAGTTTCTGACAAAGAAACATAAATTAAATGTACAAGTAGTTTTTTAAAGAATAAAATTTGATCCACGTGATAGTCTTATGCAGAACTAAGTAGAATTTGATATATATTTAGGGAAGTTTTTATTTCTTTTATAAAACTCGATATAACGATTTTAATATTCAGCTACATTGAAACTATTTTTTTATCAATTTTGGCTCTGGGTTGCAAGCTTGGGATTTTGTAATCAAGACGGCAAAGTTCTCAAAAGTTTTTTATTTATATAGTAGCATATTAGTTCGATACTTTTTTATAGTGCACTGCGCACATTTCTGTCATTATGATTTTGTCATATTGACGTGATGTGTTAAACTGCATCATTGTAAGGTAAATTATTCATTTTTATTATAAAACTATTTTATTTTTCTAGTTTTCTCTATTTATAATGTCTACCTCAGAGCAATTGCGTTAGAACACTACTGTATTCCGGTCATAAGCACACCACACCTAGCGTTATTGCTGTGAAAACGAGCGGTAACATCTTTTGTCTCAGGGCGGCAAGTGAACTTGAAGCATTTTGCGCTGCATTTCTCATGAGCCAACTTTGTCAATTAACATCTCGTTAACACTAAATATTAAAAGTTTTAATTCAACTTAAACTGAAACGAATTGTCGAATGTAATTAAAATCAAGCATTCACTGAGAAGGGGTCATTTAAAAAATTCCACGTTGAATAATACTGCCAAATTAAAAACTTTGTTCTGTCCGTACCCACCAGTTAGATCACCGTGCTATTTAATTAAGTTATTTAAATAAAGATCCAGCTGTTTTTCTCGGTTACTGAAAACAATTATTTTTTGTTTTCTGTAACTACTAACTTAGCTTTTTGTTGTTACATAAACGAATGTTTTTCTTTGAATGCGTTTCATTACATTTTGCAAACTCGCAACCTAGGACGCTTAAGACTTTAAAACTGATATACACCTCTGTCTTTTTATACTATTTATTTCTCTCCTACCCTAAAGGATTTAACCAGAACAGACCTTAACCTTGTTTTCACTCGATGTAATTAAAAAAAAACTGAGACGTATTTTTGGAGTACTAAAACTACTTACCAGTTTTTGTTTTTAATTTAAGCTTACCAACATGTCCGGCTAAACGGCTGGTAATCAATCCATTATTGCTCTATGTCTTTGCAGTCCATTAGCACAGTTAACAGAACATTTGCCAAACTAACAGCCCATGGTTGAATTGGCTCCTTAGACATCTGTCAAACGGACAATCGGATTGATGGTCGGCGGTGTAACATATTGGCCAATAATCAATTTCTATTCCGCTCGCCTCCTTTCACACATTTTATATAGTTAAGAATTATTCTATTGTTATTTTATCTATTATTATTTTTATTTTTTATTCTATTGAATGGGTGAAAGATTTATATTGCTTTAAGAAGTATAAATTAAACATCTCCTTCTTTCAATCGCTACAAATGTATATACAAACCTGTCAATTAATAACTTCCTGGAAAAATATCGAAAAAAAACCTACTCTATTCTAGCTCTGACCAATTATTGTAGCATTATCATTTAAAAAAATTAAAAAGTAAATATTTTTGGAAAGTTAAGAAAATTGGCAGCGTTTGTTTTGTAAAGAAACTACGCACTTATTCACTTACTATCAACAATAAATACAATAATTAAGAATTTTACGATTGTTATCCAGAAAGAACAAATTTTTTTAACAAACATATACATTCTTCCTGGTGGTCACACCCGGAAGAATGTATATAAACACATAAACAGACTTCTGATAATAATCAGACTTAAACTCCATGGATAAACGCTAACAATTCCACACAGTACAGTAATTTGCAATGCAAATTTAATTAAAACGAAGTCGCGCTGTGGAAAATCTTCCCACCGAATTGCATTCCAGAGGCGCCAGAAAAAGAATCGCCACAAATCCCTAATCGTAAAGTGAACCTAACATACTAAGAATACGCTACAGCCTGTCATTGTCTTTAGACAAAGAACCAAGTTGACTGTTATTGTTCGAGCGTAGTTTTCTATGATAATAAAAACAAAAAAGGTTGTAGACTTTCCGTCCGAATGCTAAAATCGTAACTGTACGACGCTCAACCTTATCCTGTCGGAGGGAAACTGTTTGAAGACGGCTCTTAAAATGTTTTGACTATCATAACTGGCAAAATAAATTTTCCTTTACTTCTCTAACTATTATAAGAAAAACCGGTCCCCTGTTTACAGGTGCCTAATTCTGCCGCGAAGCAGTAGTGTGAAAACACTGCTGTCTTCCGGTTTAAAGGGCACCGCAGCCAGCGTATTTACTAGGTAAACGAGACTTAACACCCTATGTCTCACGGTAGGCAGCGCGTTGGTGATACCACTGGTATTGCCAATGTCTATGGGCGTCGGTGACCACTTCCCATCAGGTGGCCCGACGGCTCGTCTGCTTGCGTATGCCATAAAAAAAGAACATTTGACGGATTAAAAAATAATCAAGTTTCGTTGATCCGTGTAAAGTTTTTATTTTTATTTTAAAGGGTTTCAAGTTGTTTATACTGTTCTGCTACATTAGGAATGCATTAATTCATTTTATAATTTAAAACTTCTCTGAGTAATAATAAAATATCTTTCAGTTATCGTTCAGATTCGATGAGATTTTTGCACAGACCATTTACCACTTAGGCATATTAGTATTTATTTTTGGAAAAAATTCATTTAATCTTGCATATTTTAGATACAATGAAAAGAGATCATTATTTAAGTAAACCCCAAATTTATTATCACGGATTTATTTCAAAATAAATATCGTGTTATTATTAGGGATTTACATTTACTATATTATTTAGCTTTGATTGCTTCATATTTGTCCATCTTATGGAAATTGGGATTTCATGGAACATATTCAAAACTACTGTGCAGATTTGTAACATTTTTTATTGATAGAAAATTATATTGTCCTCGAGTTACAAAGGCTATTTTAAACTCTCGAAAATTCATTTTAAAATCTCTGATTTACAGGCAAAGCCGTGGATCGACTACTGGTATTATATATAAATATATGATTTTATTCGGATACACACTTTCAACCTCATTATTAGGTTGTACAATGCCATGTTTCAAACAATATCTCCATTCTAAAAACTTCCGCCAAAAGAAAAACTCGAACTTACCGCAGACCCGTGACCTTTTCATCCTCTAACCTGTGCGAAATTACAAATCTCTCTAAAAATCACCCTCTCGTGCTCACCGTAAGATCGCTGAAGGCATAAAAAGCGGTAATGCATGTATGTAGATACGTGGCATATAACAATACGTGACCTGAGTTCTACCCTCTTAGGTAGCGCCCCGCTGCCATATTTGATCACTACTCGACTTAACCTCCCGCTGATTTTGCTTAACTTTTACTACGTTTTTTAAGTTGTCTATAAAGTGAAATGGAAATAGTCCCCAAATGCGCAGTGTTGGTTACAACTGTCTGTTTGTGATAACTTGGTTTAAATTAAAATATAGAAAATCAATTTAAAAAGGATAGAACTTTTAATGTGTGTTTTATGTATTTTATTAAAAATATATATTTTATGTATTGAAATTATAATTGGGTTCATATGTGCTAACACAAAAAAACAATTGAGCATAGCTTTAAATGTTTTAATATAATAATTAATTAATACTTATTTATGCAAAATTGCCAAAAGATTTTCACAATAGTAAAAAAAAACACTAACTTTATCTTTTAAACAACATATTTTACAAAATATTAGCAAAATACATATAAAATAGTCAACACGATACAACTGTTTTACGTAGTCAAGTTAATTTTAAATATAAATTATTTCATACACCAAGTTCATCGATTGGCACATATAAAATAATATATATATTTTTTATATCTGCTACATAATGCTTCTCTCCTAAAAAGCTTTATAGACAATATTCACAAATGCTTTTAACGATTAAACAAGCGCCAGCGATGGATAAACTCACCTCAATCGATTAAAATGCAAAGCACGCATTGTTCTTACTTTGAAAGCTTTTGTCTTTATTTTGTACGTAATAAAATTTTACGAAATGTTTTTGAGAGAAATAAGTACAATTTTACTCATTTGAAGTAATTTTTAAAGTAACACCATGCTAAGCCGAAATTTATGCAAAAAACTTATTGAGATACGTGTTATTAAATCTTTTATAAATACGTGTTATAGATATTTTTGTAAACAGTCGAACATTGCCTTGTTATTTAATTATTCCATAAATCACAAAGAAATGAAAGATGAGCACAGAAATGGCTGCCGCTGGTTATGTTTCAAATAAGTTATCGTAAAACTCACTAACAATTTATTCTTATTGTTAATTCTTTTGTGTATCCGGATACTACATATTATTAAACGTGTCTGTTATTCTATCACTACTCACTGCTCCCATTCATTCAAGATTTTAAAAGAGCTATGTAGAGAATACATTTACCATCTATGATAAATAAATGATGATATATATGATAAAATAAATGCATTTTTACACTACCTTAACTCAATAAATTCATAAATATGGTTTACTACTGAGTTATAATTTAATAATTCTTTGGATCTGTCACGATGAACATCTGGCGGCTGAGCTACAACATGTTACCTCACCCTTTGTTGGATGTGTAACTAACAAGATTGGCTACATTTTGCAGCGAGCCTCAATCCATCCTTATTTCAAGCCGCTGAAGAAGATTGGTCAATTCCTACCACCTGTCAAGTACAACATTCGTCTACAAGATCCATGAGTGTACAAGCTAGATTGTGACTGCAGTCTCTCTCATATTGGACAAACAAAGCGAGCAATAAGAACCCGCGTGAAGGAACATATACCTTACAATAGACATAAAAGACCTAACAAGTCGGCAGTAAGTGACCATACTTTAAATCATGCAAACCATTACATCAGATTTGATCGAACTCGAATTCTCGCTAAAGAACACCGATTCCTACCAAAGATGATCCGTGAGGCTATTGAGATAAGAAAACATCCAAATTTCAATAGATAATATGGTTGGGTTTTACCACCTGCTTGGGACCCCATACTTAATTAAAACCCAAGCGTAATACCACTGCCGACTGTAATGATAAAATAAGTTTATTTTGCACAGGTCGGAGTAGACTAAAAATATTTAACTACAATTATGATCTGGAAATCCTGCTTCAGTACTGGCAACAAGACGCATAACATCTTAGTCTATCCCGTGACCACGGCCGATGGAAAATGTACGAAACGTCTGGAATTTATATATAGCCTATGTGAAATATGTCGCCGCGTCGTGTACCAACTCTGACATTTTTCTCAAAACTCCACTGTTCTAACAGTAAATTACGTCGTACAAAATTCACAAAGTTTTTCATTGCTTTACTTTAGCAACTTAAACAAAAACAAACTCACCCTCAAAGGTTATTTTTGAAGGCTCAGAGCGTTCAAACAGAAAATGTGTACAAGGGAATTCAAAATGATTGTTAGTTTCAAGCACTGATTACTTGCTGTGAAACGCCTCGTTTACAAATTACCCTGGCTTACTTACTCAGAATTATTAAATAATTACGCATTCAATTTTATTTAATACTTAATAAGAAAGAAAGTTTTAAACACATATTTCTAGTGACGTCATGCTTGATGTATATTTGTTTTAAATACAATCTACACGTTAAATATTAGAACTGACATAACGACGTTATTTATGTTTAGGTTATCAAATGGCGGTAATTTACATTTCTATTTTTATAGGTAACATTTAAAACATTTCACTCAAAAACTCCGTGTGTATGAAGTCAACATTGTAAAATAAAGAAAACTAAACAGAATATTTACAATATACATAGGTATAAACTAATCCGTAGCCTAGTGGTATGGGCGTGTGCTTTACAAACCGGAGGTCGTGGGTTCGAATCCTACGGGGACGCAACAAGGTTTCATTGTTGTTTCCTAGTTGGTTAGGGCAATTTGGGCCGATCACCCAATCGTCTGAAAAGTAAGATGCGTCGGATGTGCACGTAAAAAGTCGGTCCACCCACCAACCCGCATTGGACCAGCGTGGTGGGATACGGTCCAAACCCCCTAATGGATAGGGGTGTATTAAAGGAGCCCAATGTCCAGCAGTGGACTAACAAAGGCTGATGATGATGATGATAAACTAATCGTGAATATTTCCCATCGTTCAGGTAACAACTGCTACGCTAGCTTTACTCTCGCATAAAAGCACGCACAAGAATTTGTAACGCAAGGTTCGTTGAGTCCTTCCCGCTTTAAACCGTCCGTCTAATTAAATTTCAATATTTTTCAACCTCTCTGTTTTAATGTGTTGTTTATATCCTTTTTTATTTACTCAAAACCTACTGACACAAAATGTGCACCTGGTTCCCGCGGTATTTTTGACTACGTATATAGATTAGACTCATTTACACATTAATTAACATAATGTGTAAGATTGGGTTTAGGTTAATTTTGACAAGTTTCGAACACTTCATTGTTTCAACACTTGAAGTTAATTATTAACATGTTGATTTAGCAATCCATTACACGGAGTTGAACTTTGAGGAATAATAACATGGAGTGAACCATTGAATTCATTATCATCCGAAAACTGAAAAAAGCTGAACGTACCGTATATACTTAATTTTATCCTAAACTTCCTCAGTGTTTGATTAAAGGTAAGCGCTAGGGGTTAAGAATACTTTTCTCCTAGTAATTTTTCCATGTTATCTTGTTTGGCTTCTAATGCACGCAGATTTACCTAAATAACAGTATTTTCACAGAGCAACCGCAATTTAAATTTCACAGCCAAAGGCTCATCTGCTTTTATAAATGGATCAAATATCAATAAATTTGAGGGCACTTACATTACAAAACTGCAATGACAACCAATGATGGTCTCAACACCTGGAAACTTTTACGAGTCCATCCAACGCATGGATCACCTAACTTTTCAGGGAATTGGGTTATCGGCCCTAACCAACCAGAAATAATACGGTAACTCAAAGTTGTTCCCACGCAGGATTCTACCCCACGAGCTCTGGTTTACAAATCATAGGTATGATACCACCACATCATGAAGCCGATTAGAGTACTAAGTAAACTTATAATAAAAACTTTGTAATTATTTATTAAATCATGATTGTTGCAGTGTACGTGATATATACATTGTACCAACAGAATGGTGTACGTTTACAGATTATAAAAGCGTGTGGCAGCCCTGTTAACATTGGCTAAATTGATTTTCGATACAATTAAAAAGAGCCGTGATCAGAACAACAACCTAAACGCTGATTGGGTAACTAATTTCACTGACAACTGTATGCAAAATCGATTCGGTTGTATTCTCATTTGATGCACCGACGCTGGGAACAAAAAATATGTATGGCAACAATTTTATTAACATTTATAGACGCGTTTTTACCAACGAACAGAGAATTGCCATATTACTGTACATGATTGAAGACTATTATCAATTAATAGGATCCAACACTTACAATAAAATAAGAGATACATACAGCCTTATGATATTTTTTAAGTAAAAGGAAAAAGATATCAAGTTATTTTGAAAGAGAAGGATAAAAATATAATATTTTTCAATCTCCATTAAAAATATACATAACGCATATTTATGCACTTACACATATTAAACTCAAAATTTTGTTTCTCAATGAAATGTCAAGTGTCATTATCACGACTCGTATTACTTTTAGTAAATAATTAAATACAATGAATCAGTTTTTAAAATAAATCATCAGAATTACGCTTTAATAATAATTATGAGTACTTAGAAGAATAGAACGAATGCTGAAATATCTGCTAATCAACTACATATGTTGGAATAAATTTTTAACAAATAAAATGTACGCATTAACTTTACCACAAAATATTACGTCGTATATGTATGCCCTGAAAGAAAAAAGTTACATTTTAAATTTCCTAACCAGTGTATGCGTTGTATATCAGGACAAATTATTAAGCTATGGCATAGCTTCTATCGCGGGCCTTGAGAGCGGTGACCAAATACAGAAATTCCGTAACGAAAAAACCCCCCACTCCGACGGGATCGTCTAACGTCGTTTCAGTTCGGCAGTCTTCGACACGGCCTTGTGTGCGATTAGACGTATTGTACGACTCTACGAAATTTGCACAAATCGAGAAGAGCTGATCCGAAATCGGACGAATACATAAGCAGCTGTTTATGAGAAAGTAAATCTTAATATACATAAATCTCATGTCACGATGTTTGCCCGGGATGGGCTCCTAAAATAATTAACCGATTTTAAAATATAGATGCCCACCATGTGCAGTTTAATCAAACTTAAAAGGTAGAAGAGCTTACATCTTAATTTATAATCGCAATAATGTTTTATAACAATTTATTTTTCTATTATTATTTGATGCAAAATGTTTGCCACTAAACGATTGTGACAGTTGATGATGACCGACGATATTTATGGATTGCGTTGTGTGTGTCAATAGATGGCGCGGTTTAAGATTATAAACTTTTCATTGATAATAGGAGAATTGGTACCATAAAAGTTATTGCTAAAAATTTATTAATTTTGATACGTTAATTTTATAATAATTTTTATTTATTGTTAAAAACAAAAATGCAATTTCATAACGCCGTTATTTTATACCAGGCCATCAATTAAAAAAAAGTAATGAATAATATAATAATAGCAGCGTCCTAACATGCGCCAACAATATAAAATGTTAATAAAAGCGATGTTGTATCCTATATAACGGAAATATTTTATGACATATTCAACGGTGGTTACGATTGAAAGTACTGTATATTCGTTATTTATTATTTCTTGCGATAGTTGTTTCCTTACGCTTGCAACGAATGAAATCAACTTTTGTTCTTTGTTTTAATAACGATGTAACTAAAACATTAAAATTATGCTTTTGTTGGTAGTGCTCCGTATCCATACAAATTATAACATATTTAATAGAAAAGTAAGAATTAAAAAACATTTATAATTTTTAAAATTAACTCTTTTGTACAGAATTTTGCACGATATTAACAGAAGAAACATTTTGATTAATTGTCTTCAGTCTGTCTACGTTATATACTAATGCTTATCGATTTTTATACCAGTGTTATTTTTCAACGTTTTTAAGTGTAACGGTCAGTAGCATCATCAAGGTCATTGTTTTTTACAAATGACATTTATCTAATAAATGGTGGTCGTCATGAGTTATATTCTCTTTCTGTTTTCTTAAGCCCTAAAATTGTTTATTATAATGTAAAATAAGTAAATCCTAGCCGCAACGCGTTGGCATGGGTACAACAATGAATAAGCTGTACTTGTAAAATTTTTGTTTTGAAAATATAAATCAGAGCGGTTGACAACTTTTCTATCAAAAACATTGAATTTGAAAATGAATAATGATCCACAAGAGACCACAACAAAATATAGGGGAGGATATTAAGTCGCAACTTTATGTTTCTTATTTCAGTTATCATAAACCTATAGTTTCAATGATAAACATTCCTGAATAACCAATAGCTACTGTAAGATAATAAAACCCACATGTATTGTAGAATAATAAAAATATTTTAAATAATATTAACTTTTTTTATTTATTTATTTAATAATAGAAAAAACTGTTTTCTTTTCGGTCACCACGCTCAAAAATGTAACTCGAAATAATATGAAAGAAATACTGCATAAATAAAATAAAATTATAATTGCATAAGTTGGTACAAAATGCTATGCAATAGTTTTACCGCAGTCCCCGAGTGCCACACTTATTTTTTTTAATATGTTCATGTAAACGCCCAATTGCTTTTAAACACGTTTAGTAGTACGTACGGGTGATCACTTAAAAACACAAATAATACTTGTAAAGTAGAAGTTTCCGAATTCGGAAAAGTGAAGAACACAAACAAATGATAATCATCGGCATTATTTTTAAACAAAGCTTGTTGTCTCTGCTGTACCATAAGGATGGAAAGGGGTTTGTTGCTCTTTTTACATTGATATTGACAAATAGAGAGATTTGTACGCCTCGGAGTCAATGTCTGTTTATTCCTTTCTTTATTTTCATAAAACAATGTTTTATGTTAAGTGTGCCTTTAGTTCTTTTAGCAACAGGAAAGAAATTTAATAAATTAACTTATATGCGTTCAAGAATAAATTTTGAAATGAGATTAGAGATAGCTTTATTCTGTATTATTGCCACTGTTATATCTATTCGAGTCATATTAAGCAGTTTCTTAGATTGTTTATATCAAAAGCGTGAATCTTGTTTATTTCCACTCATATTTTGTCTACGTGTGCAATTTTGCACAAGCCCGTTTGTCGCAATCATTGCGAACGTTATAAAGAGCGAAACTTTGTATAAATGTATTCGCAATTCAATCGACATTAAAATTGAACTTGGCTCGTATTCCACGAATTGTTTTAATAAAATAGAGACAATCCACCAACTTATTGGGAAGTTAACTATAACAAAAGCCAGTCACGACCGCTTTCCTCCGAGCGTTATGACGTACGTACTCACGCTAAGAAACTGTGAACAAACTATCACGTGGAACTATTAGTTCGCATGTTTGCAAACGTCTCACGTATTCGATACATTTAATTTACATGGAGTGTTATATTTCTGTGTAATATCGACAAATGTTGCGATAAACGTTAAAACTATCTTTTTAGCGTCTAGTTTTTAAAACTTGCGTTTGTTCGCAGCTAAAAAACAATAGTGATTGAATAAAAATGGTACTTCACTTTATTTAAAATAGGATTTTAATCACTCTTGGTACATAGTTTTAAATTAACCCACCAAAAATAAAGACACGTAATCCTTTGATGTACTTTTCCCAAACGAGTACAGTTTCAAAAGTTTGCAAATGAAACCTTGAATATTTAAGCTTGATACATTTACCTATCATAATTAAAGTATAATATGTTTAATGAATTTATCATAGTTTTACACAATCGATTTTAGACATTGTAAAAAAACATTTTATATGCTTAATAATTTTTTTTATGGAAAAGCCTACGCATACCTGCTTGAAGAGTAGACCAAAACTATTTGAACCGCACTTTATTGAATAAATAAGAGACGCCGTGATAGCGTACAATTAGACACACTGATTGGATACGTGACCTAACAAAACTTAGACGATATTAATTTACGGAAACATCACATAGCAATGAAAACACATACTGATAAGTTTGATTTAGGTTCATTAATATGTATCAAGATAATAGTAATTCATCGTTGCTTAAAAAACGTTTTTTATTTTTATTAAATAAAAAATGGATGATCGTTTTTTATTAAATTTATTTAATAACTAAAAATAAAATAATATTACTAGAAACTTATATTCTTTATTATTTCTTTGAAGCTTTAAAACTTTATATTGAAACAGTAACTAAGATAAAGTGACTTTGATTGAGCGATTTTTATGTTATAATAAAAAAAATCTGTATTTGATATTGTAAAATATATTATGAAAGTACATGTTTCTTTTAATTAACATGAATATTTTATTATAAAATAACAAGTATCCAGAACAAAAAAATAATAAATTTCTAATGATTAAATGTTAGAGGCAAACAGTATGAGATATTTTACTGGCTGTATATAAAACATGTTTGTACAAGAATGTATGAAGTTAGTGCTTCCCTTTTAGAAAACGGAGCATGTAAAGAATGTGTTGCAGGATTTGATGTGGTCGTTAGACAGCTTAATTTCCGGATCGGAGCAGAATAGTTTAATATCCGGGAGGGAAACTGGTAAGGTGTGCTTCAACAACACAAAGTGCTGAGCAATAACGAGCGAGTTGACGCTTAAACCAATTTTATTAAAAATTTCATATGCGAGTATCATATAGCCCTAACGTTTCGCATGAAGAGTGACATGTGGAGGTTAATGAACGATGTAAGACCGTATTCCATAATAATTTGTTAATAAAGAAGTTTAGAATGCTGTTTATATTGAAGTGACTTTTAAATGTTAAATCGCCTCCATGGCCGACATATATATGCGACAAGTTAACAAGCGAAAGGTCGTAAGTTCGAACTTGGTTGGTAAATAACTTTTTATTGGTATATGGAAGCCAGCATGACCGATTTACACCCGAATAGCTCATTTGTCAGGCCAGTTTGTGAGTAAAATGAAATATAACAATAGAATGGAGTCGGATTAAATTAATATCCTCTATTTTACTTAAAAATTTACTCTATTGTACTTTATTTCTAGCATAAAACTTTGTAGACGACGCAGATTACTGTCTTTTTCTTTATTAACGTCTAGCTGCGCCACGCAGCGTTTTCCGCGTTGTGATTGAAATACCTAAAAAATGGTGTCCTGAAATGTGTGCAAACTACTACCGTCAATGACTTGGGTCCCACTTATTGTCGCGGGATTTTTAATTAATTTTTTTTATATACCTGTGCCTTAGGATAAACATGGATAAGATGAAAGTCATGTATAATGCCTATCTCATGCCTACGCCAATGGAATATATTTTTACCAGGGACAAGTAGTCCGGTTAGATAAGTCCAAATTCGATGCAGAGTAGTTGTGTTTTACACATAATTTTCATGAACATAGAATTAAGATTTTTTTAACGCAATAACTTTTTATGTGAATTTAAACTATATTATCTTAAATAAGCTTTGAATGTGCCTTATTGCAATTTTTTAAAATGTTTACATTAAAATGCAAACTACTGTGTGTTATACTTAAAACGTAGATTAAAACGTATATAATTCGAGCGGTCTATAACCTGGGCCCAAAAAGAATCACTGACAAAAGTGCTCACGGAGGTTAGAATACTAACCGTTACTTCTCGTTACATATTTAAAAACCTAATGTTTGTGCAGAAAAAAACTTCTTAGGTAGTGTGCTGCACATAACATAAATATTAGAAACAAATAATTTTATTAACGTTCAGAATTTAACTATTAATAAATTTATAGACCTTGTGAAAAAACGTTTATGTGTAAAACCTGTATTACATTATAACAAAAATGAATTTATAGATGATAACACAACCAGGCAATGAAATGCTCGCTCCAGACATTTTCATATTTAAAATACGGATCATAGAACTTTTTTTGCTTATTCTATAAAATGACAATAAAGACCCGCAAAGTTTCTTTCTCCGGTACCTCGTTGGTCAGAGGTGTCCTATTCCGGACCGGTGGTAGCGTCTTTGACAATAAATAAGTGAGTGTTACACTTCTTTTGAATAAAGATATTTGAATTAAATTTGAATCTTCTATGTTGTGTATGAAGTAGAGAAACGAGCCTAGAGTAGTTTTGATTTTAACAATTTTGTAGTATAAAACTGTACAGAAATTTACAAAGGGTTAAAATGAGGATGTAAGTTGACATGTAAATTTGTCATCATTGAAGCTGAAGCAATAAAACTTTGCGTATTACGCGTTATTCTGGTTTATAACCAAGCAAGGTTTTGATTTAAACTCATATACGTTAGTCAACTTTTATTTGTGAAGACGATACTGTCTATGACACTTTTTTGTTTAAAGATATCCCCGCTAAAATTTCTAATTGAATAGGCACATAGCCTAAAGTACATATTTTGCTTCATAGACGTTTGTACAGAACAACATAAGTTTTTCAAACAATATAGTGTCATGCGAACTCGACTTTGTAATGGTTTCAATAGAAGCAATACAATCACCTGGGATAGATAACGTTGTAAATTGAAAACTGTTTCTGTTAGGTCTTTACATATAGATTGAATTTCAGTATTTCAAGAATAAAAAAAAGTTGTTAGATGTTCTACTTACATAAGTCTGTAATTAGGTATTTAGGCCATAATGCCGTTGTGCATATAATCGAAATAGTTTAAATATGTTAACATTTATTGTTAACTAGTAGAATTGGCGTTACTCAAAAAAGTTAAAAATTAACATAAAATATGTACTGTTTCAAAAATATGTGAACAAGTTATTTCTGCGATAAATATTAAATTATTAATTAGTGTTAAACGTAAACATAACGTAAAAAAAAGTAATATAATATTCAACATTTTATAGTATTTACATTTAATACGTGTTCTTATATTAAACATTTACTAACATTGATTTCTATAGCTCTACTCGTAAACAATTTTAATACGCGAAACCAGCCTATCGCTGATTCTCTAAATCGTTCGCTCGCCATGACATATTCCAAAATTTTAGAAATATTAATTTTTATAAAAATGTGGTAAACTTTAGAATTTACCTCTTTAAAATGTAATAAAAAACGGCTTAAAATTAAATATGGCAACGAACAACATTACAGAAATTAATAATTATGTTATGGCTAAAATGTTTTAGTACAATATTCGTAAATTATAATTAAAAGATATATTTAATTTTTTAGACTTCTAAACACAGGATGCACGGACTTAATATTTCTTTTGCAAAGTAACGGTAGCCAACGCATTAAATTTAAATATAAATATGAATGTTTCAATCTAATGTATGATCTGTTTGCAGTTGTGAAGTGCTGACTTAACCAATGATATGATGTCATATTCACTCACTTTATTTGTATATAATAAGAATTATTAATGATTATTATTGATAATGTTTTTTTTTTTTTAACATGCAAACCTTGTTCTATCAAAACAAAAATCATAGCAGTTTATCGGAAGTAATTGGTGCATAAACGTCGTTGTGAGTCATTTTTATCTACATATACATTTTTCAGATATTGATTTTTCAGAGTTGTAACGCAAAACTGAAATAAAAGAATGGTGACTACTTTTGCGTTTCTATTATTCAAGTATTCCTTTGTCATCCTTTGAACGATACTAGTGCTTTCCCACTATACTTTATAAAAGCGAGTAAAAGACATAAGAACTCTGAGAGAGAGCTGAAATGATTGTTAAATATTAATTTTTAAATATTATTTTTGTACGTTTAATTAATAAAAATATAGAACTAAAATATTTTACAAATGTTAAGCCTCACCAGAATTAATTGATAACATAGAAAAAGCAATACAGTGGAAATTAATATAAACTTATCATATATAAGCACTTTGTCTATCTTCTAGGTCAGACGTAGCCCTTTTGACTATTATAATAGAGTGCGTCTAGAACGTGATTTATATAATAACATAAAGAAACGTTCACGGTGATATCATTTTAGGCTCGCTGCTGATGAAAAACTGAACCATTTAATTACGTATATTTTCAGTACAGTTTCAACGGAAAAATTATAACTGCTCTTTATATCGTAAATCATTTGAAGTATGTTGTGTGACTTATCCGCTGATTTTATAAAGAAGCTTAAATATAATTCTAGTATAATCGTTCCGTAGTATCGGTTTATACTTAAGTATTGTCTTATTTTATAAAATACTTAAAGTCCATTTAAATATACAAGAATATTAAATGTACTGTAATGTATACAATGTAATGTATTAATTTAGGATAACTATTAACTATGAAGGAACTTTAAGAAAGTCCTACTTACGACTTGGCATAGTTTAAATGTATTATGTTACAACTGTTCGTGTTAACAATCTGTCACTTGGGAACTACCGTACTTTCCACTTCAGAAATGGAAGAATACATAATACAAATTGTTGCTTGTTATGTGAACTTAAAATGTACAAGTTAATATATCGTAAACTTACTTTAATAAATTTATGGCAATAGTCAAATGTTTTTCATTCGTCTCTACAACTGAAAACATTACAGATGTTTTCTTATCAAATACATCACTATATAGTGTAAAGGGAGATATATTGGTGATATAAGTAATTTGGTGATATGTTTTAAAACACTTTTGTATGACCGCGTTAGCGAATTGCTACAAGTGTAAACGGTATAAAACCTTTTCACTCGCTCCGGTAATTTGTCTCAGCGTTTGGCGAACAAAGCAATTCGCTAACGCGGTCATACAAAAGTGTTTTAAAAACTATCACCAAATTACTTATATCACCAATATATCTCCCTTTACCCTATATATTATCATGGTGATCATCCAAAAACAAACGGCTTCGTATGCTAGCAAAACTATTTGCAAGCTCTATAACACCAAAATAAATATCGTCCACAGCAGTATGCCGGGATAAAAATATGGATTTGAAATAGGATGCTGTGCACAATGTGAATTGAAACTTAAATAATCGCAATATGTATCACATAGGATTTAAATTTGTTAAGTTAATAACTAGCTAATGTAATTGCTCACCGTAGCCAGTCAAAAACAATGCTTACTTATTTTTTTGGTAACTGGAATCTTACCGCACTTTAAAACTAACAATAGGGTAGTATTCCATAGCTATTTTAAACACAATTCTCGAATCATTGCTATAATATCTGTCGTTTTCGCAATGTCCATGTTAACGTTATGTTTAATCTGCAAGAACATGGTTTTTTATATAGTATTTTTTTTGACATAGCATGAAGTCCTAATTTTAACATGAAAAGTGAAATCCGACGATATGACAAGCACCAACGTTCAAACAAGAAAATCCTTCATAAGTAAATACTGTAAAATACGTTTTCTGGCAATCTTAAAACATAATACGCTTAATTCTTTTAGTTTAGGTTTTAATGCTCTTTCACTGTCTCTATTTATATGAATGAAAATATTGAGAAACAAATTTTAATTATTATAATTAATGTTTTATAAAGTTTAACGTATTTCAAATTGTTAAATTGTGCCTAATCACCAGCAGATGCGTTTTGCTGATTAGGCACAATTTAAAAATTTCAATACCAATGTCCTTTCCTCATATAATCAGGAAGGTACATAAATATTATACAAATGTGTTAATTTATATGTTCGCGCGCATTTCTATGTCGCCTAACAGAGCCGCAAATTGGTTACGAAATAATCTTCCTTCTCTTTTTTACTACGCCGCTTTTTCACCTGCCCTCCTTTTTTCCTTTTAATTTTTCCTTAACTTAATGTAAAATTAAGGAAGTGTTAAGGTAAAAGGAAAATACTTCGTGAAGCGGCCGGCGGCCAGCGCCCCGCAGTTAACTATTGCCTTCCAGAGTTCCTACGCAGCGCTTCATATTTTAAAGACACGAATGGCCAACCCTCCGTTATTATAGGTTTTCGTTTACCGCGAACCCCAACCACATCAAAGGAGACTAAAAACCTAGCACGGGCTTTATTAAATCAAACGAAACGCACACACCATTCTGACGTAAATGCATAGCTTCAAAATTGTCCTGTTTGACTAGCGAAACCCGAAGCGTAAATTATACATGAATTCGCACTTTACTAACAAAGTTTTAGCGTAAACCTTTGTGTGGCATTAACTAAAATATGAAATGTGGTGACATTAAAAGTGAAACAAATGAAACAATTTAATTTTAACCGCATTTTTATCGATTCGTCAACGTAATCGGTTAGTATGGCGATGTGGAATGTGGAAGTGTGTGTGTCTATATGACCACCCAAAATATCTTGTCTATGGACGATACTACAGCCCTGCTATCCCCCTTTAACTTTGTCAACTGACTTTGTCCGAAAGGCACGTGGTCTATCGTCATTTGATCTTTCGCTCCTGTACATCATCAGCCTGTAATAGTCTACTGCTGGATATATATAGGCCTACGGTAATACACCCCTATTCATTAGAGGATTTTGGACCGTATCGCACCACGCTGGTCCAATGCGGGTTGGTGGGTCCCCCCTATAATAACAAACAAAATTATAATTTGATATTTATAGCACATCAGTCTACAATGATTTGGCATGGTTTCAGGAACAGACCATATACAATTTTTTTAGGTTTTAATAAAATAGCTCCTTTTATATTATGGTTAGGAATCATTTAGTAAATACATTATTTTCCATTATTAATAATTACCTGCTTTGTATTGTTAATAGAAAAGTTTGGAAAAAAGACCTTAAACAAATAAATATAGATATCGTTTAAGTCGACAAGAATATTATATATCTGAACATTAAATTAATGAAATATGTTGTATTGTAGAAGTATTGTGTTGAATACATAATTATAGTCTCTGTATGTTTACAGTTCAATTCCAATTGCGCATTCTGCTGTCAGGACGTACAATTCCCTTCCACATTCAGTACGCTATCGGAAAACATTTTCCATGAGTTACGATAATGAGGACGAATTCGGTATATAGATCGCAGCCGGCTAATGTTATGTTTTGCATGTCTGCACGTACTTTTGGACCGACTTCCCAAAAGAAGGAGGTACTCAATGGAGCGTATGTTTTATTATATATGTTGCCTCGTTGCGCCGCTCCTAGCGCTTAGATTTTGTTTATTCTTTTTTTAAATAATAGATATTAGCTTTTCATTGGTCCCTTTAAGAAATAAGATTAGTAGTTTACTAAATATTTAAGAAATAAAAATCACAACCTCGTGCGATTAATAATAAATCAAATCTAATTCAATGTTGAATAGATTGAATAACAAACGATCCACAATTTGATTTTTAATAAACGTCACATAGATATTGGTATGTTTCTCTTACGTTACCTACATGTCATATGTAGGTAGAATTCTTTCAGAAGAACGAATTTACATATCCAAAGTTCTCGTCTTACATAAAAATAATAAATTAAATAAAACTACGTATGAGCGAAAGTTATAAAATATTTTATTTTAAAAGAAATTTAAACATACACGCATATTTTTTTTTACTTGTGAAATTAAAACAGCTATTTTATCCTTGGTCCGATGCCTACATAGGGATCGGCTTGAGGTAACTAGCTCGGCTAAATCGATATAAATTCGCATCTAGGGAATGCGGACTATAAAAGACGTAAATTAGGCGAGGTAATTTACGTCTTTTATAGTCCGCTCTAAATTGGCTTAAAGCCGTCATGCGTAAAACTTTTAAAAGTTTGTTCCTTTATTGAAGTAGAATCAGCATACGTTTCACAGAACCAGAGTATTATTCTTAACTAATTGCTGTGTATGTTGCTGACAACGTCGTCAATAATTGTAGGATTAGAGAATTATTTTTTATTTCATATTTTTGTAGTTTAATAAATCTGTCACGTGATTATGATCGCTGTCGAATACTTAAGACGTTATATGAATAAATCCATAATTCTTTTTGTTTAGTAAAATTATTTAGATTTTAAAAAAAATGTTTTCCTCTAGCATATAATGTTCCCTTTATATATCTAGGTTATGGGTTAAGGACATTTTTGGAAATTGTGTATTAGACTATTAATTATTAAAATTTTGGAAAAAAGTAATAATAAAAAACCCTTAGATTAAAACACTGCCAAGGACTTTGGTGACGTAACGAACCGCAAATGCTCCCAAGCAGATTATCCAGTCCGTAAGGTTTATTGCCCTTAAATGTATAAAATAAGATTTTACCCTGTTTAAAGCAACTTCTTAAAACAGTTGATATTCGATTAGTAGGTATCGTATTTATATACATATTTAATTTCTTCAATTTTCATGTTCTCATGTCGACATTCTTTTGTTTAAAAATTTGCCTATCGTGTGGTCTTATTGTTTAAAAACACGTAGGGTAAAAATTTCAGCGTTATGTATTATTATTAAAAATTATATCTTCAGAAATCATAACATTTGCGATAAAATTAAAAGAGCTTAGAAGATAAGTTAAAAATGTTGTAAAAAAAGTGGCGGTGAAATATATTTGTCTGTTCAGAATAATCAGTACACTATGCAGTAAATTAATTAAAAATGCATTAAAAGCTAGCGTCGAATCTGCCTCGTTGCGCCCGTTATTAACAGTTTACGAATTTCTCTGTGCTTAAATTTGAAAAAGAGATTTTGCAATAAAGACACGGACAATCTCCATTATCCATCGTAAGGAAGAGAAATAATTAAATTGTCCGAACCAAAATCCATGGGATTTGTTGCTTTTTCTTTTACTTTTTCCCTAATGCTTTGCATTTTGTCTTCACACATTCTAAGAATATGCACAACTTTTTTAATTTCATTTAATAATCTCTGGAATTCACCCATTTTGCTTGAATTGGAATATATTTTGTAATATGTTAGAAATATCTAAAACTGTAATAAATATTTCTGTAGTTTAATATCTGAATGTTTTGATGTTGTTTACTTAAAAGATTCCCATTATTTTGAAGTTATATTTATTTCGGCGCGTAATGAAAAAATGATGAGAGTAAATTTCTATGATCCACGAACATACCGTCACGAAAAACCAGCACCCTGAAGTTTTTATTGTTCTTTATTGTTTAAAGCGACGAGACGAGCAGGACGTTCACCTGGTGGTAAGTGATATCTGCCCTGCCAATTAGAAAAGCAGTGTAAGCGTCACAATTTCCTTCCCGCCCTGAGACTTGAGATGTTACGTCTTGTTTACCCTATAGAATCAGTGGCTCTCTAATCGGAACACAGTAGTGTTTGCACACTACTAATTTGCGGCAGAAATAGGCACCTGCGCGGTACTACTTCAGACGTTCTTGTAATAAGGACCTACTTCCTATAAAAGATTTTTGTGATATTTAAATTAAATAATTTAACTACAAAATGTGTAATTATATAACTTTCAATGTATTAAATATCCTTTTTCTACAAATGTAGAACAAGGCGAAAAAATTTAAAAAAAGGTCTTATATCTTATTACGCTAAAGTAATATAACTTCTAATGCATGTACATAACACATATACACTTTGATTCTTATTCACATCTTTACCTGAATTATCACTCTATATAACTTGAATTGTTCTAACTGAACTCCGTAGCTTGTACCTTATAGTATTGCCTCCAAGTAACTGAATAGAACTTTTGTTTTGATACTTAAAGAATCAGTACTATTATTTACAAAACATTAGCCTTAAAAGTAAAGCCGATATTTATTATTACTATGATAAAATCTGTAAATAAAATAATATAATGAAATTTGACTTTCTTAGCGTTGACACTACGCTGTGATATTGTTTTTTTTCGTTTTTGTAACTGAATCATTAATATTTTAACCTGTTTTCATTTATTTTAATTTCTTATCAATAAATAATAAAAATAAATGTAATGATACTACTAAATTAGTAAAATGGGAAACAACAATATAAAGGAATCCCAAAGTTTTTAAAATGTTAACTATCGATCTAAAACTATTAATTTTTATAAAATTAGTTTGTGTCAGTGTTATTTTGTGTGGTAAATCTAAAAACATTTGTAGGAACAACAAAGGTTTTGGGTGACAAGGTAGATTTTTTGTAAGCATACCTACCTAAAAGCGTACTGATAGTTTATTTAAGTACCGCCTTTATGTTCTGTACATCTCAGCTTCAGAACATATAAAGTATAGAAGAAAATTTCTAAGGCACACTAAATACAAATAAAAAAAAATACTAATATTAGCATGTTTTAATATTATCTATTTTTTACTGTATAACAAGAAAATCTCAGAACTGTTTTACATATATGTACGACGAGTGATAAAGTCGAATTATCACGTGTCACATATATGATATATTACTTTGTTTGTTGATAAAGCCTTTGCAGACTTTCATCTCTCGATGGTATTAAATTTTGGTTATTGATATGATAGTAACTGTTATTATATACATTTATTATTTTTCATATTTTATACTGTGCGTAGAGTACGTTATACGCAACACAACAATAGAAACCTTGTTACGCGGATAATGGCGTATAGATTTCATTATGTCTGTATCGGAATTACGTCAATCAAGTTTTCGATACGTAATGTATATAAACTTTATTGACTTTTAAAAATTTATAACAAAAATATTATTAAAAGAAAAGAAAGTAAAAGTTGTTTCTTCCTCGTCACAAACATTTTTTTTTGTATTTATACTTTTATCTTTCACACATAACACAATCACAAATGCATCATAAACCAAGTGATTTGAATATTAAATGAATTAAGAAATATAAGTCCAAGTCTATATTATACATAAAAAAATGGACACTAGCTGCAGCGAAATCTGTCGAATTTTTGGTGCCGTAATTATTTTTTAATTCTCTAATATCTGTTAAACATGTAATGACTGTTTTTTTCAATACTTGTTTGAAAGAATAATGTATGTTCATAAACATAAAAATGAATTTGTAAGACATTATGACACGCATAATATAAATATTATGAATAAGCATAATTTTGTACTTCCAGAAACTAGGCTCCGAAGAACAATGAAATCTTTCATGGGACAGTGTATACTCTCCTACAAACAAATCCCGGAAAACATTCAGCTATTATCTGTGAATGAATAAAAAAGTTTTAAAGGAATTTTTGTGTGTTAAAGAGTATTATTGTTGTAATTAATATTTGATAGATAACACACCCTGGTAATGAACTGTTGGCTCCAGGCTATTTCAAACTATTAAAATATGACTTTTTTTTGCAAAACTTAATGACATAAGGAAAGAAAAAAGTCCCCCTTAGTTTCTTATGCCGGTACTTCTCAGGTTAGAGGCTTCCATTTCCGAAGTGATGTTTATTTGAAAAGCAATAAACAAGTGTAATGCTTACAAATTGACTTTTACTTTTAAGATAAAATCAGTTACTGGCTTTTTTCTGGGTTATTTATTAGAGCCAAATATTGTTAAATACTGTTTTAGTCCTTGAGTTTAGAAATTTTTAAATAACCTGAACTAGATTATACCAAGCAATGTGCATATAAAAATAGCTTTGAATTGAATACTTCCTTCCTTTTGGTAAAATTTTCAAAATATCTACGGCAAGTAAGGACTTGTAGGTACAAAACAATATGCAAAGTTAAATGAAGATAATTATATTTTCATCTTAAAAGAAAGCCTTCTGAAATTTGTTTTTTTTTTACCTATTATAATATCAAAGGAATACTTAAGTTAATATACCTGTCGTGCATATTTCTTCCGCTTCAGCAGCTTTAAATTGTTATTTGGAATTAAAGTATAACATAATTAATGGCGGCAAACTCTGATTTTGTCTTTTTAAATCTGTCATTAACATATGCATCGTAATTTTTCAACTATGTGGTTTCAAATTTCACAATGACATTTCAATCAAAGAAAAATATGACTAGTTATTTACTCCCATTTTATAGCAAAATTTCGATGAGAGAAGTATTAAAAAGATAATGAATTTAAAAAAGTGTTTGACACTTTTAAAATAAAAATTTTAAGTGTTTCAATAAAGTTTTTTGTACAGGAAATTTATATCAGTTTCCAAATTTAAGCGATTAATGATCGAAGAAATTTAAGCAAGTTTGGAAGCAAAGTTCTGTGGCAACACTTCACGTCTTTAATGGAACAACTTTTTAAATTGTTTCCATTACAAGATTAGCCTAACTTCAAAGTAATACAAAGTATATAACTTGAATCGCAGTTCGGTTTTAAGATTTGAAATGTTCTGAAAAGTCTTAAGTAAAAAAAATCAAATAAATAACTTAATGATTTTTATAATAAATTGTATCTGTTACTATTATCTATGATCATCATCGTCATAAGGATGTGTAAGTCCACTGCTGGACATAGGCCTCCCCTAATGCACATCCATTAAGGGTTTTTTGGACCGTATCCGCTGCTCCAATGCGGGTTGGTGGGTGGACCGACTTTTTACATGCCCATTCGACGCATGGATCATCTTATTTTTCAGACAATTGAGTGATCCGCCCAAATTTTCCTTACCAACTTGGGAACAACAATGAAAATATGTTGAGTTTCCGCAGGAATCAAACCCGTGACCTCCAGTTTCTAGAGCACGCGGCCTTACCACTAGGCTACGGAGGCGGTACTCTTAATATTAAAATCCAAACGCAATTTATAATCTATATTTTTAACCAAACGCTAGCAGCAATTTTATAATAATAATGTACAGTATCCATGGAAATAAAAGTAAAATAAAATACAATCTGCTGCTAAACTTAACAGTATATTAAAATTTAAAATTCAGATGACTTTGATTATGACTAAGTTTCAACAAAACACACCGTGCCTCAGTTCGAGATATTTCTGCAATAACTGGATTTAATTTTTATTAAAAAACGTCTCTAATTCATTAACAAGTAAGTGTACAAACAGTATACTCACATATACAACAGTATACACATACTAAACACGTGCAACAAAATTGTTAACTAAGTACTGGTTATATAATATTATTATTACTCTTTTTAAACATTATAATGATCTACCTCGTAAAGTTTATTCAATCTTTGCAGCGCGTCATAGAGACTATATGCCCCTTACTCATTGGTAGTCATTCTCAATTTTCATATTAAGCAAAGAAAAAGAGAGAAAGTAACTACTTACACAGTACTACGTTGTGGAGTATGTGCTAAAAAGGCAGTTTAGTAATCATTGAAGGTGGCCTGCATGCACAGTAGGTTTCAATTTAAAATATCTTTATTCAACAAGGGAGTGATGCACTCATTGATTGTCAAAACGCTGCCATCAGATCAGGAATGGACGCCCCTTACACAAGGAGAACCGGAAAGGGAATCTAAGTATAACATTTTTGTTTGCAATATCTAAGATATTTATATTTAAGGTATAGTAGATTCGGTGCTACTCTTTTAAGATAAGATAAATAAGAAATAATCATAAAAGCGCATAAATTTTAATCTGAATGAAAATTTTGTGAAACTGATTTTAAAAATTAATTTAGTTTTTGTAATTTCAAATTCAAATGTCTATATTTAACATGGGAGCTATACACTCACTTATTGATTGTCAAAATCTACCAATGGTTCGGAAAAGGACGCCTATAACCTGAGAAAAAAAAGAACTGGTGAAAGAAACTCAGCGGGACTTATTTTTTTGTCATCTTTTACAATATAATTCAAACAATAAACAAACAAATAAAAGCATAAAATTATGATAATATTGAAAAAGCTTGGACCTACATTCCATAACCAAGGTTTACTTTAAAACTTATTTAAATAACCTTTAAAACAAACGTTCCGTACAACTTTGTAACAAATGGATAAATTTTGAGCCGCAATTTTATATTCGCCAGTCCACTGCAAAGGTCTTTGTTTGCCAAGCAAGAAGTTAAAGATCCGCCTTTTCCAAAGACATGGAAAATTACCATTTTTACATTTAGGGGTCATTCATTTAATACATCAAATGTTTTGTTGTTTAATAGTAAATTATTGACACTGAACTTTAGAGAGCGTATTTGAACATCATCATTAATCACTGTACTACGTCAAAGTTAAAAAATAAAAGAGATATCGTCCGCAAATTATACTATCTCATTGTTATTGTTTACTTAATGTGATAGATCATTTACATAAACAAGGAAAAGAATATATCTAAGAATAGATCCTTGTAGGACAGGAGATCTCTTACCATTCACGACGACCCTCAAAGTTGGATGGCTCAGGTACGAAATCATAGTTTATAGTTTTTACTATGGCTCAAAGCTTGTGAATATTATTTGATGTTTTAATAAATCCACAGAAACATTTTGCATATAGATTAAGCGAAATTGTAACATTAATGCAAAGTCATAAATTAATAATTTTTTATGCCTTTTTAATATTTATCAAACACTCAAAAATTGTGTACAATTATTTTTTTTGTTTTGTTCTTTTATTGATTAAAATTTAAACACATGCGAATGGAAAAAGTGAAATGCTCGCTTTTAGTTGGAAAAAAAAAGTATAATTTTAAAGTCAATAATGACATCTAAAATGCATTGCATAAAATCTCTAATGTAGGCACTATTAAACAAACATTTAGGCTCATTTTAATTAATAATATTTCAAACATCTGTTTTGTTTGGCTGTGATTAGAATTAAAGCGGCTTTAATATTGTTTATAGAATGAAAACAGATTTTACGAAGAATTGGGTAATTCGTAAAATCCGTTTTCTTTATCTTTCCGTGTAGTCTTCGTTAATGCTAAGATACTTACACTAAGAAAAATAATATTTTTTATAAAAAAGTTCAGTTAATATACCTATTTTGGCTAATTTATTGTTAAAACTCTCCCATCGTTTAAAACAGTTTACTATACAGATTTACTTATAATGTATAGAATGGCAATAGTTAGTATCAGGGGAAATATGAGAAATAAATAAGTTTTACTAAATATATAACAGAAATCTGTTACTAAAATATGTTATTTCTAACAAATTAATTATTTCAATCTAATTTATAAGTTTATTAGTTTTATAGCAATTCAATTTGCACTTAACTAATTAGCTACGTAGGCAGTTAATGGTGTATTACTCAAATTATTAAAATAAAAGCAGAGACTATTTAGAAGTGATATAAACTTTAATAACACATATTTTTGCTTAATATACTTTTAATGTTATTCTTCTTCATCTTCCAAACAACCAACTGAGCAATTAATTTTTGTGCAATAGCCCTAGGCCTAGAAATTTATTAAATTTTTAACGTTAATACTGCGTTGGTTCTACTGTAATATTTAAACTAAAGATTACATCCAACGTCTCTGTTTATTTATTGCTTAGTTTTTCTTTGGAAAGTAAATAAAATTTTAACTACATATTTTTAAAAAAAGAAAGCGTTAGCCAAGATATTTCTGGTTGAAATTTTAAATTTTCTGCTGCTGAATATTTTATTTATTATACTATTTATTCATCTTAATAAGGTAACTAATACTAGCAAAAACTTGGTTATTTAACGTTAATTTCTAATTATTTTTCTAGTAAAATATTTTGATTTATTGTTTTATTAAATCATTACACATTTTAAAATGTCATCATCATTATCGTCAGCCTGTTATTCCACTACTGGACATAGGCCTCCCATAACGCACGCCTTCTCCATTGGAGGGTTTTTGGACGGTATCCCACCACGCTGTTCCAATGTGGATTGGTAAGTAGACCGAGTTTTTACATGTCAAAATCATTATTTATAAAAAAACATGAGATTTGCGTTAAATTATCTTATGATATTGTTCTGTTCAATTACGTTTGCTGATCCTTTAATCACTTTATCATCAAAAATATTTAAGCAAGTACAGATGTATTCTTTCTTTTTTGACTCTGCTCATTCAATTGAAGCATTATCTCTTCCATGTTACATGTGGACATAAAAAAAAAATTGCAATTGTCTTAAAACCACTAACAACCTATTTTTTAATCTACTATCAGTTTTTAAGCGTTTGATAATACCTTTATTTAGTCAGATAATAAAATTGATATTTCTTGAATACATGTAATTCACACTTTGTAGAAACATAACTATTAAGTATATATAAAAAAGAATACATAAGACAAACATCACATAAAAATAATTTAAATTAAATCATAGGGAAATTTCTGAATATTAACTGTAATTTCTTAAGAAGAAAAGGTCTCGAGAATTTTAATTATTCTCATTAGTTAAGCAAAGGCATTTATAGTAATTTAATTATAAAAGGTATAAAGAAATTCTTAAGAATCAAAAAAAAGCTTTACAGATCCAAAATTGAGTAAATTAAATTAAGATTCGACCTGTTTGGTGTCATTAAATATTTACTATTAAAGTCCTTAATAGTTATAACTAAATTTACATGTACATTTCTATGAGACGGGCGTTTTTTTAATTTTTATGTTTGTCATTCACTTTTTAAAGTAAGAAAAAAATTTTTAGGCGTGCTTAGCGCCTAGTATGATAAATTCTTCTGGTATATGGTATTTGTTTTGATTAAATGCCATTGTGAACTCTCTCCTAGCAAACCTGAACGTAGTGAAAGATTAATTTAGGTGCTATCTCCAAAATTGAAATGAAGAAAAAATTGATATGTTATTTAAATATTATACTTAAACTTACATAAATATACTTATATTAAGTGTACGTGCTCTTAAGAGATAGGCAATGCCGATAAACAATCGGTGGATGTCTTGAGCGCTTAGCCACAAAGACGAGATGCGTAAATTAAAGGTACAATATAATTGAACGAAAAAACAGTAGTTTTATAAAAATAAAATTTATAATGCCGTATACTTTTACTTATATTGTTTCCATGAAAACCCAAAAAATATGCTAAATTAAGCGGACAGAAATAAATTTTTCGGATAAAAAGTCACATAGAAAGAACGTGGCCATAATATATGTATGGTTTGTTTTGTGGTTTAATTGTGCTACGTCGCTAAGCGTTTAATACTATTTGTGATATTTATTTATATTAACTTTCAAAAAGTGTATTCTAAAAAAAAAACTCATTTATTGTAATATTAAAAAATATTTATATGCTTTTTTTTATTTATTTATTTATAAAAACTTTATGCACAAGTAAGTACAAAGGCGAACTCAATGCCAAAAGACATTATCTACCAGTCAACCTTTGGGTGGTACAGAGAAAATTCGGAAAGTGCGCAGATATTCAACAAAACAAAGGAAAGATTTTTAATAAGCTTAAAGTTTATGTGTGTATACATTGAAACCAAATAACTATATATCATTAATAAAATTACGACAGGAATATTAACACATATTCTATACGTTAACTTACTTAAGTTAATACAAATACATAAACATAAATAAATATACGTATATAAATATATACTTACATATTTTACAAAGTTTAAGAAAAAATACATTCGTTCATACTATGCCTTTGAACTTTATCCGCAGAAAAAATAATAAAGCAGACCTTATACTCAGGTGACAGTTTTGCATGTATTTATAAATTAATCAGCGAACGATCTGCGTCAAAAAAAAAAATGCCTTGTTTTATTTTAAAGTTCGTGTTTTCTTTTAATTTGTGAATCAAGTTATAAAAATTAGAACGATTTTTTGGCATGAAATCATATAAATAAAATTTACGTCCTTTGCGTAACGTACATACGTCCAGAATACAAATTCATGACTTACGAAATTCTATTAGACCAAAGTAAACTTGCGCAGGGCTTAAACTTAAAATGGAAAGATAACAAACTGTTTGGGGGTTTGTTCGAACTATTTCTTAATTTTAAATAGTTATTAAAATAACTGTATTTAATTTCTATCATTTTTTTAATCACAAACATATTACATCTAATATTAAATATTATGTAGCTGTCTTTTTGATTAAGATATATAACCATGCCGAAGAAACACTATGTTAATTTTACCAGTTAAATTTAAAACTAGAACTGTCCTAAAAGAAAAATTTTCTGCTAATTTTTTAATTTAACAGTAGTTGGAAAACGTACAGACGGCATAAAGTAATAGTGTACAACAAAAAAAAAACACTCAAGGCTAATTACGAGTTTCATAATAAAAAAATTATAATTTCAAGTATAAATATTATTCAACGGAAAATATTTTTTTATTCACATAGCGTTATTCTGATATCATTTAATACAAATATAAATTGAGACATTAAATTTAAAAAATATGAAAAAGTTTACAAAATTCGTGGGACAAATATTTTTTATTTAATTTTCATTCATACTCACTGATTGACATAATCTGATAAATGAACGAATTAAGCCATTTCTTTACCTAAATAACCATTTTATTATGCAAAATGCATTTTTTAAATGGTAAAGCAATTATATAATTTCATGTTAACGCTACTGTACAATTCGTGTACGTGCTTTTTATTTTTCTTAGCATTTTTCTATTCATTAATTTAAGGATCTAAATGCTTCGTAAGTAAAACTTTTGATCGAGTAGAACAAAGTGTTAAATATCGAAGCCCTATGCGTTTAGTTGATAAATGCTTGCTAATCCTTAAAAGAGAGACCAAGACAATATCATAACAATAAGCCATATAAAAGCTGATTTAAAATAGTGTATTTAATTTGTACTGACAGACGAAAGCCAGGTATACAAACCCTTTTGGTACACTACGACCGATAAGTAATTAATGTCTCGTGTGCATACTTGTTCTTTTATCCGTAATCATTAATGACACAAATGAAAATCGGAGTTAGATAAAAACACATCACATCACTTCTCGAAATTCGCTATTTTCGTTAATTATATTTATTGTTTAGGTATAATTTCATTATTTATTCTGGCAATATTGAACAGCAAAATCTTATTAAAAGCTAGCCAATTGGCATGACTGCAATTTAATTATGCCTGATTGCAAAGCAATCGATTTATTTTATCGACCAGCTAAATAAACTGTTCATTATCCATTGCAATCAACGAACGTTATTGCAAAAACAAAATTATTGTTGGCTGCTTTTTAATAATATGTAGTTCACAGCCTTTAAAGTGTTATAAATATAATTTTTATTTATTTCGACTGTCGTCTTTTTTTCTAACCGACTTCAAAAAAGGAGGAGGTTCTCAATTCGTCTGTATTTTTTTTATGTTTGTTACCTCAGAACTTTTGCCTGGTTGAACCGATTTGGATGTTTTTTTTTATTTAAAAGCTGGTGCCTCCCGTTTGTTCCCATAGCCACAGGAACATATTGTCCTGTTCTGACAGTGGCATCCATGATAAAATTGGGTACGTCTGAAATTTACATTAACTATGTGCTCAACGAATGGACAATTAATAGCTCAATATCACGCCAATCGATTTCGTTGATTCTTTTTTATTTATTTATTGCAAAGAATGTAATTCGATGGCAGTTTGATAAGAGTTTGCTTAGGTTCTGATAATAGGATCCATGAAAAAGCGACGGAACTCTTCAAATCTTAAGAGCAAATTAACGATACTCGAAGGAATCTTTCATCAGCTAGAGATACACATACACATCACGTGAGGATCGAAAAGGGAAAAGATGATGAGGATTTTGGATGGGACAAATTAGTCATAAACCTCCGCTATCCAAATATATGAAATTTTGAGTTTTTTTACTTATTAGTGCATTTTAAAATGTTTTAAAATAGTTTATTGTTTTGAAGTCGGTTTTTTTTTTGTAAAATTTTGTTGCTTATTTGCATTTTTGGTTGTAGAGTAGACAATGCATTTCGGCATAATACTTAATTGTGTATGAAGTTTAAAGTTATAAAATAAAGAAACGTATATAAGTGATTCTATTTCAAATAGTTGTATAATATTTTGGGATTATATATGTATACTATTTACGTTTAACCTATTCTAATTGAACTTGAGCAGAATACAAAATGTAATTTTAGAAGTTAACAGGTTACCACGTTTTTCGATATGTTCTCCTTTGTCGTAGCCGTGGCACTCAGTATTTTGAATTGGTCCAGTCGGGGAAGAAAAAGGAACCTTGCTCGCCTTGTGGAGTAAGGTCAACGAAGATAGAGGCTGCTCTTAGTGAGAAGCACCCAAATCTGGCTTACTAAAGCCAGATTTGGCGTTTCTCTCAAAACAGGGGTCTAGGAAATATTTTTATTATGGCTCCAATGGTCCCCCACTCTTAAATAATTTGAATACTACTTTGGTTATTCCTAGACCAAGACATTTTAAATCGTTATTAAATACAGTTATGAAACTAAGTGATACACAATATTTAACAATATTATCAATAAAAATTCAATATCACTAATAAATAGACGGGGTAGCCGTAGAGTAAATTTATTAACCGTTCAGAAATTACGGCATAACGCCCAGAGCTACTTTATGATATAGTAAGAACATCCTAATCGTGTTTCACGTCGGTTTATTTACAGGTTTTATCTATTATATATGTCTCTGTTATGTTTTAGGATATTTATTTAATGAAATGTCTTTTATTTAAACTATTTAAACTACATATTATACTTTTTTCAAAGGATGAACACGCACAGCAATTTATTTGTTATGAATTTACTGAATTTATTTATTATTATCTTTAAAATTGTTTAGATGGATATATTTTTGCTTTCACATTATTCAAGATAAATTCCACAAGTATAATCATGTACATTGTTTTAATGCACGTCATGTTTCGCCACAATAAATTTAATAACAATAATCACATTTTTGTTCAATTCCTTAGAATATCAAATTTGAAAATTATCAAAATCATAGTAGTGGGAGAAAAGCAATGAGGTAGCATATAAATTTAGAAAATATATGGCCCAATACGATACTTTCGTTTATTTAAAAAGCCAGACATAATTGTAAAGGAGTATCAAAGTATATCAGAGCTATAATTTTTTAAGTAATTATAAAGGACTACATTTGTAAAAATTATTTGTTACTCCCTTTATGACCGCGCTTACATTAGTTAATGGAGCAATTTGGAGTTAACCCAAAAAGAAGAATGTAATTTACCATTGTGGGATTGTTGCTTAAACGTTTAACCGTAATTGATACTGGCTTAAAAACTTAAGCGAAAAATTGTTTGTAAACACCTTATAAAACCAAAGCTGGAAGAAAGAGATAAGCTAAACAAAATATAAATAATTTTATATTACAAGTATTGCAAGTTTTCTATTTCTTAGCCGCTGCTTTTAAATGTTTCTGTATGGGAAATTAAGTTTTGCTTTATTTTATGAAAGACTACATCATTTAGTAAGTTTAGTTATAGAACAATATGTGTAAGTCAATGTTGCATACATTATTATTTAATAAAAATACAACTTAACGAACTTTATCTCGTTTGTTTAAAACTTAAAAATTATTGTTTTAGACTATTCTCAGGTACTAAGATTCAGGCTGTGACGGTGGACCCTGGAAAAGTTACCGCCATCATCTTTCTTACAGCAAGGCTAATATTTTTAAGAATGATAAGAAAATCTGTGCATTAATAGAATACAAGCAAATTTTTTTTCATCGGTTATACTTTTCTCGATAGCCGCTTTTTTAAATTAACAGTTAAGTAATTATTAATAAGTTTATACCGTAACTTTTGATAATATATATAGTTGTCTCACAATAAACTAATTGAATTATTTAGAAATTATAATAGACATATAATACTTCAAAACGGTATTTCTGGGCTTTACAAGTATTTATGGTAAAATACCACAATTTTATGAAACCCTTAAACAAACCGTATAAAAACGTTTTCTTTGATTACTCTATAAATATTTGTACAACTCTTGGACTGTGGTAAATTTACTTGGGACTTAGATGTAATGGAATGATAACAAACTGTCGCACATAGCGATATACTGAATTTGTTTAGGATGTCCAAGTAACAGAATTTTTATTAAAGAACTAAATAATAAAAAAAATTGAACCGTATATCACTTCAAGTATTATTATTTATACTTTAAACTTTTTAACCCATTTCAAGGGGTTCATAGTTTATATTTTTACGAGCTTTCGGCAAGCAAAAAGATGTTTGGTAGGAAATACTTAATCGACAGGCAGAAATTTACTAACAATTGTGCAGGTATTTGTATGGCAACTTTTTGAAGCAGAAGGATTGAAGCAGAAGACTTTTTGAAGAGAATGAATTTGAAGATTTTTTAGACTTATGTGCAGGGTAGGGAACGATTCCAGTGGTAAAAATGATGCTTGGACTTTTTTGACTGTTTCTACCCGCCACTGAGTTTTCAGGCTTCATTACGCGCGAGCAAATATTTGGGCATAAATTTATAGTTGTTTTTTCTTCTTTAAAATTTCATTATGTTCGTATCACTATATAAGACCTATATGAGAGATCAGCCAACTGTGCAGGAGATATTATAATACACAACTGTACACGCAAACACAAGTGCACTCCGGTAAGAAATAAGGAGCAACAACGACTTTTTACATGCCCATCCGATGCATGGGTCATCTTACTTTACAGGAAGGAGCCCTCATTGCCCTAACTAACTAGGAAACTACTTAGAAATGCATTTGAATCCACGACCTCCGGTTTAGAAAGCGCAAACCTATGCCACTAGGCTACGGAGGCAGTTTTTTATTATTATATACCTTTCTTCTAGGGAAAGATTATTTCAAGTCGGTTGAGTGGTTTCGGAGCCTATTCAAAGTACACAAACAATTGAATTTTTAAAATATTTCAATACACAGAATATATTTTCGTGTAGACATAAAACCATTTGGCATTTTTTTATAACTTACAAAAATATTTCTTCTTATCAGAGCATATTGTATAGTTTTAGATATATATTTTAATTACTTTAAAATATTTTTCTAGTATTTTATATTTTGATAAGATCATCGAATAACATGCAGCTACTGTTCTGGTTAGTATCATTGCATAATATATGCAATGATCTTATTGAGAAAAGTTTACAATATAATAATTCAAGTTACACCAATCTATGAAAGGAAATAATTACAAAAGTAACTTAATTAAACCAGAATCGTTTCCACAGAATTTCGTGTTATCATAACTTCTTCGATCATTAATCGTTTCATTTCGTGAAACTGAACAATTCTTAGAAAGGCCGCAAGCCAGATGTTACAATTTTTAATAAATTTTGAGCTTTTACATTCATTCATCAAATATTTTAAAATTTAATAATAGATGTAGAACCACGCAAAATTAGGCTTAATTAAAAGTTAGAAACGTTATTAAAATAATAAATTAAATATGCAATATTATTATAAAGACTGATTTCACAAATAAATTTATTTTAGTTTCAGCGGTGGTAGGTCCCCTTATTACAAGGGACCGTCTGGGTGGGTACCACCACGGTGCCTATTTCTACCGCAAAGCAGTAGTGGTAAAAAACTACTGTGTTCCGGTTTGAAGGGCACCGTAGCCAGCGTAATTATTGGGTAAACGAGACTTAACATTCTATGTCTCACGGTAGGCAGCGCGATGGTGATACCTGTATGGCCAATGTCTCTGGGCGTCCGTGGCCACTTTCCATCAGGTTGCCCCGACTGCTCGTCTGCCTGCGTATGCACCAATAAAAAACAAAACATAGAGTTAGTTTTATGTCTTTTTCATTGTTTTATAATTTCACACATATATCTGTATATTATACCATCTTGAAAAACATATGAGGTATGCACTACAATTATAACTTTGTGGTCGAGGGCAGTTTTGAAAAATGGTGATGTGGTCCTATTACGAGATTAACGTACAAAAAAAACTCAAAAGAACCCGATTCGGTTTATTGATACAATCGCATGCAACGAATACTATATAGTCCGAAAATTCTAAGGCTTAATTTTTTTAATGTGCCCATTTTGTGCAAATTATGATTTTGGTTTGACATAATTATATGTTGTTCGTAATTATTGTGAAGCTTGATTATCCCATGTTCTTTGCTTTTAGGACGTTTTAATATGCCGCTATATAGATATTGATATATGCAACTGTAGTTTAGATTTAAGTTTGAGATTCGCAATAGATGTAAGTAGCCCATGGGAACGAAGTGCATACGTCTTACGTACGTAGTATGTAACGGAAGTGTCTTAGCGGAACCAGAAACGGAAACGGATGCGGAAACGGATGGAACGGAAAAAAAAACCTGTTTACAAATATAATTCTTTATTAAGTATCAAATACACCAAATTTAGATTGGAAATAAATATATAAGTAATGCACTATAGAAAACAATATTGCTACTGAACATTTTATTATTATTCAAAATTTAATAGTGGCAAGTTATATTTCATAAAAGGTAATTTGGCCGCTTTTACACGTAACAGTCTGTTCCGGCGTTCTTCGTATATAAGGTCAGCTCCGCTAAGTAATTGTTCGCTGGTGACGCTGCTGGGGGGTACTGACAAGTATTGGCGTACTAATGGCAAAAGATTACGGTATTTGTGTAAATTCTATTTCACCACAATGTTGCGGAAACAGAAGCAGAAACGGATGTTGAAAAGCGCGTGGAACTTCCGCACTTGCGGAAACAGAAACAGAGATTCGTTGCATCACTAGTAAGCAACGTGGTGCGCTTATTGATGAATTGTCACTAAGATGTCAGTCGCTGGTTGTCAGTCAACACATCACAACGACGCCACTTCTTTGCTTTATGGTAAATTGTTTAAATTTAAGTCTCTTTGGGCTTTTCTTTATAATGTAGTATATCCACAATTTTTTAAGAAATAATGAACAAAACTAAAAACAAGGTATGACAATATATTATTCACAATAAAGTTTGTAAACCCTACCTTGTTGTTATAGATACGTATTGATTTAATATGGATTCATTTCATTTATTAATACATAACCTTTTAAATATATATATTAACCTTTAAAAGTATACTATATGAATGTCCGAAATGAACGTAACAAGTAAAATTTTATAAAAAAATATCACTGAGTTCAAAGATTGTATAGCTATTGAGCGCAATATAAGCGGGTAACAAACTTACTCTTTGCACTAAATTACCCATTAATTTCTAACTTTGATATGTTTTAAGGTATATAATTTATGATAATGTTATCTGTAATGCGTAGTGTAAACGTAAAATAAAGAACTTTTAAATACACTTGCTTTAACAGTGACTCAAACTATATTAGTTTAAATCGTCTTATTGTATTTTTAACACCGTTCAAATTTAAGCGGTTATCGTAGACTATTATTAAAAATAGACATATGCCTTCAGAAACATTATTGTAAAATAGATACAAAGTTGTATTGTCTCTCATTTCTAAATATCATACAATTTTTTGTGTTGTGTTTGTTCAGGTATCTCAACCAATTAAGTACTATAGTCTATACACCGTTTAATAGTCTTCGTGTTTTCCCAACCTTGACACTGTCAGAATCACCAAGATGAACTTTGTGGAGCCATAACACCAAAAAGAAGAAGAAGAAGAAAGTTGTATTGTATCTATTTTATAAAAATGTCCCTTGTTGATTGTTTAGTGAGTGTTAGTTGATTTTTGGCGGCTTTATTTTTTTATTTGTTAAATGTCTATTAAATACCTTATTATAACCCATCATTTCAAAAATTAAGATCATAGTATTTAATTATTTTACAATACACAACGATCAGGAAAAAACCATACGCCTCGAAATGAGAATCTTCTTTTTTGGTAAGTTGTTAAATAAAAATAACCAAAACCGGACGACTAGGAAGGAAGCAATGAGGTAACATGATTAAAATAAAACCACATCTCTCTGAACATCAGTGCCGTTTTTCGTATTTCATCATCCTTCCTTTGTTAGTCCACTGATGGACTTAGGCGTTCCCTTATTTTTTTTACTGTGGGTGAATGCCTACAAATACCCGTTATTGCGGGGCAACGACGGGATGTGTCGGACTCGCACCGACACATTGTTACTTCTTGGCGCCTTAGAGATGGGGTCACAGGAACTCTGTCGCAGTCTTCTGCGGTCACCTGCCTCACTCTAGGCGCGCCGGAACTAACGCGTCCTTTGTCTCGGCCCCTGTAGTTAGGTAACAGACTCCCCAAGTCTGTTACTCAGGGGCCATGGGAGCCGGGCGTTCCAAGCCCACGCGTGGACGAGACTTCCAGCCCTCAGCGGCGGTCCCGATGTTTAGCTCCGCCGCTAGCTCCGTTTCAGCCCCAGAAGGAGAAGAGATCGACAACACCATACCGAATGTCCCCTCCTCTCACGGCCCCTCCACACCGCATTGGCGGTGTGGCCCCGCCGAATCGCGGAGGATAGGGCGAGTGGCCTACGAACTACCGACACCTCTTCCCCCGCGACTTGTCCTGGCTGTGAAGGACAGGAAGGGCGGCACACCTACCTCCTGCAACCCATCCCTCGCACATTCCAAAGGCGCATCCCAAGCGGAACCCACGACCTTCAGATTATAAAGCAAGGGCCAAAACCGCTAGACTACGAAAGTGGTTATTTTTCGTATTTACCCTTTCGAGGTCCTTTCTGGGACTATTCCTAACTAATAGTTCGAAACCAAAACTAGTCAGACTAAAGAACAGCAATTAATTTTTATATACACAAATAGATAATGGATTATTGTGCGGCTAAAAAGTAACTTGAATATGATACATTGTTTACTGACTATTTGTATCTCTGGAAAAATTATGTATGGTTAATTATCGTTGTTCTGTTGTATAACTATATGACCTAATTTATCTGTTATCGGTGTTAATTGGCATCTAAAATTGACTAATTGTACGAAGTTGCGGTTGAGTCAAATTACGGCTGCCAGTGAAACTACAATACCAATTGATTACTTGTTGAATTAAACAATAAACTGAGTTGATTTATCCATTTATTTTAATTTCAAACCTCATTGTTGAAAAACATATCCTTGAAAAAACTTATAATTCTTTTAATTTTCTTATAATTAAAAAAAAACATTTTTAAAAGTACTTTTTTTAATAACGTAGTAAAACATAATTAAAATTTCTCTACTAATTAATATTTTTTTATATTAATTAGAATTAGTGCAGTATACATTTCTAAACGAAAATATAACATCAGCTAACTTACAAAGATTGTCTATCGACATCTCAATTGCTTCAATCAATATTACTAATTTAGCTACTTCCGTCGCCTGTAGAAAGGGCTTATACAAATTCTCCTTTGTAAAAAGAAATTTAGTGTAAAACCAGGAGGATCTATAGAAAGCAAGGATTTTCTTTTATATTACTTTAGAAGTCGTTGTTTCGAATCTTGTGGACAAAACACTTTGTTTTTGCATTGTTTTATGGTTGCTTATAATAAAGGCCAAAGACCTGATTGCCTGAAAAGTATTATAGGCATGTACAAAGCTACCAACAATTAAGTAAATACTGTATAAATATACTGTGTTTTAGATGTATGGGTGTAAAACGAATTACTTAAGTTGGTTAATAATGTTTCTTTTTGTGAAAATAAAGCTTTGTATTAAAGTAAAAAAAGTCTGTAAAAATAGCTTAAGTGATATATTTTTACATATCAATATGATAACATATATAACAATAATATGCGTAATATATATTTCTCAAAAAATTTACACGAGAAAAACATGTTCTTACCAAGGAAAAAGAATTGGTTTGTCAAACTACAAGTAAAATCATGCTCCTCTCGCGGTTTTACGAATCATTCATTATTCAACGACATTCCTATAGTACGAACCTAGTACTTCTTGGTTATTATTACTATTTAGCCCTGATATCATTATTGAATCTGCTAACTAGGTGCCATAGTATGGTACCTTCGTTACTGAAGATAGGTAGCTCCTATTGATGGCTTCAGTACTCAACTCTGGCTCACCTTTTAAATGCGAAACAGAATCGAATCTTCCCTTTACTTATAGTGTAACGATTTTCAAATATTTGTTTTATATCTATATATCAATCAAGCTTAGCTACCTCATCTTAAGTTTACAATTAAAAGATCTACTTGAATACTGTATTGCTTCGTAATATCGCTTGATATCAAATTTTAGGTTGGTAGGTCCCAGGTTTTACAAGGGACCTTCTGGGGCGATACCACCGATGTCTTTTTCTGCCGCAAAGCTGTAGTGTGAAAACCCTACCGTGTTCTTGATTGAACAACACCGTTGTTATTGTATTTTGGGTAAACGAGACTTAAAATCCTTTGTCTGACGGCAGGATTGGTTACGTCAATGGTATTGCCAATGTCAATGGGCGTGTGTGTCCACTTTCCATCAGGGGGCCCGACTGCTCGTCTGCTTGCGAAGCTATTAAAATAAGTACAAAATTTAAAAAAGTGTTTTCAATGTTGAGAAATATCTGATGAAGCATTCTGCCCTGAATCGCAACCTTATTCTTAAGTTCAACGTAATATAATAACAAAGTTTTCATAATACGTGTTATTTTAAAAGCTAAGAGATATATTTTTTAATTTCAGTCGGTTTTATTTGTATAAGGGTAACAACAGTTATAACTTCATTATACGTTTGCAAAGTTACAAAATACAGTTTGTGTTATGTTTGCTGGGTATAGTTTAGTTTTATTCGCATATTCGCATTAAACAATATATATATAAGATTGAATAACAATAAAATAATAAATTAAAAAAAACCTTACATCCATTACTGTACTTAAACGTTAATGAATTGTTCCGTAGGGAAAGCATAGCTGCCGTAAACGCTTTACGCTCCATTAACCATTGTTGCTTTGTCAGCAGGAATTATAATGGAAGGATTAACCTCTGGGAGTTGGCAGTTAACGTTATAATAAGGTATTTAAACTAATTTTTGTTTAACTGCGAGTGTACTTAAATAAAATGTTAGTCAAAATCTGAATAAAGGAAATTTGAATAAGATCTATAACTTATGTTAATAAGTCCTTTCATCGTCATCATCAGCCTGGATTAGTCCAATATTAGACATAGGCCTCCCCTAATATATGCCTTCTCCATTAAGGGGTTTTGGACCGTATCCCACCACGCTGGTCCAACGCGGGTTGTTGGGTGGATCGACTTTTGACATTCCCATCCGACGCATGGATCATCTTACTTTCCAACAATTGGGTCATCTTTCCAGGCAATTGGGTAATCAGCCCAAATTACCCTAACCAACTAATAAACAACGATGAATTTTTTGAGTCCCCGCAAGGTTTGAATCCACGACCTCCGGTTACCAAAGATTACGGAGGCAGTAACAGTAACAAGTCATTTATCAAGTTAATTCGCCATCAAAAAACTTATGTAATTTATCTTATTTTTCATATATTATTTTCATTTATTTCGTAAATTTAATTACTATGATAATTATCTAAATGTATACTGGAAAAATAAAATTTGTAAACTCAAAAGTTGTAAAGCATCAAAAGGGTACAAAATTACTTCAACGTCTATTCACGTTCTTAGACCTCGTGTGGCTAGTCGTTTTTCTAAACTGTTAAATAAATAACAAAAAAAACAAAATTAGAGGCACATAATTAACGATTTTGCAAAAAAGTATCAAAAATTACAGTAAATAAAAATGTTTTGTTTCTATAATTTTACCTATACGTCATACTAGTTACTATTCACCTAATTTATGTATGGCCCTGAGCAGTCACGCAAGATATTGCCTTAGAATGGCTTTCAAATTGTCTTCTTATCAACGTTGTCATTTTAGGCATTACGATTTCTATATGGTTATTACGTTTCTCAAGGGCACTGAAAAAATTGTTTTACGTCGTCGTATTATTTTTATTCGTCGTCGTAAGTTTTTTCTCCAATAATAATTGTTTTTGTTCTTACAAAATTATTTCTATTTAAAAGTTTAAGCATAACGTAGAACATAGGTCTTGTCATAATACTTATATATTTTTTTCTTATTCGATAAATAGAGAATTGGCCTCTGTATTTCAACAAGTTTTCTATAGTGATACTGTTTTACGTCATGGTCATAAAACACTGATCACTGTTTTATTGTCATGTCATTCCATTTCACTTCAACTTTTTGTATAATTTAACCGCAATTAAAATTATGTCATATTTTTAATTTTATGTAAATGTTCTAGCGCCTAACTGCTGTTCTAACTGCCTCCGTAGCCTAGTGGTATAGGTGTGTGCTTTAGAAACCGGAGGTCGTGGGTTCGAATCCTGCGGGACGCAACAAATTTTCATTGTTGTTTCCTAGTTGGTTAGGGCAATTTGGCCGATCACCCATTTGTCTGAAAAGTAAGATGATCCATGCGTCGGATGGGCATGTAAAAGTCGGTCCACCCACCAACCCGCACTGGACCAGCGTGGTGGGTTACGTTCCAAAACCCTCTAATGGTGTGTTGGGGAGGCCTATGTCCAGCAGTGGACTATCATAGGCTGATGATGATGTTCTAGCGCCATTAAATAATCTTTAAGAGACAGACAAAAAATTTGTGCGGCCAAACGTCTTCACGTATTTAATTGATAGATTGAAATGTTATGGTTGCACATAATTATTTATTTTATTAACGCGATTATTATAGATATCAAATCTACTGATTGGCGGATTTCTCGCGTTAGTTATATATATATATATATATATATATATTCTTGACGTTTCGGATTCTCTCCAGCATCCTCGATCACGGGCAGACTAACATATACCGATTTAGTATTAGGAATCACCATCAGACCCTAACTAAACAAAATTTTGACAAAGTACGTAGAAAAGTTTAGATTCTTAATCGAACAAAGATATAAGATAATAGATATAGATATGTAAAGCTTTTCAAATCATTAACGTTTTTGGCTTTATTGTTTGTATTTCATTACATCATATTGTTGAAATTAACATCTTTAAGACATGTATATTATAGTGAAGATGAAAATATAGGGCAGTGTCGTTAACAAAATCAGATACAGAATATAAAATTATACAAAAAGGTATATCTACAATGGAATATGTTCAATTCTATATTTTTTATTAAAAAAGGCATTTTCACACAATGTTTCACTTAATTTAATTAAAAAAGGAACGAGCTTTACATAAGATTACGTGGCATTCGCTCAAACCAAGTCTATTTTATTACGCAAATATACTTTACCTGCTTGTTAAATAAGAGACACGGCGACAACAAATTATGTCAATTACACGGTTTTTGTCCTTTTTAACAAAAAGGAAAACAATTTGAATATGGAGCATCACTACAAAGTTATTTCTTCGCAACAAAAAAGTCGATTTATTACGACTTAAATCTGTTGACTCGCCAATACAAAAAGTGATATACTTTAAGTTTGCTAAACAATATTTTTCAATTTTAAGTACATATTTTTTTTATTGTCTTACATCAACCTGAGCTGATGACTCATGATGGCTGATGATCACTGAACTGTGATTAAGTCGAAATAAATCTGGTAATCTATAAAATTTCCTCAGAGACAAGGCAAATGCTTTTTATCTTTATTCTCAAATACGAGGGGATGACAACACGTTAGGAAGTTTCTAACATCACTGGGTACTTATGAATAACAAAAAACATTTTTAATGTAAATGTTACTTTTATTTATATATCTTAATAGCCCGTCTCTTTCAAGCAAAATTGTGTATTTTATAAACTAAGTGTAATTAAAATTAAAAATAAATAAAAAATTACATTTATTGCCTTAGACATTTTACAAACAAAACTTTTTAATGAAATAAAATACACAAATTTCCACACAATATTTGGAAGCACAAGGTCTAATTCATGTCAAAATAAGCGTTATTGCATTTAACTAGCAATATTTTAACCACCACCACCAGGTGTTAAGCGGGGTTTCTCTGTTATCATATATAACTCAAAAACAAGCATCCAACCTTATTTTGTAATGTGGAAAAATTACACTTGATTTGAACCATACATTGGTCTTGTTTCTTTCGTAATTACGCGTTTTGTAATAGTTGGATAATGTTTAATTCATAGTCGTTAGCACTAAGGTTTATATTACGAGTCGCAGTCAACAACCTTGGTTTTAAGAAGACTGCAAGAGCTATACTTATCCGTGAGCTCAAACGAATTTGGTGTAATCCGGGGCCGTTGTTTTCTAGATCTTTGCCTTTGATCTCACTTCCTTTCAAAATTACGAATTTATGGCTGCATTAAATATTTTTTTTCTTAATTTAAATTTACTTATGTGTTTCAAAAATAAATAAACTTGAGATTTTGTGTGTTTTATTACAGAAAATCAAAATTAAATCACAAGTCTAACAATGTTTACGAAAGAACTACAAACATACAAATACCTTCACGGAAATGTCTGTTTTACAAAACACAACTTACGAAAAAAATATTGCTTTTACTGAATCATTATGCTATTTTTGTAATTTATATATATGCTTTTTTTTAAGAAATTAATTCACGACAAATAAATCTTGCTTTATACACCGGGGGTCGTAGGTCTGTATCCTGCGAGGAAATAACTATGTGTTATCGTTATTTTCTGGTTGGTTGGGACAATTTGGGCCGATCACCTTGTCTGAAGTTAGATGATGCATGTCGGATGGGTATGAAAAAACTCGCCCCCCCCACTACCCGCATTGGACCAGCGTGGTCTAATGCGGGTTAGTAAAATGTGAAGTCAAAATAGCAGATACGGTCCAAAAACCTCTTCACGGAGTCGTACATTAGGGTAGGCCTATGTCTAGCAGTGGACTCAACACAGGCTGAATAATGAAATCTGTTTTTAAAATAGGTACTTCATTACGGTGAAAATATCATTCTCCAAATCTGTATTAAAAACACATATAAATCGTGTTGCAGACAAATAATTAATTTTAAGATACGCTTTGTGGATAACACGAGAAAATGTTACACTGAAATCATAAAAGTAATTCGCAGCGGCTTAGGGGAGTAATTACGAAAATTACATTCAGCTTTATTGTGAGCCGTTCATCAGCAATAACGTTTTGGGGAGAAGAAATGTTAGGACATAAAATCCAGGACGCATGTTTGTTCTCCTTGAGTTCATCTTGTATGTTACAAGTTTATATTACGTGAATTATTTTAGAACCACTTCAGGAACAAGTATTAATAATTTTATTATGTCTTACCATTAACTTTGTGCTAGTATTATTATTAACTTCTATATTCTTTACCCTGATTTTTTTTACTTCACAAGTGCTATTGCTATTTTCCTATAATATTCTATCTATTCCATTAAAAAAACATGTTTTACTAAGGAAGAGTTCCTTGTTCTTTTAAAATAAATTGTATCATGTTTTGCGGAAGCAATAGGCAGCACGGTAGTACATTTCCGCCTTCTACTTTTGTCCCGTGTATAGCCGACCTACCAACTTCAATTAGAAAAAATACACATGTTACCTTTTCCCTCTTTGTCTTTTCTAAATTTTAGGTGGTCCGTCTTGGTTAAATTTTAACCAAAACCGGGAGATATGATCAAAGCTAAGCCAAAAATACTAATAAAGTAACTTTAAATATGCAATTCTAATATTAAATTGCATTTTACGTTATTATTACTTTTAAATTGCCTCTGAGTACGTTTGTACTCTTGACTTGCGCTTTAGTAACCGGAGGTCGTGCGTTAAACCGGTGCTGAACAGACTCCGTCGTCTATTTAAATATGCTCTTCTCTCCAGGAGAACCCTTGAGGCATAGTAAAGGAGTATATTCATTTTATTCTTCAAAAAAGGTGATAAAACCCTATTAAAGAACTATCGGCCACAGAACTCCTGAGTCATGTCCATAAGTTGCTTTCGAGGGTCATCTGATTTGCACTAAAACTCGACGAAGCGAATTGTGGCATTTGTGGACTATGAGAAGGATTTTGTCTCCACCGAGACCTGGTCTTTCCTCGAGTCCTTACAGCAGTGCCAAATTGATTGGAGATATATCGAGATGTAGGAAATGATATTTTTTTAATATGTTTTATTAGTAACTATTATATACCAGCAATAATGCTGTATCTTCGAGCTTTCCTATGCAGAATATGCATTAATAATATAATATATCTTGAAACGACTGCCTCCGTAGCCTAGTAGTATGGGCGCGTGCTTTTAAAACCGGAGGTCGTGGGTTCGAATCCTGCGGGTACACAACAAATTTTCATTGTTGTTTCCCAGTTGGTTAGGATAATTTGGGCCGATCACCCAATTGTCTGAAAAGTAAGTTGATCCATGCGTCGGATGGGCATGTAAAAAGTTGGTCCACCCACCAACCCGCATTGGACCAGCGTGGTGGGGTACGGTCCTAACCCCCTAATGAATAGGGGTGTATCAGGAGAGGCCTATGTCTAGCAGTGGACTATCAGAGGCTGATGATGATGATCTTGAAACGATAATCATTACATTTAATTAAAAACACAGTGAAAGTCTACAATTTAGTCAGATTAGATTCTAGTCAAATAATTACAATCATTATTGGTCGCAAAATAGCCACAATTATTTTTCAGATTTTATGAAACTACGTTATAATTCAAACATGGTGTTTGTTTATGCATACTATTTATTTAGAAACTGGGTTAACGGTAGTATTAAAAAAAAGGCATTTTGACTTAAAGTAAAGTAATGAAGTAATTTGAGATTTTTTTCAATGTCTAGCAAAATTAATGAAGATTACACTATAAAATAAAAATCAAATGTATGCCAAATATGAAAACTGACATGAATTTTACGTACAAAAACACTTCCATAAAACCAAATAAAAGTATAAATTTTTATAAAAAATGCCATTTCGATTCGCCTTAATATTCTTTTTTAATTCGGTTCAAAATTTTCGTAATGAATTACAATAAAAATAAGTACAATATAAAATAAAATATATAAATCTCTTTGATTCAAGTTTAAGCCTACGAGCACAAAAGTACTTATTAATAATCGTGACCTTCGATCTTATAAACAAAATCTGAACGGGAAGTATAACAGCAACAATATAATTTTCTTTCTTTCACTATTCTATTTTTAAGTGCTCACCGTATTGCTCATAAAATAAAAAGGGCTCCTAAAAATGTAGCGTAATGGAGGAAACGAAAGATTAAGTAAACACGAGCAAGCGCAACAATATTGCTATTTTTTGTTGTTGCTGTGTTTTAGCGGCCATTTTAACGTAAAATGTATACAGAATTACATTGACTATCGGACTGAAGTAATTATCTAGACCTATTTTACATCCCATTGATAAAGTATATTAAAAACAGTAATATATTGTTTTTATTATTAACTTAAAGTGTTTGCTTAGATAAGTTTTGCCTCACTTTTAGTTAATTGAATTCACGAACGAACGTATGCCCTATGTTCTCATATGAATTACTTTTCTGTATTTACGGTTTTCGTATTCGTGTAAATACCCTTGTTAAAATTTTCGTCGTGTTAAAATTTTGGCTTAATATAGCCCTATATCCAGTGTCCATACAACTTAGATAGATTAATTCATGTGTGCATAATATTTTGAAAAGCTCTTATAAATTTAGAGGTTTCTATTTTGATGTCCATTTTTTGGGGTAACATTGTAAACACTTGCTCAACCCCAAGTAATAAATGAAAATAATGTTCTGCAGTATTGTATAGCTATAAAAGTTCGAAGTGGTCTATAATTTAGGAGTAACCCATTATAACCATTTTTATCCTTTACAAAACTTGGAAAAATGGCTAAATTAAGAAATGAGTTAAAGCAATGTAGCATTAATTCTTATCCAATTAAGTAATTGTCTATTTAATATAAATGTAAATGGCTTCGAAAATCATCAATAATTTAACAGACATCAGAATTGCATATGTGCTAAGCCTGGGCGGGTCGCCAGTAAATTATGGAACATTAATATTAAGAAAAACGAGCTCTTCATTTTATACGTAATTTTTATATCAAAACTTTACTGAGGTAACAAAAATTGCATAAATAAATATTTTATAAACAGCCCAATTTGTTGATATTTTATGGTTTAAAATTGTAAGCAAAGCCAACTGTTATAAAATTCACGCAAATTAGTTGGAAGCTTTTGTACCTGGTGTACAATCAAGTTTGTATCTTGGTCGGTGAATAGTTAACGAACTGTTCTTGTAACTTTCCGCACAGGCAGAGTATATTTCGTATTCATTGGGGGAATATTGCACACTGCAACCGTTTTAACCTGACTAAAGTTTTTGCTTATTGTTTTGGAATTTTCTGTATATATATCAATATATAATGTTCTTTCCTAAGGAGGATTCAGTTGGGCTGGTAAAAAATTTTAGAGCTAAACCATATGCTTACGTCATGGTTACTGCAGAGCTTCTGACTATCGGACTGGTCCGCAAGTATGCCGTAGCTAAACATGCTATGGAACCCGTTAGGTTCGAAGTTTCTGTGTCGATTAAAGTTCGTAATGAATTAATTTGGCAAAGAACGATATTAATCGACATCGCGCAAAGGATTGCCTCCGTAGCTTAGTGATATGGGCGTGTGCTTTAGAAACCGGAGGTCGTGGGTTCAAATCTTGCGGGGACTCAACAGATTTTCATTGTTGTTTCCTAATTGATAAGGCAATTTGGGCCGATCACCCAATTTTATAAAAAGTAACATGATCCATGCGTCGGATAGGCATTTAAATAGTCGGTCACCTAATGGATGGTGTTTATTAGGTGAGGCCTATGTCCAGCAGTGGACTATCAAAGGCTGATGATGTGATAGGATCATGAGAGCAAAGGATTAGCTCTTAGAAGTGGCAGTGGACCGGTCACGTGTTCCAAAGAACGGATGGCCAATGTGCTAATAAGTTTCTAGAGTGCAGGCGACGTTTAGAAAAATGGAGTGAGTTATGATGAAAATGTGGGTCAAAGTAAATAAGTGTTTAACACGGGCTTTTCATACGTCACTTTATATATCCACAACAATATATGACGTTGCATGTTGACAGAGTGTTTTGAAATATTATTTTTATTCAAATTTTGATAGTAAAATAATAAAAAATATATGAAAGGTGCGTTTAAAGCTATAGAGGTCAACCATTTATTTCTTATTATTTATATTTTTTAATATTTAAAAAAATCCTATAGCTTATCGTTTACATTTAAGCTTTGCGATTGACAATACAAAAAATATCAACATACTCGAGAGAAAAAATGTATTTTTAAACTCGTAATTAATAAACACCACACAACTACTTATAGTTTAAGAGTTGTAAGGAAAAATAGTTTTTTTTTTTCAGAAACACACTTCGAAACTGTTATCTTCATTATTTAAGCATTGTTTAATCTTTCAAAACTCTTTTGTCTGGATTGAACACGAATCGGAACTGTAAGGTACCGACTTTGAAAGTTAAAATTATTGTTATGGCTTAATCAGTCTGAGAGTTAGGAAGCTAACTCCTAAAAGTAACAGTCTAATTAATTATTGCATGTAAAATGCGATAAAAAAAATGGTCTTTATAGGAATTTAAAAAAGAGTTAATATAACAGATTATTTCACCTTAACTACTTATTCCACATATAAGAAATTATAGACACTTCCAATTAATATTGATTACAAAAATATTTCCAGGAACTAAATGGACCAGTTTCATTAACTCGGTTAATAACATGACGTCCGGGTATATTACGGAGCTACAAGGAAAAAAATCTAATTAATCATTAGGTACTCCGTTAGGATCTTAAGGATTGTATCTAATTTACGCGAAAAGTCCGATTTAAAAGATATTTAAAGAGGTTATTCTATTTATGCACCTTACGGCGGCACAAGAAATAGCTAATTAATACAAGAGGATATTTGTAACATTTATGGAGTTCCGCAAATTTCAATGTAAACAAAGCATGTATCACGTAACATTTTTTGTAATTGAAAAACGATCGGCTAAAAGCAGCGGGCACAGTATAAAATATCGCTTTTGATGTCTGCCCGTGCCTATGTTCGCTAAATCTGTTAAAACACACAACGGATTTTGAGGCAGTTTTTTTTTTAAATAGATAGAATTAATTAAGTGGAACGTTTATGATTATTAAAAATGCACGATAATAAATATTGAAAAATTATTGCAATTGTCGCTTACATTGGGAGCGCTGTCCAAATCCCCTGAAATAAATCAAAATGCTGTATTACAGTATTGAAAACTTAAAGAAGAATCTCGACGACTTACGCTGCTACTGTTGAAATGTTTATGATTTACTTTGTGATGGATATCACTGTTTCTGCGCTCCTAGTGGACAGATTTCAAGATTAATAAATCAATATGTACAACCTTACGAGCCACGCGAAGTTGTGATTTTTGACGTCTTCTATGTTTTTTGACTTTCACAAATTATGAAGCGAAATAAGACCAATAGACAGCTAATACTAACTACCATTTAAAAAAGAAATGAGACGCAATCAGAGTACTGGGAGCGGGGCAACGAGATATATAAAAAAACCAGCTCCGCATTGAGTATCTCTTTCTTTTAGCAGCGTATAGCAGCATATAAATCTAAGCGAACCAAAGCTGAACGAAGATATTCTTATAATTTTTGACCGAATTAAAACTTTGCGATTTGCAGCACCTGACGAACTTTAAGTGTAGTTAGTTCAGAGCACTTAACATTGTGCAATCAGTTATATGTGCAGGGAGCTTCCGACCACACAAATGAATGGAATTATTATTCGTGTTGCTCGAAGTTAAATGTGGATAATTTCAAGCAACACGAATAACAACGGCTTAAATATATTTACGTAACTTCAGATGCGTCCGCATCATCTCTCCAACTTGCAAAAGATGAGCTAAATGAAAGTTTTCTGAAAACCTAGCAAGCGGTACTACCCTTTGCTTTATAAACTGGAGGTCGTAGGTTCAATTCCCGCGGGGAAACAACTTTGTATTATCGTTGTTTTGTTAGGACAATTTGGACCGATCCCTTAATTGACTAAAAAGTAAGGTGATCCATGCATCGGATGGGCATGTTAAAAGTCGGGGCACCTACCAACCAGCATTGGACCAGTGAGATACGGTTCAAAAACCCCTTTAACGGAGAAGAACGCTCGGCGTATTTATATGTAAAAAAAATTTTAATATTCTTAAGTAAAATAATATTAGGGAAACAATATAATTTAGGGCGTATTTTTAAGCATTACAAATTATAGATTTTACATTTAGTAGTACTGATTGTGATATTTCGGTATTTTTACAATAAAAAAATGTAAAAATGTGTGACGCGGAATTAGTAGCCATTCCACGAGAATTTAAAAATTTAATTCCGGTATTCGGTGGGGATAAGTGACAGTTAAATTTATTTCTTAGAAAAAGTGAATTCGTATTTGACAGATAAAGAGGTCACGAGCATCAAAATTTATACGACCATTCGATAACAAGTCTTTTAAACCTCTAAGCTGCCGCCTTGTTATCAGAATGCTAAGACATTTCTTCTTGGTCATATCTTAGGAGTTTACTAATACAACACTTCGGATCTTAGAACAAAGCAATGCATGAACATTGAATTAGAATCATTGAATATAAAACCAGGCATGAGCCATTTAGACTTTTGCTATAAGTATAAACGGTAAGGTCACTCCTTATCTCCAAGGTGAATGTTTCAGATGACGAGGATTTAAAACGGGCCAAAACAATTATTTATATTAAGACTTCACTAAACGTGTTCCTTTATAACATGCCTAAGAATTTAATTCGTATAGTGCATCTAAACTGCCTCTACCTTAGAAGCTACCTTAGGAGTTGTGCTCGAGGAAATAAATTTCAAACAACATGAGAAATAAAATTTATAATACCGGTACTTCCGGTTTTATATTTAAAATAACCGATGATTCCTACACCCCCAGGTCAAGGCTTTAAATTTGGTATAGGGCCGCAGCAAATTGATTTAAAACATCATATATACCTCAGAACATACAAAAGTTAAATCTTCTACCGCAGCCATATATATGCGTGCACAAACCATTCCACAGAATTTTGGTTTTCGACTCAAACTAAGTTATCGGCCGACAAAAATTGGCAACCAACATCAATTTGGAAATCACCCGCCGCAATTTGGATTTAACGCACAGCTGGGCTATCGTCCACAATTTCCTCTAACGCAAAATCAACACCAACATCAACCAACAGATTTCAAACAGAATTTCCCCATTGCCCTTTCGAACTTCGGCTACTGACACCCCCAAGCCCAAAAACCGCAATTTCAATCGTTCGATGTAATCACCAAAACAGCACCTCTGATGCCTCGCGAAGGTTTTCGATTAAATAAGTTCACAGATGAAAATCAATACTACAACGAATATATCTGAACCAGAACGAGAGAACGCATACATGGTTGATTACTCCGTTGACGAATATTACGCATACGAAGATGTTATGCGCGAACACCACGAGCCGATTTAGGGCAGGACGAAATTTTTCCGACACATGCCTTCAATTCAGACCAGAAGAAATAGAGGTAAATTGTGATCCGACGCTTTAAATGCTATATGTATACCTACCAGAAATCGATGTGAAAATGATGCTAGATGCGGGCATTACGCGATCTTTTCTAAGCCCGCAAAAGGATTTGCCTTTTGTGGGTGGTGGTGGATATGATTGTTTTAACTATATAAACTCATATAAAACAAGAACCTTTTAAGGTTGTCAGCACTCACGCTTACAGTTTCCATAATGAAGTAGTGGAAGCTCCACTTATGCCCACATTTGATTGCAGTCAATGGGTAAATTCTACGTTTTTGACGTAGATAAGCGTTATGATGGTCCTATAAGGATGACCTTTTAAATAAACTTGAGGCAGTAATTGACCCAAAACATCAGGTCTTAAGGACGAAAACTGCGTGCATACCTATAATAAATAAGAACCTGGACTATACTATTGAATTACAACCGCGCACGGAATATTGTGTTAAACTTCCCAACGATCAGTATTCTGGTAAAACTTTAATTGACTATTAAGAGTTTGGCCCGGGCGTGTGAATTCCTATTGCATTGGTTAATTGCACATACAGACACGCTTCGACAAATATACAAAACGCATCGAAAAGTCAAATCAAGTTAACTGTAAGAAACCCCCTGAAAGTTATTTAACATTTAGCATTCTAGGACAAACAATTGAGATTTCCACATATCCACATATTTTATATTCACACCTAAAGTTATTCGAGCACTTATAAAATATTTTTCATTCTACGGCATCCCCAAAAGAATCAGTTGAGACCCAGGTAGGTCCTCTTTTTACAGGAGACCGTCTGGGTGGGTACCATCGCGGTGCCTATTTCTGCCGCGAAGCAGCAGTTGTGAACACTGCTGTGGTCCGGCTTGAAGAGCACCGTAGCCAGCGTATCTATCGGGTAAATGAGACTTAACACCCTATGTCTCACGGTAGGCAGTGCGTTGGCGATACCACTGGTATTGCCAATGTCTATGGGCGTCGTTGACCACTTTCCATCAGGTGGCCCGACTCGGCTCTACTGCCTGCGTATGCCATAAAGCAATGTAGCATGTAGCAACAATAAATGATCCAAATTTTATGGGTTTAATAGAACGCTTACACTCAACCGTTACAGAGATATATAGACTTGCCAAGTACGAGCAAAAGTGCACCGACGCATCATCCGTTATTATGTATTCCATGATGGCATAAAAGCATACTATTCAATCTGCTACCAGTTTAACTCATTTTGAGATAGTATTTGGACACACAGATTTTGATAATCCATTCAGAACAGAATTTGAACAAACTTATACCAATCAACTAGTTAAGGATCATCAAAAGTGTACTAAATTTCTATACAAGCAGCTGTCGAAAAAAATGGCAGCTAATTAACAAAGAGTTAGGCAAAAGCAGGAAGGGGAAAACGATGTTGAACTACCAATACGAAAAATCTTTTTTGTTAAAAATATTAATAAGTGTAAGAGCGAAGATAATCCAAGATATAAGAAAGCGAAGGTTGGGATGAGGCTGAATGCGATGTGATTCCAATTAAAGTAATTACTGAAAGAAAGGATAGAAAAGTCCCCCTTAAAAAATTTTTAATCCCTTCACAGGTGGTTTATTCTGACTGTAGCGATGACAACACTCGCTCTCCAACTACAATAAATTTAAGAAAACCCAGAAATCCCCGTTAAGAAGGGCCAAGCGTATGTTCAAACAGACAGCTGGACAATCATTAAGACTCTCAGCTTACGAAAAATTTACGATTATCTGATATTATTAATTTCAAATATTTCCGAGATCAAAAAATAATGACTCTTAGACAACCTTATCCTTAGGATTCTGTTGGTATGTTAGCGCAAGTACAACACCGCAACGCCCCCCGAACAGGTTCTCGCTTTGTCGTAGCGGTGGGGCTCAGTACCTGGACAGGCCACCCAGACGCGGGGAAGCTGAGAGGAACCTAGGCGGCCTGTGGTGCATGGCCGGCCGTGGAGAAGGCTGCTCCAAGCGGGCTGAAAGCCTGCTTTGGATGCGCCTCGGAGGGTGTAAGGGACGAGTTTGCAGAAGGTAGATGTGCCGCCCTTCCTGTCCTTCGCAACCAAGGTGGAGTCGCGGGGTAAGAGAAGTGTCGGTATTCCGTAGGCCGCTCTTCCTATTCCCCGCGACTCAGCGGAGCCGCACCGCAGATGGGGTGCGGAGGGGCCGTGGGACGAGGGGACATTCGACATGGTGTCATCGATCTCTCCTCCTTCTGCGGCCGAAATGGAGCTAGCGGCAGAGCTTAACATCGGGTCCGCCACTGGGAGTCTCGTTCCTGCATGGGCTTGGAACTCCTGGCTCCCATGGCCCTTGTTCCAACGCGTCCAGAGGGAGGCAGATGGCAGTAGGGCTGATATGGGGTTGCTTTGGTGACCAGCACTGGTGGGATTGCAGATGAGTGTAAACACGTTTCTGAGACTGCACCCTAAATGCGTCAGGAAGAAACAACGTGGTGGTTTTAGTTGGTGCGAGTCCAACATAACGCGTCTTTGACTCCGCGAGGACGGGTATGCGTAGGCATTTCCCCATGGTAAAAAAAAAGTACAACACCTGCGTTATATTACTGTCGATAAATATCGTCAACTAAGACCACGACGTTCCAAAAATTGTAACAGGTTACTTAGATCACGATGACGCACTTAAATACGATAGATTAACTTCTATAATAAGTCATTAACAAATAGTTGTGTCCAAAAAGATAGTTATTATATCCAAAATGTTAGACAGTTTCCTAAACGCTACCAAACTTTTAAGCAAATATAGCATAATACTTGAAACACGTTTAGAGAAAGTTGAAATCGTCGTATACAAATTGGTAAATAAGGAAAATAATCGATTATCATCCTCATACATATTAGGTTTATATAGATATTCATCTAAGTAAAGTAGAGACAGCTTTTGCATTTAGTAAGAGTTCTGTATTACACCAATCTATTGTAAATTCTACCGAATTATTATACTGTTAGTGTATAAACCTTACGAATTAGTAAATTAGAAGAAACAATTTCTGTCTAATTTTACATGAAAAAACCAGGTCATGTTTATAATAGAAGTTCCACTTATATGATAATTAGATATACAATTATTTCAAAATGTATTCCTTGCCTATTTTCCTTGAGCCTAAAAACACAACCTTAGCCGTATTTTCCAAATTACCATACCTATTGGCAAAAGGTGAAGGTAGATGCCGGTCATAGCTCGTCGTCCGCTCGCCGCTGGAGACCAGTTCCTGTGGCAAACTAGCGAAGCACAACTAATGAAGTTCGCTTGTAAACTTACTTATTGTGAACAGCATCCTATCTCATCTATCTTATCCAGCAGAAATTAAATACCGATAATTGGATTCTCTTTACCCAATTAAGAACAACATTAACCTAACAATGTGACAAAGACTTAACCAGATACTAGGTATTAGGGACGTATCTTATCACCTTGTGTCCACCTTGCGTAGACATCAACGGAATTTGGATTCGGCATCACCGGGTCTACACAGAGAATAAACCAATTCCCGTCATTAATCTACCCACGCTGTTTCTAGCGCACGCACAGTTTTCATGTGTGAAACTAAACTCGACGAAATAAAATTCATGTCATGTGCGTTAAAAAATAGTGAAGTGTTTGACAGTGTCATATCATCAAAGACAGATCCTAAATTCAGTGTTTTAGCCTATAGTACATTTAGTATATTTAGTACTCCATATCGGCAACACCTATCGTTAATAAAGCCTCAATTTCGGCATTTTTTTTTATTTTAGTTTTCTAAAAACATAATTAAGTGCTACCAAAATTTGACTACATACTACTAATAATATACTACATACATGCATTAACGGCTTATGAAATCTTAATCTATTTCGCAAATATAACAGCATTATTTGACATTTCACGACAAAGGGATCTTTAAATTCCTTTTAGAAAAAATACGGTATAAAATATCTTCCTTTTTAGAAGCCTTTAAATAAAGAAGAAAAATCTTAATATTTGTAATAAAAATAACATAATTAAAGCATTCTAGTCTATAAAATAAAATACTGTATTATGGTTAAATGTATTTTATTATTGAACAGTACAGATAACTAGTTAGTTATACCCAAAAATATTAAAATATAGGATAAAAACGTCTAGATAAATAAAATATTACATATGTATAAAATGGTGATTATCATAGTAGTATGAATAAGCACAAGTAGAACTTAGTAAGCGAGACTTAAACTTCAATAAGTTGTTTGTACGCCGATGTACATACTCTTATTATACGATCTACCGTTATTTCATTGAATTCAATCCAAAAAAATACATACACATCCAAAAATTTTGCATTTTTGCTTTGTTTTGCGTACCATAATATAACCTTCGTTAATAATCAAGTTATTTGTCACCTCACTTCAAAGAAATAATATTTAAAGTAACGAAAACTGTTTTTTAGCGTTATTTTTTTATTTATTAACAAACAGGCTGTATGTAATTGGCCTAAATGTGTAAGTAACATTTTAGTTTTTATATAGTAATTTCACTAATATAAATGTCCTAATATTTTCATACATTCGATGAAAACCTTATTCACAAATTTTGAATTGACATGCATCGGTTAGGCATGTAAAAAAGTTGGCGCACCCACCAACTAGCATTGGACCAGCGTGGTGGAAGACGGTCTAAAAACCCCCTAATGGGTAGGGGTGTATTAGGGGAGGCATTATGTCCAGCACTGCACTATCAGAGGCTGATGATGTAATGTGATGGAATAAATTGACAGATGACATGCCAACTAGTATTATTTGACGTTCAACATTTCATTTAATAGAATTACTTAACTGAAATAACAGAATATTTAAGAAGATATTATATGCTCGATTTTACTTAGGTTATACGAATTATAACTATTTTAATGTTATAAACAGTCTTAATCTATATCTCTAAGTAAGAAAAACTGTCTTAATCGATACTTTACGAGAACGACCAAACCGATGATTTTTGCAACATAAATGTATACATTTTCTGTGAATATTGTTCTTATTATTTTTTTACAAATTTACAATTTGAAACTTACAAAATCTTGCATATTTTTAAGCCAAATTAAATCCTACCCTTTTGTAACGATAAGCAGCGTTAATTAAAGTGATAGACACGCCTTAGCCTACCCAGTATCTCTGAATCAATACAAAGTCGCGTCGAAGGAATGCGGATTATAAGGGACTTGGATAATATACAACAAGGCCGTAAACTCTCATTTAGCTTAAAGCGCTCAGGCGGGAAATCCTTTCCGAAACACTGACTTACTTCAAATTATTACATATATTGGTTCGATATGAGTTATAAAGTTGCCTTGTACACGTGATTTGGAGCTGTTAAAGTTATAAATAGTTTAGTAAGATATCCAGCACGTTGGATTATTTATGATTTAGAAATTTATAAATATTATAATTAAATATTTATTTTGAAATCACGACGTTCTTATTTCGATAAATTCGATCAATTTCGAGTACCTGCAGATATTTACGTAACGTTATTGTCTAACAAAACTTTTCGAATATATCTAACGAAACTTTTGACTCGGCTGGAAACTCAGATCAGCAACTAAGCGACCAATTAGAAAATTTGATCCGCGGTTTCGGTTACGTTCAAAACAAATAAGTAATTAAACAAAATTTACCGTTATTATATTGGACAAGCTTTAAATATAAGCTTTTACATAAACTTCCAAACGTAGTAGCACCCATTCCTTATTGGTAGCAACATTTTAACAATTGATAATAATTTAAGCTTTAAATTTTTGTTTGTAAATTGGAAAAGTAATAATTTTGTATCGTATTATAAATAAATACTACACAAACGTAAACTCAACTAAAAAAATTAAGACCAGTCCTGGAAATACTCTTTCTATAGTTTTTGTGACTTGATTATGCTCTGCAATATCAGTGTTTGCTATCGGCAATGGTATTACAGTTAAACTTAATTTTATGTTGAAAAACAGAAATTCAGTGCGTTATTTGTTAATTTCTGGTAACAGTTATGTCAGTGAGCTACCAAATAGGTAAATATTTGACCATTTATTGGTTTTAACACAAAATATTTATGTACCAAATACATCATAAATCGTCTTTTTCCTAAAATACCGGAAACGTTTACAGTGGTAAACTACTCCGTTTTCAAAAATAAGTTAAACGGTTAAATAAAAAGGCGTTATATAAGAATATGGTGACTGGATGGTAGTATTTATAAAGTATTCATTTTAAAAAGTAAACTACTCTAAAAAATTATTTATTATGCTGTTTAATCATGTCAGACGAAAACTAACTCGACATTAATGTTTGAAAGAGAAGCTGCTTGTAAACGCCACAAGCTACTTGGGTTTGGATGACTTTCATAATAAAATTGCTACTTGAAATTTGAACATAATGATGTAAGGTCTACTATATTTTAAAATCAAACCATGTAAAAGTTTGGGGTTTTACATTAGCCCAATCTGATATGTATTTTTAAGAACTGCTACATTAGATTGATACAGGGCGGACTAAGCCGTCAGAGGCGGGGCAAAGCTGAATGAGGCCCCAAGCTTTAAGCAAATGTATTTCTACAAGCTTTTTATTCGTTCAAATTTGTATGTATAAGTATTTATAACTATTTCGTTAAAATCTGACAAGTTAAATTGAAATTTGGCTAATTATTAAGCTTAATAAACAGGTATGTACCACAATCATCATCATCATCATCAGCCTGTGATGTGGTCCACTGCTGGACATAGGCCTCCCATTACACGCCTATCCATTAGAGGGTTTTGGACCGCAACCCATCACGCTAGTCAAATCTGTAGTGGTGGGTGGACCGACTTTACATGACATTTTATATATTACATTACATTCATTATATATTACATTTCAGACAATTGGGTGATCGCCCAAATTGCCCTGTGAGTCCCCTGCAGGATTCGAACCACGACCTACGGTTTTTAAGCACACGCCCATACCACTAGGCAACGAAGACATGGAACCTACATTATGGAATGAATATGGTAGAGGAAAATAAATACGAAATAGAATCAAAGAACAAAAAAAATAACAATTAGAAAAATAAATCAAAGGTACTTTTTATTTTAAGTGAATTAAGGTTAATTTTTATATGTGTTTTTCTTGCCTTAATTTTACTGAACTCTTCAATAAATTCTTAAAATCAATTTTTTGAAATTTTTCCCAATTAAAGCAGGGCCATATTTAAATTCGCCTTTGACCCTTTAAATTGAAAGATAATTTTTAATTAGTTTAAGTTTGAAAACTTTCTCGCATGATGCAAACCGTGATAAAATGGTCAAAAAGTATTGAAAAAGATAAGGATGTAAAGGGTAATGATTCACCAAAATCCCATTTTATTATAAATTGTAGGATTTTTGGGTTCCATTTGGCAGCAACACCCATAGTCGTATGGGTTGCTTTTTATATGTCTGCGGTACCTTTTTTAATTTCTTCCAAAACTTGCTCCTTATCAAATTTACTATAAAGATTTATTAAATTATAAACTGCCCAAAGCCCAGCGTCTCTGGAGCTTCTAGAAAACTTTATTCAATAATTTGGAAAAATATTATTGATTTTCATGGCCTCGTAAGTGTCAAACCCTTGTATAAAAGATCTATGATTCAAACATTACCGTCTTATTTTTTTTAATTTTAATCCAACAAGAATTTAATTCACCGGCATCGTTCTTTACCTTCCTTCTTCCCTTTCTTATGTCGATGTCCATATCAATACATTTTTTTGTGCCAAAATAACAGCATTGTTCAATGGTGTTTCGCCCTTTCACTAAATACCCATTCAAGGCTTTTAGTTTAACGATTCCTATTCCAAGAGTCATTTTGGGAGACTGCAAATATTGCTGAACTAAATTTTTCCTCCAGTACAGAAAAAAATTTAAACATAGGTTAAAAAGGAAAAATTATAAACAGCCGGGGAGGGTTTGCTCCTGATCTTGATTCTTAGATTTGCCTTTTTTGGATCTTTTGAAAATGTTTCCAAACTAATTTATAATTGTCTCTATGTTTTCCGATTTTTATTGACTCAAATGAGCACTCCAGCGAGTCTCCGATAAACGGTTTTATATTTTTCCAGTCTTTTCTTTCAGTAATTGCCATTCCCGGTAGATGATGAAAAAACGAATTAATTTCTTACTGTTCCAAAAACACGGACACTGGAAGGAACAATGCAAACCTGAACGCCCCAAAGGTTCAAGGAATGATTAGAACAGGGACCGAACAATGCTTTTATTTATTTCTCCGGATTTTCTTTTGCCCCTCCTGGAACCGACATTGACGCCATTGTCGTAACCTTGAGCCCTGCACAACGCAATATCTAGTCCATCCTTTTTCAGCTGTTGTTGAATGTCTTTAGACGTATCCTCCGGTTTTCCAGATATCAAAAAAAAACCCAGGGAAAGATTCCTGCTTCCCACAATGTCATTTTCTATATGAACGAATCTAATGATTTGACCTTAATTTGGTCTGTTTTTACTTTCGTCAAAAAATTATTCCGTAATATTTAGCCCAATATCTGCAATAATTTTTTGCCCTATATTTCACCCAAACATTGAATAAATTCATTTTGTCGCCTTTTGATAAAAATACGATGGTACTTTTGACCCAACCAGCGGCCCCTCTTCTAGGTTTAAGCAATGCTTCTTTCAGCACCGGATCATATTTCCCAACAATTGTACTAATTCCAAAAAAATTCCCCGTTTTCCCGAAGAACCATTCTTCACGGTGGCCCTTAAAAGATTTTGTTTGGGCCAAGAATAACGTGACATCTAAAAGGCGATGTAAAATGTTTCTCCCATTTTTAGTTTCATCGTTAATAATTTAGTTATCTTTATCAATAGTTTTATTAAGGTTTTAAGCTCACTGTCAACGTTTTCCATTTTCTAAGTTTGTTGGTTTCCCATGAGATGATTCACTGTGATATCCTGGGATTTAATTTCCACCACCTGGCAAAACCAGGAACAAATTTTTTTGTTTTTATCAACCCCCATGCAAATAACCAAGGCAGTAGTAATATAATTTCTTTGTTGAGGTGAGTATAGCATCCACCTTAAATATTTAGCTTGTTTAAATGTGATAAAACCACCGCAAAAGAAAACACGGTTTTTGGTGCTTTCACCTGGTCTTTCCACAGATTCAAAAAGGTCTGGTCTTTATTTTCAAAATACTTCCACCCTTCTTGATAAGGAAAATTTGGTTTTCCAAGAGGTAACCAATGCATCATTGGATGAAAGACCTCTAACTTAGCGACGTATTCTTTCGGTTTCCCGGTATTTTTTTAATTTATTAAGGATCCTGTGTTTGGTTCAGTCACATCGGATTTTGTATTCAATATTTAATAGACAATTTAATAGACTTTTCAACAATGTTTGGTTGTCCCAATATCAATGGTTTGTACCTTCATCCCGATTCACGTTTGATTAATTTCTTTGGCAACGGCCTTTTCTTCCTCAATAAAGTTTAAAGGTATTTGGAAAAAGATCCAGGGCATTTGCCGCTTCAGTCTTTGCTTTTTTTCCTTCCTTTTCTGGAACCAGATGGTTTGGATTCTTTTCACCAAAAGAAATTTATTTTACCATAAACTTCCTATAACATTTGCCTGTTTTATACAACATTTTCCTAAATTGTTTTATCTTTTCGTATCTACTAAACTAACTTTTGATTAAACCTTGAATTAGGGTAAATTTAAAATAATAGGCCACGAAAAACGGAAACGATGAGTGCCAGACTTATTTCGTCTCTTTTCTAATTCAAGCCTAAGCCCCAAACGTCATTTTAAATAAAAAACTTGTCCGCAATTTTATGCCTCGTGAAAGTTTTTATTTTACTAAAAAAATTTTTTTAGTTAAAAGGATGCATTTACCAATTAAAGATCATCCTTGAAATAAAAAGATTTATAGAAATATATAATGAATAGGTAGACAATTTGTGACACATTTTCTTCACTCTTTCGTTACAAAATTTGCCTGAAAATAAATTACATTTACCATATCAAAAACCAATTCCCATTTCAACAACATAACATTTTTTTTTTTTTGTTTGGATTTTTTTGATGCACTGAACAAAGGAATATCTGTAAAAATAGGATATTAAGTTTCAAATGATTTTTTCCTTAAGTTTACTTGTTTAAAAAAGTTATTCGAGGTTAAAGTCCAAATTTCAAATAGTTGATGATAACATTTTACCCTTTTAAAACAAGTCACCTCTTAATAAAAGTTTCAAAAAGTTTCAAAAATATTTTTAATAAGGGCTGAAAATTTCCAAAATTTTTTGTCCATGTTTGTCCAATCTGTTATATAATATATTTATCTGAATTTTAGAGTTTTTTGTTTTATATTTTTGTTTTGCTGTGACAGACATACCATTTTTTTTATTTAAAAATTATATTTTAAGAAATTTTAAAAACGTTTAAATTCATACAAACTATATATATATATATATATATATATATATATATATATAATATAGATTGTAAATAAAAAATGATCCCCTTTAAAGGTTGACTGGATCAATAAGTTACTGAAAGTACTAATAAGTACTGCTAGCAAAAGTTAATGAGCACAACATTGCTTATACAAGAATATAAAAACAAAGAGAATCTTCAATTCTGCACCAAAAGTGATGCTTACTATTGAAAATGTTTCATTTGAAAATACATCGAACTTATTTATTCGAAACCAGAGCCTTAAGGCAATGTTGTGATTTATGTCACACATTGCCTACCTCTGGTTAATGTAATTGTGGGTATACATATTTGTTGTATGAATTTAAACGTTATTTTAAATTTCTTAAAAATAATTTTAAATAAAATGGTATTTTCAACAGCTTAAACTTAAAAAAATTAAACAAAACCTAAAAATCAGAGAGTTGCAGTTACCGGTACAAAACTTTTAAGAAAGATGTGAATAATAAAAAAGTTGTTTGATAAAACAATATTTTTATAAAAGATTACTTTTTTTTCCCAAATACCCAAAATGCAAGCTCAACTTTAAAATAATTAATTTTAAATTTTATATAACAGCAAAATTAAAAACACTTTTGATGAAATTAAAAGATCTTGCTCATTTTGCTTGATCGTGTTTCTCTTAAAATTTGCACATTACAAAATACACATTAATTACCAATAAAAAAATATATTTTTAACTTTTCGACATAAGTGCAAGCAACGGGGGTCAAATGTGATTATTCACTTCCCATTCGGGAAACACCTTAAAAGACGGAATCCCAGTATTGGAGGTTCAGCAAAAAGTTTTAAACCATGTAAAACTTTCGATGGCTTAGTGTTTAATCTTGAGAATTTACCCATGAAATGCTGAAAAAACATATTTTTAAAGTATTATGAAAATGAAAACATTTGGGGGCAAGCGGGCCCGGGGAGCCGCCCTTCCCCCCCTGTTAGTCCGCCACTGGATTGATGAATAAAGATTAGGACTGTATTTGAAAAGAACCTATAATACGATCTTTAAATATTATATAATAAAGATATTGACTAACTTACATTTTGGGGTACACTTTAGCGACGAGCATTGTCGTCCAAACGCAAGCACAACTATGACAAACGAGCAAAAGCGATGAAAACATAAAAAAATCCTGAAACTAAAGCTTTTTTTAATCGATTTTACCTTTTATTTTGAAGTAAATTTTCAATGTTTATGCCATAATGATATTTATTGTTATTTAACAATGTCCCGTTATAAAGTGGTATTAAACAGTGTATATTATAAAATTGTAGCAACCAATTTTAAAAAATAAAGGTGTTTAAAATAGTCACTACGTCCTAACGACATCGAACAACCTAATGAAGAGATCTATCAGTAAACCTGAGAGGATTTTCATTTTTAATTAACAAGATAACTGTTTCTTACATTTTGTCCTGAATTGTTTTTTTTAAAACATTATTCTTAAATGTTGTTTTTCAGACTGAACTGTTGTTTGTTTAGTCGTTATAATTCATTTCCATTTTTAGATCAAAACAAATTAAGGAAATATTTTTTTTTGTTTGTGTGTCATTATTTATTGTTAGTTGATTAAAAAATATTCACTTAAAAGAGCATAAGAAAATTAATTAAAAACAGGTAATAAGTATAAAAAGTAATCAATTATAGCAACCAATTGTCACACGTTATTCCATTTCCCTCAAGAAACATAACAATAACACCGTAGAGATCTATGTTGCAAAGGGAAAGAATAGTAATTAAAAATTGAAAATTGTCCAAATTAATTACTTAATAGAATGTTTGAAACACTTCATGGGAACAGGTTTTATGATAAAAGGTCTTAAATAGGCCAATATTACAAGAAATTACAGAAAAGAAACACCGTTATAGGGTTTTTGCCAAATATTTCATTTAAAAAATCTTAGTAGACCCTTTAAGCAGTTCCCCCAATGTTTATCAACATTTTATCTAAAAATCATTTACTTTCTTAAATTCTAAGCATTATCTGAGTGGATACAGGCTTATCCAAATTGTAAAGTTTGTTATCCTTCCATTAAGTCTAGGTCTTGAGCTAATTTTCTTTAATCACACAGAACTTTGTAATTTGGGATCAGTGTATATAAAAAGGCGTAAATAGCAATGTAAATAACGTGATATATTTAATAAGATATACATATAGGTATATATATTTGAAAAGGACAATGAATAAGGGCCATTCCATGTCAAATCGACAAATTTACCTGACCTCCTTTGATTTCGCTGAAAATTTTCTATTTTTTCTATCCCCCGAAAGTTATTTTTCAGAAATTTTTAAAAAAATTGTTCCGTCTCAAAAATAGTTATGAATTTTTGAAAAAAAAACACTCTTTTATGACCGTTTGGGACCTTTTTTATTTTCAAAATGTAGTTTTAGTTATAATAAACGCCACATGATCTTCTATATTTTTTAATATCTGCTCTTTAAAAATCTATTTTGTATAAGCTGCATAAAAATCTCTTTAAATAACAGTAATATTCAGATAAATAAAAATCATTCCTAAATTATAACTGATTTATTAACATGTTAACTTATTATTCAAATGTTTCATAGTTGGTTATAGCCTCTGATCAATAATTTCAAAGTAAGTAGCCGCCCTCTTTATTTAAGAAGTCAAGGGCTGGATAAAGAGGGGCCTAAAACAACATTTATCTTTATTGACTTTTTTTAAGGGCATTGTACCCTTGTATATTTTAAGTAAAAGTAGTAAACGAACTCGTAAATTGTTTATATTGCAAAAAGTTGGCCAACCTTCGTACTTGAGTTTTTATGTAAATTATGAAAATATATTGACTGCATCACATTAAATCACATATAAAAGTTTATAAATTTACCATAAACATGCTTAAAACAGACTGTTATAATATTAGCATTTTTGTTCACATTTATAACTAAGGTCGACGTAAATATTTACCACCGAACACAATATTCGATAATTCTAAGCGATATAGTTTTAATTTTCTTTGCATCGTCCTACAAACTTACTAGTTAGTCTCGTAGATAAAAATTTTCTTTTGTTTGTAATAATTTTCAATTATCAATTTTTTTGGATTTAAAGTTAAAAATTTCATAATTATTTATTTTAACCTTGTTTAAAAACTGCCTCATTCTATTGCTTATTATTTTTTTTTGACCAACTTCCCAATAGAAGGAAGCATTGAATTCAGAGCGTATGTTCTTTTTTTTATTTGTTACCTTGTTGTTTCGCTCCTAGAGCGCCGATTTTGTTCATTCTTTTAATACCAACCTTTCGCGAATAAACTATAAACGCTACCAAAGCCGTAAAAGATAGACAAAACGTATGTTTTACATAATTCTACTTTAATTGGTCCGAAATAAAGTCAGCAATAGCTTAAATCTATATTTTAAGAATAACGTACTATAACTATATTAATGTAAACATTTTTAAAAATTGCAATCAGGCACATTCAAAGCTTTAAGATAATTCAGTTTAAGTTCACATAAAAGTAATTTAATTTAAAAAAATCTTTATTCTATGTACATAAAACGTGTGATAGACGACATTTTCATTAAATAAATAACTTAAAAGTTGTTAGAGATTTAAAATGCATTGGCAGAAAACGCAACGCAATTTCGTACGGAGAGTACGTTGTTACCTGCTTACATTGCGTAAAATAGTATTTTTTTGCAAAAAAAATATTTAAATTATGTACTTATTGGTAACAGAATAAGAATAATTTATGGTATTTTTGAACTAACTGATCATAAATTAAACTATACATTATAGAGTAAATGCCTTTCTTTTAAAGAAAATTGTTTTATACATTAAGTCACTCATATAGCTGCGAAAAAGTCTGTAATTATTAATTTTATTTAATTTCATAATGCTCCATAATAGTATAGATCCTAAACTAAATAAAATTAGAATGATTGTCAAGTTTATATATAAACCATAAGATAGCCATTATGAAGCCATAGCCATGAAATATCTTATAAATGATTCATATAGTTTAAATAATGCAGTAAAATTAATAAAGGAAGACCTATTTTATTGAATTCTTAAACATATTGTGACTATAATTTAACTGGACAAGTCGTTTTAATTTTTCCGTACTATACTGAAGCAATAAACATTACACAAAAGAAATATTTGCCATTTGCATTGACTTTTGAGAGCAATTAATAAATAAACCTATTTCCATAAGTTCCTGTTGATTTGCTTTGAATGTAACAAGTGTTTATAGTAAAACTGTGAAGTAGCACAAACAAAGAAAGGTAAACCATGCTTTTTGAAGCAGAATGATATGGTGGAAAAGTATCATAAAAATAATTATATTGTCGTGTCTTTTGCTGGAAGTAGATTTCCATATTATTATCTAAGTAGATTTTAATCAAAGTAAGTCTGTCAAGCTTGGGCTTTTTTGTAATTTAAAAAATACAGTTCACGGATACTCCGTTACAAACTGGCTCGAACGGTGGAAATATAGTGTTTCTTTTTTCAAATAAATGGTAGAATATGTAGCAGTAGCAAGCTTTTTAAGTAAAAGTTCTCTTCGACGGCGACGGTTGGTTTGTTCTGGAGGTAGAAAAATATTGTAATTACATAAGTTATTGGCAAATAAACAATAAATATCTGCACGAGAATACCTGTGCGTAATACAAATAAAAACGTAACAAGCTGACAAGCGAGGTCACGAACTTACGCGTGCCTAATTAACCAAGTTCTGATTTGCATACATACAAATTAACGTTATGATCGGTGTATTAAAAAACTAGACAAAATATTTTCTAATTAAATGCTAAATAATATAGTTAATGAAAGGGTTAGTAAATTGCGTACCTTTAGTAATCAAAAGTAATTGTCGCTATGGTTATATATAAAATGAGACGAAATATCAGACAATAATTTATAAATATCTTAAAATATGTTACAAGAACATTTATTCAATAATGTCTTGTATCATCATCATCATTAGCATCACCAGCCTATGTTAGTCTACTGCTGGACATAGGCCTCTCCTAAAACACGTTAACCGTTAGGGGGTTTCTGGACCGTATCCCACCACGCTGGTCCCGCTCTGTGTTAGATGAAGCTTACTAAAGACATTGGTCTGGAAGCATTACATCATTGCTAAAAGGACGCTGGTCCAATGCGGGTTGGTGGGTGGAACAACTTTTTACATGCCCATCCATGGATTATCTTAATTTTTTAGACAATTGGGTCATCGCCCCGATTTGCTGATTTTATGGTTATTGTTGTTTTATATGTGATTTTATTTCATTCTGCTTCTTAGTAATTATATAATTGCGAATGTCTGTATGAATGTTTGTCACTATTTCACTCAAAAACAGTTGGATTGATTTTTTTGCCTCTTCAATCACATCATCGCTATTCTGCGTCATAATGTGATCAGATCATTTATAATTTGAAATTAAAAATAGATTTAATAGTTATCGTATAATAATGATCATCTTAACAATCTCCTGAATTATAATACATATCTTCCTCCGTAGCCTAGTGATAAAGGCGTGTGCTTTAGAAACCGGAGGTCATGGGTTCAAATCCTCCGGGGACTCAATAAATTTTCATTGTTGTTTGTTGGTTAGGCAATGTAGGCCAATCACCAAATTGTCTGAAAAGTAAGATGATCCATGCGTCGGATGGGCATGTAAAAAGTCGGTCCATCCACCAACCCGCATTGGACCAGCGTGGTGGGATACGGCCCAAAAAACCCCCTAATGGATTGGGATGTATTAAGGGAGGCCTACGTCCAGCAGTGGACTATTACAGGCTGATGATGATGATGATGATTATGATGATACTTATATTTGTGAGTTTAAGAATGTATTACGCGAATGTTTTTTATGTGTTTTTATTACAGCGCGGGAATAAATAGTTTTTGTTGCAACAACTGTAACCTTAACTTATACGATATTTTCGACCATTAATTTTTTGATCAAGAAACAATATTAAATTTTTTATAAATAAATATGATAATGTATTAGGTGAACTTTTGTACACACTCTATTAATTATTATTTTAATACTTATTTTATAAACGTGCATATGATACTTTTTTTTCTCATATTCAATTATGGGCTTGATATACTTTTTTGTCAAAGGTCATTGTTAAACAAAAATAGAAACTCATAAGCCCTTGTTATCTGTTACAGTAAATACAACGTGTGGTCCTGTTTTCCGAATTAATTTGATAGCTATACCATACAATGTAGTTATAACCCATTTCTGTTTAAATTGAACGACAAACGCACTAAACGTTCTGGCGGCAAAACAAATATCCGATTATTGACTCGCATGTTATATAGTGTATATGTCGTTTTATGTGCAAACTGGCTTTTGTAGTTGAAACATGATACCTTAAACTAACATTGGAACGAAATATTTATAAATCAATAAAAGACTCGAAAGGGAATTCATTGTGTGTATTTTCGGTTTAAATTAATCAAAAAAGCCCTCAAGTCTTTTATTAAATTACTTCGCGTTAACTTTTAAAATGACATAATTTTTAAAATTGTAAAACATCGCAATGATGTGTGTTGTATTTTCTATATATAAATTGATAGACATTTTAAAATCATATTCAATACTTTAGAAAATATATGGCAAATAAGATGCGTTAATTGGTCAAAGGCCAATTCATTATATCGATGTTATTCAATATGTTAAGATGATATATTTTTTTACAAACAATAGGTATAAAAGAACTAATTCCCACCGAATCAAGGTAAGATTGACCAAAATTGAAGCATTACGAGCGGAGCAATAGTTACAAATGCAATATAAAAAACATTTAACTTAAGGCACTAGTTTTGGTTTTTAAGCCATGATTTTGTTCGCTTACTTGTTCTCCTTCTTCTTTCGTGAAGTCTGTAAAATTAAACGATTTGATAATTTAATATTAAGAAATACGTAATTAAATTTTGATTTTATCATGACCGACTTCCCAAAAAGAGGAGGTCCTCAATTCGGAGCGTTTACTTGTTTAAATGATAGATATATGCTTCCCATTGGTCCCAATTTTAAATATTTTTGTGAGTATTAGTTTAAAAAATATTTAACAAATAAAAAAAAAATATGGCACCAAACATAAAAGTTATTGCATTTAAAAAAAAATCATTCTACGTACATAAAACGTGTCATAGGCACATTTTTTATGAAATGAATACCTTTACAGTTATTAGTGATTTAAAAAGCGGTGGCATAAAACGCGACGCAATTTTGTAAGGGGAGCACGTTGTTACCTTCTTATATTGCGTAAAATAGTAAGTAAACGATGTTAGACAGACGCAGTTAGTTCAGCCTCATTTTGTTATTAAAATTTCACTTGTTAGAACACTGGTGAAGTTTAAGTCGAACTTATTCGCCGGGGTTTCCTTCTCATTTTACATAAACATAATGTTATTAAATATTTCCTTTTTTAAATGATACGTTGAATGTTATACTTTTTTTTTTGGGTAGGTGTCAAAAAGTTTAAGGGTTCAAATAATGCAAATATTAGATTAAGTTTCATAATTAAACTGCTTGTTATATAATGTTTACTTATCTCCTCATAAATTGGAAACATTATTTATGACCATGTCTTGATTCATTCAAAGCTTTTTCTTTCCTTTAGATAATTATAAAATATACAAGATTCATTGTATGATAATAATTACTATTACATTCATATTGAAATGGTTCGGTTTGGTTTTAAATTTGCCATTAATTAAACACATTTCAACGTTAACCATTTGTACCATTCGATCCGAATCCGTTTCTCCACGTCGTTTTATTTTCTAATTACCATTTTACAAAATTTTACTTTTACGATTATAATCTCGAAAAATAATAACTTAACCATACGAAAAAAAATTTTTTGTTCTCACTATTCAGAATACGTCTTGTTCTTATAATACTTTTGTACTTACTATCTGGAATAAAACAGCGACAATTCAGCTTGTTACGGTCGCATTAAGTTTTTCTCCTTATTCAATAATTTGTCTCAAAGAAAGACATCAACATAAAAAAATACATAATACCTTCATTTATGTCTGAAACGGCGTTCACAAAGATTTAAAAGTTCCTATTTTTGTAAAATTACCATGTGATAATCTTCATTATCAAATTTGTGTTCTCCAATCGCCAATGGTTCCTTGGAATTGCAAAATTATGTTTCATTAATAAAAACATAATATTTAATACACCTATCTTGAACTTGTAAAAAACGAATGCGTAAGGGGATAAGTATTTATAGTTTGAATAAAGATATAAAGGGAAGATAAAATAATATATTACACTGATTTTATTAGTATTTCCTCATAAAAACATTATACTTAACCATTCTATATCTTGTCAAAAATTAGTTAAAAAAGGGTGTTTAAATTGAACCCCACAGACATTTTTTTTATTTTTATAGTAAACAAACATTAAAAGTTTTTAAAGATATAATATTGTTAAAATTTACACAAGTTTCTGTATAGACTTATTCTATACTAACGAATCGTTATATTGTAATACAACACTTAATCAAATATAAATTACTAAAAAAAAACTTTATTACGTTGGTTTGTTGAAATGATATATTAATTATTTATAATACAGTTTTACGGATATTATCGCTTTTAATTACTTAGCAGTCCATTAGAATTATACTGTACAGGACAAACTGTCTGCTTGGAGACCATAGACCCTGGAAAGGGTTTGAAGCGTGGAATTATTTATCATCAATTTAGTATTCGCGTAAGGATTAGAAAGTATAAACATAATTATACCATTTAAAATGTCTATTATAGTTACTTTTAAAAAATTAAACGAAAATAATACCAATTTTTAATATGCATACTAATTACTTATTTTAAAATTTTGTCGGGATATTTAGAATTATGCACGAGGCTTAGAATAATAAATTTTGGTATAAAATTTTGTTTCATTACTATATAATTATGTTATTTTACAAATACATAGGCTCTAATTAACCCCCGGAAAGTTCATTTTAAGAAAGTAGTACAGCTGAAGCCGCGGACTGATTACTCCTAGGTCATAAGGAGACAGATTTATCAGTCATCTTGTTTCAAGAATTTTGACAGGTGTGAGGAGTTTGATACAGCCCGTCCTAGCCCAGCAAGCATCCAAAAGAGGAGTATGTTAAGGCATATACGAAGATTTTTTAGCATAAAATTTTTCAAAGAACCTTAAGGGTCTTCTTTTTGTTACTAATCTAAGAAAATATATTTTTGAGAAAAAGATGTAATTTGGTGATTTAGATTAAAAATTTGATCAGCATACTTTTCATTTACCATCATATGACTTTCCAAAGAAGAGTGTTTTAAAAATGTAGAAAAATTAAAAAAAAAATTCCAACAAAGTTCTATATTTTATTGCCTAATTATAAAAAAAAATACAAATTATGTATAGGTTGTAGAAGAACCCGTACATTTGTTAATAAATTATAACCATAAAATGTTATAATGTATATTCTACTCACGAAATTAAATGTAAAACGGAACCCTTTCGAGTCTGAACATCAAATATTAAATGTTATGAAACCCTAATATAAAAGTTATATTCCAAATACCCGAAAAGACAAAATAAGAAGCCGTAAGAAATTAGAAAACAATTTTTTTTATTTAAAAACAAGGTAATTTTATCTTTTTTCAGGGCATGAGATACAATACGTTTCCTACATGTAGTTTATGATTATAAAATACTAAACCTCTGTTATAATTATAAGATGCATTATAAGTATACTAGAACAGAAGGCTACGGATTCTGGAATTGTTCATAACTAACTATAATTTATACTTAAATTTACTGATAAAATTATACGATAAAGCTATTTTAAAAGAGATTTTAAGTATATGTATTTTAGTTTATAAAACGATAGCAAAAATCACTTTTATTGCTTAATTTCTATTTAACTTAATAATACTATAAACAAACAATTATTAACAAATGCATGTTAATTTTTTTTAGTTTCAGATGCTTTAAGAAATTGTTTAAATTGACCTCCTTATAATTTTACAAATCTTTACAACATGGTGACCGACATAGCCGCAAAATTAGCAAGCTGAAGTGGCAATGGGCCGGCCACTTAGCTCGGAGAACCGATAACCGTTGGGGAAGAAAGGTTCTCGAGTGGCAGCCTCGTACTGGCCATCGTAGTGTCGGACGACCCCCCACCAGATGGAGTGACGACCTGTGCAAATGTGCAGGAGGTCGGTGGATGCAGGTGGCACAGGATCGTACCTCTTGGCGACTTATGGGGGAGGCCTATGCTCAACAGTGGGCTTTGACAGGCTGAAACGACGACGACGACAACCTAGTTTTATTTAAACTACAGTTTAAAAGCATAATTACAAGCATCTAAACTCCACAACCCAAATGTGTAAATTCCAAAATCAACATTCCATGCATACATTACGTGTCGATAATTTAAATGAATTGACATAACCGATAGAGTTTGCCTTGATGACCGAGAGCGACTTCTATACATTCGCATTCGACGCATTAATCAATTAACCTTCTAGATAATAGCAATAAAATAATGTTCTTTTTCTGCAAGTTTCGAACATATGAACGGATTGGAAAGCAACAGCGTATATCAATAGGTCACAGAGACGCTACTATAATATTTACATAGGGCACAAGGACTGTTTTTTACAAATATAGAAGCATTCTCTCAAATAATAAAAACAATAAACGAGAATTCATAACCGATACACGGATTCGTAAAACACATTTATTTTTTATCTAATACCAATATTATTTGAAAATAAATTCATTGATGTAGATACTTTAGCATGTTAAGCGTCACGCTCTGTTTATGTTAGGAAAACAAATTCCTTAAACGCATAAAGCTTGGGCTTTGCAACTCAAAAATCACCCGTCCTAGCTCTGTACTCACATCGCAATGTTTTTGTGAAACTTATATGCTTTGAAAAAATCTATGCGCCAGTTTGATCACTTTCGTACAAGAAACTATGCAAAATAATTTTGTTTTAATTGAGCCCGTATTAGATATATAAAATTACATATACGGCACATATTTTTTAGAGATTTGCAAATAAATGGATCGAAAAGTATTCTTACATTAAAGCAAGGTATATTATCTTGAATATCTGTAATAAATATTAAAATAATTATTGACAGTACACAATGATTTGACACGGTAAACATTTATATTTTGTCTCTGTTTAAAAATTTACTTAACGGAGATTTGGAAATTACAAGTTATAAATTGTGGTTACAAGATTATCGGTATCACTTTAGGCTATTTCTACGCAAAAACCAACTTATCGCTTCGTTGCCTTTCAAACTGGAGTACATGTGGGTTTTCATACAGAAGAGATATAGCAGTAATTTACGGTGGTGTTACTTTTTTATTGCTCTACTTACCAATGTAAAATAAGTTTAAAAACCCTTTAAAAACATTACAAACTTATATTTAAAGTAAGTCTTTAATAAAGAATGTAGATATTGAGTTGCTGTTATGGGTTGCGATTAAAAAAAATTCAACAATTTCCATCCATTTGCTGCCATGGCAATATCGTTACGGGCCGCTATACCGTTTGTGGAGACACTTAGTTCATCCTCAGGGAATAGCCGTTATTTCTGCAATAATGTACGCCATGAATATTTTTAATGTTTGGGATCGCGTTATTTGTAATTTTATTTCATTTAATTGCAAGCTTACGTAATTAAATTATTTTTTAACATGTAAAGTTACATTCACTTATATATTTGTTATATAAAGCGAACTGCAGCGAACGATTTCTTCGTTTTGTTCCAAATAGATCCCTAGTTTGTTGTAGTGATTAGGCTCAGCGTTTGCCGCCTGGTCCAGTCGCATGACAATTTATGGATCAACCATAAAAACAAACCATTGCGTAGACTTTCGTTTATGCATAAAAAAAACAATTCCCTTATTTCATATAATAACCGATTTACGTTTCTGTTATTGATTGCGATTGAAACGATTAATATTTAGATGTGGTTTTCAGTATTTCATTAGCGTTAGCTAACAGACCTTATACCTAAGGAGAACCATACATATTATCATCGATCGGCTTTTACAATCAAAAAAGTAATGAATAAAAGTCCCAAAATAACGGTTTCTGTTTATAGTTGACGTTTATTTAATAAATGTAAACCATCCAATCTGCTTTAAATTTAGCGTACTATATTGTGACCAATTTAAGTAGCAGCAAATAAATATGGTATTTCAATATTTATTTCGATAAAATTTATTTCATGTGCTTTTCTTTTTTAAAAGAATCCGACTAAGCAAATATTGGCACGGTGCCTGTTTAATCCGCAAATAGGCGTACACAACACGGTTTTTCGGTTTGAAGGACTAAAAACAACTCTTAATTATGTTTATGAGTGCCTAGTAAATGTAGTGTGGCGCAGAGAACTCATTCATGTGAACTTTGGGTCGAGTCACATACCTAATAATAGCAAAGAAAGTTTATGCAAATTTTATCCTATTTTTCTTCACAAAATATTTATTGGTCACAAGTTCACTAAGAACTTAAAGGATGACAATTTTATATAGAGAGCACGAAAGTCACTGTCTATACGAGATAACACGCAAATCCGCAGGTTTGCACGTTGTTTGACTTAAGTAAAAGAAAAACACTATTTACACATGTAGTCTTTGGTTATCGTACACTTAGCGGGTATATAACAGCCTACAAGTGCAGTATAACAATACCTTTAGGTCATTGTTGGGGTTGCCGTGGAGATGTAGCGGCCGAACTGGTATGTTCGTAGAGTTTTATACTGATGGTTTCTTTGTGCTTATGAGAAAACGGCGTGCCTCTGCGTTGGAACGTTTACGCTGGAGCACTAATAACGTCCTACGTGTATACGCAAATCGCTGGGACTCTCTCCACTTTGCGTAGATGGATGCATCTCCGACCCAATTTATGACATTACCACTGTTAATATATTTATTTTATGGGCAATTTTTAATATCCTTTGCGCTGCATTAATTTTTGTCGATATATATTTAAGTATAAACGACATAATTTTACAAATTATCAAGGTAAACCAATAGCTTTGCTCTGTTAGAAATAAAACTAAAGAAATCAAATTTGCTACTTTTAGTAAAGGTATTATGTGAATAAATAAATACGGTAATGAAGAAAGTAAAAGATTATATAAACTTAAAATGTCCCGGCATAGAGAATATGCAAGATTATATTTCTCTTTTGTTGGTGTTAATGCCCGTCTCATGCCCGTTATATTACGAGAGATATACACATAATAGAAAATAATGCTGAAACTCAGAATAGGCGGAAAGAAACATGACCATAATTTTAATATTTCATATATTCTTTTATCGGAAAAAATTAGAAAATGCCGCATTATTATATACCTACTACGCAATAAAAGCCTTTTGATAATGGTGTTTGGCAATAAAATGTGTATTTATTTCCATAAAATAGAAAAAATATTAACATAGACAAAATAACGTTTTCTTAACACATTCATATTTTCTTCGACTTTTTTTAGATATATTTCACGATTTTAGCCTAATGCATTCGTTAATTTTAGTTTTTATAAGCATATTTTAACACGCCCATCTGACTCATGGATAATGTTACTTAACAAAAAACCGAGTGATATTTTTTAGTTACCCTTGCAGAATTTAAACCCTCAACCTCCGGTTTCTAAAGTGCAAACCCATACCACTAGGCTAAGAAGGCAATTTAGTAGTTTTATTCTTTCTCTCTCTCTCTCTCTCCCTAGCTAGTATTCTACCATATCTTTGGCTGCTATATTTTCCATATTGTTTTGACTCTACCTCTTGGTCTTGGACCGGGATGGAAAGCTGCAGTTCCAAAATTCCGGTAGCCTACTTATCACGAGGCCATAGCATCACAGTCTACTCGCCTACAGCTTATCGGCGATGTCACGTACGCCCAGGCTTCCTTGCAATTACCCGTTACGGATTTTGTCAAGCCTCGTAACGCCGCACATCCACCTTAGCATTTCCATTTCGGCAACTTGAATGGTATGTACGTTCCTATGAGTAACTGCCCATGTCTCACTGCCATGCATACCCATCAACAGCCTTTGTTAGTCTACGGCTGGATATAGGCCTCCCCTTATACATCCCTATCCAATAGGGGGATTTGGACCATGTCCCACCACGCTGGTCCAATGCGGGTTGGTGGGTGGACCGACTTTTACATGCCCATCCGACGCATTGGTCATCTTACTTTTCAGATAATTGGGTGATCGGCTCAAATTGCCCTAACCAACTAGGAAAAAACAATGAAAACTTGTTGCGTCCCCGCAGGATTCGAACCCACGACCTCCGGTTTCTAAAGCACACGCCCATACCACTAGGCAACGGAGGCAGTTGCCATGCATAAAGGCTGGTCTAATAATGGTCTTGTACACTAGCCTAGCCTTTAGTCTGACTGGCATTCTTCTGTCGCATGTGACATCAGTCACTTCTCGCCGTTTTAGCCACGCCGCTGCGATTCGGTGCTGAATATTGCGATCTATATTTCCAGAATTGTGCATCATACTACCCAGATGTTTGTACTGATGCCACAAATAACGGAGGGGCTTTACAACGATATTCCTCAGCGATGGTGTTCAGAGCAAACTTAGGATCGATGGTCGATAGTTCCGGTATGCTATATTGATTGGGTGATAACGGGACTCAGATCTGATTCGGCTGTTATTGATTAAAATGTAGCTAATCTTACAAAGGGTAGAACAGCAGGTATTCGCTCAACTCTGGCTGCTTTCACTCGGTCACTGTGGCGCAGCAAGCTTGTTGTGTCGCAGTACTTGATTAACATGTCTAGCCCAGCTGCTAGATGATTATCGTCACTGACTCATAGTGTCCTCAGAAACTAAGATTTGCTCACGGTAGCTAACTGGGAAGGGTGATGGTGTGAATTACCCTTTAAATATTTATTTGTATAGGTTGGTTTTCTATACACAGTTTGGCTCAAGATGTTATCAGGATTGCGAATAACTAATACATCAAGAAAAGCTAAAGAATTATTATTTTGTAGCTCCATAATAAACTGTATTTTTCAATTTATAGAGTTAAAGTGATTTAGAAATGCATTTATGATATGGTAAGATGGTAAATGTATCATCTGCATAGTGCTTACAAAATCTTGGATGAATGGCAGCAGTGAGTAGGGCCTTCTCCTCAAAATCCTACATAATTCTCCACACTATCCATCTGCATGTAGAACTCATCTTTCCACAATAGGTAGCCGGATGTTGAGCAATGTTTAAGTAAAATACATACTGGGATGTTATTTTCCTCTAACTTTCTTGTTACAATATTGATGCAATCATCTATTGGTAAAGATGTAAACAAAGATTGGACATCAAAACTAACCATGGTTTCGTTGTCAGCAAGATGTAGATGTTTTACCTTACTAACAAAATGCTAAGAATCCTTTGCAAACGCGCTTGTTTGTCCTCTGAGTGGTGAGAGGATAAAATTATTATAAATATAACGTCTAGATTAAGTTTTTCGAAGTGCTGTTTAATGACCTCGCTATGTAATTTAAGCGTTTTAGTAGTAGGGTCAGTTTTAACCTTTGTATTCGTATTTTCATACGATAACAGTTGTTCTAATTTAGAAATTTAATTTGACGTGTCCATAATCACCGTAGGACCTTTGTCCGCTAGGAGAATTGCTAGTTCTTTGTTGTTGCGTAAGTTGTTAAGTGCAATAGCTTCATCCTTAGGAAGTTTAGGTTTTGGAACTTTACTTCGACGCAACATAATCCTCCCATAGGCTCCAAATCTTCCTTTTGAACTTGACTTATGAACAAACAATCCTGCAACAAGACCTATAACATCTCAGTCTACCCCGTGGCCACGGCCGCTTGAAAGTGTTCGAAACGCCGGGAATTTAAATATGTAACATAAACGGGATAGAATCCGTAAAAAGTCATTTTTTCTAATAATGTGTGGTATTTGCCTAAACAAAAGAATTACTTGTTTGTAAATTTCACGTTCAGATTTTTTTTTTGCGTAGTTTATCAGGTCTTGAAGGCAGTTTTCTTTGCTGGACCGCATTTTGTACTTCATTTGACCACCACCAGATCTTGTTATTCCTTTGATTTTTTTTTGTACGACCAAGAGTTTTATTTGCAGCAGTTATGATAGTTTTTTTGGAAGTGATTCCACATTGTATCCACGTCCAAATTGTTATATACTTGCAAATGGGCTAGACGTTTACAGAACTCTGGTATAATCAATTTGTGATGAAGTCTAAGCCGATTTTATATGTGATTATATGTTATTTTTTCTTTGCAAAGAAAGAGTTTGCTATGGCTTAGTCGAAAGTTATAGAAGTTGAGACAATAACCATCCCGACATCATTTTGAGTGCCATATCCGTAACCTCCGTGCACCCGTTTCAATGCTTTCTCAAGCTATGTGCCCATTGAGATCACCTCCAAGTATAATTATCTCATTTGTGGGGAACTGTTATGTACCTTCCAGGACTGTCCAAAAACTTATTTTTTTTATCTTGCTACAACCTACATGGGGAGCGTATGCGAATAACACAATAAGGACTTCTCCTTCTACCAGTATTTTTAGTGAAAAAAGTCCTCATTAACCACTATTGCTATGCCGTTTCCTCCATGTTTTGCGCCAGTGTACAATACTTTGTACCCTTCTCCGATATTTCCGACTTTTTCCCAGTCCAACGAGTTTCTTGCAGGCAAGCAAAGTCTGCCTTCCTACGTTTAAAAAATTAAGCGTTTTCAGATGTCTTCCCTGTTAATGTGCCTTCATTCAATGTGGACTTCATTCGATGTGGACTTTTAGGTAGCAGTTCGGGACTAACGTCGTTAGCCAAGTCGTTCTGTAATTCGGTACCCCTCGCATACTATTCGAAAATGTAGTGCGATGTGTCTGTTCGTGGTTTTTCGGAAAGGCCTTATCTGTTGTCTAAAATGGATTCTGTAACCTTTTCATTTTCTTACTTCTCGCTAAACTTGGCCTGCACAGGAATCTATTATTCGTGTACCGATTACTATCTGACGTACAAAAGACGTTGGAAAATTCCAGGATATGTGATGTTTCATCCTATAAACCAGATGTTTTTCCCAGATTAGTAGTTTTACATGAGTAACAAATATCAATACGCCTCGCATACCTTCCGTATCTTATATTCATTAAGGATTTCTCTGTAAACACAATGTCCAGTACGATATCAGTTAAAGCTCCCATATACGGGCAGTAAATGCAATAATGTGCAAATGCACCTACGCTCAAACTTAAGTGTACACTCTCTTCCTTAACGCTCATATTTCGATGGGGCGGACTATATAAAACAAACCGACATTTGGTTATATTTTTTCAGAATTTAATGTCTACGATAAAATGAATAATTTACATCTAAGTTTATTACACACCGTAACTGACTAATGTCTACAAAAAACCTAAATAAAAAAGGCCGGATTTTAAAAATATGACAATTAAATTCAAATATATAAAATCTATTTAATTTAAAAATGTAATAAGTACGTTATAAGTTAAAGCCATGAAAATATGAACGTAAAACTTAATCTAAAAATCATCACCTTTATTCAGACTACATTTATCGGTTTATGCAAAACAAATCCTTACGGCAACGGCGGTACATATGCAGATTATGCAAATTGTATATGTCGCTATGCAATGTGGCCTATTGTATCGTAAGATACATTCAATATTCTATTTCCAGACCATATTCTGATCCCGGCATATTGCTGAAATTGACGATGTGAAATGGGCTTACGTACACGTTGAAACAATTATCCCTAGAGGAATGGTGGTCCTATTCAATTTACATATTACGTTATTTTGTTTAGTCCACTGCATAAAAATGAGAAAGTCTAAATTCATTATAAACAGAGTTTTCCTCTTTTATTCACTTATAAACTAGTTAATAAGATTTCTATTATTAAATATATCAAATTTTTGGATATTTAAAGATTCTATATCAAAAAGATACGTAATCGCTTTTATTTATATAATTTTGTTTCTAGTGTACTAATTATAATAATACATAACAATTCTAATTAAAAACTGCGTCCATAGCCTAGTGGTATAGGTGTGTGACTTTAAAAACGGGAGGTCTTGGGTTCGAATCCTGCGGGGACTTAACAAATTTTCATTGTTGTTTCCTAGTTGATTAGGGCAATTTGGGCCGATCACCCAATTGTCGGAAAAGTAAGATGATCCATGCGTCGGATGGGCATGTAAAAAGTCGATCCACCCACCAAACCGCATTGGACCAGCGTGGTAGGATACGTGCCAAAACCCCCTAATGGTTAGGGGTAGAGAAGGCCTATGTCCAGCATTGGACTATCACAGGCTCATGATGTGATACTAATTAAAATAATGTCCTTCAAGTGGATTACGACTACGGTGGCCGATCTATATTAAAGATTAGCCAACTGCGTGGAAGTTATTTATAATGCACAAGTTTTATCGCAAAGATTGGAATGTAAATGTATATTTTGACCGAATTCCCAAAATAATTTGAAGCGTATGTTTTTTTTATATATGTTACCTCAGTGGTCACTCCTGGTGCTTAGATTACGTTCATTCTTTTTTAAATGATAGGTATTAGCAATCATTTGGTCCTATTTTATTAATTATTTTGTGATATATATATTTTATACTCCAAGTACAATTGAGTCATTGAATTCAAATAAAAGTATATGTATGTAATTTGTGTATATATATTTCACCCACCAACTTGCATTGGACCAGCGTGGTGAGATACAGTCTAAAAACCCCCTAATGGATAGAGATGTATTAGGGGACGCCTATGTCCAGCCGTGGACTTACACAGGCTGATGATGATATGTAATTTTATGTAGGCTGACCTTGAAAGACTTACCGCTAACATTCATTTCAGTGCTGTTTAAAGAGTTTAAATTTGATATCACCAAAATATTCATTGCCAACGCAAGCCTTTGATATCATAAAATTTCATTATGAGTGGCATTTTTGTGAAACAGTTATCACCGAGATATCAAATACTGCGAGACAATCCGCTAAAAATAAATTAAAAAACATAGTTGAAACTAAGTATCATCAAAGCTATATATAACTAAATTATTTAAATATATATTATAATTATTTATTTACTCGATCATTATGCATATCAAATTTACTTTTTACGGAGTCCAAAACGTTGGGAAAAAATATAAATATTTAAATTTTATATTTGAATATGCTATCCCTAACAATTTTTAGGCCAACACTAGGCTAAGAGGTAATTTACGCACCAGTGATTATCTCATGTCTTAAAACTACTACTATCTTGTCATTTGAACTAACAAGGGCTGCACTAAAAGTATCGGGAATGGAATATTTCCTCTATTCCTGTCATATTAAAATCTTTTTATTGCAAACTTCTTTGTTTTTAAACATAGAATGTTATTTATCGCTGGTTTGCTGAATTGCAACGTGGACGTGTAAGGCACAGATATGATCTCCGTCAAGGTCATCCAAAAACTGTAGTCACACAAGAAAACGTTGATGCTCTGCGTAAGCGCGAAATTCAGGCAACTTTAGACATTGGCATGATTCAAATACAAATAATCTTGCATGAACAATCAGGTGGAAAAAAAGTTTTTTATCTTTAGCTCTGTGATGAGCAAAGAGCGGTTTGCGTTACTTGGTGCGTCATAACTCTCAAAAGATTCCATGCATAGATAATTATAATAAAAACTTTATTTATAACGCTGTATAGTCTGGCTTCAACTTCCATTTTGTATTGATGGTATCTAAACCAATTTTTACGAATTTTTTCGCGTTAATTATTTATGTAAAGTTACCTTGTGCATATAATGTCATATCAAACTGTTTGTTGGAACAAATTTAATAAACTTTCACCGTTCCGTGAATAGCTTAAAAGAAACGAAACATACATAACGTCAAACTTAACAATACACTCAGGATAAATAATTTGCCTATATCACAGGGTGATTGATGCCGGATAAATCATTTTTATTATAAACATACAGAAGTTTGTCTATATATCAAACACGTAAAAGAGAATTTTTCACATTACTTTTTATAAAAATTTCTACAAACTTAGTTATTTTACATTTCCTAGATTGCGAGAATAATTTAACTTTTTAAATAAATTCTTTAGTAAAGAAGTTTTAAAGGGAAAACTTGAACTGTGCTATGCTTTTTAAATTTAAAATTTTTAATTTTCTATTTAGTTTGAAAGCAATGTAGCTAGACTTTTTCTCGTGTATTGTAGAAATTAAGTTGATGAAATATTTTATGCTTTATAAAGTTTTTCTTATGCGATATCAAAATATAATTTAGGTTGGTTTTTAATACAGTTTTACGGACTTTATCTCGTTTAGAAATTAACTTTACAATTGTCTTAAAATGTACCCGACGTTTTAAAGGGTTCTTCCCAAGGTCCATAAAATGCGTAAAACTGTATAATTTATTATAAAGATTACGCAATTGTGTCATTGTTACTTTAGTCATGTTTGACTGTGAACTTATTTCAATAAATGCGGTGGGTAAATTGTTTGCTTTTTACGTTAAACGTAGAATTTTCTGCTAGTGCAAAAGTAGAGGTTGATGCTAGAGCACACTAGCGTTAGCCATCAGACCATAGAAATCATACGCTCCATATTTGAATGGCAGCTGGAAAGAAGATAAGGCTCCATAGCAACGCCACGAAGTTGCTTCTCTCGGACTACAGACAGGATCTCGCTTTATCGTTGCGGTGGGGCTAGTACCTGCGGCTTAGGCCAGCCGTGGGAAGCTAAGAGAAACCTGGCCGGCCTGCGGAGTAAGGCCGGCCGTGGAAAAGGCTGCTCCAAGCAGGCTCCGAAGCCCGCTTTAGATGCTCCTTTGGAGGGTGCGACGGACGGGTTGCAGGAGGTAGGTGTGCCGCCCTTCCTGTCCTTCACAACCAAGGAGGAGCCGCGGGGGAAGAGGAGTGTCGGTAGATCGTAGGCCGCTCTTTCTCCCCTCCGCGACTGGGCACCGCTGATACGGTGTGGTGGGGCCGTGGGAGGAGGGGACATCAGGCATGGTGTCGTCGATCTCTCCTCCTTCTGCGGCCGAAATGGAGCTAGCGGCGGAGGATAACATCCGGGCCGCCACTGGGGGCTGGTAGTATCGTCCCTCCGTGGGCTGGGAACTCCTGGCTCCCATGGCCCCTGATCAACAGACTCGGGGGAGTCTGTTACCTGAATACAGGGGCCGAGACGAAGGGTGCGTTAGTTCCGACGCGCCCAGAGGGAGCAAATGGCCGTAAGGCCGAGACGGAGCTGCTACGGCTAGCGCTGGTGAGGTCGCAGAAGACTGCCTTGAAGCGTTCCTGTGACCCCATTTCTAAGGCGCTAAGTAGGAACAACGTGGTGGTTTTAGTCAGTGGGAGTCCGACATAACCATGGGTATGCGTAAGCATTTCACCACAGTTAAAAAAAAGTGCCGAGTGACTTCTAGCAAGCCCACAGCGTTCCACCTCTGTATCGCATATACGGAGACGGCAAGTAGATGGCTCAGCTTGTCCCGAAGAAGGGCCTCCTATGGAAAAAGCAGCGCTGAGAGCTGCGGATTGTCGTGAGGACTTTTGCCTTTTGCCTTACGAGACTTTTTACTGCCCGCCATAGCTATGTGCATGTCAAAGAGCAAACGGAGTGTTGCCATTGCTTTCTGTGTGGCCGTTAAGAAGGTACCTGCAGTCTAGCAGCATGGTTTCTTAACTAGTATACATAAACTCAATTAAATTGTTCTGCAAAAATAATAATAATCCGGTTTAATTAATTTTGGAATGCGAACGGAACGTTTTAATTATTTTTCATTTTGTGTATCGATCACATACCATCGTTTCCAATCACATACTCTCAATGGTATTATATGTGCTAGCAGGTGCCATAACTGTAATAGTTGTTTTTAACAGCCATATATAACATTCTTAAATAATATTTACAAAAAGAAATTATTACATTAAAGATAAGCAATAGTAACTCAAATAGATCAGATTTTACTTTAGCCGACACCTTTAAATCAGGTCTCATAGGAAAATCGAACGGCATCGAGAGGTGTTGTGTGAATTAATTAGCAATAAAAGTTGTAAAAGGGCGAATCCGTCTTGTTTGAGAACTGTTAGCGACGTTTCAATTTATGAGACGAAAATAAAAAAATTATGATGATATTTTACTTGACAACATCGAAGTTTATAGAAAAATATACACAATGCAATATTGTTTGTTAATCAAAAATGATTAAGAATGTAATATTAAAATTAAATCTTTTCTACATTTTTTAATAACAAAATTTATATTTGGCAAATCATTACTTAATTTATTTTCTTAAATCTGATTACTTACTAATTTTCCGCTTTTACTGCAACGAGCTATTGACGGAACAATGTCCAAACTAAAACTTTACGATTGATCACAAAAAGGATGAAATAATACAAATTTAATTGCTGCCCTGACATATTGCATGTCACATTTTGTTGCCTTAACATTTAGATATACTAGACAAAGTGCGTATCAAATCAGAACTCAGTAATTCGCTTTTTACTGCTTTGGCTTATCCTAATTAATTAAAATAAGACTTTGTGACAAGAAAATACGCCATGGTTTGTATTACGAATATTTATAATATTCACATAACACAAGTCATCTTCAATCTTTGGTATTAAGGAAGAGACTATATACAATTAACTTGCTTTCCAAGAATGTTTTCCAAGGCAAATTCTACAATTGAATCATACAAAGTAATAACAGATTGAATGATACAAAGTACCGAAAGGTTAATTAAATTCTTTACCTTTTCGCTCTCAAGAAAACTCCGAATGTCAATGAATTTAAATATTTCATTTTCCTTCATCGTGTAGACTTTTGTTATATATTTTTTTATAAAGTAAAAGTATTTAAAATGTTAAAACTTCAATATGCATTATTCTTAAATACACGAATGGCAACTTTGAATTATTTTAATACGTAATAACCATACTGTAATTGATTAATGAATATTCATACATAATCTAATAATTTAACTTTTATGCGCTATGTTTACAATGCCTCCGAAGCCTCGTGGTGCGGGATGTTCTTTAAAACCAGGCACACGACAACTTGTCATAGCCATTTACTAGTTCACTACGGCAACATGCGCTGATTACCCGTTTGCCTATACAGAAAGATGATTACTAAAAGAAGAGGGAGTAAGTACACTTGTTTTTGCATTTGCTCTATACTATCTAATGTACAGTTTGTCTGAATTAGCAAGATGATATTGATTAAAGATGTTGATTGATTATTGATGCAAGACGGGCTCCGAAGTTACCGACGACGGCGTTGAGTTCCGCGGTAAGGCGATCGAGCTCTGCGTTACCTGTGGTGGCGGTTGTTGCCACGCGGGCATAAGAGCGCTACGCAGAGCGCAAGACTGGATTTGCCACGCCGGTATAGGTCGGAGGGGCGGGAAGGATGTGAGAGGAGGCACCTGGGGGCGCCTTAGGACGGATGAGGGTGGTGGTGCCTTGAGCTTGGGCGCTTTGGGGCAGCCTAGGTAATTGGCCGTGTGGCCGGTGCTTTGGCAGTTGACGCATGCCGGCGGTTCGTACGTGGTGAGTACTTCCCTATCTCTAGGTCTAGGGTAGTCAGGAGTGCCGTGGTCACCGAGGCACTTTAGGCAGCCATCCATCCTTCGCTACTAATATGCTATTTTCGTATTATTACGTTCGCTATATTTATATTATTAGATATGTAAACACTTTCACAGAGATTTAAATACTAACCGTTACTTCTCAAGGCGTATTCGAAAATCTAATATATGTGCATAAAAACAGAAAAGATTTTCTCAGGCCTTGTAATGCACATAATATAAATACTATAAACAAACATAATTTCATTCTTCCAGCAACTAGACTGAGAAGAATAAATAAATCTTTTATGGGAAAATATATACGCATTTACAACAAAATCCTAATAAACGTTCTCCTTTACGTTTATGTGTTGAGGGTTATTATAACATAAATGAGTTTGTAAATTATAACACAACCTGGTAATGGAATGCTCGGTCAAGGCTTTTTAAAATTTAAAATACGTATGATAGAACTGTATATAGCTAATATGATTGTATATTTGATTATTTTAAAAGATAACAAAAAAGTCCCACTGCATCCTATTCCGAACCGGTGGTAACGTCCTTAACAACAACGTCCCTAACAATCAACAAGCGAGTGTTACACTTCTATATTGAATAAAGATATTTTATTTTGATTAAATACATATACAGTTAGGTGAACAATACCAAAATAAAAGGTATAGAATACATAAAAATAAAGAAGTTAACATAAACTTCTTAAATTAAACTGTATTTATATACCAAAACATAAAAGATAGAGTTATTTAAAGCAAACACAACTTTAAGAAAAACTGCATATATGTCCCTGAACGTAGCAATCCTGCGAATACCTAATGTAAAACTTTAAGTAAAACTACATAATACTTTCTGTTGCTTACGCGAATACTATACATGATAAATAATACAACTTTTACGGTATTTATCGCGTTCGAATAATTTAGAATTACTAAAAATTATACCTGACGTTTCAAACCCATCCCCAGGTCCATTGTCACGGGAACTAAAAAACTACATGTTTAACCATTATTCCATTATTGATTCCATATAATTATGCTTCGTGCTTATAAGAACTAATTTAGTCAAATGTATTAAATTCTACTAGTTGGCGCCGCTACCCATTTTTTTACCGCTGTTGTTATCAAAAAAGGTTATAGGTATTCACTTCCATTCAGCGTAGTTATTTTTTCATTTAAATTAATATTCATTATTTTAAGACTTTTCGGTTTTTTTGACCACAAATCATGTCATCATCAGAACCCACGAACAATTTTATATTTAAACCACAAATTATTTTTCTTTAATAAGAAAAAATATTTATATACGCCGATGTTATTCGGAAAACATTGTTCAATAAGTACCTTGTTTATATAACAAACATGAGGCCTTGATAACGATCGGTTTCAGAAAAATTGGATATATCGGCTGGATGTCGACTACAATATTTCACGGCAATTCCCTCTTGTCAATTGATCACTTTGACGTCAACAAGATGTATGTCAGTTGCCTTGCAGCTTTTGTAGATTGCCGATTTCAGCCTTTTCATCGTCGCATGCATCTTTTACTGAAACAATGTCTTTCTTTTCTAAATTTACATTATATTCTATGAAACTTTTAAAATAATTATAGTTTACTTGGGTGTAATAATTGCTTTTGCATGTATTAAAATGAGCACTGCAACTTTAGCTTTATTTATTAAAATATCAATTAATCAACATAGAGGGAATATAACTAATGTAAAGTATTAAATATCACATATGTCATAATACTCGCACTAGGCATGATAAACTGTCAAAAAAGTCTGTAGGAACTTATAACCAATAACTATTTAAACTTTTATAGCTATCACATAGGATTTCGCTAAAGTTTTATGAAAGAAACAATAATTCGATAAAAAAAATGAGAATATTACAACAGCTTACTAAATATTTTTTTATAAATATTTTTTTAATCCCTTTGCAAATAAAATAATAAAAAAACGCTAATAAACATTAAGAATAGGTAATGCAAGAAACAGAACATAGATTAAATCAATAAAATGCTCAGAATATTTTTTTATTTATATAACGACGAGTAAGCTACATTTTCAGATTAAGTCAATTAATAATTTCAGATTAAATCGTAAAGAATACATTTTATTATTCTAGAAAATAATATAAGGGTAAAAATAAATTTCTGAAAGTAGTCACACAGTAATTATTTAACAAATTAAGGTGAAAGCTTGATTTTTAAAGTCATTTTTAACGGTGAAGTAATTTTTAGAGTTAGAATTTTAAGTAGTTTAACTAGTTAGCATTTAAACTATATAATTAGCTGTAAAGGAAATACGAAAATATAGTATATTTTCCATTATTTTTATTTATACCGAATTTCTCTCAACGGGGCGATAATATTCTTTATAGAATACAAAAAATTATTCTTTGAGAAGATGAAAAAAAATGTAAGATTTCATAGGTTAAGACTTTTTATAATACGGCTAGATTACACGAAAACCTTTGAATTATTACTCTTTGTTACACGGTGGACAAACATTATTAATGTAAATTTTGTCAAAAATTCATACCGTTGTAATTGCTAAAAACGAAATCAAAAATCCCTGGTAGTTATATTGATTTGCGCTTATTAGTTTATACATATCCAGCGTATTGCTGCCTTATTACTATTCGAATTTTCGTCCTCATATGTCCAGTTACTTTTAGATGCGATGAAAATTTACTGCATAGAAAAAAAAAATTATGTCTACGTTGAAAGATTTACAATAACACGTTTAGTGAATAATTTGTAAATAAAAAAGAAATGTCTCTGTTTTAATTATCATAATTCTTTGTTTAGAACATAGATTATAATAAAATATTATAAGTTATATTTTAGATTTACAAATGTAGATAGTATTTTTAGTTAATAATACATTTTACGTGTCCCTAATTTCAGGCGAATTAGCTCTTAATTTTAGAGCAAGCGTTTGCAATTTAATTGGGGTTGTGATCTTCGATGCCCAAATTTTTTTGTTATATCTTTGATATCTATTAAACTGTTTATTTCAAAATTATTAATAAAAATTTAGGCCAAATGACAGCTAATACCAAGCATTTAAAAAAGAATGAACAAAATCAAAGCACTAGGAGCGGAGCAACGAGGTAATTTGCGTATAAAAAAATAGGCCCCAAATAGAGTACCTCCTTCTTTTGAGAAGTCGGTCAAATAACAATAATTTATTGATTTGTGATTTTAAAGAAAACTTCATCTGAATTTTATAATTTTAATAATATATTGTGTTGATAATCATGGTATGTTTATGATGAATTCATAAATTAATAAAAATATGTTCATATTCAAAACTCTTTTTATTTCTAAACTGATATTCTTAAAATCAATTCAATATTTAGGTTTAGCTTGTTTTTCGTTTAAAGTTGCTCAGGCATTTATTACATTTATTATGTCTCTCTATTAAGCAAACAACCAATAATCATAATATATTTGGAACAAGTCGTTCTAGCTGTGTACGTATAATATTAGATTAACATCGCCTAGGAGAGGCCTACGTGTAGCACAGGTTCTTATTTGAACCTATTTCAAGGGCTAGTCTCTTTACCAATGACATTAGCTCTTTTGTAATAGTTTTAAGATACTTTGTATATACCTTTGTTAAAGAGGAAATATTGCGGTTACTAACTGTTTGAAAAATGTATTATTTAATAAAGATAACCTGAACATATGACAATAGGCAAGTTAGTAAATATTTTATAATTTTTTTTGGTCATGACGGCCAAAACTTACTGCTTCGAATGAATCTTGAATTTAACAGACAATAAAAATAAAAAAAACACGCCGTAGTTATGTATGTATGTAGTAATCAGTGATTATTTAAGTAATAACTCTTTATTAATCATCATAACCTGCTTTTTTCAAAGTCCTTAATGAAGGTTAATCTTCGGTCTTAATGAAGTTAAATGAAGAAGTAAGATGAACATACCGTAGCGATTTCCAATTACACCAGCTGTCAACGTGCACTTTCCCAACTGTTGTAAGCCTTTCAGTGCCCACCCTCGCTTTGTACAGACTCCCAGATCAATATCATCTTAAGCCAACGCCATATATATCCTAATATTTCAATTTGCACAGTGTAGTCTTAAAATTTAAAATTTATGTCTTTCGTATAAATATTTATATAATTTCTTCGATTAGAAACTTATCTACGCGAAGTTCAATAATAATACATCAACTTTAGCAACCGCACTCGGTTTTTCTGCAAGTTTTCGGTTGTTCCTGTATTTTATAGTTTCCTATATATTTCACCTCATAACGCGCCCTTTTTAGCAGGAGTCAGAAATGTTATCGTTAAACTCCAGTACCGCTTACGTTGGCTTATAGAAAATTAGGAAGAAGCGTCATAATTAACTATTTTATTTGCGCAAATACTACACACTATTAAATAAAAAGGCTTTTATTTCATTTGTTTGTATTTTAAGAGGTCAACGTTACAGCAGCATCATCGCACCAACCCGGCCGATGTAAAATAAAAACAAATCCTAAACAATAAAAATAATATTTCTGGACGAATAACACAACATCGTCTAGTGCCGAACTAAGCAAAGTTTGTACTATGAAAACTACATCGCGGATAAAATACAAGTACTTACTTTTTTTGTAAACAAATAGATACGATTACATAGACTCGAGAAAAACAGTATGTTCATCACACAATATTTTAGCCGTATCTATCAAACCCACACCCTTTAGCACAACAGTCAGGGCCACTAGCCGCTGCGTCAAGTGGGTAGTCAAAAACGCGATACATTACGTTTACAGTCTTTTTTATTTAATATAAAGTATTAAAATCAATTCTATTTTTTAAGAAAAATAGATCTCTTCCTAAAACAAAATCTTAAACCATTTTTTTATTTTGTAGATTAAATTTCAATCGCTATGGATTCAATATACCTGACTGCTTACTTTATTGTTAAACGTGCCTTGTTTCGCCAATATCGGTTCTCTTCGGGTCGGATATAAAATATTGAATGTACTTTATAATGCAATGGCTCACTGTATTGTGTTGTGAGATACAATAAACATAATCAATATATGATTCAAATCTGAAAGCCTTTGGTTTAATATAATACATTACATATTCATTATTCATTTACTGTCTTAATTATAGTAGAAATTAATATATTTATGTTTATAAAACCTTCATTATTCAAATAAAAAATTCGGTAACGGACATGTGACGGACGTGTACAAGAAATAATTTCTTCTTATTTACCATTTAAAAATGTTTCATGGCATCGTAAATATATACATATTTTTTAATATGCCTACACAATTTTCAGCCACATAAATGAAATAAGTATTCCAAATTACATATACTTTAAACTAAAATGTTAATGACATCGTGATATGCGGTATACGGTGGTTTTTAAGGTGAAGGTCAGTCTTGTTTTACAATAAGACCGACAGGAAAATACAAAAAGTAACACAACGGTTCCTATTTCAGCGGCAAGCAGTAAGCAGGTATTTCCGTTTTAAGAGCACCGTAGCAAGCGTAATTACGGGGTAAACGAGACATAGCAACTCGTGCCTCATGACGGTGAGTGGGCTTGCTATGCTGATATTCTTATGGCTAGGGAATATCACTAACCATCAAGTAAATTCATCCTTTTATTCAAAGAAAAACCAGCTTCCTAATTAATAAGATGGGTTAGGTGGTCAAAAAGTGTTTACCTACTAAATAATGGGAACTGAAACTCTAAAGCTAATTTTCCGGCTTTAAGAGAGATTCCTTTCAATAGCGTTTTGGCTTAAAATCCCTATGTATTACCTGAAAACCATTTTTAGGGTGATAACGCTGACAACATTTTGTAGATTGAATGTTATTATATATATATACTATCAATTAAAAAATTTCAACGTCTATCGAAAATTTGGACGTCTTGCCCTAAAATATCACCTATTACATAAGATAGACTTGTTACCGTATACCTATCAAGGAAAACCAAGTTTTATAACCTAAATATTTATGGACATAGACATAGACATAAACTTTATTTCGACAAAAAGACATTTACATACGAGAAAAAATGGTATAAAAAAAATAACAATGCACTTATATAAAAATGCTATTCTTTATATGATTGCCAATACATATGTTCACATATGCGTATAAGTAGAGCAGTAGTTATTTTTTGCTTTTATACATGTATATTATGATTTAAAATTAAAAAAACTGTACAAAATAACATACAGTCTATTCGTCAAAATGGTTCCCACTCGGCATAAAAATGCTATAGTTAGTCCCATCGCTGATATTCAGTAGAGCCAGTTCGCATAAGGTAGGGATAACTTAACGTTATTAAAGAGAACATTATATAATAAAAGACGCATGAATTATTTACACAAATCGATCAATATCTACAATGAAAGAAAAGTCTATAATATCTTCGAGAATATTGTGCGGGTGAATAATTTTGTTATTTTTTATATTGAGTCATGGAAATTTTATCCAATAATATTAATTTCCTTTCCTCAAAAACAATAAGAAATAAAAACCTGTATATTTCTTAAAACTCTTTACCTTTTTGTTGACTTAAGTCAACACATATACCACTTCAGTGGCCAATAAAAGAGAGCTACACAAAGTCATCGAATCTATGCCGGAGGCAAAGAGGACGGCTATTTGCTGGCTGCATAACTGAAAGAAATCCTTGAATGTTTGACACAACTTTTTGTGCCAAAAATGTCCGTGTAAAGTAAAACATCGATATGCCTTTTTACTTAAATATATTTACAATAGCCTTTTACTCTTTTCACAAAAAACTGCACAAAATTCCTCGAAATCTTAACAACGCTCCAACACATAAATTTATCAAATATACTAATTAACCGACCGGTCGTCTGTAATGATTAGGTAAATATAAAACTGCTATCTTTGAGTTGTATTTAAATCTATTTTAATATATTATCTGAAAATTGTAAGTACTTTAAATTGTATGAAAAAAAAATAATTTTAATGAAAGAAGTTATATAAAAAACTATTATTATAAAAAGGTCATAATTCCACAGGAAACCTCACGGAATTCAATAGTTTCACTGCAATAGCAAAAGAATAATTTGCAACACATGTATATATACATATATGTACACTTTATATGCCTGTGTTTAACAAATGTTTTTTTAATCGAAGCCATTTCAGTAATGCGAAACAGTCAAGCAAGTGAATAAAGGGCATTCATGATTTAATTTCCAAACCGCATTGTGTACCGTACATATTGCTTTTATGTATCGAACTCATGACAGACGGCCCGGATTTTTTAGCCCGTTTATTAAATTAAATTTGAGATAAATAAAATTTTAATTAATGTTCATCTATACAAATATAAAAAAGAAAGATTTGTATGATTTCGATAGACACCAAAACTACTGAAACAATTATTACTCATTTTATTGATAGAAAGTTATATTATCTTTGATATACAAAATACTTTTAACAGAAAAAATCCATATCTAATATCTAGAAATAAAATGAGTACAGTAGTGGCTGGACTGCTAGTATAATTATAAATATATTTTACTAGCGGCCCGCCCTGGCTTCGCTCGGGTGTAATGCTGATACTTAATACACTACAGAAAAACTGTGTACGTTGTATATAAAAACATAGCGGCCCGCTTCGTCTTTGACTTAGACTTACCATAAAGATTTTCTGCTATATTTGGAATATTAAAATTCAAACACTACATTTTTACTTATTTATTTTTTACATTTTTGCCTACTTATTATATTTTTACAACAATTAACATATTACAGGATATCTTTATACACAACGTTCACAGCTTAGTTGTCATTAGACAATTCAAACATGTTTTCTTTAGAGTGGTATGGGCGTGTGCTTTAGAGACCGGAGAGTTCGCATCCTGCGGGGACGCAACAAATTTTCATTGTTGTTTCCTAGTTGGTTAGGGCAATTTGGGCCGATCACCCAATTGTCTAAAAAGTAAGATGATCCATGCGTCGGATGGGCATGTGAAAAGTCGGTCCACCCACCAACCCCCATTGGACCAGCGTGGTGGGATACGGTCCAAACCCCCTAATGGATAGGGGTGTATTAGGGAAGGCTTATGTCCATCAGTGGACTAACAAAGGCTGATGATGTATGTGTGTGGTAAATCCAACGGTATCAGAGGGATTCGGGGAATCAATACATTTTCTACGGTACCACATCAACAACGCGTTCCATTGCAAAGTTTGGTGGATTCAGGTTTCTTAATAAAATAACAGGACATTTTACTTTCAACACTATTTTGTGGGGAGGTAGTCCAGACGGTTTTAAAGAGTTTAGAAATACTGTAGGAAAATGAGCAGCTTCTTCTAAATCGAGCACAGTATTGACCGAGTAGTATATTTTTATTGGCGCATCAATCTTTAAAAGAATCAAGTTACTTACCTTTTCTACATGTTCGTTAATTGGTGACAGAATCGCTCTTTCTTTGAACCTAGATATTTTCTTATGTTATCAAAGTCAGGATAGACATTCTCAGGTGAAGATGACGAAACCCTCATAATGGTTTTAGGTTCAAATTTATTGACATGAGGCCAAAGGTAGAATCTTTTTAGGGATGCTTTTATTTTGTCAGCACGTATTCCTCGAGTCACAAATGGTAGGATTTGACGAAAATCTCCAGAGAATAGAATTGTACATCCACCCATTGAAGAATATTTGTTGCACATATCGCGCTTTGTTCTATCCAATTTTTCCACAGACGTCTTGTTTGATATGGTACCTTCGTCCCAGACTTTTAATGAGCATTCATGCATCAATTTTCCTGTATTGCTCTGTTAAGAAACACCACAGACGCTGTTATTGTCATCTGTGGTGATTTTCAGCGAGAGCTTGTAAGTGTACGGTTCGACCTCCTTCTAAAAGCGGAGTGGCAATGCCGGATGACGAAACAGCTAACACAATTTTTCCGTTAGATCTGCCTTTTTTTTAAAGCAGATTGATTATAAATGTTTGTCATGTTGATTATAAAAGTAGGTACTAGGGGCAGCTATTATAAACATTTTCCCTTCATTGTTATCAATTGTTGATAGTAATGCAGTGAATACTTTTTTCTGATCGATGCCTAATCGTGGCTCATCGTGAGCTATATTTTGTAAAAGTGAAATCCGAGTTAGTAGAATTAGCTGGCATCCGCAGCCAAATATCTTTGAATGATTTACCCGATAGTAATTGCAGTACTTTATTCAATTCAAATAATGCTTCATCAAATATGTTTTGATCACATTGTATATCATATGAGTTTAACTCTCGCCTTCACCGATTCAGAATATCACTGGCCATGTTTTTTTGAAATTTGTTTCATAGATTAACAGACTCATTTACTTGACAAAACGCTACTATGACGGTAAAAAAATATCTTAATGATGTAGCTGAACTACAACCAGCTGCTTCTGATAATGTGTTTTCCAGTGATAATCGTCTTCCAAGAGTCCTATAGTATTGCATGCTGCTCGATAAGTATTGTAAACAACACCTTGTACAGTTCATACGTGTGCAAAGGATGTAGGGCCTTTTACGATATGCAGAAACATTCTCAGGTAAAAGCATTCACTGTTGTTGGGATGAATCACGTAGACTCTGCCAAGAGCATCCGTTTCTTTTACTGCGGGGAAACCATCAACGGCAGTACCTTGTATGCTAAAAGTGGCTTGATCACTTTATTGATGTACTTAGTACATATTTGATTCACTTTATCGAATTGCACAACTCTTCGTATATGTGGGCATCAAAAATTTTCAAAAGTAGCGAATTATAAGAAACGATACGTCGGTTATTAACATTATGGTTTCGGATGATATCATTTTGCCCACCCTGTTCTGGCGATCGACGACAATATTTGCGATATCCGTCATCGCTAGTAATTGTTTGAGTTTGGAACGCCTTCGGAATTTTTTCGCTGCATTTAGAATCTCGCATACATGGAAAATAACAGTTTAACATCCCGCAAGGGCCGTGCACCATATGTTCCTTTACGATTTCATACAGAATAGGATCTTCATCTTTATCCGGTAACTAAGCTGGAATGATTTTGTCAATTTGGTTTGATATAATTTTGTTTATGTAATCTTTTTATAGCACGCAACACAGTTATAAACTACAATGATCATAATTAACTATCTAATACGCAATAAGTATGTTTTATAGATTTTCCTTTGTCTGTCATCATTTATCTGTGCAGAATAATTCTTTTTTCGGCACATAAGCGTCGTGGGTTATCAAAGGCATGCATAAAGCTCGACGAGTAAAAAAAACAGTAAATAAAGGAAAAAATACAATCTTCAGTCCTACGTGATGATACAGTATCCTAAAATTTAGAAATATCTTTAAAAAAAGGAACTGTCCAACGTGATAGATTCTTAAACATAAACCAGGAGAAATTGTTTTTAAAGCTAGAAATAACCTTAGCCTTCATTTCGCATCGGTGCACTATACGGAATATTTGCAAGTACTTGCGACATACACCTTTTATATTTTATTTTTTTTTGTACCATTGTCATTAATAATAAAATCTTTAGAATACGTTGTTGTCAAGTGTTGGTGACTTTAAGTAAAAACTAAACTAATTTAAGCGTATAAGATATATTATTTATCAGCTTCACAATTTACTAAAAATAGAACGAGCACTATTCAGCGTTTGTGGTTACGTGTTCCACGGTCCTAAATCTGTTCAAGTATTAATTACTTAATAGAAGAAGTTTACCTTCATTGAATCGAGGGTTAATAATAAAAAGCATCGGTTAAGGGTGAATCGATGTTCGGGGTACGGTCCGGAACTTCAACGATGGTCGAAACCATTAATTCCATCTAATGTACATAATAATAATGTACGTAATAATTGAATTTTTACGTAAAGCGCAGAAGTAATAAAAAATAAGGACTGTAATATTTTTTTTACTGCCTCCGTAGCCTAGTGGTATGGGCGTGTGCTTTTGAGTTTCTAAAGCACACGCCGTGGAGGTCGTGGGTTCGAATCCTGCGGGGACTCAACAAATTTTCATTATTGTTTCCTAGTTGGTTAGGGCAATTTGGGCCGATCACCCAATTGTCTGAAAAGTAAGATGATCCATGCGTCGGATGGGCATGTAAAAAGTCGGTCCACCCACCAACCCGCATTGGACCAGCGTGGTGGATACGGTCCAAAACCCCCTTAATGGATAGGGGTTTATTAGGGGAGGCCTATGTCCAGCAGTGGACTATTACAGGCTGATGATGAATGATGAATGAATATTTTTTTAACCCCCTAGGGTGACAGTAAAATCATTTTTTATATTTAACTATAGTTACATAAACTCTAAGAATTATAGACGGATTTATTAAAAGTTCTCCAATTAATTGTATGGAAAGTGAGCTAAGCATGGGATATAAATATAACCTAAAGTGCAAGTCATGGGCAAACAATACTATTGTAAATTTATTAGACAAATTGTGGTGAAAATGTCACAGTAGGTACTGGTCAAAATAGAATATACCCATTCTTGCTAAAATACATCATGACATAATGGACTTGGAAGTATACTCAACTCAACCTCTCGATATGTTTTGTTTAGATATATGGTTGTCTCGAATCAATGTGAAGAAAGTAATTCATCCTCTTTTAGAAAGTATTAAAGGGCCAAAGGCAAATAATGTCATTGATGACATAAGAGCATATATTTTATTTGAAAAAGACAGAAAGTACAAAACATGGTACAAAAATTTCACAGGAGGGTAAAAGATGGGTAAAATAAGAAAAATGAGTTTTTATGATCCTATTAAAAAGCATGGTTTTAGCTATAAAATTAATAATACGGTTTCCATCATGTCCCTAGAATAAATAGGTATATCCGAGGCAATCAATTATATCATGTCTTTAAACGAACCGAAAATTGTAATTTTCTCTGATAGTAACACATAATCTAATGTGCTTCGGGTTACAGAAGAGTTTCGGTTGCGTACACATTAATTAAAAAAATTCACATCTGTGCTGAACGTGGAATAGAGCTAAAGCTACAATGGATCCCATCTCACATCGGACTATTGGTAACGAAGAGGCTGACAGACTTGCAAAGTTAGCCTTATCAACAGGTACAGAACTTAATATTCGATCATTTCACTCAGAGATTATTCCAAAGTAGTTACTTATATACCAACGAACGCTCAAATATCAACGGTATTTGGTATAAGACTATACAATGTGAGCCTTCTCAGACTCTTGTTTGGCTTCTGTAAATTAAGTAAATATTTGTTAAAATTAGCTGTTAGGATCAGAGTAGGACACATCCCATCAAGAAAGTATGAATATCTAATGAGAAAAGCAGATTCAGCCAATTGTAGTACTTGTGATAAGGTAGACGACGTAGTACATATCTTGATGGAATGTTCTAAAATTAAGACAAAAGAGAAATACTTATTAAGCAATTCAAAGTAAATAAATTTGATGTTGGTTTTATACAATTATGCCTCAGCTTGCCCATTTCCAATATAGCAGTAGCAATGTATAAATTATTAATTGTATAAAAGTAACCTTGACATGCTGTCTGTATTTTTAGTACTATAATGTTATTTGTATCTTATATTGTATATTTAGCTACGATGGGATTGACATGTCTATGTCGATAAAAACCCTAACTAATAAATGAACAAAAAAAAAAGAATTATCCGCTGCAATTTTCACGAAACATTATCTTAATTTGTAACTATCATGGTTTTTGTTGAATGCGGGATTCAGCTTACTGCCTATTAGCAAGTTCTTTGTCAAGAAGGTACATTCTAGTTAAAATATAAAATATGATTTGGTAAAGAATGTTTGAGCAAGTACGTACAAGAAAACAAAAACCATATACGATTATATATATGGTATATGATTCCACCTTGTTCACATAATTACAAGCTGCCTTGATAAAATGTAGAAGACCTAATTACAATTTTTTTTACTTGATATAATTATAAACATAGTTTAAGCGGTAGGTCTTACCGATAAAAATATTTTTTTTCCTATATTTTTTCAACATATTTTAGCACCTATTAAAATACATAATTACGAAAATTTGTAAGCTTAAAGTAACATAGAACAGAAGAAAAAACAAAATGAAAACCCCGAGAAGAACAACTCTAAAATAAAACAACTCTGAACCAATTCGCTACTCCAATAAGTAGTTGTTCAAAGTTGATAATGACTCTCGACGTCTAGTAAGACAAATGTGAAGTTGTTCTAGATCAGGCAGGTCTTTGTTTGAAAATGTATAATAATGATAATAAGTCCGATAACAATCAACTGCGTTTCTTGATGTAACAAATAGGATGACAATGGAGCATTTATATATTACATATTATAGGTTAACGAGAAAATTTAATTCCGCTGCACATTGAGTAAGCAAAGTTATACTATCAAATAATAAAAATGCGACATATTAGGTTTACTTCAGCTATTTTGAACGTTCCAACACAAACTAATTCTATTCGCCACTGATCTGCAGAAGGTATATATAAATCTCTTAGAAAAATTCTTTTAGCTTTGACAAGAAAATAACAGAAAGATAAATAAATTTAATAAAATGTTATGAGTATTAACTCAATGCTTGATAAATTTGAAAGTTTCTTTTCTATCTAGCCTAAAGATTTTTAAAACAGTTCATAAAATTACTTATTAGTGATATATTTTGATGATGACAAAATCGTCCTACTGACTTCATTTAGTCAATTCTGCCTATTCCAAACCGGTTATAGCTTTTTTTGAGAATGAAGAAGTTACGTTAATCCTTATATTCTACGATGATTACGAATTTCTATTGCGACTTTAATCCCCATTTTAACCTATTTTCATCCCGTACAGTTTTAGCTACAACATTGCCGATAAAGCACCAGTTATGGCATATTTTAAGTATCTGAACAAATAGTCAAAACCACTCGATAGTTCTTTCTCATTTCAGAGATTTTGTTATATTTTCCATTACAATAAAATCAAGTTTTAGCGTATGTGAGATTACTTTTTTTTAAATTAAATTTATGCTTGCTCTCTGCCATCTAATGTACAATTTATTAAGGCATTTTGAATCCGCCTCCAAAGTTATCAAAGTCGTTACTTTCAATATTTCATTGCAAACTTTTGCAGAGTATATGCGTAATTACGAAGTTTCGAAATGATTTCAGCATCTAATAAAAACAGTCATAAGATATATCCGACTAGCTGCTACCCGCGACTTTGTCCGCCTGAATTAGGGAAAAAAGTCCGCAAAGAGTTTTGAAATAGACTATAAACGAAGTGTTTTTATTGTGTGCCTTTCATTGAGATTTCCATCCTCGTACAGTTTTCATGCACATCATTTCTAGAAAAATAGCAATTATGGCTCGTTTCGAATATCTAGACACAAAATTTTATCGTTTTCTGTTCAACAGAGACGATTTCCATATGAACTTTCATCTCCTATTTGTACTCCTTCAACAACTTTTATACAGAAACATAGCAATATAGCAAAACTGTTTGGAATACGGAATGAAATTAGAATACTGAATCTCTGTTACGGCACAATGCACTGAATGAATCGCGTTAGCGGAAATATGTTTCGTAGCATATGCATTGCTGGAGTTGTACGTTTTGTTGCGAAATTGGACTTTGTTTTTGTACAACATCAACAGTGCCACTCGATTCTTATGCTGCTATAGGACAATGTTTTTATAAAATAATACGGTCTACTTAAAAAAAATTACAACGAAAGACAACATTTTTTCAAATAAAGATTTGCATTTACTATATCACGTGAATGACGGAAAAAGTGATGTTAAAAACCGCTCTGTTAGAGAAAATAGTGTCTCGTTTTCTTGAAATACGGCAGTTACATCGTAAGGCATGATTGTATGTAATAAAGTATGAGAAAAAATATTTGCATTTAAGAAGTAAAAATAACATCGCAAATCGTCACTCACGCTTAATAAAAAAAAAACAGGTAATGTTACGTATTTAATGTTTAATACACACGACATTCTCAGTGCAAAAGAAAAAAGCTCTAAAAAACCATGCACAATGTGAAAAAGAAAACAATTTAACAAAAATATGACTGACTTCTAATAGTTTGCAACTATTTTTAGGAATATAAGCTGGTAACAACGTGCTCGCCGTACGAAAATATATACATTACATACGTGTAACTTCAACGGTTTTGGCGGCGCACGCCAGAATAGCTCACAGACCGTAGATTTTTTCTACTTACTTATCACTTGCCGTCATTATTTTGGAACATCCACACAATATATTTTTATAAATTCTACCCTATATGTTATTCTGATGTTTAAGCTATATTATTGAAAAGTTTAATTATAATCTATTTGGTAGTTTTTGAATCGTGAAACTTTCACGTTTATAATATTAGTATGATTCAAATTACTTTCAAAATATATCAGTTAAACGGCTATTATTTATCCGAATTAGACTCGAGATTTATGTTAAAAAAACAAACTAACGCAAACCAAGGCAGTGGCGACGTCAGCGTCATTCTGCGTTTATTCACTTTCTTTTCTTATTTCTTGCTATAACTTTTCTCCATATCGTCATTCTATGTTTCTGAAGTGAAACTTCTTTATCGAGTTGAAAAAATGTGAGTACATTTTCGTTCGCATCACATTTTACGTTACGCCTCTTTGCTTCTCAAGCGCATTCATTTATGCGCTCATCTAGCTTAACTTTTACAACATCTAAGTCGTCATTCTAATGTTTCTGATAAACTTATCGGGTATGTTGAATAATTATTTGTTACTTTTTTTTACCTAATTATGTACTTGCGCATCTTTGACTTGGAGCTATAAAATAACTAGTCTATATTTGCTTAATGTCAGCGTTTGAATCTACTGAAATTACAAAAGTGATCCTACTAAGTTTTAATTGGTTAATTATGAAATTACGTTATAGTTAAAATATTTATTTTATTTTTATTTAAATAACTGATAGAAGTTTCACTTTTGTAAACTTGCTAGTACGACAAATTTACCATAGTTCTAGCGTGTTAATGATTGTTTAATTCGCTGGTTAGGTACGTCACATGCCTCCATACATGTAGTGGTCTGGGCGATTGTTGTTTTAAAACGAGTTGGGTCAATCCTGCAGGGACAACATTTTCATTGTTGTCGGTTAGTAGAAATTTGACTGATCAACATTTTTTGAAATAAATGATCCACGTGGTGGCATGAAAGAAGTCGTCACTACACGCACTGGACCAGCTGATGGGTTACGGTCAACCTAATGGATATTGTATTGAGCCATGTCTAGCGTGGATAACAAGGCTGATGATGTCCTTAGGTTAGGAAATATAATGTGTTAAAATTAATATTTAAAAGTTATAAAATCAAGTCAACGATTTGTTTTTACTTTTTCCATGATATTCATAATATAGAAGGAAACTGGAAACCTTGGAATAATAGACATACTGGAAGCATAAGAAGTGTACATAATTAAAAATTATATATTTTAATTTGAATATCATTTATTTTATTTTATTTTTATACAGTGTTCCTGGAACTCATTTTATTGCGAAAAATATATTTAAATTTGTAAAAACTGGATGATGGATGTTACTGATTTTCGTTAAACAACATGCGCGTTCTTTTTATAGCGTACGGCATTTAAGTGAAATATTGCGTGGTGATAAATAATAACGGAGATGAAAGGAAAGACAGCCTCCGTTTATTGTGAACTATACTTTATTATAATAATCATTCTACTTTATCACTGTTAAATAAAGCTGTTTGAAATCTTTAAAGCATATTATTATATATTTTACGATGTCCTTATTATTCGAGAACTTTTTTGTAAGTATACGCTTAAAAATATAAATAAATTGTTGAACATGAAATCGCGTTGTTTCTTTCTTAGACCAAAAAAGATACATATACATAACAGCTTCTGTTAATAAACCCTATACGTAATATTGTACTTAAATGAGTTGCTAGACTTTTCTTGGATGCATTATTTTTAAAAAAATTAAGAAATACAACGTAAGATTATGTTCTAGTATTTTATAAAAAAATAACCATGACGTACATTTGTATAAATATTTTGTCAAGTACTGCAAGAAACTGTTATAAGAAAGTTCGTTATTAGTAAACGTTTGGATGTACCAGTATAAAGGATGGTACAACAACCTATAGTATGAAAGGTAACAAATTAAGATTTCTGAAGAAAACTTTGTTGCTTTACATTTTGAAGCCTAGGCTAAAAACAATTTTTAAAATGTGTCAATTTGCTCTTTCTGGCTTTCTACGAATAACATCGTGGCATATTTACTAACCTAGTAGAATTGATCTAACGACATGCCCGTAACCAACCTTTGATCCTTTTTATTCTCCAGTATGATGTTCAAAATGTATGTGCAGCAATTGATTACACAAGTGAATTGTAAAAGCTACGTTGATGTTTGTTGTATATAATATTAATATATAAATTTAGTGGCACATTGCTTGTAACTCCACTGTTTGCTGTGACGAAATTCTTCGGTTTAATTTTATAATTAAATTTTATACGTTAAACAATTGTTGTATTTTAACGTTAATCCATGGCATTTCTAATAATTATGAAGTTCATTTGTAATAATATTATTTAAATTTATTGTAAGTAAGATTTTAGAACTAAAGAGACAGTTTGTAATTCACAATATATTTTTACATATGCTAATTATTTTATTAAAGCGAATACTTATACGTATTATAAAAAAATATACTTTACGGATTATGAAATTTCATCTTCATTTAAATTCCGCTAGTTTGAACACTTCCAGGCATAGGATCTACTCTGAACCATATTGCAGCTTTTTATATTACTAATGGCAAAAACCATTATATTTTAATATTGTAAAAACATGACTATAAGTTTAGCAAAATAGAGAAGCAATACATTGACACATCAGTTAATTTTAATTAAATTTTTTCAAGAATTTAGTGATTTACTTCTACATTCTGTAATTTATGAATATGGAATAAAGCGGTTTGTTTCACTATATGTGAAGAACTTTTAGTTCTTTTATATTTATCGCATTTAAATTTATTGAAGTCAAGTTTTAGAACTAACAAGCACTTTTGAATTAATTATAATTTTACCATACACATACTTATTTTAAAGGAAAACTTCTATAATTATGTAAAAAAACTTCACTAAAATAAGAAATTGTTCTATCTCTATTTAAAATGCTGTTTACACCAATAAAATAATTAAAACCACTATTGCAGCTTTTACAATGCAAAGCAAAAAATATATTTTAATCATTTAAACGAACATGCTATTAAGTTTACGCAAAAGAGAAATGTATTGGACAAAGTTAATTTTAATTAAATTCCCATTTCAAGCGAAAGCGATGTATTTCATTGTGGTAATTTGGAAATGGAACAAGGGTTAGTTTTTATTAATGGGAAGGTAATTTTGACTGTAGTTTCTTTAAATCGTTTGCAAATCAGAGCTAAAGGGTATATAGAGGTAACGAACCAACCATCTCTATTTAAATTTGGATGTCTTCTAATCTCGATAGCCTCACGGATCATCCTTGGTAGGAGTCGGTGTTCTTTAGCGAGGATTTGAGGTTTATAAAATTGGATGTAATGGTTTGGGTAATTTCAAGTAATAAAATCCATGCAAAGTCCTTTCATTCAAAAAAATTAAATTAAAAAAAAATTCTAAATGCCCCTTCGATTATCCGACGAGACCAGATTTCAAAGATTTTTGCAATCCATGCAATCAAAGGCTTACATGGATTGAATTGATGGATCGGATAATATCCTTTTGGAGACTTCGTTTTAAAATGAGAAGGTTTTAATACAAAATATAAAGTACTATGCAAAGTCTTTCAGTTAAAAAGTTTTTAAATAAAAAATTCTAACCTTTGATTATCGACGAGACATTGATGTTGCAAAGGATTTGCAATCCAGCAATCAAGCATTGATGATTGATGGCATATAATTCCTTAACTTTATTATATAGGTTTAAAAAAATATAGTTACAATAATTTGTTATATATTTATTGTTATCTGATATAATTTAAAGCTCATTTCATGATAAACGCATCATCAAGTCGTCGTTCAAAGCGATACAAAAGCATTATAGTTAGAGCCAATATATGTATCATAGCTTCCATAAAGATCAATTACAAAGCAATTGATCATATATTTATATTAATACTTTAATAAAATGATTTGTTCTTACATAGTTCGACGTCAAAGTCGTCGTTATTTAGGCAATAAAGGACCTACTCCATATGTCACAAGAACGTACATTATAACTTAATATTTTAAAGAAAGAGATATGTTATATTGAGGATCTACCATTTTTGAAAAGTACTAATGTATATTTACAAAAACAAGTTATTTATGATGCCACTTTTTAATAATAAATGCAAATAACATGTAAAAATCATTGTTATATATAATGACAGACGAGACGATTATCAATTTCCTCTGTGATATTGAAATTCTATGATGCAAAGTTACACTTAAAAATTAGTTATTAAATTTACTTTTCTATATAAAAATCAATTGATTAGTATTAAAGTGACAGACCGAGACGATTACATCAAAATGATAATCTTCTAATGTATTATTCCATCATTCTTTAATACAGATTCAAAGTTGTTATTTGTCGCAAGCGTAAGGAAACAACCACCATATGAAATAATAAATAACGAATATACGGTACTCTCAATCGTATCCGCCGTTGAACATGTCACATAAATATTTCCTTATTTATTAAATTTTTCAATGTAAAAATAAATTTCTAATTCATACTTTTTAAGTTATTGGCGCATGTTAGGAAGCTATTTTATTCATAGTCTTTTTTATTTCATAGCCTGGTATAAAATAACGGCGTTATGGAGTTGCACATTTTTAACAAGAGATAAAAATAGTTATAAAATTAACTGACCAATATTAATAAATTTTTAGCAATTACTTTTTAATGTACCGATTCTCCTATTATCAACGAAAGTTTATATTATTAAACAGCGCCATCTATTAACACACAAGCTCCATCATTGGATATCGCCAACTGTCACAATCGTTTTTAAAGAAAACAGTTTGCATTAAATAATTATAGAAAAAAAAATTGCAATAAAACAAGATAATGATGACAGATCTATTTAAGTGGTTAAATGCAATGCTATTACTATTTTCAAAATCAGTTGGTTTAAAGCTGCAACATTGTGAGCAGACTATTTAGTTTTTAAAAGATATATAAATAGTTTATAGAGTAAATGGTGAAAGACAATTGTGACAACAGATTTATATTAATGATATATCATGTAATTAAAGAGTATATATATATATATATATTATAATAAATGATATTAAAAAATACAAATGTAAATCATATATTGAATGGCTAATGTAGAAACAATTGCATGTAGGCTTTGCAATACAATTTCAAGTTACTGTAGCATTCCTTTACAGAATCAATATTATAGAAACATTGATAGAAGGTGAAACAGAAGGAAAGTTGACATGTGAGACAATTGATGTTATTGTTAGTTTAAACGCTAGGGATATTATAGTACACAAGTGTTTAAGCAGACACAGGTGCACGGTTTTCCCGCATAGCTGACAAGACCAGAATGTAATATGTGCATGACCTTTCTTTGCCAAACCTATCCGAGGCATAAAGTACTACTTATATTTCGTGCCTACAAGATCCCTACCAAGGCACAGCATAGAGGCAGTTAAAGTGTTTACTATTTTTTTAATTTTTTTGTTTAGTTTTGCTGATTACTGGACGGCAGGCTACACTGTCATCACCAGTCAAATCTATTGTGCTAATATTGTTAGTAATAATTGTTACTGGGGATACCATATCTGGAATTTCCTCAACTAATTCACTATAAAGGCTTTGACTGGTCCTTAAGTTCTGGTTCTTAATTTCAAGTAATCTAATTGTTTTTTGAGCCTCATTTAATTCAGACCTCAGCTTAGAGGTGAGACCGACAGCTTCCTCATATTCACTCCTACAGTGGTTAAACCCATCAACTATACTTTGCAAATTATTATTTTGTTCTTGTAAGTTGAAATAATTTAAGTTTAACTGAGCGAATTCTTGTTTTAGTTTGGTATTTTTGTTAATAATTTGCAAAGTTTCATGTTCGTTTTCGTCTCTTTCCCTCAGCAATTGCTCACAATGCATTTTGGCTCCCTTTAACTCTTTCAGAGTCAAATGGAGTTGACGACCTGACGGGCTTTGGTGTTGCGGGTCATCATTTTTGATGTAATAATTGATAAGAAAATTATAAGATTAAAATAAAATGTGGGCTCTTGGAGAGTATATAGGGACAATAAACTTATAAGATTTTTACACAGTGACAGATGTTAAGTTAACACTACGCTACTAGGACAGAATAGAACTTATTACATGTATAAACATTTCGAAAGCTAAAACTATGTCAACCACTTATATTTGATACAATATATATTTATAATTAAGGGGTATTCAATTGATGTGTTTGAGATGCACTGAAAAAATACAAAGCTCCTTAAATTTGAAAAAATATTACAATATTTGAATATAATTAAAAGGTATTCACATTACATATGAAGTCTTGGATGTTGACATCGAAAAAAAAAGACAAAGATTTAAGCAATAAGAGACATTGCTAACCAATATAAATTGAAGACTTAAAGATTAAAACTTACTGATCTAACGGTAACTGGATATGGAGCATTACTTTTGAAAAGGTATAATAATATGAGAAAATCACTAGAACATTTATGCTCAATTTTAAAGTATCATTATTTTCTCTTAAACCACTGATACAACAGAATTGAGACATCGAACTTCTTATGGATCATAAAATTTTAATTGAGATCCAAACTTTATTAAAGATTCGATCTTGTGAAGTTCAATTTTATTTTAATTTGATATATGGTATTCTAATACTATGGATAAAAGATTATTATTTAAAACTATCACAATAATTTTTTTTACACAGTCAGTTTAAGATTTTGATATTCTTTTTTTACGTTATATTTATTTGCACTTATTAAAAGGAATTTAGTACACGGATTCTACATTTCTAATTAAACATTTAACCGCGGTCCAAGAATCTTTTATCGATTCAACAGATCTTGTGGGTTCAAATTGTTATTTTAAAGTTTCAATGTAGCCTTATTCTTCGCTTCTGGGCCGCAGCCCCCGAGTATCAGCTGCTCCCACTTGACTCTCTACAAAAACGAGCCGTTCGAATCGTCGGCGATCCAATGCTCACGGACAGGCTGGACCCTCTAAGCCTACGGAGCGATATTGGCTCTCTCTGTGTGTTCTGCTACCAGTTCAACGGAGAGTGCCCCACGGAGCTCTTTGATACGGTACCTACCTCCCCATTTTATTTTCGTACCCTCCGTCATCGGACTAGAGTTCATCCGTACCACCTGAAAACAGTGCAATCAAATACGTTACGTTTCCAGAGATCATTCATGCCACGCACTATTAAGCTCTGGTATGTACTCCCCTCTAAAAATTTCCCCTCTCTTTTCCTTCGCGCTACGACATGTCTTCCTTCGAACGAGGTATAAAATGAGTCATTGACGGTAGGCAGCGCGTTGGTGATACCCCTGGTATTGCTGATGTCTATAGGCGTCGGTAACCACTTCCCATCAGGTGGTGCGAGTCTCGTCTGCCTTTGTCGTCAATATGTGTGTCAAGTGCATGAGACATGCTTGGCATTATTTTCATTTTAGACATAAACTGTGTGAAAACTATTATTATTGCCTTAAAGCATCTTAATTAATTTAAATGCTATAAGTCTAGACCATATATGACAAGGTAATATTTTTAAATCACAGATATATTTACACAGGCAGTATTAATATAAGCTCTTTTGATAGAGCTTGTAAGCTCTGCTAAGGAGTTAAAAAATATATGCTACTCCATCGAGTAAAGGAGTGCACTAGGTATCTATGATCAGTACCTGTATGCGAAGAATACATGCCGAGCTAATGAATTTGCCAGGCTATTTGAAGAAAATGTACTTACCTCTCCATTCTATAATCGTACCCTCCGTCACCAGACTAGAGTTCAACCGTACCACCTAGAGACGGTGCCATCAAATACGGTACTTTTAAGCTCTGGAATGAACTCCCCTCCGAGATTTTCCCTTAGCGCTATGACATGTCTTTCTCCAAACGAGATATAAAGAGAGTATTTTTCGGTAGGCAGCGCGTTGGTGATACCCCTGGTACTGCTTTGGTTACTGATATATTTAAGCAACGCAATATTTTTAGTGAACTTTTCGTTTGGTTTTAAGCAATTTTGGCGAGTTAGACAGGAAATTAAATTAACATCGCCTCTTCATCTTTTAATAGTTTAATCTGGAATTTAATAAATTTTGTAAATCTTTGTTATCTTAAAAGCTACGGTTAATCAAAGCTAATTTGACATAGCCGTAGTTTTCTCTATTAATCAATAATTTTAATCGGGAATAAAAACAACGTTCTTTCATATTTAAATATGAATACATAACTATATTCAAAGTGTTAACGATAACTCAAATCTTTAAAATAGTCTTTAAAATGTTTTTTTAAGTTTCATTACAAATTAATTGAAGAGCTTATTTATTTATTTGATTGATAGCGATCATTAAGGAGCTTTTTTCCAATGTTAAATAATCACTAAGTATTGGAACGTCCATGTACATAAAAGAAAAAGTTATATTAATTAGCATCATGATGCAAAAAATAAAGCGGAGAAAATTATTAAATTTCTTCTATAGACGTACTCTACAATTCAATAATATAAACTAATTATAATATCATAGAAAGTGAATACTTAATGAAGTTTACGATATAATTCAATTGATTGTTTGATTTACTTTAAATAATATGTTGTCTGAACACAATTCAGGCAGCCTGTTTACATTGTGTTGAAATGAATATTTTATACGTATCAACACTCTCATCTCTTTGATAGTTAATATGGTTTTTATATTTAATGTTAAAAAAATATAAGTATGGTGTTACTGCTATAGCAGACTTTAAATATATAGAGGGTAACCGTGAGAAGATAAAATAGTAATAGAAGCTAAAGATTGATATATTATAAGAAAATAAGATTGATTATTATACAATGTACTTAGAATATAAATTTGTCTCAACATGTGTTAATAACACAAAACATATTGCATGCATGATAATATATAACACAGACATTCGTTTCAATTTGCCGGACAGTAATGCATTACCAAACGCAAACTCAACATTGTGTAGTATTGACAATAAAATTTTATATGGCTGCAATTCTCGTACTTTCGTACGTAACGAACATAATCATCTCTTTATTGCTGATCTCTTTGGTCAGATAAAATTACATTAATTTGTTCCAAAAAAATTTTTTTAAATTATTAAATAAAATTACTTTACGGATTTTATCGCGTTTATTTTACATTTTAAAGTCTACCCCGTGACCACGGCCGCTGGAAAGTGTTCGAAACGTCGGGAATTTAAATGTATATAAACGATAAAATCCTAAATCATTTGTTTAATAATAGTATAATATTCAAGACAATAGAAATTTTTTTAAAGCTCATAAGCCATTTTAAAATTAATTTATGAAAATTATGCTAACAGAGAAAGTAGACAAGGCGATACGAGAAACAATCAATATTATTTGCACAGAATTAAGCAGAGTAAGACATTCTCCTTTTAAAAACGCAATGGACAATCAGTCAAAATATTGAACAATATTGAACAAATCTTCGCAAAAGGCTTATCATTTAAATCTGTTATAAGAAAACGAAAATTAACAACTTATTCAATGGTTCTTAAAATTATGTTGAAGATTGAAATACAGTCTAAGTTAGCATAAACAATAATAATTATAAATTAAGTAATTTAGCGGTTATGCTGTTTGTACATTAAACGAAATAAACTGACTTTTAATTGTTTGTTAGTTATCACCTATTTTCTTTTTAATTTTTTATGTTTTTTCATAATAAGCTTTTCTATCCACCTCCCGATTTTTAATCTCTGCACCACTCCAAGGTTGACTGGTAGAGAATGCCTATGGCAATACGCCTTTGTGCTTTTTTGTGCAAAAAGAATAAATAAATACATTTTACTACATTGTTTATAATATATCCTGTCAGATTCAACTATCATTTATATTCTAAGCAGATAATGACATGCTTTTTTTAAGACGTTTCCATCCTGATTTTAGCCACGCTATTTTATTTGTTTGTTATATTTTGTGATATTGAAAAATGTGAATAGCGGGGTAGAAAACCCAAAATATGACTGACGTGGAGACAGCACGTTTAGTGAACGTTATCTATTGTCACAGTACAGTGTATTCTACTATGCCTTATGGTATTTTAACGTGAGGAGGTGGAGGTGGCGTACACTAATACGATATTTATCCTCCTAAAACGAGCAAGTCGCGTTGTCTATAACCTGGACCCCAAACTATACTGTAAAAATTGATCATAGAGATTAAAATATTAACCGTTACTTTACAATAAAGATTTAAAAACCTAAAGTATGTACAGAATAACAGAAAATATTTTCATAGACGTTGTCATGCACATGACATAAAAACTAAATACAAATATAATTTAATTCTTCCAGCAAATAGACTGCGAAGATTAAGTAAATCTTTTAGGTGTACAATGTATACGCTTTTACAACAAAATCCCGGTAAAGGTTCAAGCAATCAATCAATCAACAGCCTGTGATAGTCCACTGCTGGACATAGGCCTCCCCTAATACACCCCTATTCATTAGGAGGTTTGGACCGTATCCCACCACGCTGGTCCAATGCGGGTTGGTGGGTGGACCGACTTTTTACATGCCCATCCGACGCATGGATCATCTTACTTTTCAGACAATTGGGTGATCGGCCAAAATTGCCCTAACCAACTAGGAAACAACAATGAAAATGTGTTGAGTCCCCGCAGGATTTGAACCCACGACCTCCAGTTTCTAAAGCACACGCCCATACCACTAGGCTACGGAGGCGTTTATACGGTAAAGGTTCAGAATTTAGTAAATTACAAGAAGCATTGTAAAGGAACGTTTATGTGTTAAAGATTGTTTAAATTTAAAGAAGAATTGTAAAGGAACGTTTATGTGTTAAAAATTATTATAACATAAATTAATTGAACAATAACCAATAACCTGGTAATGGATTCTCGCCCCAGGCTTTTTCAAATTTTAAATACTTATTATAGAATGTGTATTATTAATAAGAATGTATTTTATACTATTTTAAAAGATGACAAAATAGGTCCGCTGAATTTCTTTCGCCGGTTCTTTTCAGCTCAGAGGCGTCCTAATCCAAACCAGTGGTTGACAATCAATAAGCGTGTGTTACACTTCTATATTGAATAAGGATATTTAAATATGAATATTTATTAATCAAAATACCTTATTAGGCACTTTTTATCTAGACGAAATTATTTCAAACATTACTTGCATTTGCACGGGCTTCAAGTTCAAGAATTCAACTGCTATGATTATTTTTTAGTATATTTATACATTTTTTATTAAAATTTTCAATATGATATAATACTTGTTGTAATTTTATTTTTAACATATATTTGTAGATAAATAGCATTCTTATAAACATAAGACAATAAATGTAAAATAAAGTTTGGTAAAACAGTTTTTTTGTCTATTTCTTTAGGTTGAACAAGCGTTTTCATTTTAACTGTTACGATTTTTACGACATATATGTTGTTATTTTCCTGTAATTTTAATTAGTAAAGACAGTACCGTAATTTCTGAGTGCTAAAAAATACAAATTTAATTAGCTTGTATCTTTAATGTTATTACTGTTAAAAAAAGCTGACACATGAAATTTTTATATAGTGCCCTATGAATTAGCCACAAAAAAATTACATAAACCATTAATGTGCTATAAATTTGGCTTCGGAAATTCGTTTATGAAATTTATTGCTTTGCATGCATTGTATTGTAAACGAAAAGTTGGAAAGCAAGTATGTATAGACTGCATACTTTCCAGGTGCACGTTTCAGATTACTAGAATTTTTGCATACATAACATGTCGTTTTAAATATAAGACCAGCGACGGACTTACAATATTGTAAGTTTTTCACTGGCCTTATACTTTAAAAAAAGGGATTAGGAAAATGAGAGACATGAAATGCAAAAATATTTATACACCTCCAATACCGTTTATGAATCAAACTAATAAAAGTAATGTTTAGAAATAATATGAATAAGAAATTTAAACATATATTGAGAAATTAACTGTTGTAACGTCAATAAGATATTTATAAACATTAATTACATATTGAACAATATCAGTGAATATTTTAGACTGTTCATCATTCTGGAACGCATTAAAGAGCATATAAAATATATATAAATTAATAAAAGTCATCAATAAAAATTACCTTATCACTTAATATGAAAAGCCATATTGTGTGAAGGCTTACGCATGATGGTCTATATACATGTGTATATATATAACATACATCATACAAAACGATCTTTGTAGTGTAACGGTCAATGAACCATGTCTTATGTACTCGAAGTTATGCTTCTAGACCTGTGCGTTGAACCATCTATTACTGAGTTCGGAGGTTGGAGATCCCGCGAACTTGTTACCAAAACTTTAAAAGAATGGCCACACGCATTTAGGATGCGTAGGTTGATTACAGAAAAGTCGCTTGGGATCATCGACGTTCGGTATGAAACGAGGCCCGATGTTCGGTCGACTGTCAATCAATTGCTGAAGTGAGAACCGCCCTGGAACAAAGGTGTATCTCATGTACGCGGTGTTGGCCTCGCCGTGCTCTTGAGCGGGTAGTCCTAAAAGTGTGTGTGTGTATCCCTACTTGTGTGTGTAGTATTGTGTGGCGGACCCTTGGAGGTCCAGAATTCCTAAACTCCCTTCTTTCTGGGTCTAAGAGTATATTGCGGGGACGACGTTTCCTACTAGAGGCATCTGGGTCTGCGTGATAATTTGCAGCGCATCATCAGAGGGTTTTTTTCGTTTCTATTCTTTCATGAATTTTTGATAATGTTTAAAAAGGCGTAATGTCGGCATCTTGCAATCGCTGTGCAAGTCGACATTTCTTTGATAAGACTCTGCTCCAGTGGCACGTCGTAAAATTTATTTTCACCTGTAGTTGATTTAAGCGGTGGGAGGATTATGGGCAAAGATTGGCAACATATGTCATTATCGGTCTGCTGAGGTTTTATATGACAAAAGTTTGTAATTAAGAGGCATTTTGCTATTTGTGTTGGTAAGATAGTAGAGACGACGTGAAACATAAGCGACTTTCCTCCTTACCTCTCTGACGTGGCTTTTGAAACTCATGTTACTGTCGAAAGTAACCCCTATATATTTGGCTTTCTTCTTCCAGGGGATCGGTTTGCCATAGAGGTTCAATTGCCCGAGTGTTTGTCTACATCGAGCATTGTGTGCGGTTTTTTGGAACGGACGTGTGGTATGACGAGTGAGGTCAGCTCGGACAGAAGACCGATTAAAGTATATTGCTAAACTTTTTTCGGGATTCACATCAATCCTCTATTTGCGAAACCAATCGCCTAGGCTATTGATTGCACATTAGAGTTTACTGATGATAAGGGATGGTAAGGAAGAGGATTAATAGAGGGCGGGGTCGCTTTAAAGCTTTTAGGAATATATGAAAAACAGAGGAGAAAGAACAGAGCCTTGTGGCACGCCCGCTAGCAGGGAGCGTCTGGTTGAGAGGGTGCATTCTACTCGATATTGAAAAGAGCGATTCGAAAGGTAGGCTTATATGATGTGCACAAACCTGTCAGGCACATTGAAAGAGTATCACTTGTAGAGTAAGCCGTTGTGCCAGACTTCATCGAATGCCTTTGCGACATCGAATAGAACAGCCCCCGTGTAATGGGATCTAAGGCCCAACTTAGTTTTGTTTAGACCCTTCAGAATGTATTCTGTGAGGCGATAAACCTGGTCGGAAAAGGATTATTCAGGACGGAACCCGAATTGTTCGTCTGGTAGGAGGCCATTGGAGAAAACGTAATCCTTTAACCTCGACAAGATTATGCGTTCATACAATTTCCCCATACAGTTGAGGAGACTGATTAGACGATAACTTGCCGGTTGGTTTAGTGGCTTACGCGGCTTTGGTATTCCGGTAACAATGGCCTCCTTCCATTCGTCAGGGAAGGAACAAGTGGCTAGAAGTACATTGAAAATGCTCGCTAGTAGACAAATAATCGGGCCTGGTAAAAGTTTTAATGCCTTATTACTAATACGATGGTTCTAATTCTTTCCTTAGGTTTTGCCATGATGTTTCGCGGTGACTCTTTATGCGTTCTCAAACCTGAAGTTATAAATACCTAAATAATGCTCGGTTTGTTTCGAAGGATATCGATCGTACGGTCGTTGCGCGGCATTTTTGTCTTTTTTGTCTTTCAGACATCGAATGTCGAAAGGCAGGCCAAAGTTCCGGTTGGCCGTGATTTTTACCGTTCTCTCGGACTCTTCAATGGCCGATGAGATATGTGACTTTATGTTGTTAATGGCATTGTTTGCCTGATCTAGATTACAAACTGGGGTTCATTGCCTTGAGTTTAGCCTCAAGGCGATGCCAATCCACAACGGTTTTAGTCATAGGGACCGAACCGGCGTCTTGGCCTAATTTACATAAAACCGGACTGTGGTAAGAATCTAATTCGTGTAGTGTCTCTATCGATACGATATCGAGTGAGACACCCTTTAGAATAAATAGATCTAGGGTGCCAGGCGACCCTCTACTATCTGAGTATCTAGTACAGTATCTAGTTGGGGTCTCGGGGGCCATTATATTGATCTTGAGTACCTACCTCGAGACTCTGCAATATTGTGCCATTTGAGTTGTTTATGCTGTCGTTCCAGCCGCGGTGTTTGCTATTAAAATCGCCTGCGAGTAATATTGACGGAGTTTGAATATTAAATATAGCCTTACCCTCGGGAGTAAGGTCTAATTCTAACATAAGAAGGTCCATGACGACTTTTGACCGCGGGAGGTGAAGCCTCCGCACAGTGTTCACGGATATCCATGAGGATATATCGCATTTACGGACTCGATATCCACCTCTTTAGGGATACCACGTGCAACTGTACGTAATTTACGGTCCTCCGGGAGGGCGTATGTATGAAATTGAATGAGGCTATTCCACAGAAAGTGTGTGAATTCACGAAAGTCATCTACCGTGCTGACGTTTACGCGGATCCCTAGTCGCGTATCCTTAGACTTGACGTCATAATACTTATTTTTAAATATTAATTTATTTACTTGTGCCCAGCTCGCTTTTTCGTGAATGACAATTGGCGGCGGGGCTTTGGCCTTACGTTCAGCCATATAAATGTTCGCGGTTTCAACCCGCTCGGTAGTGGGCCTCGACCTAATTTTAGGAGTTGGTGAGGGAGAAGCGCGGTCTTCTTCGCGGTTTACAGCGGCGGCGGAGCGTTTTTCGCCCTTTTTACGGGAAACAACGGTTTCGAAACCGTCGTCGTCTATATCTTCACGGACGCGTTTGTCTGCCTCAGTAGGGTCGATATCCATGAATAAGTTCTCCGATTCCGATTCGGAGATATTTTATAGACCACAATCTGCGTCAGAGGTAGATAATGTTGATGCAGGGTCATAAGTCAGGCCGTCTAGGTCGTAATATTGGCGGCGCAAGGGGGCTCCGGGCTGCATGGCGTTTTGAAGGTGTGCCTGAGTTCCTGTACTTGCATTTATCTCCGCGAATATGTCGGGGCATGTCATGCATATATTCCTCAGGGAGACGTCCATTTTTTTCTAGGCCTTTGGAGGCGATCCCCTCCGGCGTGTGTAACGAATCTAGTCCTCCCCACCTGTGTGGGGAGGTGTGTGCCTGCTTTTAAAACTATGTGAGCACTTTAAGAGCGCTAGGTGTGTACCTAGCTGCCTCCTATTACGGCAAGCAAAAGTAAATGAAGTAAAAATAGCGTGTAAAGTGTATAAAAACGTACGTGATTGGAGCCTGCCTAGGAGCACTCACTACACTAACACTATTAGAGTTGCACGACGACACAGCACTAATTTGCTGGGGTACTATTTCCATGCGGGAGCGCACGAAGATACGTCCGTTCCGGGCGGCTGCTTGGAGCGAACTCGAGTCAATGAACCAACCAGAATGTACACAATATAGTGCAGAACTCGTGATGAATATGTCACGAGGGTGACATCAACATTTATTTCGTAACATTCCAATTTATTTGTCATTACTTTGCAGAGAAAATTTGCAGCGTTGACAAATGATGACAGCATTTTATAAAACACGCCACAATTTATTTCCTTTATTCCGAAACCTATGGTAAATGTTTTTTATATTTTTCATACGCCGGAAATATATTCTGGCCAGATAACAGCTGTGGTTTTAAATAAAATATGAATACTGTTTTAAACCCACATTGTTTTTTGTTATTGTGTTACTTGGTTGAAACTTTGCTTAGTGTATTCGAGACCTTTGAAGCTTACATTTTTTATCAACCTTCAATAGTTTAGTAATGTTTGTACCATAATAGTTTTTTACTCTTGCCAACATATAATGGATAACCTTTTAATATAGACAGATTTATATATAATGGCAGATTTTACGCACAGCGAAAGGCATCTAACCTGTTCAATCTAAAGCGTTAACTGCACCCGTAGCGGTAACGAAGCCCGATTGTTAAGTTACATTCAGTACAAGCGTAATAAACAATCATCATTATCATCATCATCATCAGCCTGTGATAGTCCACTGCTGGACCAGGCCTCTAATACACCCTATCCACTGGGGTTTTTGGACCGATCCCACCCCTGGTCAATGCGGGTTGGTGGGTGGACCGACTTTTACATGCCGGTGGTAGGTCCTGTTTACCAGGTTGGTAGGTCCCTGTTCAGGGAGACCGTCTGGTGAAGTACCACCGCGGTGCCTATTTCTGCCCGAAGCAAGTAGTGGAACCTCTGTGTTCCGGTTTGAAGGCACTCGTGAGCAGTCATTACTGGGTAAACGGACTTAACACCATATGTCTCCGGAAGCAGCGTTGGCGATACCACTGATATTGCCAATGTCTTGGGCGTCGTGACCACTTCCCATCGGTGGCCTCGACTTGCTCGATCTGCCATGACGCTGTAAATAAAATAAAAAAAACATGTAACATTCGAACGCATGGATCATCTGGACCTTTGACAGACATTGGGTGATCAGCCTTCAAATGTGCCCTAACCAATAGAAACAACAATGAAAATTTGTTGGTCCCAGATTCGAACACGACCTCCGGTTTCTAAGCCACACGCCTATACCACTAGGCTACGGAGGCAGTTAATAAACAATACTAACTCTTAACTTACAAATGTCTTGAAACTTGTATTATTAACAAAAGTAAAATTCTCATCATAGGTGACGAACATATTTTAGAAAATCCTTAAGTCTCATTAAGCACCTTTTTCGGTTGTAGTGGTATAATTGACTGCAAATAAACACTGAAAACATTAAAGACTGCACGATATATATATTAACCACTTTGCAGAATAGTAAAATTCCATAAGACTTTACAGACAATAAAAATAACTAAAATGCTATAATTACTTCATTACAATAATTTGTCTGATTAAACTAACACTCTTATTGATTTAACTTAATAATGTTTTAATTCTCTATCATATTTTTTGTACTTGAAGGGTTGAAACTAATCTACAAAATATTTGAATTTGATGTACAGCAAAATATTCTTAATCTCCGTACAAGCTACTTACTTAGATCAATCGATCATTGCTAAAGAAATCTAAAATGTGGTAGCGATTTTACGAAAAATATTATTAGATTTACTTAAATCTGGCAGTAATTTACAGTACCTATATATACTTTATATTTCGTTAAGAAAAAATAACAATGAGTTCTATATCTATCTTAGAATAACTTTTACGGCGTTCCCAGAATATTTAGACGTAAAATTTGGTTTCAAGCCGTCTAAAAAAACTACGCTTTTAAACGTTACGATATGGGGATCAATGTTACAATTATTATCTATGCTCATCATTTTGTAAGCATGCTATGATTAATTTCTAGTAATCTTCTTACAAAACACTAATCGCATGCTATTTTAGTTTTACAATTATACTTACAAGTTTACGTAATCTTTTTATAGCACGCAATACAGTTATAAACTACAATGATCATAATTATCTATGTAATAGGCACTAAGAATGTTTTATAGATTTACCTTTGCCTGTCATCGTTTATCTGTGCAGAATAATTCCTTTTTTTGGCACATAAGCGTCGTGGGTTATAAAAGTCATGCATATAGCTCGACGAGTAAAGAACACATCTTTATCCGAGTCTTTACCATTTCGGATATATTCGCTATAAAGCAAGCTTTGGAACTCAGCGCAATGAAGGAAAAAATACAATCTTCAGTCCTACGTCATGTTACAGTATCCTGAAATTTAGTAATATCTTTAAAAAAAGACCTGTCCAACGTAATAGATTCTTAAACATAAACCAATAGAAATTGATTTTAAAGCTAGGGATAACCTTAGCCTTCATTTCGCATCGGTGCGATATACGGAATATTTGCAAGTATGATACTTGCGACATACACCTTTTATATTTGATTTTTTTTAGTACCGTTGTCTTTTATAATAAAATCTTTAGAAAACGCTGTTGTCAAGTGTTGGTGCCTTTAAGAAACAACGAAACTTTTTTATTCTTTTTTTGCCGTTGGAAAAATCCAGCTTACGGATTCCCCGCCGCCAAAGTGAGGGTAGCGGGGATATGTAGGGCTCCCGGACCAAGAAGGAGCAGCCAGTATACCTACTAAAAAAAACGGTTGTTTCTTTCCTCGTTTCGCTGTACCGGTCGGATCGTCCTTGCGACCGTCGCCGGAACAAACACTCGAGCCTCCCTCTTGAGCCCTTCTCCTGGCGCGGCGGGCCGCCTCTTGCCCGGCGCCCAGGGCTCCAGTGTCAGGGAGGAAGGTTGCGCACGTACGCCACTCTTTGGCGTCCTTCGCTTCTTCGCGGATAGCCAGGCGCTGTAAGCCTCCCTGTCCGTTTCCGCGCGCTTCCTTCGGCCATCACGTCCTCGCAGAAAGCAAGGACGGCGCCCCACGATCCTTTCGCTCTGCATCACTGCGCACTACTGCAGGAAGCGGAGGTCGTGCCCGCACTACGCAGCTCTCGGCGTTGCTCGACCCAGGCTAGGCACTCTTCACGCGCGTGTTGGGCCGTTTCTTGCAGCATACGCCACAGGTGCACTCCTCAGTAATCTTGCTACCGGCCACGCGGCAGGTACCTCCCGAAACAGCCGTGTCCCGAGAGAACCTGCGTCGCGTGGAATGTTAGGGTGCCGTGTTCCTTTCTAGCCACCACTTTAATACGTTTGGCCTCCACAGTTCGACGGCCGGCGCTGGGGTGCTTCAGCCGCAGCTCCCACTCCTGTATTGCAAGAGAGCGCAATTCGTCTCTGCGCCCCCTTATCTCTTCTGGGGCTGGCCTGCAGCCCCGAGACCTCGCCTCCTCGCGCCAGAATAAGAGTGACGCAAGGATTTCTGCGTACCAGGGCAAGGAGCTAGCCATCAGGCACGCCACCTCGCCGGAGATGGTACGGTAGCCCCATACGGCCCGGATCGCCATCACCCTCTGGGTTCTCGTCAGTACTGCCGTACTCTCCTATTGAAAGTTGTCGGCCCACACGGGTGCCCCGTACAGGACCATAGATCTAAACTCCGGTGTGCAGGCGGCGAAAGGAGCTGCTGGGTCCTCCAATGTTGCGGAGTAGTCGCCGAGAGCTGCCGCTGCTCTCGCCACTATAGGCGCGAGGCGCTCAAAATGGGCGCAAAACTTCCATTGGCGGTCTAGGACTAGGCCGAGATAATTCATCGTCGGCCAAAGTAGTTACTTATATGTATTGGAAAAATTATTCTAACGAACGCTCGAATACCAACGGTATTTAGTATAAGACTATACAAGGTTAGCCTTCTCAGACCCCATGGTTTGGCTTCTGTAAATTAAGTAAATATTTGTTAAAATTTGCTGTTAGGATTAGAGTAGGACACATCTCATCAAGAAAGTATGAATATCTAATGACAAAAGCAGATTCAGCCAATTGCAGTACTTCAAAGTAAATCAAAGAAAATAAATTTGATGTTGGTTTTATACAAACATGCCGCAGCTTGACCAAAATGTATAAAAGTAACCTTGATATGCTGTCTGCATTTTTAGTACAATAATGTTATTTGTATAAGATATAGATGTTGTATATTTAGCTACGATGGGATTGACATGTCTATATACATAAAAATCCCTGACTAATAAATAAACAAAAAAAAAAGAATTATACAATGCAATTTTCACGAAACACTATCTTAATTTGTAACTGTCATTGATTTTTGATGAATGGGGGTTCAGCTTACTGCCTATTAGCAAGTTATTTGTCAAGAAGGTGCATTCTAGTTAAAATTTAAAATATTGTTTGGTAGAGAATGATTAAGCAAGTACGTACAAGAAATCAAAAACCATATACGATTATATACATTGTATATGATTCTACCTTCTTCACATAATTACAAGCTGCCTTGATAAAATGTAGAAGACCTAATTACATTTCTTTTACTTGATACAATTAATGCCTCTAGACGTCTAGTAAGACAAATGTGAAGTGGTTCTGGATCAGGATGCGTTGGTCTTTGCTTGAAAATGTACAATAATGATCTTTTTTTACAAAGATAATAAGTCCGATCACAATCAACTGCGTTTCTTGATGTAACAAATAGGATGACAATGAAGCGTTTATATATTACATATTATAGGTTAACGAGCAAATTTAACTCCGCACATTGAGTAAGCAAAGTTATTCTATCAAATAATAAAAATACGACATATTGGGTTTATTTCAGCTATTTTTAACGTTTCAACACAAACTAATTCTATTCGCCACTGATCTTGCAGAAAGGTATATAAATCTATTAGAAAAATTATTTTAAGCTTTGACAAGAAAATAACAGAAAGATAAATAAATTTAATAAAATGTTATGAGTATTAACTCAATGCTTGATAAATTTGAAAATTTCTTTTCTATCTAGCCTAAAGTTTTGGTAAGCAGTTCATATAATTACTTATTAGTAATTTATTTTAATAGATGACAAAATCGTCCTACTGAATTCATTTCGTCAATTCTCCAGAAATCCAATTCTGCCTTTTTCAAACCGGTTATAGCTTTCTTGAGAATGAATAAGTTACGTTAATCCTTATATTCGACGATGATTACGAATTTATATTGTGACTCTAATCCCCATTTTAATCTCTTTTTTATCCCCGTACAGTTTTAACTACAAAATTGCTGATAAAGCACCAGTTATGGCATGTTTTAAGTATCTGAACAAATAGTCGAAACCACTCGATAGTTCTTTCTCATTTTAGGGGTTTTGTTATATTTTCCATTACAATAAAATCAAGTTTTAGCGTATGTGAGATTACTTTTTTTTAAATTAAATCTATGCTTGCTCTCTGCCATCTAATGTACAATTTATTAAAGCATTTTGAATCCGCCTCCAAAGTTTTCAAAGTCGTTACTTTCAAACTATCATTGCAAACTTTTGCAGAGTATATGCGTAATTACGAAGTTTCCAAATGATTTCAGCATCTCATAAAAATAATTATGAGATATATATATATATATACCCGCGACTTTGTCCGCCTAAAATAAGAAAAAAGTCCGCAAAAAGTTTTGAAATAGACTATAAATGACGTGTTTTTATTGTGTGCCTATCATTGAAATGTCCATCCTCGTACAGTATTCATGCACAAAATTTCTAGAAAAATACCCATTATAACTCGTTTCGAATATCTACACAGAAAATTTTATCTTTTTATGTTCAACAGAGGCGATTTCCATATGAACTTTCGTCTCTATTTGTACTCCTTCAACAACTTTTATACAGAAACAGTCATATTATTATATAAATGTTTAAATTTTGCTGAAAATATAAATAGTACACATCTACATCTCATCCGACTAAAAGGATTTTTACTGAATTATCACTTTACCTTTCTTTCACCTAGCCATTTTTCAAAGATTTCATAGGGTCGGCTTCTAATTCATACAGATTTATCTGAATAAAAGTTTTTTCGTAGAGCGACTGGTATATGACCTTCAAAACCAAAAGTTAAAACTGTATTCTAAGGATGAATTAGTTGTGAGTAAATTTAAATCAATTGAATCTGAAAAATTACTCGTACTCATATCGCTTATGAACTTGCAGCAACTTGTTTTCCCAAAAGTAATTCATTATATTATGTATGGGTTTTAATTAGCCCGTAACAACATAAGCTTTTAAGTCTAATTAACTGACCTTCAGGATCAGGATTATGGTAAACTTTCCGGTATTAATAATGTTTAGAAATATGACATGAAATGAGTTATTTAGCTTTGAACATATTTTGCAGAAATCATCATCCTTTATATACTTCTTTAACGAGGATTTAGCATTGCATTAAGCCCACTAGAATGCAAGTCTTGTATTTAATAGCCAAAATTCTCGGGAAGACAGTTACTCACACCGTAAATCTAAAAAAACTTTTAAAAGACCAATCACTTGTTTTTCTAGGTATACTACCTTTTTAAAGAGGTATCACGTGGTGTACAGTAGCACTTCTTAAAACGTGCAGTTCAACTATATAAGTTGAAAAAACCATAAACTTTATACAATGGCTAAAGTCTGCTTTAGTATGAGAGACTATTTATTACCTTGCTTTACCCTTGAAACTAGAATATGAAGTCTTAGAGGTAGAAAACGTAAAAACTCAGTATAATTACAACATTATTGTTGTAATTTTGCTATCAAAATGGCCGCATGCACTGTTGTCAATTCTAGTCTTACAATTTGATGGCATTATACAACCTTATATTTTATTCCTTTAATATGTCTGCCATTATGTCGACACATAATGGCGGCATCAAGCTAATAAGGTAACAGTAACGGTTCTAATTGATTACTCCAATGCCTGAAATGCTATTAGTGAGGGTATCCTATTCGCTATCCTTTCACATTTGATGGTTTCAGACAGGGCACTGGATTGGTTCTCATAATATCTTTGCGGACGCAAGCAGGCAGTTTTTTCCGTCGATAGTCCCTCAAGGTGATATCTTTTTTCCTTGTTATTTCTGCTTTTATAAATATAACCACTCAAGACCATCAAAGTGCGTATCGCCTGTCCGCCGACGACCTTCATATATTCACACAATCGTCTGTTGAAAAAGCCAAAGCATTGGTCTATTACGGGACCAAAACAAAAAAGTGGGCTGGTGCTTTATCGTTAACCGGGTTAAAATGCCAGGCCCTCTTGGTTTGGTAGCCAAAAATTTGAGTATAGTGAACTTTGTCTTCTCTCCACTTGTGTTTATGTCTCAGAACAATGTCAGACTTTGTTCTGAGCATAAACTCTTTAAATGATCTATGCCTTTTGTCAGAGATAGTGTTAACAAATTAACTACTAATAAAAATTGGCAATAACATTAGGTTATTATTTGTTACTCTTATGGACATTTCAATTTGGAATTTTCCTACAAAATAATTTTTAATCATGGCTCCTGGATGCTGGGCTTTCAGACAATGGATCCTCATAAAGCAGATTTAGCACCATTTTATCTCAACCTTGTCTATTTATCTTACCTTTGGCTTTGTTATTAGATTTTACCTTGAACAGGTTTATTGTAAAATAAAATGGAAATGGAAAGAATATTAGGATATCCTCCCTTTATTAGAAATTTCATCCTCTTCAAAAAAACAATTATATTAGTCCATTAATAAAAGTACTTCGAGTTACTGAACAATTTTACAAACCTGCCTGGTGCCCTTTCTTTTGTTTATAGATTAAATATTGTCTTCTTAGTGGTAATTAATATGATTCAGCAATCTTCCTGCTTATTAGCCATTTTAAATTTCTCTATACTTAGAGTATACAACATATTCCCAATTATCAAAACCTTAAGCATTGCTCAGTTACTTTGCTGCTTTTTGTGCATCCAACCACTTCTAAATTGCTGGGAATCCTACTTTTGGCTGCTAGAGATTTTGGAGTAATGAAGAGAATGATTTGCTCAGCTCATAATTTACATCAGCTTATACAAGGCATATCATCTAGATCAGGAGTAAGCAATAAGTGGGTTGGACTGCTCCTATACATCCAGCCACCATCTTAATAAGTTAAACACAGTGGTTCGTTTCATAGACTTTATTGACCACAGAGGTAACTAAATGGCGCTAGTAGTAACAGATACTTTTTATACTATTTTGTTACAATATTAACACTCCGCTTAACAAAATCATGTATACATTACATATTATTAACAGGCAATAACCAAGCATTCTGGTGAAATATTTATGCTTCACAGAACCCAAGCTCTTAGTAAAAATATCAGCTGGCATATTGTTTGTTTCCAAGTAATCTACTTTTATAAACATGTTCCATTGCCTCCCTAACAAAAATGATATCTTATATCTATTTTTGACTCCTATGATACACTGGATTCAAAATTAACTTTTGTGCACTTTGGTTATCGTTATACAAGTAATAATTTCTGAATCGCCTAAAATTTCAAACAAAAAATTCTTTAAAATGGCTTCTTTTAGCTTCTGACAGGCAATTATTCTGCCTCTGTTGAGGACAATGCAACACTTCTTTGCTTCCGACATTCAAAAGTATAACCGAACCTGATAATTTAAAACAAAATCTGAAAAGATTTTCTATCAACATCTGAACCCCAATCTGCATCACAAACCCTTCAATCAAGATCCATCTTTAGAAAATACAAGACCATGACTTTTAGTCCTTTTAAATATCTTAAATTCCTTTTAATGTTTCCAATGGTTTCATCATATGAATTGTTAAACTGGCTAAAGATAACAAACACTATAAGTAATATCTGGCCTGGTTAGACAGCAAATTCATTGCCTATCAGTTGCCTTATGGAAATTTTTTACAACTTTTATTCTGAGTTTTCTCTAAAGTTAAATTAATTTCCATGGGTATCAACAGTCTTACAATGTGACTATTATATTTTCTTAACAAAGTTTCTACATATTGTTCCTGATCAACTGTTTTAAACCTTTGGAACAAGTTTACTCAAAACTAGCATTGCTTTATCGACCAAATCTTTTATTTTAAATTTTAAACTCAAATCCCTGAACTAATAGGTTAGTTGCAGTATTACATTGGAAAAATAAAAAAATCATCGACGAAAAACAATTACTTAACATTTCCATCAATTTTGTAAATAACAGGGTTCATTTTGACTTTTGTACCTAAAGTCAATCAAATAATCGTTTACCCTTTCGATCCAAGCTCTCGATGATTGGTTGAATCCATAAATGGCACGTTTGCTTTAACACTTTTTCTATTAATATCTTTATAATTTTAGGTTTTCCATAACCACACATTCATTCATTAACATTGAGAAAGCAGTTACATCAGGTTGACGTAATCCCTAAATCTAATTTTACTGCAGTGAAACAAAATCTTAAAGTAGTATAACGTGCCTGGGAAAAGTTCATGTGTCTATCCCCCTTTTAAAAACCTTTTCCTAAAGGTCTTGCAGGTAACCCTTTCAACCTTCATATTTTTTTTAAATCCCCTTACTGCCTACGAAGTCATGGGGCCTGTCGCAATTCCCGCATCATTCTTCCTGAATAATTCTATTCCTCCATTTTCTCTCCATTGTTTGCTTTCAGGTCCATTTAAAGGCTTCCTCGGTAATATCCGTTCTGTAATCTTCTGGCTCTGTAATACAAAATGAGTTTAGCCAAATCTATCATTATTTTTCTCCTCTTTTCTATAACTTCTTGATTCATATTTGTCCTTGACTCATCTAATTCTGATGTCTACTATGAAAAGTTCAGCGTATCATATTGTCACTTACCGAAGAAGCTTATCTGTTACTGTATGTGATATCCTTCTCATCATCAATATCTTGTCATTCAAACTTCTTTCCTTTTCCTCATGTTTCCTGATCCTCCACTGAATCTTTTGCATTCAATGGGATATCCACTGTATTCTCAGCTTTCTCCATAATTATGAGATCTCTGCTTGTTGTGACAGAGTTATTTTCTGGGTCATAAACCATGTTCTTCACATTTCTGCATATCCAACCAAAATGAGTTCTTGGCCTTCTATCCATTTCAACCTTTCTCTTTGGAATATGCATTAGCTTTATTTGAAAATACGAACGACTTTAAGTTAATTGTTCCCGTTCCAAACTTTCTATGGAGTCATATCAAAAAAAAAAAAAAAAAAAAAAAAAAAAAAAAAAAAAAAAAAAAAAAAAAAAAAAAAAAAAAAAAAAAAAAAAAAAAAAAAAAAAAAAAAAAAAAAAAAAAAAAAAAAAAAAAAAAAAAAAAAAAAAAAAAAAAAAAAAAAAAAAAAAAAAAAAAAAAAAAAAAAAAAAAAAAAAAAAAAAAAAAAAAAAAAAAAAAAAAAAAAAAAAAAAAAAAAAAAATTTTTTTTTTTTTTTTTTTTTTTTTTTTTTTTTTTTTTTTTTTTTTTTTTTTTTTTTTTTTTTTTTTTTTTTTTTTTTTTTTTTTTTTTTTTTTTTTTTTTTTTTTTTTTTTTTTTTTTTTTTTTTTTTTTTTTTTTTTTTTTTTTTTTTTTTTTTTTTTTTTTTTTTTTTTTTTTTTTTTTTTTTTTTTTTTTTTTTTTTTTTTTTTTTTTTTTTTTTTTTTTTTTTTTTTTTTTTTTTTTTTTTTTTTTTTTTTTTTTTTTTTTTTTTTTTTTTTAGATTGTTTTTTTTGCTTGTTTCGGAATTTGTCGGACACCTGATTTTGTAGTGGCCCGTTTGTTTACACCGATAACATTTTATGACTTTGACAGGTTTTGACGTTTCTGTCACTCTCTGGTCATTTTACTGCTACTATTATTCTTAAATTTCCTGACGATTATTCGCGCAAAGAGTCTCGGAACTGGAAACGAAACAGATCATAATTCTAAAAAATTTAGCTTATTAAGCCCCATAGTCCAAAAGCCAAAAAATTTCGGAAATTACAATCGTTAAAAACCTTTTAAAACCAAACTTAAATTACCTTTTGAATCAGTGTATTTCGTACCCTTCTTACGTTTCACCAATAATTCCCCAAACGGCCTAAGCTGCTTTGGAGCATTATTACCCTTTTACCAAAGTAAAATTTAAAAACAAAACTCGGTATTGTTAAATTGTTCTTTTAACAAAACCCTTTAACATTGTAATTTTTGGTTAATGTATGCATAAAACCTTTATTTTCTAAGCCTAATTAAGGGCTCAAGAAAAAAAAAACATCTAATTATTTAACCTGACTTGTATTAGTTCAGATTCTTCAATTTACTTTTTTTCAAAGGGCCTGGAATTTCATTATTTTTCCTTGCCCATTGGATATTTTTCCTTGTTTTTTTTTTAAAATTCATGGACCAATTGAGTTCCTTTTTGCCCAACCTTTTAATCTTAAAGCGTTGGAGCTCCCTTCTGGTATATCCTGCTAAATCAAATGCGGTATTTTACTTTTCTAACAACCGGAAAATTTTTTTTCCAAAAATTATATAGTGATTTTTTCTCTCCACTGTTTTTTATGCCAAAATTAGGATTTTCGGAAATCAATTCTAACCTTTTAAGGAATTAACATCTAACTTACTTTAATTGGAGATTTAATATTTATTTAATATCATTTCAATTTTTCCAAATGTTTTTAAACCTTCCTTGATTTAAGCTTTCAACAACCTCATAAACTTTTTAACCCTTTTTTAATTTGTTAATTTACCTTGAAATTTTTTTTAAAACGGTTTATAAATTAAATAAATTTGGGTTCCCCTTTATTAAATTTATCCTCTTTCAAAATACTTAACTCCCTTAATAAAGGATTGGGGGAATTTACAAACCCCGGGGCGTTTTTTTGAAATTAAATTTGTCCAAAAAAGTTTCCCCTTCCCTATTATTGTCCTTTAAATTTCCTTTTTGGTTAATAAATTCCCAAAAATCAAATACCTTAAGCATTGCTCAGTTACAGTTCATAGCACAGTTCCGCACTAGCTTTTTATAAATGTTGGTAGTGGATAATTATTTTTTTATCACTGAAAAGCTAATATCTAATAATGTAGTACACCTTTCCTGTAATCACCAAATTTTCACGAATAACCTTGAGTGCTCCGACTTTCAATATGTTGGTCTATTGCCTGATAGGATGTCAGGGCTTGCTCCCCAGCTCGCATCCGCTGCCTCTGAGATTAAGCAACATGAGCGCTGAAAGTGTGCCCTTCTGCATAAAATCAACACTTTAGTTTAAAGGCACCTCAAGTTTCAAGATGTTACCAATTTGCCTATGAAGTAGAGGCTATTTAGCCTTGCTACCATTTTGCATCCGCTGCATCTGTGGTTATGCAATAAAAGGATTTGGACTACTCTGTGGTGCATCCAACAACCACTCTAGGTTATACTCATACATTTTGCTGCTGGCAAAGAATTTTGAGTAATTCATGCTATCATGATTTTCCACTTTGAATACATGGGCTTATAGCTTTCATAAGCTACATTTGAATTTAATGAATAAGAGGAGTTGAACTGCTTTTTTGTGCATCCAACCACTTCTCAAGATTGCTGGGAATCCTACTTTTGGCTGCTAGATGAATTTTAGGAGTGATGAAGAATGATTACGCTCTGCTCATAATTTACATCAGCTTACAGCAAGCGCATATCATCTGCATAAGGAGCTAAGCAATAAGTGGGTTGGACTGCTCCCTATAGCATCCAGCCACCATCTAAGGTCCTTTTAGACCAATGAGTATAATTGTATTTTCTAATACAATTATACTCATTGGTCTTTAAGAAAAGGTTTAGGACCAGAAATAATTTGGCATACTAATTAATCATATATCTATTCTAACAAACATAAAAATTAAATGACATCTTTCTTATAAAGTATGTCATAGTTTCAAAAAAGTCTTGTTAGCAAGAACTGTACCTTTTTAAATTACAATAACTCTTAACTGTGAGTATTTAGTGTGCCATTTGAGTGCCATGCTTAAAAAATTGCAATATAAACAATGTTTCCGCAACATGTATCAGTACTCTACCTTTAGTATATTAACATTCATTTCTACCTTAAGATAATTGCCTTCATATGGCACAACTGTTAAAGTCAATTCCAATAACAGTCAATACAGTATAGTTTTTAATAGAGTTATTCTCTTCAAATAAAATAAAATCTGTAAGCTTTTGAAACATTCCTCTATACCTTGTTCAGTCTGATTATTACCAATCAGATGCTATTATATTTTAAAAAAAAATCATGCTATTTAATCTTTTTGACTATTCATCCGAAGTAATAACGACTCGCTCAAGTTCGCTTTGCCTCCACTTACCGGACTAATTTTTGAAGAAAAAACACTGCCGCGTCTCCAACATCTACTTGAAATTGCTAACTAACAACTAACTAACACTATTTTCTCATATACAAAGTAGTTTCGTTTGTTATTTTGCAATAGAAAAACTTTTTTAATTTACGGAAAGAAATTTGAACTAATTCGAAAGAATCACAAGAATGCAATGACGCTTGACAGCAAAATTGGCGGAAAGCAGGTACCGCCAACTTGAGGTGACATAAATTTAAAAAGCTATGACGAATATTTCTATCTATTTAGAGGACATTTGCATAAATCTATGGAATCATAAGGACTGCTTCTTCATGTCATTGCTGTGTTTTCGAATACATATAATATAATAGTTTTAACAATTCTATGTGATGAAAAAATTTCAAATGGAAGACAATGCCATATTTAAATATTTTCAAAGTCCTAAACGATGTCTGATTCGAAAGGCAGAACGCAAAAAATAATGAATGTATTCCAGAAAATGTATTTGTCGTAGAATCAAGTCAGGAAACATGACAATTTAACTTCGATTATTTTTAGCACACACCAATAACACAATATCGGTGGACACGTATTTACAATTTGATAGCACACAATTTACATAAAAATAAACCAGAAAAAATATTTAACACCTTTTAATTATTTATTTTAGATTTTACCTGAAAAAGTTAGACCACTCATTATACTTTAAACATAGGTATAAATTAAAAATGTATGTTTAATGTTTTAGTTAACTACCTTCACATATTCCGGCTAGTTTTATTAAAGGTTACCGAAAAACTAGGTGAACGTTTGTCTGGCGGGTAAGCAATTAACGTTCCGTACTTGGTAAAGACCATATAACGTGGGTCAAAGCTTTGTGGTCCTGTCGCAATGTTACGTTACACCTACCAGAGAAATTATACTTCCTTTTAACGTATTATTTTATCTGTTGGGATAAAATCTTTCTAATTTACAGAGAACAGAGTAGACAGCGAATTGAACTTTTATTATTCTATTAAAGAATAAAGAATGTTTATTTGATTTTTTATCGCAATCTAAGCTTTAAAGAATCATTTCTTACCTTCAACTGTTAATTTATAACTTTAACTCTTCATCTCTTTACTTTGTTATTAATTAGTGAAGTTTATTGATTTTAGAATTTAAATCTTCAAATTAAAAATGCATATAACTGGTAAAGTTTTATAAAGTCTGTTTGTCTGGAAGTTCTGCACAAACAAAATTCCTAACTTTTTTTAAATTCTTCATATTGTAATATAAATTTCTTATTCAAAAGAAAGTGCTTTGTATTTTGTTTTTTGTTGTATTTGTTGTGGTTTATTAAAAATTATTACATTGCCCTACAAAATTAATGGTTTTATTATTTTATAAAATTTACATTATGCGAACAGAGACAGTGTGAACTGTTATATAAACTTTAACTCGTTAATTCTTCACTGATTTTTATCAAATTAGTAAAGTTCAAATTAAAAGACATTTAGAACAAAAATATTAAAATAATCGTATTTGCTGATCTGTTTATTAAAATAATTTCAAATGATGTCTTAATGTTTAAGTTTAAACAATACATATGTTTCTCATTCCAGAAATAGCACCTATTAGGAGTAGTATTTTTTGATAATTAATATTTCAACTTGTTAGGATTTTTTTTTCGACATTTTTACAATTTAACAGTATGCCTTCTTTGGAATAGAGACCGTCAAATAAATAAATCTAAAAATTATATATATTCTACAATTTCAGCTGAAAGTAATAAGTGAAACAATTTACAAAGTTTATTCATAATTTTTACAAGTATAATCAAAATAATTGTTTTTTAAATAATTATTCTTAAGCAAACATTTAATATTTTCCCAAATCTAATTTTTGTATTAGTTCGTATTCGAAGTGTTACGTTTTACTAAAATGTGTAACAATATTATAGAATAAAAAGAAAATTCCAACCTTTTATTTTTATATTTAAGTCCCGGGAGACTACAATTGCCAGATGAACTTGCTAAATTTACCGTCTCATAATAACATGAAAATGTAATTATCATATCTTAATCTATCCTAATAAATATTTAAGCACAAATTACAAGCCACAACGTACTAACACTTTACGTGTAATATTTTACATTCAAACATATGGACATAAAACTAAGTAACAGCTGAGATAGTCAATAACTCTTAATAAACATCATTTAAAGAAACGGTGGAAAGATACATACTACCGATAAATTTTATCATTATATGGTAGCATGCTTATAAAGTAAGGTGTCGGTGGAGGAGGGGCTAAATACCTCACGGAACCTGGTCCTGATTGCACCTTATGAAGCAGAGTGGCTGTTTGCAAGGAAGCTAGAGGAAACGTCGCCGCATAAACAGGCAATAATGGACTCCACTATGGAGCGGCACCAGAGCTAGCACTATTAGTCAACGGACCAAGTCGCAGCAAGTACAATCGCGCATTATACCAATTGTAACAATCCCTTCTTAATTAATAATTAATAACCAAATTATCGTCGTTGGAAGAGGACGCTATTACTGGAGCACCTTTGGGTTCACCAGGTGATTTCGCTCGCTCATGCGATGGGCTAACGGACCGTATATAATATCAGGTTCCGCTAAAGTCCAATGGACCAAACGTGGTGAAGTCGTTTTGCTGCACTGATTGAGGACAAAGATCCTGTTGATCTTTTACTACGGCAAGAAAATTTATCATCACCAATCTAAAGTAATAAAAATCCAACCAAAAGACATGAGCGTAAGATCACACGACCTCGTTACCTAGATTCGGCGACCATCAGCGCAAAGCTAAAAGCTTTTGCGTTACAATTGCAACGTAAAGGATTTTTGTCTAGCACAAATAAAAACAAATCAGCATGTCTATCATCGAATGCAACTTGTAACTGTTGCAGTGCAGTGTAGTCAATCGACTGGCAGCAACATCATTGTTATTCGAGTAAACAGATATATAAATACTTTTCCTATTGCCAGGAAAAGTATTGCTGGTACTAAGCTAGTTACATGGGTATTTCTAAACGTAACCACAATTGAAGGTCACCACAAACCAGCCAGGATACCTGAAAAAACCGTTTTCAGTCTGTCACCACGAATACCTATTATTTCAAGACGAGGGTGTAAGCAAGTTGATAAGTGCCAATATTTGTATCATTAACTTCAACATCTATTTTTTTTTAAAGCAAACAGACATTGCTACGTACCTTCTACGTCAAAATAGCCTAAACGGGGATAATCGTAAGCAAAAAGTTTCACAAGATTAGTCAAGGATCTCTAAATATGCTTTACAGGTTTTGTACATTTATCCAAGTACCTTAAATCCAAAATACGGAGAGATGTCAGACCCTTAAATTAACCATCAACAACTACTTTAATAGGGTTCTAAACTAACCTTAATTGAAGAGTTTACCTTTCTAAACCAGCAAACTAACTGAAAATCTAGTATTCCTCTTTACCTGAAAGCCATAATTCTATTAACGTGTGTCTTAAAGGTCTTGATCATGCCAATATTTGTATTTTACTTCATCATCATCATTTTTAGCAACCATCTCCGCACGTCTGACTGCCTTTCAAATGAAGCCAAGACGCGGCATCCAACCAGGATCGTTGTCACAAGCTACGGATCTCAAAACATCGCCTTTAAGTTTTGACATTCCAATACCTTAAATCAAATTCGAATGTCAGACCCTCAAATTACCACTTACTAATGGCTATCTATGACAGTATAGTTCAATTGTAAATTTTAACTTTCAGAACAAATAATTCTAGACACATCTTTTGGTCGACAAAAACCAAGATTCCAGATCGTTTTCTCCTGAGCTAGGCCATTCTGACATTTTAAGTTAGTAGTATAGTAATCCTAGTCATCCGGATTAAGGTTTCTCATGTTCATTTCTTCTATAATGGTTTATATGTCTTTTATTGGAAAGATTATCTATAGATCTAATTTAATATTGCTTTAATAGTTTTTCGAGATGATTCTAATTCATTATGATCAACAAATTACAAGAAATAAGTTGTTTTCATGATTTCAAGGGTGATGTTCGAATAAGTTATTACTCAAAATAATTGTTTCTAGCATGTGCAATCGGGTTCTATCAAATATATTTTCGGGAAGCTCCTTTAAAAGATTGCCACTCAAATCTATGTATTTTATCAAGTCGCATCAAACCTTTAAAGAGTCTATCTCCGAGGCGGTAAATTTTTCGTTATATAAATCTAAAATTGTATTTGAGTTTAGTTATCGAAAGCCATTTCACTGATGCTTTCGATTTCATTGCGAGCCAATATAACAGTTCTCAACTCGGATAGAAGTCTAATTCATCTACATCTTAGGCAATGCTTTGAATTGTCTGACAAATCGACCAGCAACGTACTAATGAGTTTTAACAGAAAAAAGTAAATTTATTGTTAGACGGAATAATTTCCTGCAGCCTTCGGTGTATTTTGAAAGAAGAAGATAATAAGTAGCTTAGTTGATTTTCAGGGATATCAATTGCTAAAGTCGTAACTGTATTAAAGAACTCACCCTTGAATGCATTAAGTTGAATACGTAAGGTATTTTTCGATATTTCTTGCAGAAGATTATACGTTATATATATCTGCTGCAATGCTGAATTTTTCAAAAATGAACTCACTTGTAAAGCTTTTAGTCCGACGTCACTTAAACCAACGATTTTCAAAGCTTCGTTCTCACCGAAAACGTTTTGAGGTAAAATGTTTATAAGTGAGTTATGACTTATATTCAAATGCACCAAAGCTCGAAATCGTTTGGAAAATTTCTATAGTAATCTCGGAAATTTGACTATCCGAAATATCTAAATACCAAAGGTTGAATTTCTACTCTTCACCGGTTAAACCAAAAATTCTATTTTAATTCATCGTAAGATATTCCAACGTTGCCTCTAAGTCGTTGAATACTTCGGCAGATATTGAATTTAAAATTTTCTAGATAAATCGAGATAATATAAGGATTTAAAATGTTTGCAAGGGCCTTGGGAGAGCTTCTAATCACGTTACGCAAAAGCACTAAACCGTTAATCCTATCCGAGACTGCTCTTAAGATATCGCTTGTTAAAGCGGTAACTCGGTTGTATCCTAAATTAATTGAAAGAAACTTAGGAAAATTTGATAGCGCCGCTGCGGGTATTGGAAGTATATTGTTGTCTCGTAACAGCAACGTTTGTAAATTTGTTAGTCTGTCGAATGCGTTATCCTTCACCTAAAAAATAATATCTATAAATATTTTTCATATTTTACCTGCTATATCATCTGCGTCGCTAGTTTAAATATAGATATTTATAATAAACATGTTAATTATGTAACGCTCATTGAACTATCAAAGAACCAAACAAACTACTACCAAAGAAGTGAGTAAAACTTTTATTTGTTAAATGAAATTGTAATAATAAAATTATAAAATTCATTTGAAATTACATATAATAAACAATAATCAATACTAAAATTATAAAGATCTCCAATAGCTTCTTAAAAATTAGTTTTGAAAACCAAAAATGTTTGTTTTAAAAAAAATGTTATGATGGATAATTTTATGTATGCTTACTTTCAACACAAGTGGTAAAATGGGGGTCCACTTGACGCGATTTGCCCATATGTATCGTAAACTTTTACAATGTGTTTCCGGTATCATTTCAGGTAGTACTGTCTGCTAATAAAATTATATTCATATGTATCTGTTTTTAAATTATCCTATTAAATTCAATATATCTATGTGTTCCATTTAACTCGTATTAAATATTTTTTTTATATCTCTTTGTTCTTATTATATCAAAGAGTTTTTCTAAAATATATTTAATAATCGTATACGTTTACTAAAAGCAAAAATATTTAGAATAAATTCGCAATACAAGTTAATTATTTTATAAGTTGTAAGTACTCAATCTTCACAGTGAGTTCACGCCCACGTCCAAATAGCGCAATTCTGAGTACCTGGAGGCTTGACGAAATTATTCCTGCTGAGGTCCAGAACTTGCAAGGATACCAGCGAAGGACTTGCGATCTTTTAAATTTTTATAAAAGCCCCATCATCCACTGCCGATGACATATATTGACTGTATTGTTATTTAAAACATATTTATATCGTTAACGAAAACAAAGTTCCATATTTTGAACCAAGGTAATTTCTTAAAGAAATAATAGAATTTTCGTAAATGTATTACATTATTTCTTGCCATCATACATGCAAAATAAGCTTCAGTCTTAACTAACTTGAAGAATAAATATTTAAAAAGTCCAGTAACTTTCCAGTTTCTTATGATAATTAGTCTGGAATTAACTACATCGCCTGACTAGAATTAAATTCGCCCCTTAATTGCCTATTGCATAACAATAACGAAATGTTATCATAAAAAGAACAACTTCGCCCATTTTACAAATACCGACTCAGACTATTCTATTATGTCACAGACAGATAACTTTTAATAACTACGGCACGGACTTCATATTTTTACGGTCGAGGCGTAGACTGAAAAAAAAAACAATAACCAAATAATAAAAGCAATGACCATTATTCGAATGGTTACTGCTTTTAATTTTGATTATTCCATTGAGCAGTAACCAAGAAAGCCGTCTGAGCTAAAACCGAATAAAATTCATAATCTTGTTATGAGTAACTAAAAAAAATTTAAAATTTGTAGGAAAAACTCTGTAAAATAACAAATTTGTCACAATTAATAGATATCAGAAAAATAACGTTATTATTAAAATTACGCTTGACTGCCTCCGTAGCCTAGTGGTGGACGTGTACTTTAGAAACTGAAGGTCATGGGTTCGAATCCTGCGGGGACTCAACACGTTTTAATTGTTGATTCCTAGTTGGTTAGGGCAATTTGGGCCGATCACCCAATTGTCTGAAAAGTAAGATCATCCATGCGTCAGATGCCTGGAATCCGTCTGTCACTATAAGGCAGGATGTTCTTCAAAAAGAAACTCACGTAACAGTAGTGCTTGCTTACTCTCTGGATTGGAGGTGTTTTTTATTAGTTTTTTTGTTTATTTGTTCGGATATCTCGTTTTAAACACAGATTTATTATGATTTATATTTACTCTCACTTAATTACACAATAAAAGTTATTGCTTAATTGTCAATAAAGTTTTTAGTAGAATTAGTACACTTTACTCGACTATGTCCCCCCCTCCCCCTCTCAACCCATTAAATGGTCTATGATAACGAATATATGACTTAATTTAAAAGGTCCTTTTACCAACCTTTAAAACATCACATCGAATTACAAGTCCCTCTTCCAACCCCCTAATGCTGTTGCCGCTAAAATTCAATTCGTCCAACGCAGGTAGACGGTGAAATTTTGCGGTCGAGAATATCGGATTCAAATTATCTCCGAGCAAGTTGTCTGCTATCAACAGCTTTGTTATATTTTTCCTGACGCCGGCGAGAAGACGATCCGGCAACCGCCTTAAACTATTATGACAGAAATGTAGCTCCTTAAGAGATAAACCGTACGACGACAATATCTGAAATGAAACGTATTTACGTTAACGAAAATGTTACAGTTGAAACAATAAAGTAAAGGTTAACACTTTTTTATATGCCATATTTAAGGTTCAATTATACTTTCTCAAAATAATTCAAAAAATAAAAAACTATCGATAATTAATACGATATTCATCTATCCTGTACAAATCATACTAATAATTGATCACTTTAATGTGTTTAAAAAGAAATAGTTCCATATTTTATAGATACAACACTTAATCAATATTTGTATTTTACAAAGTCAGCTGTCATAAACATAGAGTTAAAGCACAATAAAAATCCAAACGTCATCAAAGTTGTGAACAACTTTAAACTTTTATTCATTTTATCCGTTGACAAACCAGAAAGGGAAGATATCTTAACTTCTTAGTGGGGGAATGATTGCTACGATTTAATAGTACACAAGGAAATACTTTCAAAGTTTTAAACTAACGCAAAGTGCCTAGGGTACAACTGAATTTTGAAGAAGTTCAACAACGGCTATCTTTGCGTCTTAAGGATAGGATAGTTATGTTGGTCGAAACGTCTTTATACCACATTATCTAATATAATTTTGTGAAGTTTCGTTGTTATAGGTAATCATAGTTTCTTGACTTTAGTCTATAGATGTCGAACCATAGCATTTCAAAATGTTAAAACATTTGAAGTTGAATTTAAATGGTTAAGGCTTGGGGACTGAATAAACTTTAAAACATTTATAGCCGCCGATTATTGAATTATTTGTGATGAAAAAATATTGCATGTAAATGCAAGAATGAATTCTTGTTTGCATAATTCACATGAGTGATAAAGTGTCCTTAAAACCAGATCACAGTGTTTCTTTCATGATATAAAAGGGTGATTAGCATAATTATTGGCTTTATTTCACTTTATTTAGTGTTTGCTCAAGGTTAATAAACGGTCCGTCCGCATCATTATTGAAAAAGAAATACTTGTAAACACATTTACGTATAAATTAAATTATAATGACTCGTATATATCGTGTGACAATGTTTACTTTTCGTCAAAATGCTGTATAACATTTAAATATACGGGTGTAATAGAATAAAACGAGTTGTTAAGAAGAAAGATAATTTTTATCGGTCTAACCTTGATTTTGAAAACAAGGATTACATATTATGTTATTTTACATGATCATTAAAATAACATAATATGTAATCCTTTTATTACAAAAATTTTGAATCGTTTGCTGAATTAAACACACATAGTATAATATCGTTATTTTATCAAACGATTGGTTTTAGTTGGTTGCTAATAACCAATCGTTTATACTTTAAAATTAATAAGTTAACTCCAATATTATTAATGCGACTTAAAAAGACGTAATAACGAATAAACTTTAAACAGACTCTTTAATTAAGGAGTAAACGCGAAACGTAAATTAAAATTGAAGAGATGTGCAGGTTTGTACACCAAAGCGCAACATTTTACAAATTAGGTCATGACGTCCATTCCATTTAGTGTAACATTTTTAAAGCGAGGCAATATTTTCTGCTTCTCAATGCGATTTGTTTATTGTGGATGATCGCGTGCGGGCTGCGTAAATAGAAAACGGATTTGCGTCATATACGGTCAATTAATACGTTGTTAGTGAAATATAAATTGGCACGTTGAAGTCGATATTTTACAATATCAAAGACTAAATATAACGAGTAAATTTGATACGATTTTAGCCATATTATTCATTTGATAGAAAGCATCCTCCGTAACATATAGGTATACCTTTCTTACAAACCGTATCGATTTGTTTATCGTTTTTCCCTGGTTAATTAGGACACAGTAAGGTGATCGTCTAGTTTTTTTTTAAATAAGATAATCCAAGAGTCGAATGAGCATGAAAAAAGGTTGGCCTCGGTTGTCAAGACTACCTTTGACGTTACAGGAAGTCAGTGCCTTTTAATTTACTGTCCACGAATACTTATCTGACTAATGCTAATGCAGTATTTGTGACAATTTATCCAAATAGCACTAGTAATTACATTATTTAAGGGTCAGTTAATTAAACTCCTTGGTAATTGGAGCTAGTACTTGCGCAGTACAGCTTTGTGACTAATTGAGTAATGAGCTTATCCAATATATATATTTAGTACAGCCACATATATTACTATATGTTTATGATATATTGTTCTCACCTGCATTGGTAACGATTGCTGACCATCCCAGCGCTGACTGAAGGAAACTATAGGAGCTCCATACGGCAGAAGAAAATCTCCAGCAAACACCACCCTGTCGTAGTTCATCAGGATGCCAAGTTGCAGTGCTCGGTCGACCTGCACTTTGCAACGAAATGGGTACCGCAAATCATTGTTCAGTCTGAGCACGGGACCCAATATTGCTGCCCGATTATCCAGGTTGTCATAAACAGCAGCAGTAACTTCCACATCTTGGCCTGGAAGAATATATTTGATATTTTAATTAATGTTTTCCGAAAAGTTGATAACTTTTTCAAGCTAACATCTGTGTGAGGAAAATGATATGTTAGCTATGATGATAAGAATGTGTTTATTATTTTATGGTGTTTGCAGTGAATATGAATAAAAATTAGCTACGAAGGAATATTCAACAAGGAATGTATCGTCAAGTAATAATAAAAATTGTATTTAATTGTGTAGTGACTTAGTGTAATTCCTTATTGTATTCTGTCATAAAGAATAAAAAATAAATTGCTGGCAAAAACGGAGTAAACGTTAGGTATTAAGTAAATGCTACACTCCGTGGACTTTCTAAAGTGGCTACGGAATTATTTTTTTGATAACGGGTTACTCTTGTAATGGTAACAACTATATACAATCAAAAAACAAACACAATTATGAAAATTCTTCTCAATAAATTGTTCTAAGAATTTCTCCTCAAAGTCAACCTAAAATACTAGACAATGTAGCAAAGAACTACAATAAATAGAAAACTTTAGTGAAGACCACATAGAAAATTCTAAAATATTGTCACATTTTACTTCAGAAACATTTCATTTACATACACTGCCACTTATATTACAAAAGGAACTGAAATATTAAAATTGTCCGTATACATTACATATGAGAAAGAGTTGCATTAAAATAAAACTCACAGGTGCTCTTACAAAGGTTTCACATTCATAACGTCTCAGAAAAACCCTTTCACCTATGCCTTATAACAATATTAAAACAAGATGCGTTGAATCACTTAATGAATATTAATCACTTACTTTAAGTTATTATTACCACTTTCACTTTCACTTTCTATTATGTGTTTTCTATAATCACATGTCAATATTAGCTAAATATTGACTACTGACAACTGGACATCTACCGAAAAATAAACTAATAATAATTACATTGCGACTACAAGCGTTTGGTGTCGTGTCTTTAATTTACACTATTTTACACTATGTTTATAAATACTTTTACGAAAAATATTTTATGTGTAAATATGAGTATAAAATGTTTTTTTTTTCTTATATTATTACATAAACTACGACTTAGCTACACAAACAAATGAAATTTCAGTGTCGGTTTGTAACATCAATATGATCATTTTTTAAAAGCACACATTCTGATTGTGATATATAACCAATATATATAAAAAAACATATGTTATTTCATTTTTGTTAGTCTGATTCAAGATAGGGAGGCACTCTCGAAACTGTGTCACAGTGCCGCTCACTTAACGCTCTCCATAAGCAACCATTTAAGAAAGTGAGAGACACGCGTCTCTCTTGCTCGGGCGCAGTTGGACTGCTTAAGTGAAAGAGATACAGAGAAAATGAGAAAGAGGGTTAATCCTTCTTCCTACTATACGAATAAATATTCACGTTACAATCAATTTACCACTAAAATACGTTAAAAAAGACGACGACGAAGACGTCGACGAAAAGGAAACATTTTTTTCTTACTAACAACTAACAGAATTATTATAATATTTTTTTTACACGGAGATAAAGTCATGCGCGTCCGCTAATCATGTAACTTATTGTATGATTAATTGCTGTCAAAATATAAAATAGATTCATAATTTTTAGGTATATGATAGCACCACATTCAATTTACACCTTGTTTATTATTTTATTAGACCAACGCGGTGGTACGTGTAAAACACTAGTATTATGAAATAATACTTGGCACTATATTGAACAACTATATTGAATTGACCTTATTGCTTACTTATAGAATTTTTACTCCTCCCGTTGCTTTGATAAAAAGCAGCTTAAAACCTGGCTACCACCGATAATGCATATCTATAAGTCAGAGAGGCAGCCTGCATTATAAAGCAACACGAAAAATATATTTCTTACTTGATCCACAGACCTTAGCTAAACTTAAATGTATAAGTACTACAGAAAATTTTAGTCAGTGTGTCGGTCAATATGTTTCGTTGATCACGGTCTCAGCAGAAAGAAATTAAATTAAAAATATGTTTTGGATAGCCCATTTAGAGACTTAGGTTTTTTAGATACCACAAGCTTTAACTTTTTGTAGAAAATTAACAATAAATTAAGCTAAAATTATTTTTTATGTAAATACTGAAAAGGATACTTTTTAAATGTCATTCCGCTTGTTATGGGCCTTTTCGGGGACTTGGAATATAAATTTCATGATATGGTTCCATAACATTTAATACTCGACATTCCAACACGAAAGGGTGGCCTCCGTCCTGCATTTAATTACCGTGAATAAAATACTTGGATTCAAAATTATAATTTAAAGAACTTTCATATACATAACCTACACTATCAATATTATATATATATATATATACATATATGTGCATACGAGTATGTAATAAAAAATTAAAAGTAAAATGCCGTAACCATAAAGTTAAAAAAAACACTGTACTTAACTTAAAATATTTATATGTACGCTTGAGATCAGATATTTAATTTACAATTTCTGTTACACCTAAATTTTTTTCTATACTCTGTCAAAAATTTTTGTATACTGTGGTTTTAAGGTACATTTTTCTTTCTTTCTATTTGAACTCATAGTCTCTGATTCGTAAAACAACGACTGTAAGCGAGCATACCACTAAAACACGAACACAGTTAACAAGTTTATTTAATTTCTTCCAAAGCTAAAACATAAATACTACTTTTAACAAAAAAGAATATAACAAACCAAATAAAGGTATTTGAGCGAAATATGCTTTATATCAAGGAACTTACGGTAAACCATTTTATTATTCGTAACGTCTCACAAAAACCCTTTCAACATTTTCATGCAAGAAGACAAATTTAATAATGTTCTCTATTCACGTCAGCATTGTGTATTGAATTTTCTCGTGAAAATTAGTTGGAACGCGAAAAATATTTCCATAATTTAATAGAAATAGGGTGTTGCCCTGGTTAATTTTTTGCTTCAATAAACAACCAAACCATAACAACCCTCTGTTTCAGATAATTATTTCTTTTATGTACGAGATTATTATACATATCAAATCCACTAATTTATGGATTTTTGCGTTACTTAAATATATTTATTCCCGACGTTTCGGATTCATGGATTTGATAAGAATCTGTTTGTCAGAAACTGTTCCAGGAACAATCGAGACATGGATTCACTTTATACTCTTTCTTACTATCCAATTACGTTGAAATAATTGTGAAGGAAAACTAATGTGGATAACAGAACAAGTTAGTTTGTTGCGATTGACGGCCCGCTTGGCATAGTGGTTAGTGCCCCTGACTATTGCGACAAAGATTGTGGGCTTCTCGATTCCCTACACAGGAACCACTTCACCAACATATGACTGCCTTCTTTTTGCAGATATTACATTTTAAGAAAATGCACGTTAATAGATATAATATAGGTAGTTTAGCCTAGTTAGACTCGGAAGAAAAGTTAACATAATAACTCAGTTGTTATGGGTACCTTTGTTTAGATTTATTCCCCGATTGAAGAAGCAAAATTATAGTATAAATTAAACAAATACTCCTAAAAGTTGAGTAGACATATTAAGATATTGAAGCATGCACTTAGCAATATTATTATATATAAATAACTTGAGGTTGCAAAAAAACCATTGATACTTAAAGTTATTTATTAATACAATAAAATATTACATCCACCTAATTTTGATGAGTTACACAAGCTTCTGTTACGTGCATCGTACAAATGAATAAGGATTTTTGCCTTACGAGTTACGAGTATTTTATTTCTGAACTCGATATTCGACTCTCATTCATTAAGTAAATCAAGTCCTAATAATTTTCGATATATTTTTTTTCTTTCATTTCCGTAGAACAGGGAAAGTAATTGAATAATCGGTCGTTAGTTACTTAAAATGAGTCGTAATTTAAATTTTATGAACATAAACTAACGGCTTTAGGACTTATAAAAGATTGGTAAGCGCCTGTGTATACCCTAGTTGCCTCTGAATGTGAAAATTGACTTCTATCTTGTTTTTTTTTTTTTTTTCTAGTTATCCCCTGACATGAGTGATCAGGGACCTTGGTGCTCTTTTTATTTATGTTCTTTTAAGTTTTGAATATACTGTTTCCAGTTGACATGTTTCGTTTGTAGTGTCATTTATACATTTCATAATATCCGTTTTACTTTACTGTTACGATTACAACATTACATATCATATTATATACATCATAAAATCCAGTTTCTACTTTTCATTTATGTTTTCTTTGCTGTGATAATTAAAATTTTAACATATTATTTTGACAATTATAATTCTGTTACACTTTCATTATTTTGCTACATTTCTACTTTTCAGGTAGTTTACATTTATTTTCTGTTTACATGTATATCATAATATCCGGTTTCTACTTTACATTTATTTTTCTTTGCTGTGATAATTTAAGTTTTAACATGTTATTTATACAATTATAGTTACTTGAAAATTTTTACTTGGTTTCTTTCATTCATTTGTCATTCCTACTTTTCAAGGTAAATTTACATTTGTTTTCTGTTTACGTTTGCTTTTGTGACATTTTGCTACTTACATTTAATACATGACAGTTTTGTGCGAATTAAATTTGTGCATCTAAATATGCATAATTTAATATCAAATTTAAAGACTAACTTATATTTATTGCTACTTTAATGACGACTAATTACTTTTAATGACTCTACTTTTATTCTCTTTTCTTTGTGGTTGATAGCGGGACTTAGGCAGTGGGATAGTACTTGGGATGTGGTTAAGTTGGAATTTGTGCTCTTATTATTTAGTCACAGCGTTTTGGCCACAATTTCTCAGAATTGGTCTTGTTTAAGTCACAATTCGCTGGATTATAAGGTTGTTCTGTTCCATTTTGATGTTTTTTAGCCAGTAGTTGTTGTCAGTTTCAATGACAGTCGTTCCCTTTTCAGTTCTGGTGGGGCGCATTGGGAGGTGGCTTAACAATAAGCCACCGACGATCCTGCAATGCGTCCCCCTACTTCGGATCGGCAAGTATCACTGAAGGCGTTGTGGTTTTGCCTACCGGTGTTTTGCCTTTGTGCAGTTTTTGCACGACGGTTGCTCATTGGCCATCCAGCTCGCAGCAGTTTGCTCTCATGAGGGGCCCCACAGTGGCTGCAGACTTCTGCGGTTTCGCTGCAGAGGCGTCTGGCATGACCATATGAGAGACACCGCGAGCACCTGGACCAGTGTGATTGGTCTGCCACTTTTACCTTTGCAGATCGACATGCAATTTCTGCTAAGATTCCCCATATGCGGTGATACTGTAAGACTATGTGAGGTGAGGGTTTTCGTCCTTTTCGGTACTTACCTCTAATCGGAGGTCTTCCTCACCACCTCACCCAATAGGATGTTTGTTTTGGTTTTTTATAGATAAAGAGATCCCTCAACCGTTGCTTCCCACTACGTCAAAATAATTTAAAGTGGATCTTTTTTTTTATCTCTTCCCGTTAGGTTTGATTCTTCATTTATTTTATTTTTAATTTTTTTCCATCCTAATTTTTCCGTGATAATTTTTTCCGGTCCGCGCTTTTCTAAATGGAATCTTGGGGTCCCTGATCTTTTGCCCAATGACATTTCTAATTCTGTCAATCCCCTGTCCCTGTTTTCCTTAAATCCAAAGTACCGTTACCGGTGGAAAGCCATTGACTTCGGGGAGGTTTTAGTTTTTGCAGCGACGGTTTGGGTGGTTTTTCCCAGAGTGTTTTTCCTTTTGCTTAATGTCTTCTCAGTTTTTTTAACTTCTTTTTTGTTTTTCCAAAAGTTTTTCTTTGTTCATCGTTGTTTATATCCTTCAACTTTTTTTTGTCAATTCCAAGGATTTTCTTTTAATTTTTTCTTTTAATTCCGTTTGTTTTATTGTTTGGGCCAGTTTTTTGGGTTTTTTTATTTTCTTTCTTGGTTTCCTATATTCTATTGCATTCCTTAGTATTGTGCTCTGTGATGTTTTCTTTCAATTTCGTAATTTCCGCCTTTCTTTCCGACCTACCACATTTTTTGTTTCCGTTTTTTGATTGTTTCTTTTGATTTTTGTTAATTCTTTTTTTTTTCTTCTATAATTTTCCACTTAAAGTTTTTTCCTAAGCAGTTGATCATTTTTCTTTTTTTCTGGTCGTAATTTTATTAGGTCTTGTTGTTGGTTAATGTGATTATTTTTCCTTCAAATATCTTCGGTATCTATATATATTCTTCTAGGTCGATCTCTATATTCCCTCCCATTTCGTATATGCTTCTAGAGTAGGTTCCAGATCTCTAAATATGTCAAGTTCATAGGCAGATAATCGTAGTTAAATTCTTTATTACTTTCCTCTTCTTTTTTCTGCGTAGTTGTTTTAAATATTTTCAGTACGTCTTACGGCAACATAGAGTCTTCAATCCATTTCTTCTTCAATTTCTCTCTTAATTTGATGTTTTGGTAGGGTGACTCTTACTTTAGTTTGCACATTACTTTGCTTCTTTTATTTGTATTACTATTTTATTCCTTTTTCTTTTTTTATCTTCCATTACTTTTTCTTCTTCTTCTTACTATAAGTTTTTCTAGTTGTTCATTTCAATCATCTTTATGTTGTTATTATACTTCTTGTAATGGATTTTTCTCATTCTTAGTAGTAATAATTATAAATTGTTCTGGTTCTAACTATCGCAATTCTGATCTTTGATATGGTCCAACTGTTAAATTAGGGCGGTTTCGAATTGTCCCGAGTTACCATCTTTGTTCAGAGGTAAGTTTGGCAACAAATGGTGTTACGCCACTCATAGGAGTAGGACTTGAATTAAGACCTTGAGGTTGAAGAGGTTTGTTAGGAACCTTAAATATATTACTATGTTGGTTATACTTGGGTTGTGGAGCACGATCATTTGTTGGATGCGGAACGGACTACATGATTTGCCAGGGCATTTGGTTTCCAACCCTGCTATGGACTCGGTTATTGTATCGAATGGGTGTAGAAATGTCGGATGTGGTTGCATTTGCGACTATCTGGGAATAATCAAAGGAATAGATTTTGGGTTGAAATTATTTAAGGCGGGCAGGGCAGGTCTGGGGACAGTTGCTATCATTCTTTATAAGTAGTTTCCATCTTTATTACGCTGTTGGAAGTACAATGTATTTAATTTCACTTGTACAAATTTGTGTGTGCTTTTTCCGGGCTTTCCAAACGCTAATTCTATTAATTCTAGAAACAATGGGTTGCTTTAATTCGCGCAATAAAACTTGAACCGTTAACTTTTGATATAGCAATAGCTCAGCTTCAATTGTAGTGTTCATATTTTTATGTAGCATTACGTACATCATAATAGTCTCAAAAAGTCTCTGTACCCGCTCATATAATCTATTGAACGATTTTATGAACGTGAAGAACAAGAAAAGCAATTCATACTCAAAATTATTTATTAATACAATAAAATATTAGATCTAAAAGAGGTGACTCTACTTCGAAGTGTGAATATAGAATGTTATGCTAAAAAGAATTTCGACACCGAGTAAACTGCACCGGAAATGTTTACTTGTTGCCTCGTGCCGGACGGCTCTGATGTCAGCGTTGCAACGATGCAGATTCCGTAGGTTATATATATAAACAATTTGTAGTACATTGTATTAAGTATATACTTATAGTCCGTGTAATTTCCATTCCAGTATTGTATCCAACTTCCCGCCATCGCATCGCGCCATTTCCATTCTCATTCATGGTGCAATCGCAAAACAATTTCCATGAATTATGAGAATGAGAAACGCGTTTGATGCATAGATCGTCGCCAACACATGTTGAGAATGTCTACAAGTACTGCCCTACTCTTTTATTTTGTTCTACAGTGAAACAGTTGATTTTATTATACTCGCCATATATTCTCAAAACCAATGTTAAAATATTCTGATGCCTTTTGTAAATATCAATTACACGATGTAGACAATCTTTCATCAATATTTTATTTAAAAACTATATATATATATTAAAAAATTTAAATCTTAAAATACAACATTTTCAAAGTTGCAAAATATTGTGTGCACACCAACCACGAACACGAATCATTCATGTATTTCAGAAAATTCTGCGATATTTACAAATAGTTATATATTAGAAATGTAATCCTAAGAAATTTTAAATTTGCGGTTTATTTCATAGCTGGAGTTTACGCATCCACCCTAAGCCATTTATATTAGAAATTAAATTTTAATAAAACAGTTTTTTTTTTCTTTCGACGTATAAACATTTGAGCATAAAACATAAAACAGTAAACAAATTAGCATTGTACATCGCCTGTTAGTCTAATGAGGTAGTTTAAAACAAAACCCGTTTATACTAAGAAGATTTAAAAAAATGTACTAGAGACTTTGCTTTAGCTCTCGTGTAAAACGAAATATAATTTCTCATACAACGACTAGAATGAAAATGAAGATAACATTTTCGTAAATACACAAACTGTAACGTTACCGCATCAATTCTTTACTTAAAATAAGTATTATCATTGCCGTTTTACTTACATTGTTTCACTTGAAATACCCTTTTTTCGTAACTTTTAACCCTCTCTTGTCGTATGTTACAGGATTTATCTTTTGTATTTTTATTTTTCAGTCCTTGATCTCATATAAAAAAATATCTGTAATTATTAAAACATCACAAACCTTAAGGCCTTGTGATGTTTTTATAAAATAAAACAATGTATCAACTTTTTTTATATGTGGGAATACATTTTTGCTATAATAATAAATAATTGTTGTAAGAATGTACTAAAAATTAGGAGAATTAATTTACTAATAATACTAATGTCTTTGAGTAATACAAATTAGATTTAGTAGTAGAAGAATCAGAGAATGTTGGGCAATCAAATTGACGAAAGAAAGAAGAGAGCATGCAGCGGAGATGGGAATGTTGAGATAGATGAGGAGAGACAAAGAAAGATAAAACGGTACGGGCACGTTATGAGAAAGAATTAATGTCATTTACATAAAAGAATGCTAGAAATGAATATCGATGGACGAAGAGCGATAGTTAGACCTACAATGCGATGGATCGACTCTGTGAGAGAGGATATGAGGATATGAAAGAAAGTAGTAAGCACAGAAATGGCGAATAACAGAGGGGAATGACACAGTAAAACCTATTGCGCCGACCCTGTATATGTGTTATAAGTCTTTTAACAAAAACGTATTTACGCCACTGTAGTCTTTTTAAAATTATCATTAAATATTTAATATGAAATATATTGATATTTCTAACAGGTGTTTCTAAAATGTAACATTAATGGACGCTCTAAAAATCTAATGATGCCAGTAAGTATAACTTTTAATACAGAAGATTTTGCAAAGCATAACCGTTAAAATATCTCATAACGCGTCTGCAAAGCCATTAAAGTTTATGTCACAGTAAAAGCCATTACATGGCGACATAATTTAAAAGAGTAAATTTTATGGTGTGACTAACTTTTCTAACATTTTTATAAAAAATTAAAAGGTGTAACAATACATAGCATTATGTTCCTGTTTTTTAATATTTATCGTATTACGAAATCGAATTAAATATGTTTACAGGTACAATGTTTGCGGTTTTTTAAAAATAAATTTTAAGCTAATAGGTTTATATTAAGCGGTAAACACTGTTACGCTTATAACGTGGAAGCTGACGTAATTTCAAACGAATTTAAATAGAATGAAATGCACATATTTTTTAAAAAAAAAAAGCTTATTAAAATGACTTTTTCGTTTTGTAAGTCCTCACAAGATAAACATTGGCAAGCTAATAATAAAAATAAATAATTTATTACCTTTATTTTAAAAGGAAAAGCAACTTAAATATTACATCTTCGTTTAAGGTTTATTTTTTTCATTGAATTTTAAATAGCAACTGTTGTTGATAGGATCAGGGAAATAATCAACTCTACTAACTTCTTTAAGCGAAATTCTGGCCGAAAAAACAATATGAGCATGGTGAAGAAGCAAGCATGATAACGAAACGTATACTGCATAGTTTATTGCAGAATAAAATATCATCATTCTTAGCCTTTTTTAAAAAAAAATATTTTAATCCTTATACATGTTATTTTGACGTAAAGGCAATGTATTAAAAACTACTAATGTGCTAATATAAAATCCCCGTCGTAAAAAAATAATCCAAAGATGTATATTCAACGTTACTCCGAGTTTTTTTTCGTATGCCTATACTTACTTATAGCTTTATTATTTAGCCAGATATTTTTTGTCCTTATATACTAGGTACGTGTGCATATATTTAACATATGCATATCGAATAGACATACTAAAGCAAGAATCGATATATAACTTGGTTAAAGTGGCATTAATATAAATGAGCTACTAGAGGAGATTTAAGGTCTTAAATATTGATCATAATTCTAATCTGTATTAATTATCTGACTATGTTGTAATAGTTCTGTTATTAAAATCAAAATACAAGCAATGGCTCACTCATTTTTCGAATAAAATAAGTCGTTACAATATAAGTCAGCAGCATCTGTTCGGTCAAAGTACAGTACAAATCTCTACTATAGCAGTTGTTTAAGGAGAATATAAAATTTACATTAAAATGATCCACAAATAGAGTCGCTTTGGTGATATAGCCAGCGGATTATATGCCTGTCGTAACATATTTTTAATTTTTATTTTAGGTAGACGTAATGACTCAAAATATTATCAAGATCTTGTTCCCCCGAAGACTGTGACACTTATACGTAAATGCCAAAGTTTTGTGCTGACGTAGGCAGTTTTTCTTGCCAAATACGTGCGATTGCCAGTAAAGGTTCTGTTGGAGTTTTTATGTGAAATTCTCGTTGTTATTTCGATGCAGTTAGGGTAAAAACTTAATATAAAGGGTAATTTAGGCCAGTGTCACCAATCAATATGAATTGATGGTGGATTGGCTAATACTTTGATAGCAAGCTGAAGGACATCTCAATCTTTCCTATGACCACAATCACCAAGATACACTTTTAGATAAGATAAGGTAGAGCCATTATAATTAAAATAAGAAGAGGAAGTCATTTGGCTATGGTTGTTGTTGCAAAATATCTAAAACAACAAAAAATATTGTAAATCAAATTAAACGAATAAAAATTTGCTTAGTCTTATTCTAAATTGGCAGTACCTGTTGTAAATACGATATCACTATATTCTCAAGTTTTAACTAAACTAATCTTAGTGTCAGTCCTATTATTATAAACAAATAAATATATGCGTGTTCACATATTTTCGACTTTGTAGACTATACAAAAATGAAGGCATATTATATACTTTTAGCCTATGTAAATTTTAAGAAGGCCTACTTTTTAGTTCAAATGAAAGTAATTCTAAACAGACTTTTCAGCAATTATAGCAATACGTTCGTAATGTTACGATATTAAAAATTATGTCTTAAGGCAAAGTTTCCAGTACTAGCCCAATACAGTCCAGGAACATGAATATTTATTTCACAGTCCTCAATCATGAGAAAGCATAGTAAGCGTTTATGTCACTTTTCTGAGGAATCTGAACTAGCGTTCCCAGGCTAATGCAGCGCGCATTATAATTGTAAACTAATTTTAATTCTAATTATGGTTTCGCGCCATAGATAACAAGCCAAACCAAATACTTGTATTTTCGTTGTTAAAAAATGAAATGCAAGTAAGAGACCTGTCGAGAGAAAACATAAAATTTTAGAAGTATTTATGCCAATAAGCAACACTGAATTAATAAAAAACTTCTTGAAAGGATACATTTGGCCAAAAATTAGATATTTTATTTATTTTGAAGAAGAAGAACATCGAAAACAGTTTAGTAAGTTAGTCCTAGCATTATTTAAAAAGAAAATGGTACTACTATATGAATGTACAGAACGAGTCGTGTATGTGGATAATGAAAGTGAGCAAAGACAAATTGTTTTGCAATATCACAAAGGAAAAACATGCCACCGGGGCATAAAAGAAACTTTGGTCAAACTACGAAGGAATTATTGTTGGAAAAAAATGGAGGAAACAGTTGCTGCTGTTATAAATGCTTTTTATGCTTGTCGATCAATGAAATATGACAGGAAACCACTTAAACCATTTTTACAATTAACGCAGACTCAAGATGCAACCTTTCAAGAATTTTTTATAGATTTGTTTTCAATAGAAGATTAAGATTACTATTTAACACTAATAGACGCATTTAGTAAACTAGGACAAGCAATTGAGATTTCCAACAAATCCACACCCGAAGTTATTCGAGCACAGATAAAAAAATTTCCATTCTACGGCATCCCAAAAAGAATCAGTTCAGACCCAGGCAAGGAGTTCAACAATCAGCTCATGAAAGAATTAATTTCATTGCATAAAATAGACCGTCATGTAGGAACAATAAATAATCCAAATTCTATGGGTTTAATAGAACGCTTTCACTCAACCATTACAGAGATATATAGACTTGCTAAGTACGAGCAAAAGTGCACTGACGCATCATCCGTTATGACATATTCCATAATGGCATATAACCATACTGTTCACTCAGCTACCAGTTTAACTCCTTTTGAGGTAATATTTGGCCACACAGATTCCGAAAATCCATTCACAGAATTTGAAAAATCGTATACCCAACAACTAGTTTAAGAACATGAAAAGCGTACTAAACTTCTATACACGCAGCTGGCGGAAAAGATGGCAGCTAATAAACAAAGGGTTAGGCAATAGCAAGGAGGGGAAAACGATGTTGAACTACCAATAGGAAAAACAGTTTTTGTAAAAATATTAATAAGCGTAAGAGCAAAGATAAGCCAAGATATAAGAAAGCGAAGGTTGTGGGTGATACTAAACGTTATGTGATCCCAATTAAAGTAATTACCGAAAGAAAGGATACAAAAGCCCCCATTAAAAATATTAAACGCCCTCCACAGGTGGTGTATTCTGACAGTAGCAGCGACAACAGTCGCTCTCCAACTATAATTACTTAAAGGAAACCCAGGACTCCTACCCGTTAAGGAGGGCCAAGCGTATGTACAAACAGACAGCTGGACTATCATTAAGACTCTTAGCTTACAAAAAAATCTATGATGATCTGATATTATTAATGTCAAAATTTTCCGAATTCCAAAAACTAATGAATCTCAGACAACCTTGTCCTCAGGATTATATTGGCATTTTAGCACACGTACAACACCTGCGTGATATTACTGTGGATAAATATCGTCAACTAATACCACGACGTTCAAAAGAGGTCTCATAAATCCACTAGGATCCATTATAAAAATTGTAACGGGTAACTTAAATCACGATGACGCTCTTAAATACGATAGATTAACTTCTAAGCTAAGTCATGACCAAGTAGTTGTGTCTAAAAAGATAACTATTGTATCCAAAATGTTAGACAGTCTCATAAACACTATCGAACTTATAAGCAAAAATGGCATAATACTTGACACACGTTTAAAGAAAATTGAAAGCGCCTTAGGCGAATTGGTAAATAAAGAAAGTAATCGGTTATCATCCTCATACATATTAGGTTTATTATAGCTTATTTATGAGTAGTTTTCATACATCTTCGCTCATCTCAGTTAAGTAGAGACAGCTCTAGCATTTAGTAAGAGTTCTATATTACACCAATCTATTGTAAATTCTACCGAATTATTATACCATTTAACTGCCTCCGTAGCTTAGTGGTATGGGCGTGTGCTTTAGAAATCGGAGGTCGTGGGTTCGAATCCTACGGGGACGCAACAAATTTTTATTGTTGTTTCCTAGTTGGTTAGGGCAATTTGGGCCGATCACCCAATTGTCTGAAAAGTAAGATGATCCATGCGTCGGATGGGCATGTAAAAAAGTCGGTCCACCCACCAACCCGCATTGGACCAGCGTGGTGGGATACGGTCCAAACCCCCTAATGGATAGGGGTATATTAGGGGAGGCCTATGTCCAGCAGTGGACTAACAAAGGCTGATGATCTGTGATGTGTGTGTGTGATTATACCATTTAAAACTTATATCTCAATCCGAAAAGTTAAGGTATGAACCTAACGAATCAAATTTAGTTAAATTGGAAGAAACAATTTCTGCCAAATCTTATAGTAAGAAAAACCAGATCACGTTTATAATGGAAGTTCCACTTACGGGATAATTGCACATACAATTATTTCAAAATGTATTCCTTGCCTATTTTCCTTGAGCCTAAAAACACAACCCTAGCTGTATTTCCCAAATTTCCATACCTGTTGGCAAAAGGTGTACCTTGTGTGTGTAAAAAAAGTACCTGCCGGTCATAGCTCCATGTCGTACGCTCGCCGCTGGAGATCAGTTCCTGTGTACTGAGGATAACCGAGTTTTATATCCGGGGCAAACTTGCGAAGAACAGCTAATGAAGTTCGCTAATAATCTTAGTTATTGCGAACAGCATCCTATACATATTGAAGACGTCAAGGTCCAGAAATCAAATACCGACAATTCTCCTCACCAAATTAAGAACATCAGTAACCAAACAATGTGACGAAGATTTAACCAAATATTCGGTATTTGGGACGTATCTTATCACTGTCGACGAGCTTTGTGACCTAGACATCAACGGAATTCGGATTCGGCATCACCGGGTCTACAAGAGAAGGGCTGCGGTGACACCAATTCCGGTCATCAATCTACCCTCGCTGCACTCGAATGCAACCATATCTAGCGCACGTACAGTTAACATGCGTGAAATTAATCTTGACGACATAAAATTCATGTCATATACATTGAAAAATTGTGAAGTGTTTGACAGTGTCATATCATCAAAGACAGATCCTAAATTCAGTTCTGTAGCCTATAGTACTTTATCTTTTGTAATCTTAATCATTTTGTGTTCATGTTTCTATGTTATGTGTTTAGATGTAAGATTTTAAAATTTATAGACTCTGCACGAAATCATCGGAATATGCCAAAAGTAGCGAATCCCGATAATTTCTCTCTTAGGGAGGGAGGAGTTATGCATCCCCCTCACCCTTCTGTATTGGATTAGAGAGGGCTTGTTCAGCAATTTCGCAATATAGCCATTTGAGCCTTTCTCACAGTCCTCAACCATGGGAAATAAAATAATATATATATGTATATATATATATAAATGGCATTTCAATCCAGAAAAAAGTGTGTCGTTTCATAAAATCTCCTATTTTTTTAAAAACGAAGATTTTTTCTTCTTTTGACATAATTTAAATATCTAAATTATTGTAACATACATAAAACGATGAATATCAGCATTTAACTTTAGCATTAATTTAAGTTAATCTAAAAATTTGCTTACATTAGGTATGTACTTTTAACAATAGAAATTTTAAAATTAGTTCATTGTTATATAATCATCTTACCACAAAGTGATTTAGAGACATTATACTTTCAAATCAAAACTCAGACAACTTTGCAACAGGCAGGTCACATAAATTAAGCAAAGCTGCTCATCTTTTACCATGTAGTATTGCGTAATAGAGAAAATTCTAACTTACTATTTTACTGCTTTGCAATGCACTCTGTATTTTGTAATCCATATTAGAAATATACATGTAATTTAAAAAATATGATGTAATTTAATTTAATTCTTTATCTAGTAATACTTCCAAAACACGCATTTGGAACTTTGAATATAACGATATATATATATTTTTAATGTGCAGCATATTGCATAAATACCTAGTTTTTATTCGCGTAGAAAATATTTATATATATATAGTCCATCGCATGTTGATACACGCTTTATTTTTTTATTACACGATCCAATTGTAAGATATATATGTATATATTAATGTATGCTTGTTTGTCTATTGCATGAGTACAGAAATTGTTCTTAATAAACACAACAGAAACCTCATGCAATTGACAATGTTCGCATGTTGAAAGTAAATAAAGCGCCGAACAGTCTATTAACATTGTTTCCTGGTGTGTCATTACTAAACCTAATTTCCCAAACTATTTTCGATAAAATTTGGAAAAGCAATGAAGTTTAATTTATAAATTGCTACTGAATTGCTTTTCTAATAAGTATTTAGCAAGTAATTTGCCAAGTAGTAGATAGGAGTTCTTTACATAAAAAGTTTTTTAAAGTCCAAGTCAAAAGGTTTTATTTCATTAAGGTTTTGCTTTATCAAGCTCTCAAGGACGCCAATATCACTACGGTTCGAAAATATCGAACAGTCTAATGCAGAATTTACAAGAAACTTGCAATGTAAAGTACATTCTTTACTTTTTTTTAATACAAAGTACAGAATTCATATCGAGTAAGTACAACGGACAGCTCTAATGTAGGTCAACTAATTAACTAACAACTTTCAAGTACAGAGCGGAATTTTTCTTTAAACATTAACGTAATTTGTATTTTAAATGAAAAATAAATTTTGATTAGTAATTATGGTCCTCATTACTTTACAGAAGCTGATATCATAAAGATCTTTTTGATTATAACATAATTTTTTAAAACATTTTATGACATACGACGATACTATCAAAACTCCTTTTTTCATAATATGACTTATCTATTCTGGAGATCACAAACTGCTCCGACAAATAATTTGTATAATAAATATTCAAATTAATGTACATAAATAAGAATTGAATTATATAAAATAATAGTTTACATAAATTAATCTTTTATTGCGTTCAAACCTAGGCTGCTATTTCCAACTAAAGTCACGTTTGTACAGTCTTAAATAATTAACGTAAGATTAAAGAACGTTATTTTCATATACATTTGTTATACAACCTTTTCTTTAAAAAAAACAGTTTGTATTATAAATATTACAAACCTTAATTAAAAACTAGCGGTCAGTCATAGTTTACCTAATGCTAAGTTAAAACAACTTTTTTATCGTTGATTTCTAGTTGGAAAGAGCATTGAGGACTGATCACCCAATTGCCTGAAAATAAGATGATCGGTCTATGTTTCTATAGGCATGAATATAGGCGGTACAGGTCGTCAAGATTAGATTTAGCAGCCAATGCCGACTGACGTATAAAGGGTCCGCGATTTTTTTAATTTGATGATGTATAGTTTCGACGGAACTCTTATTTCCGTCGACATTGACGCTTTACTAATACAATCGGCAACAGTAACTGGATATTTTGTTTCTATTTTTTAGAATTCGCGTGGAAAGTAAACTTTCACTTTCGGTCTACACATGGCGTTTAATTACAACTGCAGAAGAAACTAACTACGTAACATTATTCTAATTATATAAAAATTACAATACAGTTCATATGTTTTACTTTTATCCTTGAATGAAATATATACGAAAGGGAGAAGAATGTAAGCACAAAATATGTTCTTTATTTCATTTTTGTACGCTTTCACAAATATTATATTATGTTATTCGTATAGCCCACTATAGAACTTGAAGAGAACCAATTTCAATTATGGTTTTTAATTTCTTTTTACAATATCGAATAGTCCAATTTTAATATTCCTATGTTTTTTTATTTTTAGAGTAGAATATTAGCTCGATTATTCTTATTGTGCTCGCACGTTTCTATCATCAGTGTTTTTCTATAATTACAAGATGTGTCGAACCGAATGACGTATCTAAAAGCATCCTAAATTATTATTTCTTATTATAAAACTCGTTTTAGATACTTACGATCCAAAATATCTCATTTCTCAGAGTGGCAAGTGTACTTAGGGCGTTTTGTGCTATATTTCTTATGATCCAGCTTTATCATTTAAGATCTCGTTAACATTAAATATAAAAAAGTTTAATTAAACTGAAGCTGAAAAAAGTAGTTAAAAAAAGTAATTAAAATTGACAGAAATTTTATACCACAAATAAGTAAAAAATACACCAAATTATATATAAAAATAAATCAGATTCAATTTACAGACCATTGATGTGGGCAAAAGCATTCACTGAAAACGGGTCGTTTAAAAAATTCCGCGTTAAACAATACTGCCAAATTGAATACTTTGTTCAGCCCATACCCACCAGTTGGAAAACCGTGCAATTTTTAATTAAGTTATTTAAATAAAGATCTAGCTTTATTTCTGGGCTGCTGAAAACAAAAAATATTAAACAGAGCTTTTTTGTAGTGAGTAGTTTGTAGTAGGTAAATGAACATAAAATTGGCAAACTGGGCTTTAAGAATTTATAATTGATATTCACCCCTGTTATGCTCGTAATTTTTATAACATTCATAACTGATTTAGCCAGAAATGAGCATTGTTTTCTCTTGATATAATTAAAAGTATTGAAACGACTTTTTCAAGGGTTTTGTTTTTATATTTAGCTTACCAACATGTCCAAACCATTATTGTGAATTGCTTAATGTCTTTGCAGTTCATTAGCACAGTTAACAGATCCTTTGCCAAACTAACAGCGCATGGTGTAATTGGCACCTTAGACATATGTCAAACGGACAATCGAATTGATGGTCGGTAGTGGTATAAAGAGTCATATTTTATAAAGGTCAGAATAATTCTATTGTTATTTTAAATTTAATCGATTTATATTGTTTTAAGAAATATTAGATAAAACCTTTTTTCTTTTATAAAAAATTTTATTCTACAAGTACATTCTTTCTGGTCACTGAAACCGCATATATATACTAACAATTACACACAGTACAGTAATTTGCAATGCAAATTTAATTAAAGCGAACTCTCACCGAGAGAAATCTTCCCACCGAATTCCATTCCAGAGGCGCCAGAAAAAGAATCGTCACAAATCCCTAATCGTAAAGTGAACCTATCATACTAAAAAGACGCTACAGCCTGCCATTGTCTTTAGACAAAGAACCTTGTTGACTGTTATTGTTCGAGCGTAGTTTTTTGTACGATAATGAAAACAAAAAAGATTGGAGATTTTCCGTCCGAGTGCTAAGATCGTAAATCGTACGACGCTCAACGCACAATTTTGTCAAGGGGAATTGTTTGAAGACGGCCCTAACAATGTTTTTGACTCTCATAACAGGCTAAATAAATTGTCCGCGTAACTGTTATAAGACTGAAATTCGACGCCTGTTTTAAAAAATAATCAAGTTCCTTCGTTTTATTACTATAAAGTAATCGTTAAATATTAATTTATGCAAAATCGCGAAACAGTTCTTGTAATATTAACAAAAACTTTTACTTTAAGACTTTTTTCCATAAACATTTTTGATAGTTTTACTACATCATCTTCTTTCCCTCGTATAACCTTACCTACTTTACTTAAATGAAAAAATAAATTGTTCCGAAATGTTGATAAAATAAAAAAAAATACAGTTTTCAAGTCTGCTACCTAATACTACTATGTTGAAAAGCTTTATAGATAATATTCACGTATGCCTTTCACGAGCTAAACAAGCACCAACGACGCATAAACTCACCTCGATCGCTTAAAATGTAAAGCACGCACTGTTTGTTTCTGCTTCGAAAGCTATTGTCTTTATTTTGTATGAAATAAAGTTTTACGAAGTCGTTTTGTATTCATTTCATTCTTTACAACAAATTTTTAAAGTAAGACCAAGTTAAGCCAAAGGTTTTGCAAATATATTATTAAACTAACGGGTTATTAAGTCATTAGATTGTTAAACCTTCAAACATTGCTTGTGAAAAGAACAAGTGAAAAATTAGCAAAGTACTGGCCTCATCCGGCTATGTTTGAAATAAAACCAATAAATCATCGTAAAATTAACTAACAAATTATTCTTAGCCTAAATTAAATATTTCCGCACGTCGTGTACCAACTTTGATATTATTTTTCACAAACTCCACTCAGCCAATGTTCCAACAGTAAATTACTTCGTACAACGTAAACAAAGTTTTTTATTGCTTTACTCTAGCAACCTAAACAAAAACAAACTCACCGTAAAAGGTTATTTTTGGGGGCTCAGAGCGTTTAAACAGAAAATGTTTACGAGGGAATTTAAAACGATTATCTGTTTCCAGCACTGTTTACTCGCCGCGAAACGCTTCGTTTTGAAGTTATCTTGGCTTACTTACCCCTTAGAATTATTAAATATTTACGTATTTAATATTACACAACACGTAATAAGATTAAAAACACGTTTTTCTATTACGACATGGTTCATTAGCATTTGTTTCAAAACCGTGTATAAAATGAATACAACAACTTACACAACGACGTTAGTTATGTTTGAGTGTTAAGTGGCTTATTTATATACCTAATGTTGATATTTAATATATAAAGATAGGTTCAAGCTAATAGAGATTGGTTTCGAAAATATATTTCATCATTTAGGTAACAACTGCTACGCTTATTCGTTTAAAACTCAATAAGCTTGCTTTACTCTCTGCTTTACTCTGCTCGTATAAAAGCATCTCGCAGAATTTAAAACGGTACGTGCATGTGCCTTCCTACTTCAAACCGTCCATCTAATGTAATTCCAGGATTTTTTAGCCTCTCTTCTCTTAATATACATGAATATTTTAAGAATTATCTTGACTCCGTTTTTTGTTTTTATCCTTTTTTCATGTTAACTGATATATAAGTTGTCAGTCAACACTCGATTTGACATTTATGACAAAAATATATAGCCTGTATTCATTGAAAGATTAATAATATTATTTAGATAAAGTTTTTTGTACATACATATAAAGAGTAGATCGTTGACACATCAATTAACATAATGTATTTGAGTAGGTTTATGTTAATTTTCACAAATTTCGTCCACTTCATTGTTTCAACGCTTCGATGAATAACTTTAGCAATCCAAAACTTGGGTGACCAGGTATAATGACCTGGCGTCACAGTTCATTATCCTGAGTAAATTGGTGAAAATTTACGTTGTATCATTTAAGGTTATAGTATACTTTTAATTATCAAGTATTATGTTAGGAGAAATATAAAATAAACAGAATTTCATTAACATCAGAATTGTTTGACAAAAGCGGAAACATAATTACGGAGAACAAAAGATTTCAATTTATAATGCAAATATTTTTTTACAGGTACCCCTTAAAAATGCTGTACGTGCTGTAGATAATGCATTTTTTTAACATTTCTCAGTGTTAGATCATAAACAAGGTTAACGGGTTAACAATAGCTTTTTCGTAGCTATTTTCTGAGTTATCTTGGTTCACTTCAGTTCATTTCACTGAATAACAATCTTTGCACAAAACAAATGCAATTTAACCTTCAAATCCAAAGGTTTGTAAAATTTGGGTATCGAAGTATATCGCTCTCTGTTTCTCCGCAGGATTCGAACTCATGACTTCTGGTTTATAAAGCTAATACCACTAGACTATGGACGCGTTTAGAGTACTATATGACCTTATAATAAAACTTTAAACATATTTATTAAAGCATTAGTGTTGCGGCATACGTAATATGTACATTGAAACAACAGAATGGTGTACGTTTATAGATAATAAAAGCGTATGGCAGCCCTGTTCACACTGGCTAAGTTGATTTTCGATACAATTCACAGAGAGCCGAGATATGAATGACTACCTGAACACTGCTTGGGTAATTGTTACCAAATTTTTACTGACGACTGTATTGCGGAATAGATTCGTTTGTTTTTCTTTTTGATAAATCGACGCTAGGAACAAAAAGTATATGTGGTAACAATTTTATTAACATTTATAGACGAGTTTACTAATAAAGAAATGAAAAGAGAACTGACATATTCCTCTAGACTTTCGACAACTATAGGTCTATTATAAATAAATAAGACGCAAACATTTACGATAAAAAAGAAATACGTAGAGCCTTCCGATATTTTTTAAGTAAGATAAGAAGTTAAGAAAAAGAGATCTTATAAAGTTTAACTTATTTTGAAAGAGAAGTATTAAAATATATTATTTTTTTTTTAAATTATTAATTTAATAAAAATATTTACTTAACTCAAAATTTTGTTTTCTATTGAAATGTTAATGTTAACGTCATTATCCCGAAAAAAAAACCGTATAGCCATAACCGTAACCGAAATAAATTATCAGAATTAGTCTTTTTAACTTTAATGATAACTATGACTACAGACTTATTTTCAATTGTCTAAAAGAATGGTATTATTTTAGGTAATTGAAAATTTCTGCTCATTAACTGTCTCGGAACAATTTTTTAAGAAATAAAATGTACGCATTAACCGTATCGCATATATAGGACGTATACGAGATAATATTGGATGGAAACCAGTGTTAACCAGTGTTCACATTGTAGTGTTCACACATATTAGGACAATTTATTAATAATATTGGAGTCAATGTCTGATTTATTTTCTTTCTTTATTTCTTTAAAACAAAGTTTATATCTATATTTAATGTTAAATCTTATGTCTTTTATCAATAATGACAATTAAATTATTTGAGTTACTTTTATAATAAAACAATATTTAATTAAAAGTTCGACAGTAAATTTCGATATAAGATTTAAGATAGCCATATTTTGAGTTATTTCAACTTTTATATCTTATCGAGCTATGCTAGTATAGTTCTTAAATTTTGTATATCAGAAGCATGAATCTTATTTCCACTCGTATTTTGAGTATGTGCCTCAATTGCGCACAAGCCCAATTGTCGTGATCATCGTAATCATTACAAAAAGCAAAACATTATCTAAACGTCTTCGAAATTTAAAAGACTATAGAGATAATCCACCAACTAACTGCGAGGTTTTCTGACTTTTGTTACCTTAACAAAACTCAGTCAGGTCCGCTTTCATCCGAGCGTGCGCTAAGTTATAACGTACGCACACACGCTAAGAAACTGTAAACAAACTATCGCATGGAACGATTACTTCGCGTGTTCGCAAACGTCTCACATATTCGATGCATTAAATATACTTCAAGTGTTATAGTTCTTTGTAATCAAATCGATAAATGTTGCGATAATCGGTAAAACTAACTTTTAATAGCGTCTGAGTATGTTTTAAAAACTTGCTGTTGCACAAAAGCACAAGTGCACAAAAGGAGCAGATTACGAACAGACTTGCAAAGGTTAAGTTTAATATGCTGTTTATAATGAAGTAAGTTAAATAAGATATTAAACAATTTGATCGTGTACAAAGCAATACCTTGGCGTATTAATTATATTTATTATATATTGCTTATGTAAATGTAAACAATCTACAGTAAATAAATCTTAAAACGCTTCTGTGGCCAAATATTCAGGCGATAAGTAAACAAACGAAATATTTTGTAAGTTCGAAGCTGGTGAGTAAATAACTTTTCTTTTGGTTTATGGAATAGTTGATTTACACTCGATCAGCCCGTTGGTCAGCACAGTTTGTAAGTAAATTTATATTAACTAATGTATTGGAAGTAATGTTAATATCTTTTACTATTTAAACCTACTATTTGAAATTGAATCTAACATTACAGATTCTAGCTGCACCGCGCAGTTTCCAACTTAGACGCTCTGCGTCAATTGAGGAATCCAACTCGGATAGACAGCTTTCGGGAAGCTTACACATATCCTCTCATCCTATATCCCTCAATGTCTGAAGACTAAGGTCTTCAACCACTATATTTTCCCAGGGATGACCTATGGCTTTAAGACGTCCTTTACTTCTGGCCGTATAAGGAAGTTTCAAGCTGCTCAGCTAGCTATGGAGCGGGCTATGCTCGAAATTTCCCTGCATGATAGAATGCGAAATACAGACATCCGCGGCAGAATGAGTGTGCAGAGTTAGCAAGCTGAAGTGTCAATGGGCTAGCCATGTAACTTGAAGGACCGATAACCGATGGGAAAGATAGGTTCTAGCTCAATTAAATTAGATATAAAAAATTGCTTAATTATAAATATTCTTCGACATGATTTTTTCTCGAACTTCTTCATACCGTATTGTTGAAATAACGATTTGATATTTATCACAGAAATAACTAATTCTTTAATTTTCGCGATTATTATACAAATCCTCTAATTTACGGATTTTTTCACGTTACTTAAATATATTTAGAGAGATACAGACATATACCAAGTCTGCCCGTGATCATGGATGCTGGAAAGAATCAGAAACGTCTGAAATAAATATATTTAAGTTACGCGAAAATTCGTAAATTAGTGGATTTGATAATTCATATATTTTTAAAAAAGTACATATGTTATGTAAAATTTTAGTTTGAGCAATGCCAATTCAAGTTAACGGTTATTAATGAATTTTAATATATTTAAACCATATAGATTATAATCATGACATGGGCTCAATAGCTAATTACAGTTTTATGAAGTTGGCGGAAACATACGTTCAATTTACTGTTATTTTAATATTCTATATTTTCTGATATATTATTTTTATAGTATAGTTGTAAAAATAAAAACGAGTTTTGAATACATAGAAACTCCTAACATTACATTAATGAATATGCTCACGTTAAAAAGGTTAAAGCACATTATTCTTAGTTGATAGATATATTTTATTTTTACATCTAAACACACGATACACGAAACATTTTAATTTTTTTTAAAGAGATGGTAGGTACTATTTTATTTATATTTAAATTAAATTAATAATCTGCTTAAAGTTGTGGCTTAACAACTGCATGATATCATATTCGATCACTTTTATTTTATATAATAAGATTGCAAATTTTCTGATATTAGTTAAAATAAATTTCTAACCGAAAATAAACAAAAATCACAATTCAATTTAGTGCATTCTTTGGGAGGCCATGGGTGCATAAACTTTTTTGTCATTCATTTTTATATCTACGTATATCTAGATTTGTCAGAGTTGCAAAGCATAACTGAAATAAAAGAGCGTTGACTATGTTTGCATTTCCATTATTCACATATTCACGTTTCCTGTGTCATCCTTTGAACTAGTGCTTTCCTTCTATACTTTTAAAAAACGAGTAGAAGACATGAGGACTCTGCGTTGAGAGAGATACACATGTCTGAACATGTTTTTATTAGATAATATTAGATAAGATATTGTTGATTAAAATTTTATAATAAATACTGTAAATATCCTAGGAAATCACCACAAAAGACCACCAAAAATGCATCAATATCTAATGTTCTACATTTAAATATAATGAAACGACTATTAAATATTAAATCTAAACTATTATTTTTTGTACGTAAAATTAATAAAAATAACGTTATTACAGAAATGTAAGGCCTCACCAGAAATTATTAATAAAATGGAAACAGCATACATACATCATCAGCCTGTAATAGTCCACTGCTGGACATAGGCCTCCCCTAACACACCCCTATCCATTAGGGGGTTTTGGACCGTATCCCACCACGCTGGTCCAATGCGGGTTGGCGGGTGGACCGACTTTTTACATGCCCATCCGACGCATGGATCATCTTACTTTTCAGACAATTGGGTGATCGGCCCAAATTGCCCTAACCAACTAGGAAACAACAATGAAAATTTGTTGAGTCCCCGCAGGATTCGAACCCACGACCTCCGGTTTCTAAAGCAGACGCCCTTGCCACTAGGCTACGGAGGCAGTTCAAACAGCAATGCTGTGGAAATTTAAATAAAACTTCACATAAAAGCCCTTTTTTTTCTAGGTCAGACGTAGCCCTCTACTATTACAATGCTGTGCGACTAAAACGTGATTTAATTTGATTACAATGAAATGAAGTATCGCTCACGTTGATGACATTCCATGAACGCCGATTATTCTATATATTAACTTTATATATTTTAACTATATATATTTCACAGTACAGTTTAACAGCAAAAATTTTGAATGCTATTATCAACAAATCAAATCGAAGGGTTGATTAGTTGAAAGGATATTTATTTTCTAGCGGTTAAAACTGAAATGATTGTAGAGGTTTTTATAATACAGTTGTTTTAGTATACCAACAAAAATCAACAATTTAAATTCAATTGCCTTTATTCGACATAGAACTTCACAATAACAATAACGCAACCACTGGTTTGAAATAAGACGCCTCGAATCTCAGAAAAACCAGCTAAAGAAACTCAGCGTGCTATTTTTTTACCTCGACAAAATATTAAGCTCTAAAAAAAATAATCTATAAAAGCTTAGCGTTAGCAGGTTGGTTGGTTGGTTTTTTTTTCTACGTTTAAGTTTTAATAGGATACAGTATAGTTTGATATTGTATCGTATTGATAGTTTCAATTAGAATATCTGGTTAAAAAAATTAGATAAAACCGCTATCATTTAATTTTTATATTATCTGTTAAGTTTACGTTGAATTTACGTGCGATCAATACATACTCATCAATCATCATCAATACATAACGTCGGCTTTTGGGGGAAATTACGTGCTATTTGGCATGTAGAGGTAAAAAGTTGTGAGAATATATTGTTTATAACATTTTAGTAATTATTAGGTCTTATAACTTAATTAAAAACTATTTCGTTAACAATTCTAAATAAAAATTAATACAGCACAACGGGTAACAAAAATTTCACATAATATAAACATAAAAAAAATTATAGACAAGATAAGATAAATAACAATTAGCAGTGGTAATGTCATAAATTTGTATGGAGTTGGATCCATCTACGCAAAAGAGGAGAGTCCCAGCGATCTGCGAATACACGTAGGACGTTATTAGTGCTCAAGCGCAAACGTTCCATTGCAGAGGCACACCGTTTTCTCAAAAGCGCAAATAAACCATCAGTATGTAACTCTACGAACATACCAGAGGCGCTACATCTCCACGGTAACCCCATCAACGCCCTGAATGTGTTATTATACTGCACTCGTCGGCTACATACGTGTACATCGTTTGACAATACGTTTTAAATTGTGTTTTTTTGACTTGTATCGAACAACGTGCAAACCTACGGATTAGCATATTACCTCGTATTGCAGGGACCTACGTTCTCTCTATATCACTGTCATCCTTTAAGCTTTCAGACTTAGTGACCCAAATATTTAAATTTTCACAATCTCGAGAGTGCTATATTATATAGCAATACTTTTGGCAGGTGAGGACACGTGGTGTCGATGTTCGATTTAAAGACCAAGCCCCACTTTTCGTAGCGTTTTATTTTAGACCATGAGCTAGAGCATATTGCTCAAACGTTTGTAAAAGTTTTCTTAATCCACCAATAGATGGGCTCAGTAACACCATGTCGTCTGCATAACATGTGATATTCATACAAACTCCATCTATATGGCACCCTATTTTAGTATCCCTGAGTTCATCCATCAGTTGATTAATATAAATATTAAATAATTGGGGTGAGCTTAGATCTCCTTGCCTGACACCACAATTCATTTTGCTTTAGTACAAGTATTGCACTTTCAGTAGAAAGTCCGGCCCTAAAACCAAACTGGGTATCACATAGGTCATTGCATTTAGTAAGGTGTTTGTTTAGTAAACTGTCTAGCAACTTTGCCAAAATTGTAGAGAGTGATATTGGCCTGTATTTGGAAATATCTGATGCATCTCCAAATTTGTTTTTAATTACAGGCACTACGATTGCATGCATTAAATCCTTAGGCAAATGACAATGGCTAAGACATAAATTATAAAATATATCGAGAACTCGCGCCAAGTGACGTCCGGCATACTTAAGATGTTCGATGCCGAGGCTGTCGTGGCCAGGAGATTTACCTCGTACCAAACGCTGAATCGCTGTCTCTACCTCTTCAACAGTGAATCTTACATTTAAATTTTCAGCATTAACATCTTTACAGCTGAACACTCTCTGTATGCTAGGAACAAGTTGTCAACTTTTAATTGTAAGTGAAATGCGTTAGCGATTTTATATGGTTCTGGCAAGCCTGCAATGCTTACAGGGCGACTCGGTTTCGTATTAAGATCTATTTATGTTAATTACACTAATAGATCGTTCTAAAGCATTATCCATTTGAAGCTCGCGCATATTGCGCTGATTTGTAGAGCTTATGAAATGCAATTTTTTGTATATAGCTTACAAAAAAATAGCTGCTGTTAGTTTTACTGGTTTTTTGAAAATATACAAAAAAACTTGAAGATTATTGAACAAGTATTATATCCATAAACATTCACATTCATTTTATATTAATACGATTAAGAGTAACTTCTGCATTAATAATATAATAATTTTAAATTAAAAAGTTCACTTTCAGTTATCATTTAATAATCTAATTTTAAAACAAATTGTGATTTCTATTAAATCTAACCCCGTATATGTTATATTTATTACCGTAACCGCGTCATTTCTATATTATAAGGTTACTAAGCGGAATTTTTCACCACAGTCATAAATTTCATCCAAAAAAGTCCCAAAAAAATGTTTGTACAAATTTTTGTTTGTTTCTATTATGTGTTGTATCCAACAGAAGGAATATTGAATATAACACACATTTTATAGGAGTGTCTCGTTATTTTCTTTTCATTTAACAAAAACTGAGACAATGTTTAGCTAGCCGCGTATTTGGTAAATAATATAATTGAATAAACAGCAAATTTAACTTAAGTGCACCGTTAAAAGAGAATTGTATTCTCGTTTAACCTTTCCCTACAGAAAGTTATAGTTTTTGCTCAAGTATAGTCTTATTTTATGAAATACTTAAAGTCCTTTTAGAAGTACAAGAATATTAAAGGTAAAATATTAATATTTACCAGCTAATTTCAAAAGGGTCGATTTAGCAAATATTTTTAGTTAATATAAAGGAACTTTAAGACCTATTTACAACTGTTTGTGTTAACAATTTGTCCCTTTGGAGCAAAGGTACTTTCACTTCTGAAATGGAAGGATACATTAACAAATGGTTGTTATTACTTTAGTTAATAGTTTATAGAAATATTCAAATGTTTTTCATTTGTCCCTATAACTGAAAACATTACATATGTAAATTAAATTTTTACAGAGATGTTAATTTATTAAATACGTCTATTACATCACGGTATGTTACTTACTTTATTAAGTAGAAAATATAAGCGTAGCAGCAAAGTGTGAAAATATGCAATAAAATTTTATGCATCAAAATATTGAATTAATGTAATAAACACCCTAATGAACTAAGTACCGTTCTGACTTCATTCACTCTTCTTTTCTCGTACGGTCTGTCCTTTCATGGATGAACGAAAGGATCATGACATTTAAAAGCTATTACTTATTGGACCATTAATCTTGTGCTCAGATATAGTTATTTTATATTTGACTATATAAACATATCTTTTAATTTATTTGTGTATACAATGTAATTTATTGTTTTTAATAATGCAGTACTTGTGTATTTACTGGCCTGTACGTATTTCGTTCCTTGGACTTATTTTTATTTCTTCAGCACATATACCTTCCTACTTTAAATCTCTCCACCACCGTAAATTAGACTAGTAAAAACAAAAGCACATTAAGTTAAAATAACATAAATTGTGTCTTTTACTGCTGTCCATATGAAGAAGGTCCAAGTCGCTCAGCGAGCCATGCTCTGTATTTCTTTTCGTGATAAAGCGCGTAATGCAAACATCCACAGAAGAACCTGTGCAACCGATATAGTACGCAGAATTAAAAACCTGAAGAGGCAATGTAGAAGTGTACCGGTAAGGATGAGAGGTTCTCAAGTTACAGCCTCGTACCGACTGTAGCGGTGTGGGACGCGATAAATTGACGACCTGTAATTACGCATATGCAGGAACTCAGTGGTTACAGGTGGCTCAGTGCTCGTTTACTAATCAAATATGCCAACTAAAACGCTTTTTGAATTGGAACATGGTAGTGTTTTCATACTAACGCTATGTGTCTGAAACAGACACTGCGGTGATACCGCCCTCGACGACCCCCGAGAAAAAGCGGACCAATCTAATCACCTTTATAAACGGCTCGCTTTGAATAGATCATAAACTTGATCATGAATAATAGATCACAATTTATAAAAGGAACAAAAACCTTAATTCTATTACAATACCCTACTGTGTGCTAAAATAAACAATAAATTGATAATTATAAAGCAACAGCCCATTAGTTAACATTATAACTATAATATTTGCTATGGGATTAGTGCTAGTTACACTTGAAGACTGTTTTTTTTAGCAAAACATAAAAGTTGAAATAAAAGCAATCAACAAATGGATTTGATTTCATATGGATTTATTTCAATTCAATCTAATAGACAAAAAATCCTACTAAGATTAGTTTAAAAGCATTGAATAACGTGCAATCATATGCGTCGTATCCAGAAAATATGCGTCTTAGAGTTTTAACAATTTCTAATTAGTATAGATTAAAAGACGACTTATAATCCATTTCTTTATTATTTTATACGCAAAATAAAAATTAAATGAAATTATAATTGGTAATGTTATCTTAATGATTTCTATGCAAACAGTTACAAGTTTTTTCGTTATTAATACTGAAAAGATGTCATTATGTGATGTTTTTGCTACATATTATTATTTATATAATAAATTAAACGAAAATAATTATAGAACAATCTCTATACTGCCAGCATTTAGTGAAATTTTCGAAAAAAAATTGTTACAACAACTTCTAGTACACTTCTCCAAACACGATATTTTAAATGATTATCAATTTGGTTTTTCTAGAGGTATATTAAAATTAAATACTGATATAAAGTTAGCCTCTCGTGTCCTAGGGGATTTAGCTGTGATTCTGTTGGAATCTTCTGCGATCTTTCGAGGACCTTGACTGTGTGGCCCATGAGATATTAATCAACTCATTAAAGTATTACGGTGTACGTGCATTTGGTCTTGATTTTCTAAATTTTTACCTACATCATAGAAAACAATACGCACCCGTAATTAACACTCTGATATCTGATTTCATTGCGCGAATAGGTGTTTGTCAAGAATTAATTTTGGTACCTTTTCTGTACCTGGTCTATATAAATGACTTGCCTTTGGTAGTGAAGAGGCTGTCTGAAATTGTCCCTTTTGCAGATTACATTACTCTACTGCTACGGGTGAATAGAAGTGTCCATAAGGTAGAATTACCAAATAGGGCAATTGATATTGTGTCAAATTGGTTTGCGTCAAAAATCTTAGTACTTAACGCGAACAAAACAAAATCCTTGCGTTTTGCTTATTGTATTTTGCCGGATTTTCAAAATATTATAATAAAATTTTAACAAAAAAACCGACTTCAAAACAAAAACTGTTTCAAAACAAATTAAAATGCACTAATAAGTAAAAAAACTCAAAATTTAAAATATTTGAATAGCAGAGGTTTATGACTAAATTGCTCCCCCATCCTTTTCCCCCCCTACCCCCTTTCCCCCTCCCCCTTTCGATCCTCACGTGATTTACGGACGGCCCCTAGCCGATGAATTTTCATTCGAGTATCGTTAATTTGCTCATAAGATTTGAAGAGTTCCGTCGCTTTTTCATGGATCGTATTATCAGAACCTAACCAAACTCTTATCAAACTGAATCGAATCATTCATCAAATTACATTCTTTCCAATAAATAAATAAAAAAGAATCATGGAAATCGATTGGCGTGATATTGAGCTATTAATTGTCCATTCGTTGAGCACATAATTAATGTAAATTTCAGACTTATTAATTTTTTTCATGTATGCCACTGTCAGAACTGGACCAAATTGCTATGGGACCAAACAGGAAGCACCAGCTTTCAAATAAAAACACATCCAAATCGGTGCACCCAGGCGAAAGTTCTGAGGTAACAAACAAAAAAAAATACAGACGAATTGAGAACCTCCTCCTTTTTTTGAAGTCGGTTAAAAATTGACGATGAGGTTATTCCATAACAAAGCTCTTCTGCTTTTATTGAATTTTCTATTGATTATAAGATGCAGTGGGGAGCACATATTGACAATGGATTGTAGATCCCCTACTGCCAGTTCCAATATTAAAAAGGGTTTTGATCTGCCCGCGAACCTATTGATTAACTCATCGTTATAATTATTTATAAAAAAATCAAAAAAATTAATAAAATATGTCATAAAATTTGTGTGCGTACATACACATAAAATACACCACAAGAAAACTACATTCGCTTATAAACGAGGTCACGGAAAACATTGTACAAAAATGTACTAGTAGCCATGTAAGATGTTGACAAAGGTGCGATTTGTAGGCCTTAGTACATGGGCCCGACTATTGGGGTTGTTGGTATGAATAATAAGTAGTACGTAGTGGAATACTTTCGCCACGGGACAGAATGATAAATATGGCAAAAACATATACACAGATTTAATTCTGTATATATGTTATTCTGTATATAAAAGTAAAAGTTTTTGTATTGTTTTTTTTTTCATTGTTTCAGCATTTGCAATTAACTGCACCAGGTTTTAATTTTTGATGGCGTAATTTTTTTGGTTTTTCAAATATCTTTATTATTATAAAAAGTTGAGACCAAATAGGTCATAGGGCTGAAATGTCGATGGTTAAATTATGACGTCATTTATCACTACAAGGTAGACAAATAACCCTTCTACCCCAAGGTATAAAATAAATTACATTAACATTTTGTGCAACGTAAGTGATAACATTCCAATAGTGCTAATTAGCATTGCCATTGTCGGGAAAATTTCTATTGTTTTAAAGTGTTGTTTTCTCGGAAATTTATTGTTTGTTATGATTTTGTGCCATGGATGTTCAAATAGAAGGTATATACGATATTTTGAATCCTATTGTGTATACTTTAACCGTGTCGTTATCTGTAATCAGCGCCATCAAGAGAGACTTCCGATTTCTTTGATTTTTACCGCTTATCCAAATAATAATTTCTTTTCTGTTTAGTTTTAGAATATGTAACGTCTAGGCGTGCCAAAGTGCGCCGAGGGCTGCATAGAGGTCATGGCAAAGACAAAGTCGTTTAGAGGTAAATTTCATACCTTAGATCAGTCGGATCCATCATCAAGTGTTCTTTTCCTCGAATGCTTGTCCTAGACATGTGGTTCAATGCAACAAGTAAAGAAAATGAGCCAGAAAGATCTTGTGGAGTGTTTGGAATGCTAGCAAATTCTCTACCGGACACTGAAAATATCCAGATCGATTACTTGAGAGATTTCATTTGTAATCTCTGTAAATGGTTTGCTGCATATTGAAAGAAACTGGGTAGGTCAAAAGCTAAGCAGATTGCTAAATACGGTGACTGGTTATATGAGATTGAAGTCTGAATCCTTGGGAGCTCTGCCGGAGGACTACATGAAAACGACAACGGGACAAGCGAATATCTTTAATCTACAAGCAGGACGCAGTACAGCGAACGTCGCAGGTTGCTAATTTTATCTTAAATATGATTCCTATGAATCAGCCGATAGTTTCTTAAATTTTTTTAAGAAACTATCGTAATATATTTGTTTCATTTATTACCGAAGCTAAACTAATCAAACATCAATACATTTTATTAAAAAACTTGATTAATTCTAAAATACCAAATGCATTTCCATGTTATCAAAAAGTGTTGGAAGCCAAAAAACGTTGCTACCCAACTGATGTTCGCGTAACGGATTCATCTGATGAAATTAATTTGCACCATACATCAAGTCGAATTGTTGAATCTCAAAAGCCTGTTTTATATAATTTTCCCGTATCTGATAGCAAATTTATTTTTATTGGAAATTGGGGTTTCGATGGCGACACCGGCCATAGTGAATACAAGCAGAAATTTTCAGATTTACCAAACTATGATTCGAGTTTATTTGTAACTTCTTATGTACTGCTACAACTTATTTGTAAATCAAACACCTCTGATGAATCAATTATTTGGAAAAATCCACGCCCTTCCTCTACTAGGCATTGCCGACCAATTCGTTTCAAATTTACTAAGGAATCAAAGGAAGTTTCAAGAACAAAATTATTTCAAAAGTCAAATCGATGAATGAATTAGTTTTCACTTTACAATTTACTACAGTTGATGGTAAAGTGTGTTATTTATCTAAGAATAGGTACATTATATATTACATTACATTTGTGGTGCAACACCGGTAGAGATGAATGACTGAAATAAATATTTAAACAAAGTTAACCTGACGCTAGTAAATTTTAGTTCGGCTTATCTCCGCTTCATTTATAAATAAGATTTTTAAATATTTTCTTCACATTTCTTAAGGATAGCAAGCTCGTTCGGCCGAGGATAAAGCGTCTCTCGCTCAGAGAAAAGAGTTAATTCAGCGACAGTTTAAGGGAAAAATTATGCTCGATTGTTATTAAACCCCGGAGTGGAGGAAGTGGCACATCCAATGATGGAAATACTGCACGTAAATTTTTCCATAACTCAGAAATTTATGGCGAAATAACAGGTATTAAAAAAGAGCTAATAGACAGATGTGGTCATCTTCTGCAGAGTCTATCATCAGGGTATAAAATAAGTTCACAAAGATTTAAAAGTTATGCTTTTGATACTGCTAAAATGCTTGTTTAGGAATACCTTTGGTATAATTTGCCTTCATTTATACATAAAGATTTAATGCTCGGTTCAGAGGTGATGGTTAATGCTATATTGTCTATCGATGAATAATTTGAAGAGGCCGCCGAACCGTGCAATAAGCTATTTAGACGCAATAACACTAGAAAATGGATCTTTTTAACAGATTTATTTTCATAATTCAGACCCACTTATTTCTAGCATAAGAAAGTTACCTTATAATAAGTCTGTGTTAGCAAAAGTATTGGACTTATTAAATACTTAAACTAAATTGCAATAAAAGAAACCTGTAAATATTGTGAATTATAATGTTTTCTTTTTTGTAAAAAGACAATTTTTATGTAAATACTATGTTCTGTTTTCTATATCTAGTAAGTTTTATTATTTATATATAAATTGAGCAATTTTCAAAAATAATTTATAAATAAAACTTACATTGTTATTACCTATTTATTAGTATGGTTGGCTCCTTTTTTTGAGAACATGCATCTACCTTTTAAAAATATATCTGTTGTTTCACTAGTAACGATCATTAGAACCTTAAACAAATAATTTCTTACATAAAAAGTAAATATTTTATTTTTAATTCGACATACAACCGCTATGACCGCCTTTCTTAGGAACATAGACCACTGTGCACTGAGAGCAGAGCAGCGAAACATATTATATAAAAAAATAACATACGCTCCGAATAAGTACCTCCTTCTGTTGGGAAATCGGTCAAAAAACACGATATCTGTGAAACATGGTGTGACAGATCTTCATGTCATCCTAGAAAGGAGTATAACATCATGTTTACTGTACGTTTTTCTGGAATAAATGTAGTCCTCTGTATTGTCTTTACATTATTTAATTAATAAAAAGCGAACGGTAAATATCTTATACTTCGTGTATTACAATCAGTACCTGCCATATTAATAATAACATTATGGTGATCATCCGAAGACCAATGGCTTTGTATGCTAGCAAAACTGTATATCTCTATATATCAATATCAATATCGTCAGTAGCAATATGCCAGAATTAAAATAGAATACTGTGAAATAGAATAACCGACCTATGATCATTTGATTTACATTGGTCTTGTCACTACACGCCAGCGTTGCTATGAGAATATATATATATATCATACATCATTATAGGCGTTTGCTTTAGAAACCGGAAATCGTGGGTTCGAATTCTACAGGGATTCAAAAATTTTCATTGTTGTTTTAGTTGGTTAGGTAATTTGGGCTGATCACCCAACAGTCTGAAAAGTAAGATGATCTATCGTCGGATGGGCATGTAAATAGTCGGTCCACCCACCAACCCACATTGGAACAGCGTGGTGAGATACGGTCCAAAATCCCTAATACACCCTGTATCAGGAGGCCTATGTCCAGCAGTGGACTACCACAGGCTGATAATGATTGAAGTGAAATCCGAAAATTTGACCAGCACAAACGTTTAACAATTAAGGTATTCGTAGTATACTCATATTAGTAAATTTAATTTTTGTGATCTTGAAAAATATGATACTTTATTTTTTAATGCAGGTTTTAATACTGTTTCACTGTCTATATCCCGTTTTTAGGAATAAAAGTGTTTAGTAACAATTACTGTTTTAAAACGTGTAACATTACATAAGATGCCTTTTGCTGATTAATTGTAAAATTGAGCCATATACGATCTATCTGTAAAATAAATATTAAAAAATAGTTCTAAAAACAGGACAAATACTAAAAATATACAATCATTTTAATAGCTTTACACAAAGGATACCAATTTCACACTGCACATAATTGTATCATATCGTTTCTATAAGCTCATCATCATCGTCATCATCATCATCAGCCCGTGATAGTCCAAATTGGAATAGGCCTCCTAATGCAACCCTATCCGTTAGTTGTCCGTTAGGTTTCTGGTGCGTCGAGTCTCACCAGACACTAGCGAGTGCAGACAACTTGTCCAAAGGTTCAAGTCTCTGCTTAAGTTTTAGTTACTTAGTAAGTTAGTTTTTATTCTCTTATTATAATTTCGGTATAAAATACAAAATCTTGTTAGAAAGCTGACATTGGATAAATTTTTCTATACTTAAATATTAAATTTCCAATTAGTAGTAAGTTTTGCTCAATACTAATATCATCATCATCATCATTAGCAGCCCCTATCCGTACAACATGGAGATCAGCATCCCACCTGGTCGGGGGTCGACTAAAACTGTCTCCCCAAACGCGGCCTCCACTCCAGAACCTTTTTGGCCCATCGACCATCGGTTCTTCTGACCACGTGACCAGCCTAATCCTTTACACTATGTCGATGACTTTAGTTCTTTGCCGGATTAATTCGTACGAATTTTGTCCGAAAACTAAAGAAACTCCGAGCATAGCGCGTTCCATAGCATGTTGAACAACGGAAAACTTGTGAACCAGCCCTATAGTCAAAGGCCACGTTTCGGCCCTGTAGGTCATCACGGGGAGAATGCATTTATTGAAGAGTTTCGTCTTCAAACATTGTGGTATTGGCAGCGACGTGAGAACGTGGGTCAGCTTCCTAAAAACTGCCCAGTCCAACTGAATCCTCCTATCGGGTTCCCTTATACTTACTACTAATATACTAATCGTAAATTAAATATTACAATTATAAAATCATACGCTCTTGCAAAATTGTATAGATAATGTATGTGGGTACTCTTCAATATATCTGTTATACAGATATAGTATATTAAGCACGGTTTATACCATAAATAACAAAAACTCGACAGGTTACTTATTGATATCACCTTATTCTTAACAATAATGTACTTATTGATTTCATATACATAATGTTTAAGATACATAATAAAATGATTAAAACAAAGCTCTATTCTAGCTATTTGCCTAAAATGTAGAGATTTACCTAAATATAGGCGATTAGAATCTGACTTTCGAAATCAAAGCGGTATTGGATGGACGAACTAAAATATTAATAAATTTGAAGACACGTAGTATTGACAACCAGGACCGACTTTTCACGTCCAATAGACGACCGACATTGCCTCAAGTAACTACATAATAACAATAATACGAAGTTGATCCATGACAGTATTGTAAGCCACGGTTTATAATATGACTGCCTTAAATGAGGTTATTCATGCTATTCACGCTGTTGAAGCACTTGAAGATTAAAATAAATTAAAAACTCATAAGATTACAAAAATACAAGTATAAATGTACATTCAGTCAATTTTTAACAGGAAAAAGGCAAAAATAATTTTATAAGAGCGAAAAAACTTCGCATATTCTTTTGCTTAAACATTAGAAACGAAGTTTTAAGGATAAGGTAAAAGATAACTAATTCTTTGGTTTTCAGTTCTGACAATTTAATTATTTTTCTTCCTTACGATGGATAATGGAGATTGTCCGTATCTTCATCGCAAGAATCTCTTTTCCAGTATTACTGTATTTAAGACGACATCTTATGTCAATGTATTTTGTTGTACAAGGATTATTTGAATATTTACGGATTGTCTTCTTTTAATATGGATATATTTAACAAGTTACGGTTTTGTGGATCAATTACTTAAAACAATCTATATCGTAGGGTTATAAATTTTTGTTACAAAAGGATACGGTGTAAAATAGGAAGACAACATTTAAAAGGAATTCTAAAATTATTATAATGGTAACTATTAATCAATTGTATCAATAACAAATGTCTTATAAAAAAAAAAATGCTGGTCTTTTTAAATATGAATTCATGTATGCAGGATAATTTTTTTAATTATCTTAACCTCATATAAACAATGTTCAAGTTAACTTAATCGGATGGCTTCCGCTTTTATCAATCTAAAAAAAGCAAGGGTCGCAGAAACCTCAGTCATGAACTTTTTATTTACTTGTATAACAATAGTTATTTTTATTTGCTTTAAAAAAGATTTATTTAATATTATAGAATCAACGATCCATTATAAATACGTAATTTAGCTTAATATATTTTATAAGCCACCTAACAAATATTTTTAAGCATACATAAAAGCGTAAATTTGCGTACTGAATGTTAAGTACCACCTTTCTGCTCAATATGTCTCGGGTTCAGAAAATATTTATTTTAAAAAATTGAATGATTAGCAAGTTTTAATGATGTGTATTCTTTTAATGTACAACAACAATAATAGTATATTATAATAAGTAATATAACGTATATGTAAAACATATACGTTATATAACTTTGGTTGTTCATAAAGCTTTTCCAGACTTTACTTATCTCGATAGTATAACATGTTGGTATTTGATAATATTAGATCTGAATAACCGTTATTGTATACTTTGATATTTTACATATTTTATACTGTATATAGAAAACGTTACAACAGAAGAACAAAAACCTTGTTACGTGGATAATGGCGTATAGATTTCATTACGTCTGTATCGGAATAACGTCAATCAGGTTTACGATACGTAATGCGTATAAATTCTATTGTCTATTAAATATTTACGACAAAGATATTACAAAAGAAAATAAAGTAAAGAATGTTTATTTCTTTTCTCTAACAATTTTATTTATGTATTAATACTTTTATCTTGATTGTGTTTTAATTGACGATTTAATAAAATAACAAATACGTGATATACAATGAGATAAGGATATTAATCAAGTACGTCCAAGTCGATTCAGTAGTTTATTTGCAGTATTGATAAAAAACATGACACCTACTGTAGCGAAATCTGTAGGGTTTATTTGTGAATCAAAACCATCCTCGAATCACTTGAACACTCACAAAAAATCGATTAAATCGATACAGCCGTTTTGGAGGAGTTCATTGTCAACACCTCTGAGAAGAACTATACATATTATAATTAAAAGAACGTACGTGCTTACCTACACAACTTTATTCGTTAAAAAAAAATGGTTACAGACAGGAAATACACCATAGATAAATATGAGTGAGCATAGATAATACGAGTGAACATAAATTATATCATAGACCAAATAGATCAATGTGTTTACAATGAAATGAGGATTTCGATATAAATAATTACACCTACATATTTAGTTTCAACAATCTCATTATCAATTACTTCTTTAAATGTTACATCCATTGGTAGTAAACACAACTCGGTTACCATTTTGTTTGTGTTCACTTAATTTAGTATTTGAAGAATCTTTATTAACAGAACACTGATTCCAATAGTGCCCGGTTTGTTTAAAGTACATTACAGATGTACTCGGATAATTTTTGATTTGACATTACAGTGAATCGAATGATCTGCACTGACCATTGCTTGCCAACTGCAAAAAGTATTATAATATTACTTATATTATTATTAAATCAAAACGCAATTTATTAATCTATCATTGTTAACTCAACTGTTTCCACGATGTTTACAGCAATCATTGTCATTATAACAGACTTCAAATTGTCTTATTTTTCAGTAATATACAATATTTATGCAAATACATGTAAAATTAAATATAATCTAAAGCGAAACTTAATTGTATATTCAAATTTAAAATTTAGTTGACTGATGATGTTTTACTATAGTACATTAGATTCTAGTATTAATCTGACTTAGCAACTTATTTTTTTTTTTTTATTTACAATTTGCGATGCAGACTGAGATTAGCCAACTTGATGGGAAGTATCACCGACGCCCATAGACATTATGCTAATACGCAGTGGTACCTTGCGCAATGCGCTGCCTACCGTAGCACATAGGATGTTAAGTCTAGTTTACCCAGTAAATCACGCTGGCTACATAGTGTGCCCTTCAACCGGAACACGCAGTGTTTATCACACTACATCTGCGTTCAGCAAATAGGCACCGCGTGGCATCTCACCAGTCGGTCTCCTTAAACAGGAGACCTACCACCGGTAGGCCCTCAACAAAGTACACCGTGTCTCAGTCCAGCTATGGCAAAAACATCTGGATTAGTTTTTTGTTACAGAATTTCTCTATCTTATCAATGAGTAAGTATACATTATTATACAGTATCCACTTACATAATATTATACACATACTGAACACGTGCATCACAATCGTTGAGCTATCTCGTAAAGATTATCTAGTCCTTGCAGCACTTACAATACAGGCTATACGCCCATACTAAATTGGTAGCTGGAAGGAAGACGTCCATTAGTTCCATGTTAAACAGCCCTTCTTTTGTGCCTTTTATAAAGCGAACAAAGTACTACGTTGTGAAGATTGTGCTGGAGAGACAGTTTGGCAATCGTTGGAAGGATGGCCAGCACGCATAGTAGGTTTCCAATTACACTATCTTTATTCAACATAAGAATGATACACTCACTTAACAAATTTCAAAAACGCTACCATCAGTTCGAAAAGGAAGCCTCTGACATTAGAAGAACCCGCGAGGGAAACTAAGCGGGATTTTTAGGTTTGCAATATCTGAGATATTCATATTTAATTTACCCTAGATTTGATTTGGTACTTTTTTAATTGAAGTATATCTATAATTTTTATTACATAAAATGCGATACTTATAGTCATAATGATAAAAGCGCACAAAATCTAATTTGATTAAAAATTCCGTGACACATATGAAAATGCTGATTTTAAAAGTTATTATTAATTTTTGCAGTTTTTACTACGGCCCCTAAAATTTAAATTTTTGATGCAGAAATAGTTTATCAATATTCTTGAATGTTTTAATGAATTCACAAAAACCATTTCCTCATAGTACAAGCAAAACTGTAACATTAATGTAGTCATAAAAATTACACTATTATAAAGTTTTACATCTCATATATTATTAATCGGATGAGTATTTTAAAATATGAGAAAAATTAATATGAAGTTCCTGTGTTTCACATCATGTTAATACTGATAAAAAGAGTAAATTTTCAAACAAGTAATCGCACATTTTGAACTCAAAGCGTGGCCGTTTGTTATTATTAATGCTTAATTTAATAAATTTATAACGGCAGTTAATTACGCTTATTATCTTTGAGAGTCACTTTGTATTGTAGAGCGCTGTAATATAAATCATTTAACATTGTTCTATTATTAGGTGACATTTAATTTTGATATGACTACATGCCTTCCTTGGCCTAGCGGTATTGGCCCTTGCTTTATAAACCGGAGATCGTGGACTCGAACCCCGCGGGAAAAAACTTTGTGTTATGCTTGTATCTATTATAGTATTAAAATTCAATTAAGCCCGTGTGATGTTCACAGATTATAATGTACCAATTTTTTTTATATTTATTCAAATGTTTAATTAAAAATCTAGAAAAATATTTAAAACAATTTCTGAACGCTAGTTACACATTATACTTTTAATTAATTATCATTACTTTCGTGTACATGTTCATCATCATCAGCCAGTGTTAGTCCACGCCTCACCTAATGCACGGCCTCTCCCTTAGGGGCTTTTGGACCCTATCCTAACACGCTGGTCTATTGAGGGTTCGTGGATGAACCGACTTTTTACGTGCCCCTCCGACGCATGTATCATCTTACTTTTCAGACAATTGGGTGATCAGCCCCAATTGTCCTAACCAACTAGAAAACAACAATGAAAATTTGTTGAGTCCCAACAGGATGCGAACTTTCGGTTTCTAAAGCACACACCCTTACCACTAGGCTATAGAAGCAGTACCGTTCCGTTGCCTAAGGCTCCATGAGCAGTGTTAATAAACGCGCTGCTGCGTATGGGAAAAATTAAACGGTAACAATCAGGCTAAAAATAAAATAATTTGTTTTATTTATAATGTTGATTACTTTTTTTTTTTATGGCATACGCAGGCAGACGAGCCACCTGATGGGAAGTGATCACCGACGCCCATAGACATTAGCAATACCAGTGGTATCGCCAACGCGCTGCCTACCGTGAGACACAGGGTGTTAAGTCTACTACGACTACCCAGTAAATACGCTGGCTACGGTGCCCTTCAAACCGGAACACAGTAGTGTTTTCATACTACTGCTTCGCGGCAGAAATAGACACCGAGGTGGTACCCACCCAGACGGTCTCCTGTAAACAGAGGGCCTACCACCGGTAAACTCCTGTTTCTACAAGAAACAATAATAGCCAACAAAAGCCTGCGACAATGTGTTTCTCTAATTCTTAAAATAAATGTTGGTAACATATCAACTGTTACAACCACCACCTTAACTACATGCGTATCAGCGACCTGTTTCCTTTTTTTCTTGTTCTTGTTTTTGACATACATCAAATTCTTTCATGCGATACAACTAGTGTTCACAACAATGTTTCTTTTTGTTTGTATTCTTTTTCTCCGTTTGTGTAAAATTCAGAAGAGCGTTTCGTTTGAATTTGTCACTAAACGTCTAACAGGGTATGGGCCCAGTCATTTAAATGCCGGGATGAGACTGAATAAACCGATGGAAATAACCACCTCCACGCGATCGGCTAGCATTTAAGAGAAAGGCATGTAGGAACGGCAGCCATTTTGTGTTTTTCAATAAGCTTCGAAAAGAAGCAAGAAAGGACAAAGATCGCGTTCTCGGATATTGTGTACCCAGTCATCAGTGAACAAAAAGAGATGGAAACGAGTGTTTCGCACAATAACACGCGACGTGATTCAACTAATATATTTTGCATGCTTCGGGCAATAACACCTATAATTGAGGACATTAATACTAAATAATGTCAAAGACCTGTCCGCAAGGCAATGAGTCTGATAAAGCAAAAGATGGCTGAAGGTGTATATAGGTAGCAATTACCTATCTGAACTGCTTCTTCGGAAACGCCCACAAGCTATCCGAAATAGATGTTAAGTTGGACTAGCAACAACTTACCATCCCCCCGAACAGGTTCTCGCTTTGTTTGCCTTTGGAGGGTGCGAGGGATGGGTTGCAGGAGGTAGGTGTGCCACCCTTCCTGTCCTTCGCCACCAAGGAGGAGTCGCGGGGGAAGAGAATCGTAAGCCATTATCCCTATCCTCCGCGATTCGGCAGGACCGCTCGGCTGATGCGGTGTGGAGGGGCCGTGGAAGGAGGGGACATTCGGCATGGTGTCGTCGATCTCTCCTTCTGCGGCCGAAATGGAGCTAGCGGTGGAGCTTAACATCCGGGCCGCCGCTAGGGGCTGGGAAGACTCAGGTAATAAACTCGGGGGAGTCTGTTACCTGAATACGGGGGCCGAGACGAAGGGCGTGTTATTTCCGACGCGTCCAGAGGGAGGCAGATGGCCGTAAGGACGAGACGGAGCTGCTACGGCGGTTAGCGCTGCTGGGGTCGCAGAAGACTGCCAAGTGTTCCTGTGACTCGGTAAAGTACCTAAGATTTAAACTTCATTGCAAATTAAAAAGGAGCTAATTATTTTTCTCAAAGAGTTATGTACCATGCATATGTATGATTATTCGAATAATTATTATTTTCTACAGCAGTAAGTACTTCACCCATTAGTATGTATCCGAATACTGTTTTTATAGTAGGGGGGGCTAGAGGTGCAATTACTATATCACCTAAAAGCAAATAGGAAAACAATTGAGCGCCTAACGATAAATTTACTTCACTTGGCTCGTGCAAATGCGGATCAGCTAGCGGAATATTGACTAAGTGTTGCACTGCTGAAGTATCAATGTTGTCTAAAGGCATTGTATCAGTAATACGATCGACAATTAACGCGTTTTTATTGTATTTATATTGTTTTTTTGATTGTACTTGTATATTAACGTAGCCCATAACGGGACTCGACACTAATCCGATATCCTTAATAGAGGAATTTGAAAGCGGGATAACATTCAAATTAAGTTGTTTACAGCACGCGATGGTTATTATATTTTTTTTGAACCGTTGTCTATAATCTGTGAACGTACGGGCTCAAAATACCATTGCTATTGTTACATAAATTTGCACAGTAGAAAAAAGCACGGTCGTAAACGATGACTTATGTTTAGCTTGACACACTTGGAACTTTCAGTAAAATCAACACCTTTTCTTCAGTTTCTTTTTTAATCCATGTAATTGTAATTTTACTTTTCGGTGGATGTTGGATACACATACATTATGTGGTCCACTTTTTCCATCAGAAATACATTGCCTAGTTCCTAAATAGTAAGAGTCTCGACTCTTTTGTTTCTGTGTTTTTTTTTACCATTTTCCATAACCGTAACATAATCTTTCATTCCGGACAGAGCACGGCTAGCATTATCTAATAAATAAAAAAAATTCACACGACCAAGTGTTGAATTTTCCTGACCTTTACCTTTTTTAGAGTCAGGCTGTGACGCATATCCTGAATTTTTCCTAATATTTTTAGCAGCTTGTACCATTCTCCTTGACACTTTGAACTCACGTCATATCATTTTGATAGACTAATCAAGCGGAAGAGTAGTCAAAACGTGGACTTTCTTGGATCTACTAGTTTATTGATCAAACGCAGCCTAGAAATTATTTTAAAGAACGTACCTAGAGTTATTACCATTAATATCATTACCAGTTAATTTTTTCACAGAAGTTAAAATAGCTTTCTGACACTCAGCAACGCTTGAAACTCGTCTAATTTTATCGTTGGTTCACCAACTTCCGACAGCAATATATTAACATTTTCAATTTTTAATTGATTGCCAATAGCATCACACTTAAAATTCGAATAGTTCTTATCATCATCTATAATTTAATCTTCTTCTGGCTCAGTCGTTTCAACAATAGAATTATTATTTACAGGTTTATTGCATGTATTCTTCCGTATCGCAGGTTCACGTCCCAGATAAATTGCCCTCTCACAAGAATTGCACATATAATTTCCTATAAATTGGCAAGCACGATTAGTAGTAATTAAAACTAATTTGTTAATTACACAATTGTGATTTTTTTTTATTTAACGGATTGCAACACTCGGTCCATTTTAAATCACAGAAAATATTATTATTACAATCAAAAATTATAATACTAAAATATTAACGAAAAAATAACAACTTAACTATACTTCAGCTTTTTTTTTTAATAATTATTTCATGCTTTGCGTATAAACCTATGTAACCAATAGACAAGAATGACTTCTAAAATGATTTTGTTATTAATTCGGATACGCGAAAAACCAATGAAAATCGTAACGGAGAGGTTTTTCTTTTGTAAACTAAAGATGGAGTGTTGATTAGAAAATTCAAAAATAATAATTAACTGGTTGACCTAAAAAGTGTATACAGACCATAACAGTTTTAAGAATTTTTAATTGATTGTTTATTTTTAAATTTACGCTGTTCGGTAAAAATAATAAAAAAATTTGATATTGTAAACAAAAAATAAAATTGTATTGATAATAATTATAATAATATGACGTAAATAATAATAATACTTGTTCTATATTAATATTTTTTATCATCATTGCAAATTATAACAAATAAAAGCTTCAATGCAGTACGAGACGCTCGGTAGCGTGGCGCTTCATCTGCGCTCGGTGTCCGGCGCGCTGTCATAAGTAAATTTATTTCGTTTAAACTGATGGCAAACAGCGAAATTTTCTTCCGGAATCTTCAACTTAAATGAAAAAAGCATGTGCCCGATGAAAAAAAATGCAATTTTTTACCATGAAATGAATTAAATTTTCATTTGTTAACTTAAAAGTTAGTTAACAATAAGAATATAAACAAATAATCTTAAATCGTTTATATATTCTTAAAGTATTGACATTTGACCGTGGATGCTGAAAGTTTCATGAATTTATCTCTTACGGTAGATTTTTAATCCATTTTTTGATTAAAGGTGCCTAAAATTTTCATTGTAAAAAAAACTTTTGTTAAAATCAAAAGTTTTAAAAATCGTTAGGGGATCATTTTTCCATCATAAGTACTTATGAAAAATATATATATAGAAAGAACCGAGACAATGTGTAACCTAATGAAAGGTCTTTAATTCATTTAAATTAATATTTTTTTAATTAAATTCAAACAATGAAATTACCGTAAGCGTATACTAAAATACGGTCCAAAAACCCCCTAATGGAGAATGCGTGCATCAGGGTGGCCTATGTCTAACAATGGACTAATACAGGCTGAATGATGATGACGTTGTTCACTAAAATTAACGTACACTTACCATTTTTATGTAATAGTAAAGATACAATAAGCCATTTAAGAGCCAATTTAAGTCAGTTTATTTAATTTGTACTATCAAAGATTCTACATCGGTTATTGCACTAAATTGTACAAAAAGTTCTGATAATAGTAAATTAAAATTTTATACCATATATTAGGGTAAAATGGAACGCACCTTTATTAGTTATGGTTTCAGGCGCATTTGGCGCCATTTTGGTTATGACTTGCCCTTCTTTTTTTGTGACTGAAACATGTGTAATACTTTGCTCCTGTTTGCTCAGTGAAATAAAACTCGTAATTACATTCAGATTAAACAGGCATTCTATTCTTTGGTACAGAGCGTGGTTGAGAAGTGCTGCGTTGAACTAATCGAAAGGAACTCGAATGATAAACCTTGTGATGCAATGAAATCTAAAGTTAAAAATAGAGCAATGAATCGAATATGTGTTCAAATATGTTTTAGACTTCAGAAAACGTGATCAGGAAATTCAGTGAACGTGGAAGTTCAGTAAAAAATTTTGGAACGAGAATTGAAAGGCTGTCAAACGCGATGATAAACCTGGGATGCAGCTAAATAAAGGGAAGTCAGCTGATATGTTTTGGACCTCAGAATTACGTAGTTCGTAATGCAGTACAAGATGGGAGATTGAGTACAAGGCAACAAGAGGTTGAAGATTCATAATGGTTATTAAAATTATAAACACTGTTCACAAACTGCACAATATTGAGTTTGATGTCAATGATGAATTGCTTGGTACTTTAATGTTGGCGGGCCTACCAGACGAGTACAAACCAATGATAATGTGATTAGAGAGTTCAGGTATCCAAATTAGTGCAGACTCAGTTAAATCTACTCAGTGCGCGTCGCAGGAACCTAGTGAAGCTGGCCTTAGTCGAGCGAGTATCAGCCGTCCTGCCTTACTTGAAAGGTGTCACAGACAGGATTGACTTTTCTTATACTATCATGAAGAAGGCTTGCATAAAAACAGTGAAATATCCCTCTGAATGACCCAGAAGAGTACAAGCTCGATTGTGAATGGCCAGACAAAGAAATCTATCAAAACAGGTATCAAAGAAAATATTGCTGATGTCAGCCACCAATAGTTGAAGAAGTCTGCAATTTGTGATTATGCATATTTAGGACCAGCTTAACCATTTCATAAGATTTGATTAACCACAAATTCTCGCTAAATGGATCCTTCCTACCAAGTCACGAAGCTATTGAAATTATAAAATATCGTTATTTTAATAAAGAACATCTCCTTTATTAAAAACTTGTTGGGTGCTTGGGAACTAACAATTTCAAAAATTAAAATCAAGCACATAAATTCTGCAAGATCTCATGGTAGTATCAGCTCGGTATGCATAAACTCAAAAGAAAAGAAGAAAATTAAATGTGTATGATCTAAGAATTGTTGTTTTAATGTTTTTGATTTAATTTTATTTTTTTTTTTATTTATTTAATTATCTTATTTTTTAAAACATCGTTATGTACAATACCTACAATTACTACATACTCTATTATTTTTATTCTGTCAAATGTTTGAATAGCAGATTCATTTCGATAATTTTATTTAAGAAATATTATGATTCAAAAATAATTACAAAACTTCTCAGGTTTCATTTTATTGGCTTCTTGTAAAGCGTTAAATGTACTCTTAGTTGTAAAATTGGAGAGAGTCACTTGACTTTTAAAAGAAAAGCTCCTGAACATTTATTCAAAAACTGTAAGTAGAGTTGACAAGTTTTTGTGCAACGAGATCTAAGTCCTAAGTCAAAGTCAAAGTTAAATATCTTAATTAAATATGGAAGCATTACACTTTCTTATTGATTGTCAAATAATCTACCACCAGTTCGGAAATGAAAGCCTCTGACCTGAGAAGAACCGGCGTAAGAAACTCAGCGGGCCTAAGATACTAGCAAAACGAATAAGAATATGCTTATTCATTTTACTAGTACTCCAATGGAAAAACCTTATGAAAACAATGAACTACTTTGGTTAATGTCTAACATTAGATACAAAATCAATCAATTTAGTTTCAGACCTCATTTTATATCTTTAATAAATTTTTAATGATTTATTTGTTAGTATGGATACTGATCAAAAAATTGGTCTAGTTGTGTATATAAAAAACTATACAAGTGTTCACGTATCAGCCCGATATTAAGGACGCTAATTGTCTGAAATTGGAGCTCCCTTATGCTTTACTTGTCTTTGCTATTTACCGTTATCCATCATTTATGAATTGAGACACTTTTTGTGCCCTCTGAATAATACTCTGCAAAAAACTTTAAGCAGAAATAACACCGTTATACTAACAGGGGACATAAATATTACCTGACGATGAACTTTAGAGTAATATTGATTTACTCTCAGGGTTAACTAACTAGGATATAGAATATTTGTCACTATTGACAGGAAATGGTCCATTCTACCAATAACATTTGCCGCAAGAGGCTATGCTTGCCTAAATCACATTTTGTCAATAGAATGGAAAACGTCGGAGTTGTCTGTTGCTCAGTCATCATAGATCATGAGATAGTTTTACTAGAGCTTGTAGTGCAAAGACCGAACACAATGCCTTTTAATAGAATATGTGAATAGTAACCTCGATTCCTTGAGCTTCAAAAAGTGGATTGGACCATTATTTTAAGTAATGTATATCGCCAGGCCTAATGCGGTGTATGAAGCATGGAGAACAGCTACATTTACGAACTCGAAAAAATAATAACGATCTGCTCCTACAGATAATCTACAAGCAATAAAAAATAGTTGCCTTAATAACGATGTGATAACAAAGTACTTTTAAAAACTACGTAAAATTCAAGGATGACTTGAAAAACTATTACATTAATATGTCACTCAATATATTAACGCAAAACAGATTAAGAATGCGATTGTTCTGTCCCTCACTGAATTCTTTAACACCAGTCTGAAAATGGTATTTTTTCTGATTCTTCAAAAACGTGTCCCATTGTGGAACTCCCATTTGTTTTGCTGATAGTAGGAAAGTGTGGTAGAGATTTTCATTTCCATGTTCAGGTATACCGGCGATCTCCACCTCATTACGAAGCTGGTTCTGTTCTTGTGTATTAATTTCTTCTTCTTATTTATTGCGGCTTTCAGGGAGTTTTAAGCGTGAATCGTTAATAATTATTGATGGTCTAAGTTCTTATTGCCGCTTATGACTACTGGTTAGAGAAATAGCGGCATCGTTGAGATGCGTTCTCACAGATGACATCTCTCGTGTTAGAATGCGGCTTCCGGTGTTTAAGTGGGCGTCGGTTTGTAAGGTCTTCTTCCTTAGAGTTACGTTATCCTTAGATGAACGCACAGATGTTGTACTATTGTCTCCACCCTTCCTAAAAAAATCGGTACATTTCCATTGCTTTTTTTGTCTAATGACAAAATGGAGAAATTGATGCAAAGCGAACGGAAGCTTTTTAGCAATCATTGTCTTTTTTTGTGTTTTAGACATCCAAAGCACTTCATTTACAAAAAAGTTTTTTTAATTTATTTCAGTCTATACGTACAGAATGAATTAGCAAATTGCACTACTACATATTTTAGCATTGTTTTGTTTTTTATTAAATTAATTAACTTTCACGCAATTTATACCTCTTATATTAACTGCGGTCTACCGTCGGTCAACCAAACAACTTATCTAATTTACTGTCCATAACCGTTTAAAACTAAAGGAAGTGGTTTTTTCAGTATTGTAAATGTTAGACTAAAAACAGAACCTGTACGTACGCAGAAAAAATGTCACATTTAGGTATCAAAAAAGTCAAGCCTATCTTGTATAGGCTTGACTTTTTTGATCAGAAGCTTTCAGGCAAACCGGTGCGACTAGCAGTAATCAAAGTAATAGTGAAATATCTTTATTCAATATTGAAGCATAACGTTTTCGTACCGATTGTCAAATAAACTAGCACCGTTTTGGAAGTGGAAGCCTCTAAGAAGAACTGGCGTAAGTGACTCATCGGGACTCTTTTTTTTATTGAATAATTTTTCTAAATTATTAAATAGAACATCATATTTAACAGTTTGAAATAGTCTGGTGTGATCAGGGCTTGATATCTATGAAGAAGTCATTACAGCAATAAAATAACACACAAACATTCCTTTACAACTTTTTCTGGGATTTTGTGGTACAAAAGTATACATTGTCCCATGAAAGATTTCATTGTTCTTCGGAGTTTTGTTTTTATAAGAAAAAATTATGCTTTTTCCTTTTTAGAAAATTTTATACTTAGTAGTAAATTACATAATAAATAAGAGTGCTAGTTAGCAGCCCGTTAGCAAATTAATCGAAAACTTCAATACTGCGCTACGGTAGCAAGCAATGTTTACAAACACACAATTTTTTTATTTAATTGACAAGTAATTTTAGTTACTTGCTATTAATTACTAGCTGTCCGCAGCTACTATTTACTTCTTTGTGTTATCTTATAGTTTTCACAGTTAAAACTTTTAAAATACATAATTACACCGTTACAGGAACCTAAAATTTGAAATATTTAAAAACGAAACAGAGACAAACATCCGTAATGGGTACAATGGAGGTTAAGGATATTTTGCTTGTCATGTTATAAAAATACCCTTCTGAATTTATCAATGTTATCAATAAAAGATCTTTCTATGATGACAAAAAGGTTGTTTACTATATAAGTAACCAAATATAACACCCAACTCCCACTCACACCCATCCCCAGTCTTTAATACTGTACGGAGTGACCAAAGTGGAATAAAATATTTTAAGTATAGTTTTATTTAATAAAAGATCTCTTGATACGAATTGACACCCAAATATCGTTGTTGTATATGTTTAAAAGGATTAGCTAGAATAAAAAGAAAAACAAACATTTTATGAAAATGTTTTTTCTTTGATTAAAAATGCGGGATGTGAAATATTATTTAATACGTTTACCTTAAACCTGGTTGCTTGGAAACACTATTTTACAATTTCCGTAGTATCTTTTTGCTACACAGATTCAACGTTAATAAGTATCTAGGATGTAAATTTTCAGATGTCCAGCCATTTTTCTAAATTATCTTAAAGTTGGCTTTTTATCCATCCAGTTTTACACATCGATAATAGATTTTCCTCGAGCGACTGGGGTATAACCACTTACCCAAAGAGATATCTGCATTCTCAACTACATAGTTTAGTATGATGTAAATTAAAAAAGTAAGCACATACATCTAATAGCGATTGCCAATGATGGTCCTGAGAACCCCGACCGACTCTTTTGTATGTCCCTCCGACACATAATTTTCAATCAATTGGTTGATCGGCCGATATTAGAGCAATATCGGCCGGTCACCCAATGGACTTACCAGAAAACAATAATAACACATAGTTGTTTTACCCGCAGGGTAAATAAGGTCAATTCTTCTAATTCATACTGTATAATTTTAAAGTTTTGAAAAAATTTCATTTTGTGATAAATGAAAGCTTGCAGTGAGGAAATATCTCAATCTATTTCATTAATTATAATTTTCATTAATTGTTATGTTAACATTGTTAATAGTGAAACATGTCCAAAGCAAAACATCGTAACCTTTTACAATAACTTACATAGTTCAGATGCAATTAATAACATATCAAGTATTAGTCTAAAATTAAGTTACTGTTTGGTTGAAGTGTAACATTCTATAAACAATTTTTCGAATATTATATTATTGACAGTTAGTTAGAAAGCTGGTCACATGATGATTTTAGCCTTGCGTGTGATTTTTACTATTATCAGCAACGCTTTTCTTCTCATTTTCGGTCTATTACATATAACATGTTTATATTTTATGTTTCATAATATTGTTGTATATATGTATTATTTTTTTTCATGCAGTTTATTAGGTACTCCAAAAATTTTTATGAAGATAAATCATCTCTTAACGTCGTTTTTAATATATTTTCTAAGGAGACCTTAGGATAACATTTTTTTTTTCTTCTAAATTTGGTCATAAGTGACCGAAGCTGCAGTTCTAGATAAATACTTTAAAGAATATTACAGTAATAAAGTGATTGGGAACTATAACTCTATTGTCTGAATGCTTCGATTTACTCAGTAAATAATTAAAATACGCTAATAGCTTTTTTTGCATAGAATTTTACGAAATTAAGAGGAGAATTTAAGTTTTTACTATTATTAGAAATGCAGTTAGCTGCAGACATATATTACGATGACACATTTATTGTATTAAAATAATTATACCTAAATATTAACTTCAAATTAACGACAAAGCAAAGCGGAATTAATTTTTTTCATGCAGTTTGCCTGAAAACAAATGATGATTGTTTTTCCTCGCTTTTTTAAAATAATAGCTGGGAGCAGAAAAGCATATTTGTTGCGAGCGAAAGCTGAAATTACTCCAAAGTTTAATTAGCTGCTGTTTTCCTCAAGCAGTTACTACGCTGGTATTTGCATTATCCGCTATTACGGTGATTTATAAAATTACAGCTAAATTATATATTCATTAAATGGACGTATCATAATAGTGTGAAATAATATGTAAAGTAGAAGTAGGTAAAGGTAAAGTAGTAGTAGTGTAGTAGAAGACCCAGTCGTTTTTTGATGTCGTATACGCACATATCTTGCTGGTCTTTTTGCGGTTAAATACCTTCAATTAAATTAGGACAATGCTTCTTGTTTAAATTTGATTTTCTTTGAAGACAAACAATCTTATTATTTGAATAATAAAAGATTATACAACATTTATATACATCGAGCTAACAACGTGTTAGTGGTGTTAGTTCAATTACACAGTTGTTAGTGTAACAACTTGCTCCATATAAGTTTAGTAAATGGTTCTTTTCAGTAAAAATATTTCATACCTATTATTATCATAAATAGCCTTTGGCAGTCCACTGCAGGGAATATGCCTTTTTTAATGGACGTCTAGACAGCCAATCTTGTTGGCGTCCTTTAAAAAACAGTTGCTTATTGTTGCCGGGAGAGTAGGCGGAGTGGCAAAGAATAATTGGACTTGTACTGCGGATCTTTCTTAATCCCACTATAAGGCAGATACTTCGTCAAGTGGGGAGTGGGTCGTCATATCCCTACGCCACAAAACATTTAAATTAAAATGATTCTCAAAAATGGGGTTTCACATGGAATATCTGAAAAGCATCATTAAGTCGTTAAAGTAATGTTTATGGTAAGAGGCTCTTTAAAGGGACCTTTCAGAAAAAAACCTTTTAAAATACAAGAGGTCTGAAATGTTGCAGTTACTTTGTATATTTCACGAATAAAAAATACAATTCCCCCATCAATTTAAGACGTTTGAGTTCGTTTGCTAGAAAAAATTATTTAGCAATAGTAATTTTTATTAATTTATTCTATGATAAATAAAGACTAAGAATATATCCGAATCTAAAAGGACATAAGGAGCGTTCTTGAACTTATAAATCAATAAAATATATAATAAAAAGAAATAAAATTGTAGTTTATCTTTGTAACATAAAAATAACTGCTTATTTACCATAATGTGATTTTTATACCCTATACAGCCTTTCCATTAGGGCTTTGGACCTATCCACACGCTTATCAAAGGGTTGGACCGAATTTTACATACCCATCCGACATGGATCATCTTACTTCGACAATTGGTGATCGGCTAGTCTTTCCTAACACAAAAACAATAACACAAGTTTTTTCCCGTGATGAACCCACATCCTAAGTTTAAACGGGTCAATATAACAAAAAACGTCCGTTTGGTATGCCAACTTGGAACACTGAATACCTGAATTATAAATACATACAAATGGATCGCGAAAAAGTATATGATATTAAAAGATTAATCCATTTTATACATTATGTAAATGAAATCTATTCTAATTCTAATAACAAACTTAGATTTATTTTACCTTTTATAAAATAACTTTAAGTTAATAGACGTACTTTAATCGAAAGTAATAAAATATGTAATAAAATTAAGAAACTGTATTCCCATATATTTTTATTGGTCTGATTGCATCCAAATGCGGTAATTTTAATGTTAAACTATTTAAAAAGTTTCCGTAGTTCTAATAATTAATTGAAATCGACTTAAAAGAAAACGGTACTAAATAATTTTTAAACCCATTTAACGTTAAAACCCAAGTTCGATTGCATTTTAATTGAGATGGATCAGGTTTTCTTTTGTACTTTAAAAAATTAAATTAGTTACTCTTAGGTTTAAGAATTTTTAAATAAAAATCGAAAGTAATACAATCTTCTTTTACAAAAATATTATTAAAATAAATATTATTTATAGTTATTAGAATTATAAAATTGGGAAAAGGCACATTATCATTAACTTTGTCTTTAAATTGCCGTGTTGGTTAAAATTAGTTACAGTGTTTTGAAATTTGCTTAAAGTTACTTACTTCCATTATTAAGGTAATCTGAAAATATTTGATGCGTTACGTTGAATGGTAAATGATTGTTGCCTTTCTTGTAGAATTATGTGTATTATAATTTTATAGACGAATAGTAACACAATTTTGAAAAGGACTTTGCTTCGTCTCTGCATTTTTTACCGCTGTATATTATGGTAAAGATTACGAAAAATGTATAGTTCTATGGACGAAGAAGAACTTTTTACCTGAATTCTTGCATCAGGGAGACTTTCTGTTGTGCGATATAGGATTCTGTATTGTCGAAAAGCAGCAGTGGAGTAAACGCTAACGCTAATACTGAAACACCTAAACAGTAAACTTCAAATGTATTAGGTAAATTTTATGTTTAGATTTTTTGAATATCGTACACAATTTTCGATGCATTTAATATTTTGCTTACTAAGTTATACATTTTTCTACAAAAAACATGCAAGTAAAAGTTTTTCGTGGGTAGGTGGGAAAAAGTTCAGACGTTTTTGTAACAGCTGCTCTAGTTATTTTGTAATTATGGTTTTTGTGCAATACTCTTTAAAAATTAGTGAAAAGTTATACAAAGTGTTGTCTTAGTATTGGAAAAAAATTTTACAATATTAGTGAATTTAATTGATCTGTCTACTTAGTACTTACCACCTGCCAGCCTATTGTCTACATTTCCACTTTATAACACAGTATAATGTCAATTTGGAAATATTATTGACAACTCAGCAGAGACTTGAGGAGTATCTCTAAAAGGTTGGATGATCTGCAAACACAAATTTCAAATGCGGGGTCATCCAAAGATACTGTTTCTAAAGTAGCTGAGGAGCTCCGAAATTTTAGAGAGCTTGTATTTGGCATACTTCGCCTTCTAAGGCAACAAATACAAGATTGTGCCAAACAGGTTGATAGTCTTGACATGAGCAATCGCAGAAAGGCTTTGATTATTACCGGAATACAGGAAAAGGACAAAGAGGATTGCACCCAAGTAATACTTGATGTTTTCAACAAAAAGTTGGGCTTAAATTTTATCTCCCAATCCTGTATTAAAGTTTGTCATCGGATTGGTACTTCAAACAAGGAACGCCAACGTCCTATTTTGGTGAGGTTCACAAGTGTGGATTCCAAAACGGCTGTGTGGAAAGTTAAATCCAAATTAAAGGATCTGCCATAGCTATAAAGAATTCCTGACAAAGCCACGTCAAGCTGTGTTTTGAAAGCACGGATTCACTTTGGGATGAGAGCAGTTTGGACTCAGAATGGTGTGATATGCATTAAAACTCCTTGTGAGTAGCAGCTGTAAAATCACTTCTGAGGATGAACTTGGTCCAGTTTATAAAAATATCCAAAGGCGACAGGAAAATCAGCGACAAAATAAGTGATAACAAATCTTAACTGCAATAAGCAATAATAAGTATTTAGTCAAGTAACCTTACAACTTATACTAGTTCATACTTATTTTCTTTTTACATTTTATTTATTAAGGATTTTATTATTGTTTTGTTATATTTAGTGTTTACTTTTTTTTCTCTTTTTTGCTTTTTATATTGTGGTAATAGTTTAAACATTCCATATTTAACTTGTTTGATTTCTCAGTTGAACTTTTAAAGTATCATTATTTTTTATTAACTGCAATAAGCAATAATAAGTGTTTAATCAAAAAACCTTACAACTTATACTAGTTCATACTTATTTTTCTTTTTTTTTTACATTTTTATTTATTAAGGATTTCATTATTGTTTTTGTTATATTTAGTGTTTACCTTTTTTTTTATTTTCTCTTTTTTTTGCATTTTAAATTGTGGTAATAGTTTAAACATTCCATATTTAACTTGTTTGATTTCTCAGTTGAACTTTTTAAGTATAATTATTTTTGTCTCGTAGTTCTTAGTTGTCTAGTAGTCCATTCTCCTGTTTTTAAGTTTAAAGAATTCGTAAATAGTGTTTTTGTTTTGTTTACAAATGTCTTTGATCGTTGGAAACTTGACAGTTTGACTATTGCGTTCCGTTTAAGTCTTTAACTGCCAAGATGAGATACTAATTTGAGTTTGTTTGTTAATTTTTTTTTGTTTTAATTATTTTTTTTCTCTCAACATTTTATTTGTAGTGCATTATTACTGTGTATATATTTTTTTCTTCTCTTTTAACATTTATGATAATGTGTCTGGCGGTGGTGCAGAAATTATTATTTTTTTTTATTGTCTATTAGAAATATTTATTATATATTTATATTTGTGTAAGCTTATTTATTATATATCAATATTTATATATATATTTATATATGATGTCTACTGTATCTGACGATGACATGTATTTTTCCGCCTAATGAATCCAACGACAGTTTTAACTCACTGAGCAGTACATTGGGGAGTTTTATCAGAAAATTTTCTAAAATCGGTAAAAACTTTGTAAATGTATGTCATTTAAATGCTCAAAGCATCCCTAGCCACTTTACTGATTTATCGATGCTTTCGGTAGTTGTAGTGTACATGCTGTCCTGATCTCGGAGAGTTGGCTCAAACCACTTTACTCTCTACTATGTATTCCCTTCCTGGCTATATTCTTGTACGGAATGACCGTCTAGGTAAAGGGGTGGAGGAGTGGCAATATACCTAAAAGTGACTTGTCATTTAAAATCTTGGCTTCGTCTCCTAAAATTACTCAGCTTCTGCAGAGTATCTTTCCTAGAGGTCGAGTTAAAATGCCAAAATTATCATAGGGTAGTATATTGCCCTCCAAATGTCGATTATTTCACCGATTTCGAATCGGTTCTCGAATCTTTGGGTTCGGAGTATGCACATTATGTCATCATGGGCGATTTTAATACCAATATCCTTGAACAAACTCCTCTCGTACCCGCAAGTTCCTGGAAATAGTCGAGTCTAGCTGTCTTCACATATTACCTCTCCAGCCAACCCATTATAATGTCTCATGTGAAGACACTTGGCTTGATATAATCCTCTCCTCTAATCCTTCCTTAATATCCTCCTATGGACAACATCCTGCTCCTGGGTTTTCACATCACGACCTTATATTCCTTTCCTATATTCTGAAACCTCCCAAAACTAAACCTAGGGTTCTGCACTTGCGTTCTTTTTCGAAAATTAATTATGAACACCTTAAAAAAGATGCCGCTGAAGTTGACTGGGGCCCATTGTTTAAGGAGGACAACATTGACGCCAAGGTAAGTATATTAAATGAAAATATAATTAAATTGTATGATGTCCACGCTCCTTTGAAAACTGTTAAAATAAGACGTAGTGCGGCTCCATGGCTGTCTGAAATAATTCGCATAGCCATGAGAAAGAGAGATCGTGCCTTTCAAAATTTAAAAACTGCGGAATGAAGAGAATTGGTCGTATTATAAACTCTGCAGAAATCGATGTAATCAGATGATACGCAATGCTAAACGCCGATATATCCATAAAAATATTTCTTCTTCTCCTGCTGACATCTGGAAGCTCTTAGAGACTCTTGGTGTTAGAAGGTCGCGACATTCAAACCTTCCATCCTCAATAAATTTAGATGATTTAAATTTACATTTCACTACCTCTTCTACATTGGATCAAATAATTATATCTTCAACTGTTTCTACATAAAAGTTTGAAGCGCGCTACTAATAACCTTCTTTATTTTCTCCAGTCTCTTCTGACGAAGTTAAAAAGTGCATCCTTGCCACCAAATCCAATGCCATTGGCTGTGACAAAATCGGGCGTCGGATGATAATACCAATCCTTGATTTCCTGCTTCCTGTTATCACCCACATTATAAACTTTTCCTTTGATTCCCGCACTTTCCCGTCGTTATGGCGAAACGCTCTGGTTCGCCCTCTTCCTAAATGTTCCAATCCTACCGTTCTTTCTCATTACCGACCTATCTCTATCCTGCCTTTCTTTTCAAAGATAATTGAGTCCTGCGTTCTAAAGCAAGTTTCTCACTTTGTTCGTAGTAACAATTTGATAAGTCCACTACAATCTGGGTTTCGACCTGGTCACAGTACTACCACTGCTCTCCTTAAAGTGACTGACGACATTAGAGTAGGAATGGAGAACACATTGGTAACTGTATTGGTTCTCATTGACTTCTCTAACGCGTTTAATGCCGTCAGTCACGATATCCTCTTAGCTAACCTATGGCACTTGATGGTTTCCGACGAAGCACTGGATTGGTTTTCTTCATATCTTCGAGGACGCCAACAGGCGGTCTATTATGATGATTCAATCTCAAATTGGTTAGACATTGCCAGTGGTGTCCCTCAAGGCGGTATTCTTTCCCCTATCTTATTTTCAGTTTTCATAAACTTCATCACTCAAAAACTTCAATGTGCGTATCATCTTTATGCCGATGATCTTCAGATATACGACCAGTCAGCTATTGATTCGTTACCGCAAACAATTCAAAAAATTAATGAAAATTTAGATATTATCAAAAAGTGGAGCGATCAATTTGGGATTAATATAAATGAATCAAAATGTCAAGCTATCATAATAGGTAGTTCGCGAAATATTAATAAAGTGGATGGTCTTAATCTCCCAGCAATAAGGTTAAATAATGTCCCCACTGAAAAATTTCTTACCTTCGAAACCAAGAAAATGCTCTGCAGGCCTTAGTCTTCCTTTAATCGATTATGGTGACGTGTGCTATTTTGACCTGAATGCAGATCTACTCAATAAACTTGACTCGACTTCTGAATAACTGCATTCGATTCATTTTCAATCTCCGTAACATATGACCATATATCCATCTATCGCTCGCGTCTGCAGTGGTTGCCCATACGTGAAAGGCGCTCGTTAAGAGCTTTAACGACGCTATATTCATTTCTTGACTCTCCTGATACTCCTGTTTACTTGACCACCCGCTGTCAATACCTTTGCTCACTAATAGTAAGAATCTTCGCTCAACGCATAACCGTCTTCTGCAATGCCCAACCCATCGTTCTGATTTCACACATTCCTCTTTTTCCATCCAGTCCATTCTTCTGTGGAATGGGTTACCTCCAAATCAGGTTAGCGCAAAGTCGCTTTACTTTCAAAAAAAACTAAAGCATTATTTGTTAAAAACTGTCCATGGAATAGCATTAATTTTATTAATATAGTAGATATATGTATACTATTTAGTGCTTGTATGTATGTATATATATATGTATAAATGCATTTTATCTATATTCGTATATTTATGTATATATATATATGTATTCATTATATTTATATATATGTATATTAGGATTTTGTTGTTTTGTTTTTGAAATAACTTTCTATTTTGTATACTTAACGCTATTTTTCTTATTTGCCATATCCCTGTGCACCCACAATGCTATCTCTGCACCACTCCAAAGGTTGACTGGTAGACAATGCTATTGGCATTAAGTCCGCCTTTGTACAACATTTGTGCATAAAGTGTAAATAAATAAATAAATAAATAAATAAAAGCAAAACAAATCAGATCGCGACGCGTTTGTTTCGATGACGCTCGGGGGGCACTAAATTATAAAGCTTTTTTACCTTTTCAAGTTATTTCATATCCCACTTCACCGTTGATTCATAATTGTTTGCCAACATATCATTCTAATTACGGATTATGAACGTATTTCATATTTTTTTGTGGAAACGTATACTTTACCCCGTAAAACATTTTCTTATTCTTGGTAATCAATTTTTTTAAAGAACTTATTTACTTATTTTTGTACCCTGCATTTTTGACTTGTGCATTACATGTCTTAGGAATTCAATTCTATTATATTGCAATAATACTAAGTTTTAATCTGTCTTGCGAAGTAACGTATGGTTAATAAGGTTGTTCTTCCAACCTTTTTATAGCTCTTTTGTAGCACTACTTTACTACCTAATTTAAACAATTACCAGAGAACATGACCGTGCAGAGAATAAATAATTACATTTCTTACAAACTATAATGATTTTTTAACAATCAATTATTTGAAAACTGAAACCATACTTTTTTGGTTATATTTTTCCATAATACTCTTTTTTGATTGAAACAAATATAAGTTTTCTGGAACACAATAATCATTTTCAAGTATTACATTATTATTATTTCAAGTATACACAGGATTTAGTGTTATATTCCCTTATTTTCTAGGAATGTTCCGGATGGACTGTTGAATAATCAGTCTAGATATAAACCATTTTGTTATTGTAACAGAAATATAATAATCCCGTCAACTGCCAGTTCAATAGAATGCCAATTCAAGTCAAAGGAATTCACAAACTTAGCTGTTACCTCGTCATTGAGCTACCTAATCTCGCGAATAGCAAAGCACTGCAACTTGGAACTAATGAAAATGGCCAAACTTGCAATATAACTCCAGCAGACAATAAATGTCACCCTTAATATTTGATATAAGCGGTTGCTTTAAAGTGTGAAACGAAGAATTTTAGTTTCATAGGAATCAATGAATATCAAATTATGATAGCCGTAGCCGTCAGCTGTAAAAATATGTTGAATGTAAAAATGTGAAGACTTTAGCATATATTTTTAACGAAAACGGAACAGTCACAACTTGATTTTATAATTTCCAACGTTAAACGACGTAACAACCAGATTTTTTTAAACAAATCCGAAGTAATAGTTAAAATAGATCCTTTTTAATTTTTAGAATTTTAACCAGTACTGTTTATAATTATTTCTAGTGTTTACGCGACTATTATGCATTATGAATTAAAATGACTTTACGGATTTTATCGCGTTTATTTTACATTTTAAATTCCCGACGTATCGAACACTTTCCAGCGGCCGTGGTCAGCGGGTAGACTGAGATGTCATGCGTCTTATTGCCAGTGAAGGTATTATCATTTTAACGTCAAGATTAAGTTTTTCGGAGTGCTTTTTAATAAGATCGCTAGTTAATTTGAGCGTTTTAGTAGTAGGGTCAGTTTTGACCTTCCTATAAGTAGTTCCATCCGATAACAGTTGTTCTAATTTAGAATTATAATCTGACGTGTCCATAATCACGGTACAATTACCTTTGTCCGCTCGGAGAATTGTTAGTTCTTTGTTGTTGCGTAAGTTGTTAAGTGCAATAAGTTCATCCTTAGGAAGATTACGTTTCGGCACTTTGTTTCCACGCAATAATGACGAAAACCAATTACAACAGATTTGATCGACCACAAATCCTTGCTAAAGAACACCGATTCCTACCAAGGATGATCCGTGATGCTATTGAGATTAGAAAACATCCAAATTCAGTAGAGAAGATGGTTGGGTTCTTCCACCTGCTTGGGACCCCATAATTAATAAATTAAAATTTAAACCCAAGCATAATACCACTGCTGGCCCTTTAAATAAAACAAGTTCATTTTGCATAGGTAGGTACAAACTAAAAATAATTAATTAAAATTAAGATCTGGAAACACGGCCGCTGGAAAGTGTTCGAAACGTCGGGAATTTAAAAATGTAAAATAAACGCCATATAATCCGTAAAGTCATTTTATTTAATAAAGTACTGTTTATTTTATGAATGGCTTTGTTTTTTTAATTTCTGATATTGTTTTATTATTATGTAATAAATGTTTACGGTGATGCGATTGACGACATATTTTAGCAGAACGCTATATGAATATTCAACTTTAACTTTTCTTAAAGGTCTTCTTTTTACAGGGCCGTCTGGGTTGGTGCCACCGCAGTGCTTATTTCTACCGCAAAGCAGTAGTATAAAACACTACTTTAATCTGGTTTGAAGGTCACCGTAGCCGCGTCAATGGACCATTCCAACATGTATTGCAGTAAAATATCCTGCGCACCAGTGAAGTGGTTCAGGTTAGCCTGAAGAAAGTTTATGGACGTACTAACCATTTTAGACTTCCATAGCTTCCTTATTCAAGCCGGCTTGTTTATGGGCTTAGGCTGGAGTCCTGACGGGTAGTTTGCCCTTCCTCTGAGGGGGGTGGCATTTTCTATCACCAGCAACATGATTGGCTTGCTTACTATCCAATGCACATAGCGGGCAGTGTGGATCCGCTATGCAATCTGCCACAATGTGCCCTTGTTTACCGCAGCGGAAGCACAAAGGGCTGCGATCAACACTAGAAGTGCAACGACGACCCATGTGTCCCACCTATAGGCAGCGGAAACAGCGCATGGGTCGCGGTTCCAGCAGCTGCACCCGAGCGGAACTCCAACTCACTAGAAGACGTCCGTCCTCGGCGAGAAGTATTGCAGCCGCTACTGGGCATTGTACCCAGGCCGCACCTGCGCTGAATATTCAGCGGTGTCTAATGTCACAAACCCGTACATGCTCAGGCGGGCAGAGACTACGCTTCTTGACAGCAACCATTACATCTTCTTTTGACACCGAGTCATCTAAGCCAGAAACACGCATTTCTGCGCATTTTACTGGCCTTGAGACGCGGACCTCCAGAGGTAGGGCCTTCTTGAGCTTATTGGCAAGAGCGTCTGCTTTGCTCTCATCCGCACTTTCAGGAAGCTCAAACATGCGGGCCCCTGTTGCGGCTATAAAGACCCATGGGAGTTCCTAAATCCTACAGCCTAATATTAGTTTTGGGCCGCAGCCAGTACTGCCTCATATGTGAGACCCTTCTCAATAGCCTCATCTGGCAGAGGGATCACAACAGCAGCTGTGCGAGGAGGTAGAACTCCCTTCCCCTTTCTCCAACGCTTCACCCTCTTGCGCTTCAAGGGTTTGCCTTACTTGGCTGGCATGCCATCCGCGGGCGCTTTAGAATTAAAAGAAATTGCCAGGTTAGAAGATGATGTCTTCTTTCCTTTCCTCGCAACATCAGCCCACGACCCATCTGTGGTTGGTATTGGGGGCTTAACAAACTTCGGAGCCGTTGGCTCCTTCGATGCTTGAGTTGGCCTGACCTTTTTTACCGGTTGTTTAGGAATTGATGCATTCAGTTCTGCAGCTATTTGCGGGCGACTGTCAGGTCGCAATGGTAGACGTGGCCGACCGACCATCTAGTTTGGCATCGACCATGTTTGCGATGTCTAACATGATTTTAGCGTGGTATTCCTCTAAGACTTGCTCCATCAAAGCGGCTGGACGGTGGCTGGCCAGCTATTTTAGATCAACGCGAAGGCGTGACTGACCCTCTCGTAGCTCCTCAATTTCCCTTTGGAGGCGAGCGTTTTTCTCAATCTCATTTTGAAGTTAAGCCTTTAGAACCTCGTTCTCTTCCGAGGTGGTTCGATTCAGAAGCGCCCCTTTCTCCTCTTTCACTACAGCGCACGCAACTTTCAGCGACCGTATAAATCCACCTTTCAGGTTTTTGGACTTGCGCGCGTCATGCAAGATTGAGTCAAGCATGCCATCCATCTCCTTATCTCAGTATATCTTAGCTATTTACTAAGCAATGCTGACGAGCCACAGCTGCAAAATATTTTTTTGGTGCATGCCTAGTAAGGAAAATACTATAAACTATTTTAATTTCTAAAATTTTAAATCTTCTAAAAAAATACCTAAGAATTCCTTTGTCTATCATATGAAATTGAAATGAAACATTAGGTTGATCTAATTTATAAGACTAACTACATCCTACGTAATTTTTGTAGTAATCTTAAATGAGTACATTCAAAAAAAAATTGGGTTACTCATCCTTTGACCGCGCTTATCTTATTTAGTTAATAAAGCAATTTGGAGTCAACCCAACGTTGAGGAACGTAAATTATTTGTGTTGGATTGATGCTTAAATGTTTAAGCGTAATTGATGCTCTTTTGTAAAAAAATTGTGAAGTATTGTTTTTTCGATACTTCACAAAACTAAAAAAATTAAATTGATAGAGATAGATGAGATAAATTTAACATTAAAAATGATAATTGTATATTATAACTCTTTTCGTTTTTTATTTCATTGCAACTTTTTTTAAGCGTTTCGGTGTGGGAAAAGAAGTTTTGCTTTGTTTTATAAGACTACAATATTTAGTACGTTTATTTTTTCAACAATGTGTGTGAAACAAAACTTACGTATATTTATATATAATAATTATTAAAACTTAAAAAGAATTTGTAACTTTACAAAAATTTAAAAATGTATATTTTAGACTCTTCCCAGATGGTCAAGATACAGGCTGTGTCATTGGACTCTGGAAAAGGTACCAGAATAACCATGTCTATGGTGTTTCTAGAATAGTTACTCAGTAATACTTTATGAAAAAGTTACAGCAATCATTCTTCCTAAAACAAGGCTTATATTCTTATGAAAGATGACTAAAAGTGTGCAATAATAGAGTACATCCAAATTTCTTTTGTCATTTGTACTTTTCTCGGTATAAACTTTAGGGACTTTATTAAATTTTAGGAACAACAAAACTATATAATTATTAAAATGTTTATACGTTAAACGTTTATTTGACTTACTGTTACCCTATTTAATTAGTAGGAAATAATAATAGACTTATAATTCTTTAAAACAGTATTTTTGTGCTTAACACGTGTTTATACCATACCACAATATCATGTTTGTCTTTCTTTTGCAATGATTTTATGGTTCCTTTAAAGAAACCTCACAAAAACTTTTTCTTTGATCACTCAATAAATATTTGTAAAACTCTTAACTGACTGTGGTAAATTTACTTGGGACTTAGATGTAATGGAACGATAACAAACCGTTGCACGTAGCGATATACTAAATTTGTGTAGGATGTGCAAAGCAACATCACTTTAATTAAAGAAATAAATATTAAAAATACTTGAAACTAGTTCTTTTATTATTATTATTATTTATTTTTTTTTATCATAAAAAAAGAAAATTGCGTTAAAACTACCAGACTTTTGAAAGCATATAAAGAGGGAACAAGGTAAATATATTAAAAACAAGGACTTGAAATTTGGTAGGAACATTCCTATCGCCGAGTAGAGGTCAGCTTATAGCGGATTTTACGAAATTCGACCCACAAGGGGGGTTGTGGGATTGATAGTTTGTTTACATTATTACATCACTCATGCATAATCAGCCTGTGATAGTCCACTGCTGAACAAAGGCCTCCCCTAATACACTCTCATTCTTTAGGGTGTTTGGATCGTATCCCAACACGCTGGTCCCATGCGGGTTAGTGGATTGGCCGACTTTTTACATGTCCATCCGATGCATGGATGGAAAACTATTCATTTAAATGGACAAAAAATAAATTTAAATGACCATACCATATGAATGCAACTATGTACACAATACGCTTTTCTTTTTAGAAGAAAACTGGACTTACGATACAATAAATATTTGATTGCCATGCCCCGTTCAAAGCAAACATGGGAATGAAAAACAACTACTGTTTACCCGAATCCCACCGGTCCCCCTTAAACACAGAAATCCTGTTTGCATAGACAACAGCGTTGGCTCTAATTGCTTTTCATTTTTAAATAATGTTTTGATTTTTATCCCCAAATTCATGAACAGTCGTAGTTCATTGCCATAGTAATTAGATACCCTCATTTATTGAACTGATAAAATGAACATGGCACATACATAATTTTTATGTAAGAAGATCTCAAACAAAAATCGATTATTAAGTAATATGTGCACAGTATTATAGGAACATATAGAAGAGTTATAAAAGTAATACAAAAATCGCCTATATTTGTATCTACAAGAAACTTTATGTAAACCAATAGCTTTGTTTGTCACGAAAATGCGGAGGTACACGTTTCGTTGCGCACAATTTTTTTATATGATTATTAAATTTACCTTTTTTCCATGTTTTTTGTCAATTTGTTTTCGTTTAGGATTCGCCGTTTTACTTAAATTGAACAGAATATGATAAGTATTTTTGGAGATCAAGAGTAGACTCGAAAATTTTATTTAAAGGTGGTAACAGGATTACCAGAGGCATTTCTGGTAACCCTGTTACCCTGGTAAACCCAGTGTCTCTCTCTAAATTAGATACTATTCATTTAACATTAAAAAAACTGTGTAAATTGGGATATGAACACATTACCGCATAACTAACAATTTATTTTGCTGCTGAACATATCGATTCATCTAACAAACTCAATCTTTATTACACAAAAGAAATAAAAACAATTTATATAGACTTAAGGGAGTAATTAGTGAAACTATGTTTAACTTTATCATACGCCATTTGTAGACCATAACAGTAAGGCGCGAGGAAATGTTTGGGCGTAAATTGTAGTTGTATTTTCTTCTTTAGAGTTTCATAATATTTGCACCAAAGTATTTTAAAGACAAGTAGAATTGTAACAAGAAATATGGAACTGATTTCAAACAGTACATAACCATTTTGCGCATAGCGTGCCCTCTCCTAAAACTTGCCCGCGTTTTCCGCCACTGCTTTTTAAATCTCTAATATCTTCTAATATCCTTTTTTACTCAAAATGTCATTTATAACACATTTTATGTACATAGATTCAAGATTTTTTTTAAATGTAATGCGTATATAATAAACCTACATGAACTTTACCGTAATTATGCTTAGCTTTAGATATGCCTGATTGCAATTTTTAAAAAAGTTTACATTGAAACTGTTATTGTAGGTCATTCTTAAAACATAAAATTATGCTCTCGCGGAATTTTTTGTAGGCCAATTTAAGTAGTACAATTCTGTGTAATATAATTAAAGTCTATCTCTTAAGGTTGAGTCAGCGTTTGCAATATAATCGCACAAGGTTGTGATTTTTGAAGCCGTAATTTTCTTTATTTATGAAATATCTATTATAATACTAATTAATAATAATAATATTTCTGAACGAATAACAAAACATCATCTATCTATCAAACTAAGCAAAGCTTGTATCATGGAAACTAGATAACTGATAAATACATAAACATACTTTGTTTGCAATTTATTCATTGCCCTTTACAAATATATCTTGAAAAGCTGCACGAATGTAATATATAATATACAGATGTTCAACTATAATTAGTCCGAGATCAACAATTGTGGCTATTTAATGATCTGAAATATACAATTTATTTATATATATTATAATTATTACAATATTATGCATGTATGAGCCATGTATGTTTAATACATTTTTCAAATCAATTTTGCGTTGCGCATCTATTTATTTAATTTTATATCTATTGTAATAAGATTTTTTTGCCCTATGTTTTAATCTGATAGTTTATTTTTGTCTTATTTGTAAGATTATTTTAAAGATTTAAAATATATTATAAACAGTATTTTTTAGTCAACGCATACAAATAGCAGTATAATATTAAATACCTCTTCCGTGGCCTAGCACAATTGGCCCTTGCATATAAAGTCTTAATATGGCCGGAGGTGTTCAAATCGCGCGGGGTAACAACTTTGTGTTATGGTTGTTTTCTGGTTGATTACTCCTTCTGGTTTGGGCCGATCTAATTGTCTGAAAAGTAAGATGATCCATGCGTCGGATGGGCATTTAAAAAGTAGGTCCACTCATTAACCCGCATTGAACCAGCGTGATGGGATCCTGGGACTCAACAAATTTCATTGTTGTTTCGTAGTTGGTTAGGACAATTGGAATCATATGTGTACCCCTTTAGAAACCGGTTTCTAAAGCACACGCCTATACCACTTAGCTACGGAGGCATTCAGGGAGAGGAAGTTTACAATCTTACTTGAATTATAAAGTTACACCGATCTATGAAAGGAAATAATTATAAAAGTAACTTAATTAAACTTACATTGATTCTACAGAATTTCATGATATAATCACTTTTTCGATCATTAATCGTTTAATTTTATGGAAACGGAACAAGCCCATTCAAGACCAGTCAGAGATGTTACAATTTTCCCAAAAATTTTGGGACTCATTATTCATAAAAATACTTTTCAGTTTAATTAGGGTTTAAAAATTAAAAAAAATCGATTTTAAAATTAGAAACTTTATTCAAACAGTGAATTTACATTTTTTTTCTTGATTTCAGGAACAAACCTATTCTTAGTGTTTAAAGAAGGGGTTTTTTTATATCTGTTTTGTTTTATAATTTTACACACATGTCTGCATCTGTTGAAAACATATGCTGGATGCATAATAACTGAAACTTAGTGGTGGAGAGCAGTTTTAAAAATGATGATGGACCACATAACCATTTTCTTATTCTTGGCAATTTAACCAAAAAAAATTGGTTAAAGTAACCAGTTCTTAAACGAGGTCCGGATACGAGTAGAGCAAATAATTGAGGGTTATTGATGTTTTGAAGATTTTACCGTTGTATTTTGTTTTGTTTATTAGGGGAGGTCTATGTCCAGCAGTGGACTGATACAAGCTGATGATGATGATGTATAATGGCTAAAAATCTATTTTTCATTTGCTACCCGAAACGTTATGTTGGATATTTTGTAACTCAGAGCCCACCTATGAAAAATATTACTTATGTACATTGGGACAATATTTTACATTAACTACTCCTGTGCGTCTCCGGTGTTTTTTTTTCCTTATGTGCCTTTAAAATAGTTTAATAGTTGATGAATTGTTCAGATGGGATGCCTTACAAGAGCTCTCATAATAAAGTTTTCAATTACCCGTTATTGAAACATTTGTTTTGAATGAAAGTTTGATGTTTTTCCACGTCATTTCGTTTTTAAAATATTTCAAATAAAACAATAAAAAAATATTTATCAAAAACGAAATACAAAATCATTTACATTTTATTAGGAAAAAAAAATATTTAAAACGTTATTGTGTTAAGTTTTTAGAATTACATTTGTTTATTGCTTATTAATAAGATTAATAAAAAGCATATTTTTAGGGCCTTTTAAAATTAACAGAAATTAAAATATAAATACCATTTTTTTAAAAGAAAAGCGAATCTATACCCATCGTATTTCGTACTAAAAAGTAATCAATTTATTAAAAATTGAATTTTATTTCCCTTCCTTTTTCTACCCCACAAAAGTTTGAAAAATCATCAAATTCATCCTCTTACCTACCTTCTGCATCAAAAGGCTGCCATACCTATATGCCAGAACTCTGATTTCTTTTCTATTTTGGAAAAAGATTAATTATTTTCGTCCAAAAATATTTTTTGGACCAAAACAAATATAAAAAAAAAATGAAGTTTAAATTTAATTAAAATTAATTGAATTGTTTAAAAATGTTTATAATTACCCAATTATTTGTTACAGTTTTATCAACGAATAGTATTTTTGTCAGCGTGCTCATTTAAAGACAATAATTGATATTCAATCCATAAAAGGTGAACTTAAATCAAATGTCAATTCTGAAATTTAATAGACGCCCACAATTGTAGATAATTTTATATAATGAATGAAAACGAAGAGAGCTTAGAGACACAGACAAAGGCAGCAAACCGTCGTTTGAAACGTTTACACCGTCGAGGCGCGTCTAAGGCTGGCTCTGGACGCGCAAACATGCATTTCACGAGTTCTAAGCGAAGTGCACCAACATCTTGCAATACCTTGCATCCATTTTTTCCACCAACTGTCGAGGTGTTGGCAAGGCCCTCCAGAGCTCCGCAACCTACACTCGCCACTGGTAATCGCATGCATTGAAAACCGGACGAAAGGAGGGACAGAGGTTTTGCGTATCGGGTAAAGATGCACCGCTTCTTAGCTGAGCTAAAGCCATTCCAATCAGCTACAGTTCGGTACATCATCCTTTAGTTAGTGAGGTCATTCCAGCACCATCTCTTTGGTCTCGTGGTTTGACTAATCATTAATTATAAAACAACTCACTATATTTTTTGTACTGGTTTTATTTTTAGCCCTAAATACCAATGTAAACTAAAAATTCACATAAATTCACTTTAAATTAAAGTAAATAATTTATAGAAGAGTTTTCTATAGTAAGAAATATTTTAAGATGTAGTTTTTCCGTAAATTCCTTACGTTAAGTCTAAAATAACAAAATTTTGTATAAAGTATGAAAGATTTTAGAAATAGGGAAAAAATGCTGGCAGATTAAATAAAAAAATATATCCGTGAATTTAAAGACCATTATACGTCCGCAAAGCTACAAAAAACAGCTTATTTGCATTGGAGCAAAAAATATGTCAAGATAGTATAAGAATAAAGTCATAAATTACAAAACCTTGTAATTATTACTGTATTTAAACGTTAATTAATTGTTCCCCAGGGGCTGCGGGAACGCTTTACGCTTATTAACTATTGTTGTTTGTCACAGGAATTATAAAGAAGGTTAGCCCTGGGGAATTGGCGAAACGTTGTAATAAGGATTTGAAACAAAATGCAAAATAAAATATTGGTCCGTCCCAAAAAGGGTTTAAAAAGATCTTATATTTAAAAAAAAATTATCGAAATGGATCAAAGCGCTTATGAATTTAATTTTTTCATTTATTATTTTATTTCTTGAAATACTACACTACACTGGATGCTTATGTAAATGGATACTAGAAGAATAAAATGTATAAGCTGAAAAGTTTTAAAGCATCAAATCAAGGTACAAAATTTGTTAAACGCCTATTACGCCTCAGACTGGGGGCAGTTGTTTTCAAATTGTGACATTAAAACAAAAATAAATTACAGAAATAATTTAGATTTTTAAAAATTCAAAGATAAATAACTAAACAATTTTTTTTCTTATCAAATTATTGATAAATTTTAACTTTTAAGTCATAATTTATTAATCATAAAATAAAGCCGTATAATAAACGGTTATAGATTCAATTTTATGTGGTCTGACAGTCAGGTGATATTACCTTAAGATTTCAAATTCCTTGTTATCAACGTTCGGGATTATTTTATTGGTTCGTAATTGTCCAAAGGATTTAAAATTAGATTACGCAGTTGAATTTTTTCAATAAAGACGTTTTTTGTAATAGATTTATGATTGGTGTAGAAACTGGGTCCCTCAAATCCTACATACTTTTTTGTTTTTGAGAACCAGAAGTTTTCCCCATTAAATAAAAAGTTTACTATTCTGGTTTTAGGGCAATCCGATTCTTCTTTAGATTTTACCACACTTTTTCATATTTAAGATTTCAAATCCAAGTCCCCATTAAACAACTTTAAGAGACATTATACATTTGGGGCCCAAATTTACGTTTTAATGGGTTTGGAACACTTGGTTGGCGTTAAAATTCCTATTATATACTTTGATAAAACAAACATACCACTACCCAACATACTAAAACAATCATTTGTTGAATTAAAAAAAGTTTCGATTTTTAATTTTATTTATGAATAGGTCATTTGTAAGACTTTTTTAAATCACTTTAAGTTTCGCCTTTTGATGATTTTTCAAATTTTCAAAAAATTATCTTCAAAAAATTGAATTAAACCAATGAGGTTGAAAAAAGGGGTGCGGGCAAACCTGGTCTTTGTCGAAAAATTTAACTGGTAGGCCCCTTTTAGGGACCGTCTGGGGTGGGTATCAAGTGCCTATTTTACCGCAAAGAGGGGAAAACACTGTGTGGGTTTGAAGGGGCACGGCCAAGTTTTCTGGGAAAGAGACTTAAATCCCATATCTCACGATAGGGCAGCCGGTTGGTCGACCCCAATGTCATGGGGGTCGGTCCCACTTTCCACGGGTGGATAGTGTCATCTTTGCGTATGCAAAAAATAAAAAACTTAATAAAAAATAATAAAAAGTATATCTTGAAAGTTATATATTAATGTATTTTTAATTTAAATAATTTTCGAATATTTAACATAATTTATTTAAAGGAACTAGTTTTAAGATTCGTCCGCTAACCAAAATTTTATTATAAATTTTTTACCAATGAAATTATACAAACACTGACATTAAATCATGTCAATTACCGGTTTTTATCCTTTTTGCCAAAAAAATTAAAAGAAAAACATTTACAAACTTTTTGTTCAAAAATAAAATTTAAAGGATCTGTTTATATACATTAAACCTCGTGGTCTGACGGTTTGGCCTTGCTTTTATAAACCGGATTGTTTTGATCGGGGCAACTTTGGATAATAGTTGATGAAAATATCTTTGATCCAAATAGATGAAAGTGATATAACATCATTTAATTTTCGAAAAGCTTTTGGAAAAACTTTGTTTCTTTATTCACAACAGGTGATAACAGATTAAATCGGGATATATACTTTAATTTTTTAAAGTTTATATTTTCAAATGATATGCAAGCTTGTTTTGATATTTTTATCAACTACGATGGACGCAAGCGGGGATGACAAAACCGGAGGTTTTCATCGCTTTCGACATCCTTTCGACCGCCACATTTCGTCTCCAAACCGTGAGCATTTTCGTCCATACCTACCACGGGCCAGACGAAATCTTTAACCAAATAACAAAAGGGTTAACCGGAAAAACCGAAAAACAGAAAGTGTTTGGTAAAACTAGAATATATTGCCTTCATAAGTTGCAGATTCCAAAATTTCTTACATATTATTTCAAGAAAGACCAAGATAAATTTGATTATAATACAAATGAAAAAAATATGCTTAATTCCTTATTTTATTTCATAAAAAATATAGTTTTAAATTTATATCACTTTTGAAATAATTTGCAGTTCTTTTGTTTGTATCTGAACATTATTTTCAATAAGATTAAAATAGTTTACTGAAATGATATTGCAAATTAAAAAACCAAATGTAATAATATTTAAATTTATACTATTCGAGAAGGGTTGTAAAATCATCCAAAAATATTGTTTGTACTGAATCTTAATGCTATTCTTGTGTTTTAAACTCTTTTTAAGAAACTAATTCATGGAGGATTAATCCATTTTTAATACCTTAAATCAAAATTGTTTTAAATAACTATATTAAAATAAATTAAAAGGTGGCAGGATCAATTGAAAGATACGTTTCGCCGAGAATAGAGAAAAATGTTGAGATCATAAAGATTTCGCAGCGGCGGGGAATTACTAAAATAAAATTTTTTATTTGAGCCGTTCAAAGCAAAAATTTTGGAGTAAAAAAATTTCACATAATATTCAGGAACTTTTTCTCCTCAGTAAATCTTGTTCAAGTTATATTAGTAAAATATTGAGAAAAACAAAAAAATTTAATAAGTTTTAATTAACCATGTTTACTATATCTACAATATCTATAACATTTTTTTTGACCAAATTTAATGTATTTTCCTTAAAAATTCCATCTGTTCTATAAAAAATATCTATCTAAGTATTATTCCCTATTAAAATATATTCCAAAAGTGACGGGGATTATTTACCCTGATGACGAAGATGACAGAAGAATAGGCCACTGGATGTTTTGCGAAGTGAGGAAATCCACAATTAAAAATAATACATGTTTGTTCCCTTTTCTCTCCATTTCTAACCTTATTTTTTACGACATTTTGTAAATGATTTTCCAAGTTTCATTATGCTCCCAGTTATATGTTTTTAAATTTAACAAAAACTGGGACCAATTAAAACCCGCCGTTTTTTATCGTTTTTGATGCCCTAACGATAAAAACTGTGATTTCCTGTGTTTAGTTGTTTACTCGAGGAGAACAAACGTGCGTTGTCAGGGATACTTCTAACTAGTGGTCGTGGCCTGCCTTAGAATAGGAGCTACGGGTAGTTCGACCCCCCAAAAGCAAAACCAACTAATTCTTTTGAATCAGTATCCCCTACCCGACCCAATCTCCTTTCTACGGTTGATGAAATTATCAACACTCCTTGCGAACAAAGTGGATTCAACAACCCGAAACCGGACCAGGACCTCAACTTGCCCTGGCCCGGCAGCTCCTTTCCTGGCCCGATATCACCTGTTACGGTGGTGCAAGGGGCAAAATTCCGGGTTGGGTCGGCTACCACCGGCGACGACGACCCGCCCTCAAAGCCAACATCCCGCTGAGGACAACAAGAAAGATTGGTGAATTGAAAGAAGTTAGTGGGTTACCTGCGACATTTGGGGGGAACTCCAAGAATGAGGAAATACGATAAACCTAATTTGTAATTTTTCTACCGGGAACGACCGACAGTCCCGAGGGGGAGCTGAACGGAAAAAGAGGAATTCTTTGCGATGAACTCTTTCTTCCAGAAGCTGCCTTATGGGAAATGGCCCTAGCTGAGTCCTGACGGCTCTACGAGTAACGAGTGAATTACTTGACGAAAATAGACGGATGTTAAATGAGTTCTGTGATCAACAGGGCAAAAAAATGGCATCACTGAATGGTTAGAAGATCATTGAGTATCAACATCCAATGAAAGGCGTCCGGGTGAAGTTTCCCCATCCCGCCCTTTCAAAAAATCATAAAAATCGAAAAGGTCCTGTAAGCCCTTTGTGTGCAGCATCCTTGGGTATTCATTACAGCTTTAGAATCAACGCTATGATTTTATATTAATGTTAATCCAAAAAGATTTTTAAATTTAAATATAAATGTAAGGTATTTAAAGTATTATTATAGATGTAAAAAGACAATAATCCGCCCTTTGGAAAGGCAAAACAGTGTAAAATTTAATAAAAAAATCTCAAGACAAGCAACCATGCCCACAAATTATAGACAAAACTTTTTATTTCAAATAATGTCTAGAACGAATTTTGTATATTTAAACAAAAGTTGCTGTTGTAAACTAACTTAAGTATAAAATTTTTTGCTCAATTATCTAACGGATCTTTTTGAATACCCACTATCTCTTTTCCATCGATTAATAAACCCAAAGTTAAAATGAATACAGGTCTTTTTTGTAAATACAAACGTTTAAAAAAATTTTATGTAAAACATGTTATAAACATTTTATATCTGTCAAAGTCAAAAATTAAACCCAAATTCTTTATTGATATGGTCATTGCACTTTCTTTTGATTGTCAATTAATCTACCACCGGTTTGGAAATGGGCCTTGACCTGAGAAGAACCGGTGAAGAAACTCAGCGAGACTTTTTTTTTTTTTTTTTCAATAAATTTCCAAACTTTTACAAACCCCCATTTTACCTTTGAAATAAATGGGCGAAAGTTCCGCAGGGTGTGTTATCTATCAAGACACAACAATAATATCCTTTAACACACAAACGTTCCTTTAAAATTTTTAAATTTTTTACAGATAAAAGCTGTAGTTTTCTGGTATTTTATTTTAGAAAGTATACATTGTCCATGAAAGATTCCATTGTTCTTCAGGTGTTTTTTGGAAGAAAATAATTATGCTTTTCTAGTATTTATATTATTAAATGTTTTAAAAATCTTTTTATGTTTATAGCATACATAAATTTTCAAATATTTTGAGAAAAAAATATTACTTGATTTCGAAACATTTTTGGATTCTTTGGGGCCCAGTTATACTCTTTTGTTATAAATTAGTATTAATGTCAGCCCGGTTTCCCAAGTAGAATCAAGACTTATACTTTAAAAGTAACAAAATTCTAAACGGCTGTCCCAACATTGTTATTATCTAATTTTTTTGCTCTGCCCTGATAATTTACCCCTTTTATATGAGGGGCCCATTTGTTTAGAATCAATTTGATGCCGGAAACACAGTGGAATTCGTGGTCAGGCTTTCCATCCGACCACATCACACCCAACTTTGGAAATTGGGATATAAACCACATTTGTTTTATTTTGTTTAAATTCAATTATTTGCACTAACCAGTATTTTTTATAAGGGTTTATTTACATCTTTTTGGTTAGTCTAAATATTAAAAGTATCATCACAAAATAAACTTTTATTGTTCAACCTGGGTGTAGGTTGTTAATCAGACCAGGGAAAGGGCCCAAAATAATTCTGTGGGACCCCCATTACCCGTGCCCGGAAATTTCGGTTCACGTCAACCTCTAGCGATGGCTCAAGACGAAGTCAGTGGTTGAGGCGGCATTTTTTACTGTGGCAATTTACGACCAGGGCATAATCTTTCCCAGCAAAAGCTTTGGTTAAGGAAGACACCAAAGATTGTGCCCCCCATACCTCAAATATAGTCAACAAGATGGCTCTGTATCGGTTGTAAACCCGGTAAAACCATATCGTTTTTAATAAGCATATTTGAGAATCAAAATGTATTTTAAGGATAATTATGTTCTCCAAATTTTATAAGGCAGGCAGTGTAGAAATATTAAATTTTGTCGCCTGTTTAAATACCGGAAAATTTACTGTATTCAAAGATCAAAATTTACCACATGCAATCAATCATCAAATATAGCTGAAAGGCAAAGGGAATAAAACAATAATAAATTTATCACCTTAACAAATTCCCACAGATCTACAGTTTTTTAATGTCCAGAGATTTAAAAGGGAAACCAATTCTTTAGTTACATTGGAAAAAGAAAGTATCTATACATTCTTTATTTTTTTTTTAATAAGGATCTCAACAACTTTGAAGAAACAAGATTGGTAGTAGAGACGGAATTCTTAAAAATTTTTAAAAAGGATCAACATCGATGAGAATTTATTTTATTATTATTAACATTTCCAATTTCAAAGTTCTTGTTTGCCCCCTTCCCCAGTAATTATTTTTATGTAAATGACCCCAGCGCATTTTTCTAAATGTTTTGGGACATTAATATATGTCACAAAGGGTTGATTGTGATTTGTCTTTTCTATGTATAGTTCATACAATCTTAGTCTGTCCTTGTATTCTTTTTTGCCATTCACTGAAAAGCTCAGATCTTTTTTGATTTGACTATTTTCAAATAAATATCAAATTATTGTTTAAATAATTTACTTCATATTCCCGCTTCTATTATAAGCAGATAAGTAATTTTATTTATTATTTACTTTAAACTTCTAACCATTTTTTTTTCCATAATATTTTTGGGAGATCTATTATCGAAAAAAAAGAAGGTTTGTCCCAAATAATCAATGATAAAATATTAAATGCATTTTTTGGGATAAATTTAAATTGTTACTTTTTGCCCGGCGGGTAATTTCTATTTTGTCACCAGGAAATAAAACTGGGCAATTAAACCAACAGTTTGTTATCGTTTTTGATAAAACATAAAAACTTTTTTTTGTTTAGTTCCCTTTCTCAGGAGAAAAATCGGTAGGGGATACTTCTAACGTTCTCCCCCCAGAAAGGAACCGGGATAAACCCCGCCCCCCCGCAAATCCCTAACCTTTTTTTAGTGCAATCCCCTTTGGGCCACACCCCAACCTCCCTAGGGAAGGAATATTACCACCGCTTGCAAAAAAAGTGGAAGAAAGGAAAAGAAGGACCTCAATTCCCTTTGGCCCCGGAGTCGCTATTCCGGTCATTTTCAAACCAAGTTCGGGGTGAAGGGGCAAGGGGTTCTTTCGGTAACCCCGAGCTCCCTTGAAAGCCAACTAGCCTGGGCAACGAAGATTTGAATTGAAAGAAAATTGAGGGTTAATGGACTTCTGGGTGGAACCCGAAGAAGAGGAGAATACAAAATCAGAACCGCTTTTGGGAAGCCGCTCCGAATGGCCCAATTTTTGGAAAAAAAATTTTCGATAAATTTTCCGAAGCTCCTTTGGGAAATCCTTGAGGTCCTAGTTTAGATAAGAGATAATTATTTACACAAATAGAGGATTTAAATGTGTCTCTGTGTAAAGGGAAAACAATTCATATAATGGTTAAAGACAGAGAACAACATCCAATAGAAAACTTTGGGAATTTCTATACCTGGATATTAAAAACACACAAAAACGATAAAGGTTGTATACCTTTGTTCAGATCCCATCTTACAGCTTAGAATAACCTAAATTTAAAATGAATTACCATCCTTTTTTTAAATTTTACAATAAAATGTAAATTTAAAACTTTATTATAAGTAAAGCAATAATACCCTTTACAAAAAAAACGTGACAATATTAATAAAAAGTCTCAAGGAAACAACCAACCCAAAAAAAAACTAATTTGTTTTTCAAATAATACAGAACAGTAAGGTTTGTATTTTCAAAAGGCTTTTAAAAAACGTAACAATTTTAAATTTTTTGACTCAATTTTAAGGATTTATTTGAAAAATTTTTATATCTCATTTAACCAAAGAAAATAAAAGGCTTTTTGTTAAAAAACTTTACATTTTTTTATTAAAACATTTATAAAATTTTAATTGTAAAAAAGTCAAATCAAAATTTTATCGATTGGAACATTACTTTTTGATTTGTAAATTAATTACCAAGGTTTGGAAATGCCTTAGAGAAGAACCGTTAAAAAACCAGCGAACTTTTTTTTTTTTTTCCAATAAATTTCAAAATTTTTCCCAATTTTTTTACCCTTTGAAATATGGAGCGAACACATGACAGTGTGTTATCTTTCAAAGCTTACAAAATAATATCCTTTAAAACCCTTCCCAAATTTTAAATTTTTTACAAAAGGTATTTTCTGGATTTTATTTTAAAAGTATACATTGTATGGTTATTGTTTCTTCAGAGCCCTAGTTTTAAAAAAAATTTTCCTTAGTATTTATATTAGTCACAATGTTTTCAAAATTTTTTTTTTTTTAAAAAACAAAATTTTTCAAAATGTTTGAGAAAAAACAGTTTACATTATTTCTTAAACATTTTTAGGTTTTTGGGGGCCCCCAATTCCCTCTTTAATTAAATTAGTATTAATGTATCGTTTCCCCCAAAAAAGGGACATTTAGAAAAGCTAAAAATTTAAAGGCTGTCCCTGGTTATTACTAATTTTGACTTTAAGCCGGAGTTTTACTCTCAAATTGTTTAAAGGCCCCATTTCATTAGAATCAATTTAGAGAACACGGGAACTCTTTAATTCCCTTCGACCAATACACCCACTTGGAAAAAGGGGTCTCCCAATTTATTTTTTTTTTTAAATTCAAATTTGAAACAGTATTTATTTAAATTATTATTTAAAATTTTTTTTGGTTAGTTTAAATATTAAAAGGATTCAAAATTCCCAATTTTTCTAACCTTTTATTTTTAATTAGACCGGAAGAACCCAAATATTTTGGGACCCCATATTAGTCGGGAATTTTTGCCTTTTCCGTTCTCTGAGTTCATCTAAACGATCAGATGTTTTATTTGGGCATTTTAAAGTAAGTTAATTTACTAAAAATCCTATACTTTACACTAAAATTTGGTTAAGAAAGAATTTAAAATTTGTTACCCTTCCCCAACCTCAAAATTTTAAAAATGGGAGATCTTTAGAAACCCAAAAAAGTTTGTTTAAACATATAAAATAAAATGTATTTTAATTGGTTATGAATTATGTTTCCAAATTTTCAAGGAGGCAGGTAAAAGGTTCAAAAAGTTAGGGGTTTTGATTTAAAACAATAACTTTTTACTTCATAAATAGAAATTACCACAGCAAAAATATCAAATATTTATCAAGGGGGGTTAACCAATAATAAATTTATCACCTTAAGAATACCCAAATCGTTTTTTTAATGTCGAAAAAAACCAAACTTATCCTTAATTAAAAAAGATTATTCTTTAATATTTTTTTTTAAGGATCGAAAATTTAGAAGAAACTGGGTTTGGTAGTAGAACAAATGCTTAAAAATTTTTAAAATAGGTAAACTATGAGAATTTATTTTATTATTATTACAAATTTTACCAATTTAATTTTGTTTACAGTTCCTGTCCACCATAATTATTTTTTAAAGGAGGTTCCGTAACCATTTTTAAAGGGAAAAATTATAATTCAAAAGGATTGATTTGTTGGTAATTTTTCTATTATAGTTTCAAAATTTGTTTTATGTATTTAATTTTTGCCCTTCATAAACTGCTTTTTATTTGATTTTTTAAGTAAAAACCCAAATTCAGGTTAAACTTACAGATTTTAATTATAAACAGATAATAATTTTTATTTATTTTATTAAATTCTAACCATTTTTTTAATATTTTGAATCTTTACAAAACAAAAAAATAATTTCCAATAATAGAATGAAAAATTTTAATTCATTTAAAAAGGATAAATTTTAAATATTTACATTATTTGCCAAAAAGGGAGGCAGCGAATTATGTTAAATTACACAGACTACTACTTATTTTTATTAGATTCAGATAGTTTTATTAACATTTGTATTTGAGGTTACCTCTATATATAGTTAAGCACAAATCTTCCATTCTTTCATCCTTATGAGTACAAAATTACGCCATTGGTTTTATTTCACTCTGACACACACATAAACCTCTATTTCCGTAACTGCTGCCTCTTTACGGTACATAAAGCTGTTAATAGGGGGCTTTTTTGCGCAGTGGAATACTATCTTCCAAACTTCCAAGAATATTTTTAAGTATACGAAATTATGGAGAAGATTTAGTTGTTTGGTAATGTTTACATTTTTTTGCATAACATTATGCTTGCGATTCTGTCTTTTAAAGTCCTTATGGTAAAGCAATAAGTGAACTTTATTATTTTTACATAACAAAGTTGTTACATTTTTAAACGATTTTTAGTACTTTTATATTTGTTTCGAGACTATTTGAGTGTTTCGCTTCGATTAAAAACAATACAGTGCCAGTCTCCCTATTAAAGCACAAAAGTTCAAACGTAACAGTGTTCAAGGGCAAAACATTTAGTGAAGTTACAATTAAAGAGTAAAAATTGACTTTTCCGTAACACAGGTAGTAGTATTTATATAAAGGGCGCTTTAATTACGATCAGGACACTGATAAAAAAAGTATAATTTTGTTTTCTTTTTTGTAAAAAAATTTTATAGATGTATTTTTTGTCTTCCATATTTTCTTGCTTTCTTAATTCGATTTCCAGGTAGTAGTAGAAAGAGCAAAAAATCAGTTATTTTTACTTAACGATGATGATTTGACCGATTTAATAATACATTTGAAAAATTTACAGCGTTCGTTTTTTATGTTACCTCGTTGCAAAGTAATAAAATCTATACCTACTTTTATTTATGTATATATAATATAAATTTATCATAAAATACTTGACCCGAAAAAATTTCATTACATCAAAATACTTTTTAAATACTGCCGTAACGTATAAAATTAAACAAAAGCAACATTTTTCTGAATCCTACACGATTAAGAACAACCTTGCATTCAGATAAACTTGAAAAGCCAAGCAGGTGCAGAGTCTTGGTAACTTTTCTATCACTCTTACTAGCAGGCGAAGAAAAAGCACAAAGGAGTGGCCAACGTGTGCAAGGGTTACATCGAATGGCCAAATTTATCCAAAAAAGGAGTTCTCAAAATTTTTATGCGTTTGCAAATATTTTGTCGCCTGCTAAATAGTTAGTCTTTATCATTAAATGCTACTCAAAAATCAATACATATAACATTATAAGTAGACGCAACCTTCAATGTTTTAAATGGTTAAAAAAATACTTGACTTCTGCTAAAAGACATTTTTTTTAACGGCTTTAAACTTTTTTTATTGAAGAGTATTTCTTAAGAAATATTTCATTTGGTAAATTTTTAAAAAGTAGAGGTTCTATAATTCAATTTTCTTTTACTTTAGGTTTGGAACTATGGCATTAAAATTGCCCATTATTTTTTGTTCGAAATTTGAATCGCTGTGCTATCTTGTCTTTCGCTTATCAATGACAATCAATACTTGGCATCGTAGTGAAAGGATCGGCCAGTCAGCGTCGGAACTCGCTGTCGGGTGCCAAGGGAACGTATGTCGTCTTTAATATTATTATTATTAATTGTAAATGTACAAAAATTTCGTGCTTTGATTCAGTCCAATTACTTTTATTAATCATTGTTTAAAAAAATGAATTCAGTCATGGGTAATTCTCAGCCGCTAACCTCAGTTTTATGTTAAACGTCAAATTGTGATATCTACATAATCGTTTGTAGATTGCCTAACAGCCTGCTATTAGATTATTTATTATTAAAGTATAAATATCGTGTTCAAACTGGTTGCAGATCACTACAATAGTAATCTATAGGACATAAAGCCGTGAAAGTGCACGTAATAAACTAGTTTTGCAGTTGCCTCGTTAGTTGACTGCCTTCTTGTGTATGGCAAAGATTATAGTACTTAGTTTCTCAGAAAGGTGCTCTCCACCGCATCTTCAAAATTAAAAATCAATAAAAAATCAAAGAAAAGCTGTAGAGCTTTCGTAAAGAATCATCAATTTTAATATTTTGAAAATCCGTCAACTTACAAAGAGTAAAACTTAAGCATTTTGTTTTGTTTGTGTTAAGTACTAAATTATTTGACGCAAACTAGTTTGATACAATAACAATTGCCCTATTTGTAACTCTACGTTATGGTCACTTATTTTTACCCTTAGTAGTAAAGAAGTGTCATATGCAAAAAGGACAACTTCGGCCAACCTCTCCACTACCAAAAGGCAAGTCATTTATTTAGACCAGAAACAGAAAAGGTTCTACAATTTATACTTGCGGAATACTCATTCTCAAATTGGAAGCAGATAATAGACTGTTTTACTTGTGATGAGAGAGACATAAAAGACAGAAAATCAAGAACAAACCGCGTTCACCGTAATACTTTTACTCATGGATTAATATCTCAAGGTCCACACAGTCAAAAGCCTTGGAAAGATCTCAGAAGATTTCAATAGAATCAGGTGTGTGGACGTGAGCCATTATGTCAATTTCAAGGAACAAAACGAAACCAGTTATGTGGTCCGCGTCGCTAGTTTTAAAACTTATTTTTATAACTAGCTATTCCAACTATACCGTTATATGCGAAACTAAAACGACCGGTTTGTGTTTGAAACCAATAAATAAATAAATTAACTGCATACTTTACTCCGGTTTTGAAGTATAAAATGTGTTGATTGGTTGGTGCTTACTATGAAACTATGATTTCAATAAAAATATTAATGCGGCCGTACTAAAAATTATTTTATTGTTTTAGTGATGATGATTAATAAATAGCTTTGGTTTACACTTTTTAAAACATTTTATTTTAGTTTTTGGCACTTTTATATACACTGTTTAGTAACTTTGTTTATTTGGCTATTTACACAAAATCTTTATTTTGTTTAATTATACTTTTGATTTAAATTCCAGCTGATTTTGTTGCGTTAATAAAACGTGCACAGCACGCGGGAATTTTGATTCATTCGTTTTATCCGCTCTTGCTCAATCGGTATTTTTTTTAACTACTGTTTCTCTTATTCAGCCAGACAATATGCGCGTTGCGAAAGAAATGTAACACCTTCCTCAACCAAATGAAGCTTTTTAAAAAATAACTACTTTTAACTTTACTCGGAACTAGTTATTCGGTATAACTAATAACGTGAAATAACGCTAGTTTAGTGTAATAAAATAACTTTTATTAAGAGTACAGAAAGTATAAATTTGTATTAAATTAATAAAGGAGCCGTTTGGATATGATTTTATATTTTTTAATTAATTTCTAATTTTAAGTCACCAGTGAAAATTAAAATAACTGTAATGTAAAATAAAATAAATAAAGCATCATTTTATTAAAGTTTTAACCCACGAGCACAAAAGTACTTAGGTACTACCTACTAATGACCGTGGCCTTGTTCTTTTAAACAAAATCTGAACGGTAAGTATAACAGCGACAATATAATTTTCTTTCCTTTACTTAATTAGTAATAGCTTATTCCGTTTTACGCATACTAGGCAAATGGTATCTTGAGGTCTGGCTGTAATTTTATGCTTAAGCACAAGCAAGTATTAGTATTTTGTTAGTTAAGTGTGTGTGTACTCGTAGTTACTGAAACATTTTATACTTACTAAAAATGCCCACGTCTCTTAAATAAATTAAAGGGAAAACTTATTTACTCCTAGTCATATTTCAAAAGCGCAGACGACTACAATACCTTCTCAGATATATACCCAACAGGGAGTTTTCCAGCAAAATTGCGACTATAAATCTTCATCATAAGCCCGTATTAGTCCACTGCTGGGCATAGGCCTCCCCAACAGCACGCCTTCTCCATAAAGAACTTTTTGGACCGTGTCCCATTACGGTTGTCCAATGCGGGTTAGTGGGTGAAATAAATTTTTACATGCCCATCCAACACATCATTTTACTTTTCAGACAATTGAGTGATCGGCCCAGATTGTTCTAACGATCCAGAAAATAACGACAACACAAAATTTTTCCACGGGGGATTCAAACCCACGACCTCCGGTTTAGAAAACAAGGGTCAATACCGCTAGACCACGAAGGTGGTCGAATGGTGAATAATATATATATATTGGGCATAAAAGTTGGCAATAAACATTTGTGAAGAACGCACTGCTAGTTTTTAACCCAAAAGCATAAATAACCTAGCTTTGTATGAAAATTATTTAATTTATTTCAACTGCGATATCCGATTCCTACAAAGATATTCCTACTTCTTTTTCTCATTTACCAAAACTTTAAGAAAAAAATTCGGTAATGTCTACGTGTTTTAATAAAATAAAAGTTTCGTCAGCCCATTTTGATTGGACCAACTAGCTCGAGTGACGGCGATATGGTACATCCTATTTAAGGACCAGAAGCGAGGATGCGGTTCGAAGGACCATTTGCGTAATCCGGCTCGGACAACGTGGTTATGAAGCCGGATTGGAATGCGGTAAAAGGAAGAATAAATACCTCGTCTGATGGCGGCACAGCTGCAGGAGTCGTCTTGATGCGGGTTGGGGTTCGCGGTAAACTTAAAACTATTAGAACGGAGCGTTGGCCATTCGCGTCGCGTGACTTTAAAATATGATGCGTTGCGTAGGAACTTCCGAAGGCAATTGTTATAGTAGAAAGGAACGGTATAGTAAGAAAGGGAAGGAAGATTATAGCTTAACCAATTTGCGGCTTTGTTAGGCGACATAGAAATGCGCGCGAACAAAAATCTAAATTCAACTGTGTTACCATAACTAGATTCAATAATATTTTTTTTTCTTAATAGATATACGAAATAAAAAAAAATATCAAGTTGTAACAATTGACAAAACGGTAACAACGAAATGCCTACTACCTTATTCCTGCGATCACAAACCTTTCAATGATAAAATTCCAAAAAACCTTTATAAATGATAAATGTAAGTTTTTTGTTATGTCTGTGTCGCACAGAAAAATATTATTCTAAGACAACTTTTTGTAATATTTTCTCTGTATTTCTCTGCCGCAGTGGGACTGTAACCGTTATTTTTTGTAAGAAGAGACGATTTCTGTAGAATAAGCCTAGGAAGCATTGAGATTATTATTTCGAATGCCACGGAATAGTCGCCAGTTCAATGCGGAAAACCTTAAGGTATAGAATGGTTAATGATTCATTTAAAAATTTATAGTAAATAATATGTTGAACTAGCAGAAGACCCAGGAATATTTTACATAATCCATCAATATGTAGTATGGCCAGTTGAGACCGTCAATTAAGCTGGATATCCCTATTTTAACTGACCGTTAGCGTTCGGTTGGGCATTAAATTGTTCTTTCTGCTTCACTTCTGTTATAAATTCAGTTTATTTGAGGATTTTAAATGCATTTATATTTATTTATTGGTTTTAGATAAAACTAAGTGCAGTTTTAATTTCGAGGAGTCCCGTTAAATTATTCTGTTTTCAATTTGTGTATTGACTTTGTTAGAACTTAAAATAAGGTACTTTATTACATACTTAGGCTATGAATTTTATTTCAAAGCACCCTTAAATATTTTCGATTCGGTATTTGTTAAAGTAACTTACAAATATTATATATTTTCTGTTTTTATTGCTGACGAAAAGTTCATCGTTATATGTCATACAAAAACAATATTTTATATGTCAAAAAGAAAGACTTGAATATTTCATTGTCAATAAATTCAATTTACATAACCGCATATAACACGATAACATACTTGAAATTGTCTTTTCTCTCATTTTACCCAAATGCAACCATTAACCATTAAAGTCGTTTTTTACACTTTTATTTCGTACTGTTATACTAGTTAAACTTCCTTATTATTGCCTTACTATTGTTAATTTTTACCAAGTTTATAATTGTTCTAAAATTTTTAATATCTATGATTTTAATATTTTTATTCTTTTTAAGTCTAGTGTTATTCGTTATAGTAGCTAGTAATTAAGTTTGAGTAGATTAATAATTAAATACTTATTTAATTTGCCAAATGAGATAATTTCTATGTTTAGGATTAAATGCACCATATTAATTATTTTTATTTTACGTGCCTATAAGACATCGAAGAATACCGTGCGGTCTAGGAAAAATGTAAAACATCTACACACTTATAATTCAAGGTTGGTTTTAATTCTAGATATTTTTATTGAAACTTTAAAAAATTTAAAATCTTTTTGCAATATATTTTTATTCTTGAAAAAGAATTTCATTATTATATGGAAACATTACACATTCTTATTGAATGTCAAATAAATTGCTATTAAGATATGATCGCCTAATACAAGACATAAAATAAAACTTGAATTAAGGTTATTATTGTAATAACCTTTTGTATTTTTATAAGCAAAATTACTCAACTTAGAGACTTAAAAAAATTAAGCGTTTGTTGATCCAATTAAGATTTAGAAGAAATCGTTCTCATTTACTTTAAATTGCATCTAGGGATTCAAGTTATTCAGAAACTTGGACGATTATAAAAGATTTTATTAAACTTTGTCGTTTAACATGGACAGTTTTTCAAAGTTGCTCTCGTCTGTTTTAAACGTTCGTTAAAGAGATTTTCGCCACATTGAATTAAAATAAATAGGCCGCGATTTTTATGGTAGTTAAATATTTTTTCACTCCTAGATACATCCATCATGGGCCAATCTAATACTTTTATTTAATTTCATATAGATAATATCATATTCCACGGTAGCACGTCTTACGTAAAATTTTCCATATTCTATTTTTGAATCTTTTATTAATAGACTTGACAGAATCAAATATAGTAAATTATAACGTTTAATATTTATTAAACTAAGGATAATTTTTAAATTCTTTAATAGTACACAATTCGTTTAAGACAAAATACTAATTTGTTAAGATGTGGTTCCGGGTTATAAAAATAATGGCTATGCCGTAAAACTTGATGTTTATATTATATTAAGATTATTTTATTTTATATTAAGTTTAGATATAGATTTTTCACATTCTCTTGGTGAAAACAATCAGATACAGTGCTAATTTAAATTTAAATGGATTTATATAATTAAGCGAAAAGTGAAAAGCGATGTAAAAAATATTTTGCTTAGAATAACATAAGCTGGACGTTTATGGTTGAGCGAGTATTTTTTTTATCCACATAGATACGAAAAAACAATAAAAAAATATCATAGATGCTTTTTTGGGTGCTGAGAGAACATAAAACTTTTATAATTTCACAGGAACTATTCTGGACACACTTTTTAGTCAGAAAATATTTTTATTATACGCTTTAATAGTAGTGTCGTAGTAGCAAGATTCATATTAAATATATTCATATTAGACATGCCAATGACCCTAGAGCTTGTTACTTGCAAGAACTCGCAAGTCCTATGCAATGCAACTACATATTTTATACTGTTAACAAACAGAAAGGATCTTCTTTTGTTATTTCAAGAACAAAAGACAGTGGAAAAATATTTTGTACTGAATTCAAGCTATTGAAATTAAAAGTAATGAAATAAGTAAAAGTAAAAAAAAAATAAATTTAAAACGGTGTAAGAATAAAATGAACTGAGGTAAATTTATAGAGAGTATTTTTAATTTTTTATATTATGTCACTATTAAAGTCCTCAATACAAAACCTTTAAATCAAAACATAGCATTGATAATGTCGCTTGAAACAATGATAAATATTCCAGGTATTCAGGCACTGTACATGGAATATTTATCCATATTTAAACTTTAAAGGCTTATAACTGGTTGCTTTACTAACAGTTATCAGTCTATCAGCTAGCCATATAAAATTATTAAAGGCTTCATGCTTATAAAGGCGAAATATATACATATACTTACTTTTTATAAACACAGCAACATACGGCTTATTTAATTAAATTTTCATACTTTATAATGAAATTTTGATGAATAGGGCAATTTGAAAAATATATGTTGGTTAGGGCAATTTGGGCTGATCACCCAATTTTCTGAAAAGTAAGTTTCCATGCGTCGGATGGACATGTAAAAAGTCGGTCCACCCACTAACCTGCATTGGACCAGCGAGGTGGGGTACGGTCTAAAAACCCCCTAATGGATAGGGATGTATTAGGGGCGACCTATGTCCAGCCGTAAACTATCAGGGGCTGATGATGATGATGATTATGATGAATAATGAAACATAAATAGGTCTCCTTTTTCAGGGCCATGATCATTATCATCACCATGAATCTAGTAGTTTCCCCTAATGCACGCCACCGCTTCCGATCTTGGCCTATTATCACCCAGCCCACACCAGCCACTTTGCGAATGTCGTCCTCTATCTTGCCGCAGGGCATTCCACACTAAACTGGCTAAGAATATTTATCCTTTTTCGGCCAGAAATGACCCACTCATTTATGAACATTTCAGATTGAAAGGCATAGTATTTATACTAATCACTAAGTAAACGAGTCATAACATCTCATATTTCAGATTTCTCATGACAAATTTAATTTGAAATGTTTTATCTTCAGTGAGTCCCTTAAGTATCGAAATTAAAAGAGTTTAGATAATCATTAAATTTTACCGTTATGACATTTTGCAAGACAAACAATAAAATATAAAATTTAAAGCATATTATCATATGTATATCTTGCAAGCGTTGTGCTTTACTTTCTAAGACGAGTTTAGGTACACGTCGCCGAGGTCGTTGAAACAGTTATATTACACTGCTTAATTTCGAAGTCAGCCTTATTTGTATGATAAAATTTTAATTTCTTGTTAAAGGTTTGCGTGTTTACTTAGCCTTTATCATATATATTACGCTGCAAAATACTGATGTTGAAAAGACAGCAAAATAATTTTGAAATTAGTTAAATGGTGCAAATAATTATTGATTATTAGTATTTGTATAAACGTCAATCTGACTTTATGTAAGTATATCGATATGCTGTATCTTTAGGATTAAAATTAATTCAACCGATTTTTTAAAATCTTCACCAGGGAAATCACAATAAAATGTTAAATAAGGCGAAAACTATTTTCAGCAAATAAACTAGTATTAAAATACAAGGTAAAAATACCATTTCCAAATAATACGTCTCCGACGTTAACCATAAAGACGTAAACCAGTCTGTTGGTAAAATTTGCTATAGCTTTTCTGCAGCTACAGCTTGAGCACCGTTGGCATGACTGTTATAATAATTCATACTATTGTTTGAAGGAGCGAAAGCAGGTAAACATTATTTCTTCCTCCCAAATTTAAATCCATAGTCTTCGACATAGAGTAGTTATTTCATATCTAAATATCACTCAACGTATTTTTCTCTGAGCACTGTTCACAAATTTTGTTAACTACTTATGTTTTAATGTGAACAAAAAAAAATTATATCGATGCTCATAATGCATTCTATATGCCTCCGTAGCCTAGTGGTATGGGCGTGTGCTTTAGAAACCGAAGGTCTTGGGTTCAAATCCTGCGCGGATTTAACAAATTTTCATTGTTGTTTCCTAGTTGGTTAGGCCATTTTTGGCCGACTACCAAATTATCTGAAAAGTAAGATGATCCATGCAATATGAGAGGACTATTTTCTATTGTTGGCGCTAATACTACATTTTAGCACTGGCAATAAGACTCATGATATCTCAGTCTACCCCGTGACCACGGCCGCTGGAAAGTGTTAAAAACGTCGGGAATTTATATATGTGAAATAAACGGGATAAAATCCGTAAAATGTACTTTTATTCAATAATATTTTTCAAGATTTATTACACCTAATGATTACAATCAAAATAATACTGATATTCTATTAGAAATAAAAGTTGAAATGAAATACCATTGTACTATGCATGAAACCGATGCCGTTGCTGTATAGCTACATCATAACACCCTTTAAGTAAAATAACAGAGTATGGTGGATATATATAATAGTAAAAAGATTACAATTACAATATTCAAATCTTAACGGGAAGCTTATTTTTTTTTGTTTTAACAAATTTTCATAAAGATATTGAGCTCACCCCAAGGGAAATATTAAGTATTTTAAGATTTTTTTAACTAAAACAACTTTAATAACAACTCAATGTTCATTTATAGAAGAAAAATAATGAGGTTAAATATAACCCTAGAGACTTCCTTTTTAAGTAAATTACGATAATTTAATTTGATTACTAACCTAAGATTTAAAACTGTTTTAAGTGATATTTTATATTTGCATTAAAGGTAAAAATTTATTTAGGTATAAGATATATTAACAACCAATGACAACATAGATTAACAGTATGCTGCCATGATAGACAAGTTATTATATATTTAATGATTGAATTCAGTTATTCAAACCGGTTTATATTGTCATTGTAATATTTAAGGTTAATGATTGTATATTATTTATTTACATCTTGTTTCATATATCTTTGTGAAATAGATGGTTATGTAAATGTATTATCACAGACTGCCTCCATAGCCTAGTAGTATAGGCATTTGCTTTAGAAACCGGTGGTCGTGGGTTCGAATCCTGCGAGGACTTAACAAATTTTCATTGTTGTTTCCCAGATTGTTAGGACAATTTGGGCCGATCACCCAATTGTCTGCGTCGATGGGCATGTAAAAAGTCGGTCCACCCGCCAACCCGCATTGGACCAGCGTGGTGGGATACGTTCCAAAACCCCTAATGGATAGGGGTGAATTAGGGGAGGCCTATGTCCAGCAGTGGACAATCAAAGGCTGATGATGATCATGATGATGATAATTATCACAGAATTGTGTAAAAAGGATGGTAGATTAATATTAAACAGAGTATAGAGTAGTCGTTAGTCGAGAGTTCGTAGTCTGCACTCATTATTCTATACGTCATTATAGTGCCCAAAGTATAAAGTATTATTGATAATAGTACTTTTAATACAAATCCCCGGCTCCCGAGAGCGTCTTTCTCAATTTTTTCACCAAATAATTTATAATTAAGAATTTAACTTTAAGATACGATTAAACACTCGTGTTTATCGACAAATGGGGTTTGAAATAAATTATCGTTTTAAAACCAAATATTTTTATACAGTAGAAATGAAATTTTAACAAATAAAATATGACCGATTTCAAACAGTATACAATCATTTTGCGCCATATAAACCGCCGTCAACGTGTCCTCTGCAAGAAACTACCCTGCGGTTGCCGACGCTGCATTTTAAATCTGTAATATCTATCACGTTTTATACACGTAAAATATTTTTTTAAGCATTTACTTTTAGATGAACTTAAACTATTCTACCTCAAATAAGGTTTAAAAGTGTCTTATTGCAATTTGAACAATGTTTTACAATAAAATGGCTATTGTGGGTTATTCTTAACACATACACAACAGATGTATGCGCTTGCGGACTTCAATGTAGATAATTTAAAGATTTACATTTATGTATAAGATAGTTTTAGTCTATCTCAAATATAATTTAATGGTGCGAGGTTGTGATTTTTGACGCCTTGATTTACTAAATTTGTTTCATATTTTTTAAAGTATTATATATAGTTTTAAAAATTTATTAAAAAAACAGGACTAAATGATTAATATTTTGAATTTTTTTTAATGATAGGTATAAGCGAATAGCAGTAGTTAATGATAGGTAGTTATCATTAAAAAAAATCTCATACCTATCATTAAAAAAAATCAAATTCGAAGCACTAGGTAACATGCATAAAAAAGGAAAAAAAATATAAGCTCCGAATTGAGTCCCTCTTACCTTTGGGAAGTCGGACAAAGAATCTCGTTATTCGCGGAGGTTTTTTTTTTGATGGATCTCGTGCTCTGTGGACTTAACCTATTAGAACATAACCGGGTGTGGAGGGGCCCGTTATTACAGGCGCGTCTCCCCACCGAGTGAATTAACTGCAACAAGGGCCCCTTGATGGGGAGCCTCGGCTTGGCCGTCACTTTCTGGTACCCGTCTGAATCTGAAATAATTTTAGAAATGACGCGCAATTATTGCCAGTGCTACCATTGCTATGGCTACCATGATGGCTATTTGAGGCGGCGGCGGGCCGCTGAGCGCTGGAGTCAGCCCCGGCGCTGGCTGTTGCCACGCGGTGCGGAACTGCCAAGCGTTGGAAGGACGGAGGGGTGGGAATGCGGTGATGTTAGAAAGATTGGGTGGTCGCCTGGAAGAGGCTTCCCTTGGGATTGCAGGAACTCTGCATTTTGGCGCCTTAGGGCAGCCGAGTTAGTTGGCCTTATGGTCTGGATTGCGGCAGTTTACGCACGCAGGAGGTTCGTAGGTGGCGAGGACTTCTTTGTCCTTGGGTCTGGGACAGGAGGCGGTGCCGTGATCCCCGGGGCATTTGACGCAACGGGGGTGGGTGAAACAGTCCTGCGTAGCGTGACCGAATACCCGGCAGTTATGACACTGCCCTGAAAGAACGTTGGAATGCGGCCGCTCAAAGAGAGACGGCCGATCCCACACAGTTGATCTACATCGTAAATGCGGTTGCCTTCCTTGGAGCGCTCTAGCGTAACCAGCACCATACCGTAAGGGCGTTTGGTGCGTGGGTCGTACATGCGTTGTACCGAGAGGGCGGTAATATTTAATTCTTTGATAGCTGAAACTATCTCAGAGCAAGGGATTTCCTTAGGCAGTCCTTTGACTAATGTACTAAGTACGTGCTCGTCCGGGAGCGCGAATATGTGGTACAGGTGTTCTTTTTCTCTAAGGAGTAAAGTCACCTTTCTAAAATCGTCGAAATTTTCTAGTTGTAATTTGATCCTCTGATTGCTATGAGAGGCCTCAAATTTGATATTATTGGACAGGGCCAAGCGAATCTCGACCCACTTCTCCTTTTCGCGGAGGTAGAATTGTAGTGGGCGTTTCCCTATGGGGAGCCGTGTCTAGGAAGGCTGGGACGGCTTGACGGGGCGAGGGGCCGGGGGACGCCTAGGATCGGCGGGATGGATGTTTGGGATGGGTTTCGTCGACTGTGACTGTGACATGCTCAGAGACTGTGTGGTGGGAGCGCCGGGCTTTGCAGCCTTGACGGGAAGGACGGGTGCGGGTGAAGAAGTGCGGACCTTGCGCTTCCTCTACGATTAGCCGGTTTTAAAGCCGTCGTGGGATTGCGGATTGGTTAACGCCTCGACGTCCATATCCGATTCCATGCGGATGCTAATGTTGACATAGTTGTCGTCACTGTCATCATCAGGGAATGGTTTGGACGGTCCAGGCGTTGAGGAAGGAGATGGGTGGTCTGGAGCGTGCTCGGAGATTAGTTGGGTCACTGTGTTGGTCAATTTCATATACAATTTCGGACCGAGTTTCTCACTAATCGCTTTGGTCTTGATACCAAGTACGATTCGATTCGATTCGAGCTCCGGTCGACCACTGTACACGTTTTGGTCGCGCCTAAATTTGACGAGCCATAAGTTGCGTTGCCCAACGCAAGCGGTGAGTCCCGGCGATTGCCGGGAGTAGAAAGCCTTCCCGCCCTGCCGGGCTCGGCAGGGAGGTGTGTCGTGGCTGGTTCTATAGCAAGAAACATAATATTAAAACGTTAACGTAGCCTAGTGTAGTTGTAAAAACAACTAGTTTGGCCGAGAAACAAGATAATTATCCTCAAGAAACAAGAAGTGCGCTTTCAACAAGCGGCTAGCACAACAATTGTGACACAAACGAGTTGCAAAACACAGCAGAGAATAAGAATAATTTAGAAGTCGGTTAAAGTAACACACGTCACCATAGTCAATTACAACAAAAACCAAAGCTTGCACAAGCATTGCCTTTGTAGGCTGAGGCAAACATTTCTTCAGTCTATAGAGACTTCGCATGGCACCAGTAACTTTTGTGCTTACAGATGCGATTTGAGTCCTCCAGTTTAGTATCGTATCAATATTTAAAACCGAGGTTCTTGACACTTTGGTAGATTTGTATGGGAAAGCTGTCAATTATGATTAGTCGTAAATGGGCAAGGTCGACTTTAGCTTACATTCTAGGGCTTCCTAGCACAATCGCTTGACACTTTGACGGATTGACAGCTAACCCGAACCCATCAGACCACCGCTTATTAGCAACTAAATCTTTGTTTACTCGACAAAAGGCAGCTGCTATACTGTCAGTACGAGGGTGGCAGTGAAAATTTCTATTTATTGCTTTTCGAAGTAATCTCCGCGAAATGTGACACATTTTTATATGATGGAATGGCACTGGTCAGGGCTGTACGGAGGATGGTCTAATATTTCTATGTTTTCTTGCTCTTAAAACTCTTTTATTCTGTGCGTGGTGTGAGAACTCACATTGTCATGATGGAGGATGATGCGGCGGTTGCAGTTCTCTTTACGGAGTTCAGAAACGACCTGTGGCAAACAAATGCAATACATTACTGCATTAACCGTTCGTTGTCCCGCAAGAGGAATAATCGCAATATGGTAGATTTTGGAGAAGGACGTGGCTACCATTTTTTTTAAACACTAAAACTCGTGACTGGTTTTTTGTTTCGGGTTCGTACGCGTTTATCCACAATCTTTCGAGAGTTCTGACGCACCAAGTAACGCGAGCCGCTTTTTGATCTTCACAGAGCGAATGCGGTATCCATCAGGAAAACAACTTTTTTACACCTAATTGTCCATGCAAGATTATTTGTATTTGACTCATGCCAATGTCTTAAATTCAGTTCAAATCAGCTTAAGCGCAGCATCAACGTTTTTTTCTGTGACCGCAGTTTTTGGACGACCTTGATGGCGATCATCACTAAGCTTGACACGTCCACGTGGAAATTCAGCAAACCAGCGATAAATTGTGGTATTGGATGGGGCTTCATCACCAAATGCAGAAATCATCCGGTCAACACACTGTTTTTGTGGTCAACCACTTCGAAAGTCAAGCTCTTGAATTTTCTCGAGTCAATTCCATTTTCTTAACGACTAAAAAAGTTTGACAAGACCGAAAATCTTTTTTAAAATAAATAAATGATATTCGATTTTCAAAACCAAGGAGCTTGCAATTAAAAAGATTTTAATATGACAGGAATAGTGAAAATATTCCATTTCCGATACTTTTAGTGCAGCCTTTGTATTCGCTCGAGCATATAACTGCAGATCATCAGCGTACAGATGTTACGCACTCTGAATATCATTGACCATGAGGTTTATAAAAATATAAAAGAGTGGAGTGACTCATTAACTACTTAATACACTTTTCAGAGCATTTTTTTAAATATTTAGAACATTTTAATTGAATTACCTGGCATGTTTAAATGCTTTCCCTAAATTAATTTTTTTATGTATTTTGCTTCAATAGAAGATTGAATATCGATATTCTGATTCCTCACTGGTATCTATTTAAACAGAACTGCTGTATTTGGCGATTCGCCATAATTATAACTTTTTTTTAACAGGTCAAGTATTTTTAATAATTTTATTTTATCTGGCACTGTCGATTTGAAAAAAGAATTTGTAAAAAAAAGAAAACATACACACATATATATACATATAAAAACTATAGAGGCGGTATTGTCTCTTTCAGAAATACATAATATTTGAAATATTTTACTCATCGTTACCTAGTCGTCGTCGTCACTTTCTAAAAAAAATGTATATTTATGTTTGTAACTAAAAACAATTGAAACGCTGACAAAGAGGACGTAAAAATGTGAATATCTGCCATTATTGCTGTTCGAGAGCGAACGGAGTTGTTGCTATAAAATTAAATTACATTGCAAGTGGAGGCTAACAAGCGAGTTAATTAATTTGCTAGTGTTTTACAAAGCCGAACCGTTATTACATTTCATTGCTGTTAGTACAGTTCTCTGGATCACTGATCATATTTTTATTTCACTTCTGACAAATAGATTTTTTAAATACTACGTTCTTACGTCCGCAAAAACGGCTTTGTATTTTTAACGGACATCCTAAAAAGAAAGAGTGAGGCAATTTAGATCTCCTTTTCTACCGCGACTTAGTTTTCAATGGACAGGAAGACGAAGACTAACCCCTACCTGAGGCACGTAATAATCTGAGTGGTAATCCACTGCTTCATTTTGAAGTCGGTCATACTCTATTTGTTAAAGTCATACTCGTGTCGAAATTTTGTAATATACAAAAGGTGTCAGTGCCTGTAATACTTAGATGGAGCAATTGAATAGATTTGACAATTTTGTCAAACTTCTTAATCAAATAAAAAGAAGGACATGACAATTCATCTTAAGTCATTTAAAAAAAAATTAAAATATTAACAGTCAAAACTCGATTTTTTAATTTCATATACTATATTTGAAATTAACACTTTATTTGATAATAATCATCATCATCATCATCATCAGCCTTTGTTAATCCACTGCTGGACATAGGCCTCCCCTAATACACCCCTATCCATTAGGGGTTTGGACCTATCTTACCACGCTGGTCCAATCGGGTTGGTGGGTGGACCGACTTTTTAATGCCCATCCGACGCATGGATCATCTTACTTTCGAACAATTGGGTGATCGGCCCAAATTGCCTAACCAACTAGGAAACAACAACATTAATATTTGTTGAGCCCCGCAGATTCGAACCCACGACCGCCGGTTTCTAAAGCACACGCCCATACCACTGGCTACGGAGGCAGTGTATTTGATGTAAAATATGTTACATTAATAAACATTTTAAAACCGTTCAGTTTGTTGACATCGTAATGATAAACTCCATTTTGACATTGTAAGCGAAGCAAACTGTTATAAAATCCACAAAAATTACTTGGAAGCTTTTGTACCTAGTGTACAATCAAGTTTATTTCTCGGTCGATGAATAGTTAACAAACTGTTCCTGTAACTTTCTGCACAGTCTGACTATATTTCAAATTCATTGACGAGGGAAATTGCATTCTTCAGTTGTGTTAACCGAACTTAAATGTTTTTACTTCTTCATTTGGATATTTTTGGATTTATTAATTAAATGTGTTTTTTTAAAGTTTCTTGAAGTAAAACAATACATTTAAATTTTTAAACATTGCTTTATAAACCGTAAGGTCGTTGTTTCGAATCCCACGGCGAGACTACTTTGTGTTATCGTTCCCAAGTGTCTGAAAAGTAATATGATCCATGCATTGGATGGGCCTATCAAAAGTACAACAAACCCGCATTGCACTAGATTTTTTCTGCAGGACCTTTGCGGTCTCAGTCATGATGACGATATCGTCCGCAAATCGCAGATATAAGATGTACTCGCCGTTCACACTTATGCTGTGTCCTTCCGAGTCGAGCGTCTTGAACATATACTCCAGCGTAGCGGAGAACAATTTCGGAGATATGACGTCTCCTTGTCTCACACCCAGGTGCAGCGGGATCATTCTGCCCACTTTGGACTTCGATGGACTATGTCTATCGGCGGCGTCATACAGACATTTCAGCATCTCGATACATAGCCAATCAATTTGGCACCTCTGTAAGGACTGGAGGAAAGATCAGGTCTTGATGATGTCAAAAGCCTTCTCACGGTCCACAAATGCTATGCACATAGGCTGGTTTTACTAATGTGTCTTCTGTATAAACTGCCTCACTGTTTGGATGAGATCTATAGTTCTATAACCCCTCCGAAACCTTGCCTGTTCTCTAGGCTGCGCTTCGTCGAGTTTGCGTGCCAGACGACTCAAGATGATCCTCGAAAACCACTTATAGACATTACTGAGCAGTGATAATGGTCGATAGTTCTTCAAAAGGGTTTTATTAAGTTTTTTGAAGAACAATACGACCAAACCCCTATGCCGTGCCTCAGGAGTTCTCCCACAGTAAAAGGCAGAGTTAAATAGACGTCGGATTCTCTTCAGCACCCGTTTACCGGCGGCCTTCAAAACCTCCTTCGTGTCTCTGTCCTCTTCCGGGGTTTTTCCATTTTTAAGTTGCTTATGAGCCCGTCGATTTCATCTAGGTTGATTACTTGAAGATACATTACTATGTGTCGGAGGACCCACCCTAACCTACTGGTTAGGGTGGCTCAACAATTCTTCTCATCCGGCTCTGGAAGCCGAGTGCACCGCGTTCAACTGGCTGTAAAAGCTTTTAACGTCCTATGGTCTCGAAGCGACGACTTCTTCGTTCTCATTGGTCAACTTTGTTAGATAGCTCCTTCTACTAACAATGTTGACCCTCTCTGTCTACACTGCTCTCGAATCCCCGGCTTTGCTCAACAGCTCTTTATATTAGAGTGACATACTAAAATGATGGTCTTGGAGATGGTCTTGTTATTATTACGACGCCTCTCCAAGAGCTCCAGTGTCTCCCCCTAAGTTTAGACTTTTTGCCCGTACGTTGTAGAACGCAGAATTTTGCACTCTTGTCCCGAAGAATTTCTACGATCGAGTTTCTCGTCAACGTCCACGTCGATTGTATTTTCCAAGGCAGAAAACCGATTTTCCAAATTGATCTGAGATATGCCAGGATTAATGATAGGCTGGAACAGTTTAGGCCGAACCGTAAACTTTATCAATTGGGACCGCTCAAGCTTAAAACGTATGTTAAGAGTGCCTCTCAGAAGTCGTTGAATACTTCTGGTCTTAAACCTTGTGATCACTGGGACATTCCTGAATATACGCTTTTTGTCGGATATAATAAAATCTATTATCATTTTTGGTCATAATATCGGGGCTCTGCCACGTCCATTTCCTTTGGGGTCTCCTGTTTGTGATGAATATAAATGCTATAAAGAACGAGCTTATTAAGCCCTTTAGCTCGGGGAAATTGTCTGAAAGTGTGTGAGAAGTTGGAAGTTGCAATGATCAGCTTTTTTTGGCGGCCTACGTACTACCGGAGTTTCTTAGTACCCACCACCCTGCCGTTACCATGGCCACACCTCAGGAATAGCAAGACTATCGGGAACTGAGGGCCGAGGCGTATTACGTATAGGGGATGGCCTGTGCACCACGTATAGGTGAGGTTGGCTTAGATTCTGAAAATGTTGTGTGGAGCCCCTTACACCCCATTAAATATATGAAGTAGTAAGTATTTAAGTCTACCATCCCTATTTAATATATTTATGACAAGCTACCGAGTGGATAAGGTAAATGCAGATACTGGCAAAAAGTTTTAACGTTATTTAATTTTTGACTCTTAATTCTTTCCTCAAAATTTATTATCTACCTACGTGTGGCCATACTTTTATTTAAAATCACCAGTAGTACTAATGATACACCTTCAACACGCACTTAATTGTTTTTTTCACTTAAATATTTCTTAAATTTGAATTTCTTAAATATGAATACTTAAATAAGGTGCTCCGTCTTTTTTGTTCGTTTATTACACCAAATGTCCCCTATTATTTTCGGTGCTATCAGCAATCACATGTCAGTAATTTCCGAGGTACACGAACACGGACGCGTTCCGCTGCCTCTGACAACGAAAAAATGCCTGTTGCTTCGCACCTCATTTCCTGGGTCTTCCGAGTGTTTGTTTTAAGGCCTGTCTTCACTGCCTCTTCACGTATGTCGTTTGCATAATATAAAGCCTGGAGGATTTTAGTTATGCCCCATTGTATGCCTCGGCGCTTGTTGCCAGTAGTCATATGCAGTATACCATCAAGAACGACAAGAAATTGAACAGGTGATAGATGACACACTTGTTGGACGCTCACATGTACCGCTATGTTCTCCGACACGAGCCTGTTATGTGCTTTTTGTTATTTTAATAATTTTCTCAATTCCTTCCGAATTCTTATAAGCGGAACCAGATACTATCCCAGTTCAGCGTATAAAAGGCTTTTTTGATATCTACAAATGTGAGATAAATCTCTCGTCGCCATTCTAAGGCCTGTTTCAGTATAATACGGACGTAGTGATGATCTGTTCTGTGCACAATCGGTTTAGGAGGAAGCCTGCCTGTTCACTGCCAATAAGAGGGTTGACCGCCTCCGATAGCCTGTCCAAGAGCACTTTACAGAATACCTTGGAAAGAATCGTAAGCAAAGTGATGCCTTTCCAATTGCAACACTGGCTAAGACCTTTTTTGGCACAGTGATAAGAAGGTCTTTGTTCCAGTCGTCCGGTAGTTCTTTGTCCCTTCAGATACGCTGCACTGAGGGCGTTAGGGCGTTTTTCAGCAAGCGCCCGAATTCAGCATTTCTGCGATGTTGGGGTCGACTCCTGGGGATTTGCAATTTGTGATTACGTGAAGTGCGTTTAGCACTTCACTTCCAGTTGGTGGGGAGCATTCAATATCTAGCCGTGTCCTGTAAAGCAGGGTTTCTGTATAGCGGTGGGGTCGTTGCGGGTACGAAAGATTTACGCGAAGTGTTTGTGCTAGCGTCTAGTTGCCGTTCAGGTGTCACAATTAGTTAGCCTTCTTTGTTCTTGAGAGGTTTCATCTGTGAGCTCCTTTTAACGGACATTTCAAGATTACTAGAGTCGCGCTAAGCACCGTCAGCAATACCAATATTCCACTCCCTTCTGTCTCGACGGGTGCTGCGATAGATGCTTTTGCGGATCTGCCGATATTTTAGTCTGAGGCCTTCTTGTACTTCATCTTCGTTCGGGGAAATAAGTTGGAGATGAAGCTCTTTCCTCATGCTAATGAGGTCCCAGGTTCTTTGTGACATCAACCCATAACAATAACAGGGCACTTAGATACATCACTCGGGTATATTATCGTAAAAGGAGTTTGTTTTAAATTGATAAAATATTACTTTATTATCTAAAAAGGTTGTAAGCAATCTTATGAAACACTTGAAACTCGACCAAATGCACTACTTAGTCTATCAGGTAATTTATCACTGAAAATCATGCTACATCTTTTTTTGTCTGCAATATTTCTAACCCCCCTAATGGATAAGGGTGTATTAGGGGAGGCCTATATCCTGCAGTGGTTTTTTTAATTTTTTTACATTGAAATGCTTATTGTTAATTTTTATTAAAAATACATATATGCTCTCTTGCATATATGCCTTGCTGAATTCTGGTACCGCAATTTATCTCTTTATTAATATTTAATTATTGAATCAAAATTTCGTCTGTAACATTTATTTTGTTAGAATAAAGTCTTTTTTTTAATTTAATTACTTTTATTTAAACATAAAATGTATTATCTTAAATGAGCTTTGATTATGCCTGATTGCAATTTTAAAAAATGTTTACATAAAAATGCTTATTGCGGGTTATTCTTAAAACATACTTTTATGCAATTCAAGTAGTACAATGATGTACAACGTAGTTTAAGTCTATCTCTTACAGTTGAGCCTGCATTTGCAATTTAAACGCGCGACGTTGCTATTTTTGACGCCAAAATTATCTTAATTTCTTACATACCTTTAAACTACTTATCGCAAAATAATAAAAAAAATTGGGACCATATGACACCTAATATTTATCATTTAAAAATGAATGAACTAAATTAGAGCACTAGGAGCGGACCGGCGAGGTAAAATACGAGGGTGGTCTGAAAAGTTTCCGACCTCAACTCAAGGATGGCGCCACTCGTTAATAAAAGCTAGTGAATAAGTTTGCATATTTTAACAGTTACTACCAAAATTTCGGCCATTTTGGACGCATACTTTAGTTGACAGTCGTTTGAGTGAGTAGAAGTTAGTGTTTTTGTGAAAATGGAAAAAATTGAGTATCGAGCTGTTATTAAATTTTTGTTTTTGAAAGGCAATACGCCTACGCAAATCAAAGATGAGATGGATTCTATGATGGGACTCTCACATCATCATTTACTAGTGAAATTTTGGGCAGCTGAATTTAAACGTGGCGCAAGAGCTTGAAGACGATGAACGTTCGTGACATCCAAATACTGCAACTACTGTTATCGTACATTGCTAAAGTTCACAAAATGGTGTTAAACGACTGCCAAATTAAAGTGAGAGAGATAGCAGAGGTTATGAAAATATCCAAAGAACGTGTTTGTCAGTATATTAAATCAAGATTTAGACATGAGAAAGCTGTCCGCGCTGTTGGGTGCCGCGTTTTCTCACATTAGACCAAAAACATGTTCGAATGAACATTTCAAAGCTCTGTTGGCGCAGTTTAGCGCAATAAATCCTAGTTTTTGCGCGATTAATTACTGTAGATGAAACTTTGGATACACCATTATACGCCCGAAACAAAACTACAGTCAAAACAGTGGACTGCAAAGAGGGAACCAGCTCCAAAAAAAGCAAAAACTGTTTTTTCGGCTGGGATAGTGATGGCGACTGTTTTTGGGATAATCATGGAGTTATCTTTTATCGATTATCTTCAAAAAGAAAAACCATTACAGGAGCATACTACGCATCATTACCTATACACATACACCTTTGTGAACAGTTATTTTGCAGAGAAAAACGCCAAGTACTATTTGGACGGGTTATAGAGATGGGAGCATCGTGGAGAAGTTTGTTAGAGTTACAAGGAGACTATGTAGAGAAATAAATAGAAAAAGTAAGAAAAAATCTTTTATCATTGTTAGGTCGGAAACTTTTCAGACCACCCTCGTATAAAAAAAACATGCACTCCGAATTTAAAAATTTGCAAAAAGAGTATACTATATTTAGCTTTTATAAAATCTCACCATTTCAAATAAAAAAGGAGTATTAATTAAAACTATTTGAAGTGGATCGAGGATCGGTTGAAAATAGCTGGCACCCAGTATAAAAAAATACGATTTCGCTTGCATAGGTAGAATAATTTAAGAGAACAGTTTTTGTGTATAAAACATGCATGCTATTGTAAAAATACTATGATAAATTTAGAGGTTTCCAATGAGATGATGTAAATAAACACATTTTTTTACGTTTAAATTAGAAACGCTTTCCAAACGCCCCTGAAATTAAAAATGAACCAAGCGTACACCAAGCGAACACATAATCACCAGATTAAAAGAGTTACTAAATTTGTTGTACCTAAGGTGAACTTAATATTTGATTTGATAAACTCTGAGATTTGAAGCACCTTCAACACCGAGCTTTAAGTGAAGTAGTGTCTAAAATAGCGGATATAGGACAAATTTGATTGAAAGAGTGACTGTTTGCGATTATACCTGTTAACTTTAGACTTTTATCAAACTTTTTAAAGTAGTAACCTTTGTACAAGCACTATGTGCTGAGAGATTTCCGCCACCACTGGATGGAATGAACATTCAAAGTTACATTCAAAACAAACAAGAAATTACACAAAATTCATGGATATTATTTTGGAAGAACTCTATATGATTATTCCTTTCTTCAGCTTTATCAGTGAGCAACGAAATAGATAAATATAAATATTTGAATAAAAAGTGTATTATTCTTTCCTGAAATAACGCCCTTGCAGCTGCCTTGAAGTTTAAAATGTCGATTAACTGTGTTAAGCGATTACGTTTAGGCAAAGATTTAGATTTAATAACAAAAGTGGTTAACTAAATAAAACGGTAAATTGTACCTATTAGGTTTTTTTTAAAGTAATGTAATAAAAAATTGGTAATTAAAACTTTCCCTTAAGATTCGAAACACGGGATAGATGGTCCAATCCAAATTACAAATCATAAGACATTTTGGAATGGAAGTACGTAAAAATTTGCGGTTTTGCGGTAATATTACCTCAATGTTATATGTATTATTTGACGGACTAGCAGAAAGTAGTGTGCGTGAAATTGTTGTTGCTACCTAAGTTTGATACAGTGCAAATATAACTTAAACAAAAAAATATGAATGATTTTAAACAGCGTATATGTATTTTACGCAATATAAGTAGATAAAAACGTGCGCTCGGTACGAAATTGCCTTACGATTTCTATCACCTGTTAAATTTCTAATATCTCTTAAGGTATTTATTTAATCAAATTGTTTTATGCACATAAAATAAAGAAAGATTTTAAATATTTCTTTCAAACATACATTTTTTTTTAATTTTACCTCATAGTGATTTTTGTGGGTTATCCTAAAAACGTAGATATATGCTCAATCATGCTTTATTACTTATCCATGAAGCATATAAAAAACTTTAATTTTATTTCTTATTGTTGAGCTAGCTTTTGCAATTTAGTCGCAAGAGGTTGTAATATTGTATTTTTTTATTTTGTATCAAAATACTTAAAAACACATTTTTTTTTTCAAAATATTAATGAAAATGGGACAACATGATACCTACTTACCTTTTTAAAAAAATAATGATCAATATCGGAGTACCAGGAGCTAAGCAACGAAGTAACAATTAAAAAAATCAGATCAAGAACTGAATACATCTTTTGGGAAATCAGGCATAAATAGACTGTATTTATGACAGTGTATAAAAAAATTAAGTCGTGGTAAACAACAGTCGAGTTAATATGATAAAGATATTATACACTAACTTACAACGATTGTTACGTGTAAACTTTAGCAACCAGTCACGAGCGTTTTCCTCAAACCACAACTAAAACTATGATGAACGAGCAGAAACTAAGAAAATATAAAGAAACTATCGCCTGGAAATATTAGTTCGTTCCTTGCAGTCGTTTCCACGTATTCTATGCATAAAACATACACAAAAGTATATATTATCTTCGTAACAAATGTTAAAATAAAAGTGAAGAATGAAAAAAAAATAATTTAAAGAACCTATCAAGTACTAAATTTTATTAAAACTTCAAACGTTTATACCGTCGTTGTAATGGTGTATAAAAAAAGTAAATTAAAACATGAATTAAAGGTGCTCTGTTTGTGTGTCGTATAAGTCTATCAAAAAGGTTGTGGCAAACCGTCTATTGCAGAATGATATTTAGTAAATCCTTTTACAAATGGAATTAATCAGGTCCTAGACTACTTATAGGAGAAACTCACTTATTAACTTACTCTATTTTGAATTCCTTAGCATCGAAAATAAAAAATACATGTGTATTATAAAAATGTTGTAATTAATATAAAACAAATTTAAATTCCATGGATATTAAGTCCCTTCGAAATAAAAGATGAGTAAAGTTAATAGGATATATGTTATTATTTTACATCGAAACACCTAACGAAGGAATTTATACATAATGTATGAAAATTTGACAGGATTTTAATTTCTGTAACAACCAATAATCCACAGTAATTTTATATTTTTAGTAATTTTTAGTAACCCAGTAATTTTATAGAAGGCTTCATTGATTTTTTGCTTTAGATTGTGTTAACTATATTAAAGGGCCCAAACAGCATTCATGTTTACATGGCAGATTAAGCTGTTGTTGGTAAGCCATTACCATGCATTTTCAACTTTTAATCACATCAAATAATATATATATTTTTTTTATGTTTATTCATTATTAGTTGAAAATTTTATTCCACTTATTCACATGCCTAATGTCAAGTTAATTAAACAGACAGTGCAAAAATATAATAGCGAAGTAATTCAATTATACGAAATCCATTTTCATAGTCCTATGAAATACTTTACGTTACTCCATTTTCTCAAGACACATGACTACATTGTAACTACACCATCTATGTTGTGAGGAAAAAGAATAGTAAATTTAATATTTACTTAAATTTATTTACTGTCATAATTGTATTTTCTTAAAATAAAGGTTTTAGGATAACTTCATGGAAGAGGTTCTAAGATAAAGGATCATAAAAAGCACAATAAGACAACTAATTTCCGATAAGCCAAAAATTACTAACAATAAGAATTTTTCGTTGTTTACTTACATATAAATACGTATTTAAATAATAAAATCTTAAATATAGTATCGCGCTCATTTGCTCTATATTTAATTTAAAATAAATTTTAACGTAGCAAGACATTTCCACTATATATACCACCAATATTTATATGTTTTAGGCAAAAAGATATCCTTTTACTTTCTTACATTCAAACATCCGAATCCGATTCATCGATAAATAACGCTACAATATTTATTACATTTTTTTACAACAGCTCTTTAAAAATTATTAGTTTGTATTAGCTGTATAAAAACCTTTAATTGTAAATAAGAAAACTCCTTCAATAAATTAAATTATTAAATTATTGATTTATTAACATATAAATTTATTGTTTAAAAACTTTGTATGTGTCGTATATGATTGAAGCCTTATCGATCGATAATTTAAAAGTAAGGAACCGGCCGCCCTATTAAACAAGCGAAGGGACTGGATAAAGGAGGTCAAGGAACGTCATTTATTTTTATTGAATTGATTAAAGAAGCATTGTACCCTGCTGTTGTGTGTATTGTGTATTTTAAGGTGGTAAGCGAACACGTAAATTGTTTACATTGCAAAAATTGCCAATCTTTGTGCTTGAGTTATTATATAAATGATGTAAATATTCGAGTGGATCACGTTAAATCACATAAAAAGTGTATAAGTTTATAATAAACTTGTGTTAAACTGACTATGTTTTAGTCTGATTATATTTATACTAAGGTTGACATAGATTTTTACCACCAAACACAGTATTCGTTGATTCTAAGCGATCTAGTTTTTAGCGAAGAAGTAGCAAATAAAAACCTTTTTTACAAATAGTATCTCTGGATCTATCCATACAAACACATTTAAATTTTATGCCAAGTTTTTTCACTTTTTCAACATATACTTGAATAAAAAAAGTTTGTAAATAAACAAAAATTTTGTTTATTTTTTAATCAATTATCTACGACAATATATTGCCATGATTTGTAAGGGTAATAAGGCTGGCGTTGAAAATACGAAAATTAGCAAGATATGTTAACTTTATTGCGATGGCCTTTGTGACTAAATTTAACCTTAGATAAATAGGCTCTGTGGCGTACACATTTTTGTTTAATGCATACGCAGGCAGACGAGCAGTCGGGGCTACCTAATGAAAAGTGGTCACCGACGCCCATAGACATTGGCAATACATCACCAACGCGCTGCCAACCGTGAGACATAGGATGTTAGTATCGTTAAGACGGTCCCCTGTAAAAAGGGGACCGTCTGTTTTTCATTCTTGTTTTAAATGATATTCGCTGTTATTTGTACTTTTTTAATCATTTTGTAATAAATAGTTTAATAGATATGAAATAAATTAAGAAAATTTCGGCATCAAAAAACATAGCCGCGTGTGATTGAATCGCAAACGCTGCCGAAACAGTAAAAAATAGACCTAAACCATCCGTCACCTAATTGTACTTCTTTAAATGGTCTACAATTAAGTCTGCTAAGCGCATATATCCATATTTTAGGAATAACCCACAATAGTCATTTTAATGTAGAACATTATTAAAATTTGCAATAGAGTTTGAATTCAAACCTCATTTAAGGTAATATAGTGTAAGTTTACATACAAGTTATTGCATTTATAAAATTTCTCATTTTATGTGCATAAGTTATGTGATACATTTATACAAAGATTTAAAATGCAGTAGTTACTTGCAGAGGTTACGTTGTCACCGTTTTATATAGCGCAAAATTGATATTTTACTGATTTAAGTCAGATATATTTTGTGTTTAAAATTCATTATTTATCTCGAAGGGTTTATAGCCAGCGTTTACAATGTAAGTACAAAAGTATTTTGTATTGTTATATAAAACAAACAAATATTATATCCCAAATATTTATATAATGGTTACATAGCGGTATTTTAACCCAATGTTTTCAGTATATTTAGTTGAGAAGTATTATTTGTAATACTGTAAACATATTTGAACAGAATTCAGAAAATGTTTTGTTCGTAGTACCTTATTCCAGAAGAAGAGCTTAAGTGGGTACCATGATATAATAATCTATCTCTGTATCCACAATAGGGTCTCTTCGATAATCCGGAAATTTCAATGTCCTATCACGTTGTTTTTCTCTTTTCAAACTATCGTCATGAGTTTTACGTTCCTTAACGGATATTATAATTAACCCTAACAAATACACCATGGAGCAGTTTTTTAAGTTTCCATCCCATTTAAAAATTAACTCGTGCATTATAAAAATGTAATTTTTGTTTTTTAAGATAAAAGAAAAGAAGATGTGTGTTTGTAAAGTACCAAAATAATTAAACAATATATTGGAGTTATTGTCTTTTTGCTAAAAATTATTTACAGTTATGATTCTGTTATGACAATATTCTTTATATATACGTAATAAGCAGCTTACAAATCTATAAATAAGTACAGGATAGATTCTAATGAAATTTAAATTACCGCGATTATCAAGTTTATGTAGAATAAAACTGCATATTACAATATTTATGAATGTTAAATATCTTATAAGTTGTTCATATACGTTTAGTAGTAGTAAGTAAAGTATCATAAATTCAAAAGAATTACTAAACTTATTGTTACTAAAATTTTACTTTGCTAATCGTTTTAATTTTTGTTCCTATTACAAAATCAATAATTATAACACAAAAGAAATATGCGACATTTGCACTGACTTCGGGAGGAATCGCAAAAATTACATTTAGCCTTATTGCGTGCGACAACAACACAGTCGGAAACGATAAAATAGCTAGGTATATTAATATATAAACCTATTTCCATAGCCATATATAAATTTGTTTTGAATGTAACAAGTGTTCATAGTAAAACTGTAAAGAAGCACTAACAACGATTAAGCTTATAATAGGAAAATAAAATATTGAGTAGTAAAGCATTATTTTTAAGCAAAATAATAGAAATAACCACATATGTGATAGTTTATAGAGTGTTATCATTCAATACATACATTTCAAACCCTTCAAGGGGCCGACGTTCGACGGTGGTTAACAACGGTCGACAGGTCGTTTTGTATTTAACATGTGTTGTATTCGCGTTAGAAACAGAAAGTATTAATAACGATTTAAATTAAGATTAAGATTTACGTATTAAATCAAACAACATTTTAAGTACAGTACAGTGAGGTCAAGTCAAGCTCGGGCTTTGTTCGTCGTTGAAAAATACGTTTTACGGATACCCGATAAAAAATAATGGGAACGGTAGAAATATGTGGTATTTTTATCTCATAAATGATAGAAACCTTAGAAAAATAACAGTCAATCACATTCACTAGTCAATATATATTCTAATTAATGAATGTTTCACACATTATGCTTTAGTTCAATATCTTTGTACAATATTTGTTGTTCCCTTACGTCAGCTACAATTGTCTACTGTACCTAGTTTTAATTATAAATTTGTTGTATCCAACTTGAACTTAACTTTATAACTACGATATCGTAAACTGATTCATCAGTAGCTTGTAGTACATTTTTGATTGAAATTTTCTCGATATTGTAGGGAGCTTTGAAGAAAAAATTATCTCTAGGACGGTAGACTTATTTCGGAGGTAGACGAAATTTATACGCGTAGCAAAAGCATTCCCAAAGATGCCTTTTTGCATTTGTTGTAATACGTACTGAAAAAATTACGCAATTTTAGATCTGAACAAAGCAAAATATTTGATAACGTAGATGATAATAGTAGTAGTAAATGTTTATTTGTCAGCATAATCTTTCAACTTTCACATATAGATCTATATGAAAGTACAAATCAATAAAACAATAAAAAATTGCAATTAGACCATGGTAGGTTGATACTTAAACTATGACGAATTAAGTGTGTATAAATGTATTCCACACCGTAAGGACTTCCTACTATAAGTTTTTCATTTTTTTTATGTTACGAGCACATTTAATTTCTGGGCATACGCTATATTTCTTATGGGCATGGCGAATCTTTTAAACATCAGATAAACGTCCATAAAGTACGGCACGGACCCTTTTAACAACACGAATAAGCCATAAGCCAAAGCGTAAAGCACTGTGATTCTACATTCAAACTTTATTCACTGGGCAAAGTTTGTCCATTTATCGTTTATTACATACATGACTAGTTCTCAGGAATTTTTAAAAATCCTGTCCATACTATGTTTTATACATTATTAACGTTATATTATAGACTTTGTATTTTTTCACTAAAACTATACTATTAAAGCTACTTGAGCCATGTTTCATCTAACTGTTTGAGCTCACAATAATAAATGGTAGGTAACCAGAAGCTTCAAATATCATTCCCTCATCGTGTCCAAACTCAAAATTTAAATTATATTATATCATTAATTTATTGTATTTTATAAAATTGACTAGTTTTGATCAATACTTATATTCAAAATAGTGCAAAGTAAATATCATTTTTATTAGGTACCGAGTAAGAAATTATTAGAAAATTTCATTGTTATCTGGGTCCCAAAATAATGAATAATTTCCTCAGTTTTTACTAAAACCACGATTGTACTTTTAAATCGGATCGTAGGTTGCCGCGCTTAAGAATTTTTTGCAGTTGGCAGCATTGTCAATGAAGTCAAACTATCATTGATACAAGGCGCGAAGAGATGTGTTGTTGTCAAATGGTTTTAAACTAATTATTCAAATATTACATTTTTATATCTCATTCCCTCACACCATCTGAATATAAGGTAATTATTTTATTTGTAACAAATCATTATGATTTTCATATGTTTGAAATACAAATTTATCCTTAATCGAATTAATTTGAGGTTATAGTTTGACCAGTTTTTGTAGGTTGTGTTTAAATTATCATTTCCTTACTATCATTCCTACTATTTTATAAATGAGTGAATGAGAATTTATGAGAATAGAATTTGTGAGGAATAATAAAATCAAATGTAATCAACAAGAATTTCGTCCAAAATAACCTCAATCGAATTTTGATGGATGATCTATTTGTTTAATAGCTCTTATTTGTAATGAATAATTCCGTTTTCAATATATTTTAATTTAATTTAATTTCACTGAATCATCATTCCTTCATGATTATTTTTTTTCATCATCACTTATTTTAGATTTAAATCAGAAAAGTTGGGGACCACATATCAGCTGGTATAAGTTACTTTGTACATAAATTAAATATATAAAATGTGCAAATATTGCAAATTATATTCTTTAATTATCCAAAGTCAGTTTTCATAAATTTTTCTGTTTATAATTGTTATTTTACTCATTTAACTGTAGTATTAAATATGATCATTATTATGCCTAATAATAATATGTGAAATTGATTTGATCGAATAAAAGAATTTTCAAATTAATGATTTATATGCAATAAATATATCATCGGCATGACGATACCAGTGCGTAATACAAATAAACATGTGACAAGCTGAAAATACAAGTAACGTACGTTACGCGTGCCTTATTAACCAAGTTCTTATTTCCATACATACAAGTCAACGTCATGTCGATATATTAAAAAAAATGTGCGCAGCATATTTTCTTAATAGAAACAGCAAATATATTTGATGAAAGGTAAAGTACAGTGCGTAACGTTAGTAATCAAAAGTATATTATATAGATATGGTTTTAAATAAAATTATGTGAAATATGTCTAGTATTAGATAATAATTTAGGAATACATTTCTTAAAAACGCGATAAAATTCGATACTAAGGCTTCCATTCAGTGATTTATGGTATAAAAGTAAACAAAAAGATAAATTTTCCTTTTACCTTTTCATTTATTACCTTTTAAATTTAAAACTTATTAATTCGTAAAGTAATAAAACTTCTGAGTTATATTCATACTAATTGACTAACATCATTTGGGTGACGCATATTCAGATCTAATGATAATCTCGTAATAATCTCATATAAATAGTAATAATAATATAAATAATATCATAAACACACGTCAATTACTTACAAACTTCTGAATGTCTAAAGTAAATTGGCTTAGGACGTGACTCTATATGAAAGGATAACAAATTGCCGGAGAGTATTATCGCAAACGTTTATCTAAATATTATTTTAAGTGTAAGATAGACATGGAAAATTACCATTGCTAAAATGATCGATTTATATTTGCAAAATGTATTACGATGCAAAATGTTTCCCTCGAGTTTATTTTATCTAGCTTCCTACTAATATGATTATGCTTTATATGGATGTTTGTTACTAATTCACTCAAAAACAGTTGGATGAATTTTAATATCTCTTCAGTCACATTTTCGCTATACTGCGTCAGAATATGATTAGGTCAGAATATATATATATATATATTATATAGCATAGTATAGCATATATATAAACTATTGTTCAAAACAATAGTTTATATGTGCTAGAATTAAAAACAATTTTAATTCTAGCGCAATTACGATCAACTCGCTTAGTAATAAACTTTTAACGCTACTTCTTTCCACGCACGTGTGCGCTCTTGAACTACTTGTGGCCAGCGATATTTCTGGACAACTACGACTTAGGGTCCTTCAAGAAAAGAGCCTACTCGTTCTTGAAAGGCCGAGAACGCAATTTCATTCCTCTGCGGCGGTAATCACCTACCATCAAGTGAACAGCTTGTTCGTTTGTCTCCTCCCTTAAAAAATGTTTAATTTTATGTAAAACGGGGAAATCGTTTAAATGTATAACAGTGCGGGAATAAGTACTTCTTGTTGCAACATCTCTAAGATTTATATAATATTTATTTAGATATCTAGAAGTAGTAGTAATAATAATCTTTTAAATATATATGTATATGATTATGTAATTATTAAATCATTTAGAAATTATTTACATCATTATTTTTCATTTTGCTTTTCATGAGCTTCGTCGAGTTTTCTCATCACCCATCGCACAATGCCTCAAATCGAAAGTCTTAAGTCGATCAGTACGTCCTACCCGTTATGACCTACGGTTTTTTTTTTTTGACTTGCATGTTATGCTTCCAGACTATTGTCTTTGATAAGCTTCATCTAACACAGAGTTCATGGAAGCTTCCGTTCCACGAGAACTAGGTGCAACATTGTTTCTAAAAATGAGGCCACACGAACAGAACTATACGTGGGTTTTTTTTTTTTATCTGTGCGTGTTCTTTTGTACATTTATCTTTTTATTTTATTTACATATTATAGTTTTACTGTTTGTTACAATCTTATTTTTGTTACTTATTTTACGATTTTTAATTTGCTTTTTTTTGTTACACATTCTCAAGGGTACTTTACTCCAAGCCACCACTCTTTACAAATATTTTAATTTCCTATTCTATGTTTTACAATACTATTTTACATTATTATCTTATGTCTATACTTCTATTCTAGTCTAACCTATTACACTTAAATGCTATGATATGGTTACAACATATTTTTACGATATGTGTTCCAAATCCTTAATCTCTATTCTTATTATTTACACTTTGCATGATCTTTGTGCTAAATTTAATGAAGGCTTGACTAATTTTCTTATTTTTTATAATGTTTGCCAAATTTGATGCGGTAATTTTAATTTTGATTTCGAGTTCCAGCTCTACTCTGTCCCTACCGTATGCCGGACACTCAGTTATTATGTGCACTAGGCTCTGCGGGGTCTCCGCATCGCAATCGCACGCCGGGCTATCCCGGCATTTGAAGCGGTGCAGGTACCCGCGTGCCCGTCAAAATCTGCACGAGCAGTGGGCCCAGATCCAGTCCCCCTAACTGTGGTACGCGTCGACAGCATCAGGAAGAAGAGCTTGGTGGTCGAGGCAGTTGCTCGATTTATAGCGCCGGTTCCACTCGTCAATGGACTCTTGCCGAAGAATCCTCTTGACAGAATGAAACCGGGCACCGTCATAGTCCGGTCGCCTTTTATTCGCGTGGCGGCCTCTTTCGCTAAGAGGTCCGCCCTTTCATTACCCTTCACACCGCATGAGCTTTAACCCAGTAGAGGTCAAGGGGCCGCCCCGATTTTTCAGTTTGGCGATATCCTCCTGCCCCACTGCCATCGGGTGTAGAGAGTCATTCCTACTGAGCGTCTCAGGGCGGACCTTGAGTCGCTGATTAATCTTGCAGCCCCGTGCGGAGTAATCAGTGCCACCCTATGGCCCTGCTGAGAGCCAGAAGCTCCGCCTGGTAAACGGTGCAGAAATCTCCCAACTTAAATTTTTGTTTCTAATTTCTGCAGCACCATCCCAAATGGATAGTGCCGCTCCAACTTTATTTTCTATTTTGCTCCCGTCTGTAAATATCTTAATGGCGGGAGCATGTTGGGAAATCTCTGCACCGTCGTCCAGACAGACGAACTCCGGCCCTACCAATTCAGCCGGGTGTGGCAGCTCGGTATAGGGCGTTGGACTCTCAAGCCCCCGGTCTCCTATCACTCGCTGAGAACGGCCTCTCTTTATCTCGTAAAGAGTGGCCGCTTCCCGGATCCTAAGATCCAGGGGAAGAATCCCAGCGAGCAAAAGGGCCGAGTTTAGAGACTGTCCTGTACGCCCCTAATGATCTTCCGCACGAAGCCGCGTTGAATCGCGTTTAGTTGCCGCTGCGCCTGAACCTTCCCGGTCGATGAGGCCCAGGCGCTTGCTGCGTACAAGACGACCGGCTCTATGACTGCTGTATATATCGTCCTGGTGACCTCCGGACCCAGGCCCCAGTGGATCTTGGCGGCTCTAGCCAGTTGTTTGTATATACCCTGGACTTTACAACAGACGTTTTTGAGATGACTATTAAACGTCAATTTGTTATCTATTGTAAGTCCCAGGATCTTTATTTTCTTTTCAAGTTCGATGTCCTCCTCGCCCATGCAGAACCGGGTGTCATATTTTCGCAAACGTTTATCTAAATATTATTTTAAGTGTAAGATAGACATTGAAAATTACAATTGCTAAAATGATCTAAATCGATCATTTTAGCAATTGTAATTTTATTTGCAAAATGTATTACGATGCAAAATGTTTTTCTCGAGTTTATTTTATCTAGCTTCCTACTAATATGATAATGCTTTGTATGGATGTTTGTTACTAATTCACTCAAAAACAGTTGGATAAATTTTATTATCACTTCAGTAACATTTTCGCTATACTGCGTCAGAATATGATCAGGTCACTAATACACATAAGTTAAGGAAAATCAATAAATAAATTCATTAGAAAAACTAATTTAATACTTTGTAAACGCAAAATAACTAGAAATCTTAAAAGGATATGTGCAGAGAAAATTTTATTAAAATCAATTTATATATATATATATATATATATATATCAATTTATCAAAATTAATTTATACAAAACTTTATAGTCTTAATGTAAAGAAAATTATTCTGTTTACACACTGAGTTGCCACAGGAAAATTACTATAGGCATAAGATAAATAGTAATTTATCAATGTTATATAAGAATAATTGTATATCCTTAGCCTATTCTGACATTGTCAATAAAATACATCTAGTTGACATAAATCAAATAATCAATTATAGAAACTGTAACCTTATTTGCGATAGGTTAACCCTATCAATTTTTTATAAAAAACAGTTAGCACAGCTGCTATATTATTATATTATTAACTCAGCCAAGTCTTTGGCTATAAAGTCCTCTGATTCTTTTGAACAGGGAAATATTGTGACATGTAATGCCTTGGAATATGTTCCAAATAATTTAAATTAAATTCTAAGACTACAGAGGCTGTCTCCAGCATATTTAATTGTAATAATCAATGTATTGATGAGAAAACAATAAATTTACATAACAAATTACAAAATAAAAATAAGAACCATTGTATTAGCCTGGTACATCAAAACATTCAAGGATTAGCCGGTAACGAACTGGAAATTGAACTTTTTTTAAACAATTGTAATATAGATATCATGTGTATTACAGAACACTGGTTATATGAAAACCAGATTATATTTAACCTTGTTACCAGGTTGCTAGCCTGTTCAATAGAGAAAAAGCTATACGCGGTGGCTCAATAATAATTTTGAAAAATAATTTAAAATATAAAAATCGTTCTGATATAGTGAGCCTCTCAGTTGACTATTGAAATAGCCTGTGCAGAGCTTGAGCACTTCATAATTGTATGTGTATACAGACCTCCCAGTGCGTTATATGAATCTTTTGAAATTATATTGGAACAAATTTTAATAGAACTATCTGAATCTAAAAAAAATATAGTACTCTGTGGTTATTTTAGCATAAATTTAATATCAAATCCACTAATTTACGGATTTTATTTTTTATTATATTAAAAAAAAAAAAAAGAAAAAAAAAACTGCAACCGAAGGACAACATAAATGCTTTTTGTCAAACCAACATTAAAAATTAAGAAATCGAAAGATATGTCATTTTTTTTTAAATAAAAAGTGACGGTTATTCGAAAACATAGAGATACAGACATATACCAACTTAGTCTGCCCGTGATCACGGATGCTGAAAAGAATCCGAAACGTTGGGTATAAATATATTTAAGTAACGCGAAAAATCCGTAAACTAGTGGATTTTATATGTATAATAATCGCGTAAATAAAAGAAATAATTATTAATTTACTAGATAGTTCAACCACCACTATTAGATTCAGATCATTGTTAAATTCATATCATCTTTTAAACTTATTTCTTGAAGCAACAATAATTACTGCCTCCTCGGCAACATCTATAGATAACATATTTACAAATTGTATCCCTATTAATAAATTCATCATTAATATGTTATCATCTGATCATTGTGGACAATTAGCTTGTTTTGTTTCTGTTAATAGATCTCTCTCAAAAATATTGTGCAAAAAAAAAATGGTGATTCCTATGTTTAGGAAACGTATTGAGAAGTTTAGAAGTAATGTACTAAATAAAATTAGTTATCTGCATTATAATAGTAAGCCGGATATACTGTAGAGTAAATTATTTAAATTAATAACAGCTGAATTTAAGAGTATATTTACTTCTAAAACAGTCAAATCAAAAAGATCTGCAGCTTTCAGTGAATGGGCAACAGTTGGAATACATAAGAGCAGACAAAGATTATATGAACTATATAGTGAAAAGACTTACAATCGCAATCAATCCTTTGTGACATATGTTAATGTATACTCCAAAACATTCAGAAAAGTGTGCTGGGCAGCGAAGTCACTCTACATAAAAAACAAAATTAAATGTGCATCCGAAAATGACTTGGAAAATAATTACTGGTGAAACAGGAAGGGCTGTAAACAAGAACTTTGAAATTTGGCTAAATGTTAATAATAGTAAAATAAATTCTGATCAAGATGTTGCATCCTATTTTGAAAAATTTTTTTCAGACATTCCTGTCTTTACCACCAAGTCACTGGTTTCTTCTCCAACTGTTGCAGAGTCCTTATTGAAAGAAAATATTAAACGATGTAAAGATAATTTCTGTTTTAGTAATGTAAGCGATAAAGATATTGTGTCCGCTTTTAAATCTCTAGACATTAAAAAAACTGTAGATCTGTGGGGGATCTCGGTTAAGGTGATAAATTCTGTTATTGATGTTATATCACCTTGCCTTGCAGCTACTTTTAATGATTGTATTACATGTGGTAAATTTCCTGACCTGACGAAGCAAAGTAAAGTTATTCCGGTATTAAAATCAAGCAGTACTACAGACCCCAATAACTTTAGACCTATTAGTATACTGCCTGCGCTTAGTAAAATTTTCGAGAAAATAATTGTAATGATTACTTGTTGGATATTTAAAATTGCATAATATGTAATGCCGAATTATCAAATTGTTTGTTATTTTTAAAAGATGACATAAAAAATAGCCCGCTGAGTTTCTTTCGCCGGTTCTTCTCAGGTCTGAGGCGTCCTTTTCCGAACCGGTGGTAGTGTGTTTGACAATCAATAAGCAAGTGTAAACTTCTATATTGAATAAAGATATTTGAATTTAAATTGAATTGAATTGAATTGAATTGATAACACACCCTGGCAATGAACTGTTCGCTCCAGGTTATTTTAAAGTAGTTAGTGTAAGATTTCATTTAAAAGTTTTGTAAAATTTATTGAAGAAAAAGGAGAAAAAAAGTCCCGCTGAGTTTCTTACGCCGGTTCTTCTCAGGTCAGAGGCTTCCCATTTCCGAACCGGTGGTAGATTATTTGACAATCAATAAGAAAGTGTAATGCATCCATATTGAATAAAGATATTTGACTTTGATTTTGATATATATATTAGTGACCTGATCATATTCTGACGCAGTATAGCATATATATAAATTATTGTTTTGAATTAAAACAGTTTTAATTCTAGTACAATTACGATCAACTCGCTTAGTAATAAACTTTTTACGCTACTTATTTTTTTATTGCATACGCAGGCAGATGAGCAATCGGGGCCACCTGATGGAAAGTGGTCACCGACGCCCATAAACATTTGCAATGCTACTATCACCAACGCGCTGCCTACCGTGAGTCATAGAAAGCCTCGTTTACCCAGTAAATACGCTGGCTACGGTCTCCTTCAAACCGGAACACAGTGGTGTTTTCACACTACTGCCTTGCGGTAGAAATAGACACCGCGGTGGTACCCACCCAGACGGTCTTCTGTAAACAGGGGACCTACCACCGGTTCATTCCACGCACGTGTGTGCTCTCGAAATACTTGTGGCCAGCGGTATTTCTGGACAACTACGACTCAGGGTCCTTCAAGAAAAGAGCCTACTCGTTCTTGAAAGGCCGCGAACGCATTTTCATTCCTTTGCAACGGTAATCACTTACCATCAAGTGAACAGCTTGTTCGTTTGTCTCCTCCCTTAAAAAATGTTTAATTTTATTTAAAACGGGGAAATCGTTTAAACGTACTTATAACAGTGCGGGAATAAGTATTTCTTGTTGCAACATCTCTGAGATTTATATAATATTTTTGTCCATTGATTTATTTATCTAAAAGTAGTAGTAATAATAATCTTTTAAATATATATGTATATGATTATGTAATTATTAAATCATTTAGAAATTATTTAAATTATAATTTTTCTTTTTGCTTTTCATGAGCTTCGTCGAGTTTTCTCGTCACCCATCGAGCCCACAAAGCCTCAAATCGAAAATCTTACGTCGATCAGTGCGTCCGTTATGACCTACGGTTTTTTTTTTGACTTGGATGTTATGCTTCTAGACTATTTTCTTTGATAAGCTTCATCTAACACAGAGTTCGCGGCAAGCTTCCGTCCCCACGAACTAGGTGGCCAACATTTTTTGCTAAATATGAGGGCTACACGTACAGAAGGTACGTGGGTTAAGCATTTGTTTATGTCTCCTAAGGATCGTCGACGATCGGTCTACGAACCGGGACGCCGACGGTCTGGCGCCTGTATTTAATCGGTGGCTGGGGGCGGTGAGAACCGCCCTGGAACGCGGGTGTATCTAGTGTACGCGGTGTGTGTTTTTCGCTGTGCTCGTAAGCGAGGGCGAACTACATGTGAATGTTGTTCTATCCCTACTCGTGTGGTGTGTCTGAGGTCGGGACCCCCGTTGGGTCCAGAATCTCGGCGACCCCTTCCTCGTCCGGGTCGAGGAGAACGGTGCACGTGATACTTTTTTATTAATTACATTTAATTACAGGCTTGACCCGAGTACAAGGGACGCGATGTAAAATTTTGTAATCAACTTTTGAACATATAATTAGTTAAATGTTCAAAAGTTGATTTAAAGTTTTCCAAACAATTTCAATTTAATTGTACAATGTTATCTTTTTCGACGACATCCGTTTTAATTTCTCGAAAAACTACATAGAATAAAACATTTCAAATAGAAACTCAAGAGATCTTATTATCTTTTCGGGTAAATATAACGTGCGGTGCTATTGTTTGAATTAATTTGAAAGCTATACCCACCCAGTTACAACCAATTTCTGTTTTAATTGATCAACAAGCGCACTAAACGTTCTGACGGCAAAACAAATATCCGATTATTGACTCGCTTGTTGTACAATGTACATGTAATTTTATGTGTAAACAGGCTATGGTAGTAGTAACGTTATACCTTAAACTAATATTTACTCAAAATATTTCTAAATCAATAAAACACTTGGGAAGGGATATTATGGCGTGTATTTTCGGTTTATATTAAAATCGAAGGCGTCAAATCGTTAACGAATCGACGTGTAGTTTTTGAAACTATAATTTATATAATTTTTTAATGTCTTAAAGATATGAAAGATATGTGCCATCCCGTCTTTGAAAATTATCCAAAATTTAAACAGCCTAGAAAATAATTTTGTGAATCCTGGCATATAACAAGATGTGACAAATGGATCAAGTCAATTAAACTTCTTTTAAAGAACTAAAAGTATGCAGGAACCATCGAATAAAATAAATAATAATGTAAATCGAAGCAGTAGAAGCGAAGCAAAGAGGTTACATATGCAATAATCAAAACAAAAACACCTCCCTCTTTTGGGAAGACGTTAAAAAAACATGTGTGTTAAATTGTATTTCTTTTTTCTCTCATAAAAATCGGTTACACTTTGAAAAATTAAACTAAAATTTTTTAAAACAGTCGAAATAAAATAAACCAAAACAAAATAAAAAGAGGTGTTTGCAATATAGAATTAGGAATTATTTGCGGAATATTGCCGATGAAAAATTGTAATAATTATCTCGTACGTAATATTCGTTAAATTATTTTTGAATGCTATAATTTGATAATATCCAAGATATAAAGTTTTAAAGAAAATTGTTCCAAATTACATGTGTATTTAAGCTAGCAACTTTTACCTTTGATTTGGCTCATAGATTAGCTAGCGTTTTTAGTAGAGTCCGACCGAAACTGTTTTTCCGGCCGAAACCGAAACCGAAACCGAAAGTTCGGCCGTGGCTTTAGTTTCGGCCGAAACCGAAACCGAAACCGAAACTCACGTGATCAAGTATAAAAAATCTTAAAATACTAAAATATGGAGCTTTTATGTCTATTATTTTGCTTTATTTTAGTCATGGAATGGAGACAGTATATTAAACCTCCGTAGCCTAGTGGTATGGGCGTTGCTTTAGAAACCGGAGGTCGTGGGTTCATTGTTGTTTCCTAGTTGGTTAGGGCAACTTGGCCGATCACCAATTGTCTGAAAAGTAAGATGATCCATGCGTCGGATGGGCATGTAAAAGTCGGTCCACCCACCAACCGCAGTGGACCAGCGTGGTGGGATACGGTCCAAACCCCTAATGGATAGGGGGTATTGAGAGGCCTAGTCCAGCGTGGACTAACAAAGGCTGATGATGTGATGTGAATCGTTTATTTCAGTTGCTAATAATATTTTTATGTAACAAAATATTAAAAATATATTAAATTTTTTTTCAATAAATTTCTTATGGCAATATGAGTTATTGATAAATAAATTAATAATTGTGACTATTGTATTAAAGACTAAGTATTGGTATTTTGAAATCTTACTAATAAGTACTTTGGTTTGTATTTGTAGTTCCAAGGGGGGATCAAAAAGTAAAAATGAGATAGAATATAATGAATATGATAGCTTAATTATTTATTTGTCTACATAATCTCCGAGTACACCTACACACCAAGTCCAAGCGTTCCAAGTTTCCAATGCTTCAATTCCTTTAAAATAGGATTGTCTTGGTCCTGCAAAAGGTCACCACGGTATCGTTACTTTGCTATATATAGTTTTAACACATGTTTCCTTTTAAGTATTGTATCAATTTGGAAAAGATGAAAAATAGCTAGGCGTCAGATCTGGTGAATAGGGATGCTCAACCAATTGTACGCCTAGCATGCTGAACAGTGGCCATCGCTAATGCCAACCTCATGCGCCAGTACGTTGTCAAGATGAAACAACTCCGTGTCAAAGTTTGCCTCTTTTTTATCGTTGACGGATTTCTCAACCTTGGTATTAAAGGTGCATAATCACTTCTGAGTCCCAAAATATTGAGGCCATACCCCGGCCAGGCCATATACCACGGCCACGGCATGAAGATCCTTCGGGATAAACCCATGTTTCGTCCACTGCCACAAAACTAGATTTAAAGATTTTAGAATCTTCTTAAAACTTGTCCAACGATATATTCGAAGTCGATTTTGTTTCTGATTCTCGGCACCCACCTTGCGGAGACTTTTCTCATATTCAAAATTTGTGTCAATATGCGCTGAGTACCTATATATGAAATGCTCGTTTGTTGGATTAGGTATCAGATGGTAATTCTTTGATCGCTAAAAACAGTTTTTTCGAATATGGCAGCATATTCTTATTGTTTCTTGTTGATTACTGGGCTCGATGGATGTCTGCAAACATGTTCGTTTTCCGTGTACGTTCTCCCTACTACTCGAAATTAAGAATCCCCTTTGCGCCGCAGTAAATCTCTTGCGTTGTTAACTTTTTATAACAGTGGTTTTTAATGACAAGGTCATACTGGGGTTTTCTTTTTCGAGAACATTTCGCCACACATAGCAAACAAATGACTACCTTCAGAAAAAAAGTAAAGAGACTAGAAGATTTTTTTATTACCATAACAAATATCTGAGCTATACTTTCCAGTAATTATTTCTTTTATTTACGCGATTATACATATCAAATCCACTTATTTACGGATTTTTCGTGTTCAGACTGATCAGTCTGCCTGTGATCATGGATGCTGAAAAGAATCCGAAACGTCGGGATTTGATATATACTTTCCAGTAATATTTGTATTTATTTTTGGTTACCAAGGAGTATATATTTTGTTCTCACTACTATTTGTTAAACTTGGAATGTTTGTCTGAACTAAAATCGACTGATCTGAGCTCGATTGTAGCAATGATACATTTAACTTTCGCTACTATTTTGAAATTGAAAAAACTTCTGAAACCAGTTTCGGTTTTCGGCAAAGTTCGCCAAATTTGCCGAAACCGAAACTCGACCGAAACTTGATTTTGGCCGAAACTCGGCCGAAACCAAAACCGAAACCGAAAGTTCGGTCGGACACTAGGTTTTAGTTTTTTTCTCACAGTTATGATTTTCGAAGATTTTGTCGAATTCCAAATAATTTTTAAAACCTCTTTATTTTATTACCTAAAATAAGAAGACGTCATGAACAGGCAATGAGGTCACTGGGAGTGGAGAAACAAGGTTAAATTTATTACAAAACTAGTCATGGGTAAGTCAAATTTATTCATACTCATTTTACATGGATATAATGTTTAAATATTTAATTATTTTAACATATTTAACGATGTTGTAACTTGTAAATTTTATTAAATCCTCGAAATATAAAATAGCCCATAAAATTCAGAGAACTGCATTAATTTACAAAAATCACGAGTAAATTCCGTTTTTACGCAGAATGACGTGTAACCTAGAATAAAACCATATAAAATATAAAAATCTAATTAAGAAGTTAAAGTTTTACTAAAAATTATGCAGTTTTATTCTAGCTCGCTGTTTTACATACATTTTATAGTAGGAAATACTTGCAAGACCAGTTCATAGAACATTCACCGACAACGATACTAACTTGATTTAACACAAGTTTGAAAGATTCGACTAAAACTTGTATTAGAGTAAGGAGATATATTGGTGATATAAGTAATTGGTGATAGTTTTAAACACTCTTGATGACCGCGTTAGCGATTGCTTAGTTCGCCAAACGCTGGAGACAAATTACCGGAGCGAGTGAAAGGTTTTATACCGTTTACACTTGTAGTACCCTAACTGTAGTCATACAAAAGTGTTTAAATCATATCACCAATCTTATATCACCAATATATCTCCCTTTACCCTACAAGGAAAAATGTGGAAGTCTGTCAACTTTAAAATCAAGCCGTTCATTGTAACTCTTTGATTATCTTGGGACGTTAGCTCTCTTAGTTTGTTTGTCTTAAATTACTCCTTACTTTTAACTTTGAAAACGCTACAAATGTTTTTGTAACATGTGCATTATTAAATTGTCCCTAGTAGTTATTTATGTCACGAAAACATATTAAACCACTGACTTTAACTTCCACAAATCTAACACGTGCGTAACAATTAAAAATTATTACGGGTTATTTTTGAGTTCAAGCCAGCATTTTACTTCTAATAATAGTAGTAGTAGTATATAATATAGTTTTCTGCGACTAGTTTTATTTTTTTATATATCATTAGTTAAACTCAGAATTGACCCCTCTTCCATGTAAGAATTTGGTAAACAATAAAGAACTTATTGTCATTATTTTACATTTAATCACACAGGGTGGTACGCATTTTGCCCGTTATTTCAGATATGATTTATAATAGTTATGTATAATAATAATTGTCTTAAACCAATATTTTAAGTTTAAACGTAGTGGCAGGACTGAGTAGCTACGGCTAATGCAAGTCCAGGGACAGCATTTAAGCTGAACCATGCTGCCTGGGGGATTAGAGCTACGCATGGACGCTGCTGTGAACTTAAAATTCTTGATTATAGAAAATTCCAGTTCTTCACTTTTATATTGAAATCATTAAAAGTATTATATAATATACTTCTTCATAAAAGGACAATTGTCTAGAATCATTAAAGTAAAAAACAAATGACGTATGTTTATTTCAGTGGTATTATATATCTGAATAATGTTTTATATATCCGTCAACATAAATATGAGATTCATGGAACGTTAAGTTCTTAAAACGAAGTGTAACTTATACATTTCGGTACCTCGTAATAATAAATATATTACAGGCATTTAAATAAGCTTTCGGGAAAACCCAATGCATAAAATAGATAAGAAAAAGAATCATACTTTATAGATTGTACTGCAAGCCAATTTTCCTAATGTGATTTATTTTTATCTTATACACGGAAAAGTGGTGCTTAAGAGAACTTTGTTTGACTGACTTTCCAAAACAGGGAGTATTCAATTTCGACCGTACTTGGTTTTTCACTAATATTAATGTAACATATCTAACGGTCTAGCTACAATTTCTCATAAATAAAATCGATAAAGGTTCTGTATTGCTCCTCTGTGCGTAGCATCCTTGAGTATTCATCACAGCTTCAGAATCCACGCTATGATATTTATATTAATAGGTTAGAAGCCATTCAAAAAATATTTCTAATTTGTTTACAATATAAATGTAAGGTATTTGACCTAAACTATTATTATAGATGTAAAAGACACCAATTATTGCCGTTAGCAGAAAGGCTCAAAATAGCTGATGTAGCATAATTAATAAAAATATTAAAAAATGGGATTGAATGTTCACCACTTTTAACAGTAAACAGTCTCAAGTTGAAGACAACCATGTCTATATTTGCCTCGTTATCACACAAATTATAGACAAAACTCATTTTTCTGTCCTAAACTTTTAAATAATTTACTAGAACAGTATGATTTTGAAGTATTTAACACAAAAGTTGCCATTGTAAAAAAGAACTTAACTAAACTTTGGTTTGACTCAATAATCTAACAGATCTTATTTGAATACTGCCACTAATTCTTTACCCATCTACATTAATAAACCTAATCTCATAATTAATAAAAGTCTATCTGTGTAAACACAAACGTCTACATAATTATTTCTTTTATTTACGCGATTATTATACATATCAAATCCACTAATTTACGGATTTCAGATCTTTTCATCATCCATGATCACGGGCACACTAAGTTGGTATATAGACAAACAAAGAGATCAGTAAAACCAGGTAAAAGAACATATAGCTGATGTTAGCGCCGACGCTATAAGAAATCATGCGACCATGACTTCTGAACAAAACCAATCATTATATAAGATTTGATGAACCAAAATACTGGCTATGAACATCGATTTATACCTAGGGTGATTCGGAGCAATAGAAATTAAAAATATCCAAATTTTAATAGAGAAAGTGGTTGGTCTTTGCCTTCCTTCCTGGTTCCAATAATTTCAAAATTAAACGCAGAGTATAAAAAACTACAAAACCGAAGAACAATATATCTTTTGTCAAACCAACATTAAAATTAAAAATCGAAAGATATGTCAATTTTTAAATAAAACTGACAGTTATTCGTAAACATAGAGATACAGACATATACCAACTTAGTTTGCCGTGTCATGGATTCTGAAAAGAATCCGAAACGTCAGAATAAATATATTTGATAACGCGAAAATCCGTAAATTAGTGATTTGATACAACGTTCTTTAGAAATTTTATATGTGAAAACATGTAATAAGCATTTTATATCTGTGTACCATTACATATTTGTGTTATCTCTTTGCTGTATGTTTTCCTAATAAATGAATGAATAAATATTTATTCCTTTCACACTCCTGATTACCTATGTTGACACTTTATTTTGGTTTGACGGTGAGTGTCGATCTTATTTTTTATTAATATACTTATAATGAATTGAATCTGGGATATTTTTTTCTATAGGCTATCCATACCGTAAGAGATAAAGAATTACAGTGTATCATAGTATTGTAACTTTTGCTCTAAAAATTAAAAATTCAAATCTTAAATCTTTTTTAATTAATTGTAATAATACTGCTATACATTTAACTTTTAAAAGAATGTTCTTCATCACTATTAGTAAATATAATCGACCATACTGAAAATAAAAATGGGAATCAAGAAAATTAACGGTCAGATTTAAAGATTGCAAGTTTAACTACCTAGGATCTATAGGGGAAATTGTTTAAATGAATCGACTTAAATAGTGTTTTGAATACTCGAGGAACTAAGCAAACATTATATTTTAAACGGTATAATTAGACCTAACCCACTAAAGAACTTGGTAAAATTTAGAAAATGGGTTACCCTAGCACAGGTCACTACAAAACGAACTAATGAAAGATTAAATTACTAGTGGAAGATCTTGTAAAATGAAAAAGTGCGCATCTAGCTCTTGGAACGACCGGACAAGCGCTCGATTCCTCTACTACCTGCACTTGCCCCCTTGGTTACCATTGCCTCCCCAAAGCCGTCAGTGGCAGAAAGAAGAAAGACCTGAGTTGCACGGCAATAGTGTGTGCAAGTGTAGTGTCGTGTGTCGGAGCAACAGTGTTAACGCGTTCGGCGTATGTGCCTCAGCAGTGATAGCTGTGTAGCCGTGCGGTGAGTCTATTCCGTTTTTCCCCGTTCACAGATTTCTGTTGAGATGTAGGGACTAATATACTATTAGCTTTTATGCCACGTTACCACGCGAATGTGAGTTTAATAAAGCACAACACCCACTTGGTATTAATGAGTCAATTATCGTCGCTTGCTGCACTGGCCAGCAGCGTATACACCTAGCGCTCCTAAAGCGCTGGGAGTTTTCCACGTACGTTAGGTTTACACTTCCTGCTCACTGGGCGGGAGGGTGCACAAACTACTATAGGAGCTTGCACAAAGTTCTTACCGTAACTAATCCGAACCAAAAACGCGTTGATCCCAACTGACTAGGGCCTCGACTTGAGGACCTTAAAAATCGTCCGCGGTGGAAACGTACGTGATCCGCGAAGCTCCTCACCGCGCAAGGGGACAAATACATTAAAGCGCACACCATGCCTGACGAGAGCAGACCAGACCTCAGTCGGAAAAGTGTCCCTCCATCCACTGGACACCCTCTCCCCGCTCAGCTCACCCAATCATTCCGACTCGAAATGGAGCGACAACCCCCTGGTCACGAGGATGAAGACGCAGGAGGGTTTCTGCCCGTCGCTTCGCGCAAGAAAACGCAAAGCAGGGCCTTCCTGCTACCTCACTCACTCACGAACCAAGACGCCAAAAGCGTCGGCGGGATATTATCGGCCCTAGGCCATCAACATCGGCCACAGACCCTTTTTTTTTTTTTTGCCGCTGGAAAATCCAGCTAGGATCTCGCCGCCAGTGATGAGGGGCAGGGGATAGGGGCCCCCGGACCGAAGATGGAGCGGCCGGTTACCCACAAAACCAACGGTTGTTCCTTTCATGTCCTATAGCGAGGCCGCGGGCACGATCACAGTCTCGGCGACCCTGGCGCGACGTGGCCCTCAGGGCTCTTCTCTCTCCGGGTGTTGAGGACACCCGAACGTCGCAGGCGCCGTGCCGGAACAAACAGCACGGCGCTCCTCTGAGCCCTTCTTCTGGGCGGCGGGCACCTCTGCCGCCGCCCAGGGCCTCAGTGTCAGGGGAAGGTCGCGCGTACGCCACTTTCGCCGCCCTGGCCTTCTTCTGCGGATAGCCAGGCGCTCTCGGCCTCCCTGACCTTTCCGCGGCCTTTCCAGGCCATCACGTCCCGCAAAAGCAAGGACGGCGCCCCACGACTTTCGCCTCAGCATCCTGCACTACAGCAGGAAGCGAAAGGTCGCCCACGACACTACGCAGTCTCGGCGTTGCTCGACCCAAGCTGGGCACCTTCCAGCGCGGTTGCATCGTTCTTCGGACATACGCCACAGTGGTGGCTCTTCGTAGGCTCCCTACCGGCCACGCGGCACAGGTACCTCCCGGAAACAGCCATGTCCGGAGAGAACCTGCGTCGCGCGGAACGTTAGGGAGCCATGTCCTCTTTCTAGCCACCACTTAAGAACGGGGCGTATGGTTTATTGTTTGGAGCCGGCGCTGGGGTGCTCCAGCCGCAGCTCCCACTCCTGTATTGCAAGGGAGCGCAATTCGTCTCTGCGCTCCCTTATCTCTTCTGGGTTGCCTCTGAAGCCCTCGAGACCTGCTGCCCCTCGCGCCAGAAAAGAGTGACGCGAGGATTTCTGCATCCAGGTCCCAGGGCAAGGAGCCAGCCAACAGGCACGCCGCCCGCCGGAGATGGTCCGGCAGCCCCGCACGGCCCGGATCGCCAACACCCTCTGGGTTCTCCTTAGTACAGCAGTACTCTCTTTGAGGGTGTCGGCCCACACGGTGGCCCTGTACAGGACCATGGATCCTGATGACCCGGCGTACAGGCGGCGACAGGAGCTGCTGGGTCCTCCGGTGTTGGGGAGTAGTCTGCCGAGAGCTGCCGCTGCTCGCCACTTCAGGCGCGAGGCGCTCAAAATGGGCGCAAAACTCCATCGGCGGTCTAGGACTAGGCCGAGATATTTCATGGTCGGCTTGACGTCGACGCGGACGCCGCAAACGATGATATGGGCGTCCGCAGGGGCGCTCTCCGAGGCCCGCTAAAAGCAAAGGGCCCGGATTTTCGAGCGCCACCTCTAAGTCCTAGATCGCCGATGCGCCCAATTACTTGAGCGACCCCGCGTGGCGAGAATCGCAGCCTGCGAAAGTTGGTGCCACGGCGGTGACGAGGGTGTCGTCCGCAACAAGTGACGTCGACACCTCGATATTGCCGCCACGTAGCACCCTAATCAAAACCAACGTTCCACAGAAGTGGTTCCAACACCGACCCCTGTGAAACTCCCCACACGCGACACGTCCGAGTCCATTTCGGCACGGGAACTCGACACGTCGATGCGACAGGTAGGCCCTGATCACCCTTTGCAGGTAGGGGAGGCACCCGTGGTATCGGAGCGCCTCCTTTAGGTGCAGGGCCCAGGGCAGGGTGTTGATCGCGCTGGCGATGCCGAGTGACACCGCCAAAACACCTCACCCTGGGACACCGCATCCTGCGTCAGGGACCTGACCCGCAGCACCGCGTGGGACGGTCGACCGGTCCTAGCGGAAGCTCATACTGCCACTCGCCAGATTTGGACCGACGTGCTCCAGGTGCTGGACGATGGGGCCGCCACGATTCTCAAAGAGTTTTCCCACATCGTCCAACAGCACGATCGGCCTGTAGGCGGAGGGCGAACCGCAGGACGCCCTCCTTTTGAATGAGGACGAGTCTGCCTGTCTTCCACCCTGATCGGCTACAGACCCAACCCAAGCTGCCGGGCAAACCATTCAGGGCCTACCTCACGGCCAACAACATCTGGCCCTCTATCAGCAAACCGCTGCTTCAAAGCAAACACCGCTGCTTCAAGCAAATACCTGCTGCTTCACAGCAATCACTGCTTCACAGCAACCAAAAATCCCACCTAGAGATAAGAAACCTCCGCCGATTTATATTCGGTCAAAGGAGAAAATGGGCAGAGCTTCGGTCCGCGCTGTCCAACAAATAATATATAGATAAAACTCCAGTTAGACAATAGTGACGCTCATCGTCAAGCAACTCACGTATCTTCTAAAGAACGAGTATTACTATCACACAACGCGCCGGACGAGTGCGTACTTCGACAGTCGTCGAAGGATCTGTGAAGAAGATGCCCACAGAGGACATCTACAACTTCATAAAGGGACAAAACATCCCAATCTATTCGACCTTCCACCTTACACATCCAAAAACCAAAATACCGTTCAATTGGTTCTTCTGACCCTTGAACGCTCTACTGAGGGAAAAAGGTGTACGACCAACCACATATGCGACATAAGTCGCATCTGCTTTCACGCGCCACATTATAATGGCCTTCCTCGCATAGTGTCATAATCCAAATGTACGGGCACTCGGCCCGAAACTGTTACGCACGCCCTCGCTGCGTTAAGGCCTCGTGACCATAGCATCTTGACGCCCCAGATCCAGAGATAGAAGCACTCACCACGTACGAACCGCCGGCATGCGCTCATTCCATTGTGGCAACCCAGTCTAGCGCTCCGCGTAGTGCTCCAATGCCCGCGGAGGCAACAACCGCCACCACAGGGGAGCGCCGAGGGTTCCCGCGTGGCGCCGCACCACAACGAGCGCTCCGCGTAGTCGCCCCACAGTTTGGAAACGTTAGCCGAAGATCGACTTCGGAGCTCGGATCGCTTTACCGCAGAATTCGAGGCCATCATCGGTAACTTCGGAGCCCGTCTGTCATACTCGTAAGGACGTAAGGCAATCTAGTCGACTTAATTATGGGACATAAATGAAAATACGCCCATACTAAATAGAAGAAACGGCCCGGGCCGTCTAAAAGCCTACGCGCAAAATATTTCATTTTAACGCAAATGGTCTCGCGGATTAAAGGACCGAAATTTTAGTTTTCCTACGCGAAACGACGTCGACATTCTACAGTGCAGAGACGTTCCTAAAACCCGTAGAGGCGATCCGAAAATTATAAGGAATGATCGGACCGGCGCTCACACGGCGGCACGCCCATTTATTATAAAAAGTCCCTGCACGTGTAGCAGTCGACACGCCGTCGTCGCTAACTGCATCTGAAGCCTCGGTCTATAGGCCAGCCATGACAGGACACGTACCAAGCTACCATAGACTCGGTCTCCACTTATCGAGCTAGAGCTCATCCGACATAATTGAACTCCGACTTCGAGACGCTATTCTCCGGAGGCGCCGCATCTCTGGCAGGTGACTTCAATCGCAAGGCACCGGATGGAACAGCTACAAAATCAACTCGCGAGTTGCAGCACTAGATGCACCAATCACAATTACTAAACTTCAGTGTCGTTACACCGCTAAGCATAGCACCACCTGCACATGGTAGGCCACAGATCGGATGGGCTTGAAACTTAAAACGTCAATCTCGCTTTTAGAGGTATAGAGGTCAGTAGAAGATCTAACCTCGATCATCACCCATCCTCAAATTAGGACCACCTTGACTCCAAAATATCATATCCAAAACCATAGTTGAATGGCGCAAACTCAAATCCAGCTGGACTGCATCTAGCTCGCCACAACCAGATGCCATTCATAAAGTCCTGCATAGTGCTAATTACGCGAATCGCGCTTATGCGCTCACAAGACATGTCCAAAGTGTCGTCGAGGTTCTCAAGCAAGTCCCGGTGGAGGAAAACTCGCTGGGCCTTGCTGAACGACATAAAGGACCTTATGCGACGCAAGAGAACTGCGATTCTGTCTCACAATACCTAAACAAGCAGCTATCTGATATTTCGACTCGGCTTCGCAATATCCAAATGAACAGTTCGGAGCGCCGCCTTACGAACCAACAAGAGTATTAGCTAACAACGACATCCACGAAGAGCGGAAACGCGATTGCAGATCCGGATGATGAGATTACGATCGTGCAAGCACGTTTTAACCTCAAAGACGTGCACATCTTGTCCTCGCCGTCGAGGGCAAACCAATACACCGTGAACAGATATCGGCACGTACCCGGCCGATTCTCACCAGCCAGATAGGGGCGGTTATTAACTTTCACAATCAAGTCCTTTTTTTACCGGGAATGCCTTACGCATACCCGTCCTCGCGGGGGCAAAGACGGGTTGTCGGACCTGCACCGACAAACCACCACGTTGTTCCTTCCTGACGCTTTTGTGGATGGGGTCACAGGAACGTTTATCACCATCTGCAACCCCATCCAGCGCTGGCCGCCGAAGTAGCCCTATCTCGGCCCTTACGGCCATTCAGTAGCTCCCATGGGCGCGTCGGAACCAGGCGCCCTTCGTCTCGGCCCCTGTAGTCAGGTAACAGAATCCCCCGAATCTGTTACTCAGGGGCCATGGGAGCCAGGAGTTCCCCGACCAAGCAAGGACCAAACTCCCAGCCCCCAGCGGCGGCCCGGATGTTAAGCTCCGCCGCTAGCTCCATTTCGGCCGCAGAAGGAGGAGAGATCGACGACACCATGCCGAATGTCCCCTCCTCCCACGGCCCCTCCACACCGCATCAGCGGTGAGTCTCGCCTGAGTCGCGGAGGATAGGAGAGGGCCTACGGAATACCGACACCTCTTCCCCTGCGACCTCCTGGTTGCGAAGGACAGGAAGGCGGCACACCACCTCCTGCAACCGTCCCTCGCACTCCTCCTTAGGCGTGCATCCAAAGCGGGCTTATTCAGCCTGCTTGAGCAGTGCCTCCACGGCCGGCCTTACACCCAGGCCGGCCAGGTTCCTTCAGCTTCCCGCGGCTGACCCAAGCCGCAGGTACTGAGCCCCACCGCTACGACAAAGCGGGAACCTGTTCGGGGGTCACAAATAGTCCTAAAGCAACCTATCGAGCTCGAGGTTCGGCCCACCGAGCGCCCTCGATAAATGTTGCTATCGGCATAGGTATGGACCTGACCAGCGGCTGATCGAGCTGAGGCCTCGGCCCTCTGGGCACCCTGGATCAAGCCCGCTTACGGATAAAGAAGTTGAAGCCTGAGCCGAGGTCCCCTTCAGGCGTCCTCGGAGCTAAGTCCACTAGAATAGAGGTGAAGTCAGTGCACACTTAAATTTGCACAGCCCTCGAACCCTGCTGGGTTGTAGAAGTTAACCCACCAACGTGAGTCATCCGTAAAAAATCTTGTAAAATAAAGTATGTTCACTATATGTTTCTGCAAAACCTTGTAAAACCAGAAAAGAGAAAATGACGCGTTTTCCATAAGTGACACTGTGCAGTGTTTAATTTTTAATATTGATGTAGTTTATATGGCTAATAGTTAAAACATAATTATGAAACGGACTGGATCTGTATGATAAGCGATTTATTTGTAATTATAATTATATAATCAATCTTTTTTTGCAATATAGTTTGGTTTATTCGAATTTAATATTATTAGGTTTTGGCTACTACTAGTCAAAATTAATAGAAATATTTAGAAAACGTTCTTTAGTAAAAAGCCTTTCAAGAGTGCTTCTGACCCAAAAATATTACTTGTATGATTAATGCTACCTTAAATATGTTTTTTATTTTAAATTTGCTACTTAACTTTATTCATAGTTCCTGTCACGAACGTGGTCAGTAAAAAATGGCTTCCTTGGTATTGACTTTCCGCTTTGATTAATGGACGTAAACAACTCGGTAACCATCTGTCTATGCTGTTTTAAAAATGAATGTTTACTTCTTCCCTCATTGATTTCGAACTGTTGATGTTTTAAAACATTTAAAAATTGTGCATGAATATTTATATATTTTTTTATTACGAAGGGTATCAAACGTATCAAACATTTAAGGTAACAATTTAATAAAAATAGTTTCTATGACACGTTTTATGTACATAGAACGAAGAATTTTTAAAAGTTGTGTGAGATTTAAAATGCGGTGGCAGAAAACGCGACGCAAATTTGTACAGATAGCACTTTATTACCTGCCTATATTGCGTTTAATAGTTATACGCTGTTAGAAATCAGTCATACTTTTTTGTTACTTGTTGGCTTGTCAGTTGAATTGCTTTAATGTGAACAAGATATTTGTCAGTTGCAAGTTCTATCAATTGCCGATATGGGGACATTTTGTTACGAAACTAAAGACCTATGCTTCTACATTTTGGTCTTGTTATCACAAATATTTCCCAGACGTGTATCTTGCAATTAATGAATTTATTATATTAGAAACATATTTATTCTCGATTATTATCATATATACAATCATCATCAACCTGTGATAGTCCACTGCTGGACACAGGCCTCCCCTAATACATCCCTATCCATCAGGGGTTTTGGACCGTATCCCACAACGCTGGTCCAATGCGGGTTGGTGGGTGGACCGACTTTGAAAATTTGAAAAATTGAAAAGGAAACAACTATGAAAATTTGTTGAGTCCCCGCAAAATTCGAACCCACGACCTCCGCTTTTTAAAGCACACGCCCATACCACTAGGCTACGGAGACATTCTCGATTTGATTTGATTTAAACAAAACTTTTTAATTGTTTATTTTAAACTATAGGTAACCGTGACATAAAAAAACAAACGTCTAGAGGTGTTGTTCAATTATCAAATACGTTTTATAGGTTGCTAATGTTTGATATTTGTAAAAATTATCTTACGTATTTCCTGATGAAACTTTTAGGAGTACGGGACTGGAGGTCTTTAAAGCGTCGTTATGAACTGATCAGTTTCTGTGTTATTATTTTGGAATTGAGGTAAATAGGTAGATATGGTCATTTCTTTTTACGTGTAGCCATAACGTTATTCTTTCAAGGACGCTCAATTGATACGTTTTTCACCGTAGTAATATTTTAGAACAACTATCTGAAAGAAGGAAGTATTCATTTTAAAAACTTTTTTTAAAGCCTTAAGGTTTATTCGGCTTTTATGTTTGGTAAAAAACCCAAATCATTTTTGTAATATTAGTTTGAATTTGTTCCAAATTGTTATGAATATACAAGTTTATGTCTCACCTTTTATCCTATCTATAGTATGTTGCAATTTTTAACAATGTTTTAGATTAAAATGACGTCATATTTTCTTGACTTCTTTAATATGTATTAAACTACTTATTACAAAACTATTAAAAAATGGGACCAAATGACAGCTAATATTTATCGTTAAAAAAAGAATAAACCATATCGGAGCAATAGGAATGATGCAACGCAAATTAATTTTAATAACAGATAAATCGCTTATCATACAGCTCTAGTACGTGTCATAATTGTGTTTTAACAATTAGTCATATAAACCACACAAAAAATAAAAATGAACCGCTGTTGGACAATGTCGCTTGTGAAAAGCGTATAATAACAAGCCTCTTTGTCTGTTGTATTGAACGACTTCCCAAAAGAACGAGGTATTCAATTCTAAGCGTATGTTTTTTATATATATGTTACCTCCATAACTGAATGGTAAGGCCGTGCGCTTTAGAAACCGGAGGTCATGGGTTCGAATCCCGCGGGGATTCAACAAATGATTATCTCAATAAAGGTTGATGATGATGATGATATGTTACCTCATTACTCCACTCCTAGTGACCACAGTATGACCACAACCAACCTACAACTGGGATGACGATACTTCGGACGCCACAGTTTCAGGCGCAGATCGCAACCACAGCATCAGTACATATTTTTGAAAGCGATCTGTCGCGTCTTCCAAGACAAGCTAAACTAAGGCGCAGATACATGCCACCCGAATGCCATGAAGAAAAGAGACCACGTTATTTAGACAAAGAGGAGGTAGATTACTTCCACTCACGCAGCTCACCTAGACCGCAGAACATTAGACAAAGGCGTCGGGCTCAGTCGCAACTGGCCAAATCACTATTCCTGTCTTTAAAGCACGTGTCACCAGTCCGACTACCATCAAGAGAAGGTAGGTATATCCGTGAATAAGCGGGAGAAGAGGCTGCGATACTGAACCAAACAGTCACTTCTTACGCCATTATGGGAACGAGAAAGTACCTGACTCCAGTCGGATCACCATCACCGAAGCCAAGAATATTAGGACAACACAGGGGGTAAAAGGGAAACTACGGGTGTTAGGCCCCGCGCAACGTATAGAACCAAACGAGATGCTACTACTGGAGTGAAAACTGTAAAGTCATTCTACCCACCAATAGTCGCAGAAAATATGCCGAACTGGTCGACGCATTTCGCGAAACTCCAAGAGGTAATAGGCTCAGCCCCAAACGCAAGAACATTCGGGAACGGTATTCGATTTCTATCACGTAGTGATAAAGAATACCGTACCTTACAAAAGTACATGTTCGAAGATTCTACCATGCCAACATCCATTGATATGCTTATACCCCGCGGCAACAGCTACTAACAAAAATTGGCATTCGTGGACTGCTACTGAAAACCACACAACCAGAAGAGCTATTAGCAGCTCTCCATTTAAAGGGCTTCTCAGCACAATACGCGTGGTTGATTCCTCCACTTTGCAGCAGACCCAGAGTTGGACGAAATATACGCAGTGGCGTACGTTTCGTCCAGCTGGACCATATGGAGACTACGGAACTCACGAAACTCTGCCAGCTGGACAAACTATTATTTATACCAGTCATCACACCAGTCATCACAATCGAGGGTTGGTGTAGTAGGAAAAGACCGTCGCCGTGTCACCGCTGCCGATGATTCGGCCCTGCATCCACTCACTACCACAATATTGTTTGTTTGGTATGTGTCGGCAACCACCCAGCTCCCTTCTTCTGGTCACATCGGAGTGCGACCAGAAGAAGGGAGTACCTCCAAAATTTGCTAACTGTAAGCGCAAACACATTGCCAATGACAGACAATGCGCTGCTTATAAAAGAAAAGCGAGGAAACGGGGCATCAATTTACCGCCACCTCCCCGCAATAGAAGAACAAAAATGGACTGGAATGGTTAGACTACTGTAGGGAGGCGATGAAACACTCATACACACACCCGATCCTACAACAAAACCATCAACGGGCCAAGTAAATAATATCTGTCACTGTACCTGAACAGCATCATCTTCACGCTGTGCGTCTTAAATTCCAGGTCGATCTTAGCATCCGAGAATGATAACGAAGACAAATCTGAAAATAAGGAGGAAGAAGAAGGGAATGCAAGCCCCTTTCGACAATAGCGATGCCTACTACGCTACACTGCCAATCAACCACGGGCCAGTGTAGTACGGACCAATAAGCAGCAGCAACAAGCACAGTAAAAACCTTAAACAAAACGCAGCCATTAGTAGCACCGCGTACCAAACAACTAGCACAACAGCAAACACAGCTAAACCAATCTCATACAATTTAACAAGCACCGCGAGTTAAATTCAATACCTATCAACTAAACGATAAAACTGCAGATTCGTCTGCCACTGAGAAAAGCATCAGACAACCACTCAAAGCCTGAGAAAGATGAATGAAAGCTAACCGAACTGGAGCGCCTTTGACAGTATAGCAGCATCGTTCGCCGAGATTCTCGGAAGAATAGTGCGCACTATCACGGGCTTACTCGCCGAAATCCTCGCTGCAATAGCAGCCGGGCAGGAGCCAGTGGCGGCTATCTGGGGCGCCTTGAGCAGCTTAATTGCGGCTCTGAACGGTTAATTTCTCGATGAGACTCTCGGGGGCGCCTGTGAAAACAGGTGGCCTCGAGCGCCATATTGGTCAACGAAGCTACAGCGCATTAATCATTTATTACGCGCATTATCACGCAGTAGTCATTCCGAGAGCCGAAATTAAAGCAAATTCTCAGGGGGTCCGTGTGCCCCATGCGTTTCAACCCGGGAGCCCCTCGATACCCGTACCTGCTTCTACTGGGCTTAGCAAATTCGACCACATAAAAATTGTTTAGAAGATAATAAAAATATTGAATGACTGGTACAGGCGATTTCTTATATATGTAGATCATGCTACCATGCAAACTGACAAATAAAATTAGTAATCAATATTACTAATCATTAAAACTTTAAACTTTTAATATATAGGTATGAATATAATAGGAGGTTATCATTGATTTTGATAAACTGTTTATAAATCAATTCTTAAGGATCCATCCGTTCTCAATTAATTACTTAACGGAGGTAACCTAAAAATAATTCTAACCACTAAAGCTAATAAAAACCAGAAGTATATTTTTATACTTCTTAGATTTAGGTAATCAACCTTTAAGATTTAGGTATTATCGAACTTAGTTTACAGTAAATAAATTTTTTCAAAACTGTTAAAACCTTCACAAAGAAACATGACTAACTTCTAGCAGCGTATAAGTATTTTACGCTATTTCTACCCCCGAGTGTAAACTCTGATAACTTAAGGTTTTCATTTCATCAGTATGTCGTCTAGAAACGTTTGTTTTATATATATAATGATTTTTTATACAATAACTTTTGTGTGAACTTAAACTGTATTATCTTAAATAATCTTTGTAAGTGCGGAGCAACGAGATAACATATTTAAAAAAGAAAGAAAAAACATACGCTCCGAATTGTACCTTCTTACCTTAGTACCTTCTTCTTTTGGGAAGTCAGTCAAAAAAGGAGCTATAATTTTCTGGGAAATGAAACTAAACACAGCGGACCCGCCACAAAGCTTTGACCCGTGTCATATAGCCTTCACGTAGAACGGAATGTTAATTGCTAACGTTTCTGTTCGAGGCTCAGTTTTAAAATTTACGTTGAAATATAAAAGAGTATGCAAAGATTTCTTATGCCTTGTTAAATCAACGAATATAAAGAAAGAAAAGAAAAATGTTTATTTGGTACATTAAGTCAATAAAAAATATATATATATATATATATATGCATAAAAAAACAATATTAGACACAATGAACCAAAAAGGTTTCCTCAGCGTTGAATCATAAAGTTTTTTACAACCCATGACTGCTGGTTTTCAGTGGAACCTAATATAAAGATAGATGGCTACTACTTAAACAATTAATATAAAAATAAATACACATATTAAACAGCGTATTTAAATAATTTTAGCCTGTGAACTGTTAAGAACGTATTTTTAAGGTTTGTAAAATAATATTACAGGACTAATCCAATCAATATATTATAGAACACATAGAAATTTAACTAAGCAGAAGCACAATACCATGCACCGATGTAGCGCCAATGGGTTTGTGTACGTATACCAAGCATCAAATTTCAAACTTCAACTTCCAAACACATTATTTAACAAATAAACAATAAATAACGTTATAAAACAAAGTTTTACAAATTTTACAGCTGTTCTTAAAAAATGAAAAGAAATGAAATTAATTTAAAATTGATATATAAAAATGTAATTCCTGTAAAATCTTTTATTTTGATTTATTTAATTCTTAAATAAAAGACGCAAGGTGTGTCCTACATACATCCGTTGTACGTTTTCTTAGCTATAACTATAAGATGTATTAAAAAAATACTCCAACCGAAGGGAACTTGATTGTGAAATTGTTCAAAACTAACTGCATTATATACAAAAGTTACCAATAAACTTATAGTATAAAGTACACTTAAAATAGCATAAGTGTATCACTAAAGTTTCTACTTAACGTTGCAATTCAAATGGAATAAGTCTTGAGATCTTTAAATGGTTTTAATTACGAGTATTTAAATTTATGAAACAGCCATTACTAATTTATTTTACTATAAATTTAATGTACTAAAACTGAAAAGCTAAAATATTTTGCTTTAAGATACTGTTAGTATACTCTCTCTATCTCTTTCTGTATATGTTTATAATAGAAAAAAGATTTCATGTAGGTATAAAGCTAGGGCTTTGTCACTCAAACCACATTGTCCAAGCTCTGTACTCAGGTCGCAACAATTTTGTGATTCTTGTATGATTTTATAAAATTAATGCACTAGTTTGTTAGCACTTTCATACACGGTGTTATTAAATTGTTTTCATGTTGCGTTTCAAACTGAGAGGTATTTATTCAATTTGATGTAAGTATTGCATATACTGCTCATATTTTGTTATGGATGCCTTTTTGTTTGTTGCCAAACCACTACTGAGTTTCGATTTGAAGGGCACCGTAGCCAGAGTATTTACTGGGTAAACGAGACTTAACACCCTATGTCTCACGAAAGGCAGCGCGTTGGTGATACCACTTGTATTTCTGATGTTTTTGGGCGTCGGTGACCACTTTCCATCAGGTGGCCCGACTCGCGTCTGCCTGCGTAGGCAATAAAGGAAAGCTTAAATTATATTTAAATATAATACATACCAAATTTATTTGGAGATATTAATGGTGAATTTAAAGCAGTGGGAAAACCATATTAACAAAATTGGTATTTTTACTACGGTAAAATAATATTGCTATAAAGGTATAACTTTTAATCAGTGTATGTTAGAAATATATTTATGATATAGAACAATGAAACGTCGGTTATAAGTTAGTGGCACTTTTTCTACATTTGTATTTCACGGGCAGCCAGCTTAAAGAATAGTCAAAGCGGTCGACTTCACGGTACATTAACCTAGAAGCTTACAAAGCCTGCCCTCAATCCTCGAACTGAAACTTTTATTCATCCTACAGACGGTCGATTCGATATAATGTCAAAAAGTGCATATCAACGTAGATTTTATGAAGTGAGACTGAAAATTTATAAGATAAGTAAATTTTATTATTGATTGTTAGCAGTAATTAGACGAGATTCTACTATATATATGTATATTATATAATATTAAGTCTTGCCTCTCAAAAACGCAAAATTTTAAGAACTTATGATAAAGTATTAATTAGAAAGTGTGCAAATTGTAAACCTAATTATTTTTATACAGAACCTAGTTTATCTCTATTTTATTGATATTTGATACACAATTAAATAAAAAACATTTTAAAAATTAATTTTCAATGGATTTTTTGGGACTAATAGTAATAGAACTTAATACAAGTCTGACGGTGTATCCTACAATAATACACAATTTTACGGAGTTTTCGCGTGAGTTATATATATTTATTCCCGACGGTATCTTTCCAGCATCCATGATCACGAAAAATCCGTCTGGTCACATAAAATATCATAAATTAAAATCTTAATAAAATCTTCAAATTCATCCCCTTACCTACCTTATGCTTCAAGAAGCTGCCATACTAAATAACTGCAGAATTGTTAGGAAATTACCGTCTATAAATTAAGCTTTCCTTTTAAAATATTTTTACTTTTCCAAAAGCCCGTAAAAATATTAAGACTCCCCTGAAATGGGTGAAAAATTAAAGATATAAAATATAAATAATAATAATAATAATAGAAAAAAATATTAAAACTTTATCTTAAAGAACTTTTTTTAAAAACTTTTGTTTGAGGAGAATTTGGCAATACCAATTCAAATTCAATAACAAAAAAATTTCATTTGCTCTTCTAAATTTAAAACAAACTAAATTTGCAATCTACTTTTAGCGAAAGTTTTCATGTAAATACAATAATAACGATTGTAAACTATTAGGATGGGCAAATTAGGAAATAAAATATGTTAAATTATTTTTTTCTTTTGTTAGTGTTCTAGCCGTCTCAAACCCGCTCTATCACGTAATAAATATTTATAATAGGGAAGAATGCTAGAATTGTGAATGCGCGGAAAGAAACATGGCCATAGCTTTTAATATGTTCTATATTTTATATTCAGTGTATAAAATAAAACTTGCCGCATTGTTAAATACCAAATACGCAATAAAAGCGTTTTGACTATTTTTATTCGATTATTCGATAAAATATATATATTTAAACAAGATAGAAGAAAATAATAACATAATGATATTAAATAACGTAAGCTTAAAAATTTACTTAAATAAAAAGAGCACCTAATACTGCTCTGACATATTTTAAAAATATACTTAAGTATTCAAAAACAAAATAATTTTTTTAATACATTGAATCGAAGGAATTTAAACGTTTAATATATAGGTTATTTATAGGTTAATATAAAGGTTAGTAATATCCGTAAATACATGACCGTGAAAATATTACCTTTATTCACTCTACATCTATAAGTTTATGCAAAACAAACCCTTACGGCGTCGACGGTTTATATGCAGATTATGCAAATTGTATGTCCATCTATTCAATACGGACTAAGAAATTGTGTCGTAAGAAATATTCAATATTCTATTTGCCAATCATTTTTCTGATCTCAATCTAGAGTTCCTGCCATTTTGCTGATATTGAAGATGTGAAATGGGCTTACGTATACCGTGAAACAGGGGGTGATCCCTACAGGAATGGATGTCTTATTCAATTTATATATTATACTAGCAACCCCGCAACCCCTTTGTGGGTTGAATTTTGTAAAATCCGTTCTTAGCTGACCTCTACTCGGCGAAAGAAATATTACTACTAACTTTAAAGTCGCTACGCCTAATGGTTCCAGAGATATCGTGATGAGTAAATTTATAGGTGGTAATCTCTTTATTATTTATTTATTATTTTTATTTTTAGCTGTAGAATAGATAGTTACGTCTGCAATCGCTACTGTGTCAGCGCCTATATTCTAAGAATCCAGACGCTGAGTGGAAGTTGAATGATAAGCCCATCCGCTTCACGGAGGTCTTGTTGTTTAGACTCTAGAGCTGAATTAATATTGTTAGTCTTAGGCATACTTTGTACGGAATAAACGTTCCACTTTGAACGATTATCCTTTTTAAAAGACCCTCCGGCTCCTCAACACTTGACTGGCGCAGCTGGTAGGATTTCGCGTCGCGAAAAGTCTAAAATCAGATCACGCGTCGTACGTTTCTGCGTTTAACGGAAATCCAGAACCAAACAAATTCGTCAAGGAGCATCCTGGAGCACGCCTAAGATTCACCTGAGGACATGAGCAGTCTGTGAGTAGACCCAAATCGCTATTTCCAGTCTAAGCCCAACTTTTCACTAGTTATAAGTATCTAGAAAATTCTGAGCACTGTTTCCAAAAATTGAAGTGTGTTTGTGGTTTCTTTTAAACATAGTATAAGATAGTGTGATATTTGAAGAAATTGTTGATTTATAAGATAAAAGTGTTAGAATTCAGGATAAAATGGAGAATATAGCCCAGATCCCTAGGGACTTTGCTAGCGTCATCCCCAAATTGACGGTGACGAGCAATTATTAAATTTTTTATAAGAAAGTGTGAATATGTAATAAGTTGCTGCAGAATCGATAATAATCCACACCAGGATTTGTACGTGTTTCACGTTATAACATCTAAGCTTATAGGCAGAGCCGCCGCTTGTTAGCGAACGGCAAGATTTAGACACATGGCCTCTATTAAAGGGAGCCTTAGAACAACATTTTGGTGACCCACGTTCTGAAGAATGTATTGATAGAATTAGAGTCTTTGAAATGAATAGTGGCGAATCTACCTAGATTTTTGTAACCGTATCCAACATGTTAAAAGCTATATTAATTGCCAAAGTTAACTTAACGTCAGGATGTGAATCTTCGACAAAGTAAAGTCACTATATACGACAATATGTCATTAAACGTTTTTCTTTATAACTTGCACAGGAGGATTTACTGCGTATTGTGCGCCTCAAAGGTGCTAGCTCACTTGAAAATGCCTTGAGCATCGTGCTCGAGGAAGCAAACTTCATGCACCAGTATAACGCTAAGAATAAGATGTTAAGATCTTCGATACCGCTCTAAAGTGCATGTGAGTCAGAATCTTTTCGCCGACAAACCTCAAGGTTTTAAATTTGGAATACAAAATGCCCTGTGACTTTACGCAGAACAAATTTAAATTTGCATACCTTTAACAAGCCAATTAACGTGCCTCCTGCACAACCCCAACCAGTGGGACACAAGCGCTAGTTCAACAACAGTTCGGCTATCGCCCAGCATTCACACAGGGCCAACAACAATTCGGTTATCGCCCACCTTTCACCCAGGGCCAACAACAATTCGGTTATCGCCCACCTTCACCCAGGGCCAGCAACAGTCTGGCTACTGCCCACCTTTCGCCCAGGGCCAACAGCAGTTAGGCTATCGCCCACAATTTACCCAGGGCCACAACCATTTGGTTACCGTCCACCTGCAGAGACTAGCTCCGCAGATGTCCACGGATGTTAGCATGCGTACAGCCCCTATGAAACCTCAGGGACTTAGAATAAATGAACTATATAACTTAAACGAACCAACATGGACAACGCTACTCTATGGGTGAGAATCGAGCCTAGAGTACTACTACGACCTAGAACTGACTGACAATGGTGAAGCGTATGAATCGACTCATGATAGACCAGGATCCCCAGGACACAGATGTCCAGGAATGTGGAAAATTTACATGAGTTGCCTTCGGCAAACCCCGAAGTATAAAGTTTAACTATAGTACGCCAAACTTGCTCGTACATAGTTATACCAGAAATTAACCCAAATTCATGATAGACACAGGTAGTTCACGTTCATTTATTAGTCCTAAAAAGGCTAATGAATATTTTGTTGATTCTAAATACTATGAACCGTTTGAGTTATTAGTACTCACGCGTCTAGTCGACATGACGAAGTCCTTGTCATACCATTGTTCCTGACTTTTAACACTCCTGACTTATATAAATTTTACGTATATGACGTAGACAGCTGTTATGACGGACTTATCGGCAGCGATCTCCTGAAACAGTTGAATGCTAAAATTGATATGAAAACGAAGTGCTCTATACACAATCGTCGCTATACCCATTATTTACAACCCTAAGAATGACGTAATTAAAATAGCCCCACGTTGTGAACAAAGAGTTAGGTTGCCACTGACTTGCGTAATGGAGATGCAATATTAAATTACAAATTGCTTCATGAAGGTGTCAGGATGCCTACCGCTTTGGTCAGATGTGAGAACGGATACGCAACAACTATAATCCAAAATACTTTAGACACAGAAATGATTTTAACAGTCACAGCCTTTTAAAGTATCTAAATACAATAGCACTACATGTAAAGTTAACAAATTAAACAACCGAACTGATTTGGAAGTTGATTCCATATTAACTGAGAATTTAACAAAGCTTGTTTAGACCATATGAACGCTGAAGAACGAGACTCTATACAAAACCTTTGTCTCGAATATAAGGACATATTTTATTCTCGAGAAGTTACCTTTAACTTTTACTAACGAAGTCAAACACCATATTCGTACTCGGAACGAAGACCCCTATATTTATACGTCCCTACAGACAACCCCAAGTTATTAATGATGAAATTAACAAACAAGTTGACAAAATGTTAGAAAGTAACATTATTCAAAATTTTTCTCCCCTGGAGTGCACCCGTGCACTTAGTACCTAAGAAGTCCGATGCTAGTAATGAAAAGAAATACCGACTTGTTATCGACTACCGAAAGTTGAACGAAATTACAACCGACGACAAGTACCCCTTGCCAAATATAACTGAACTATTTGACAAATTAGGACGCAGCTGTTACTTGACTCTTGACCTTGCCAGTGGCTATCACCAAATTGAAGTCGCTGAAGAGGATAGACAAAAAACCGCGTTCAGCACAAACTCAGGACATTACGAATTTTCTCGAATGCCCTTTGGACTTAAAACCGCACCTGCAACATTTCAGCGGACTATTGACAACATATTACGCGGCTTACAAGAATTCACTGCCTTGTGTATCTAGATGACATAATTATTTATTCAGCAAGCTTGCAGGAACATTTAGCAAAATTACGTACCATTTTTGACAGACTTAGGAAGACTAACCTGAAAGTACAACTGACAAATCGGAATTCCTCAGAAAGGAAGTTCTGTACCTTGGACATACAATAACGAGTGACGGTTGAAACCTAATAACGACAAAATTAAAGCCATATAGATTACCCCTTGCCCCTGTACAACGACGGAAATCAAAAGCTTTTAGGTCTGATTGGTTACTATCGTAAATTCATAAAAGATTTTGCAAAAATTACTCAACCGATGACAGCTCGATGAAACAGAAGCGGTCTATGCCTGTCACTGATGCCCATATATGAAGCTTCTCCAAAAGTGTAAAGAGTTACTCGTTAACGCCCTATATTACAATCACCCAGACCCTGACAAAACTTACGTATTAACAACTGACGCTTCAGAATCATGCTCGGAGCAATCCTGTCGCAAGGACCTATTGGTAGTGACAAACCAGTCGCATATGCCAGTAGAACCCTTAACGACGCTGAAACCCGTTACAGCGTAACGGAAAAGGAACTACTAGCCATTATCTGGGCAGTTAACATTTCCGCCCCTACCTTTATGGTAAGAAATTTATCATCGTAACTGACCATAAGCCCTAGCCTTTTTTTTTTTTTTTTTCCGTTGGAAAAATCCAGCTTACGGATTCCCTGCCGCCAAAGTGAGGGCCCCTAATAAGCCCCTAGCCTGGCTTAACTCTTTAAAAGAAACTAACAGTAGATTAACACGTTGGCGCTTACGTTTATCCGAATATGATTTCGAAATTGTTCATAAAAAGGGAAAGCTTAATTGTAACGCAGATGCGCTCTCACGGATTAGGACTAACGCATTAGGCAAAGATGAGAATATGTCAACGGATGCTAATGTTGATACGGACGAGAATAGAAATAAGGAAATAAAACAGCTAATAAAGGATATAGCGCAATTAAATAAAGATCAAGAGAGAGTTTCTGATAAACCAGACCCACCTATATCCTTATTATCGGACGATGAAGACACAATAGTTATTTCAGATTCAGATACCCCCGTAAGACGTGGTTCCCCATATTCCATACCGTGTCCATCAAGTTCGACTTTAACTGCTTCTGAAAAATCTTCTAGTATTGAAACGACGCATTCAGCGCAGGATACTGAATCTAAGGGTATCCCAATATTGCAAAGAGGCTATTGACACTAAGCTCCAACCAAATTTTAGTTTATTTCTGGTCTGTGGATAGATTAACAGTAAAGGATTTGTCACGAGAAAGACAAAGGATCCTTGAGTGCACTCTACCTTTAAATCGAATTGATCTTGTAAAACAGTTTCTAAAATAATACATTAAAAATAATACTAAATATTATATTTACTTTGAAGATGAACAGCATAGGAAACAGTTTACCTGAAATGGTAATATACTTATTTAAGAAAAGAATCAGTTCAATTTGTTGAATGTACTAAAAGAGTAGTTTTCACGGATAACGAAGAGGAACAACAAGAAATAATTAGTGAATACCATACGGGTAAGACATGCCATCGGCATCAGGAAACTTCAGCTCATTAAGCTGTACTTATTTTGGCATAACATGGAACAGTCAATTTCAAGTTTTATAAATTCCTGTAGGTTTGCAAGTCGTTGCATGAAATACGATCGGAAACCTCTCAAACCAGAATTGCAATTAACTCACACTCAATCAAAGCCGCTAGAGGAAATTTTCATCGATGTTTTCTCTATCGACGGGCGCTACTATTTGACAGCCATCGATGCCTTCAGCAAAGTTGCCAAGCTGTTCGAGATCCCTAACCGGCTACCCCAGAGATAGTCAGAGCCCTTATTGAAGTATTTCTCCTTTATGGTGTTCCCGCAGAATTAGTGCAGATCCCGGTTCTGAATTTAATAACGCCCTTTTAAAGGAATTATTAGTTTTATACAAAATAGATCTACACATTGGAACCCCTAATAATCCAAATTCAATGGGTCTCATAGAGAGATTCCATAGCTACCATTATCGAAATTTATAGAATAGCAAAGTATGAGCAGAAGTACACCGATGCTTCCTCTGTAATGACGTATGCCATTATGGCCTATAACCACTCTATACATTCAACAACGGGTTTGACCCCTTGAAGTTTTACTAGGCCTACGGACTGAGGAACGCATTTATGGCGTAGACTTTGAGAAGCAATACATGCAACAGCTAGTTAGGGAACATGCAAAGAGAACTAAGTTTCTATATCAACATTTGTCAGAACAGGCTCATTAAACGTAAGGAAAAAATAATTCAAAAACGAGGCGGAGAAACCGAGTTTAGAATTGAGCCCGGTGACGTAATATTCGCAAAAGAAGTTAACAAAAGAAGTAGTAAAGACAAACCCCGCTATCGAAAGGCCGTAGTTACTGATGAAATTGTAAGAAACGTAGTTCCCATAAACGCGAAGAACCGCGATACTAAAGTTCCAATTAAAAATATAAAACGCCCTTCACAGGCACCTCCTCGTGCTTCTGGCAATAGCCATGATGAGCCAACTGCGGGCCCTTCAACTTCAGGCACTTAATAAAAATCCTGGAATCCTGCCGTGAAGAATGGTGTCGCAGTAATCAGTAACGACAAATGGATCCTTGTAAGGTATTAGACGTTACCCTTAAGGGAAAGATTTAAAGTTTAATGTTCAACGTCTTTAGAGTTAAATAAGTTAGTAGAGAATAAGTTTGATAGAAGTAATGTTACAGATAAGTTTATAGATATAAAGCCAGTTGAGTATATACAAAATATGACTGTTAATAAATTCAGTCAGATCATTCCGACCGCTCGAGTCAAACGAGGTCTAATCAACCCGTTAGGTTCACTTATTAAAATGATAACCGGAAATCTAGATAACGACGATGCCACTAGATTTGACAAATTGATCAGTGAAATTGGGTCTCAACAAAATCTTAATAATAGAAAGTTAACGGTGGTCACCGAGATGGTACAACTTTTGACCAACTCTACACGTGTACTAAATAATAATCTTATTTCTCTAATAGTAAAGTTAATGAGGTGACAAACATGGAAAATTTGAGAACTCAGTTCATTAATGCATACAATTTACTTATTCACAACTTTCAGACAATTTGTACTCAGCTTGATGAAATAGAAACTAGTTTATCTTTTAGTAAGTTAGGAATTTTACATCAGTCTATTATAGAGACGGATAAGTTGTTATACCAACTTTATAAAATTAGTAGAATAGGAAAATTAGTTTTTACTCCTAGTTTAGAAAACTTAATTAAGATAGAGCAGTCCATAACTTTGAAAGCTTACTTAAAGGGAACACAAATCACTTACCTTTTGGAAATACCTCTGATTGAGAAAGATACTTATATCTATTACAAATTAGTTCCTATACCTGTATTATCCCGTGATTCCACTGTTGTCATATTGCCCAAATACCCATATCTCCTGGCTAAAGGGTTGAAGATCAGACTGCTCACTCACCCGTGTCAAGAAATCGACGAGTCCAGCTTCCTCTGCACTGATGATGGAGCTTTGCAGTATACTCATGACTCCTGCATCACCGACTTGATGACGTACGCCGAGAACGTGACGTCATGCACACAGATTCCATCACCATTGAAAATGTCCGTGTTCAAGCACTACATACTAACAGATGGATTCTCTATAGTAGAAATATGGAGCTACTTACGAGAACGTGTATCAACGAAATTTTCCGTCAAGAGATTAAAGGTACTTACATACTTACCTTAGACGACCCCTGCGAAGTGAGAGTTCAAAACGTCGTTCTGAAAATTCGTCAGATATCTACAGAAAATATAACATATTCTAAGTTACCGATTGTAATCTACCCTCAATCTTCACACCTGAAGAGACGAAGTACTTGAAACCCGTCAACCTGGAAGGCGTCGACCTGGATGACCTGCAGATCCTGTCAGTGGCTTTGAAGAAAAGTTTTAGTGAATCGGAAGTTAGTGAAAGTGAAAGGGCAATCATTGAAGTGCGTAGAATAAGTGTATGGACTCTCATAATCTATGTTCTGATCATTGTATTACTGTGTTTTGTATTGTATAAGAAATGTTATAATAAGATAGTACGCAGGGCAGATGTCCGAAGCTCTCCTGAAAGGAAAACTTCGCACTTAAGGAGGGAGGAGTTACGTCTGCCAACGCTACGTGTCAGCGCTCTATATTCTAAGAATCCAGACGCTGAGTGGACAGTTGAATGATAAGCCCATCCGCTTCACGGAGGTCTTGTTGTTTAGACTCTAGAGCTGAATTAATATTAAGTTAGTCTTAGGCATACTCTTGTACGGAATAAACGTTCCCACTTTGAACGATTATCCTTTTTTTAAAAGACCCTCCGGCTCCCTCAACACTTGACTCAGATTATTATTGTTCTTCCTTTGTTTATTTATTTACTGGCTAGTACGATATCTGTTATTTCTGGTTTTAGACACAAAATCCTCATCGCATTAATGTTGTTTATTTTATATTTCATATATACCCATTTTATCTTGCTTTTTTTCTCATAAAAGTAATTTAGACAATTACATGTAGTTAACATATTAAACAAAAAGCTTTCTCTATTAAGCCACACAAATGATAGATTTTTTTCGATGACAATTTTGTTGTCAAGTAAATTAATTATCTCAAACAAAAGACAGATAGACTCTACGTAAACCAATTCAAAAGTCAAACTATAATGGCGCCTGTAATTATAACGTTATAATTCGTAGACTACCTTCAACCGTCTGATTTTTAACTAATAAAAGTGACATACGTGTGGTCCATAGTCGATTTGAACATTAAACTTTAATTACAATAATTTGGAGCTTCATTTCTCCCGGGTATAATATATATTTTTTATTAATAAGAATATTTATAATTGTTAAGTACATTACATTTGTTGTTAAGCAATCGAATTAATTATCTATTAATTATGTTTTATAAATTCTTTATAAAAATTATAGTTTTACAAACATATTTAAGGTAAACGCACAATCAATATAAATAGAAAATTTATACCGCACGTGCCAAGTTTTAATACTGTCCCTAACTGTATTGAGAGCCCTCGGCAAAATTTTGCATAACCCATCAATAGATAGTACGGTCTGTGGCTCGATCACTTTAACTGGACAAACGCATTTCAGCCAACCGTAATTTTCCTTAATGTTTGCCATCGACTATTTTAGGTTCACTGGTTTATTTATTTATAGTTTTAAGCAGAAGCTTTGAGATTCGTTACATAAAATGAATTTTTATTTCTCGAAATTCGTCAATTTGATTCTTACACAAAGATAAAATTGTAATAATGTTATTTGTATATAATTTTCTAAAGACGGATCTTAAAAGTCTTACCGTTAGTGCAAATTCGTGTAGCAGTGGTTTTTTTAGTTGATATCGCCAAAATATGCATTGCCAATATGCACTCATAAAACTTATTTTCTTTGATTTGGACTACCAACACTGTGAGGTCCTTCACACACGATTCTTTGTCAGTTCATACACCCACTTTGGCATGCAAATCCCCCATAACAATCCTATACTTGTTCTTATAGGTGGTGGTGAAAACCACTTCGTAAGTGGCGTGAATTTCGTCGTCAGGGCGTGCCGAATTTGGCGCGTACACTTGTATCACTTTGAGGGTATTCAATTTAATGAGTTTAAGTACAAGGTATTTTACCCTACTCGACTCACTCGAGACTGCAGTAATGTTGTCAACAAGGAATTTATTGACAAGGAATCTCACGCCACCTGGTGACGGATGGTCACCCCCGCAGAAGTAGAATAGGTGACCAGATGGCAGGGTCACGGTGTCCTTTCCTGGTGTTCGCACTTCACAAAACCCTAAAGCGCGCCACCGGATTTTACCCAGTTCTAACTTCAGCTTGGCCAGGTGTTTGCCGAGCCTTCACGCTCGTCCGTTGTACGTAGCCTGGTCAAATTTTTGATGGTAGCGATACGTAGCCCGAGGATTCTTAGCACTTCTTGTCCCTCCGTTACCATGGCCGCTACCGTAGCCAGGAATAGTGGGGCTACCGGGAACTAGACGCCGTTTTGTTCTTTTGGCGTTCATTAAAAAGAATTGCTCATAATTGCCATGGGCAGTAGGTGACGGATTGCACTTGAAACTTCATATCTACATTACTCTCACTGTAAGGCAGCGCCGCCGTCAAGTAGGCAGTGAAGTCTTCACATCCCTACGCCACCTATAATTTACATACCGCCCCTGTGAAATGGGATATCAACACGAAAGGCATTTGTGTTTCCTTACTACTTGTCGGTTTACGGAAACTATGCGGTAGTTACTACTCTAGAAATAAAAAGTCTAGTTTTTATTATTTGATACCGTAATAATAATCTTTTCCTCACAAATTAGCAAGCGATTTAACCTTAAATATCTTAAGATATATCCTGCATTATAGTAAGCCTAACATAGATTGCAACACATATGTACATCTTAAATTGCTTTTAAAAAAGGTGATTGATTATATCTATGTATATGTTAAGAATAACGCGTAGTAGCCGTTTAGTATTAAAAACTAGCGCGACTTTGTCCGCGCGGTAATTAAAAAAAACCTGTTTTATTTTTATTACCACTTTTTGCCAAAATTTTTTTACCAAAAATGGTAAGATAGGTTCACTCCTGGCTACCAATAATATATTTTAGGGAAAAAATTCCGGCCATTTCAGAGAATAGCCAGAACAAACAGACATCCGGCAGACAGATAAAAATTATAACAAAAAAAACGTAGTTTTGTCATAGGTAAAGGCTTTTTGGCATATGTAAATGAATAAAGTTATTTTAATGCTACAAAGAGACAGATTCCAATGTTTTGGTCCTTTTTGGAAATTATTTAGGCACAAGGTGAATTCAAGTAAGTAAACGCATTTAAAAAGTCTCCTTTTTGAAATTCATAAAGCGTATTTTCGATGCTATTTTAATAAACCTATCATTAAATCATAAATATTTAAAAGATGAAGAGGCATGTAAAAAAATGTATGCGTGTACTAGCGTACACTCGTAAAAAGTGAACTTCTTTGTGACGTTATTTTTCAAAAAAAAAAAATGTTACACTAAATTTTTTTTCAACCCCGATAAAGAAGTTTCACTTCAATTAGTTCCAATAAAACGACAATAGAGGCCTCCACCATACACATTTGTGAATTGTAACATGTCAAGAAGCCGAATTAAGCAGAAATATTGAGATTAAGATATAGACTAGTTTATTTTATAAACTCAAGTTCACAGAAATATAAATTCAGCCCATTAATTTGAAGATAAAAAATAAGATAAATAATTATTCAAATATACGTAATTATTGTTAAAATTTTAGTGTGCGACTTAAGCAATGTTCGTTAAATAAAACGCTAGTTGGTGCATAACATGAATGCGCTTGAGGCGCAAAGATGGCGCGTATCGGAAATATGTGACGCGTAACGAAAAACCACCAAGGTGGGATAAGGTCCAAAACTCCCCAATGGATAGAGGTATAATAGGGGAGGCCTATGTCCAGCAAGACTGTCACAGGCTGATGATGATGATGATGACGATTTGAAAGATATGTAAATTAATTAAAACTATAGCAGCAATGAGGAGGAAGGGTAATGACTAAGCATTTGTTATCCACGTATTGTGGCCCAACTCAACATAATAGATCAAAGAGTTTCATTTTGCAACAAAATATGCCCATTTCATTACAAATGTTTACTAAGAAATATTCACTGTAAGCTGTAGTCAGAAAAAAATTATTTCCAACATATATGTATTTTTGAACTACATTTCAGAATTACTACTTATGTACGTACGTATTGTTATGAAATTAAATTTATTCAACGATTTAGACCAGGGTCAATAACTTTTGAGAACCAAAAAATTATAGTAGGATGAAAGAGGAGGAAAGTCATTATAAAATAACGAGAAGACGGTAAGCTTTTCCGAGCTGCGTAAATAATCAAAGACGTAATTTTTTTTTTTCATAAGACTTGTAGTTTTGCCGGAAATCGAGATACACCGTTTTTTACATTTAAAAACTTTGATGCTAACAGTCGCATATTTTAACACATGCTTAATACTGCATAATAACACGTTTTAATCGAATATTACATATCTATATATTCTAGACATATTATATCAATTTTTGAAGTTATACTTCTTTAGGCGCGTTATGAAAAAATGATGAGAGTGAAATTTTACGATTTGTCACACAAAATTAACAGTTTATAATGAAAACGGTGAAAATGTAATAAGGTCCATATTACATAGTGATAAGGTTGATTTTTGTGTAGTTATAATGGAGTTGTTTTTTTATTTGCGATAGTTGTTGCATAATGTGCTCTATGAGTTAGGATTAAGGTTCGTTTTTGGTATATATATATGCATATATTATTAATAATATATTTTATATTATTTAAATTTATATTAAATATATTATTATATTAATATTTGTAATGATGTTTATTCAACTTGATATAATGGTAATATTTTTATTCATTTAATATATCAACATTGTGATTTATCTATGTAATACGTTTTAGATAAGCGCCATCTAGTCAGACATAATCAAAGCTTCTGATTTATAGTACCGCTGTACAAGTAAGCCAACATCTCTTAGGAATTCTACATTTGTAAGCAACAGATGGCGCTGAACTACCAGTTATATGATATATCAAAGTACGTTATGATTAATCGAATTGTTTATGATTAGTTCTTGAAAATCTATAATCTTTAATTGTCTTAATTATTTTTGATTGATATTACTTACTATTTGTGAATATTAGTGAAAAAATTGTGCTATATACTTTTTCAAGTGCTCCAATATAATTGAGGTTAACTATCCGTATGTATTATTTATTGTATTGTAATTAATTATTTGCATGCAATTAAAAACTATTTTTTAATGATGCCAAAGAAGTATAACTTCTCACGCGGGTACATAAGTACACGCACCCATTTTTTTATGTTCTATCTTTTTTATTCCCCATATTTCGTACTTTTTTCAGCATCTATAGTCAAGGAACAGGCAACAATGTCTGCATATAAGTGTTTCTAATGACAGTTAAAACTTAAATTTTCACTCTATTCTCTTAATTATCGATTTTGTAAAATCTTTTGCCAAAAAGCTATTAGGGTAATTTAATTGTTTACTGGGTAAATCGGAGTTATTTGTCAATAGAGTCTTGCTTTACATAGTTATAGTATAGTAAAGTTTTATAAACTTGGAATAGTTTTTAAATTGTGTACTTATTTTACATTTTTTATTCAGTTTGAAGGTTTTCTTTAATTTTAAACAGTTCTTGTGGATCTGTAATCTCTTTATTAATGAAATATGCTTTAAAGAATTTATTTAAAACCACACAATTGGGTCACTTATTAAACAATTTAGAAGAAAAAAATATTTGTTGTCCTAATGGTTCCTTACAAAAAGTATTAAAAAGACGTTGAGACATTATTTATCTTCGTTAAAGATAGCTACTCCGAAGTACCTAATAAGCTATATAAAATTAATGTTATAAAATAATCATATTATGAAACGTAAAATTAAAACATTTTTTATGTACTTCACAGGGAATAAGAAGAAAAGCCTTGCTGATGATTTTATAAAACACATCCTACGTATCACAAATATCGAATTAATACGATCAGCTTATAAATTTTAACTGTAAATTTTATAAAATTGGGAGAATTGTTCATAAAATCTCACACTTCAACCAATAAAATTAAACTATGTAAGCTATTGTAAAAGGCTACGGGGTTTTGCTTTCGAAATATTTCACCACTAACAAGAGATGTCCAGAATTTTTTTTTTTTTCTAGTTATCATAGAAAATATTACAAATACTGTTTTTATGCACTCTAAAATCAGACTTGTAACATTATGTATCTGACTCTTTTCCTGCAGATTAGTGCTGTTCTTCTGGTTCAAAATAAAGATTTTTATTATAAAGATTATAAACTGTGTATTATCAAAAGCACTCATTTACAGATTTTTCGCGTTATTTAAATATATTTATTCCCGACGTTTGGGATTCTTTCCAGCATCCATGATCACGGGCAGACTAATTTGGTATATGTCTGTATCTCAATGTTTTGAAATAACCGTCAGATTTTTTATTTAAAAATTGACATATCTTTCGTTTTCTTAATTTTGAACATTGGTTTGACAAAAAGTACATATGTTGTCCTTCGATTTTGTAGTTTTTATATATTTCCGTTTAATTTTTGAAATTATTGGATCCCAGGAAGGTGGCAAAGACCAACCATCCTCTCTATTAAAATTTCGATATATTTTAATTTTGTATGTATGTGATGTATCCAGAAAATCCAGGTTGGTCATGGATAATTTTCAAGCCCTGAACCAGTGTTAAGCAGTGTGAAGTTTTTTTACTTTTCCCGGCTGGAGATGAGTTCTCTCAAACACTTAGCCACCAATACCGTGTGTAGCGTTCAGTGCTTGCAAAAACGATTGCGATGATTTACCAGCAATTTGCAAAAAAGTCTGGTAATCTCGATCGAGTGTAAATAGAGTTAACGGTAGTACAAGATTCCTGGCTTGGTGGAAATTTTGTTCATATTTCTTGTGAAATTAAAGTATTTTTAAAATATCTATAAATAACCTTAAGCAAATGAGAATATTAAATGTTTAATAACGTAAAACACAATTTAAGAAGTAAGGTAATTTGATGATGATTGATATATGAATTCGGTAAGATCCACGTTTTGAAAAATATCTACATTTCTTTTTTAAAAATTCTTAAAGGGTTTCTTAAACGGATCAAGTAGAAAAGAGGTATAGTTCTAGAGCAAAACAGCTCAAAATCTTTCAAGAACACTAAAATGATTCAGACCGCGTTAGTTTATCTTAGTTAATTAAACCGCCCTATTTTCCAAATGATTATCAAACTAGTCTCTATTACCCTAGCCAAAAATTACAGAAATGATAAGAAAACAAAAGAAAAGGCTAACTACTAGGATTATGTCAATAGGCGCAATTATAATAAGGCTACGTGCAATTATGTATACTAAAGTTCTTGTTAATTATCAATTTTAATTATAACTAACTGTTTTTTTTTAAGAGTGCCGACATAACTAAGACGACTAATACAACCTTTTACGTTTCATCACCTGTAAAACTATGCTTTAAACATCACCTGGATTTTAAAATGAAAGCAGATAAGCAACCTTTATGTGCAAGATTTAAATGTAAAACACATTTTATTACCTCTTATTAAGTGGAACAATCTGTTCAACATGAAAAGATAAGCGACGCAGGCAACACTTTACGGCATTTTAAGCGATATTGCATTGTCGGTAAAGGTTAAAGTTAAACTTAATTGTTGGTAGTCTCACTTTACCACAGATTTAAACTGCAATCGCGGAGCGAGTGTATTTTTGGCTGACTTCCCAAAAGAAGGAGGTAATCAATACAGAGTATATGTATGTTTTTTTTTTAAAATATTTGTCGTAGAATGGTCTTTCAGGATAACATATTCATCCGTGGTGGACTTTATTTTATGTTTGATTTAAAACAGAACAGCGGATTCGGGGCGTCTTACTTAATTTAGAACGCATTACTCTTTCAGCAACCTATCCAACTTAAAATTGCTGACGCAGCTAATGTCCTTCCCAGAATCTCTCTTCTTTTTTTTTAAAAAGGGCCTCGACTGTAATACGGAAAACGTCCTGCTATCGTTAGTCGTTTATTTGATTACTTGACATTCAAGACATATATGTAATATTCATTACTTATTACATTCAAATTTTTTAATTGCATAAATTAGAAAATTATAAAATTAATAAAAAAACATACAAAAACATGTAAGGTATTTAAATTAAATTAAGCTGTAAATTATACAATAATAATAATTTAAACAAAAAATATTGTGCATAATTAAAACAAACAATAATCTAACTGACTTTCCAAATAACTCCGACATTTCTAATGATAATTGTGAATTATAACAATGACATGTGAAATAAATCAAATTAATAAAAATTATGTATTTTAAAACTGGTAACAATAACATAAATTAAATTAATTGTTTTAAAAATAATAACAAATAAATACATCAATATTATCTATTACGCCAACAATAAACATCAACTTTAGTACTAGCTTCCTCCGACATATAATGTTACCTTGTAGCTCAGCTCCTATTGCTCCGTATTGTAATCATTACTTTTTTATTGATTAGCTGTCATTTGGTCCCATTTTTTTTAATTTTTTGTGTTATGTAGTTTAATAGAGATTTGAAAAACAAAAAATAATACGGCACCAAAATTCACACCCTCGTTCTATTAAATAGTAAACGCCGCCGACACCATAAAAGAAAGATTGAAAGAATGTTCTACATAATTGTACTTCTTTAAATGGTCTATAATAAAATTAGCGAGCGCATATATTTATGTTTTAAAAATAACCCACAATAACCATTTTAATGTAAAACATTGTTAAAATTGCAATGAGGCATATCCAAAGCTTGATTACGGTAAAATAGAGTAAGTTGAAATAAAGGATAATGCAAAATTTAAAAAATATATATTTTCTACATTTTGATTAAAAAAATACCTCAGAAGATATAAGAGATTTAATATGCAGTGGTGGAAATCGCAGGGTAGTTTCTTGCATAGTATTTGTTGTCACCGTCTTATATAACGCAAAATAGTCATATACTGTTTGAAGTCGGTCATATTTTGTTCGTTATAATTTTACTTATTTTGTTAAAATTTCACTATTTATTTTTTAAAACTTTCACCACAAAATATTTAAAATGTGATAACTCCAAAACATTTGTTAATTAATAGTTTTTGTTTGTTTGATATCTGATTAAAAATAAAGTTTTTATACAAAGTTTATCTTTTTGCTTTTTACTATGTGTCTAACAAAATGGGACAAGCTTATATGAATCATAAATAACACAAAAAATGGGACAAACTTATATGAATCATTAATTCGTTCATTCTTTATGATATTAATTATATTTTTCATTAGTATTGATGTTGGCAAATTTGGAGTTTAATTGAGATAACCAAAAAACGTCAAACATAAACAATATCTTACAAGTTAAGTAATTCACGTTAACGAATCACGAATAACGAGTTTAGATGGCAATTGCTTACCTGAGGACATTAACATTTTGAATTTGGTTATATTACTAGATTTTAAAATTGCTCATATTTTTTATGATATTTAATTATTCATCTTAGTAGCCAACAAATAGTTTTTTTTTTATGTTGCCAAATTAATAATTGGCAATTTTAATAATTTTTTAAGGCAATTTAATCGTTTACTGGGTATACGAGACTTAACATTTATGTCTCGCGGTAGGTAGCGCGTTGATGATACCACTGATAGTGCCAATGTCTATGGGTGTCGGTGACCACTCTCCATCAGGTCGTCCGACTGCTGCTGTAGCTGCGTAGCTAATTAAAAAAAAGATTAAGATGCACAATGCTGTATACTCTGACAGATCTTTTTAGGTTTACAGATAATTAAAAAATGCTTTGTCAAAAAAAAATATTTCTAACTTAATTAGCCTTTTTAACCAAGCACCCACAAAGGTTTATAAGACACATTTATTTTAAAACTTTGCAATGTCTCAAAACTTTTAATAATTTGGTCTATTCGAAGCCAAACAACAAAGTAACATATATTTAAAAATATATATTTTCTCAGAAATTACTGTTGACTGCTTTGCAGAAACAGTCATTACTACTACAACTGTCATTAGTACAATTGAAGGGTACCGTAGCCATTAACTGGTAAACGAGGCGTAAGATCTCATGTTTCGAGGAAGCGAGCGGAATTGTGATATCTTGCGCTGCGATTCTCACGGGCAGGGTTTATTACTTACCAAGACGTGCATATCCTGCTCGTCTTGTTCCTTAAGTTTGCAAAAACTACTGGTTTTTATTTGTAGAGTCAAAGCAGTATACGTTAAATTCCTTATAACGATTACATAAAAATTACAAGCATATTATGGCAGTATCAATTATTCATCGTCGTCGTCGTCGTTTCAGCATGTTAAAGCCCACTGCTCAGCATAGGCCTCCTCCAAAATACAAAGCTGCTACTCGCGAATCGTTCTTATTCAACGAATGATTAAATAAATTATTATTTATTATTACTTTATGTCACAATTTCTCCATGCTCTAAAACTTTACATGACTATATTAGACTTATATATCATACTTACGGAGAATCTATAATTCATACGGATAATACCGAAACTAATAACAATATGTAATGTGACAGATGCTCTAGTTTCTATAGAGGGCCGCATGATGAAATACTACCGCTGTGACTACTTCGACTAAAAGTCGGTTACATAAATATAACAACATTACACAGTACTGTGTCCTGATTTGAAGGGCAACAAAAACAGTGTTATAAAAAGGTAAGCTTAGAAAGTTAATAAGTAATAAATTCTTTGTAATTGAAAGGCACTCGCATTGTTAACGGTCCTAGTCTCCTCAATCAAAGCAGAGTTTACCTCAAAAACAACTTGAGTCAATTTAGTAAATTAGATGAAAATTAATAAAGCGTTGTGTCTTTTACGGAAATAACTGAAAAAAAATATTGTGTATTTAATTTTAAAACTTTTATTAACTGTGGTATGGGCGTGTGCCTTAGAAACCTGACATCGTGGGTTCTAATCCTGTGGGGACTCAAAGAATATTCATTATTGTTTCCTAGTTGGTTGGGGCAATTTGGGCCGATCACTCAATTGTCTAAAAAGTAAGATGATCCATGCGTCAGATGGGGCAGGCATGTAAAAAGTCGGTCCACCCACCAACCCGATATGGCCCAGCGTGGTAGGATACGGTCCCAAACCCCCTAATGGATAGGGGTGCATTAGGGGTGGCCTATGTTCAGCAGTGGACTATCACAGGCTGATGATGTAATGAAATATTGCAGAATAGTCTATTTACTAGGGTTATCGAGTTTCTATGGAAAATATTAATAAATATTGTGTATCACCTGGTTTTGTGATTTAATAACGGCTTAAATATTATTGTACTTGTTATGACTAAAATCTTTTTTTTTTATTATTTAAGAAGTGCAATTTGCATTTTTTTATTATTTAAGAAGATTGTAGCTCTTCTATTAATACAAACGATTTTTTTAAGCTACGTGATAAAATTTTAAACACAAGTAGTTTCATTATTGTATCAACTTTTTTGTAAGAAAGATATCAATTTTATGATTATGTTAAAAGATAATCCACCTTATTAATTTAGTCTTCAAGTAATTTATTCCTTACATTAGTATCTTTGAAATTAATTCAAACACAATATCAAGACATAAATGACATGAAAAACATTTCTATAAAACTGCATATTATTATTATTATTATTTAAATGCACGAAATAACTGTATTAGTAGTGCCATACTGTATTATTAAAAAACAAATATACAGATTTTTATCTATTGAACCTTGTTTTACTCTCCTGTCTTTACAATAATAATTTCAGAAATAGGGTAGGTAAAAACAATATTTTCGTTGTTGTATGTATCGTTTTATAAAATTTTAAAAATCCGACCGTATTTATTCTATACTTAGCTGCGGCTTCTGTAGGAAAACCGGAAGTTGGTAGACTCCAAAAGTCATCGTATATTTGATATTGGAGAAATTTTAAATTAATAATTTCGGTAGCACAGATAAGTATTGGCCAATATAGCGCATTAAAAGTAAAAGCCCCGAGACTTAGCTGTCATGCCAAATTACGATACCTATAAAGTTTGCAAGTCGACGATAAGTTCGCATCACAAATTATTTCTAATTACATATATTGTTAGTAACGTTATTATTGCATTAACTTAACGACGAGTGTACATCGTAGATCTCTGAAGAAATTATAAATTTAAATAACGAAATATTACAGAAAGCTAACGTTTAAGTCCGTTATTATATATAAAACGGAATTTACATTACTTACTGAGTTAAATTGGAATTGCATTATTTAAAATGATTATAATTTTTATACAGGAAAATAAACTTGCAACTCTTTGTGTCATTACCATTGAAAGAATAACCCTCATTAGCATTAGACTCATTAGCAAAACAACTTCTGTGTGAGCAAATGAAAAAGCATAAAAGCTGTTTTAAACCACATTGCAAATTTTTTTTCAGATATAAGCATGTCCATTTGTTCGATATTACTCTGTTAATGGTACTTTTACATTTAATAGCAATTTTTTCTTTATAAATTCTGCATGCATTACTAAAAGACAAAAATTCTTCTCATTCATATTTTTATTCATACTAGGCTTCATTCTGATTTATGCAATATAAGAAATTACTTGGAAATGCTTAACATATGTTTGAAATAATATTACATATCTCAGGACGGCGATGAAACTTGTGGCGGCATACTGTAACGTTCCGCTCTCTCTTCGCTTCTTGCAATAACTACATTATGTATTTTAACATAAATCTTACGTAAGAAAAGGTTATAAAAAAGGTTTTTGATTTTTAACTAAATATTTCTCCCTTAATAAATTATGGGATCACAGGAACACTTTGGTTGTCTTTTGCGACACCGCAAGCGCTGCCCACCGAAGCAGCCAGCTTACGACCAAATCTTCAACTATTTTTTCTAAAATTATACTTGGTATGAAATAGAGTAATATCTATAATATTTTAGGGACCGTTTAACTATTTATAATAAAAAAAGTTACAAACATTAATTTTGTTTCCGAATTAACGTTCATTGATTGCAATCGATAATGAACAGTTTATTTAGCTGGGTCGTTCGATAAAATAAATCGATTGCTTTGCAATCAGGCATAATTGAATTGCAGTCATGCAAATTTGCGAGCCTTTAACAAGGTATTACTGATGGATGTTGCCAACTACTAAATAACAAAACTGCCTCCGTAGCCTAGTGGTATAGACGTGTGGCTCAGAAACCGGAGGTCGTGGGTTCGAATCCTGCAGGGACTCAACAAATTTTTATTGTTGTTTCCTAGTTGGTTAGGGAAATTCGGACCAATCACACAATTGTTTGAAAAGTAAGACGATCTATGCAGTGAATGGGCATATAAAAAGTTGGTCCACCCATCAACCCGCATTGGACCTGCGTGGTGGGATACGGTCGAAGATCCTCTAATGGATACGGGGGTGTATTAGTGGAGGCCTATGTCCAGCAGTGCACTATCACAGGCTGATGATGAAATAACAAAATGATACGTAACTCTGATTTTAATTTGTGTTCAAATTAAAAATTTTCAAGTCGTGCTTAATTTAAGAATTGGTTATAATTATATTTTTAAAAGGATATGAAAGTCTGTTTGCTTAGTTTTGAAGTGACAGCATTGAGGAATTTTCTTACAAAGCAAAATTGGCTAGTTTATTCTATTGGTTGCCAAATTTTTACAGTACTCTAACAATTATTATTAATATTATTATTTTTGATCTCTCTAGCTTTTTAAATTTAAATATTTTTTAAGACTTAGTTAATTATTATGTATTGTATAAACTTCCCGTTTAAAATTTATTATATCTTTTTGTACAATTTAGTGCAATGGCCGAGTCAGAATCTTTTTTAGTACAACTTAAATACACGGTTTTAGATATTTTAATGTATCTTTACTATTACCCCAAAATGTGAGTGTTTGGCAATTATAGTATAGGCTTACGGTAATTTCATTGTTAATCATCACATTGTCCTGCGTTTTTAACTAATCGCGTGGGGTTTTGATATTTAACGCTTTATTGTGTCGGTTTAAGTTTTTTTGATGAAGTTGCTTCTTTTGATTTTCCTTTTTAAATTAATTACATTTTCGTACATCTATTGTCTAGTGTTATAATACCTATAAAGTACTTAGAACCCTAAATTAATTAATAGAAAAATATGGTAAGGAAAATCTAAAGCACCCACATAAATTGTACGGTTGACGATAACATCGAATTGTTCTGTTTGAATTTGCTTGTAAATAAAAATTTATTAAATAAAATTACTTTACGGATTTTATCGCGTTTATTTTACATTTTAAATTCCTGACGTTTCGAACACTTTCCAGCGGCCGTGGTCATGGGGTAGACTGAGATGTCATACGTCTTCTTGCCAGTGCTGAAGCGGGTTTCCAGATCTTAATTTTTATTAATTATTTTAATCTGTACTCCGACCTATGCAAAATGAACGGATTTATGTGTATAGCCGGCAGTGGTATTATGCTTGGGTTTAAATTTTAATTTATTAATTATGGGATCCAATGTGGTGGTAGAACCCAACCATCTTCTCAATTGAAATTTGGATGTTTTTAATCTCAATAGCCTCACGGATCATCCTTGGTAGGAATCGGTATTCTTTAGCGAGGATTTGTGGTCGATCAAATCTGATTAATGGTTTGGGTGATTTAATGTATGGTCACACCCCGGAATTGTTGGTTCTTCTGTTTAAATTCAGCTATATTTCCCCGGGTTCTTTTGCCTCCTTGTTTTGTCCAATATAAGAAGGCCACAGTCGTAAATGTAGCTTTTTACACCCCGGGTCTTGTAGAGGAATATTTATTGACAGGTGGTTGGGGAATTACCAATCTTCTTCAGCGGCTTGAAATAAGTTTTGATTGAAGGCCCCCTCAAAAATGTAACCAATCTTAATTCTGTTACCCTCTTACGGTTAGAACAGCAGGGTACTCTCCACCTGGCTGCCTTCACCTCGGTCACTGTGACGCCCGTCGCAGGTTTGTTGTCTCCCAGACCTTCCATGGTGTAGTCAGCCGCCAGGTGTTCAATATCACAGATCCCGTGCCTTCTGAAACAAAGATTTTGCCCGGTGCTAACGGGATGGATGGTGGTTGAATTGCCATTTAAATTTTATTTGAAGGGTTTTTCTATACACGGGCTCAAGGTGTTATCCAGGATTGGGAATAATTAAAAACATCAAAGGCTAAAAATTATTATTTTCAACCCATAGTAAAACTGTATTTTTAATTTGGAGTTAAGGTGGTTTTAAAAATGATTTATTTTATCATATGGAAGATGGTAAATTATCATCCATAGCCTTAAAAATCTTGGAGAATGGGAGCAGTGAGTAGGGCCTTTCCTCAAAAGTCTTCCATAAAAAATGTCAAAGGCAACAATAAGGAACACCGGGCAAACCCCATCCCACACCATCCATCTGCATTAGAACTCATCTTTCCATAATAAATAGCCAGATGTTGGCAATGTTTTTTGGTAAAATCTTTCTTATTGAGATGTTATTTTCCCTTTCTTGTTAAAATATTGATGCAATCTTTTGGGTATAGATGAAAAAGTTGAACATCAAAACCAACCATGGTTTCCATTGTCACAAGATGTGGGATTTTTACCTCCCTTTCAAAATGGTAAGGAATCCTTTGTAAACGCGCTTGTTTGTTCCTGGTGGTGGAGGATTTTTACTAAATGTTGAGCCAATTTAAAGTAGGTGACCAATTTGGCTAACAATAGGGCGAATAGCATTAAATTTGTGTATTTTAGGCAGCCACTTTCAGAGAGCACAGGGATCTTTGAGATGAACACCCGGCGGCTGGGAGCCACACCATTTAAGAAGTACTGCGGGACAACCAAGCTCCGCGCCACGGCAAGTCCACCCGGTGACCGGAGGAAGGCAGCCACAGTGGGCGAGTCCCGTTCTACCTTTTGTGGAAAGGAACAACAAGATTGGCACATTTTGGGGCGGGCTTCCAATCAAAACTTATTTCGCCGCTGAAGAAGATTGGTTAATTCCCCACCACCCGTCAAGGTAAATTCCCTCTACAAGACCCGGGGAGTGCAAGGCTACACAACCCATTTTGGCCTCTCTTATATTGGACAAACGAAGGAAAGCAATGGAACCCGCGTGAAGGAACAATAGCTGACATTAAACATAGAAGCCCAACAATTCCAGGTGTGTGACCAACATTAAATCCCCAAACCCATTACATCAGATTTGATCGACCACAAATCCCCTAAAGAAACCAATTCCCTACCAAGGATGATCCGGAGGCTAATTGAGATTAAAAAAACATCCAAATTTCAAATTGGGAGAAAATTTTGGGTTCTAACCCACATTGGATCCCATAATTAATAAATTAAAATTTAAACCCAAAGCATAATACCACTGCCGGCTAATAAAAATCCCGGTTCATTTCGCATGGTTTGGAATTACAGATTAAAAATAATTAATAAAAATTAAAGATCTGAAACCCCGCTTCCAGCACTGGCAAAGAAGACGCATGAATCCGTCTACCCCCTTGACCACGGCCGCTGGAAAATGTTCAAACGTCGGGAATTTTAAAATTAAAATAAACGCGATAAAATCCGAAAGTAATTTTTTTAATAATGTATAATATTCCGGCAAGCAATAAAATAATTAAATAAAAATTTTTAAAATAAGAGAGAAATATTTGTCCTAATTAATTTTTTAACCTTTTTAAAAACTTTTTTTTTATTATTGTTGAAGGGACGTTTCATCATCATCATCATCATCAGCCTGTGATATGCCTGTGTGATGTCCAATGCTGGACATAAGGCTCCCCTAATACACCCCTATCCATTAGGGGGTTTTGGACCGTATCCCACCACGTGAATTTTTACATGCCCATCAGACGGATAGATCATCTTACTTTTCAGACAATTGAGTGATCAGCCCAAATTGCCCATGCCAACTAGGAAACAACAATAAAAATTTTTTTAGTCCCCGCAGGATTCGAACCCACGACCTCCGGTTTCTAAAGCACACGCCCATACCACTAGGCTACGGAGGCAGCTAGGGAACCGTAAATTTTCTTTAAATGAATAACTCGTTTGAAATGGATTTCAAATGCGAAAAAAATCTATTTTTCATTCAATAATGTATAAATCAAATTAAATTATGATGTATTAGCCAGTTAAAATTTCAGTTACAATAATTCTAGTTTGAAATTAGCCTAATAAACTTTACATGTTGATTCTATGGCAAGGTTACTAGTTAAATATGTATTTTACACAAAAAAGAGAATTACTTAATATGTTAATATTGGAAGTAACGTTTTTGCACTTTTAAAAAAATAAACAGTGAATACAGTTATTTCATAAAATACAGATATTTAATAAATTTAAGAAAATAGTTCGAACATTATCCATCAGATTGTTATCTTTCCATTACAAGTTTAAGCCCGGAGCAAATTTACTTTGGTCTATTAGAATTTCGTAAGTAATTGATTTGTGATCTGGACATATGTACGTTACTCAAAGGATGTAGCTTATTTTATTTAAAATGCTTTAAAAATACAGCAACACAAAATTAAATACATATGATTTTATGCAAAAATTAGCGTATGATTTAATGTATGTGACCTCGTTGCTCCGCCCCTAGATCTCCTATTTAGTTTTTTTTTTTTTAATTAAATATTTTTTAATAACTTTGTTATGAGTAGTTTCATAGATATTTAAGATATTAAGAAAATTACGCCGCCAAAAATCACAACATCGTGCGATTAAATTGCAAACGCTAACACAACGTTTAGAGATAGACTTAAACTATGTCTTACATAATTATACCTTATTAAATGGTCTATAACAAGTTCACAAAAACATGCATCCATGTTTTAAGAATGATCTACAATAGCCAATTTAATGTAAAACTTTGTTAAAAATTGTTATGAGGCATTTTCAAACCTCTTTTAGCACACACATTGTTAAAAATTGTTATAATGTTATGTTATGTAAGTTTACATAAAAGTTATTGCATTTAAAAAAATATTTATTCTATGTATACAAATTACGTGACGTTTTGATCAAATCAATACCTAAAATGATATAAAAGATTTAAAGTGCAGTGGTGGATATCCCGCGGTAGTTTCTTCCAGAGGGCACTTTGCCAACGTTTTATACTGCGCAAAATGGTTAAATACTCTATGTAGTCATATTTTTTTCTTATAATTATACTTGTTTAAGTACACTTCTGAAATCCGCATTTATTTTAGGAATAAGTGTAACACACCCTTTTAGTTCTGTTAGACATTAGTGTTGAAGCGGTTGAAACTTTTTATTACTTATTTAACAATTGTTTATCATTAACAACTGTTTATCAATATTAAAATGATATAAATTAACTAGAATTGTATAACAATTTTTCTTATATTTATATGTCTATTAAATAATTATCCTATTAATAAATTTTAGTACTCAGTTATACAGGCCTCTGTCTATAGTTTACGTGCACCACCATTTTATATTATTCACATTAACTTAAATATATATTTTTGCTAAAATATAAATAATACCAACGAACCAATGATCTTAATGCAATGGTGATGGCCTGATATCGCCGCATCGTTATGACCCTGCATTTTAAATCCGTAATATCTTCGGTGCATAATAAATGCATAATGTTGTACTGCTTAAAAAGACTTCGTGAATAAAACATTTTTCGTATAAAAATATTAAAAAATTAAGTATAGCTTATACTTAAGTGATAGCTATATACAACTGCAGACTTTTTTCTTTGACCATTTTAAGTAGAGTTACTAGAATAGTGGTTTCGTCGAATAATAAATATTCGGCCGCCTAACAATCGGCACAATATACAGGCTTGTAAAGCACGTATTCAAGAATATGATAAGCTGTAACAAATCATAACAACCATTTGCTAAAGTTGATCTTTCTGCTTTCAGTAGTAGCATATGTCACCTGGAGCATGCATGCATCATGCATCATCATCCTTGATAGTCCACTGCTGGACATAGGCCTCCTTAATACACCCCTTTCCATTGGGGAGGTTTGGACCGTATCCCACCACGCTGGTCCAATGCGGGTTGGTGGGTGGACTGACTTTTACATGCCCATCCGACGCATGGATCATCTTACTTTTCAGACAACTGGGTGATCAGCCCAAATTGCCTAACCAACCAGGAAACAACAATGAAAATTTGTTGTGTCCCCGCAGGATTCGGAACCCACGACCTCCGGTTTCTAAAGCACACGTTTTCGTCAACGCTTTCAACACTCTGCCCTGGGCCTGCATAACACGGGTTACTCGGGTCACACACTGCGCTCCGATAACACGGGGTACCTCCATACGTGCAAGAAGTGATTGGGGCCTACCTGTCGTATCAACGTGTCAAATTCCCATGCTGAGATGGGCCCTGACCATCGAGGTGACGTGGAGTTCCACAGAGGTCGCTGTTGGGACCGCTTCTGGCAACGTTGGTTCTGATTGGGCTCAGTGCGCAATATCGAGGCTGCTGACGACACCTTTGCCACCGCCTGTGGCACCAACTTTGCAGGGCTGCGATTTTGCCACGCCGGGGTCGCTCAAGTGATTGGGCGCGTCCGGCGGCTAGGTGGCGGCTAGAGGTGGTGCTCGAAAACCGAGGCCCTGTGCTTATGGGCTTCGAACGCGCCACCTGGTGACGCCCACATTGTCGTTCTGCGGCGTCCGCGTCGACGTCAAACCGACGATAAAATATCTCGGCCAGTCCAGCGGGGTGTCAGGTCCATGGTCCTGTACGGGGTACGAATGGAGCTGTGGCTGAGCACCCCGGTGCGTCCGTCAAACAGGCCATACGCCCTGTATAAAGTGGTGACTTGAAGAGGACACGGCTCCCTCACATTCCACGCGACGCAGGTTCTTTCGGGAAATGGCTGTTTCGGAGGTACCATTGCTGCGGCTAGTAGGGAGCCTACTGAGGAGTATCACCACTGTGGTGTATGTGAAGAGGAGACGGCCCAGCACGCGCTGGAGGAATGCTCAGCCTGGGTAAAGCAACGCCGAGAATTTCGTGGTGTCCTGAGGCACGACGTCTTGCTTCCTGCAGTAGTGCGCAAGATGTAAGAGCGTAAGGTCGTGGGACGCCGTCCTTGCGTTCTGCCAGGACGTGATGGCCCGGTAGGAAGCCGCGGAAAGAGACAAGGAGGCCAGTAGCGCCCTGGCTATCCGTAGAAGAAGGCAAGGGCGCCGAAGAGTGGCGTACGCGCGCAACCTTCACCCCTGACACTGAGCTCCTGGGTGGCCGGCGAGAGGGTACCCGCCACCCAAAGAAGGGCTTAAGAGGGGGTGCCGTGGTGTTTGCTCCGGCACGGCACCTAGAGCAGCGGTCCGGGTGTCCCAACACACCCGGAGAGAAGAGGCCCGCGAGGGTCACGTCGCGCCGGGGTCGCCAAAGACTGTCATTAGTGCCCGCGGCCCTGGCTTCAGCGACATGAGAAATGAGCAACTGTTGTTTTTTACTGATACACCAGATGCTCCATCTTGCTGCCCCTCGCCTGGCGGCAGGGAACTGAAAGTAATCTGGATTTTTCCACCGGCAAAAAAAAGGGAGTAGCATATATAGTGAATGGTTATTTTTTGAAGCTGATATAATTTGCGGCGAAGAGGATAATCATTTGCTAATAACAAATGCTGAAAATCTTGTTTTTGTCCATCACAACCGACTACTCATTATTTTCACTTCAAATGATTGTAGCTTTATGATGAAAATATAATCGTCAGTAATATAATGTGTCTTTTTTCCGAATAGTGAGTATTATTCTGACGACCCGTTTGGCGCAGTAGTTACTGACACTGACTGTTGCATCAAAGGGTGTGCCCTTTTGATGTCCAGTTTGATTCCCACTCGAAGAAAAATATTGTGTGATGAACATAGTATTTTTCTCGTGTCTGGGTGTTTGTATCTATATAATAAGTATTTATTTCCAAAAGAAAAGTAAGCTTATATATTTATCAGTTATCTAGTTTTCATAGTACAAGCTTTGCTTAGTTTGGGACTAGATTATGTTGTGTTTTTCGTCCAGAAATATTATTATTATTATATTATTATTCGGCCGAACACTGAATACTAAAGAAAGTTGCCAGATAGGCTGATTACCGAATAATATCCGAATTTTCTAGATATCCTTAATTTAAAGGTGCACAATACTATTCATCGACTACGGTGACATGTCCAACTGTGACCTGAATGCAGATCAACTTAATAAACGAGACTGACTTCTAAATAACTGCATTCGATTTGTTTTCAACCTTCGTAAATATGATCATGTGTCTTCACATCGTGCACAACTGCAGTGGCTACCCATTTACCAGCGACGCTTGTTACGGGCTCTCACTACTCTTTATTCTTTTCTTGATTCTCCTTCCACTCCTATTTAATACCTTCGATTTGTCCTCTGGAAGTCAGTAACAAAACCTTGATCGATGCAACAGTCTTCTTAATGTCCTATTTACCGTTCTGACTTTACGCATCCTCTTTTTCTGTTCAATCAACAACTATAGAAATGAGCTGCCTGATATTAGGATGGCTAAGAATCGCTTTGAGTTTAAAAGTAAAGTTTGCGAATATATTCTAAAACAAATTAAGACATCAAATTTTTTTTTTTTAGCTTTAACTATTTTATTTGTTCTTTTACACGTAAGAGCTCATATTATTTATGTATTAATTTTTATTGTTATTCTATATATATATATATATTGCAAAATTAGTTGGTCACAGTGCTGCTGTAAGTAGTGTGTGTTTTGTTTGTGTAGTAAGTGCTCAGGCAGTTCCCGACATAACTGTAAGTACTTACACACACACACAAAAAGCCCAAGTGCATTTATCTTTTAATTTAACTTGTGTTGCTGCATAAGGTGGCAGCTAGGTACACATTAGTGGCTCCTAAAGCACTTACACTAGTTTATCAACACCTCCTCACGCAGGTGAGGAGGGCTAGAATAGCTTTACAGTGCCGTCGGGGGTCACCAATAGCTAAAATGGACGATTACAATCCCGCACATACCGCGATGCAATAGACGATTATTTCCGCGAATCTGCCCTGGAATATTGGGCCAAAATCCACGCTGGTTACCGTCGCCTTATAATTAAAGGCAAAGCCGCTGCGTTTCACACTATCGCTCTTGTGGAAGACCGACCTTCGAGTCGTCATTAGAGTTCCGAAGAACTTGAATTAGACGAGATCACGTGGATCTCAAACGCAAAGGGTACCTGTGCGCCGCATGCACCACCCACGCCATAAATTTCAAATGGACCCACTCATGGTCAAGTTAGATATCTCCCCGGGAAAATCAATATTCAATGTTTAATCATATGTAAATTAACCGGTTTACCGGTTGAAACTCCACGCAAGGCCGACCTAGTTGCAGTGTCATAACCAACATTTTGGGCACACAACGCGCAACTGTAAGCCACCCAAGGCCAAAAGAATTGGTCGAGCCTGCCCGCGTGCGCAAATTACGAAAACGTGGGTCACGCGGTAGTTACAGGGGTTGCTCTAGCACCCAGAAAACAATCGTGGCCATCTGCCCTCACGTTTTCGCGAACTCCGCGAATTCGCGGTTGCAAAGCCGAGCTTTTTCCCTACTCCTGCACCGCAGCAGTTAGGACAAAGCCAGCTGTAATTAAAAGCCGCCGCCGTCCCTAAGGCTGCGGTGGAAACAATCATTAAGGGAACCGACCAGGTTGGTCCCACAATAGCGAGCAAAACTCGCACCTGCGCCTACCCTGCAAATCACGTCACAAAGTGGCCTGGTATTACGTCCGTCCACCGCCGCCGCAGTGAACATGTCTGAATTATACGATTTGGACTATAAAATGCACCTGGCAATCAGCCCAGAAAAACTCTTGCTCGCTCACGGCGAAATCTAGACGCACTAATTAAATTTAATTAAGAACCGAAACAGACACAAACAAGTAGAATAACCATAAAGACGGCTACAACTTAGGTAGGTAAAACGCTCTCTAGTCGTATCTGTATTTTAACACAACGGTTTTAAGAAGCAGCGATCCGAAATCGCAAATACTTGCAAGATTATAATATAGACATATTTCTAGTGCAAGATACCTTTTAAAACCGTCAATAGTCAATCCTAGAATCAGTGGCTATAACATAATTCAGAAACGATTGATTTTCAGGACCGCTGGTGTTACACTGATATACTATAAGAGGTCCCTTCATATCGCACCATTAGACATACCTACACCATTAACTTAGAGGGACAGCGTGTCAGATCGCACTCACCGGCCACAGGCCACTTGTACTTGTTTCCGTGTATCTGTCCCCTGCAAGAAGTTATTAGATCCGACCTAGAGCTGCTTCTCGGCCTAGGTCCATCAACCATTATGTCAGCGACCAAAAAGAATCATCCTGACTGGAATTGATTACGCAAACAAAATGGCAAAAATTTTGGAATGATGTCAATATAAATATAGTAGCCCCGGGACAACAGATATAATAGGAAGGTGTCCCAGCACATAAACTGTTATTAGTTAGAGGTTCCCAGAGATGTATCGAAGAGGACCCGTGAGTTGGACCTTACCACTTGCCGGTCTTTTCAAATTGGGCCGGGGTGCGGGTCCCTCGCTACGAGTCGTGAGACACACACATACCGCGTATACTAGATACACCCGCGTTCCAGGACGGTTCTCACCGCCCCCAGCAATCGATTAATACAGTCGCCAGACCGTGGGCGTCCCGGTCCGTAAACCGATCGTCGACGATCCTTAGGAGACATAAACTAATGCCTAACTAACGTACCAAGTGGGCCATCTACTAATGTAACGTGTGGGTTATCTAGTTCATGGGGACGGGAGCTTTGCGCGATCTCTGTGTTAGATCAATCTTACTAAAGATATGGGTCTGGAAGCATAACTTCAAGGATAAAAAAAGGTGCAAATTGAATTCTTATAAAACTTAATTTATAAGAAATTAATATAATCACTTAAATTTGAAAACTAAAATAAATCTCTAGTACAAAAAACTTTATATAAAAATAAAAATTTAATTTTCAAAATGTTAAATAATTTTCATTCCTTAATTTTTTTAGTATCTCTACAACTTATAACATGCATTTTTCAATAAAATGGAAGTAAACCAAAAGTCATATTTTTTAATTAAATTATAATCGTGAAATTTTGTTTACACGGAAGTAGACTCGTAAGTTTTATAAATAAATAAAAGACAGATGTAAAAGGCGCAATCAGAGTTAGTCCGCCTTTAATTCTCATATTCCCGAAACACATTAATTACTTTTAATATTAAAAGTAGGCCGAAAAGACAAAATTTACTTATGCTAAATACTTGAAAATTATTATGAGATTATAGCTCCAGGCGTAAAATGTTAGAAGGCTTTCTTTTAAGATAAAGATATAAATAACTTTATACAAATTTGTATATATTTTTGTATCTGCGAGTTCTTACTGGCTTTAGATTTTTTGAAAAACTTACTAAAAGGAAGAAGGTATTCAATTAAGGGTATTTTTAAAATATCAGCAATGTAGGTTATAATCTAGTGTAAGTTATATAAAAAGTTATCTGAACCCGAGGACGGAAACAGTATTTAACAATTTTTGGCTCCAATAAATGTCCAGAATAAAGCCAGTGATTGAATATATAATGAAAATATATCAACACATGTTAGGGATAAAGTACAGTAAGCATTTTAAAATAACTTTACAAAAAAAATCAGTATTTTTTTCAAAGTAAATTAAAATAATCCCTTGTAATACCTTGTATGAGTTGCGTACTCATTTATTTAAAACTTGATTGTACAGACATTGTGATAAAATTAACTTCTTAGAACACATCATAATTTTATAAAATGTCAGCCAAAATCAGAAGAGAGTATCGTACAGAGGAAAAGGAGTTACGAGTAAATTTTATTTAAATTACTGAATAATTAAAATCTTTCTAATAGAATACAGAACTCAATGTAACAATGTCTTCGTTAAAATGTAACTGAAAACAAAAGTATTTCAATATTTATAAATAGTAAATTCTAATTAGTAATTGTATGTAGTAAAACAAAAATCATAGAGCAAGTAAAAATATAATGAAAACAGTCATAACGATTAAATACACCCGATATTTGAAGATCTGCTGAAGTTAAATGTAGTTAGTGGAATAAAGATGGTCCACGCTCAACGTATTCGGGTAACATTTGGTCTAACTGTTATGGAACCCTTCGCCATCTGCCATAGGATTAATAGCATTGACGTGCCTTTATTCAAAAGTTACATATAAATTCTGGACAGGTGTCCTATTTGTGTACGCAAGTATTCTATTTACACAAAGTAAATTATGCAAGAGTATTTCTTTCATTTATTAACTTTATTTATTTAGTATCTTAGAAGCTTACATTTTTGTTAGAATTCAATTAAAAGTTTTATATTTTTAAATTTTGGTTTTAAAGGTCTGTAAAACTAGCAAGTACACAACAAACAACATATGACGTATCTATCTTTTCAATGCATATATAACCAATGCAAAGTAATTAAAATAATTGAGCAAAATTTCTTTTACAAAGAAAACACTATGTTTTTAACATATATTTAACATTAATATAAGAATATTTAAAGTAGAGTTACCATTTTAGTATTATAATATCGGGTATACTCTCCGGAAGGGTTTATCTAGAGAGGGACAGCGGTGAAAATCTCTTAATAAAATGTCATCATAATCATCATCCTCATCAGCCTGTGTCAGTCCACTGCTGGACATAGGCCTCCCCTAATGCACGCAACCGCTTCCGATCTTCGGCTATTCTCATCCAGCCCACACCGGCCACTTTGCAAACGTCGTCACTCCATCTTGCCGCTGGGCGTCCTATACTACGTTTGTAAATAAATAAAATGTAATAAATATAATTATTTATCGACGATTTAGATGAATTAAAAACTGGAAATAAATAAATTTTTAAAGAACATTGTAATCGTAATGAAGTTCAAATCAAATTCAAATATCTATATTCAATATAGAAGTTTAAACTTGCTTATTGATTGTCAAACACACTACCACCGGTTCGGAAAAGGACGCCTCAGACCTGAGAAGAACGAGCGAAAAAACTCAGCGGCATATTTTTATTGTCATCTTTAAAATAAACAAGCAATTTGATAATTCGACATTACATATTATGCAATTATAAACAGGACCTGGAGCGAGCATTCCATTATCAGGCTATGTTATCATTTAAAAATTCATTGGTATTGTAATAACCTTTAACACATAAACGATCGACTACCTTTTTAAATATATTAAAAGTTAAATTCTGAACGTTTACCGGGATTTTGTTGTAAAAATTTATACATTGTCCCAAAAAAAACCTACTTATCTTCGCAGTCTAGTTGCTAGAAGAATTAAATTACGTTTGTTCCTTTGTATCTATGTTGTGTGCATCACAATGTCTTAGGAAATCATCTCTATTTTTTTTTGTTTAAATTAAATAAGATAATGACGCAGAACTATAAAAATCCCTCTTTATAACAATGTCACTTATTTTTAATTACCGTAACAATGAAGTAGCATAGAAATTATTTGATTTTTAGTATATAAAATAAAATGTAACAACTAAGCCCTAAAACAACGAAAGGCATTCATTCGTCTATGGATTAACGCCAAATTGCTCTATTAACATAATTTACATAGTTAAACCGAGAACCAGGAGTGTGCAGAAGCTGAAATTAGATATTCATGCGAGAGCAATGCTTTATGGCATCGGGGATTATAATGATAATTTTGAACACTATATAGTTGCCTCCGTAGCCTAGTGGTATGGGCGTGTGCTTCAGAAACCGGAGGTCGGGGTTCGAATCCTGCGGGGACTCAACAAATTTTCATTGTTGTTTCTAGTTGGTTAGGCAATTTGGGCCGATCACCCAATTGTCTGAAAAGTAAGATGATCCATGCGTCGGATGGGCATGTAAAAAGTCGGTCCACCCACCAACCCGCATTGGACCAGCGTGGTGGGATACGGTCCAAAACCCCTAATGTATAGGGGTGTATTAGGGGAGGCCTATGTCCAGCAGTGGACTATCACAGGCTGATGATGATGATGATAGTTAATCAGTAAAAAGTTAATTATGTATGTTGTGTATACTATTCACGTAAAAATTCATTGTAAACTTATTTGTTTTTACATATTATCTGCTCTTTGCTAATCTTACCACTATTTTGGACTATTAGATTCCAGTGCTAAGCATACGCCTCATCCAAATGTCACCAAGAGGTACGACCCTGCATCCACCGGGTTTAAGTTCAATTGTAATCGTTGTTTTCTCGTTGGTTAGGACAGTATACGCTTTTACAACAAATCCCACTAAACGTTCAGAATTTAACTTTTATTAAATATAAAAAAGTAGTAAAGGAACGTTTATGTGTTGAAGGTTATTATAACAAAAATGAATTTATAAATGATAACACAGCCTGGTAATCGAATGCTCGCTCCAGGCGTTTTCAAATTTGATATACGTATGATAGAACTGTATGTAGGTCATATAAAATTTATATGTATATTTGATTATTTTAAGAGATGACTTTCGCCGGTTCTCTGGTCGGAGGTGTCCTCTTCCGAACCGGTGGTAGCATCCTTGACAACCAATAAGCGAGTGTTATACTTCTATATTGAATAAAGTTATTTAAATTTTTATTTTGAATTTTGGCAGTTGTTATCGGTAGTCTATTCCTTAAGATTTTCTGACACCTAATTCATTATTAAAATGCAGTCAACCCGTTGGATTGTAGAGATTGGACACCAGTCGTTCTACGTAAAAACTGTACTTTAGGTATATCTGGATGGATTAATAGCTAACCCCACGATAGCTTTGGAACATAGCCAGGTGAAAGATCTTATCACCATCTTATAGGGAGCCGTTTTACACTTCAACGACTAGTTGACTGTTGTATTCCTACCAAAATAAACATCTTAAATTAGTGTCTGACCGAAATTTTGGTTTCGGATTCGGTTTTGGCCGAGTTTCGGCCAAGAATCAAGTTTCCGCCACAGTTTCGGTTTCAGCCGAAACTTTTGCTGAAACTGAAACTATGTTCAGAAGTTGTCGTGTTATTAAAATTGAGAATTAATTAAGATTTCAAAATTGAAACAAAGTTGTAGTGATAGTTAAGTGTATAATTGGTTACAATCGAGTTAAAACCAGTTTCGGTCGGACTCTCACAGAAAGGCTTTTTTATATATTGACCCGTTTAGTGTTGTCAAAATGTGTTTTCTTAATTTCAAGTACGAAGGAAATATCATATTGTCCAGAGAATAATTTTTTGTTAAAAACGTAATTATTAACAAAAACCTCTCGTTCCCAGCAAAGAGCATAGTGATTTAGGGCGAACTTAAAATATATGTTATGTAGAATGATAAACAGCAATAAAATTTTACCATTGTACTATCTATACGTATTATCCTGATGGGTCCTATGTATATAGGCCAAATGCAAAATGATAAGTTTACAGGAGACGCTTCCAAAGTTTAAATTATTTATAATTATTAATTGATACAACAAAAGTTCACGAAAATTTGCTTGTTTGCTAAGACCACTATCCTCTTTATTTATACTTCAGTGTATTATAATATAAGTGTCTCCCTTTTTTTACTGCATATTGGCCCTTTTACGTTAGTTTTTGTAAAAACTATTTTTATTTAAAAACAATCTTCAAGGTCCAATGTGTCACGTTGGCCATTATACTAAAAAGCATATATTGAATATTTTTATTGTTTTTGCTCATAAAATCCATTAACAATTGATGTAATTGATAATTCATAAATTATAATAAAAAAACATTTCGATATTGAGATAATTAGAATACATTGAAAATTACACGTTTTACAATAAGCTAACGTATTAAATAACGTTGCAATAGTCTTTTAAAAATTGGAAAAAAATATACCATACTTTTATAAAAAAATTAAAATAAAAATTAGATAAATCTTACATTTACAATGATGGACCCGTATTCAATGTTAATAACATTTCCACAATCAACATTAACTTACTAATAAATGTAAAATCACTTATTGTCATTAGATACTTCTAAATATTTGTATATCACTGTGGTATACAGGTGGGATAATATTTTTTCTACATAAATCAAGCAAGTCTTTCTTCTTGGAAGGCTGTATCGGCAACAGTTGGTTGTGACATAGTTGCAGGGTAATATCCGGTGGCCTATCAGCAATCTCTTCTCTTCTCGTTTGCAGTAGTTGATCAAAGATTTATAATTTTCAATTGTACCTTCACTTAAATCATATTTATAGTACAATACGTATGGTTCGTCTCAGTTTACTCGAACCTGTTTTATTTTAAACCAAAGAACTTTATGTCCATCTGAATTTTTACTCCAATTCAATTGTGCATTTGTTTGCATCTTTTTGAAGTCGTAAATCATGTTTTGATGTACATCTATAACATTATAAGGTATTCCTTTTTTTTTTCGCCCATCTTATCAACGAGCTCCATCCAGGTGGTGTATAAATGTTTTTATATTTTAGTAGTCTTTCAGTAGTGTTGTGTATAGAGTCGCCTATATTTTCAGTGTGACCTACCTATCTAGAAATGAGTGCTTTATATTTAAATTAAATGCAAATATATACATAAGAAACATTATTTTAATTCGATTTTGCCTAGTGCAATTGTCTGACCTCTATTTTAATTGATTCTTCACGCTGATGTTCGGTTGAAGGTCTCAAAACACTCTTGCTTGACAGATTATTTTTTGTTGTTATAATCGTGCTAGCTATATGCTGTATAACTGTGATATAACTGTAATAATTTCTTTCTTGTACTGAAAAACAATGTGAATTTCAAAAAGAATTGTTTTTTTTTTCATGACTACATATGACACTATCGGTACATTTGACATGGGGTTGAGTTAATTGCCTAGTAGAAATCACATTCAAATAAAGTCAAATTTTCTAAATGAGTGTAAATTTGTATTTCTTGTTGAGGTGTATTATTTTCAATATATATATCTTTGAGTAGACTTCTCGGCGGACTAACTTTTTCAACTCTTAATGTCAAATACACTAAATTCTGACTTCTACTAAATTTAACACGATAATCGGACGCCATCTTTTACATTTTAATCTAATTTGTGCCCCTAATACACAAAGAAAGATTTTGTATTCATCACAGCGCGGCCTATGCTCCGTTCAACGTATAAGTGTCAAACCAGCTGATTGGTCCAAATCGTAAATAAACACGCGTGAACTCCCCGCGTGTAAGTATCAAACTATACTTTGGATAGAAATGCAATTTTTTTAATAGCTCACATGGTTAACTATATCTATTAGATGCGTTAACCATAAAAAAGTAAAAATGGCTATATTGTTAGTTTGGCCCATATACATCGAACCCATCGATATTTTTCTTTAAGCCTTTAAACAGGCCGTTGACGTCGTCGGTGTTTGGCCTATCTTATAAGATTATTTTATCAGATCAAAGTTTAAATGTGTTGTTATAAAAACACGAAGTTGACTATAACCTAATTATGTTTTCGTATCGTATATACGAACTTTATATCTCAATTAATTTGCAAAGATCCAGATAACAGATTTTTGACTATTATATAACATACTGTTTTTAATTTTATTCTTAAAATTACTTCATTATTAGCAACTACTAACTAGTGTGTATCGAGCTTTAGAAAGGCCTATAATACTTTGTACTAAAACTCTTCTTTTAATATATTTTCTGTTTTTTACACTATAAGCTTTGTACGTGTACTGGTATTATGTACAAAAGTGGAATATGACTGCGATATTTCTTTTAACAAACTAGCGTTTCCATATTATGACATATTCTAAAATAAAATCTTTACCATTATTTAAATACATACATATATATAAAGCTTCGTCGAGTTTACTCGTGACCCCCACAAGGCCTCGAATCGAAAATCTTCGATCATTGTGTCCTACCCGTTGTAACCTACGGCGCCGAGAGTTGGGCACTTACGGTTCCACTGGTCCACAAATTTAAAGTCACTAAGCGAGCTATGGAGAAGGCTATGCTTGGAGTATCTCTAAAGGTCCACATCAGAAATGATGTGATCCGTCAGAAAACCAGGGTCATATAAGCCGTAGAACTGACGACCGCTAGAGTTAAAAAGTTCAAGTGGCCGGTGTGGGCTGGATGAGAACAGCTGAAGATCAGAAGCATTAGTGTGTATTAGGGGAGGCCTATGTATAGCAGTGCACTGACACAGGCTGATGATGATGATGATAATAATTCTTCTGTACGTGTGTTGACAGTTATCACCTCCAAAACGTCTGGACTGACTTATATGATATTTTTCTGTATTCTAGTAAATTTGAGGATGGTTCACATTTATTAATTAGCCCGACAGATTCGCTGCTGTCATAAATGATCATAAATAATAATTTTAAATACAACTCAAAGATTAATATATAAATAAAAATATAAAATTGGTTGTGACGAAAAAAAAACATCTTTTTACTTCATTTTATGTCTTAACTATATCATAAATATTTAAAAGACGATATTATGTACACGCATTACATTTCGTAAATCTGATTGACGTAATTCCGATACAGACGTAATGATATACGCTATTATCCACGTGACAAGATTTCCTTTATTGTGATGCGTACAGCGTATTTTAGAGACAGTATCTAATATGTAAAATATTAAAAGTATACAAAAATAGTAATTATCAGATCACATACAAAGTAGGTCAGGTCCCTATAAATATGCGAAAATGTAACCATTGATGTAATTAAAGTCTCAAAAAGCTGTATCAACAAGCAGAGAAATATATCGTATATGTTTTACGTACATGTGACAAGTGATGACTCCATTTTTAAAATTGTACAGATATTTTATTGTTATACCTTAAAGATTTTTTGTAAATTACTCATATGAGATTGTTATCAATTTTCAGTCTGAGACATTTTTGTCATACCCTATTTATGGTAAGGCCAAGATATACCATATTTACCATAAATACATTAATTATATTTTAACAATAACTACAAATTTTTTTGTTTGAAAAAATACTTTTTAACCGAAATCTTTTGTTCTTCCTACAAATGTTTTACCGTTAACATTTACCGTGCAAAATAACCCTGATGTTAATTAGTTTTAATTCCTTGATCCTATCATAATACGTCGTAATTAAACGTACACTGTGACGGTTTATAAAAGATATTACGCTGATTTTGTTATTTAACCATCACGCCAATAGATGAGATAAGTCATTGTTTTATATCATTTAATATTTTTTAAATATATATTTAAAAATAAAACAGTACTAACCTTAATTTTGCATTCCAAAAAGAAATGAAAGTGTCCAACTTTTGTACGACTCTTGTGGCAAATTTTTAGATAAGTAGCAGCGGCAAACTTAATTTAACCATTATATTAACGATTTGTGCTTAAAACGATAAAAAATCTATTTGGTTACTTCAAGAGGTAATATTATTAGGTACCAGGCTACGGAGTTCAGTTAGAATAATGCACACCATTTAGGGTGTTATTGCAGATAATTAATAATGTAAATATCTAAAAGAAAATGTGAGTGTACAGGCGTAAAAATTACATTTCCATGGCGTAGCAAGATAATTCTTCTATTAAAAACATTATTTGCCTTATTCTACACTTTTAGAAAATGAATATTTAATACATTGTAAGATTTAATACAGCGCATTATCTAATTTAAATATCTCAGGAAATATTTTTTTTGTATAATGAACTTCAGGATGCCTGGATTTTGTGTCAGCCGCGGATCGTAGAAATGAGCTCTCATAATTTTTTGAAAACGCGTCAGAAAAATTATAACTTAAAAAAATTGAAAACCTTTTAGTTAACAACATCAAAACATTTAAATATTGAACTATCGTAGATTTTACAATTTTTTAATATTTTTAACACGTCACAAAATATATTCTAATTCCAGAAAAATGGGTGAATAACAAATGTTATTAAAACAAACCAAAAAACTTCTCCAAAATGAAATGCAAAATATTAAGGAAAAAGTAAAAAATAAAGCAACAAATGCCATGCATTTTGGTTTGCAAAACTTAATTATTTTTTTCCTTACGATAGATAATGGAGATTGTCCGTGTCTTCATTGAAAAATTACTTTTAGATTTACGCCCTGAGAAATTCATGAATTGTTAGAAACGGACGCAACGAGGTGGAGACGACGCTAACTTTAAATGCATTTATATTTAATATACTGCACTACTCGCTGTACTGTGAATTAGTCTAAACAGATAAATAATTTTGACCACTACTGTTATATACATTAATTTTGTGAAACAATGTTTCTATTTATCGCATAAGCATTCTTAATTTTATCCCACAAGATTACGTTTTCTTAAGAATATTCCTTTTTAATAATAAATACCGCCCAAATTTTCACCCTTCGTTTTTTTAAACAATAAGACCACACGACACGCACATTTTAAACAAAATACTACGTCATTTGAACATAAAAAAAGAAAGAAAAAGAGACGCTACCAATTGAATATTTACTTTTTTAAGAAGTTGGTTTAAACAGGGTAAAACCTTATTTTATCATAACTTCTACCTTAAATATGCTATAATTTACAAATTTCTGGTAGTGAGCAAGTGCTAATCGTGCATCTTTAGCTGTTTTATACATTTTAAATAATTTTTTACATTAACGGTCAATGTAACGGTCTTCTCCAGTCCGTCCTAACGGAATCTGCTTGGGAGCACTTGCGGTTCGTTATATCACCCAAGTGCTCGGTAGTCTATTGAGACAGGAAGAAAAGTAAAATCTGTCATTATAACACCTTTCTACCTTTTTTTAATCTTAGGGCTTTGTATTTGATTTTTGTTTCTAAAATTTTAATAACTAATGAAGCTTTCTTAAATTTAAGCTGCACGAAGCCGACACACACATACAAAAAATTTCTTGCTAAATCGCCGAACGAATAAAAAATTTGCTTTATATTAAACTATGAATATGTTATATATAATAATCATGATGTTTATAAAATTAATTCACAGTTGTTGTAATACCATAGTCCCAGCCATAAGTCGACGGTCTTTCGCACGCGACCCCATACCATCGCAGGCTAGATTCTTGCATCTATCGTGACGGATCTTGTCTTGTCATGGCCTTTGATTTAGTGTTATACACAAGAGCGGTCTTTTTAAGGCCTGGTATACTAAAAGTTAGAGTTTTACAGGCATTTTTTATAACAAATTGAATTAGTTTCATATGGGACATCCTAATCTCCATTTTAAATTTAGAGAAATATGCATACTTATTACCTTGATGCACACTAACTGATTTTGGATGATCTTATTGCAAATCTGGTTTGTTAAGGGATGTGTTCTCGCTTTACCCGAATATTATTATTAAATAACTAAATCTTCTATGAATAGCTATATTGCTTTCTTTTACATATTATTCTTCAATGTCTTAAGTACTTTACAGCGTTTGTGATCACGAAATCGATTGATTTAAATACTAAACAATAAAATGGAAAAGTAATTTTCAATCCCACAACTTTTAAAGGCGTTCTCTGCAACATATTTTACTGTTCGTTAAGATTTATACAATACTTAAAAAATATGCTGACTTTACATAAATGAATAAACATACGTTCGAAAGTTTCACGCGTGAGAGCTTTAAGCAATATTAAAGTATACTGCCTTACCTAATCCACGTCCTTTATAATCCGCATCCCCTAGACGCGAATTTGTATCGTTTTAATTGTGCTACTAAGCTCAAGCGGATCCCTCTGTTCGGCTTCATGTGATCAGCCGGTCATGCCGTATGTAAAGGCCCTTCGTGTTTACTGATTTTACTTACTATGCATTGATCGTTTAGCATTTTTCTCGATAGTTCTAACGGTCGGAGATATTTATTTAAGAAATTCATACCTGGCTCGACTTGCCTTCTCTTAATGGAATTCAAATCGTTTTCGAGATACATGGCACACTTTTTCCTCTTTCTGTTGTAAAATCGTCGGTTTTCTTTTTGTATCAGCGAAATTTTCTCCTTTGCACCGCTTCTTATTTTGTCCCGCCTCTCTTGAAACCAAATTATCTCGTTCCACGTTCACCATGATTTTACAAGTCTGTCGTTTAAGCTTATGAACCATGGTCTTCGGAATTGCTCGACAGTCTGTAACGATGTGAAAATTCCAATTTTTCAAATCCGTCGAACTAAAGATTCTTGCGTCTTGCAATTTATCAAAGTGCGCCTCTATCAGTGGCAGTAGATTCATGATTTTCTTATCTAACTCACATTAATCAACACAATTTCACAAAATCGAAATTTTCAATTTTCAATTTTATCGGCCGGTATTCATTAATAATTTCTCGGACAATTTCACACGTTTTCTCGTCTTGATTGAGGAAAGATTTACTGGCATACCTCGTGATCGTCAAACTTCTTGTAGAATTAAGATTGTTCCTTCGCCGATACCACGAAACGGCGTCTGTTTACAGATCAACTTTGGTGCACCTAGTTGCATGTACGTTCACGTTATCGGCCCACATTATCGCTTCCCGTATCAAGTCAAAATCGATAAACTATGCTTCTTCGAGTCGTTGTTGCGTTTTCACTTTCGCCGTAAGACAATTTGCTTCTACTTTTTTTCGGACATTTAGACGCCACATGCCCGTAATCATTATACTACAGCATTTCAAACCTTTTGCCTTTTCAGGACACGTAACGCTTACACATTTCCGACTGCCGCAATTAAAACAATACCTCACATTCATATTCTTCCCGCTGTCACCTTATTCTTTTCTCTCGCCCGCTACAACTTAAGAGTATCCGTATTTCATTCGGTCGTCAATTAGTTTCGACTTCTACCCTACTATCGTGTTGCTGCCGCTTGATTCGCTCCAATGCCAAGAGTAATGACATATTGGATAAAAATCGGTGCACACGTGCGAAATCTCGTTGATGGGCGTCCGGATTCCCTTCGTTGTAGTAGCCCACGATGCGCACTTCGTTGATCAAGGTACGATTTGCCAAAATTATTTTCTGGTGAACGTACTAGCGGAATGTATCGTTCTGGCAGACCAGATGTGACCGTCGGAGCTTCGTCTTAAATTAAATTTGGTTTGGGGGAAGGAATAACAAAGCCCTTAACTCCGCCAAAAGCTCATCAGCTGTCATTCGTAAATATGCCGGACTGGAATAGAACCATTTGAGTGCCTTGCCCTTAAGCTTCATGCCGATGAGCAGCTTCATCGTGTCACTTTCATTTGGTAAACCGTTCTTAGGAACGGAACCTCACTTTTTCCACGTCTTGTATCCTTCAAAATCTCCGTCGAAATTACTTAGGATATCCCCAATTGCCCTTATGTTCACTATCGCCGTTAGCATAGGCAACATTGAGCCTCCGTCTGAGACTTCGGCTCGGCTTGTGGCTTTCTTGCGTTCGGCAATATGAGTACGTTGCAAGTCCTCGATCTCTTGCTGTGCCCGTCATATCCCCATCCGCTATTTCTCTCATTGTGCTAAATCAGCCTCTCGTCGGTAACTCCGAGATACAGAGCCGGGATGGGCTGCATGAATCCTCAACTGATTTAGCCATGTCGACGTTCAACGTTTTTATATCGGGAATACGCACCTTTTTCTCGAAATTCCTCGTCACCGTTCACACAAATAACATCCACTAATCCCAATTCTGACATCAATTGAAGGGATGGGCCTCTTGTATTTTCCTTAACTATGCCGGTTGATAAGGTTAGTGGAAGATCGGGTGAAAAGGAAGACACTGCACATTTGAACAACATACTTTCTATTATAGGAAATGAATACATTTACTTTACATTTTCTCGTTCCGTCTTAATACATGCACATACATTTATTTCTACACCCTGCATTAGTTTAATATATTTCAACACTTTTATTTAAAACTCATAAGGAGTTACCGAGTAAATTATGTTGGAAGGAAGCGGTGTTTGCTTGTGAGGAGTTTTGGTTTGCAAAGTCTTATTTAATAGTTAGGCTGGTCCAAAATATGATTACAAACTGTAGACTTCTTAAACCGTTGATGATTCACATCAGTTATGTGTTTTTGACACGTATTCTAACAGATCTTTTTGTCTGGCCTATGTAAGAGAGACCACATTCACAGTCCAGCTTGTAAACCCCTGGATCCTGCAAATGAATATTGCATTTAGGCGATGTTAAAAACTAACTTATATTTCCAGGTGGCTTGAAATATGTTTTTATGGAGGCCTTCTTTAATATAAACCCAGTCTCGTCTGTAACTCCGCTCAAGTAGGGCAGGACAGCTAGTACTCCCTCGACTGTGCCCGGCTACCCTCTGTCTCTGTGAAATTTGTAGGTTGTTATAACGTAACGCTTGCTTGACATTCTGCAACTCAGTAGCCAGGTGTTGCTCGTCACAGATTCCTCGCTCACTCTGAAAGAAAGCTCTCTGTTCTTTTTTATCATGTATACTATTCGCGTAAGCAGCAGAAAGTATTAAGGATATGATTGTAAAAATTACTCTTTGTCTCGACCGAAAAAAGTATTGAATCCTTAGCTTATTAATTATGCTCTTGTTGGTTTGATGTCCACCTTTTTTTTTAAAATGGTTTGTGCCCGCATAATTGAACTATTTTTTAAAGCATGTTGATTAGGCGATAGTAAAATATAAGTTGCTATACACCATAATTTTCTGCAATATAAGTTTAAAATGCTGACTAAAGGATTAGATTGTTTCATGAAATTGATTAACAAAACCGTAAGCAGTTACGTTTATCCATATAAAAAGCAATCCGTAAAAATTCAAAGCAATACGCAAACCATTGCAACTAAATACATTAAAATTAAACGTCATTCCACAACTTCAATGTGCGTACCTTTAACAGTTTCAGTATTATTGCAATGAAGACACGGATAATCTTCATTATTTATCGTAAGAAAGAGAATTATTAAATTTTCTGAACTGAAATCCATGAAAACAGTAACCTTCAGCTTAAAGCTTAATTTTCCTTATTAAAAAAATATGCGGAGATTTTCCGCCTTTATAAAATCATATTTGTATTTTACTCTCTAAAAAATTTATTTGAATGTACAGTAAGAACTGTTTTTTTTTGAGGATTTTTTTTATTTTTTAAGGTACTACCTTAAGAAATTATAATTTCTTTCATATTCACAGCTTTAAATACTATAACAGGATGAGAAGCTTGAATCACTTTTAAGGCCTAGCGGAATAAATTCTAGAATTTTAACCTAGTTAGTGGATTACAATCCTGTCTATGAACAACTTTGTGTTATCGTTATTTAGTTGTTACTATGGGCAATGTCGCCTTATTGCATGGGAAAAGAAAAAAAAATATTATTTTGACAATCGTAAAAGACACAGCTAGTGCCTTCAAATTTAGCATTTTTAATCTGTCCATCGAGTAAAGTTTCCTTTTAGGTTTTAATGGTATTCCAATCGCCAAGCAAAAAAATACTTAACACAGGCTATGAAAAAGAAGTTTGGATAAATCATCTCCTAACTTTATGCATTTGATCAATGAAATCGTTTAAAATTAAAAATAAAACAGTTTTTAAGAAGTAAATGATATCAAAAATAAACCTGGTAAATGTTCGTTAGTAATTGTAATAAGGGTGCTCATTGAATTAGTTATTCAAAGTTTATTGCAATGTCAATGTATACGCTATTGAAAATTGAATTTGAAATAGGTTCTTGAAATTTTCTTTCATTATATAAAAGGTGTATCGAAATGTCATGATCTATACAATTTCACAAGATTATATTTATAACAACGTAGTTTTTGATATTTTGTACATTTTTAAGGAATTCATAACCATACATTAAATATTTGAATATGTAAAAACTCATCTTTCTAACGAGATACAGAACTGTTAAAATTAGTCAACGCGAAATAGAGCAAGAAAATACAAAATGTCGTCTATGACACCTATTATGTACATAGAATGAAGAATTTTTTGTATGTAATAACTTTTACGTGAACCTAAACTATATTATATTAAATGAGGTTTGCATAAGACCGATTGAAATTTTTAAACATTGCAAACATTTTTGAATAAAATGCTTACTGTGGGTCATTCTTAAAACATAAATATATGCTCTTGCGGACTTTAGTTTAGACCAACTCAAGTAGTACTCATTTATGTACAGCATAGTTTAAGTCTATATCCTAAGGTTGGGCCAACGTTTGCAATTGAATCGCACTGGGGTGTGATGTTTGACGCCGAAATTTACTAAAATTCTTAAATTCTCAAAATTCTGTTAAACTACTCATTACAAAATTATTTTATAAAATGTAACCAGTGACAGCTAATGGCTTTTATTTAACAAAAGGATGAATAAAATCAGAATACTAGGAGCGTAACAAGGAGGTAACTTATATAAATAAACATACGTTTCAAATTGAGAAACTCCTTCTTTTTGGAAGTCGAACAAAATGGAACATAACGCAATTATAGAAGTACAAAAGTAGAGGCAGATATACAAAACATTAACAAGCCACGATCGATATATCGAATTCGTTCCTCATTATCGTAACTCGACGGAAAATGTTTTGCAATAGCGTTGTGAATGTGAATAGGAAATTGTACGTCCTGACAACAGAATGCGCAATTGGAATTGAACTGAAAACATACCATGACTATAATTACGTGTTCAACACAAAACATTACATGTATAGTTATGAAATTATCACATACAACCTGTTTTGTTTATTTTTTGTTAACATATACTCCACTCACAAAGTGCTGTAAATTTTTCTACCAATAAATTAAGTAAAACAATTACAGTTTTTATACCTAAAACTAGGCCACGAAGACGATTTTTACCGTGGCGGATAGTTCAATATAGTTAGATTGCGTTATTTTAGGATAAATAGTAAAAGCATAGTTTGTAAGATGGCATTAATTTAGAAAAATAAAATTGAACACTGCGAGTTTCCCAAACGTATTAATAACAGAGACATATTTAAACAGTATCAGATTAACATCAAAAATTTTCATCCTGTTATTTAAATAACTTTTTTTGTTGTCATTATACTCTTATATCTATTTCTTCTTCCATTACAGTTTCTTCACAATTTATTTTGTTTAAATACCTTAAGTTTTGTAAATACTTGCATAAGAAATCCACTCTTTTTCAAAATGTTTGAGTAATAAATGTTTATTATAGGAAATCCATTGTTCATCAAATTAGTTTTAAAATTTACGTATGATTTTTCTCTTTTACATACATTACCGTAATGAAATATTTTATACTTATATAAAAGGTAACCTCAATTTATTCGTAATTTATTTTAGTTTTTTAAATGTATTGTATGTTTATACTAAATCAATGTAAAGTTAAAACAACAACGGCCCATATGAAAAACACCTTAGCGTGGTTTGCAAGTGGGCTAACATGTTTACCAACTTTAATAATATGCAAATTCAAACACTTGTTTGTTTTTCGAACGACGTTCTTTCATTTTATAAAAATAGTAGTGGATAGGGATGTATTAGGGGAGGCCTATGTCCAGCAGTGTACTATCACAGGCTGATGATGTATCAGTTTATTTTTTCTTCGGCTATTCTTATTCAGCCCACACCAGACATTTTGCGCATGTCGTCACTCCATCTTGCCGCAGGACATTTTATTATGCACACACATCCATCATCAGCCTTTGTTAGTCCACTGCTGGACATAGGCCTCCCCTAATACCCATATCCATTAGGGGTTTGGACCGTATCCCACCACGCTGGTCCAATGCGGGTTGTGGGTGGACGACTTTACATGCCCACCCGACGCATGGATCATCTTACTTTTCGAGACAATTGGGTGATCGGCCCAAATTGCCCCTAACCAACTAGGAAACAACAATGAAAATTTGTTGCGTCCCGCAGGATTCGAACCCAGACCTCCGGTTTCTAAAGCACACGCCCATACCACTAGGCTACGGAGGCAGTTATTATGCATTAATGCATATTTTAATATCACACACATTTTATTTTTATGGTCAAATGAAGTTGCAAAATTATATATATTTTATATTAAATCTAAGTGTACTTAATACTACACAAAGGTTTACGTTCGAACTATGTCAGTGAACTCGAATTTATAAACAATTTACCCTATAGGTTTCGCTCGTCTTGGGACAGGCGCGAAGCTACGTCAAAATAGTATGTGCGTCTCGTTTGATTTTTGTGCGCTTGATGTTTTCAACTTTCAAAAGAAAAAATAAAAAACTGCTTCAAATATAGGTCTTAACACATTGTAAATAGCGCAAATAAAAGTTTTACTCTGGTAAATAAAAAAATATACACTGTTTCAGTGATAGTACAGTCCTCAAAAATTTATACAATTACTGTACAAATTTAAGAATATAAATATATTACGGTCAGAAGTGCAGATGGCCGTAGGGCCAGAGATTTTAGGAGTTAGCTTGGCGAGCCAGAGCTGGTGGGTTGAGATGAGTGGAAGCACGTTCTGAACCTCACCCTAAAGGTCGTCGGAAGGAACAACGTGGTGGTTTAGTCGGTGCGAGTCCGATCATAACCTGATCTTTGCCTTCATAGGACGTATATGGTAAACATTTCACAAAGGTAAAAAACGGGTATCGCACTGACTAAAACTTAATTTATACAATTACTATACAAATTTAAGTATAATAAATATATTGCGGTAATATAAATTGCAATACTCATTACAACGCTGGCGTGTAGTAATAAAAACAAAGTATGGAAACATACGTCGGTATTCTATTACAAAGTAATCTATTTCAAACCCATATTTTAATCCTTGCATATTGCTATGGGCGATATTGATATTGATGTTATAGAGCTCACATACAGTTTTGCTAGCTAACGCTGTTTGTTTTCTGAGAATCCGCATGATATTTTTTATATGCCATTTATTGAGTGTATTACACGGACTATTAGATATTTCTCTTTCACTTTTTATTAATAAAAGTGCTTCTGCCTTAATAGCGGACTACATTTATTCCAGAAAAACGAATAACAAACATGAGTACTATTATTTAAATCTTTATTATCGTATAGTTGATTATAACATAATGTCCCAGAGAACTTGTGTTTTTTTTTATTTATATTCCAAAATCTTTCTACATAGCTACTATTTATATCTATTTAATGAGAATACAGAATAGAGAGTAATTTCTTATCCCAAATTATCTAGTGGTAAACTGCTTCGCTTCCCTTAAATCTATGTATTTCAATAGAAGGTCGCGTTTTAATCTTACTGCTGTCAATATTTCAGAATCTGTACGGCCGATTGACTGAAAATTTAGTATGAATATTTCTTTTCCCCAGAAAAGTTTAGCTCAGAACGGATTTTGCAAAATTACACCCCCCAAAGGATTGCAGAGGAACACTGTAAAATATCCATAAAAGTAAGCAAACCGCTCAAAGCAAAATTATGAGAAACTTTTACTTTTTTATATATACTAACGTTATGTATACAAAAATTATTGTATGAGATCTGAGTATGTGTTTTTGCCCTACTTGTCATTCTGTCCCGTGGCGAAGTTTATACGCTACATACTATACACTAAGCTACTTATTATTCATACCAACAAACCCAATACGAAGGCCCATGATGTACCAAGGCCTAGAAATCGCACTTTTGTGAACATCTTACAAAGTTAAAAGTCAATTCTTATAAAATGTTCTTTGTGACCTCGTTATTAGTAAATATAGTTTTATAACGGTGTTTTTTATGTTTTATGCTTACACAAATTTTATGACATGTTCATTTCTATTGATTTTGTTATAAATAATTACAACAATCGACTAAAACCACCACGTTGTTCCTTCCTGACGCCTTTAAGGTGGGGTCACAGGAACGTGCTTCCACTCATCTGCAACCCCACCAGCGCTGGCCGCCAAAGCAGCCCCATCAGGGCCCTACGGCCATCTGCCTTCCTCTGGGCGCAAGGAACTAGCGCGCTCTTCGTCTCGGCCCCTGTAGTCAGGTAACAGACTCCCCGAGTCTGTTACTCAGGGGCCGTGGGAGCCCTGACCACGCAGGGACCAAACTCCTTACCCCCAGCGGCGGCTCTGATGTTACGCTTTGCCGCTAGCTCCATTTCGGCAGCAGAAGAAGGAGAGATCGACGACACCATGCCGAATGTCCTCCTCCCACGGCCCCTCCACACCACATCAGCGGTGCGGCCCCGCCGAGTCGCGGCGGATAGGGAGAGCGGTCTACGGAATATCGACACTCCTCCTTCCCCGCTACTCCCCCTTGGTTGCGAGGGACAGGAAGGGCGGCACACCTATCTCCTGCAACCCGTCCCTCGCACCCTCCAAAGGCGCATCCAAAGCAGGCTTGTTCAGCCCGCTTGGAGCAGCCTCCTCCACGGCCGGCCTTACGCCTCAGGCCGGCCAGGTTCCTCTTAGCTTCCCCGCGGCTGGCCCAAGCCGCAGGACAAAGCGAGAACCTTTTCGGGGGGAGTGAGTGCGATACCAACATAACCCATCTTAGCTTCCACAAAGACATTTCCCTACTGTAAAAAAAAAAGTGAAGCATTTCAGCCTTCAGTTTGTGCCGTGCACACTTTGATTTTTACTTGCTTGCCCGGTTATAAGTGCGAAAAAAATATAAAGACTACAAAAGACGTAGATGGATCTACTTTAAATTTCACGAGCAGTGAAAAAAATTGTGAAGGAAATCAAATAACGATATGTTGATACTAGAATAGTGAGTGAACCGGTGAAACAATAAATGATCAAAACTATTACATTAAAAGAGTTTTTCAACATTGTTATATGTTTATGCTGATTTTAATATAAAATAAAAGAAGGTAAATCCGGATTGTTGTAATTATATCTTAAAAATTTTGTATTTATCATTCAATGCTTGGCATTTTTTATGTCAAATACTACGCATTTAAAAACATAAGTTCTATTCTATACTCAAAATGAATAAAGTGGTAACTGCTTGCATAGAAAACATTAAGATAATATTATTAACTATCATTTAAATTAAATCTAGCTCTGAAAATTATAAAATATAAGTAATCCTTTATTTTGAACTAACTAAAATTTATTAGAACTATATTATATACTTTTAAACTAATGTTAGGTAAGCTTTTTATTAAATATGATTTATAATAGATACAAATGTAATCAAACCCTTTTGTAAATTCCTTATAATTTTATTAAAAAAAATATATGCTTTGCTACTAGAACTCAGTTTTAAGAATCCAAACGTCGGGAATAAATTATATTTATAGTGAAAGAATCCGTAATAAGCGTTATGATGGCTACAACGTTTAAGTTCATTAAAGTAGTTGATTGATAAATATCCATTCTATGCTACATGAAACGTGTACTAGATGACATTTTAAAATATCAGAGATTTAAAATAATAATCAATTTTAAAGAGGTAAGTTTTGAAGGTTACAAATTAATATAAAAGTCTTATAAAATATAGAATATTCAAACTTTCGATAACGACAAGTTGAACGTACGTTTCCGAGGAATTGTTAAATTGAGGCGTTTTATAATTCGGATTATTTTTAATCGCATCTATCGAAATCAATTTTAGTAAATGATAACATAAAGATATCAAAAGTAAACGCAATAAAATAATGATTGTTATCCTTCCCTTCGAAACAATTTTTTCTAGAATTCCTTTCTATCTCACTGTTTGCGTTAAATACGAAATAACTTTTTGATATTTATCACAAAAATAACAAATCCATACCTTTGTGAAACATTATATATTTTTATGTTAAATTTTAACTATTTTGGGTAACGTTAGTTTAACTTACTAGTCAATAATAAATTTTAATATATTTCAACCAATTCATTTAATATTATAACATGTACTCAATACCTAATTACAGTTTTATGAATTAGAACGTCTAACAACAACTTCCTTTTATTCCTCAAATAGTGAATTTCAATCTATATGTCAAGACCTAACAGAATCAGTTTTCAATTTGCAACGTTATCTATCCCAGGTGATTGAATTGCTTCTATTGAAACCATAGTATAGCCGAGTTCCCATGATACTCTATATTGTTTGAACAGGGTTTGTTGTATTGTACAAATTTTCACGTCTCTGTACAAATTATGTAATGGCACTATAATTTAATCAGTTACAATTTCATCATCAGCCTTTGTTGATCCACTGCTGGACATAGGCCTCCCTAATACACCTAATCCATTGGAGATTTGACCATATCCACCACGCTGGTCCAATGCGGGTTGGTGGGTGGACCGACTTTTTGCATGCCCATCCGACGCATGGATCATCTTACTTTTCAGACACATTGGGTATCATGGCCCAAATTGCCTAACCAACTTAGGAAACAACAATGAAAATTTTTGCGTCCCGCAGAATTCGAACCCGACCTCCGCTTTCTATTGCACAGCTACCACTAGGCTAGGAGGCGTCAGACAGTCAGGCAGGCAAATCGTTACAATTTAGCTAAATAATTTTATTATTAGATGAAATTTTAACCAAAAAACTGTGACTAACTATTTTGCGTAATAATAGTGGCTGCCAACGTGTAAGGAAACTACCCCGCGATTTCTGCTGCTGGATTTTAAATCGCTAATATTTTTAAAGTTGTGCTAACTAGTATCCGACCAAAATTTCAGATTCGGTTTGGGTTTCGACTGAGTTCTGCCAAAAATCAAGTTTTAGCATCGTTATCGGCCAAATTTGGCCGAAACCTTTGCCGAAACCGAAACTAATTTAATTTGATTCGATAGTTTTAGAAGTTCTCACGTTATTAAAATTAAATGATTTCAAAATTGAAACCAAATTGTGGCGAAAGTAAGTGTATTCCTACAATCGAGCTCAGATGCGCAGATTTGAATTTAGACAAGTTACCATTGCAAGTTACCTAAAAAGATTGATGATTCTTCTAGAACGAAGAGAAGGGTTCAAAAAGTAGTGAGAAGAACATATATACTCCTTGGTAACAAAAATAAATAAAAACTGGAATACATAGCTCAGATATTTATTATTTTACTTTAAAAAAAATCTTTGATTCTCTTTACTTTTTTCTGAATGAAGGCATTTCTTTGCTTTCTGTCAGCACGTGTTCTTGAAAATAAAAAAAAACAAGTGCGGGCTTGTTATAAAAAAACTCTGTTTAAAAAAAATGCATGAGATTCAATGCAATTTGTAGGCAACATAAGAGACGTCTGCTCTACTGTATTCCATTGTTACAAGGTGGAGGTGATTCGCATTTTAGAATAAGGAGAACGAGCACGGAAGATGAATATCGTTGCAGCCGTCCATCGAGCTCAGTCTTCCAAGAAAAGGCTGCAAAATTTGAAAATAAATGTTTTGAGCGACCGGATAATTACCATCTAATACTTAATTTAAGAAAAGGGCATTAGGGTAATATTCAATCCATATTGACACAATTTTTGAAAATGAGAAAAGTTTTCGCAAGATAGATGCCGAAAATGAAAAACAAAATCGACTTGACATTTCGAAGAAATTGTGGACAAGTTAACAGTAGATTCTGAAAGCATTTTGTCTCGTGTCTCATTTCGTAACAGAGGGTGAAACATGGGTTCATCCTTTTGATCAGGAGACAAAACAGAAATCTTTGCAATGGAAACGGCCATCCTAACCGACCAGGAAGCATATTCATGCCATTGAATCGACTTGCAAGATTGGCCTTAATATTTTGGGAGTCAGAAGTGATATTGTTTATTGATAACCTGGAGCGTGGAACAACTATTACATGTTATAATGCAGCTTCAAATCCCAAAATGAGAATGCCGTAAAAGATAAACATCGTAGGAGTGTACTGTTTTATCGTGATATCGTATCCGCACATAGATTGGCAGTAGCGATGGTTGAGCATCCCCTTATTCACCAGATCTGGCACCTAGCTGTCTTTCATCTTCTCACCAAATTAACGCTGATATCGGTGTGTTAGGGGATTGTGTAGAAAAATATGTATTTAAGTTGTCAACCCTCATTATATTTTATGTCATTCTCACTACTTTTTGATCCCTTCTCAGAACTACAAATACAAACCAAAGTATTAATTAGTAAGAACTCAAAATACCAATACTTGATAACAAACACAACAGAAACAATTAGTAATTTGTTTATTTAGCTTTAAAAATTTGATTTGAAAAAAGAATTGTTTTAATTTAAATATTTTTTACATAAAAAAATATTACCAAATTAAATAAATCATTAATAGAAATTTAATATACTGTGTCTCCATGTTATGTCGTAGCTAATTAATTGGATAAAAGCATTAAATTTGAGTATTTTCAGAATTTTGATACTTGACCAAGTGAGTTTCGGTTTCGGTTTTGGCCGAAACTGAAGCCACGGCCGAACTTTCCGTTTCAGTTTCAGTTTCGACCAGAAACGCAGTTTCGGTCAGACTCTAGTGTTTACTTAATCAAAATGACAGTTTTATACAATATAATTGGAATGTAATTTTTTTAATGCAATTTAATCGCACCAAAATGTGACTTTTGGTGCTGTATTTTTGTTTATTTCTTAATTTTTACAAAATAATTAAAAAATGAGACTAAATGACTGCTAAAATATATCTATCTATCTATCTAACTATCAGCGAACAAAATCGGAGCATTAGGCGCAGAACGACGAGATTACGTTACCTCGTTACTACACAAAAAGTAAAAAATTCGGAGCGTATGTTACGCTCCGAATTGAGTATCTACTTCTTTTGAAAACTGGGTCAATAAATAATGAAATACTAGAAACAGCCTTTAAAAATAAAAGTTGACTAACCATAATCAATAATTAATCTCTTCATTAATCATAAACAATAATAACGAAGGTATGATTATATATTAAAACGTTCTTTAGCCTTAAATTTACTATTTTTTTCTATCTAATATTAAATATTTTAAACATAAAAATACGTACGCTCTTCTCTTACCTAATTTTTTTGCAAAAATCTATTTTGTCTTCTTTGTGTATTATCCTTCGTGTAGTAACTGCCTCCGTAGCCTAGTGGTATGCATTAGAATCCGGAGGTTGCGGGTTCGAATCCTGCGAGGACTCAAAAAATTTCCATTGTTGTTTCCTTGTTGGTTAGGGTAATTTGGGCCGATCACCCAATTGTCTGAAAAGTAAGATGATCTATGCGTAGGATGGGCATGTAAAAAGTCGGTCCACCCAACAACCCGCATTGGACCAGCGTGGTGGGATACGGTCCAAACCCCCTAATAGATAGGGGTGTATTAGGGGAGGCCGATGTCCAGCAGTCGACTATCATAGGCTCATGATGATGATGATGTAGTCTATCTAAGTTGTTTCATAATTAGGAAAATCCAATACCCGAGGAAGCTAACTATTGACTTGTATAAGAACATACTCATGTGTATATCTTCAGGGAACTTTCTATTTGTTTTCAATTACGCGATGATGTTTGAGTCGTAATTAATCCCTATTGTCAATTAAACAGTGTAGTATGGCTTAATATGTACATACTTTATCGATGTGTCCTAATCAATTCAATTATTGACTAAATTTATGATTGATTGTAGTAATAAATAAAGTTATGTATGCATGTTATTACTAATACATATTACTTTTCTCTTTTTGACCGACTTCCCAAAATAAGGAGATACTGAATTTGGATCGTATGTTTTTTTTTATATATGTTATCTCGTTATGCTTGGTAAAGATAATACAGTTTAAGTTTACACAAAAGTTATTGCATTAATTTAAATATTAATTCTATGTACATCAAACGTGTCATATACGACTTTTTGATGGAATGAATTTCTTTAAAGATATCAGAGATATAAAATGTGGAGGCAGAAATCGCGAGTCAATTTCTTACACAGAGCACGTTGTTAACTGTTAATATTGTGTTAAATATTATTTTATGCTGTTTGAAGTCAGTCATATTTTTTGAATAAAATTTCACTTGTTTTAAATATTTTTATTCTATTATTCACAAAAAAACAAAAAAAAATTAAGGCTAAACTTTAAGAATTTTTGTGGGAAATGCAATAGGTTAAAAAAAGGAAGACCTCAAATGTCATTTTATTGTTTATTTTTATTTAATGACACTAGAGTGTACATTGTTTCGATATAGAATCGCCGTACAGAGTAATTGATATAGTAATTCGGGGCAAAGATAGGTCTTGCGGTGATCTTTTGCTAGTTGGTTTAGTATAGTGTTAGTAAAACTAAAGAAATAAAAATTTAAAGGGCAATATTTTCTTAACAGATTGTATAATTTTGCTTAAATATAAATATTTTTAATATTGTGGTATTTTGATTCATTGAATTAAAATCAAAGGAAGTAGAGCTTTATCTAAATAATCGGTATCAAAGATTTCTGTTACGAACAAAGAAAAGTTTAAGAAGACGGAGATTATGTTGTCATGCGCTTAAATTGATTGCGACTTAAATTAAATTGAGATTATTATAATGAGTATGAGTAAAATAGGGGTAATATGTATTTAATTTCTGTTACCTTTTTGAGTGACTCCCAAAGGATCAAATATCATAATCCTCACCATTTCAACAAAAACGATGGCTTAAACTTCCGACATAGATAACTAAAATGATTTTTTATGTATTTTAATGGTTTTAAGTGAAAAATATTGTAAATGAAAAATATTGAAAATAAATGCTATGAGATTTTTAAAGAGCTAATTTATATTTATACTTATACAACTAAATATATTTAAAATAGTCCATATTTTGTTATTGCAATGTGCTGTTGGTAACTTTTTTTATGTCTTATGTTAAAGAAAAAACCGTTAAGAATATCCTGCCTTTGGAATCATGTAAAATTAGATATCTTGTTAACTTACAATTCTACATATTATCTATTTTCACGTCATCTCTCATAATTATTTGTAATGTGAAATAGGATGAACTTTAAACATTTTCTCTTAATTAAAGATACGTTTTCTGTGTAATTTCTTTATAAATATTTTTAAAACAGAATTCTTCGTTTGTAAAAGGTATTAGTTAGTAGTTTATTATTTTACTAGATTGGTTCTAAAAATACGTGGAAAAACTTACTAAATTATCCACATCCTGAAATTAATAAAATTAAATTGGGAGTCCTACTTAACAAATAATGTTTTTCACTCTTAATCTATTACCTTAACATCAGATAATACTATATAAAATACTCAGAAGCAGGGCAGAAGAAAAAAAAAGACAGATTAAGAACATGTTATGTTTAAATTTTGCTTAACAGAGGTTCTAAATAGGCTGGTTAAAGAGCAATGAATGACTTAAATAACCAAGCGGAATACGGTCCAAAAATCCCCTAATAGCGAAGGCGTGCATTAGGAAAGGTCTATGTCTAGCAGTGGACTAACACAGGCTGATGATGATAATAAATAAGCGGGTATATAGGTAAACGTATACATTGAAAAATTTCCATATTATTTATCGTGTTATTCACCTTATTTGTAATACCATAAATAAATGACTAATTACCATAATGCACGCAAGCTACCTACCACCAACAAATTGCATTTCTCGATTTTGGACTTACGCCAAATTTCTGAATTAGCAAATTTACATAATTTGATCGGAAATGTATTCGCTATTTCCATGTACTTTCACAGCTTGTAATGGCAAAACTATCCTGATTTTCCTCATACAGCATTTTTCATTAAAAAGACTTCTTGCAAACACAAATATTTGATTCACAAATTTGTAGAAAATTTGACAGAAGTGTTTCAGGTTGAAGCCTTAATCATATCATAAAAGAATCTTAGCTAGTGTTAGTTTTGGTAAAAATGTCAATAACTCATTATTGCAATACTTGTGGCACGCAGCTTTGCCACTGGAAGTATCTACGATTACGTCTAAGCTAATACGTGACTCGTCTCATCGCTTGCTCCTATAATAACCATAAAAAAACAAAACAAAAAAATAATTATTTATGTACTGATCCCTTATCAATATTTGTTTTGACATAACGAGAAAACACATACTTTGTGCAATATTTAGAAACATTATGCAACATAATGACGAATGAGGAGGTGAAAGGGATAAAGTAATCAAATTTGAACAAAAAGACTTTTTACGGAATTCATCGCGTTTATTTACTGCAGAGTCTGCCTTAAGTAACGCGAAAAATCCGAAAATTAGTGATTTTATATTTATACCACAGCTTGATTTTGTGATCTGTCATATTTTAATATCATAAGATATTTTCTTAATTTTTATGTATGTTAATTCGTATACAAACAAGACGTTGTATTCTGTTTAATATATCCTTATACACGACAAGATAATAAACCTTCACTTTAATTGTAATCTTCGTTACGGTTGTGGTTTTTTATAAAAAAAGCTCAGGCTCTATTAATTACGTGAATTATTCGGCGTTGTCATATGCATTGAATCTAAATTCTCTATAGTTAATAGTCATTTCTTGTTAATTTATATACTTTTTAAAAAAACGTAATAAATGTATACTATCCGTAAAAGCCCTTTTTCAAATAATACATAATAACAAAGACTTTTATGACATGAGGCCGAAAATTGTTGCTATTATTGTTCGGATGCTATACAATCGCTCCTAAACCTTAAATAAAATAATAAGATAAAATTAAACATGGCCATACCATGTCTAATTTTATCTTAAAATAATAATTTTACAATAGATAAATGTCATTTTATAAATAAAAAAGACCGAATTGAATCAAATACTCCTAAATACTAAAAACAAATTCCAACTTTATAGCTGCCATACAGTTCCGCTGGGAACCATCCTGTTGTGTCGTTTCTTACGATGTATAGCGTTTATCAAATACAAAGTGCTCCCTGAGGACGCATAAATTAGTCGTTTAAACGCCAGGTGCATTGCAAATGGTTCAATGTTTTAAATTTGTTTTTTTTTGTTTTAATGTAATAATTACAAAAAATTGGTAAATTGTAATGGTAAGTTCATTAAGTAAAATAATAATAATGCATTAGATAATTACCATCATATCAACATAACGAAGTCCACTGCTGAATATAGGCTGCCAAGAAGTACGATTCTGCGCCACCTGTTACCATTGACTCCCTGCACATTTGTACAGAACATCTTTCGGGGTCGCCCAACACTACGGTATATAATAACAGTAAACAATTAAATACATTTAATACATCAATCACAACTACGAACTTATAAAGAAATTTTGCTGAAAAATAAAATTAAACAATCATTGGATCAAGTTTTTTCAAAATTTAAATTTAAAGCTTTGGCTTAAATTTATGATAAAAAGTGTTTAACTGTCAGAGTAAGATCAAGCAATAATAACGCCGCAAAGACACCATTAATAATCACTACAAAAAAAGCTACCATCGTTTAGACATACTTTTGCTCTCGAGATTAAATATATAATATTCAAAAATACGATATAGTCAACCGTATTCGAGATATATATCACTGGTGGAAGGTGTTTTTAAAAAGGGACCGTCTGGGAGAGTACTACCTTGGTGCCTATTTTTGCCGTATATCAGCTGCGTATAATCACTATTGTCTTCCGGTTTTAGAGACACCGTAGCGCGCGAAACTACTGACTAAACGAGACGTAAAATCTTATGTTTCAGTGTGGCCAGCGTATTTGTGGTACTTACGTTTCTTATGGGCAAGGCTAATCACATACCATAAGGTGTTAGTCCTTTTCATCTCGTCGCTTTAACTAATTTAACATAGCTTAGTAGACGTTCGATAGCTTTGTTTGATCTTTATGTATTAAAATAATATTAATCATGAGGCACCCTGTGCAGTATGGTGACAAAACATTTTGGGTGCTATTTAAATTGCCTTAATTTTTCTTACAATAAAGTGCACATGTGGCCAGGTTTAGCTATAACTTGTACGATTTTGATTTAATGTATTTATGGGCTCAAGCAGGTTGTAACAACAATTTTTTTACCATATTTTACCAATTGATCTACAATAAATTTGGCCTACGGATATATTTATATTTTAAGAATAAAATTCAGTAACCATTTTAATGTAAACATTGTTAAAATTACATTGAGGCATATGTATATTGCCTTTTTATATCTTATGTGCATAAAATGTGTCACAGGCGACATTCGGATTTCCTTGCCTTTTGAACTTAAATAGCCATTTAAATTATAAGTTGTGCACGGTGTGTTGTGCATCTACTAATAATTTAACTATACCACCCTATAGTAGATTGAGAAACAAAGCATTTGGCGTTAGGTACGCCATTGCACTAATTTTAAAAAAGTAGTGTTGATAGTTAAGATAAATAAAAATAAATGTTCTTTGGGCCAAGTTTTATTTGAGTTTGTATTTGGATATATATCATACTGCACTTACTTACTGCGTATCTCATACACATATTAATAGGAAGATATTACAAGCCAAACCGTACAAACAAAAGCAATATGATTTTTTTTCCACTAGGATCGGAGCAACGATATAATCGAACCCGCCATAATGACTTTGTCGTCGCCATAACTAAGATGGATGATACACTCACCATTGATGCTTATACCGTCATCCATAAACGTCATGTTTCAATGTAGTGGTGAGGAGTTTTAGGGATATAACGTCACCCTGTCTTGCACATCCCTGCAATTGGCTTCGTACTACTGAATTGTACTCATAAGAACATCGTAATTTTACTATACAAACACACGTCGGTATAATGAGGTGCTAAACCTAATTAGGTTATACCAACTGTCATTTGGCTACGCTGAAGTGCTTGCAACGAGGTCCGAATTTGAACAGAATCAAACGCTTTCCCATAGTCCACAAAGGCCAAGAAAAAAGGCAGATTACACTCCTCAGTCTTCTGATATAATCTGCCGCAGCGTAAATATAAGGTCTTTGGTACAAAAGCCTTTTCGGATTTCAGCTTGTTCGGGTGGCTGAAAGTGGTCTAGTCTGGAAGCGAGACGATTTAAGATGACTGTCGAGAAGGATATAAACGCGTCTAAGAAGGGAAATTGGTTTATAGATTTTCAAGAGGCTCTTAACGCCTTTCTCAAACAACAGCACCACCAGACTTCTACTTTTGGTGTTATACTGAGTATAACCTGAGGGATAAAATTAAAGAGTCTATGAGGTCCACAATAGCTGTTTTCTACCCGCTCCGACGACGACGTGTACAACTGTCAATAGAACCTCACTAAAAACCTCTAGTCTACTGAAGATGACGGCCCCACTGTCGGTATTCAACTTATTCAACTGGTTTGGCCCGATAGAGAGATATCTGGCGGATTTTTCAAAATCCTCCAGACAAAATTTAATAATTTGTACAAGACCTGCCGCATATAATTAGAGTCCTGTATAGGCCTGTTTAGTTGCCTGTAATCTGGCACATCCGTAGAAGACTGTGGCGTCTTTCATATGAGATAGACAGAAGGTTATCGTCTATAGTGTTGCAATGGTCTAGGCGGTTGCTAAGTTTGTGCTGAAAGCCTTTGTCATTTTGGATATGAGCACGAGGCGAATAAATAAATTTTAACTTTAGGCTGGAGAGGTTTCGAAACTTCTATGGGGTGTGAGCCCTTCTAGTTAATCCTCCTTACATAATGAATGCAAAAGTTTGTAAGACTGGTGTGTTTGTTACTCTTCCACACAAAAAATACTTTTTAGACTTTATTGATACTTCACAATTCATATGTTATCATTAGAATAACAAAAATATCTCTAATTAAATATTTAATGAATAAAAAGTTCAAACATACAGAAACAATACCATCTGCATATTATTCCGGTGTGTAGCGCTAAAATATTTAATTAATATAGGGACCTTTTCTCTGGTGTACAGCCTCTATCAAAAACAGTAAAACGCTCGAGATATTATAAAATATTAAATTGTTATATAAACTTTGAGTCCATCACTAGTATTAACAACTAATCAGACTTGACCCGCGTTCTGAATTCACGACTTAACCACACGCCCTTACCAGTAGGCTATGGAGGCACTAAATACGCATGTTTAAATATTGTTTTGGTCAATTCTATCATTCTTTTTTATTCCTAGTTTTCTATTAAAAATGTATATTGTGTGGAAATAAAGTGCTACTGTCAAAAATATAATTTTAACATTTTACATGCGTAATTATTAAAAACCAAAGAAGTAAAACATCATTTCATGCGCCGCAACCGTAAGGAAACAACTATCGAGTAAAATAATAAATAAGGAATATTAACTTAATCTACAATCGTTTCCACCGTTGTCATGTATATATCATCAAAATATTTCTTATATATAGTACATTACTTTTATTTCATTTAAGAAGCCATTTTAATCACTATTTTTTTAATAAGGCGTTATCAAGTTGCCTTTTTGTTTTTAACCATAAATAATAATTGTTATAAAATTAACTGATTAAATTACATTAAAAGAATTATTAATTTAAGCATTTTACGCAATTTGTTTTTAATCATCCCTAAAATAGTAAACCCAGAACAGACACACAGAAACCAAATAATAGATATCGCCAACTGTCACAAACATTTTGGAGCTAACAGTCTATATGAGATAATAATAGAAAAGCAATTCGCAATAAAAACTATTTTTCGACTTAAAAAAGTTTTTAAAATATTCTATCCACCAATCTAACCAAAGTGCACCTATTACACTATTAAAAATTCTTAAGTAGTTTAGGAGTCCATCGAGGTTAAACAACGTGACAAGTGGAATATAGAACGTGTTTTTTCGTTTAGTACGTATATTATACAAGCCAACAAGAGTTTCACTTCAAAATATAGTATATAAAAAATTTATAAAAATATTGATAGCTTAAAAAATTACGAGTTTACCAACGTTATTTCTTGCAGAATTATCTCAGCGAAAATATGGTCTTCGTTCTCGATTAGCAGGCACCGCACATGTATTTTGATTATAAGCGACGCATATACCAATCCGTTCGTTTCGCATAATAATTATTGTATACAAACCATGTTCAAGGAATAAATTGTATTTATATTTATCACACACTATTAACAGGACAGAATTTCTAGATGATTAAATGACAAGAAACATGCATTTATTGTAATACTTTTTATAATCGTTTCGAAGAAAGTATTTTCTGTTAATTACGAATTCTGCCTATTAAAACGAATATGTATAATTACTTTTGGTTACCTACATACATCGTTCTCTGGATTATTTATTGACAAATCACTTTAATAAATTCTTTATATATACAATCAATCTAATATTGCAACTGCTAAAGTAACTCTGTCTATCTGTCTGTCCGCCTTCACTGTCTAAACCATTGAATTGATTCCAATAAAGTTTGGTACATACTTAGAATAGTTTACGAAAAAGAATAAAGCCTGTAAATATTTTGATAAAACTGGTAGAAAGGGTAATAAGGGATGTAAGTTTTTGTGGAAATTAAAAAAAGAAAACGATGAAATTTTGTGTCTATACACTGAAACATGCTGTTGTGTAGGGTGTTTTTCTTACAGTTTTGTAGTTCCAAACTGTACAGAGATGAAATAGCGGTGGAAATGGGGTTGAAGGTCAATATAGAAATTCGTCATCGTCGAAGCAAAAGATATGGATTGGGACAAAAGTTAACCTTATTTACAAATCAGTTCATTGGAATATGTTACTGATTCTGACAATACTACTTTCAGATTTATACCATAAGAAAAATCACCCGGTATAGGTATATTAAGAATGATATGCTGATGTCATGTAAAAAAGCGTCTCATACTAATTTTAACAACATCTGTCAATTCACAATTAAATACATTTTACTTAGAATAATTTGCAATTGCCATCACAATTATGTATATATTTATAAATTATTTCTCCTTACGTTCCATTAATGTCTAGAAAGATATCAGAGATTTAAAATTCTGTCCAGGAATTTCTAATCAGCTTATGAGATATTTTATTTAATGTAATTTGATTTTTTATTGCATTATTTGTAAATAAATTGTATTTATAGCCTAAAACCTGTTAAAATGAAATTATAAAAGGCGTATATTCAATTAAACCAGTGCTAGACGGTTCGTGACCGCTAAATTATCTTACTTGGCATGATGGAAGACCTCCGATAGGTCTGAAACTACTCGGTACCTACAAAATTGATACTTGAGTTAAGCCGCTATTAAAATAGACTTCTATTAAGGGCTGATTAAGACCGTCTACTATATAAGATACTTTTAGTCTTCCATTGTGACTCCCTTGTTTTGTGGCAACGATTAAATAATAGCTGAATATTTAATACAATATATAAAATAAAAAATTTATTATAATTTTGTATGTTCTATTGTAGTCACAGAAATAATTATATTATTTTTAGTGCATTTTTTTTTATTCTTCACATTTATTTTTGGAAAATTAATACATTTAATATATACTTTCTTATACAGTTGTGAAAATACCAACATCAAAATATTTATATCACTACCCCGTTGACAGTATGTGCGGTTTGAGAGAGGATATCCGTATTTTAGCTGACCCGTACGCTAGAAGTGGCACTTACTTGTCCTAACTGTCCTATATCCGATGGAATGTTTGATCCTTTTAGCTTCAGAGTACTTCTAGTGTGACGGATTACGCACAGATCTAAAACATCAGGATTTCGTGTGCTATTTTATAAAAGGTAAAAAATGTTTTTAATATTCAAAATATTTATTCACTTCTTTGTACATGTTGTCTGAATTTTAGGATTATTTTGTTACATACAAGATATGTTGGATATGGATTATTAGTTGTCCTAATGTCCTATATCGACTGCAATGTTTGATCCTTTTAGCTTATGAGACTTGTGTGAATGGATTTTTTCACAATGATCAAAATACACATTTAAGTTGCAAAAGATATTTATAAATTAAAGCTGAAATGTAGCTTTTTAATATTTATAAAAATTATTATTTTTAGAATATTGTATTAATTTAACTGTTGAATTTTAGACTTAACAATAATAGATAGTTGATTATATGTTACTATAGGTGTGTGTAATGTTTTATTCTTATTCAATGTGTTAAACTTAATTTTAAATGTTAGCATTTTTTCATTAATACAATGTTTTATGGTCTAATTAATTACCTTTTTATTTAAAGATTACAAGAAACTAAAACTAAATTTCAGCTTTAAATATCACCTGTAGTCACATAAAAAAATAAATATATTAAATAATTAATTAAAATTATGATGAAATTAGCCAAGAAGAACTTGGGAGCATGGACGTCCTATCAGTTAGAATATGTTTGTCCTTAATGGTCGTTTCTAATTAATCTTCACTCTACATACCTCAATTTAAATGTTGATCTAGTCAATCTCTAATGAATAGGCCTACTTAAGCCGCTATGTCCACAGGATAACAATAATAAAAGATGTGATGATATATTAATTAATTAAAATGCCTGTATTAAATGCTTTTATAAAATTCAAAAACAAATGAATGATTTTTATATATGATTAATGTCGAAACCACAAAACAAACAAAACTTGCCACATCAGCCGTTATGTTTTGTGTTTTGCGAGACTAACGAACAACGTTTAGTTTAAAAGACATAGTTGTCCTTTTTTATACACTTAATATAATTACATATAATTCTTTGAGAAACGTGATAAATTGATCTGAATAAAAGAGACTTTAAATCGATCGATATAAATATTATTAAGAGTCATGTCTTATAATAAAACGAAAAATGCCATAACATTTAACTCTACTATAGGTGAGAAGATCACCCAACGCGCATAATAAACAAGTAACTTGTTCATATGAATAAATTTAATAATATAAGTAAATATTTTAAATAACATCTTCTAGATAAAAAGAGATAAAAAAAAAAAAACTGTATTAAAAAAACCCTGAACATCTTTTTAACAAACTGATAGACACAGAATGACATCCTGGTTTTGTACATTTTTACAAGAAGAATATTTTAAAACTAGATGTTTTTTCATACAGTCTTTCAGGATATTGCAGATGCCTGCACTTGTATTACATACATTATGTAATGTAAATTTATAATATATTTAAAACAAGTTTAAGACTATGCGATTACAAAAAAATATTCAATTTCGTTATTAACAAAATAATTTGAAAAAACTTTCTTTTGTACATTTATTAAACTTTAATGTATGAAATAATTACTGCTTAAAAGTTATTGAAAGTACTTAAATACATTATGTTTTGAGATTTTAACATTTACAGTATTTTTCGTAACAAACAACTTTATTTTACATTTTCGTAAATTTGACAAAATAGACAAATATAAAATATTGCCTTTCATTACCTTTAAGTCTCTTGATTAACATATACATACTTACAGCCTACCTTTAAATGTTGACTTGCATTTGACTACAGCAAATTGTGACTCTATTAATAAAATAAAACTTAGCATTTATTGTGAATGACGATCAATTTTCTTTTTTGGCATACGCAGGCAGACGAGCAGTCGGGCCACCTGATGGGAAGTGGTCACCGACGCCCACCGTGCCACGCTGCCTACCGTGAGACATAGGGTGTTAAGTCTCGTTTACCTAGTAAATACGCTGGCTACGGTGCCCTTCAAACCGAAACACAGCAGTGTTTTTACACTACTGCTTCGCAGTAGGAATAGGCACCGCGGTGTACCCACCTATACGGTCTCCTGTAAAAAGGGGCCCTACCACCGGTAAATGAGGTAAATAAAAAACACCATTGCAATAAGATGGAGAAAAAACTGTTATCCGAGTGAACTTTCATTATAATTGCAAAATTTATTGGTATACACCACTAAAAAATGTACAGAATATTTAGAATAAGAGTTGACCGTAATTAGAAAACAACGTAAATACACAATGGATTGTTTTGTATTCTTTCGGTCACGCAAAACCTCACAATTTACGGATTCAATCAATGAAAAGCTATTTCTGTACACAAAAATGATTGAAAACCGCATAGCAAACAAAGGTATTTTTTCATCAGTACTAAAAAAAGTTAAAATAGAGACAATGATAAATTTAGAAAGGACCAAGTAATTAATACATTTAAATGGTCTTTCTTTCCATTTATATTATTTTATATACCATGTTATAGTAACATCGAAATTATTAATGCCAAATCCCAAGTAAAATGTTATTTCACCTGCAATTTTGTTAAAACGGGCAGGTTACTGTTATTTTACGTAGGGTTATGTTAATATGGGCTCCGCTCTTATATGTTCCCACTAAGTTTTAATGGGGTTTAGTATATGCAGCTAGGTCTAGATGCGGGAAGCCAAGATACGGCAGAAGCTAGCTTTTGATGCGCCCATGTAAAGGACACCAAATGCCGTAACCAAGGTGTAATCGTGCAGGAAGATACTAAGGCAATATATTTCTTCAAACTTGATACTTATGGGCCATAGCAGCCAATGAGTTCCCTGCTGTGCCGTTTTAAAAATAATAATCCTGGCCGCCAAAGGTCGATTTTTTATTCAATATGGAAGCATTACACTTTCTTATTGATTGTCAAATAATCTACCACCGGATCGGATATGGAAGCCTCTGACCTGAGAAGAACTGGCGTAAGAAAATCAGAGGGACTTTTTTTTTCCTTTTTCTTCAATAAATTTTTCAAAATTTTTACATGAAACCTTACACTAACTACTTTGAAATAGCCTGGAGCGAACATTTCATTACCAGGGTGTGTTATCTATCAAGTAGTCATTACAACAATAATATGCTTATACACACAAACGTTCCTTAACAACTTTTAAATTTATTTACATATAAAAGCTGAACGTTTTCTGGTATTTTATTGTAGAAGAGTATACATTGTCCCATGAACGATTTCATTGTTCTCCGGAGTCTAGTTTTTGGAAGAACATAATTATGCATATTCCTAGTATTTATATTTTGTGTGTCACAATGTTTTACAAAATCATTGTTATGTTTATGAACATACATAATATTTTCAAATATGTATTGAGAAAAAACATTGATTACATTGATTTCTGTAAACATTTTTCTGAGCGAGTCTTTGGGGCCCAGGGCTGCTCGAATCGCTCTTTTTTGAATTATAAAAATAGTATTAATATCGGCCGCGTTTCCCCACAGTAAAATGGCATAAGACATTATACTGTGAAAATAACTAAAATATACTAAACAGGCTGTCTCAACATCGGTTAGTTGTCTAATTTTTTTTACTGCATAAGCCGCTGAGCTAAGTTTACTCAACAGTCTATGAATATGAGGGCCCCATTACAGTTTAGAATCTATTGTGATGCTGAGAATACAGTGCACATACGTGGTCTAGCGCTTCTCCATCTACTGACCACATCACACCCAGCTTTGAGGTATATTAGGAGTCACTAAACCTTATACATTTAGTTTTTATTTTGTTAAACGTTAAATTATTTGCACTAAACCAGTATTTTACTTTAGAGATATTATTTACATCGTCATTTTTTTCTAAAATTAAAGAAGTTTCATCAGCAAATAATACAATCTAGTTATTGATCTCAACCTGGTGTGGTAGGTCATTAATAAAGACCAGGAACCTCCATACCTACCTGCGCCCCGGGATATCTCTTGCCGTTCACGTCAACTCTCTGAGTTCGATGGCTCAAGTACAAAGTCAGAAGGTCAAGTGCGACATTTTTGATTACAAAGTGGCTTAATTTCCTGACCAAAGTATCATGCTCTACACAGTCAAATACTTTGGTTATGGTTACACAGTCAAAGTCACAGAAAACACCTAAAGCATCGTGTGAACCTTCCCATGCCTCAAATATAGTCTTAATAAGATGAGCACCTGCATCAGTTGTAGAACGACCCCGTGTAAAACCATACTGTTTGTTATTTAGCATATTATGATAATTAAATTGTATTTGCAATTGGTTACGAATTATTTTCTCGAAAATTTTACTTAGCGCAGGCAGTATACTAATAGGTCGAAAGTTATTGGAGTCTGTAGTACTGCCTGATTTTAATACCGGAATAATTTTACTGCGCTTGATAAGGTCAGGAAATTTACCACATGTAATACAATCATTAAAAATAACTGCAAGACAAAGTGATATAACATTAATAATAGAATTTATCACCTTAACCGAGATCCCCCAGATCTACAGTATTTTTAATGTCCAGAGATTTAAAAGCGGACACACTGTCTTTATCGCTTTCATTACTAAAATAGAAATTATTTTTACATTCTTTGATATTTTCTTTTAATAAGGACTCTGCAACAGTTGGAGAAGAAGCAAGTGACTTGGTGGTAGAGACAGATATGTCTGAAAAAAAAATTTAAAAGAAGATACAAGATCTTCATTAGAATTTATTTTACTATTATTAACATTTAGCCGAATTTCAAAGTTCTTGGTTACAGCCCTTTCTGTTTCACCAATAATTATTTTCCAAGTCATTTTTACTATGTCCGAGTCAAATTAATTTTTTTTTTTGAAGAGTGACTTCGCTGTCCAGCACACTTTTCTGAATGTTTTGGAGTATACATTAACATATGACACAAAGGATTGATTGTGATAGAAAGTATTTTAACTTAATAGTTCATATAATCTTTGTCTGCTCTTATGTATTCCAACTGTTGCATTCACTAAAAGCTGCAGATCCTTTTGATTTGGCTGTTTTAGAAGTAAATATACTCATAAATTCAGTTGTTATTAATTTTAATAATTTACTATATAGTATATCCGGCTTACTATTATAATGCAGATAACTAATTTTATTTATTATATTACTTCTAAACTTCTCAATACGTTTCCTATACATAGGAATAACCATTTTTTTTGCACAATATTTTTGTGAGATCTATTTTCAGAAACAAAAGAAGCTAATTGTCCACAATGATCAGATGATAACATATTAATGATGAATTTATTAAATGAGATACAATTTGTAAATATGTTATCTATACATGTTGCCGATGAGGTAGTTATTCTTGTTGCTTCAAGAAATAAGTTTAAAAGGTTATATGTATTTTACAATGATCTGAATCTAATAGTGGTGGTTGAACTATCTAGTAAATTTATGTTAAAATCACCACAGACTACTATATTTTTATTAGATTCAGATGGTTTTATTAAAATTTGTTCCGATTAATTTCAAAGATTCACTAAAAGCGCAATCCTTGGATTTGACTGTTTAAAGTAAAATACTCATGAAGTGCTCAGCTTTATAGCTATTTAATAATTTACTATATATGAGATCGGCTCACTATATTAGAAACTAATTTTTTTATATTTTAACTTCAAAGTTTCTTACAGAATAACATTATTTTGAGCCAGCTAAATTTTGTGGATCTCTGTTAGAACAAAACGCTAATGTCACAGACTCAGATGATAACATATCAATGATGAATTTATAAATGAATACAATTTGTAAATATTTCATATACAGTGTTCCTGATAGTGATATTCATGTTGCTCAAATACAGTTTGGTGATATCTATATTACAATGATCTAATCAATAGTGTGTCTGAACTTCTAGTATTTAATCACCACAGACTACTATTTTTTCTTAGATGCAGATGGTTATATGCTAAATATTGTTACTCATACCCCATCTGTAGATTCCACTAGTCACTGGGAAGAAGATCAGGCATACAATTATGAATGCTTCAAGCTCTGCACAGGCTATTATCACTAGTGTTAGCTGAGAGTCAACTATAGCAGACACTTTTTATATTCAATTTCTCTTCAAACTTATTACTTCAGAAGCTTTTCTCTGTGGACTTTCAACCTGTACATCAAGGTAAAATAATCTGTTTCTTATTAGTGTCTTGTATGATATCATGTTTACAGAATCTATATTACAATTCTTAAAAGTCAACTTAGTCTTACAACGATATTTTGTTAGGCTCACAGATTTTATAAATAATTATCTTATACATTGCTTTTTTTGCTTCTTTAAATACTTATCTAAAACATTTACATAAACAGGTATTTTTTAATCATTATGAAAAAGAAAAATTGCAAAGAGCAGAAAGAAAAGAAATAAAAAAGGAAGAACTTGACATAACTTAAGTAAGCCTTGGGAACATTTACGAAGCTAATGCTCAGTTTTATTGTGTGGCGTCCATCAGCGATAACATTAAGCTACGTGAAAATGTTTGCGACTGGAAATCTCGACGAGATTTTTTTTTCTCAAGGGTATATTTAAGGCATAATGGTTTCAAGATATTTAAATAATTGGGTACTTAGTGATTTCTTTTTAAATTTTATTCCTTCTACACGAGCTCCATAGTACATGCCACACGAAAATTATTATTATTTCTCTCTTGAATGCTTTTTGTAATATTTTATCCTATTAAAGTAAGCCAGCTTAGTGATGTTATTAGAATTTATGTTAACAGAAACTTAATATTTATTGTTACAAGTATTTTTACTTAGATGACATTTTCATTTTATATAATAAATTCATGTATATCTACTTATATACTATTTTATAAAATGATTATTTGACGTACTCCGCAAATTTAATCAATTATTCGCAAAATAAGCTGATTATATAATGCAAGCTTTATTCACGATACTACTCCTCTTTTTTCGCTGCTGCGTATTATAAATCTAATACGTTTTAAGAATTCAAATTGCGATATTTTTGGATACTTAAATACTGAATACTATGAACTATAATTCAATCGTAAAAAAATACAAAACATATATAGAATAATATAATACAGTATAGGCAAGAGTCAATTTTAAAAATTGACATTTTATACGAGTTTAATAACTGATCGCTGATAATAAACTACGCATAATAAATAAACTTAATCGTGTAGTGGTTAAAAGCAATACCATCAATTGTTCCTTGAAAATTTAATAAGCTCTTAAATGATTTTAAATATGAAACAGTATAGGCTTTGTTTCACTTAAGTTAATAAATGCCGCATTAAAATAATGTCGAATTATGTAGTAATCGATAGTTGTTTTGTAAATTACAAGTTGTTGTCGTTGAAGCCATCATTTCCTATCACAATCCCCTTTTTTTAATTTTATAAAATCCGTTCTTAGCTCATCTCTTCTTGACAAAAGAAATATTCATACCAAAGATATCGTGATTAGTAAGTTCCAAAATGTAATCTCCTGTATATATAGAGAAGGATGTTTGCAGAAACTTTGTAAAGAATCTAAAAAGCTGATTTAAGACAGCGACTAACGCTAAAAAATTTCTATCATCCCTAAAAACTGTTGACCTCCCATTTTATGAAGGTGGTGCTTCGGCCCCGCTCGAGGCGCCGCCACTTACTCTGCTCTAACCATATTCATGTATACATAATTATTTATTAATAAATTATAAAAATAAACAAAACAAATGGAATAGAATTAAGAATTTCACAAAAGTTATTAGTATACAATCCAAAAAATCAAATATATAATTTCCTATAGCTGATAAGTGACAATGTTTGTATTTAAATTAACAGCAATAACAATAAGCTGCGCTTCTCTCATCAATCAACTTTCTTCGATAAGCATATATGTTTTTCGTAATAAATAATACATTTATACGGATTTAATCGATTCTAATTACTCTATGATTATTTTGAAATTCGTTTCCATGATCAGGGACTGACTCAAATACTACGCGTAAAAGTAGATCCGGACCGAACCACCTCCGTGGTCTGGCGGTATTGGCCCTTGCTTTATAAATCGGCCGTAGGTTCGAATCTCGCGTTCAAACAACAATGTGTTATGTCTCTAGAGGCCTATGTCCAGCAGTGGACAAACAAAGTAGATGCGACTATTGACCATTATTAAATTATTGGATCCAAATCCTGTAAGATGCTGTAGTCTGTGTATGCAACACAGATTACAGCATCTAAATGTCTTACTTGTTATCTTCGCCTGTTTAGATGCTTTAGTCAAATAAAATGACAATAACACTTTAAGTCATTCAATATTTCGGAAACAAAAAAGTACTGTTACGGCGCCTCCCATGACCATCATGTAAAGTTAGCTAATATTAGTAAATTTCAGTGACTACGACTGACAAGCCTGTGAGGAAGTTCCAGATCTTTCGGAAAAAAACCTTTCTATTTTTTGCAAGTCGGTCAAAAATTATAGAAAATTATTGATATTGCAACAAATAATTTTCGGATCAAAGTATTTTTTATGAGCTATAATTTACCTGACTAAGATTTAAAACTTTTTTTTTTATGGCATACGCAGGCAGACGAGCGGTCGGGCCACCTGATGGGAAGTGGTCACCGACACCCATAGACGTTGACAATACTAGTGGTATCGCCGACGCGCTGCCTACCGTGAGACATGGGGTGTTCAGTCTTGTTTACCCAGTAAATACGCTGGCTACGGTGCCCTTCAAACCGGAACTCAGCAGTGTTTTCACGCTACTGCTTCGCGGCTGAAATAGGCACCGCGATGGTACCCACCCAGACGGTCTCCTGTAAACAGGGGACCTACCACCGGTGTAACTCAACGAGAGGCGCACACACTACGATGACCATTACGACACCGCGACTAGATAAAATTTTGACGAACGACCAATCGGCTATTAATTCTCTAGATATTTAGCCAGCCACCATAGCTGCTGCCATTGGCCATAGCACCTCAATAAAGTACTGGTAGCAGCAGTAAAGGACAAATGTCGTTAGTCATCACGGGACAATTGGTTAAAGACCTTAGATATCAGATATTGGCCAACATGATACGTTAACGATCACGTTCTTTGTAAGGCTATTGAAACTCATTGATGAAGTTATGGAGCGTACCCTTCAGGCGTTACAGCAATTTTGCTATAAAAACTATGCCATCGGCAAATCAAACGTGGGTAATGTATTTTCCAGTGATGCTCTTTGTCCTTTTTAGTCCATAAGCGTAAAACAACCTTCCAATGTATGTACTTTTGGGTAACGTTACCCCGTATTTCACACCTCTGTAGGTGGAAAAACTTCGTTCAACTGGACTGTAGCCGTTGTCCACAAGCTGTAAGCTTTCGAAGTTTAGGATATGCGCACAAGACGGACACAGTGTGGAGATTATCAGACGAAACCTTTCTAGTCTAATTTTAAGTTTTAATGTGTATCACTGTAACATAAAAACGGACGAAAGGCTGGAAAATAGCATTTATATAAAGGAAAAACATAAGAATAGACAATAATCAAAGATTCTTGAAGTGAAATTTCTTCATCGGGGTTGAAAAAAAATTGTTGGGGTTGAAAACTAAATTTTGTGGTATGTACAATATATATCGTATTTTTGGGGTGTAAGGGGATCCTCACAACATCTAAGTAACCCAAAACCTCACCTTCGTGGTGCACCCTGACAAGCAACAACAGGCTCTGGCGAACCACCCACCACCCATTGGACCAGCGTGGTGGGTATCGGTCCAAAACCCCAAATGATGAGACGAAAACGCCCAGCCCCAGTTCCCGGTAGCCTTGCTATTCCTGGCCAAGGCAGCAGCCACGTAACAGGGGCGGGGGTGCTAAGAATCCTGGGAATTACGTAGGCCGCCACAACAAGACCACGCGACGCCCACAACGGACGCACGCTCGCTAGATTCTCATTTGGCCCAACTGGAAGAGGAACTGGGGTGCATAAGATGGCACGTTTTGGGATTGGTGAAGTCCGTAGAGGGCGAGGATACTCTAACCTAAGTCAGGCCATCTTCTGTACTTCAGGCAGTAGGAAATCTCACAGGGTGGAGTCAGGTTCCTTGTCAATAAATCCCTCATTGACAATGTGATTGATATCCGGTGTCGGCGAGGTTGCGTACCTTGTGATAAAGCTAACCAATAGTACAGCCTGAAAATTATCCAAGTGCGCACCAACGTCATCATCCGGACGATGATGTCGAAGATATGCGAGGACATCTCAAGAGCCTTACATACCACCACCAAGGCTCACTTCAACGTTGTCATGGGGATTACAACCCAAAGTAGGAGTACAGGCGTACGCGAATCGATGCTGGGATCATGTGCAGGGCAGAAATCATAGGGGCAAATGCTCGTCAATTTCCTCGAGCAGAGGGGCTGTTCTTAATGAACTCGTTCTTTGAAACAGCCCCAAAAATGGACGTGGAGACCCCGATACTATACAAAATGAGATAGACTTCATTATATCGGACAAAGCGCATATTCAGGGATGTCTCAGGTGATCACAGGTTCAAGACCGGAAGTGATCACCGACTGAAGCACCCTGAATATAGATTTGAAGCGAACGGTCCCGATTGATGAAGTCTACGCTCCAACTAATCTGCTCCAACCTATCATTGATCCTGGCCATTTCAGACCAATCTGGAAATCGATTTGCTGCTTGGAAATACAATCGACGTGGACGAGAACTCGATCGAGTGGTAGAAATTCTTCGGGACGAGGTGCAAAACTCTGCGGTAGCCGACGTACGGGCAAAAGTCTAAACTTTCGGGAGAAACACTAGATCTCATGGCTAAGCGACGAATGATCAACCGTCACTTCGTTAGAACAGCGGGTTCTTAACAAGACCATCTCAAGCTGGTAAGGCGCGACCTCCGTCACTCCAATGACGCTCTCAATACAGAGGCTATTGAGCAAACCAGGGGTCCAAAGTCTTCGTACAACGCGGAAGAAGCCATCTAACAAGTTGACCAAAGAGAACGGAAAGTCGTCGCTTCTAGACAGAGAGTTCTCTCGGAGGTTGAAAGCTTTCACAGCCAGTTATACGCGTCGCATTCAGCACCAGAGCCGGATGAGGAAGGTTCTCGAGCCACTCTTACCCGCCATGTCGGAGGATCTTCGAAATCGCCTAGACGAAATCGAGGGCTCTTGACTTCAAAATGAAAGCCCGGGAGAGGTCAGGTCGACGCAGATACTGAAGGCCGCCGGTAAGCCGGTGCTGAAAAGACTCCGCCGTCTATTTAACTCTGCCCTTCTCTCGGGAGAACTCCTGAGGCATGGCATAGGGGGTTTGGTCGTATTGTTCTTCAAAAAGGTGAGTAAAACCCTTTTGAAGAACTATCGGTAATATCGCTCCCTGAGTCATGTCTATAAGTTGTTTTCGAGGTCATCTCAATCGTCTTGCACGAAAACTCGACGAAGCGCAGCCTCGAGAACAGGCCGGGTTTCGGAGGGTTACAGCACCATAGACCACACATCCATACAGTGAGGCAGGTTATCGAAGACACATGGTTAACCAGCCCTGTGCTGTCCATTTGTGGACTATGAGAGGCTTTGACTCCATCGAGACCTGGTCTTTCCTCGAGTCCTTACAGCGGTGCCAATTGATTGGCGATATATCGAGATGCTAGAGATGTCTCTACAACGCCGCCACTATGTCTGTCGTGGTCCAAAGTGGGCAGACTGAGCCTATCCCCTGCACCGCAGTGTGAGACAAAGGAGACGTCATGTCTCCGAAATTGTTCTCCGCCGCGGCGAGGGACATGTTCAGGACGCTCAACTGGGAAGGACACGGCATAAATGTGAACGGCAGTACATCTCACATCTTCGATTTGCGGACGATATCGTCATCATGGCTGAGACCGCTAAGGGACCTGCAAAAAATGGTGCAAAGCCTGGCTGAGTCTTCTGCGCATCGGTCTCCGGATGAACTTGGGTAAAACCAAGGTCATGTTTAACGACACGTTGATCCGGGACCGATCACAATTGAAAGCACCTCCCTCGAGTTGTTTCGGGTACGTTTACCTAGGGCAAACGCTCCAACTAGAGTGAAACAACTTTGAGGGGTAACAGAAGGATTCGGCTGGGCTGGGCGGCTTTTCATAAGCTTCGTCGAGTTTTCTCGTCACCTATCACAAAGCCTCAAATCGAAAGTCTTCGATCAGTGCGTCCTACCGTTTTGACCTACGATTGCCGAGACTTGGACACTTACGGTTCGACTGGTCCACAAATTTAAAGATCGCTCAGCGAGCTATGGAAGGCTATGCTCGGGTATCTCTGAAGGACGCATCAGAAATGACGTGATCCGACAGAGAACCAAAATCACCGACATAGCCACCGGATTAAATGGCTGAAGTGGCGATGGGCCGTCATATAAGCCACCAGAACTGACGACCGCTGGGTCGAAAAGTTCTGGAGTGGAGACCGAGGCTCGGCAGAGCACGAGTGTAGGACGCCCTGCGGCAAGATGGGTGACGACATTCGCAAAGTGGCCGGTGTGGGCTTGATGAGAATAGCCGAAGATCGGATGCGGTGGCGTGCATTAGAGGAGGCCTATGTCCAGCGGTGGACGAGCACAGGCTGATGATGATGATATCGTATTTCAGTTACCTAAGCCATTAATAACACAAATATATAGTAACGACATCAGATGATAGTAATAATTCTATTACAATTAATAAAATTCTATTTTAATCTTTGTAGTAATCAGCTAAAATGAAATAAAAGTAGAATTTGTACTTATAGTCATGATAATAAAAAGCCTTTTATTAAACTTTTCTAATTTAACTTTATTCAATTTATGTAACGTTGCATATAGTGAATTATTTTTTGAAAAATAACGTCATAAAGAAGTTTCACTTCTTAAGAGTGTACGCTAGTACACGCACACATTTTTTTTCTATTATACTATGCACACATCCAACAATTACATTTTTATATCATATTACAATATTTGTTTACGAGACAAGAGTTTATACTATCATTATATAAATAGATTTAAGTTTTAAAATAACTTTAAATGATTAGCTTAATATTATGTCACTGCCATATTACAATGTACACAAAATCAGATATTTTTTTCTTGTAATACAAATTTAATAACATTAACAAAGAAACTGTTTGTGTTTTTATATAACACTTTAAGGAACTTAAACTTTATTAATCAATAAATTTGAAAACGTTGTAGGATGTCAGGGTCTTTAAATTTACTGATGTCTAATTCATTTTTAGAATGCCGTTTACCCTTTGAGTTGTGGAGGTCACATGCCAGTCGCGCGTAAAAACTAATATTCAGGTAAATTGGATAGATTTAATAGACCATGACTTGGGAAAATGACTAGGTGAAAGAAGAAGACCGGAAATGTTCAGCGTGGAGGGTTTTAACAGAAAATTGAATCAACAATTTCACCAATTACCCCCGCAGATGCTGTACATGCTAATTTCTGTAAACAACAATGGAAATAAAATTACGTTAAATGTGGCAGGAGGATTTAAAAAAATTTTTTTTATTGTTTTTTAAGGTAAGAAAACCTTAGTAATATGTTTATAACAAAACTTATATTCTAATGTAAATAGTAAAGTTTAGTAAATTTTCGTAAATTAAAATTATGGTGTTAACTCGTTTTTAGCATTAGCACAAACCTAAGAGGTTTTTTTTTATGTTATCTTATTAAACTCTCTGTAATCTATGTTTATTTAAAAATAATTAATACTAAAATTACAATCTACCTTTTATCTAACTTGCCTTATGGCATTAAGCCTGCCAATCTAAATTTTTAACTGCGCAAAAAGAATAAATAAATCACTTATTACTATTTAAACAAGAATTGGAATGAATAGACTGGTCGAAGTGTGACCGTCTTATACAGTCCCCCACGGCAGTGCTCAGGGCAGCAGCAAAAATAAACAGCCAAATAACGTAAGCAACAAAGTAAAGCCCATTTACTTAAAGCCAGGAAAACATAGATTGGACCATATACATATATTATTGAAATTGTTTACTTATTAAAGTGAATTATGTACGATAAATGCTAATAGATAGGAACATAATTGTCATTAATAATAATCGTCTTCAAAAACTACTATTCCACATTTTCAATTTAGTTTTTGTGTTCAATTCACTTACATGTTATATTCAACAACTATTATTTTATTTAAATAGAAATTTTTCTTTTAGCTTTCATAAAGTAATACTTTACTATATCAAATTAATGTCACGACATTATGGTAGGTTGGTTGGAGATGTATGAAAAATAAATATAGTTAAATAGCGCCATCAACCTTTACATTACACGGGTCCACTGAAAATCATAATTTCTTGATTCTCTTGTCTTTGTGATCTAAGCTGAGTGGATGCCAATTTGGTACACAAGCCATATATGTTTTTTTTTTCTTTACTTTACTTTTAAGTTTTCTGTGCCAAATAAATGTTTTCCTTACTTTCTTTCTAGTTGATTTTTTTTACTTGCATATCTAAAGTAAAGTTAAAATTTGCAAAATGAAACAAGGTTTATTATTTAATATATTTTTACTTGTATATTTAATATGTGCACATTTAACAAGTAGCCTATGTATATAATATTTATAGTTATACTTACAGCAACAGTTACGATTAATACAGTAGAAAGATATTGGTTATTTATCGTTGATTTATTTAACAAATTTTGCATATAAATTGTACAAATAAAGTACCTAACAATGCTTACTAATAAAATACTTACCACCTTGTGTTATAGAACTTATTTTTATAAAATGAATGTGATAAAATAACCAGGATTAACTAAAATATTATGAGACATGGTGATAAACATATTAAAAACTCATAATTTTTTTTAGGGAAAAAAACAATGTAAGCTTATTGACAATTAAATCTATTTACCTATAAGGATTACAAAGGTTTACAGTTATAAACGCTAATTAATATTTACATATGTTTGAGAATCAACTTTATTCTACAACTTTTTTAGTCTAATAACGAAGTTTTACATACTGTTCTTAATACTAAATAATTTTAATCTGGAAGCACACAGAAATATGGATTTTTTTTGTAATAAATTGTCGTGATCTTTTTTTTTATTTCTGTAAAGAAAACTTTTTATTCTATATTATATATGTATACTCATATGATAAATCACTGAAACTAAATATTATCAAGAAAGTAATTACGAAAACGGTTAACAAGCATTAGATTGCATTAACATTTTTTCCTTTTTATTGTCCCCAAAGCCACTCGAAGTTCATTTTTTTTAATAAAATTCAGTTTTTTTCCCAGAACATGAATGCTAACAAATTTGGAAAAAAAAGCCTTGCATAATTTCATTACATTTTTTTTTTATTTTAGTCTCTTGTGAAAAGATTTAGAAAAGCCCTTTTAACAAAATAATTTTCTGAATTGCATTTTTATTAATTATCAAACATCTTACATCTTATTCGGTACCATTTCGATCGATCGTTGACAATAAATAATTTACATTTTTCTGCACATCCAACGTTAAAACCATTTATTTCCGACTCTTTTAAAATACAATGGTCCATAATATTTCTACCTTATTTCGGATATGTTTGCTTTGTTTATTTAGTACACAAATTTACAATAAAAGCATCGGTTTTCATTCTAGACGACGTTCATGTTATTGGAGTACATGATCCCTCGAAACATTTAAGACCAGGTTCACATGTTCCTCTAAATCCTCCACAATCTTCACCGAGCGTCCTCGCGCATACTTTGCAGCATCTGGGAATACAATATGCGATAAAAAAAGTAGCTCGCTGATTTTAATTTACCGGTTGTCCTTTTTCGAAAAAGTGGTATCGTGTTTGGCATCCAATAACCAAGTGTAAACCTTTTATTTTTATTGAACTAGGAAATTTGAATTCGATGATAAATTTTTTATTAAGAAACTGTTTAGTGTTTGAAGGCACCAAACATTTTGAGATTTTGAAGTGTCTGCATCATATACGAAATCATTTGTTTACATGTTAATAAGAATAAGTATTCAATGCATTAGCTTTACCTGCAAGGGTCCCAAACAACTATCCCAAGCCCTGGACAACCACTGGGCTCAAGAATTTCGCACTCCCTGGGATTACAAACACAATCCCACCCATGTGCAACACTTGCTAGCAATATCACAGCAACCATCGCTAACCAACTTTTTCTTTTATGCATGTTGTTATCTGCATTAACTTTAACCAGGGCTAAAGATTTTTACAGGGTATTATAATTTGATCTTTCCAGAGCATTGTATTGCATTATTATGTTCAACAAGCTTTCCTCATTAGGCTGCTAGATCTGAAAACATTTATGCAAAGTTAGTTTATGGTAAAGAATAAAAAAGCTTAATGGAAATAAATGCATTAAGACAAAACCAAAAATTATTTAATTTTCGCATATTGTGTAATATCTAGTAAAACTTAATAATCATAGTTGCCCAAAAAATGCGTAGCATTGCTCAAAACATGTTTAAAGAGGGATATTCGTCGTTAATCTTTTTCTTTTATTTTTTTTTTAATTTATTTAAACTTCACGCACTTGAATAAAGGCAGCCTAAATGCCGTTGGCATTTTCTACTAGTCAACCAAGGCATATTTACATAATTTACAAAAGACATAGTTCAATAAAAACTTGCTCAAATTTTGCTAATTGATTCTTGAGATTAGGTGGAAAAAAATAATTCTTATAAATTAAAAATATTATATTTATATTGAGTTTAATTTAAATATAATAATATTTCTGGGTGAGTGATGGCGATCTACGTGATTACTTAATGTATACGTCGACATATGAAGAAAAGGCTCTTCTGCTAGAATATTTTCCCGTTTATTATCCTGCTCTAATCTGTACACGGACGCACCAGTAGACTCTTAAGATAATTAACCTATTTTATATTTTTCCGTATCTCAATGAAGAGCAATACCAATTTTCCTACTTTCATCAAAAATATTGTGAAATTAAGGTTATGTGTTAGTTAAGCTATGTAAAAGTTAAGATATGTATAACCAGTTGTTCCATTTTGGAATTGCTATTAGGAAACATCTATACTAATGTTAATGTGTCCTCCTAAAGAAACAAACATGTTTTATAAAACTTTCTTGATTTCTTTTTATTTCCACGTAGCCGCACATAAAGTTTTTTGTTGTTAACGAAATATTTTCATTGATGATTAGCTGTACTAAAATTGTATACATGTATGTGCCGGATAATAGTGAACAAAACGACATTTTTGTATCAGTTATTACTCTTTTCTAATTTAATTCAAAAATACTTATTGTTGGAAGAGTTGTTAAATCAAACTTAATCAAAGGACGTGCATTTCGATCGAATATATCTTTGCATTTTAAAAACTTCTTTACAAAATCTACCACAGTATCACATTTTTTTATTTATCAATTAAGTCAACTTTTTCAGGGAATTTTTGGGCATAAAATAGTAGGTTGTCTGCATAAAGATGAAACGCACATTGAATCTTCCACCTAGTCATTTTTCGGTCGGCTTCTTATCCTTCCAGATTTACCTGAATAACAGTTTTCACGCAAAGCGACTGTAATCTGACATCCCCAACCTGCATTACAGGGGTAAGCTGCATTATAAGGATGAATTATTTGTCCTCAACTTGGGAAGCTCTGATATCCTTTAACGACTGGTAAACATGGCCATGACAACTGGGACCAACTTCTTTCATGCTCATTTGACGCATGGATTATTTTTCCTTTTGGACAGTTAGGTGATCGGATATTGTCCTAAACAACAAAAAAAACGATAAATCAAGTTTTTTTCCCACCAAATTTGAGCCCATGACGTGCGGTTTATACAGCAAAGGCCAATACCGCCAAGCCACGGAAGTCGTTGGCGGCCACGGATGAAACACATATTTAATATAGCAGGAATAAGGATTTATGGACATAGAATAGAAATCTGTGAGTGAAGGATACTGCTTCAAAGAGCACCAGAATTAAGATTAAGTAGGGCGATGTTGATTTATCAATAATAATCGACTCCTGGCCCACTGGAAGATATAAAGAAAATCATACCAGTGCTTCATCGGATAACAAGATATCATTTAAAGTTTTGTTGTCGTTTTATTCATTCGGTCATGCAGTGGCTTTTATTAGTTTTTTTTCTTTTAATCTATTGAACTGCTTATTTACAGGTTAATAAATAAAAAATAAACTATACGGTATAAAGAAGTTACTTAAATAAAAAAAAAGTAGCAAGAAACTGAATCCTGATGCAGTTTCGGTAATTAAATTGGATTTTATGTGTACTTTACAATAATATACATTTGAAAAAAAAAAGTACTGCATGCGGTAAACATTTTATTGTAAGTATTCTTAAAATACACTTTAAAGTGTGAAACTTTTTTGGCCATAAAATGACATTTCTTTCGTCGAATAATGTAACTAAGTAAAATTTAGACACATGAAAATATCCTTTACATTGTTGCTTTTATATTAGACTTTATACTTCGTAATTGGAAACTTATGACCCGTATTTGTACGTCTGTCACCGTAACGTACTCGTCAAATAAGACCATTTGAAACATTTAAGATACTAATTATTATGATATGATATGCTATAAATTGTGATATTGTGTGGTGTGATACTGGAATTAAATAAATGGATTTTTTATATATTTATTTATTTAGCTTCGTAAGCCAGACATTAATTTTTTCATAAATTGATCTCTAATTTACATTTTTATTTAACTCTCATACTCATAACATTTTTGTGATAAGTATTTTATATTATAACCGTAACCGTAACTGTGAATTATTATTTGCAGATAGTCATCTACTTTAAGAATATTTTTTAAGGTTAAACCACTATATAAATTATTAATTATATTTATTATAATTATATTATGGCCGCCAAGTGGATTACAACTTTGGCGGTTAATCTAAATTAAACTAAAGATTATCTATCTACAAATGAGATACACTATAATAGCATAAGTGTAACACACTCTTCCTCCCTTTTTATTCTCGCAATCTTATGAATTGGAAAATCAACATGACTGGGGAAAAGATGAGGCACGGGACCGATTTTTTTTCGGGTTATTTATTCTTTGGGTGATCGGCCCAAATTGCCCTAACCAACTAGGAAACAACAATAAAATATGTTGAGTCCCCGCAGGATTTGAACCCACGACCTCCGGTTTCTAAAGCACACGCCTATACCACGAGGCTACGGAGGCAGTCATTCAAGTCAGTCGATGCATTTAATAAGTACATAGTTTACCTGATAGAAAGGAAAGGTGGTTCTAGAACGTACATATGCCTAGGAAGAAGTGACGGAAATACCTGATATGGTAGTAGATTGCCAGCCATCAAAATAGTTTGAGTGTACTTAAAAAACTAGTCGGAGCGCTTGGACTTATGAGACGTTGATAAAAAATTGTTCATCAAAATATATATGTAAAAAGGTAAAAAAAAATGTGTATCATCAAACTGTCAATGTGTTATTTAAAGCTATACTCTAATTGTTTAAAAAATATACCCTAAAATTGAATATATTTAATATTGAAGAAATAGGTCGTTTAAAATTACAATATCATTAGCAGCCTGTGTTAGTCTACTGCTAAACATAGACCTCCCCTTATGCACGCCCTTTCCATAGGGAGTTTTTGGACCGTATCCCACCACGCTGGTATAATGCGGGTTGGTGGTTGGGCCGACTTTTTACATGCTCAGTCGACGCATGGATCATCGCATTACTTTTCAGACATTCGGGTGATCGTCCTTAATTGTCCCAACCAACCAGAAAACAACCATAACACAAAGTTTGCTCTCCGCGGGATTTAAACCCATGACCTCCGGTTTATAAAGCAAGGGACATTATTGCTAGACTACGTTAAACTTGCATTTAATAGACGTAACTAATGTTTAATATTACTAATAACACAGCATCATCTCTAGTCTGAGTATGTTTCGCTTGTCTAATGTACCTTTAACATTTTTTTATTCCTATAAGTAAAAAATGCTTTACCTCTACTCTAATACAATAAACAAATATGAAGGACAGGATACCTATAACTAGTAGTCTACATGCAATCAGCAATATTTTAATCATAAATTCGAAATTGAGTAGGCGAAATGGAGCTTTTAAAACTTTTGCAAAGGGAATAACAAAATTTAGTGTACCGTGTACTCCTTTGTGATTTCATAAAATTCGCTCTCATGTACTCACAGTTTATAAATATATAATACCAATGCAAATGTTTGGCATGTTAAGCACTCATGAAGGTTACAAAGACCCGTTTAATAATGAATGTTTGCGTAACCATGTTGTTGAGTTTAAAAAATCTTTTGTTGCATTTTGTTTACGGGTTGGTTATAAAATGTTTCATTAAGATGTACGCTAAAGTAATGTATACGTTTTATTGCCAAATATCAAGAAAAAAATTCGATAATTCAAAAAAAAATACTTGTTTTTGAATGAGCACATTAAATTCAGACATAGCACATAAAAGATCAGCCATCTACGCAGGAGAAACGCAGGTATTCTCGGATGAAGCGGATAATCGGCTCTACTGGACAGGGCTTACGCACAAGACAGACCTCTTTTAAGGTAAGACAAACAACCAACAACGATAAATTATTTAAGTCCCCGCAGAATCTGACACCCAAATTTGAAACACTATACCTATACCTTAGACAAAGTTTATTCCTCTTGGTACAAGAGCAGACTAAGTAATAACAATAGGTACCATAGATTTAAATAGATCACAGCACTATTGACTCACTATTGGTTTTAAAGAAAGTATGCCATAATAGTTTCCTTCTGTTGTTGTAGTAATGAAAGCCTCACTAGTGCTTTATTAAAGATCTGACGACATGAATACTGTTAAAAAATTTATTAATTGCATTTAATGATATGTAAACTAAGGACTAAATCCGGAGATTTTAAGTTACATAAGAGTAATATGTCTTTTTTAACATATTATTTTTACATTCAAGGGTTTTTCTTCATCATTTATAATTAGTAACAAGAAGTCATTTGTACTTTTGAGAAAACAAAGTTTCTTAAAGTAGATTTACAGTTTTGTTAGTGAAATATACCAAAAATAAATCCGAATTCAAATATTTTTATTCTATTGAATGTAGAATCGGTTCAATTTCTAAATTATTTCTATATATTCTACCGTCGCTGTGAAAAACATGGCTGGTTTCCTTTTTCTTTTTTTTTATCAATCAATCAAATTCTATAACAGTATAACATATTCAAGTCCCTTGTTTTAACCTGGAGTTAAAAGTTCATTATCTGAGGCCGTTCTCATTTAAATAATTATTGGAAATAATACGTACTTAAAATATTACTTTACAGACAGAAACGTTCCTTCACTGCTTGTTAAAATAGCTTGATAGATAATGCTAGATTCTTCTAAGATATTTTCAAATTTTGTTGTGAATTATCAGTTTTCATGCAATTCCGCTATATTTAAGAATAAAAATGGTAATGAGTCAAAAAGATAAAATCACATTTATAGTAAATATTTAGAAGCTTATAGTTTTAACGCAATCCTTAGGCGCAGTATTAAATTACTTGGAAAAAAGATACAAAAACATAAGCATTGCATTAGCAAACGTTAAATTATTTTAAAATAAAGCCAAATATTTTGCTTTAAAGTTTTCTTATAAAAAAAAAACATACGACGCAATGATTACGATCGTAGTTTTATAATAAATTCATAAAAGAATTCGATGCAATCATGCCAAAGTTCTTTTCTTTTTGCAGCTATTTTAACATTGTTTTTTTAATTTTTATATAATTTTGTAGTACTAAAATTGTACATCATCAAACATCAGAAATTTATTTTAGCATTTTTTTTATTTATAGTAAATTAAAAAATACTGCCATATTTCTTTTTAAATCAAAGTTAAAAAGTCAATTTCACTTTTCCGTAACAACTTTCTATTGGCACTTACAATGTTTTCATTGGATACTATAGACTATATAGTGCAGTGATAACACGTTTTTTTTTCGATCGTAACTATCAAGTGACATATTAAAATTTTACTCTAAATAAAGCACTATAGGCGATTTCTATTTGTTTAAGTAACTAAGAAAACTATTTTTGTAAAGAGTAATTTAAAAAATATACCTGATTGCGCGAAGCATTTTTCTTCACGGGGCTCCTTTTAACTGATCACAAAACTAATTCACTACAATGTTATATAATACTAAACCCTTTCGCGTATAAATACGAGTATGATTTTTTTCTGTTTTCAAAAGCGTCTGCACTCTGTCACGTACCGAGTGTTACTGTTTCACGCCGCATCACGGCTCGCCGACGAACTCCCGACTGCGAACGGTGTGAAATGCGCAAGTCACGCGGCGTTGACTTATCCACATACTTCTGTTATTCAAATGGTCATTTGCCAATTTTTTTTTCAGGTATAAGATTTACTGTACTAGCAGACCCTGCTACGCGTTGCTGTGGTTAGATTTCGTAGAATCGTTTGTCAAGAAGAGATCAGCTAATAATGGGTCTTAGCTGATCATTTCTTGGCAAAATAAATATATATATATATATGTACATAGATAAAGTTCTAGCTAATTAAACTCCTGGTTAAAGCATCAGAAAGTTTCCAATGCATTGTGACCTTAAATATTATTTTTATACTAGTAGTTTTTTTTTAATTTACATAGTACTAATTGTATGTAATAATGAAATTAGTTGTTTTACCTTAGTTCACAAAAGTATGCCATCACCACCACCATCAGCCTGTGTTCCTTCCCAAATGCACGCCTCCTCCATCAGGGGGTTAGACTTTCTTTACTATAAGAAATTCATACGTGCTAGGCACATCGTTTAAGTATATATCTTGGCCCAGCCCCCTTTTGTGTGATAAATAATACAACTGTTAAATAGCATGAACATATGGCTAGAGCGCTTCTTAAATATAGGTAAAATAAAACTTTTGCGTGATACACAATGCAAGATGCAATCTAAACGCGTTTCAGGTTTACACGCAAAATTAAGTGACATTGAGTTTGGAGCATGTGTTTTTTTTTCTTGATCATCATGATTCTTGGAAGTTCCAAGAGACCGATTCCATTGATTATTTTTTTTTAGTTTGAAACTCAGTTACTTTAATATGGCAACATTTTTAAGTTAATGTGTTATAAATATCTTCTAAGATTTTTACATTCACTATCTTTATATATAAGAAATATCTCGTTAAATATCATTATATTCAGAAGTTTATTTTAACAAAACCGTAACAATAGCAATTTCCTTAAAAACTATTTTTGTATTTGCTTTGAATATAACTAAGTAAATAGTGAAGTTAATTCTCTGTTTAAAAGGTTATATCACGTAAAGAAAAAATACTTTAAAAAAACTTTTCAATAATCTCTCTTTTCTTTAATAATTTCAAAATATTCCTACAGATAACACACTAGATAAGGCACTTCGTGCAGGAGTGTGCTTCAAATTGATTTTGAAGATAATTTCATTTTCTCGTGAGAGTTATGAGAAAGTCGGAAAGAGCTCTAGTTTTTCTAAGCGCTCCGCTCTGACACGAATACGATGAAGAAAGTTTATTTCCCTCGAGCTCTTGAGGAAATGATGGCCTATTAAATGTTTTTGCATATTCATAGAATGAAACAATTGAATTTTTAAATATTACCCTCTACAGTCGTACTGCTGGGTTACTGTGTTTTTTATATATTAAGTATATAAAAAAGGGAACACATAAAATAAATTAAAACAAAAAGGTTAGGAGTAAAAATATTGATAATAATTGTTTAAAGTATTCATTAGAATGTAACTAAAAGCTCATATTCTATTTTCTGTATTACTGTGTTGCTTCTCACAAGTTCATTATACTAGATTATTCTCCCTGATCGCCTCAAATGAATGCATTAACTCTCGTTGGATAGATGTGAATGCCATACGTGATATAATCGTTCTATAACACTACTCAAACTGGTGGTCTAAGCCACGAAATGTTCAGATTGCCCTATACTGGAATTGAATGAAACGATTAATTCATAATAAAAAAAATAGAATACTACTTACGAGAAAAAATATTGAAGGTTGTCTGAATACAAACTATTTATTATTTTATAATCACAATCTCTTCATGATTGTATTATAGCTTAAAAATCATAATATTATGTTACACGATGTTAAAGCTTTGTATTGCATTGTATTTTTGTCTTCCTTGCCATTTTAAGCTCTTAAATCAGTGAATAATTGTTACCATACATATATCTAACTTTACCTAGTCTTGAAGTAACAAAAATTTGGTTGAGCATTATTTTTTAATGAGAATATAAATCAATCAAAGTTTTTTTTTAAAAAACTACTCTTAAAGATCATCTCGAGTATGCAATTCCAATTATATATTTTAAAAAGGTAGTTTCATTTATTATAATTTAATATAATTACGTTACAATTGTAAAACAAATAATGAATTGTTTTGGTCTGCAATAGTCAGTGTTGCGATTTCGAAAGCTAAAAGTATTATACAATAGCAATATTATTGTGTTTGATCACAAAATACATCATTCATTTATTTATTTTGTCACAGATAAATTAAGCACTTAAAATTAACAGAAATGGAAAAGCGAAACTTTGGTTAACCAAAATGAAGTATAATAATTAAAATATACACGCAGGCAACGCCCTCCAGCAAAAAAAACTTTAATTTATATATTAAAATAATATGAAATATTTTTGCTTAATACAGAAAAGTTACTAACACATAGGCGTCAAATATCAGGAGTTTAAAAAGAAAGAAGCGCAATTATAAAATCCGTTTAAATGAATATTGTGTATAAGTCATGTATGTATCTTTATTTAATTATTAGAAATATTTTACGATATACAATGATGTATTGGCTGCACGTTAAGTCAAACCAACTCTAGATATTAGCATTTCACAAACATAAAATTATACATAATGCACCTATCATCATCATTGGCTGAATAGACACCAAACCTTTATGCGTGTATTGATAACCACAAATAGAACATGGACGTGCGTACCTTTTCCTTCACTAATTCACAATATTTACAATTATTTTTAAAACTGTCATTTAAAATGAATGGTATTGTAATAAAGTAATTAATTCAGTAAACACGTTCGTAAGAATCAGGTTACATTCCATTTAAAATACTACAACAGGTTTAAAAAAATGTTTCTTACAGTAATTTGTCATACTAGAAGTGACGTGTAAAAGAGTAACGATAAACAAGATTTTATAAAAAAGGCATTATCCGAAAACCGCTTTATATTTTTCTTTGAGATAAGATACAAGCAATAACACTATTTTGTTTATGTTGACGACGGTCCCGGCCCCACGGGATCACAAAGATCGACGAAGGCGCAGTGGCTTACAAGTAGTATCGGGTTGGCTGCCCACCAAAGTAGTAAGATCCCTCATATCACCCTTAACAGCGTATAAATAAAATGTAACAAGAACAAAATAATTTCCCCGCGAGGTCTCCGTTTTGTTGGTCGAATGTGTAATGTGTGAAACTCATACAAAATACTCACGGGACGGATCCTCTGCTCGTAATAGCCCGATATAACAAAGATGGACTGCTTTGCCCAAACTCATTACATTTTAAATAATGCGATACCAATATTGACGGAATAATATTAATTTTATTACATCAAAATGGGTATCGCATTGTATTATATAATAGATATTATTTAAAACACTTTGTCTTAATCATCCAAATTTTATTTAAATTTCGCATTTTATAATTACACTACCGAAATATAATTATTTCTATTGCTTGCGCGAATATTATATATTATTAAATAAAATTACTTACGGATTTTATCGCGTTTATTTTACATTTTAAATTCCCTACGTTTCGAACAATTCTCTTGGCGTGGTCACGGGGTAGACTGAGATGTCATGCGTCTTGTTGCCAGCTAAAGCGGGGTTTTTCAGATCTTAATTTTTATTAATTATTTTTGTCTGTACTCGACCTATGCAAAATGGACTGGTTTTTATCTTTACAGCAGCAGTGGTATTATGCTTGGTTTAAATTTCAATTTATTAATTAGGGATCCCAAGCAGGTGGTAGAACCCAACCATCTTCGTTATAGTTAAAAAAATATTAGATAGTTTCTTTCACCCACATTTCCACTATTATAAGATCCTTTTATTTAAGTTTAGCGGTCTTAGTTTTTATTGTTTATGGAAACTAAGCATAGAATTGTTCGCCATGTAATAGAGATGTGTTTGAGTATAATGAATAGTGATAAGAAATAATAATAAAGATAAGTAATAATAGTACTACTGCCTCCGTAGCCTAGTGGTATTGGCGTTTGCTTTGAAACCAGGAGGTCGTGGGTTCGAATCTGCGGGGACTCAACACAGTCCACCACCAACCCGCAATGGACCAGCGTGGTGGGAAGGTCCAAAACCCCAATGGATAGGGGTGTATTAGGGAGGTCCAGCAGGTGCATAATAGGTGGCAACTCCTAGCGTAAGACGTCAATTGTAACCTCTCCCAATTATTTGTATTAAATATAATTAAAATATTAGCTCTTAAGTACTAATTAAAAGTTTAATTGTGTAAAAGTGGGTTATTTACCTTAGAGTAATATATTAATTGTAGTCAGGTAGTGTTATATACGATATTACGTGCTAATTGTATATCCAGCTGTCATTGCGCAGGTAACGACTTTGTATTCAAATATTAAGTAACAAAACCAAATTTGTTTCTCCTTTCCCTTTTAATTGCACTTCATTGTTCACGGTTTCGTTTCTTTTTAATTAAATCATCATGATGACCCGTAACACCAAGAGCGCGCCAGGTAGAGGAACAGCTCATTTGCGCTCCAGGGTTAAAAGGCGCAAAAGAATCAGTGTGTGCAATTGTTGGAGAGAGACGATAATGAAAGGGAAACTTTGCAGATTATCAATAAAAATCGCGGATTTAAAAGGAACTAGCTGAATTACATAGTAAATATGTACACTACAGAAAGTAATGATAATCTGCAAAGTATAGTCGATGGGTTTGATCAGTGCAGGGATGAATATAGAGGCCCTCAGTCTCACCTCTGTGCTGAGAGCAGGAAACTAAATGAGGGCTCATGAAACTATTAAATCTCTGGAAAATAATAGTTTTAATATGAAAGCCTCTAAGACCAAAGTCTATACACAGAACTGGTTGGGAAAATACCTGACATGCCTTCCTTAGTCACTGCCTATAATAATAACTTAAGTACAATTGATCTGACTGGTGATGACTCAGACCTCCCACAGTTCACAGTAGAAATGAAGTTAAAAAGTTAAGGAAAATCAATAAATTCATTAGAAAAAGTAATTTAATACTTTGTAAACGCAAAATAACTAGAAATCTTAAAAAGATATGTGCAGAGAAAAATTTATTAAAATCAAAAATGTTATTATGTTATAATCAAGCAAAAAAGGCACATCTGACTCATGAGGCTGATATTGAGTCGCTACAGACTGAGATCTCATCCTTAACTAAGTCTTTGGATTTAATAACAAAAAGTGACATCTCAATTAGAAATAACAGACACATATCAGCTGTGAATGACCTGCTTGAATTAAGTAAATATAACAATGATCCTTCGACTCATTAACTAAGCATGTACATGCAGGTGTCTAAGATTCTGGTCCTCCACAGCTGAATATTAATATCAATTCTTTGCCCACATCCCAGGCTGAGTGACTCAGGTCAACACTGGACTGGACAAGACAAGACATGTCTCTTCCCATGACATAATCAAAATTTATAGCGATGAAATGGGAAGGAATATGGTTGTTGCTAAATGACAGGTGTATGGGGGATGGTATCAAACCACTGCTTGCCAGGGCAACCTACTACACAGATAATGAATAAAGTAGTAACTGATATTCATTCTAACTCTATCTTAATTATTCTCATTGGGAGACAGGGGAGATGTAAACAGTAACTATTTAAAATTAATTCATACAAAACTTAATAGTCTTAATGTAAAGAAAATTATTCTGTTACATTTTCCTTCTAAGGGAGTTTCCACAGGAGAAATTACTATAGGCATAAGTTAAATAGTAATTTATCAATGTTATATAAGAATAATTGTATATCCTTAGCCTATTCTGACATTGTCAATAAATACATCTCATTGACATAAATCAAATAATTAATTATAGAAACAGTTACCTGACTTGCGATAGGTTTAACCTATCAAACTTTTATAAAAACAGTTAGCACAGCTGCTATATTATTGTATTATTAACTCAGCCAAAGTCTTTGGCTATAAAGTCCTCTGATTCTTTGAACAGAAATACTGTGACATGTAATGCCTTGGAATATGTTCAAATAATTTAAATTAAATTCTAAGACAACAGAGGCTGTCTCTAGCATATTTAATTGTATAATAATAATCAATGTATTAATGAGAAAATAATAAATTTACAAGACATATTACAAAATAAAATAAGAACCATTGTATTAGCCTGGTACATCAAAACATACAAGGAATAGCCGGTAAGGAACTAGAAGTTGAACTTTTTTAAACAATTGTAATATAGATGTCATGTGTTACAAAACACTGGCTATATGAAAACTAGATTATATATCACATTGGATGTTACCAGGTTGCTAGCCTGTTCAACAGAGAAAAGCTATACGCGGTGGCTCAATAATAATTTGAAAAATAATTTAAAATATAAAAATCGTACCAGATATAGTGAGCCTCTTAGTTGAGCAGACTATTGAAATAGCCTGTCAGAGCTTGAGCACTTCATAATTGTATGTGTATAGACCTCCCAGTGCGATAATAATCTTTTGAAATTATATTGGAACAAATTTTAATAAACTATCTGAATCTAATAAAAATATAGTAGTCTGTGGTGATTTTAACATAAATTTACTAGATAGTTCAACCACCACTATTAGATTCAGATCATTGTTAAATTCATATAACCTTAAACTTATTTCTTGAGCAACAAAATTACTGCCTCCTCGGCAACATGTATGAGATAACTAATTTAAAATTGTATCCTATTAATAAATCCATCATTAATTATGTTATCATCTGATCATTGTGGACAATTAGCTTCTTTTGTTTATGATAATAGATCTCACAAAATATTTTGCAAAAAAATGTATTCCTATGTATGGAAACTGTAGGAAGTTTAGAAGTAATATAATAAATAAAATTAATTATTTGCATTATAATAAGTAAACCGGATATACTGTTATAGTAAATTATTTAAATTAATAACACTGAATTTAAGAGTATATTTATCTAAAACAGTCAAATCACAAGATCTCAGCTTTCAGTGAATGAGCAACAGTTGGAATACATAAGAGCGACAAAATTATATGAACTGATATAGTAAAAAGACTTACAATCACAATCAATCCTTTGTGACATATGTTAATGTATACTCAAAACATTCAGAAAGTGTCTGGACAGCAGTCACTCTACATAAAAACAAAATTAAAGGTGCATCCGAACAAATAAAAAATGACCTGGAAATATATTACTGGTGAAACAGGAAGGGCTGTAAACAAGAACTTTGAAATTCGGTAAATGTTATAATAGTAAAATAAATTCTTGATCAAGATGTTGCATCCTATTTTGAAAATTTTTTCGACATTCCTGTTTTTCCAAGTCACTTGTTTCTTCTCCAACTGTTGCAAGTCTTATTAAAAATAAAATATTAAAGAATGTAAAGATAATTTCTTTTAGTAATGGCATAAAGATATTGTGTCGCTTTTAAATCTCTGGACATTAAAACTATAGATCTGTGGGATCTCAGTTAAGGTGATAAATTCTATTATTGATGTATATCACCTTGCCTTGCAGCTATTTAATGATGTATTACATGTAATTTCTGACCTTATGAAGCACAGTAAAGTTCTTCGGTATTTAAATCAGAGCAGTCTACAGACCCCAATAACTTTGAGCCTATTATATACTGCTGCAGTAAAATTTTCAGAAAATAATTCTTAACCAATTACTTGTACATTTTAACTCTCTAATATGTCAACAAACAGTTGTTTTACAGATCGTTCTACAACCGATGCAGGTGTCCATCTTATTAAGACTATATTTGAGGCATGAGAAGGTCACCGACGCATTGGTGTCTTGTGACTTAACCTAAGCATTTGACTGTGTACAGCATGATACTTTGGTCAGGAATTAGCCACTATGGTGTCAAAATGGCACTCGACCTTCTGACTTCGTTGAGCCATCAAACTCAGGAGTTGACGTGAACAGCAGAGATCTCCAGGACACGCAGGTAGTATGATCCACAGGGATCTATTTTGGGGCCTTTTTCTTCCTGAGTCTATATTAATGACCTACCACACCAGGTTGAGAACAAAACGAGATTGTATTGTTGATGATACTTTCTTAATATTTAGAATAAAACGACGTGGTTTGCAAAATGACGATGTAAATAATACCTCTCAAAAGTAAAATACTGGTTTAAGTAAATAATTTATTGTTAAACAAAATAAAACTAAATGTATAAGGTTTCAACTCTAATGTTCCTCAAGCTGGATGATGTGGTCGTAGATGGAGAAGCGCTAGACCACGTACATTGCACTGTATTTCTCAGCATCAAATAGATTCTAAACTGCAATGAGACCCTCATATTCATAGACTGGCAGATAAACTTAGCTCAGCGCTTATGCAGTCAAAAAATTAGACAATTAACCGATGTTGAGACAGCCCGTTTAGTATATTTTAGTTATTTCACAGTGTATGTCTTATGGCATTCTACTGTGGAAACGCTGCTGATATTAATACTATTTTTATAATTCAAAAGAGCGATTCGAGAGTCTATAACTGGTCCAAAGAATCCTTGGAAAAATGTTTACAGAAATTAAGTAATGACTGTTTTTCTAATCCCGACTGCAGACGGTTGGGAAATGCACAAGTCACGCGGTTGACTTATCCATCTTCTGTTATTCAAATTGTCATTTTCCCCAATTTCTTTTTTTCCGGTATAAGTTTACTGCTAACAGACCTCTAAGCGTTGCTGTTAATTTCGTTGGGTATTTGCCAAGAAAGACCAGCTAAGGAATGGGCGGTCTCTTCTTGGCAAAATAAATATATATTCAAAAAGGTTCTGAAATTAAACTCTGGTTAAAGCATCAGAAAGTTTCCAATGCATTGTGACCTTAAATATCATTTTATACTAGTGGTTTTTATTTTATTTTTTAATAGTACTAATTGTTTGTAATAATGAAATAAATTGTTTTATCTTGGTTTAAAAGTATGCCCTCCACCAAATAACCTGTTTCCTTCCCAAATTCAACCCTCCTCCATCAGGGGGTTGGACTTTTTTATAAAAAATTCCGGTGCTAAGGCACATCGTTTAAAATATATCTTGGACTTTTTTATTAAATAAATTACTAAATGTTTATTATTTCCATATGGCTGAGCACTTCCAAATATAGGTAAAATAAAACTTTTGTGATACACAATCAAGTTGCAATCTAAAAGCTTTAAGGTTTTTAAAGCAAAATTAAATGACACTGAGTTTTGGAGCATGTGTTTTTTCTTGATTCATGTTTTGGAAGTTCCAAGACCGGTTCCATTATTTTTTTTTGGTTTTGGAAACTCAGTTACTTTTAATTATGGCATTTTTTAAGTTAAGTTTATAAATATCTTCTAAGATTTTTTCCACCTTCTTTATATATAAGAAATTCTCGTTAAATATCATTATCTTCAAGTTTGTTTTAACAAAATTAGCTGGAATTCCTTAAAAATTTTTTGGTTATTTGAAACCAAACAAGTAAATGGTGGAAGTTAATTTCCTCTGTTTGGGTTATACCGTAAAAAAAATAACAAAAAAAATTTTTTATCTGGAAAATTTCCCATATAAGTCTTTAAACTTCTTTCTTTTAATAATTTAAAATATTCACCAGGTAATTCCTAATAAGGCACTTCCCGTGCAGGGTTGCTTAAAATTGATTTTGAAGATAATTTCATTTTCTCTGAGGGTTTGAGAAAGTCGGAAAGGCTCTAGTTTTTCCGGCGCTCCCGCTCTGGCACAAATACGATGAAAAAGGTTTTATTTCCCTCGAGCCTCTTAAAAGGGAATGTGGCCCTTTAAAATGTTTTATATTTCATAGCATGAAACAATTGAATTTTTAAATATTACTCTCTACTTACTGCTGGGTTGTTTGTTTTTATATTTAAGTATATAAAAAGAGAACACATAAAATAAATTAAAACAAAAAGTTTGGGAGTAAAAAAAATTTCCAGAAAATTGTTTTAAAATATTTTTACAAATATTAAAAGCTCCTATTCTATTTTCTTTACTAATAGTACTAGTACTATACTGTTTGTTCTCACAAGTTTTACTAGATTTTCTCCCTGGCCGCCTCAAATGAATGGGTTAACTTTCGTTGGATAGATGTGTTTGGCACGTAAAATAACGCTCTGTTTTCCTACTCAAACTTTGGTCTAAACCCTAAAATTTCGGTTGCCTAATAATGGAATTGAATGAAACGTTAATTCCTTAGTTTTAAAAAATAAAGACACTACTTCCTGAAAAATAATTGAAGGGTTGTCCAAGACCCAAACTTTTTTTTTTATAATCACTCTCCTTTGGTTTTATTATCCAAAAAAAATCATAATGTTGTTTTTTGTCTTCCCTTGCCATTGGGCTCTTAAATCAGTCAATTTGATACCCCACATATTCTCTTCTATCTTCTTCTACAAAATTCCTCTTAAAGATTATCTCAGTAATCAATTTCCAATCATATATTTTAAAAGGTAGCTTCATTTATTTAATTTAATTGGGTTAAATTTGTAAAACAAATAATAATTGTTTTGGTCCTGCAATAGTCCAGTGTTCGTTTAAAAGCTAAAAATTTATACAAAACAATACAATATATTTTGTGTTTGATCACAAAATACATCATTTATTTATTTATTTTGTACAAAAGATAAAATAAACATTAAAATTAACAAAATGGGAAAAGCAGGCTTTTGTGAACCAAAATGGGTATAATTAATTAAAAATCACGCAGGCATCCCTTTCCGCAAAAAAAACTTTAGTTTAATATTAAAAATAAATGAAATATTTTTGTTAATACAGAAAAATTACTAACACTTGGGCTCAAATATCAGGAGTTTAAAAAAAGCGATTTAGAATCCTTTAAATGAAAATTATAACTCCTTGTATTTATATTTATTTACTTATTAGAAATATTTTTGGGATATACAATGATGTAATTGAAAACGTTAAATTCAAAACCAACTCTAATATTAGCATTTCACAAAACATAAATTAAATACCCTTTCTTCATCATTTTTGAATTAACCAAACATTTAAATGGTAAGTAACCACAAATAGAACAACGGACGTGCGTACCTTTTTCTTCCAAATTCACAAATAATTTACAATTTTTTAAACTGTCATTTAAAATGAATATTATTTGAATAAAGTAATTAATTCTAAAACACGTTCTAAACAGGTTTTTCATTTTAAAAATACTACAACAGTTATAAAAACTTTTAATTAAAAATGGCCCTTACAATAATTTGTCCTTAGAAGTGATGAAAAGTAACGATAAACGAATTTTTATAAAAACTTATAAAACCGCTTTATATTTTTTCTTTGAGGATAAAGATACAAACAATAAACTATTTGTTTATTTGACGGAATTGGACGGGATCACAAAGATCCGGCAGGAAGGCATATGGCTTTAAAAGTAGTATCGGGTTGGTTTGCCCCCAAAGTAAGTAAGGAATCCTCATATCACCCTTGGCGTATAAATAAAAGGAAACAAGAACAAAATAATTTCCCCGAGGGTCTCCGTTTTTTGGTCGAATGTGTAATGTTTAAACTCCAACAAAAATACTCACGGGACGGATCCTCTCTGTCTTAATATTAGTAAAAGATGGACTGCTTTTAAACTCATTCCATTTTTAAATAATCATCCAATATTGACCGGAATAATAATAATTTTTACATCAAAATGGGTATCGCATTGTATTATATAATAGATATTAAAAACACTTTGTCTTAATCATCCAAATTTTATTTAAATTTCGCATTTTATAATTACACAATCGAAATAGTTAAATATCATTAGATAGTTTTTTCACCCAATTTCACACTTATAAGATCCTTTATTTAAGTTTAGGGTCTTAGTTTTAGTTCTTATTGAAAAGTGACCGCCAATTTGTTCGCCTAAAGGGGGTGTTGAGAAATGAATAGTAGATAATAAATAATAATAAAAGATAAGTAATAATAACTACTAACAGCAGATACATCAATAAGGTGTCATAATTATATAAGACTATGATTATACACAAAGTTTTATTTTCAATAATGACCAATTTCATCCCCATTTGAACTCATTCAACCAATTTTTGTAATAATAAGCAGCTTATGTTCTTGGATTCTACGTTATCTATGAACCAAATTTTATTAAAATCTGTTTAGTGGTTTTGAGGGTAAAGACGAACAGACAGACAGAAAATTACCTTCGCATTTATAATATTAGTGTGTATTAGTATGAATAATTTAAATGAGGTATTTTCATTGTAAATGTCTGTAATTAGACATAAAATTATGAGGCTTATGCTTCGACGATGACATATTTCATTCCCTTGAATCAGTTTGAAACTACAAAATGGCTAGAAAATAATTATTTATGGCCCGTTTCAAGTATCTAGACACAAAATTCCTGTTGTTGCTGAATATCTTTCCGTCGAAGTTAAAGTCGATGGTGTCAAGAAAGTCATAGCTGTAGTACTGTCCCTCAAATGCTGACTACTTCACCGATTTTGAACTGGTTTTAGAATCTTTGGGTTGTGAGTATGTTAATCATGTTATCATGGACGATTTTAACACTAATCTTCTTTAAATAGTTCTCCTTGAACCTATAAATTTCTCAATATTGCCAAGTCACTATAATCTCTCTAGTAGGAACTTTAAACGTGGCTTGACATAATCCTCCCCACTAATCCATCGTTGGTTTCCTGCCATGGTCAGTATCCGCTCAGATTATCTCTCATCTTGACCTAATTTTCCAGTCATATATCCTAAAACTTCTTATAAACCTAAGCCCAAGGTGCTGCACGAGCATTCCTTTAAATATTTAAACATAGATAAGCTGCAAGCGGACGCGGAAAAAATAAAATAGGATTCTTTGTTGGTTTCTGACTTAATGTACAGAAATAATAACCGCATAATTAAAACTATAACACAACTTTACGACATTTACGGCCCGATAAGAAAAGTGAGGTTAAAACATCTGGCAGCTCCCTGATTAATTAATGAGATTAGAATAGCTATGAGTTGAATTGATCGAGCACTTAGAAAATTTAAGAGGAGTCGGTCATATGTAGATTGGAAATGTATAAACTAACCGGAAACTATTGTAATCAGATGATACATAATGCAAAATCCCGTCATATTCAATATAATATTACTCCCACATCTCCTGCTAATATCTGACTGTCAGGATGGAATTCATCAAACCTTCATAGCTCAATTTCCTTAGAAAATCTTAACCAACAATTCATTGCCTCTTCGTCGTATTGTGTGATAAAACTCAAATAATTTATTTATTATTATTTTAATGGTTTCACGCGCCCTAAACCATTTCTGCTTAAGCTCAAACCAAAAGACTTATCAATGGAATAAATGCGGCTGTTGGTTGGTGACACTAAAAGTCAATCAGGTTACTGATCCATAGGATGATATTTTTTTCATTTGTCCCAGGTCATCAACAATCAGTGTATCTTGATTAAATATTATCAACACAGCTTGATCTTAACAATGGCGTTCTCGCATTATACTTTCTCCATTTTAATTTTCATTTTTAAAATTTAAACCATGATTCTCAATGTTTGTACCACCTGTACGCTGACATGTTACAAATAAATGTTCAGAGACCCATAGACCAACTGACTGATTTTGTCAACAGCCTGAACATGAACCTTGACATTATTAGTAATTGGTCTATTAAGTTCGGACTTACTGTTAATCCTAGGTGTCAGGCAATTATTGTAGGGAGTAGTTGAACTTTGACTTAGCTAAAGCGAAAATTCATCCATCTTGCCACTAATACTGTTTGACAGCACTGTAATGCATTTTAGTAAGTGTCTAAAATTTTGGTTTGATTCTTAACCAGTCCGTTAGTCGAAGAAACTCGGAAACGTTTCTCAATATAAGATCATAATTATAGATCTGCACAGGTGTACTTAGATCTATAATTAGTTTCCAAACTTTTTCCCCGTTAAAACTGAGGTAACGCTCGTGCAGACCTTAATTTTCCCCTTCATCGACTTTGTGTTACTTTGACCTGAATGCAGATCAACTCAATAACTTTTCAATCTCCGCAAATATGACCATGTGTCATCTTATCGCTCAAAACTTCAGTGGTTACCAGCTCGTAAACAACGGTCGGAACTTACTTGTCTTCTTATTTCCAATATTTAAGTTCTGTCTGCAATAAAACTTCGTTCAACAAAGAACCGTTTTCTGTATGGTCCCCGTCACCGGTCTGATATGGTTCTCAAATCTGTCTTCATCCATATCCACCTCCGTGGCCTAGCGGTATTGGCCTTTGCTTTATAAACCGATAGTCGTGGGCTGGAATCCGCGGGAAACAACTTTGTGTTATCGTTGTTTTCTGGTTGGTTAGGAAAATTTGGCCCGGTCAGCCAATTGTCTGAAGAAAATAAGATGATCAATGCGTCGAATCGGCATGTAAAAAATTGGACCACCCACCAACACGCATTGGACCAGCGTGGTGGTGGTCATAAACCTCTTAATGAAGGTAGATGTTTTGGGCGGTCCAGTGGACAGTGACAGTAACACACGCTGATAATGATGATAATTCATCAACCAATAAATCATAAATTAATTACCAATTTATATGTTTTAGTTTAGTAGTAGTTTTATTTATTAATTAATTACCATATCTTACCTATGCCTTCTGTGCTTTATTTTTGTCTTTGTTTTATGCACTGTCTTAATTTGGTCCAGATTTTTGTAACCATCTTCAGGTCGGCTGTAAGAGATTGCCTAAGGGATTAAACTTGCCTGTGTACATTATTTCGTATAGGAGAATAAATAAAAATAAATAAATGAAATAATATTATTAAATAAAAAGTTTTATGTTAAAAATTAAGAATTTCCATACAAACATCCATCCCCTTTTAGATGCTCTAGAGATGGGTTCACAGGAACTCTTTGGCAGTCTTCTGCGACCCCACCAGGGCTAGCCGCCGAAGCAGCCCCATCTCGGCCCTACGGCCAACTACAACTCTGGCGCGTCCGAACTCACGCGACCTTCATCGCGGCCCCCACATATGGCATGGCAGTAGACTCCCCCGAATCTGCTACCCATGACCCGTGGAAGTCAGAAGATCTCAACCCTCACAGGATAAGTCTTTCAGCCCTTAGTGGTGGCCTAGCTGTTAGGCTCGAGACGGAGGAGAGATCGACGACTTCATGCTGATCCTCCCACGTGAATCCATCAGCGCACCGCTGATGCGGTGGGTTGGGGCCATAGTGGTCCCGCCGAGTCGTCGAGCCCTACCGCTATGACAGCAAGAACTTATTCGGAGCGACACTTTCACGCCTATTTTAACCATTTCAACCACTTTTATCGCAATAATTAATAGCCTTTCTATGAATCTATTGTAAATATGTACCAAGTTTAATTGAATTCAATGATTGAGACGCTAAAAACGGATATCCCGAGAGTCATTTTCGCATTTATTTTATATTAGTATAGAATAAAAAATATTTTGTAAGCACGTTATTTATTACATGGATAAATTTTGACATAAATGAGGCGTGAAAGCTAAATTTTCACACAGGAATCGTAAAGTTTTAAACTGTTATTGAAATTTCGTAGGTTTGAAATACTTATGACAAGACTGGTAAGAAGTACTAAACAATAATTATATCGTTATTGTTACTTTTAAGCAATAATTACAATTTTTATATTATGGTTCTTTCATGGCTGAGTAGGCAAATGTCTATCTAACCTAATTCTAAAATTCATGTGTCACATGGGCAATTAAAAAGATCGTTTACGGTTATCAATACCATGTTTGTATAAAAAATAGTGTTAATTATCGTCTAAATAAAATCTTTGATGAATTTTAACTTAAGATTTAAATTAAATGAAAATAATAAGACCACGCTGATGCCATTATACATAAGCAATAATAACATTATTCTAAACTAAATAATTGGAAATCCAAACTTGATTGACATATTAGCAGCACAAAGCCCATATCATCTTTTTGTTTTGTTCTTTGTTCCCTGTAATGTTAAGGACAAGAGACTTGAAAATCTGTGTTATTATTATTGTGTGATGGTTTCTTATAAAAAGGACGGGAATATAACAAAAATTAAAGAAAAAAACTATTTACGGTCGATCTGAGGTCGGGAAGTGTGTGTGTGGGGAGGGGCGGGAGTTTCCTAAGAGTAAAAAATTGTGTGTCCGGGAGTTTTCTAAGAGTAAAAAATTGTGTCTCGATTTTGGCAAAACTACAAATCTTGTGGAAAATATATATTGCATGCTATGTATAATAGTGAATTTATTATAAAGACATTACATCATACATCATACATCATCAGCCTGTTTTATCCACTGCTGAACATAGGTCTAATACAATTCTATCCATTAGGGGTTTAGACCGTATCCCACCACGCTGGTCCAATGCGGGTTTGGTGGTGGATCTTTTACATGCCCATCCGACGGATCATTCTTTTTCAGACAACATGGTATCTGGCCAAATTGCCTAACCAACCAGGAAACAACAATGAAAATGTTAGTCCGCAGGATTCTGGAACCCACGACCCCTAGTTTCTAAAGCCACACGCCCATACCACTAGGCCGGAGGCAATTGACACTTACAAAATCTTACCTCACTTGGTGAATGAATCGCTTTACAATTTGAAGAACGAACTCGATCAAAATTAGGTAATTTTTTTAATAGAGTTTAAAATTAAAGAAGTAAGTAAAGCAAAATGAAATGTATAGAAGTATTATTTTATTAGGTTTAGTATTGAATCTAGATCTCCTTTGGCATTTTTAATATAATATCTTTTTGATGTCAATAAATAGATTGAGTATTGCGCAAGAGTTCTTTTATTAGAGAAATGACATCGTTGTTTGGTTTAAGCAAAACTCGATCCATATAAATAATGTGAAACTGTAAAAGTTATTAGAATTACAAAATATTTAAAGAAAATTATTATAAATTGGAATTTTCGAAAAAAAACCATGACTGACTTTAAATAAATTAGTGTGTATAAATATTTTGACGTCCTTGAAGACGTCAATCTCTCAGTAAACGAAATAATGTACAACTTTGAAGATATTCATAATTGTGTCATTAAATTCATGGGCAATATAATATGTAATATAGAATATATTAAATATTAAATATTGTTTATAATTACGAACTCATGTGAAATCGGTATTAAGATTTTTGAACCTAATGAGGACAAGTTAATTTAACAATCACAAAATTTTTGTTATACATGTTTTCAAATTACAATTGTTTCTATAATCTAATTAAGCTATTTCACTACATTATAGATTATTCCTGATCCTTTAAATAAAGTATTTAATTTAACTAGGAGTTAAATAATGTTAATCATTTTTAAATCTCATTTCAATATTATTTAAAGTATTATATTTTCTGGCACAAGAAATCAAACTACATCGCATTAGATAGATCTGATTTCGTCGGATTTTGATATTTATACATTAAAATAATTAAAGTAGAATTTTTCTTAACATTTTGACTTGCCACCGCTGACTCTATTATAGTCTATCTAGGATTGAAATATTATAGTTTTATATTTTTAATCGAAACTAAAAATGTTTTAAAAAGGCGAGTCCATATATCACATTTTTTGTAACCATTTTAATGAAATTTTGCAATTGCAAAGCAATATTTAAAGTTAATTAGTAATAGATGAGTATAAGGAATGGTAAAAAAATAAACTTGATAACCGCAAAATCGCGGGGTTTGAGGAGGGCACCTGTCACCCGCGTGTTTTTTTTGAAGTCAAAATTTTGGTTCAAATTCCACACGTGAAACTTTAAATATATTAAAACTGTCAGTTGACCCACATCCCCGTGATAGTCCACTGGCTAAGGTTCCCTCAACCATCCATTAGAGGATTATATCCCACCACGCCGTCCAATGGGGTGAGGACGATTTTAGTCCCATCCGACGAGGATCATCTTATTATAAGGGACGTCATGCCAAAACTGGAAACAATAGTCCGCTAGTCCCCGCAGGATTCGAATCCCGGACTCGTTTGGTTTACACGGCCGCGCCACTAGGTATGAGCGTGAGTATCCAAGTTTATAATATGACGAAGTTAAAAATAATTAAAATCAGAGCGCTAGATTGGAAGGAGTAATGAGCTCACATTATAAACAAGTCTATTTTAAAAAAATTGACCGCTAAACTGTAAGAAATTATAATTGTAATTGAAAATATTGTCATCCCCAGGCGTATTCCCACGATTTTAATCATTTTTGTTAGTCGCTTACGAAGTGTTGAAAAAATGCATTTGATTGAAAGAATGAAGAACTTAACGCATTCTTTTTCCGGAAAAAAGTTAAAGATATCCATTTATCAAAATTGTCCTGACAGTATTCGTAAAGGAAATTGAAATGCATTGTCAGATTTGAACTGCCTCCAGCCTAGGCGATGCTTGAAACGAGATCCCTTCGATCTGTGGAAACCATTTTGTTGTTTCAGTTGGTTAGGAATTCGGATCACCCAATTGTCTGGTGAAGTGATCCTAGGGATGGCATGTAAAAGTCGGTCTATCCAAAACCAACCAGGGGACCAAGGGTACCAGAATTTCAAACCCCTTGAACAGGGTAAGAGAGGCTTAGTTCAGCAATGACACATTAATATGATGATGAAAAATGTATATTTTATTGGATTATTACTATACGTAGGTTTTCGGTCTCCAGACCCTCTGTGGTTTTGAGTGAAAGTCTTTTAAAGGAGTATTTTACTGTCTGGGTGCTATCAGCGATGTCTATTTCGCCTTGAAGTTAGCATGAAAACACTATGTTTCGGAGAAGAGCACGTACACGGATTTACGGTAAAAGAAAGATCCATGGCACGCCAGTTAGGCAGCACGTTGATGATACCCTAGACGACGTAAATTAAACGAAACAATGTAAGAAAATAATTTTAAAGTAGTATTGAAAGACATTTGGAATTTCTTTCTATTTCCTTCAACAAACAGGTACACTCTTAAAAAAATAAATTTTACCAAATTTTGACTGGATTTTTAAAGCTATAAAGTAAACTATTTTTTAGTAAAGACCATAGTAATTTAATATTATTTTGTAATATTAAATGTCTGGTCTGGCAAAAATATTTATGAGATCAAAATTTTATATTAAAAGTATAATTATTTAAATATTAAGTTTTAAATTTAATTGTTAAACTTTACTTTTTATTACATCGAATTATTTAGAACTAAAAAAATAAAATTTTGAATATAGTTTTATGTATCTTACTTTGTTTGCAGACTATTGGGCATATTTTTTATGTTAAATATATTTGTAGTTTTCGTCTTGAAGGACCTGGAGACACTGAGAGAAACAATGGTTTCTTCATTATCTTCCATAATCTGTCTTATCTTTTCTTTTCGGAATAGCGCCTTTTTCAATGACCTAAGATCTCCCATAATATAGATCACTGGTATTTAATTATTTTTTTAATTTATTAGAAATATAAAAAAATTGTTGCAATATTTTGTTAACTAATGAACTAGTGTAAATTGAATATTTCGCATTTTATTTTTTAGAACGTTTCAAGATCTTAAAGGTTCCTTTTAAACGACTAGTAATTGCAAGTTTCATGTGTTAGCCATAATATTCTGAGGGTCAAATAATTATCGAAAATGGTACATCTTGAATGGACTACAAAAGCTTTCCTATGTCATATATTGATAATAATGTATAGTAACATTTAAGTTGCATATAATACAAAAATATAAATTTGTATGAAGATATATAAATTAGTGAATTATATTTCCATAATGGATGATTACCTAACGATCCCTTTGCCATTTAATATAAGGCCTTTATTAATTTATAAATAGATTTGAATTATACTTCACTTTAATTTAGCCCCAATAGCGTGGGGCAAACGGAAAGATTAAGGGATGGCGTTTGATCAAAAGTTATCAATTGAAGGAGAGGAAATTGACTTTTAGCACTACCACGTGATAATTGTAAATCTAATAAAAATAAAGTCGATCATTATATTTAGTGTACATAACCTAAGTTATTCTATAGGTGTTTCATAGTTAACAACAGAATTGATTCCGCCGAATTAATTGACCAGCATGTTCAATTCGAACGTTTAAATCAATTGGTTAGCGTCGTTAAGATTTACGATACAACCGAATTTGTAAATTTAAATTCTACATTCAACAAAGTTGCAAACAAAAGAAGCTGAAATTAACTTTACGGAACTATTCTTAAAATATGGGGTATATTACATGAGTTTTTTTATGATGTAACAACTTAGTACATTATTTTAATCTTGACTAACCACTTAGTAAGGCCACCATTTGGATATCCACGAGGGGTTTTCACAAAATGTGTTTTGTCATCACATTTCATTTCTCCCATCATCATCATAACGCCCCATCAGTCAACTGCAAGCCTTTTCAATGAACCCAAGACCCCATCTTTCACCCATTTTAATCTCGAATAACTTATAAGGAATTCATTATATCTAAATGCTTTTGATTTATTTTTATTACAAAAATTTAAAATTAGTTTTGAATAAAAGTGAATTAGTTTGAAAATTTTATTAGATTTGTTTTAAAAACGAAAATAGTTTTAAAAAAGCGTTGTCGACCTTTTAAAGGGAAAAAATTCTTCTATAATATATTTTTTCCCAATATATATTTAAAATAAAATAATTATAATATTTTATAGCCAGGAAATGGGCAGTGCTCTAGAAACCGGAGATCGTAGGTTCGAACTGGGGACCAAACCTTTTGTTTTAGTTGGGTAGGGAATTTAACAATCCAATTGTTAAAGAAAATGATAGATTGACTTTCTTCCGTTTTGTACATGAAAACCAAAAATTGTTTTCTAAGAGTTAAATATTATTATTGTTTCATTGAGGTTATAAGTCCACTTTTCACAGAGGGTCTTCTATGGCGGTACTACTACGCTGCCCATTTCTGCAAGTAATCAGTAGTAGAAAAGACTACCGTGTTCCGGTTTAAAACTCACATCCCAAGAGGGCGGCACTGAAAATTTCAAGAATCAAGGAAGTGACACATCATTATTATTTAAAACATGTTTTTTGTAATCTTTTTTTAAGTAATCTCCGCGAAATCCGACACACTTTTTCATACGATGGAACCAATCATTGAAGCAACCATTCCATTCAAGAGTTTCGGTCTCCAAAATGGCCGTTTTGTAGGCGTCCACAGCTTCTTCAGGTGATGAAAATCTCTGACCACGCAATTTATTCTTTATTTAAGGGAAAGTATAGAAATCATTAGGGCTCAGGTCAGGGCTGTACAGGGGATGGTCTAATAATTATGTTTTCTTACTCTAAAAACTCTTTTGTTTTGTGCGCGGTGTGACAACTCGCATTGTTGTAATGGAGGATGATGCGGCGGTTGCAGTTCTCTTTACGGAGTTCAGAAACAACCTGTGGCAAACAAAAGCTAGCAAACTATTCTGCATTAACCGTTCTTTGTCCCTCAAGAGGAATAGTCGCAATATGGCCGGTTTTGGAGACAAACTTGGCCACCATTTTCGTGCAACACTCCGTGAACGAACAATTTTTGTTGGCTTTAACTCATTTTTGAACACCCAAACTCGTGACTGGTTTTTTGTTTCGGGTTTGTACGCGTATATCCATGATTCATAACCTGATATGGTGTTATATATCCATCCGGAAAACAACTTTTTACACCTAATTGTACATGCAAGATTATTTTTTTTTAACTCATGCCAATGACTAAAGTTGCCTGAACTTCGTGGTATGTCACATGTCGATCTTCCTTAATCACATTAAACACATCATCAACATTTTCTTGTGTGACTGCAGTTTTTGGACGACATTGACGGAGATCATCACTGAGCTTTACACGTCCACGTTGAAATTTAGCAAACCAGTGATAAATTGTGGTTTTGGATGGGGTTTCATCACCAAATGCAGAAATCACCCGGTCAACAGACTTTTTTTGTGTTAAACCACTTCAAAAGTAATAATAAATCATAGCTCTTGAATTTTCTCGAGTCAATTCTTTTCTCAACGCCAAATCACCGGCTAGGTTCACCTGCGGCAGACGCGCGGGAAGGACACTGGAGGAGTGGCTCCTGGAGGTCGGGCTGTCGGTCCTAAACAGGGTTCGTAAACACGTGTGTTCGAGCCCAGGGCGGGTCCATCATTGATGTATCGTTCCAGCCCGCCCTGGCTCGCCGAATACAGGGCTGGAAGGTGTTGACGGGCGTCGAGACCCTGTCGGATCATCGTTACATCCGATTCAGGTCTCCGCCCTCCAGACGCCTACACCGGCCCTGGCCGGACCCGAGGACGACGGCCCCAGGTGGCACCTCGGAAGCCTAGACCGAGAGCTGCTGAAGGAGGCGGCAATAGTGCAGTCGTGGGTTTCTGAGCCCAACATTGTCGATGTGGAGGGGAGGCACAATGGCTCCGGGACGCAATGACACAGGTGTGGACGCGTCGATGTCCCGGGCCAAACGTCTCCCCTAAACGCCGGTGTACTGGTGGAATCAGAAATTGCCGCGATGCGCAGAGAGTGCATCGTGGCACGGCGCCAGTACACCCGTTGTCGGGGACGACGGTGCAGTGACCCGTCCCTGGAGGCCGAATTGCTCGCCTCTTTCAGCAGCAAAGGATGGCTTCAGTGGGAATAGCGAGGCGATCGCCGCGGCTAGGGAGGAGTTGTTGGCGGCGCTGGACAGTGATCCGTGGGGCGGCCTACAAAATGGTGATGAATAGGCTTCGTCCTTGGGCCCCGCTCACCGAGAGTCTAGAGCCGCAGTTGGTTGCGGCTATCGCCGAGGCTTTATTCCACAGCGAGAGGAGACACGGCACCTCCGATGGTCCCAAATGGCACGGATGAGGTCGACCCAGTTCCGGAAGCGCCAGAAGTCAGCCCGAGGAGTTCGGTGCAGCCCTTCTGAAAATGAGGGCAAACGCACCGCCCCGGGTCCCGATGGCATTCGGGACGCGCTGGCGCTGGCCCTAGGGGACGCCCAGAGCCCAGAGTGAGGACGATGTTCTCTGCCTGTCTGGCACAAGCCTTAATATCACAGAGGTGGAAGACAGGCAGACTCGTCCTCATCCAAAGGAGGGCGTCCTGCGGATTCGCCCTCCGCCTACAGGCCGATCGTGCTGTTGGACGATGTGGGAAAACTCTTTGAGAGAATCGTGGCTGCCCGCATCGTCCAGCACCTGGAGCACGTCGGTCCAAATCTGGCGGAGTGGCAGTATGGATTCCGCAAGGGCCGGTCGACCGTCCACGCGGTGCTGCAGGTCAGGTCCCTGACGCAGGATGCGGTGTCTCGGGTGAGGTGTTTTGGCGGTGTCACTCGACATCGCCAACGCATTCAACACTCTGCCCTGGCCTGCATAAAGGAGGCGCTCCGATACCACGGGGTGCTCCCTACCTGCAAAGGGTGATCGGGCCTACCTGTCACATCGACGTGTCGTGGAGTTCCGCAGGGGTCGGTGTGGGACCGCTTCTGTGGAACGTTGGTTTTGATTGGTGCTACGTGGCGGCAATATCGAGGTGTCGACGTCACTTGTTACGCGGACGACACCTCGTCACCGCCCGTGGCACCATTTTCGCAGGTTGCGATTCTCGCCACTGCCGGGTCGCTCAAGTAATTGGGCGCATCCGGCTAGGACTAGAGGTGGCGCTCAAAAATCCGAGGCCCTTTACTTACGGACCTAGGAATGCCCCTGCGGACGCCCACATAAAGTTTGCGGCGTCCGCGTCGACATCAAACCGACGATGAATTATCTCGGCCTAGTCCTAGACCGCCGATGGAAGTTTTGCGCCATTTTGAGCGCCTCGCGCCTAGAGTGGCGAGAGCAGCGGCAGCTCTCGGCAGACTGCTCCCCAACACCGGAGGACCCAGCAGCTCATGTCGCCGCCTGTACACCGGAGTCGTCAGGTCCATGGTCCTGTGCAGGGCACCTGTGGGCCGACACCTCCAAAAGGAGAGTACTGCGGTATTGAGGAGAACCCAGAGGGTGTTGGCGATCCGGGCCGTGCGGGGCTACCGGACCATCTCCGGCGAGGCGGCGTGCCTGTTTGCTGGCTCCTTGCCCTGGGACCTGGATGCGAAATCCACGCGTCACTCTTTTTCTGGCGCGAGGAGGCAGTCTAGGGGCTGAGGCCAGCCCCAGAAGAGATAAGGGGCGCAGAGACGAATTGCGCTCCCTTGCCAATGCAGGATGGGAGCTGCGGCTGGAGCACCCCAGCGGCGGCCGTCAAATAGTAGAACCATACGCCCCGTTCTTAAGTGGTGGCTAGAAAGAGGACATGGCTCCTAACGTTCCGCGCGACGCAGGTTCTCTCAGGACACGGCTGTTTCGGAGGTACCTGTGCCCGCCGTGGAGCGCCTACAGAGAGTGCCACCACTGTGGCGTATGTGCCGAGAGACGGCCCACACGCGCTGGAAGAGTGCTCAGCCTGGGTCGAGCAACGCCGGAGCTGCGTAGTGTCGTGGGCACGACCTTTCGCTTCCTGCTGTAGTACGCAGGATGCTGAAGCGAAAGGTCGTGGGGCGCCGTCCTTGCTTTTGCGAGGACGTGATGGCGGAAGGAGGCTGCGGAAAGGGACAGGGAGGCCGAGGCGCCTTGGCTATCCGCAGAAAAGGCCAGGGCGCGAGGTGGCGTACGCGCAACCTTCCACCTGACACTGAGCCCCTGGGCGGCCGGCAGAAGGGTGCCGCCGCCCGGAGAAGGGCTCAGAGGGAGCCCGTGCTGTTTGTTCCTACGGTTGGCACGGCGCCTAAAGCTGACGTTCGGTGTCCCAACCACCCGGTGAGAAAAGGCCGAAAGAGGCGAGGGGCGACGTCGCGCCGGGGTCGCCGAAGACTGTCATCAGCGCCCGCGGCCCGGCTACAGCGACTGAGAAAGGAACAACCGTTGGTTTTAGTGGAGTATACCGCCGCTCTATCTTGGTCCGGTTGTAATTTTAAAGAGATTTTTAATTTTAGCCAACTTGTAAAGTTTACCAGCAAATTTAACAGCAGCATAAAAAAATCCAATGACTAGCCGTAACCAGAAGAAAATATGAAGACTCAATTCGAACAGAAAAGGCACAATACTTCTTATTGCCCATAACCAGATTTGTTAGTAATGTCAATGGACAAAGTTTATTAAATAAAATGACATCACGGATTTTGTCGCGTTTATTTTACATTTTGAAATTCCCGACGTTTTGAACACTTTCCAGCGGTGTCTCTGTGAAGGCTTTTTGCCGTGCCAGACTTGGATCTTTATACCTAGTATAAGAAGTAGCTGTGTATCTAGTTCAGTTCTAGATACTGCAGTTAGAGAAATAACACGTGGGCTGGGTGACACTGCGTCATAGCGTCTGATAGTTGTGTAGGTAGAATGTACTATATACACACAATGTTTCCATGCCTTCATCCTTTCTTCAATAATTATATAATAAATTGAATAAATTCTTATTTTAGTCATAGAAATATAAATATCATCATCAGCCTGTGTTAGTCCACTGCTTGACGTACTGCGCCTTCTCCTTTGGGGGGTTTTCAGACCGTATCCCACCACCATGGTCCAATGCGGGTTGATGGATGGATCGACTTTTAGATACCCATCCATCGCACGGATCATCTTTTATTCAGACAATTGGGTGATCGGCCCAAGTTGTCCTAACCAACTAGAAAACAACAATAACACATAATTGTTTCCCCGCGAGATTCGAACCCATGACCTCCGGCTTATAAAAAATGGAAATTAAAATATTATTCATTAATGATAGAATGAGATGACTATGTCAGCCTTAAATATTAGGAAATATTGACATTTTGGTAAACTGAGCGTTGCGATATTTTTAAAAATTTTCTTGTTTCTAGACCGGTCCTCATCGTTTATCATTTCGTGACATTCCACTAATAAGAACTTTCGTTTTGGCACAATTTCACTAATGTTGTTTGGGTTGTAATGTAGATTGGTTTTCTATGTTGGCTCAGGAATTAAAAGGTATTTTGTTTTGGTGAGGGTCAACGGAAAGGGTATTTTCAACTTATTTTGACGATGCATGGATCATCTTACTTTTCAGACAATTGGGTTCTCAACGAAACAAAATTTCGTTGAGCCCCCGCAGGATTCGACCTCCGGTTTCTAAAGTGGACGCCCTTGCCACTAGGCTACGCTTATTTTTTTATATATTTTTTTTATCTATTTAAAAGCCTATTAGAATGATTCTCAGTATTTTAATATAACAGTTTATACTGAAATTATTTTATTTTAATATAAACTGTTATTCATTCTAAAAGGCTTTTTAATAGATAAAAAAGTGTCGCGTACTTCACTGAGTTTTAATTAATATTTGTTTTACTTTTCTGGCGACTTGCCAGCCGAATCTCAGTGTAAATAAATCATAAGATTTGCCAAGATCTATTTTACTAATGTGCTTAGTTTTAGTAGAAAATAAGATTACTAACTTAAAAGTATTATTTTTATTTAATACAAAAAATTATTGTGGCTTTGTGTCTTTTGTATGATGTTTCTAGCTTTATGCATTATGTGTGTAGAACACACTCGGTTTTAAATTTATCTTTGTCTCCTGTCAGCTCTTATGTTACAGTATTTTAATTTCTTACACCTTCTATGATATTAAATATAAATATATAAACACCATTTACCATATTTATTATATGAATCTAGAATTTTGCAGTTTTAAACGATGAGACGAGCAGGATATTCACCTGGTGGTAAGTGATACCTGCCCCGCCCAAAAAAATTACGCCATTAACGTCTATAATCAATTTATTTCTTTATTTACGCGATTATACATATCAAATCCACTTATTTACGGATTTTGCGTTCTTAAATATTTATTCCGACGTTTCGGATTCTTTTCAGCATCCATGATCACGGGCAGACTAAGTTGGTATATGATCCACGGGCAGACTAAGTTGGTATATGATACCGACTTAGTCTGCCCGTGATCATGGATGCTGAAAAGAATCGAAACGTCGGAATAAATATATTTAAGTAACGCAAAAATCCGTAAATAAGTGGATTTGATGTCATAATCAAATTAGAACTACGGGAAAAGAACTAAGTTACACATATTTATGTTGTATATCGGCCCCCTCATACTAATAAGTTACGCTTTATAAATGAACTAGCAAGTTTCCTTAACGAAGTTCCATTATGCAGGAACGTAATTGTGATTGGTGCTATTAACATTAACATCATGCAGCAAGACTTAGATGCGACAGCAAAGAGCTATCTTAACGTGCTATGTGAATTCAAACTGCAGTGTTGTGTACAAGACATTACGCGCGAGTGTGTTACAGCGGAGCGGCGGTGGCGTCGTGCATCGACCATGTTTTTGTACGGACTGACCGGGCAAGTAGCATACAACATACACAAGCATACACAGTCACGAGCAAGATAGCAAATCTATCTACAATATGACAATAGAATGATAAGAAGACGTTTGCAAAATACAAAATGGTCAGATTTTTTTAATATTGAAGATCCTACCGAGGTTTATAATTGTATTGCTAGTATATTTTACGATAATTACAAAGCATGTACATTTCGACGCACTGTCAATAACAAACGAGATACCCAATTGTGGATAAATGGGCGTAAAAAACAGGAAGTAAATAGAAAAGATTATCTTTTAAGGCAGTGGAAATCTTTTTTTTAATTTCAAAGAGTATTAGCTAGGGACGTTATAAAAGTCATTGATAATTTGAACTGCAGTAAATCACCGGGATCGGATAGCATTAGAATGAAAGATTTAAAAGAAATAAAATTCGAAATGTCACCACTGATTGCACGTTTTGTTAATTTGAGTATACAAAAACTGGTGTATCCTATCGAGTTAAAGGTAGCATTAATAAGGCCCATACACAAACAATGCTCTCATACCGAGTTTACAAACTACAGACCAATAGCAATATTAAATAAAATAGTAGAAAAAATTGTAATAAATCAAATCACTAACATTCTTGAGGCCAACAATGTGATCAACGATGCGCAACATGGTTTTCGCCTAAAAAGAAGTACGTCTACTATATTATCCGAATTCGCAGATAACGTTAACTGTTCGTTAAACGAACAAAAACTTGTTTTTATTGTATTTATTGACTTTTAAGAAGGTTTTCGATCCTCTTGACCATGGCGGCTTATTGCAGTACATGCAGGAGTGTGGAATAAGAGGGCCAATGAACGCATGGTTTAAGGAATATTTAACCGATTGAAAATTAAATGTCACTGTTTGTGGAGTGGAGAGTAGACTGGGAAACATAAAATATAACCTTTAGACGGGTTCGGTATATGGTCCTGTAGGCTATATAATGCAAGTCAACAGCATGCGTAATATTATTGAAAAATGTCAAACATACATGGACGCTGATGACACACGCATTATATTCAGCAGTAAATGCCAGGACACGATTCAAAGAGAAGTGCAGCATTCAATAAAGTGATTACATGGGCGCATCACAATGATATAATAATAAATCTTGATAAAACAAAATGTATGTGCATAAAGTCCCCCTACAACCAAAATAAAAAAGCATCTGTTAATATAAAAGAACATACGTACGACTCCCTGTACAAGAATACAGATAGCTGTGTTAACCCACATTTAGAGTCTGTTTCCTCATATAAGTATTTAGAATTAATTTTTGACAACCATTTTAGCTGGAACATTCATGTCAATAAAATATGTAATAGTTTAACAGTACGTACACTACTCTGTACAAAAACTATTTTGTATATTTTATATTACGCTTTAGCAGACTCAATTATATCTTATGGGTTGAATGTGTACGGTCACACTTTTCCAGTACACATTTACAGCTTTTAGTAGATAATAAAGTAGTCAGCTCTGTATGACATGACTTTGCAGAAGTATTTAAAATATGTGGAATATTACATGTTGATTTGGAAGTTAAACGTGCAATAATAATTAAACAGTTTAATGTTAGCAAATTTAAAAAAGAAAGAGAGTTTACATATCCAACCCAGTTGTTGAAAAGTTCTATGTTAGATGTTCCAAAAGTGAAAAATTATTATGGTAAACGTGAATGGCGATGGATTACGCCCGTTGTTATCAATGATTTTCCTAAAGATATCTTAAAAAATGTATTAAACAAAAATGATTTAAAAAGTAAATTGCAAAAACACTATTTGACTTTATGTCCATAGCAAGTTTAACTTACTTGTATCTCCTTAACAGTTCACAAAAATAATAACACTAGATAAATAAAAATGAAATTTTTATTTATCTAGTGTTATTATTTTTTATATTAGACTTATAAATTACTTACGTGACATTTAACTTTATCTTATTAAACTAAATGTTTAATAAGATAACTGTAAAATTTGTTCATATAAGTTATTTAGTAAATATAATTATACGGTTATACCTTTATAATAAGCAAAATGTAAAAATTAGTATTAAGTGCATATCTACATCTGTTTTGTGTCCACTAGAGCTACTGCTGATAAAATGTTGCGCAGTTTGGCAAGTTGTGTATTATGGTATAAATAATTTCATTAAATAAATAAAGAAAAAAAAATTAAGTGTAAAGAAATTAAACGCGAGAAAAGTCTAAAATAAAAATAAATAATTTATTATAAACTTCGAAAAAATAAAAATATACATACAAATACGAAACAAAAATAGCCAACTATACAATATCTTCAAAATTAAAAAAATCACATAATTATATATTATATAGTAAGGGATGACCAAATCTACAAAGTACGCTACCGAATCCAAATAATACTTGAGAAAGACGAGTAAACGATTTTATATATATTTAATGATAATAATATTTGTCAGGTATAGTTATGATAAGTGAAACGATATGAATTTAAAATAAAATAAATAAATGAGGTCATGTGACTCGTAAGTGAGCCTTCAGTTTAAGACCGAAATAAATTCTAGCTGAACAATGTTTCTTACTTTGAAGAGCTTGTTACTTCTTTTTTAAACTAAGATAAACCAGAGCTTCTAGTTTCACTTTAATTCGTGAGAAATGCAATAGCAACTTTTAGTACAAATGTATATTTATTTATCTGTTTAAAATAATGTAAAAAAATAAAATAAAAATTTTTTGTGTCCCCGCAGGATTCGAACTCACGACGCCCGGTTTCTAAATGCGTATGCTTTGCCATTTTGGATGACACCCAAACCCAAAAGCCTGCAAAAACAAGGTTATAGCCTTATTATTCAAGTTTTGTGGCAATGAACATGTAACTATTACCTTATCTTGATTTGTCGTTAAACTGGCCTTTTTACATGCCCATCCGACGCATGGATCATCTTACTTTTTAGACAATTGAGTGATCGGCCCTAATTTCCCTTAGCAACTAGGAAAAAACAATGAAAATTTGTTGAGGCTCCGCAGGATTCGAACGCACGATGTCCGGTTTCGAAAGCATACGCCCTTAGTACTAGGCTACGGAGGGAGTTCTACTAGGCTACGGAGGCTGTTCTACTAGGTTAGGGAGGCAGTAAATCCCAATACTGACCATTTTAATATATTATACTATACCAGTTGTTAATTAAATATTTATGATTTGTTATAATGATCACTATAATAATTTATTAAAGATCACGATTGCTTCGTTAGAAATCAAGTGCCAAAGTCATACTAAAACTTGTAATCAAAGGGAGAAAATCATTTGCAGAAAAAAATACCGGAATACCTTCAGTCAGCCCCCGATCCACCGATATTTGCATTCCTTTCTGGTTTCTGCTGTTGAAGTCTTATAATGATTTCGACAACTGAAAACTTAATTTCAACCATCATCACGATTATAATGAATTTTGATTCTTTGTCGCATTCAAACGCATGCGACAAAGAATCAAAACTTTTATTGAAATAGCTATGAATGATTCCATATATTTTTTAATGTAACCAAAATACAAGTATCTGTTTGCCTTTTATTATCTTTCTATTGGTAAATTCCTTTATATCAAAAACCTTAAATCTTATAATTTCACAAAGTTCATTAAAATTATTTCATTACACAACTCCGTCAAAAATGGTAGTTAATTGTTCAATAGTACAAAATACTAATACGAGGTCATCAAATTTATTGTATGTTTTTACATATTACGTGACTCCATAGTCCTGCATGGCCTGAATCGATGCCAAAATGTTCTTAAAATCGTGATGACATGACAAAGGTTATCTATTTATTGGCAGACATGCTAATTTCAGTTTTTATAGGATTAATATAGACACACTTCAATAATACTTCTATATTGCTTGGTTTTATGTCATAGAACCCTTAACTCTCTCAACGACTCTAAACTCAATGTAACGTCGTTTCTCTTAAAGCATATTTTTTTTTACAGTGCATAGATATGCAATTATATCATAAATTAACTTCAGAACGGAAAGATAAAACAGAAGAATAAATATTCGCAGATATCTAGAATTGAATCGATTTTTACGGTATTATTTACAATAAGATATATATTATTTATAAACAAAGAAGCAACTAGAACCTTTGTGTCCCTAGAAAAAAACTTAAAAATGTTTATATATAATAGAAAATATACTTTAACAGGAAACCGCAATCAATCATTTAATACTCACAACGTCTGCATTGTAATAGATATTGATGAATTGGGGCTTCGAGTTCCATTTTAATATTTCCCGATTCTTTGAGCTGAATTACTACAACTATTACTTTATGTGTCATTTTATAATGCATATTAAATAGATATTTGAATGGATTAGTCCATATATGTCATTTATTGTAAAACAATACGCTAGCTACGTTGATATTTTTAACTATTTTACAGCAGCATGGAACAGTAAAATGCATCTTTGTCAACATGCAACAACAATTTTAATACCAAATATAACCGACTTCAAATATTGTTCGAACAGACCAATTCAAGAAGTACATAGAGCTAGAACATAGTTTAAGTTTATTTAAAGATGTTCAGCTAGTGTTTGAAATTTATAAATCGCACGGGGTTCTGGATTTTGATGGCCTTATTTTATTACCTTCTTAAAAATCTTTTAAACTACTGATAATCAACTTCAAGCAGTATATAGAAACTGCTTCGTAAATTCTGCCGACACGTTTCATATGCATGATATCTTTTAAGGTGTTCGTTCAATCAAAATGCCATGTATGTCAAGTTTCATGAACATAAAATTAAGAAAACTTTAAGTGTATTAACTTTTATGTAAATTTACATTGAATGAGCTCTGAATATGCCACAACGAAGATTTAAAAAAAAATGCATAAAAGTTCTTATTGTGGCTTATTCATTAAACATAGATAAATGCCCTCGCGGACTTTATCGTTGGCCAATTCAAGAAGTACAATTATGTAAAAAATGTCATAAGGCTATTTCTTATGGTTGATATATTTGACGCAATATTATTATATATATATAAGATATATATAAAAAAACGCTCTGAATTCAGTACCTCCTTAAATTTTGCGTCACAAAAATGCGCAGTGTTTTCGTCGAAGAAGAGACCGATTGAGACCGATTGAATGAGAGTGAGAAAGTCTGTCTGGGTGCCTCCAATTATCTGAAGAGAGGAGATTTATAAAGACCAGCTCTTGAAAATCAAGCATTTTATTGTAACACCTCCCTTCCTTTACGCCCTTCCATTACGTTAGAACGCACTGTAGTTGGTTGCACTATTACTACCTTATTCAGTAAATAACTAATCGAGGCACGATCTAAACAACTTCACATCGACTTTAAATTAATAGAAACTGGCAGATTGCATGTCTATTAAGTTTTGCTTCACCACTTTCCGAGTGAAAAGCGTGGGGACGACTACACTTACTGTTTATCAAAGGGCGATGTAGTCTTTAGATTATTTAAGTTTCAACAAGAGTTTTTCAAAACTACGTTTTGCTAGCAAAATGCTGTCGAATTCGCCTTAAGAAACATTCAACTTTTCGTAATATTTAAAAATAACTAACGATCACAAATGATAATATATTCCTAGTCAATTCTGACTGCGGTAGCCGATCTATATTGGACATCATTCAACACATGAGATATTAAACACAAGTGTAGAGGAGGTACATTCTCCCTTTCTTTACTCTCATAATCTAATAGGATGAATGAGCGATATGACCACAGAGATAAGGTGCAGGATCGACTTTTTACATGCCCATCCGACGAAAGAATCTTCTTTGTTTACAGATAATCGGGTGACCAGTCTGCGTTGCTTTAACCAACTGGGAGTCAACCATAAAACGGTTATAAGAACCCGAAGGATTTAAGCCCATGACCTGATGCAAGCCACATATAGGCTATTGAGGCGTATCACATAATAATATATAATCGTCAATAGGATCACGTGTCTCTTGAATCTTTAAGATGTGTCTCATCCTGAAATAGTCATTAATTAGGGTTGGGATCTACGGAGTTCGATAACTGACGTGATTATTTTATTTCCTGTTACTTAAAATGATCAATCTGTTGGAGCGATAACATTTATAAATAGTTAAGTGTAATGCACCTTTTTAGTAATTTAATTATTTATTTAGTAACATATTACTGTAATATAGCATAAGAGATTCATTTTTTTGAGAACTAAACAATCTAATAAGTATAAAATTACAAGCGACATTCCTTAATTCATTTAACTACTACGTTTATGGAAACAAAAACGAGCTCTTTAGCATGCAATTAAAGTGCAAGCACTGGCGCAAATGCAATTAAAAGGCATACAGAAGGTAATGAGAAATTCCATGAAATAACATAAAGTTCCTTTAAAAGTACATTTTCCACTGTAATTAGACAAAACTGCGAATGAATCGAACCCAGGTACAGAAAAACATTAAGGAGCAGCGCCGAGCTCTGGAACGAATGTATTCAAAGTTTTAACCGTAAAACACGCTAAATTGCTATACATTCTATTTTACGGGCTTCATTACTATTTTTATGTTGTATATAATATTAAATCAGGCCAAACTTTAATATATTAAACTAGCAGACCTTGCCATGCGTTGCTGTGGCTAGTATTTACTTGTTTTAAATTGTATAAAACAATTTAAGTGCTTAAGATAAACGGAAAGAAAATATCAGTTATGAGGATAACCATCTTTTATTAGATAAATGTCATTTGTAAAAAAAGGACCTCGATGATGCTACCGTTACACCTGAATACAATAAAAAAATAACACTGATTGGTTATTAAAGTGGACAGACTGAAGACGATTAATCCAAATCTTTCATCAGTTGATATCGTGCAAAATACTATACAAAAGAATTAGTTTTCAAAATTATTATTGCTCTTTTTAATTCTACCTTTTCTATTAAAATTGTTATAATTAGTATGGATTCGTAGCTCTACCACTAAAAACATAATTTTAACGTTTTAGTTGCATGGTTATTAAAAAACCAAGATGTTTAGTTTATCTGATGCGTCGTCAAGCGTAAGCAAACAACTATCGTATAAAATAATAAATAACGAATATTTACAGTACCTACAATCGTATCCGCCATTGAATATGTCGTCAAAATATTTCCTTTATGTAGGATACAACATCACTTTTATTTAATTTTGCTCTGTTAAAATCCTACAATATACAATTTTACACGAATGTTAGGTATCTTATTTATTACTTTTTTTTTTTGATGACCTGGTAAAAAAATAACGGCGTCATGAAGTTGCTTTTTTATTTTCAACAATAGATAAAAATGATTATATAATTAAATGGCCAAAACTAATTAATTTTAAGCAATTACTTTTTATTGCCAAATTCTCCTTTATGAACGAAAAGTTTATACTATAAAACAGTGCCATCTAATGATACACACAACGCAATGGATAGATATTACCAACTGTCACAATCGTGTTGTAGCAAACATTTTGCATTAAATAATAATAAAAAAATACATCGCAATAAAACATTATTGCGACTATAAATAAAGATGTAAGCTATTCTATCTTTTAAGTTGGATTAATCTGTACATTGTGTGCAACTATATATTTAAAACGGTTAAGTAGTTTAGGATTTCATCGCGGATAAATATCGTGACACAAAATTAATATATATTAAGAGAATAAAATTGAAGGCCAAATTCTTTTGATGCCAAAAATGCTAAAAAGTCCTCAAGCGCTTGCCGGAGTAATTAAAAAATTATGATCTATCTAAAAGGAGCAACGACTCTAATGCTCATTGTAGTTATTTACATTAGGTTTACATTAAGTTATTTTTTTTTCTTAATATTTCTATGATACCTCATAACAATAATAATAATAATGGCGGTTCAACAGTAAGCTCTATACACAGCTTTCAACGTAAAAATTCGAAAAGAAATACATAACTAAGGAATATCAGGCAAATATTTAGTTTAAAAGATAGCATATCGTATAAAATACAATTGAAAAAAAAGTGTATGCAAAAAGTGTGATTGCAGTGAAAATATACAAAATTTTGCAAATAATAGCTGTATGACAGTGTGAAACAAATTTTGAAAGTCAAGCAAAATAATTTATATCAAGAAATTGGATCTATCTCATCTTAAAAAATCAGCCACATTCTATTAGATTTTGCACTGTAATTACACATTACAGTGCAAAATACGAATAAAATAAAAATACAATTAAAGCCTATATTTACTAAAATAGCATGAACAAAGTGACAAAACAAAAATTAAATGACAAGAGCCCCAACATTGTAATATTGCCGTAATCAACAGACGTCTCATCAACATCTTGGATAAAAGACCGCGGATAAAAGAAAAATCAATTCAGCGCTATCTTGAAGAAAAGTAAAACAACAACACCACAAAAATCAATAGAAAATAAGAATTTCAAACAACGCCATCTGACATTTGGCGCCAAAGAGTGATAACGATTAAAGGATTATAAAATACATAATAATAACCAAATATAGGAAATTCAACACAAACAAGAAAGATTGAAATAAGAAATATTTGAAAATTATTATCCTCATGGAAAAATAAAGGAAAACTCAAGAAAAATCGAAAAATAAATATACAACAAAGATAAAAAAAATAAAAAACAAAATATACAAATAAGAACATATTCCATAACAGTTTAATATCAAGTGTGTTTTACATTAGAATAGAAGTTTTGTTACTATTATTATAATAGGGTTTAAGTTTATTGAAGTTATACTTCTTTAGGCGCGTTATGAAAAAATGATGAGAGTGAAATTTTACGATTTGTCACAAAATTAACAGTTTATAATGAAAACGGTAAAATGTAATAAGGTCCATATTACATAGTGATAAGGTTGATTTTTGTGTAGTGATAATGGAGTTGTCGTTTTTATTTGATTCGATAGTTGTTGCATAATGTGCTCTATGAGTTAGGATTAAGTTCGTTTTGGTATATATTTATATTTAATATTAATAATATATTTTATATTATTTAAATTTATATTAAATATATATATTAAATATATTATTATATAAATATATTAATATTTGTAATGATGTTTATTCAACTTGATATATTGGTAATATTTTTATTCATTTAATATATCAACATTGTATTTATCTATGTAATACGTTTTAGATAAGCGCCATCTACTCACACATAATCAAAGCTTCTGATTTATAGTACCTCTGTACAAGTAAGCCAACATCTCTTAGGAATTCTACATTTGTAAAGCAACAGATGGCTGCTGAACTACCAGTTATATGATATATCGAAGTACGTCTTGTGAATCCATAAATTCTTAATCGAATTATTTATGATTAGTTCTTGTAAATCTATCATCTTTAATTGTCTTTATTATTTTGATTGATATTACTTACTATTTGTGAATATTAGTGAAAAAATTGTGCTTATATACTTTTTCAAGTGCTCGATATAATTGAGGTTAACTATCCGTATGTATTATTTATTGATATAAATTAAAATACTTTTATTTAATATAATTAACACTAAATATTATTTAATTATTAATGTTAAATACTTATTATTGGTTATTTATGATTAGTTCTTGTAAATCTATCATCTTTAATTATCTTAATTATTTTGATTGATATTACTTACTATTTGTGAATATTAGTGGAAAAAATTGTGCTTATATACTTTTCCAAGTTCTCCAATATAATTCAGGTTAACTATCCGTATGTATTAATTATTGATATAAATTAAAATACTTTTATTTAATATAATTAACACTAAATATTATTTATTTCGATAGTTGTTGCATAATGTGCTCTATGAGTTAGGATTAAGGTTCTTTTAGGTATATATATATATATATATATATATATATATATATATATATATATATATATATATATATTATTATATTAAAATATATTTTATATTCACAAAATAAAGAAATAAATTTAATGAAACATTTAATAAAATGTTTGTGATAAAAATTAAAATTTAACATCAAATTATAATATTAATTTTTAATATTTGCTATTAAATTGAACAAATAATAAATATTTATAAAAATAACTAAATAAATTTAATGAAAACTTTATGATAAAATGATAACTGAAGTTCCGATTCAGACATTACGGGAAGATACTATGGAAGTGGACATCATTTAATTAAAAATACAATTCGAATAATAAGACAATATAATAAATAATTAATATTTATTTATTTAATTTTTCAAATTTAAACTGAACTTTGTTGATTATCCTTTTCCAATCCTTCTCATTATTTTATAGTAATTAATTATTTGCATGCAATTAAAACTATTTTTTAATGATGCCAAAGAAGTATAACTTCTCACGCGTACATAAGTACAGCACCCATTTTTTAAAGTTTATAGCCGTTCAAAATCTTTGTTTAAAATTAAAGAGAATTTACTTAGATTTTCACTTATCAATTAATGAATTTTGAATTTAAAGGTATTTAGGTGACACATGCATGTAACACTATCTCTTCGTTATTACAACACTATTCTTATTTATTGCACATGGTAGGTCGTTTAAATAAAGAGAAAAGGCCCAAAAATAAATTATTGTGTATTTTATTTTTCCGTATCTTAAGCTATAGTGGTAATTATTAGAGATAACACATAAACATTTACTATAGAAGTACCATATGACTGCCGTGGGTGAAGATGTTAACAAATAGTCTATTGGCTTAGGTAAAATCCAATACATAATGACTCATTAGTATTCGTAAATCTTTGCATTTAACTGCTGCACTGCAGTTTAATTACAGCTGAAACTCAGTATGAGCTCGTTTGTAAAAAGTATTTGCCGTTGTTGACTTTAAAAAGAGCACAGGATTTTTGTCGATAATTGACTCTAGGGCTCTGTTGTTAGAACTTTTTCGATACTGACACTACACGATCTGCTGTACGCGTCGAAACGGAGCAGACTCTGCGAGACGCACCGTCAAAAGATGTCGAGTATACTGAAAAATAATATTTCGCTTCCAGATTCGTACGGTTAAAAATAAACGGGAGTACTGTCCAGTGCATTCTGCGATGACTCTGAGAGTGGCCTGTCTTGATTTTGAGGTACCTCAACAAGTGACAAGAGGGATGAATCGTGTTGATCAGATAAGGTTTCTAAAGAATGATATTGGAATATGAACAACATTGAAGACAAAATTAATAAATTATATGCTATAAAATCACATTGCCCTCACGTAGCCTAGTGGTATGGCGTGTGCCTTAGAAACTGGAGGTCGTGGTTCGAATCCTGCGGGACTCAACAAATTTTATTTCTTGTTTCCTAGTTGGTTAGGGCAGTTTGGGCCGATCACCCAATTGCCTGAAAAGTAAGATGATCCATGCGTCGGAAGGGCATGTAAAAGTCGGTCCACCCACCAACCCGCATTGGACCAGCGTGGTGGGATAGGTCCAAAATCCCTCAATGGATGGAGTGTATTAGGGGAGGCATATGTCTAGCAGTGGACTATCACAGGCTGATGATGAAAATCACATTACTTAACGAGACAATCCAGATGTACCAAAGCACTCTAAAAATTTAAACTTAAAAAAAAAATAAGCTGTAGGCTTTTTATTTTTATTTAGACTGTTTAGACTGTTTTAGAATTCCTACTATTCAACAAACGTTGGCTTTATAAAATGTAAAAAAATTATACTTTTTAAAATAATTTTGTCGTCAAATGTGTAATCCAGTTACATATTTCAAAACCTGTACTCGCAGTGTCCTTTATATTCAGTCTCCTGTGTAATCCATTAAACATTGTTTTACGTATATTTTCTTAGTCTTTAAAATTTTCAGTATCTAAAACGAATATATTATCTTAAATATTTATTTGTTGTACTCGTGTTCTCAAATATCTTTAGAGCACTAGCTCGAATTTTTCGGATAGAAGAGTTCTCGTTCGCTTTTAACGATATGTTCAAAGAACTGACGTAAAGCTTTTTGGAGTACCTCTTTGTCGTATTTACTCTGAATCGTTCGACTCTGAAATAATTCCACATGTACGAAGTTAGATATATGAATAATTTTTGTGCACCGAATTTAAAAATGGTACATACATATTCAAACATTAAAGCTTATGTATGATTTGAAAATGTATTTATTATTCTGTGAAGAAAATTATTTTGAGATGTAATCCATACCAATACTATGAATGCGAAAGTAACTGTCTCTCTATCTGTTCGTCCGTTTTTACCATCTAAGCCATTGACCCGATTTCGACAAAATTTACATACGTAGAAACGTACATATTTTGAATAGACGTACATAATTAGAAATTCATCATTATCAAGCCAAAACGATGAAATTTTGGGTTTAGATACTAGAAACGAGCCATACGTGTTTTTTTTCCACCACCACCTCATTTATATTATTATACAGTATATATAAATACACTTCGCGGACATTATTCTTATACCATGCGGACGAGCCTTGTATACCATAATTTTATTATATATCATACAGGAAAGCAGATCATTAATGAAGATTTTCTATATTGCCCGTAGATTGATAGACAGTAAAGATTAAAACGATCCCTTACACATCACTTAGGAAATGAGTTTATAAAATAGATGCGTCACCGTAATAATGGCTAAGTTATTTGAGCAGATGAGAGATTAAAAATAGTAATTCGTAAAAAGGATGGCTACAATTTTAATATACTATATAAAGGAATATTATTTAAAAAATATTAGTTAAAATGATTAAATTTATAAGGTAAGTTTGCCCGTTTTAGACTGCATTTTGCCAATTTCAAAGGCATCGGAACAATTTCTCAAATTATCAAAGTTACATTTATAATATTTTTAAAATTATATTATAAATAAAAACGGTTTTATCAATTGTATTGAAATAAATTAAATAAAAATCAAAGGATATAAATGAAATTTAATCACATCTTAAATTTTGTAATCGCGAGCCATGATCCTGACCTATTGCAGTCACTCCATTTTGCCGGTATTGGTCAACCCTTACCGCGATGGTCAGTGCGAGGCTTCACTAGAGAACCTTACGTCCCCAACGGTCTGTACCCATCTATTTAGGCGGCCCATTGCTACTTCAGCTTGCTAGTTTAATGTGTTTATCGGTGGTCTCCTTTATATTTTTATTTCCTTTATATTTTGAATTGGCACAATGGTGAAATTGTGCCTATTTCTATCGCAAATTAGCAGTGTATGAACACCACTGTCTTCCTTCTTGAAGAAAATCGCAACCGGCGCTATCTAGCTAGGCTATAGACGTAAAATAAAATATGACAGGGTGGTTAATAGATTTATAGCGACTTAAGCTGCAACTCATTTCAACTCAAGAGTTATTTTTAGATATGCCCCGGTTCACAAAATCAGCTGTTTTGGTTTTTATATTTTAATAGCTAATCTAACGAAATACTGAATGTATTTTGCTCGAGCTGGCGATTTTCTCTTTGTAAGTTTAAAGATTATTGATGACTAATTTTCTTCAAGATCGTTTGATTAGGTGTTAATAAAATACATAAACTAAGTTTACTTTGGTTTAAGAGGTAGATGCCAGTCGCTCTTTGTGGAAACTGGCATTCAGATTTAGCTAGATAGATTATAGGCCTAGCTCATGATAACATGGGAGAATTTCTATGAGAAATTTAAAAAGATGTGTATATTTTACATCAGTAAAATAAATTATATTGCATTCGAAATTAAATTTTACTTAACATTCATAACAGACCTTTTTGACCGACTTCTCAAAATAAGGCACTTATCAACATGGAAAATATGTTGCATTTATTCGATATGTAATGTTTGTCATGTAGTACCATTTTTATTCATTCTATTATCACTTACTTATTTATATTTTAGGGTGGATTTATTTAATCTCACTTAACGTGAAATCATATATTATTACTTTATATTCATCAGGACAACTTTATTCAAATTGTCACTTTTATCTTACTATTGCCATATTTCCATAGTACCATATTTCTTCCCATAATTATGTTAAAATATACAGCGATGAACTGGGAAGAAGTATGGGTCCATTAATTCTAGACAAGTGTATGGGGGAATCAGTATTTAATTATTGTATACTTACATATTATGAAAAAAATATTGACTGATACTCATTGCCCCAACATTATCTTTATTATCTTAATTGGGAGTAGGGGGAAAATTTTAAAAGGCAACACTTACACATACATTACTGTTATTTACATTTCCCCACATTAAGGAGTTGTCACAGGAAAACCACCATACATATAAGTTAAATAACTCATTGTATATGTTATACAATAATAATTGTAAACATTTAACCCACAAAGATCATAACAAAATTGATATTATTGACATTAATAATATAATTAATTGTAACAATTTTCATTTGACATATGATGGGATGCACCTATCAAATTTTTATAAAAAAAAATTCTTGTATGCTATATTATTGTATTTTAAATAATTCAGCCAAATATTTGGCTAACTTGACTCCTGCTCCTCTATTGAACAGGAACAAATTGTGACATCTAATAATTTGGAATCCGTTCCAAGCAATAATTTAAATTAAATATTGAGACAACGGAGAAAATTTCTTGCATAATAAACAATACTTTATTATTATTAAACAATAATGTTATTAAAAATAAATTTTCTAATAAAAGCACACAGTGTATGAACCTGGTACATCAAAATATTCAGGAAATAGCCAGTAAAAAACTTGAAATTGAACTCTTCTTGAATAGTCGTAACATTGATGTATTATATATTACTGAGCACATGCTACAAGAATATCAGTTAATGTTAAATCTTGGATGTCACCAGGTTGCTAGCCTGTTCAGTAGAGATAAAGCTATACGCGGTGGCTCTTTAATAATTATTAATAGTACTTTAAAATTTAAAAATCGTAAAGATATTGTGAGCCTCTCGTTGAACGGACTATTGAAATAGCCTGTGCAGAGCTTGAGCACTTCATTGTTGTATGCGTGTACAGACCTCCCACAGCGTTAAATGAACCTTTGAAGTGTTCTCGAAGAAATATTGTTAAAACTATCTGAATCTAATAATAACTTGGTGACTTTAAATTATATTATTAGATAATTGCAACACTCACAATTAGATTCAGATCATTGTTAAGTTCTATTTAACCTTTAAATTTATTTATTGAACCAACAAGAATTACTGAGACTTATGCAACATGTATAGAAAATATATATACTAATTGTCAACCACTACATAAATCAATTATTAAAATGTTAACTTCTGACCATTGTGGTCAATTTGCCTTCTTTCAAATAGATATACATTTTATATAACAAAAGTTCACAAGAAACAAGAATATTAGTTCCTACATATAAAAAGCGTATTGAGAAGTTCAAGTAATATATTACAAAAAGTTAATTATTTACATTATGATGAAAATCCACATGTGCTTTTTAGCGCATTATTGACTTTAATAAGAAAAAAATTTAATACTATATTAACTTCTAAAACGGTTAAATCTAAAGGTTCTGCAGTGTTTAGTAAATGGGCAACAGTCGGAATCCATAAAAGCAGGCGAAGATTATATGATCTTTATAGTCAAAGAACATAAAACCATAACAATAACTTTGTTGCACATGTTAGCGCCTAATCCAAAATATTAAAAAAAGTGTGTTATCTGGCTAAATTATAAACATTTATTTTATTTAGGATCCAATAATTTCAAAAATTAAACGCAGAGGATAAAACGAACGGAAGGACAACGTAAATTATTTTTGTATAACCAATATTAAAAATTAAGAAATCGAAAGATATGTCAATTTTTTAAATAAAAACTGACGGTTATTCGAAAACATAGAGATACAGACATATACCAACTTAATCTGACCGTGATCATGGATGCTGAAAAAAATCCGAAACGTCGAGAATAAATATATTTAAGTAACGCGAAAAATCCGTAAATTAGTGGATTTGATAAGTAATAACAAACCGTACGGTTTCACTAGGGGTCGCTCCACGATCGATGCTGGCGTTATGCTCATTAAGAGCATCTTTGATGCTTGGGATGCGTCGCAGGACGCGTTAGGCATTTTGCAATCTCACAAACGCTTTTGATTGGTACAGCATGAAACTCTGGTTAGGAAATTACGTCACTATGGTGTCAGAAACGCCGCACTCAATTTTCTGTCTTCGTACTTGAGCCACCGAACTCAAAGGGCTGAAGTGAATGGTATAAGATCTCCCGGGGCCCCGGTAAATATGGGTGTCCCACAAGGGTCTATTCTTGGGCCTTTCTCTTTCTCATCTATATAAATGATTTACCTATATGTTATTAATAAAAACGAAGAGATAGTATTATTTGCTGATGATACTTCCTTAATTTTTAAAGTTAAACGACACACATCAATAAATGACCATGTAAATAATACTTACTCTAGAGTGGCGCACTGGTTTAGTGTCAATAATTTGATACTGAGCCAGAAGAAGACAAAATGTATTAAATTTATCACTCCAAATGTAAGACCGAGTAAATGTGAAGTGTTTATAGATGAGGAAGAGATAGACGTTGTTGAGTCAACTGTGTTTCTGGAAATAACAATAGATTCCAGATTGCAGTGGGGCTCTCATATTAATAGACTGTCGAATAAACTTAGCTCTGCAGTATATGCTGTCAAGAAAATCAGACAATTAACTGACGTAGAGACGGCCCAGTTAGTATAGCTATTTCTACAGTGTAATATCTTATGGCATTCCCACAGTAGGGGAAGTCGGCGGATACTAATACGATCTTTGTCCTCCAAAACGAGCTATTCGAGCGGTTTATAACCTGGGCCCCAAAGAATCCCTGAGAAAACTGTATCCAGAGATTAAAATACTAACCATTACTTCTCAATACATTTTCGAAAACCTAATGTATATGCAAAAAAAATTGAAAAGATTTTCATAGACATTGTGATGCACATATCATAAATACTAGAAATAAACATAATTTAATTCTTCCAGCAACTAGACTGCGAAGAGTAAGTAAATCTTTTATAGGACAATGTATACGCTTTTAAAACAAAATCCCAGTAAACGTTCAGAATTTAACTTTTAATAAATTTTAAAAAGTAGTAAAGGAACGTTTATGTGTTAAAGGTTATTATAACATAAATGAATTTATAAATGATATCACAGCCTGGTAATGGAATGCTTGCTTTAGGCCTTTTCAAATATAATATACGTACGATAGACCTATATGTAGCTCATAAGAAAATTTATATCTATATATTTGATTATTTTAAAAGATGACAAAATAGGCCCGCTGAGTTTCTTTCGCCGGTTTTTCTCAGGTCGGAGGCGTCCTATCCTATCCGAACCGGTGGTAGCGTCCTTGACAATCAATTAGCGAGTGTTACACTTCTATATTGAATAAATATATTTGAATTTGAATTTGAGTGTTTTAGATAAAAGTCAACAAAAGTATAGTAAAAAATCTGTCTAAAAAAGTAGTTATATTTTACCTTAAGACTTTTTACTATCTTAAAGCTAAAAGTAAAATAAACGTACGAATATTTATATGTCCACAATTTATCTGATTTTAAATACAAATTTGATGCACATTATTCCAGTGCCTTTAGTACATAATTTTTGGATTTCAGAGTAATATTTTATTGTCTAAGGAGTTTGTATGTCGTATACTATTTTTGTATACAATGCGAATTATAAAAATGTTTTTAAAAAGATTTAGATATAACAATTAATTTATTGTGCACTTATATTTATGGATCTCTTGAAACATAATTTTGGTGTTTTTAATCTACCTTTCCAAATTTATACAAAATCTAGTAAAATTTTAACAAAAAAAATATGACCGGCTTCAAACAGGAGATAACTCGATATGAATAAGACTTTCCCTGCATAAAACTGCTTCGACGCCCCGTATTTAAATTTTGAATATTTTTAACCCCATTTTTCAAAATTGGTCTTCGCCATAAATAATCCTTTAGAAAGCGTCTTAATCGAGCCGAGGCTTCGGCCCACCTGAAACCATAAAGAAGGCCCCACAAGGCTTCTTTTACGGTCCTGGGCATTAAGTCACCGTTGGGGAATGGTTTCACCCCGATATTTCTGGGTTTTTTTCCCGAGCGGAGATTCACGAACAAAAATAAAACGCAGACAATCGACTCAAAAGATTCTCCCAGGCGGGAGGAGAGTCGAATGGTTTGTTCAACTTTCGCAAAAGGACAGGAGCACCGTTTAAATTCTAAAAAAAAACAAACATTTTTTGTTATTTAAAAAATGACTTTACGGATTTTATGCGTTTATTTTACATTTTAATTCCCACGTTTCAACACTTTCCACGGTTTCCGGGGACGAGAGTCATGGGTCTTGTTGTTTAAAAAGCGGGGTTTAGATCTTAATTTAATTCATTATTTTTGTCTGTACTCAGACCTATGCAAAATTAACTGGTTTTATCATTAAGAAACGTGATTATGCGTTTAAATTTTAATTTATTAAATGGGGTCCCCAAAGGTGGTAGAACCCAACCTTCTTTGAAATTTGGAGTTTTAATCTCTTTAGCCTCACATCATCCTTCTAGGAATCGGTGTTCTTTGGAATATGTTTGGGATCTTTTAATGGTTTGGGTTTTAAAAGTATGGTCACACCGCCGACTTTGGGTTTTTTTATGTTTGATGTCAGCTTTTGTTCCTTCACGCGAGTTCTTATTGCTCCCTTTGTTTGTCCAATAAAGAGGCCGCATACAATCTAGTTTTTAAACCCCTGGATCTTGTAAAATATTGCATTTGACGGTGGGGGTTGCCGATCTTCTTCAGGGCAAATAAGTTTTGATTGAAGCCCCCTCAAAATGGCAAATTTTGTAGTTACGCCTCTCACAAATGGTGAAAGCAGGTACCGCCCACTGTGAGGCCTTCACTGGTCACCGTGACGCTGCCGGGAGCAAAATTTTTATCTCCAGTACTTAACATTTATAAATTCGCGTAAACAATAGAATTAATTATACACTTTAAAGTTCAAACATTGCTCAGGACTTTACCGTATTTTCAAGTTATTTATTGTCGTCTATTGAAAATACCCACCATTATTTTAAATGATATTTTTACCAAATTTAAAAATAACATTAAATGAATTGGAAGTATTTTTAAAATTTAAACATTTATTAAAACATGTTACTGTAGTTAATGAATATTTCACTGAAATGGAAGTGCGGGACCGTTTCAAAAGCTTGAATTGCAAAGCTCAAAAATGCTTTGAGGGAAGCCACAAAAGTAAAAGTTTTTATTTATTTAAGATCCGTGGATCATGCCTAGTACCATATATTGATCCCAATTTCAGGTACCAAATTCGGAGCGTATTTTTTTTATTTAAATATATATATATATGTTACCTTTACGCTCCAGGCCTGAATTATTTAACCTTTTTTGAATACTAAATAAGCTTCCCTTTAAACTATTTTTTTTAAAAATTTTTGGATGAGTAGTTTTATGATATTAAAAACATAAAAATTGCCCAAAATTACAATCTCATGTATCAACTAACCTTTTTTTTCTGTGGTAAATGCCTTTTGCATACCGTCTCAGGGGAAAGCGGTTATTCGATCGACCGCTAAAACCACCATTTGGCCCTTAGAGGGGTTCAAGAACTTTTGGCGTCTCTTTGCGGCCCAACAGCGCGGCCGGAAAACCCCTCCTTTTAGGCAATTGCTCCTCTGGGCGTAGAAAACGCGCCCTTTTGTCCACCCCGTAGTTAAAAACCTCAACTCAACCTTAACTCAAGCTAAGAAATTAAAATAATTTAATTTAAAAAAAAATTACGTGTTTAAAGTTTGAAAAGTTTAAAAATAATTTAAGCAAAAACGCATTTTGATTTATTGAATATTATTACAAAGATTTAAGATGGGGACAAATCACGGGGGAATTTCATTTTTGATAACCCTTGATTGCGTAAAATGGTTTTGTCGGAAGTCGGTCATATTTTTTTTTAAAATTTCAATTTTTAGGTTTAATATCAAGATTTTATATTAATAATGTTAATTTTCCATATTAATGACGATTAAAAAACTGAAAAAAAGTGAATTGCCAGTCTCCGGTTCCAGTCTAAAGAGTTACCCACATAAAAGCCTGTGCGCAATAATCAAAAAAGAAGCCTTTATATGTTTTATTAAATAAACTCATCACGGCCCTGGTGTATTTAGGACAACCTTGAAATTTTTGATTTTCCTTATCAATTAATAATTTTAATTTAAAGGTATTTAGGGACGCTAACATATCTCTTTTTTTAAAACTATTCTTATTTATTGGGGGTAGGTTTAATAGAGAGAAAAGAAAAGCCAAAAAAGTTCTTTGGTTAACCTATTTTCCCCGGAGATCTATTGTTGTTCATCGTCCAACCTTTTAGTTTTTCAAATTTAAAGAAAAAAGAGAAAATATTATATGGATTTTAAACAATGAATTTTTGAAAAAATTTTCAGAAAACCAGAGGTCATTCATGTAATATAAATAAATTTTAAAATTATTGTAAAGGATTCAGAAAAAATTTTTATTTTAATTTTCAAAAGAGAAACTATCATAAAACAGCTAATTTTGGCATTATAATTAACCCACAAATTCACGGATTTATCGAAGAAATTTTCAATCTTCTTGGCGGTTATAATATTTTTAAAACGTTTAAAAATAAACCGATTATGCCTTATGTCCGTCCGTAGGTAAGGGTTGCCAATTAACCATCCGTCAAATTCAAATTCTTCAGGTACCGGTTGCAAGGCGACGATTTGTATCTTAAATTGGCCAAACAAAAAGAGCAGTAATAAGAGAGTCAAAGACCATATAAGGATGTTAAGCCCATATGAAATTCCAATTTGGACCATTTCTGTGGCCCAATTATTATATTAATTTGATGCACCAAAACATCATTTATATCAAGGATGAGAAAGGATGAAATTAAAAAAATATCCAAATTTTAATAGAGAGGATTTGGTTTGACTTTAAGGATTCAATAATTTTAAAAATTGTCAAAGATATAAAAACCAAAAGCCACAGGAAAAATAAGAGTTTTTGCAAACCATTGTTCAAAATTAAGAAAGTGAAAGATATGTCAATTTTAAAAAAACTTGTTATTCCAAAAAATTTGAGATAAGACATTTTCAACGACTTGGTGACATGGATGCTGGAAAGAATCCGAAACCTAAATATATATATATAACTAAGAAAAATCCGGAAATTAGATTTGATATTAAAATCGGGTAAATAAAAGAAATTTGGAATTTCTTCAGATTATTATTAAAAATAACTTGCCATAGTGCTAAACAATAATTTATATATCTATGATACTTGGATAACCTAAGATGAACATTCCTTCTATATATAATCTATAGATAAGCAAATAAAATTTATAGAAATCAATTTTATGTTATTTATATTGATTAGAAGTAGAATAAAAAGTTTGGCCTCGTATTGGCCGTCGCATCACAAAACAATCATGTATTCGAATCTTGTGGGAAAATCGTTGTTTTCTGGTTATTAAGGGCAAAATAGGTCAATTACCTAATTTACAAAAAATTTAATCTGCGTTATTTAAATGTAAAAGCCTTTTAGATTAAGATCTAGATAGTTGTTATATGTTTTTTTGTTGCTTTTGAGGAAATAAGTAAACGAATTTTTTAAAGCACTATATTGTTCAAAAGAACTTCCTGGAGTGGCATAACCACGGACACACGTTTGAATCTGTCTACTGCGGTTAGACAATACTTAAACTCATGGAGGTTGGAACCGCCCACGATCCAACGTGTAGAGGCACAGAGAATGTCGGGGAAACAAACCATACTGGAAGCAAGTCCAAGTGCAGTATTTTTTCATATTTGGCTACAAGTAGTTTTGACTCAATTTCAAAAATCCTTTCATTTGGGATGGTTAGCCTATAACCTATGAAGGCTTTTTTGGAAAGATGGTGTCGAAAAGCGGGAAGGACATCACAAATAACCTCCGGGTCAAAATTTGTATCTTCTGTAGGGCCAGTAATGTATTGCTTCTAAAGTGAGTTATGATCGTCTTCTTTGTGAGCAGCAAGGCATCAAAACTATCACCCAAGATACCCCATTGTGCAATTCCATATTGACGTAAATTGATATACAAAATCAAAATTATCTGATACCTTTTCAAAGCCTGCAACATTAGGCTTGTGGTCCGTTAAAATTGCAAAAGCCCCGTCAACCATATTTTTAAAATATTTGACAGCTTCGTTTATGGATAGCATATGTGCTCCTATGATGAGTCGATGCAGTGCCAATCTGCGAGGTTCTGAAAACTTTTGAGGGGAAGTAGTGAAACGATCCATGCGTCGAGTGTGCCAGGTGACTGGCTGGCATCTTCGTCGCGGTGCGGGCGCAGGAACCCGCTGATTCAAATTGAACAAAATTGTTTAGGCAAACGCCACAATCTTCTGTGACAGTCGACATAAAACCTTATATTGCAGCATCTATTCCTCCAATCAATACTTTACCAAGTTTTTGAAACACAATGTTTTAAAAAACGTTAAATTAACCTATTAGAATAACCTAATTTTAAAATGTGAACAAAAACTAGCTTGTTAGAAGTTTTAAAATATCGTCATTAAAAAACACATTTTAAAAATTTACCCTTTTTAATTTAGAGTCGGTGAAGAGGAAGCTGGGAAAATTTTTTTAACTTATAACTGAGGATATGTCCTTAAATAATTTTTTTGAAAATGTAGGTTTTATTTAAAAACCTTAACTAAACTAAAGGGTTTTCATTATTATAATAAGTTTACTCTATTTTGAATTTGGGTTCATTATTTATCTTGCTCAAAATGGGAATATTCTTTTAAACATCATTGGTAATTTATCAAAATTGAGAACCACCAAAATTTTTTAAAAAAAACATTTAAAAAAAAATTTGAAGTTTTTTTTAATGCATTATTTTTTATTTTTTTAGTTCCAGATCAAATGAAACATTGAACCTGGGGGCAACTTATTATTAAAAAATTTGGTTCATCCAAAAGAACTTAAACAATAATCTAAAATGATTGTTTTTTGCAAACATTAACAGTCAATATTCTTTAAAAGGGCCCAAAAAAATACAGTCCGAAGATAAAAAATTTAATTTTAAAAAATGGAAAAAAAGTCTTAAGAAAAGTTCATTATATAATTAAACCTCAATTTTTGCTTGTTATAATATGGTCAAATCAAATATTGCATTTAGTAAGACCACCTTCAAAACAAAAAAAAAACAACCGTCATTCTTTTTAAGACATTTATAAAAAAGTTACTAAAGTGCACAAGTTAAAATTTAAATGTTTATGCGTATAGTTTTTTAATTCTGGTAATATTTTTAAAGAATTCAAAGCCAGCCACTTTCCCTGATTTGGCTTTAACCTTTATTTTTGGTGGGCTACGCTGTTAAAGATTTTAAAAAGATAATTAACCTGATAAAACTTAATTTAGTTTTATTATACAAAAGTCTGGGACTTAAATTTACGATGAAAAAAACATTACCTGCAAGTAAACTTTTAGTATAAAAAACTTCATCTTAATTCGTATTACTAAAAGAATTGCTAAAAAATAAAATGTCCTATATAATTTTTGTAGTTAGAATCAATCCAAATAAAAGTAATTAAGAAGTTATTTTTTTTAAATTATATAATTATTAAATTGATAAGCCTCATCAACAATTGTTAACACAAAAAGAAGAATCATGTATTTAAATTTTAAATAATATTTTAAAGATAAAAAATAATCCAATTATAAAAATTACAAAAAAAAAAAAAAGCAAAATAGTCACCAATTACCAAATTTAAATTTTAAAAAATAAAAACAACTAAAATGTAAAAAGAAAAAAAATTTTGTAAGTTTATCCATTATTCCTTTGTTGATAATGGTGAAAATAATTTTAGGGTTGAATGTTGTGAATATTTTTTATCATAAGTTTTGATAATTTTCAAGATTTACAATAGGGTTAATTATCCTAAAACTTTTTTTCGCAGTGGTGGAAAGGCGAAAGGTTTGCGAGGAATTTTAAGAACCTGGAATCATACAGTTTTATATTATTTCAAGTATAAATTTTTTTTTAATTCTTTAAGAAGCAAAGACCCACCAAAAAATCGGCAACCTTTTTCAGCTTAAGTTTGAAAGGTTTTATTTGTGAAAGAATAGCAAAGACATTTTTCAGAGTTATGAATAAATCAACTCACCAGGGCTTAAAATTAAATTAAAGAAAATGAAACAGTATGTTTTGATTTATCCCCAAAATACTCAATTATGAGAATCGGCATGATTTGGTTACAAAGTCCTTACATAAACAAAATCTTTAATTTTTCTAGTACGACGAAAACGGCACAATACGATTTAATTTTCTAAATTTTCCACAATTTCCATTTTGTCACCCATAAAACAAATTTTATCCAGATTTGATCTAAGAACAAAAAAATTTGAGGCCCAACTGGTTAAATTGCACAAAAATTTGACGAGATTGAATATCTATTAACCATAAATCTTAATGAACTTTCCAACACCGCGACTTTTAGTTATAGGTTCCCAATATCACCTCCTTTTCCTTGCCATTTGTACTTTCTTTCCAACTTTCTGTAAGAACACAACATCATTAGATTACACGAGAAAGTTAAAGATTTTTGTTTTAAACGACGTTTTGAAGAAATATGGTTGGGGAGGAAAAATTTAATTAAAACCAAAATTGCGATCAAAAATAACATTTAAAGAAATAAAATTTTTCAAAGATGCATCATTTGTAATCAATAAATACTCTGGCTCATCCTTTTCCAGAGACTATAAATTTTTGGTAAAGGGAAAGATTTTTCACGTTTAATGAAAGATCTTTTTCTATATATATTTATAGTCTTTTCCTTTTTAAAATTAGTACTAGATGTAGATCTTTGTTACCGGATAGATGTTCCATAACAAAGTGGAGGTTTACACCAAAACCTTTAGTGGAACTTTTGTTTATCGTTGATTTGACTCATAATTGGAGCATAGGATCTCGAACTTAGGTGAGCCTAATTAAGAACGATAGATCTGACGCTTTTTTTGGTTAATTTGATATGCGAGAGCAAAAAAATATCCCCTTTAAGATGAAACCAACCGTAGATCCTAGTTTTTGAAATTTAAAATTCTCTTGCCTGCCGGTAAACATTCTTTCAGTTTGAGGCGCGCGAAATTGATCTAAAAAGGGACACGAATTTCTTTTTTTGCGCTTTGCCCTTTTTCCTTTCAGGCTTCAATTCTTTATTAGTTGAAGCCATTCCAAATATCTAAAATTTTATTATCCATTGTCGCTGACTCTTTTAGCATCGCTTATGTGTTTAATGATTATAACCTTTGTTGACATCAAGAATTTGTTGAGGTTAATCAGTTTGTTTTTATCAATCCACTTTGGCGTATTTTTCAACTTAGGCATGGCTGAGGTGAGATATTTCTTTTCATTGCCCCTTTGGTGGAAGTTGGGCAATAGGGGTTTTCCGTTTTTGACGCCAGGTAGTCAAAAACAGTTTGGGCCATCCACTTTTTTTGCATTTTGGTTTTGCAATTTTAGGACATAAAAAGATACGCTTTTACAATCAATGCATTTGATATAATTTTTCCTTTTGTCCTTTCATTTTGTAAAACACCAAGTTTCATTTCCGTTTTAAACAAATTAATATTATTTATAAAAAATTTAATAATAATAGTTCTTCAATATATTGATTAGATATTAGACCCGATGATCCCAAAAAATATAGACGAGGTGTTTTATTTTTTTTGTCAATTATAACAAAAACACCATATCATCAACATCAAAGATTAAAAGAAAATTTTTAAACTTTATTATGTCTTATTGTAAGTTTAGTAAAATTAAAAAAACTAAACCTCTTCCTTATTTAATTACTTTACCATTCACCGCATGTTTTTTTGTTTAGTTCTTCTTGATGTATTATTATAAGGATTGTTTTTACATAATGAGTGATTACTACTCACTTAAATGTATTTTAAACTCGTGGTACCGGTTCAACTGAAGTCACAGTCAAAAGTATTTTATGTCATTATTTCCTGTATTGCATTGCGAATTTATTTGTTCTTTTGATTTCTTGAAATATCCGTCATATATTTTTTCATATTCGTCATATATGATAAGTAAATTTATAACAAAAATAATATTGACGTTAAAAACAAGTAGTATGCAATATGTTTTGATTTTTCGCGACGTAGCTACACATTTCTTACCTGTTTTATCGATGTGAGATAACAATCTTAAAAAACACACAATTTCTCAGTTATTCATTGAAATTTGAAACTTAATATTTACTCTTCATCGATATTAAATAAACAATGTAATATTGATATTCAATTTTAAAATTTATGAATTTGGTGCTTTTAAAGCGAATTATAATACTAAAAAACTCCAAAATGAATATTATTTAATTATTAGTTAAAATAAAAATGTGTCCTTTTTTATAAAAGATTTTTAATAATAATCCTGGAAATACTAAGTATAAAAACAAAAGTCCTTTCCTAATCCCCTTTTGTAAACCGATGATTGAAGAGGAAGGTTTTTATGAGTAAATTTTAGTATTTAGGTTATTTTCATCAATAGCTCCACCAACATGGGCGGACGCTTGATGAAAATCTAAATGCAAAAATTTCGGAAAATTTTATGGAATAAGGTTTTCCCAAGGAACTTGAGTACACTTTTTTCAAATTATTACACTTCCACCAGTTTTTTTTTTTTTTTCCTGAAGTTTTTTCCAGACTATGTCTTTTAAATACCCAACACAGATTAGACCCCCGTCCAGAATAGGTGGCCCACATTTTGCAAAATGGGGCCAACGGGGAAAGGGTGAGGTTTAGGCATTGTTTTCTGGGATCCGACGACGGTTTACAACCGGGACGCCGACGGTCTGGATTTTAATCGTTGCTGGGGGGTGGAACCGTCCTGGAACGGGTAAAACGGGGGTGTGTGTGTGTCGCTGTTAAGCGGGGCGAATACAGGGGTGTCTATCCCTACCTGGTGTGGAGGGTCTGATGTCGGGACCCCGGTCCGGTTGGGACCCCTTCCTCGTCCGGGTCGAGAAGAACGTTCCGGTCTCCTTTCGACGGGCGTTTGATCGGCGATACTTGCTTTTACCAGCAGAGGGTTTGGGTTGACTACTTTTCTGTGTTTGCGAGTTAACCTTTTATGTGGGCTTAAGTCCGTAAGCTACACTTGGTCCACGGGCCCCCAGTGGCGGGCATGATTTTGCCCACCAGTTTAAGGTTTAAACTCTGGGAATTAAAAAAATCAATAAATATTTTGTAAAAGAAATAAACGTTCTTTTGCGGTCTGTTTTTCCTTTCTTTTATCTAATTTTTTAGTAAGTGTTTATATAACGTAAAGTTTTTCCAAGGAAATTTAAATATTAAAAAGATAGATAGAACTGCCTCTACCAGTGGATAGGCGTGTGGCAAAACCGGAGGTCGGGGTTCGAATCCTGCGGGACTCAAATTTTCATTTTGTTTTAGTTGGTTAGGCAAGGGATCACCCAATTTTGAAAAAAAGATGATCCATGCCGGTGGCATGTGTTTGGCCACCCAAACCCGATTGGACCAGGTGGTGGGAAGGCCAGAAACCCTCTAATGGATAGGGGTGTATTAGGGGAGGCCTATGTACAGTGGACTATCACAGGCTGATGATGATAAAAGATAGCAGTATATTATAACTATGCATCTAATGCAAACTAAAAAGTATATTATCTCTCTAAAAAAATATACATAGCATCTGCCGTCAAGCTAACTTATTGAGGGCTTTTTATAAGGCTGTTGCTGTCAATTAAAAAAGATAATGATTTGTACCTCCCAGTGATGTTCTAGAATAAATTTTATTATTAGACTATTACAGGTCTTAAATTTTATTTAAATGTGGTATTGTTGTTTTATTTATTTTTTTTGCATTAGTAAAATAATTTTAAGGAAAGTTTATTATATTTTTTCGATTACGAAATTTAACCTGCTTATTTATGATAAATTGCCTTATTATTAAAGTTTGTTAAAATATAGGGGATGAGAATTTTTAAAAGTTATTGTTATTTCTATATTTTAAACTTAATCCTATATATGATTAATAATTGTTATTTAAATAAAATTTAATTTTAGGTTATATGATAAACGTTCGTTATAAAAAATTATATATAAAAAATTGTTTTATAACTTCTTACCAAAGTTAAATTTATACTATGAAAAAGACAACAATATTTTTGCACAGATTAAACATATTTTGAAAAAACGAATCTTTCCATCATTCCTTGTAAAAAAAGGCTGGTTTTGGCGGATATAAAAAGGACCAACCAACCCTTTCTTTGTTTTCCCTTGAATACCGGGATTCTCACGTTTTATTTTTAATACTTAAAAAAAAATTTTTTGGAAGAAGTATAATTATTAAGAAAAATGGGATACTTACCATTTGTTTTAGCTATATTAATTATTGCTATTCCAGTATTGAAGTGTTCGGAACCAGGAAGAGATGGTTTTAATTTCTATAAAGGTGTGTAATTTCTTTAATACCTTTTACCTGCTGCTACAACTTGATCATTAAATCAGTTTAATTCTTTGAGTTAAAGTAAGGTTTTATTTAATTTATTACAACTTCTTTTCTTTTAGATTACCTTCGTACTCGATCAGAGGAAAAATTTGAAGATGCACCATTACCCGAAAAAATGCTATGTGAGTCATTTATATTTATGCTTTATTTATTTTAGATATAAAAAAAAGTTATGTCTGTCAAACACTATATTTTCCAAAATTTATAAGGTTTTACAATAGAAACATATATATTTGGTTTTGGGTGCCTTTTAAAATCTTAAATAGTTTTTGATTTTGTTATATATAGTATGGCGAAATACAAAATTATAAAAAAATAATTTATCATAATACAAATGATAAAAATCTTTTGTCTTCAGATTTTTACAGGACTCCAGTACAGTTTAGTGATAGTGTAATAACAAATACAGATCAAGAATAAAGAAGAACGAAACCTTTTGTAAGATATTAAACCCTTTTAGCTATCCCAAGGTGGAGTTATTCTTAAAACAGGACCTTTATGCTTTTATTGTTTTCAAATTTAGAATTCAGAGGTCGGGTTCGAACCGGGGGACCCAACAAATTTTCATTGTTGTTTTTTGTGGTTGGCCTTTGGCCGATCCCCAATTGTCTTGGTAAGATGACTGCGTCGGATGGGCATTTAAGTCGGTCCACCCACCAACCGCAATGGACCAGCGTGGGATATCAAACCCCTGGGATAGGGTAAATCGGATATGTGATGATGATGTGGTTTTGCATGTGCGATGAAGATTTTTGCGAAAAAGAAAAAAAATTTTACTAAAATTATCTTTCTCCTTATTTTACGTTTATTTAAAAAATATCAAATTTTTTTCCGAATAGCTAACGGTTTGTTAGTGGTTCTTCTTGACAGTGTGGTTTAAGATGTTTTATTTAAATTTTTGGGCCAAAAGGGTAAATTTTGATAAACCTTTTTTGTTTGCAGATCACATGCTTAATAAAGAATGGTTTGGGAGATACCGAAAACTGTCAAGTTATAGTTCCAAAAACCATATAACATGTATTTCTTTTTTTAAAAATTATTCCTTTGATATTTTATCGTAATTAAAATAATATTTATTTAATTACGGTAAATTAACGAAAAGTAAACGATTAAATTTAATCTTTGAGTTTTTAAGTAACTGATATTTTAAAATAACTTAATTTAACTTTTGAAATAACAGTTAATTAAAACTTAAATTAACAGTTAATAGAAAGTTAACTACGTGGTGATTTTTGGTTGCTGATTGATTATTAAGTTTCTTTTAAACTTTATTCAACTGACTTTATAAATTATTGATATGAATTATACTACATAATGATAAAATAAAACCCCAAAATTGATTAAAATATTCAAAAAACGTTTCTTTAACAGTGTGAAAAACTATTCCAATGATGAAACAAATGCACCTACGTTTCAATATTGATTGAAGAAGGTACAGAAAAAACTGCATAAGACGTTAATCATATTTACTGCTACATAAACAATAATGAAAAGAGTCATGTGCTTTTTTATTTCGGAAAAAGAATAAATTTGATACATAAATAAATGTATTTTTATTAAAAGTATATTATTTTATTATTATTGGCAATTTTTTAAGAAAAAATCCAGAGATGATGGTGATGCTTTATTTCTGGAGTAGGTATCTCTTTTTATATATGTATATGTTTTTCTGTTATATTATTATAACAGTTACTAAATAATATTAACCATACATTTTTGCCTTATCACTGCAAACGTAAATTTTTATCCAATTGATTTTATTTTTCAATGTGTCTTGCTATGTAAACATAAAATGTGCAATTTTTCTAGAAGTGACATTTGTATAAACTAATGGCATTGGAAGATTTTTGAATGTATATGTTCTATAAGAAGTTTTATTTACGGCCTTAAAGGAAAGAAAGAGTCAATGTTTGCAAACACTTCCTTTGCGAATATAGAAATCTTGCACCTGCATCCTGAGAGGGATCAGTATCGGCATTGCAAATACTAAGTGCTTTGAAAATTTTGTACAATCTCTTTTGTTAACATTAGGACTTAAATAAGACACTTTTACGATTTCATTTCATTTCTGTCTTTTTAATCTTCTTTAATTTTTCTAAAGAAGAATTAGAAAATAAATTATTATTCTTATCAGTTTGCTAATCAGAAAAGATAGAACCACCACCCTCTGGTAGATATTTTTTCTTATTTTTTATAACATCTTAGGTGTTATTTAGCACTAAAAATGCCAATTTGTCTTGGAGAAGGGTTTTGAGGGAAAAGAGAGAAGAGGAAAAAAGGAAGGACAGAGGGGTTATTTTATTAAACCACAAAAAAATTCAATAACGGGTTTTTATACATTTTAATTAACTTTTTTTCAATAGACTTAAGCGAGAGACAGACGCAGGAGTCGTATAACAAAATTTTATTTAACATTTAACAACAGACTCCTAAGACACTTTTAGCCCGTTATTTACTTATAAATAAAGATTTTGTTTCCATTGTTGTTTCCTAATTGGTTACTATGGCCGATCACTCAATTTTCTAAAAGGTAAGATGATCCATGCGTAGGATGGGCATGTAAAATGTCTTATTTTTAACGGCGGTAGCATTTGTGGCAGTCAATAAGCTTGTGTAAAATTTAAAAATAGAATAAACATATTTAATAAGAACATGGGGTCCTTTGCGCAGATATTACAACTTCAAAAGACCAAGCAAATGTTAGCACTAACCTTGAATCGAAAACATTTTTATGCAGCACTTGTATTAAGTCTTTTAAGTCTAATTTATTTCCATTCGCCTAGAATTCCAAGCGCTCTTGGCAAACGAGTCACGACGCCCCCGTTTCAACGAGCTGCTCATTAGAAACATGGTTAACATTTGATTTCCTAAAACAAGCCCTTATTAATGGAGTAAATGTTTTTGGTACACTCAATTTTTCTATATAATGAAAGTCAAAGCAATTTTTTAAATTAAAATGCCAACAAAGCCGTGGATCATGATCAAATTATCTTGTTTAGAAGACAGGTCTCTTTTTCAAAGGGACTGTCTGGGAAAATAAAAACTACCGCGAATGATTAGTATATAAACACAACCATCTTACGGTTTATCGGGCACCGTACCTAGCGTAATTACTGGGTAAACAAGATTTAGCCCATGTCTCAGGACGGCCGTGTCACTTACCATTAAATAAACGTTTAGGTCGTCAAAAAAAATAATATTTTGAGTGAATGTGATAATAGTAAGGCTCTAACAGAGAGAATTTTCGTCAAATTTTATTAGATAAATTTAACTTTTCAAAGAGCCGTCTTTACCTATGGTATCGAAATACGTTCAGCTTTCAAGCTTGTTTTCTGTCAATACGACATAACGACTCTTACGTTTATTCATGACAAGGTTGTTTAAATGTATAAAAATATGATTTGAACATTATTGAAATCATTTATTATTGTTCGATCCACAAAGAAAGGTCTATGATGGATTGGAGACGGAACTGCTTCCGTGGCATAGCGGTATTGGACGTTGATTTATAAACCGGAGTTCAGGGGTTCGAATCCAGTGGAAACAACTTTGTGTTATCGTTGTTTTCTGGCTGGGTACGACAGTATGGGCCGATCACCCATTTTTCTGAAACGCAAGATAATTCATGCGTCGGATAAACATGTAAAATTTCGGCCCCTGTTGTCAAGACCACCTCTGGCAGACTTTATAGGAGGTAAGAGCCTTTAAATTTTCTGACAACTAATTCATCCTTCGAATGCAGATTACCCATTGGGTTGTGGAGGTCAGATGCCAGTCACTCTGCATAAAATTTGTTATTCAGGTAAATCTAGATGCATTACAGCCGACTTCACGGATGCATTACAACTTGGGAAAAATGGCTAGGTGAAAGGAAAATGTCGTTAAGGATTGTTGATTGTTTTTGTTGCTGACCGACTTCCCAAAAGAAGGAGCTACTCATTTAAGAGCGGATGTTTTTTTTACGTATGTTACCTCTTCGCTCCGTCCCTAGCTATCCGATTTTGATCATTCTTTTTAAAACGATAGGTATTCGTTTTTTTTTTTAAATTTTGTGAGAAGTAGTTTGATAGATTTTGGTTAACAAATAAAAAAGATAACGGCACCTAAAAACGCAACCTCGTGCAGTTAAATAGCCAACGCTGCCGAAACCGTAAAAGACAGACTTAAAGTGTGTCTTACATAATTATACAACATAAACTGATCTATAATGAAGACTGGTGGGGCATAAATATTTATTTTAAGAATGATCCACAATAACCATTTTAGTGTAAATATTTAAAAAAATTACAATCAATCATATTCAAATATCATTTAAGATAATACAGTTTAAGTTTACATAAAAATTATTGCATTGATAAAAATCTCTATTCTATATACATAAAACATGTCACAAACGACATCATGATTAAATGAATATCTTAAAAGATCTCAAAGATTTAAAATGCGGAGGCAGAAATTGCGAGACATTTTCGTACAGAGAGGTCATTGTTACTTGCTATTAGTACGTATAATAGTTATACGCTGTTTGAAGTCGGTCATATTTTTTTTTTAATTTTATTGACTGTCTACTAATCGGGTTTTACATTACAAATGTACTGTTTTTGTATAAATTAAAAAGTACAGAAAGCAATCACATTGTATATATTTACTATTCATTTTTTAAACTGATAAACTTAATGCTGTTTGCTGCTGCTTGTCTTACACACGACATAAATTATTTCTTTGTTTAAATTTACATTCCTTATAAGTGCTCCGTACCTGAAAGAATACAATATAAGATATCTTTATTGTCCGTCTGTCTGCCCAACTGTCACCACCGATTTTGTCAGTAACGCGAGGACCAAGCAAGTTACAATTTATACCCAACTCTGTGGTTTACAGTCGCTCTAAGCTACATAAACAGTAACGTCCTTACTTAAGAGTATAATAGTTATTTAGTATGTCAATTTTTCTTACTTTTCAGAATTTTTCTTTGCATGTACCGTAAGATCTTATTTTAAGTGACTCATAAGTTTTTAAACGAAACCCTCAGTTCTCGTACACAAAAATTATGGAAAAAAGCAAAACAATTTCTTTTAAACCGTCATATTTAGTATGGGTAAAAGAAACTTTTAAAACTTATATAATTTACAGAGTTTTACTTGCATATGAAGTGTTTATTTATTTTTTAAAGCTTAACGCACAAGTAAGTACAATGGCGGACTTAATGCCTAAAGGCATTATCTACCAGTCAACCTTTGGGTGGTACAGAGATAAATAGGTAGATGCATAAGTGTGTTACAGCATATAACTACATGCATATACCATATCATTAAGGAACAATCAAAACGCTAAAAAATACCTACCAAAATTATATTATAATAATTATTTTAAATTATGGTATAGTTATCAAAGAGTAGTAAAGACAAACTCTCGGCGAACCAGTTCAACTGGCACTTAATGCTATTTATTTTACGAATAACTATCGACTTCAAACCAAACAGATTGTTTTGACGTCCCAAATGATATTGGTCCTATTTCAGTTCGTCTAACTGTAAAACTATAAATATTGAGTCATTTATTATAGCTATATGCTATCAATAGCATTTTAATCGTTTATAAACTGACAATCTGATAAATGAATTTTATTATATAAAGATCTATGGCATACTTATTTAAATAGCTTTGAAAAAAATTATCAAATTTTTGCGATGTTTATTTTTTATAATAGAATAGTTACTGAAAATTAATAATAAATATAATTTTCTTTAGTCAATTACGACTACGGCGTAGGATCTTTATTAGAGATCACTCAACTATGGAGGAGATATTTTAGTGCAAAGTGTACGCGCAGGCACAGGCGCAATCTCTTTTCCTTTATACTCTCAAAGTCCGATGGGACGTATAAATGACACGACCGGAGAGAGCAAGGCACAGGACCGACTTTTTACATACCCATCCGACGCATGGATCATCTTTCTTTTCAGACAATTGGCTAATTAGCCCTGACCACTAGGCTACGGAGGCAGTTACTTGTTATGATATTTTTGACTGGTTTATCTAATCATATAATAAGTTTTAAATGACAAATACTATTTTATGATAACTGCAAAAGGGATAGAATTAGGGGACTCAAATCGAGAAGGAGCAACGAGATAAACAATAAAAAAACATTGGAATTAAATATCTCCTTCTACTTATGAAGTTATTTATTTATTAACCGACAGATGTAGTAACATTTATATGTTAAATAAGTGAAATTTTATCAAATATTGAAATTTTATAAAAGCTCAGAGCTTTGATGTCAGTGTTCATATTACTGAATAAAGTTAGCTTATTTTAATTTTCAGTAAAGCATTACAAAAGTAAGGAAATTGACGGTCGAGAAATGTGATTACTATTTTGTGTTTATGGTACTGCACAACTTTATTTGCTTTTTTAATTCAGGTACAGTTTTTTTTGCATACAATTTAATTGAAAACTAAATGTATACAGTTAAAAAGATGTTTGGAATATTTAAATCTTCTTATAATTAGAATATTAGAAAACAACCTGAAAATTTCCTCTTCATTTTATACCGTAAACATAATTAAAATTTCTGCTTAACGCCCAATATATTTTCTGTAAGGTTTTTAACAATAACTAATTAGTCTACTTGGAAAATAATTGGCTTGGAAAACTTTCCAAAAACAGGAGAAGTTTCATTTCAAGTGTGTTTTACTTTACAAGTTACGTCATTACTCTTGATGGTTCCATTTCTGTAATTCTTTTTGCATTTGATTTCGAACTTCTTCAACAAATTTGAAAATAACGAAATAATTTGCATTAGATTTATATAAAGTAACTATTTGGCTGTAATTAGTTAATTAGCGACCCGCCCTGCTTCGCGCGGGAGCAATGTTATAAAACTTTCTCTTTAATCAGTCTATTAAGAAAAAACGCCTCAAAATCCGTTCCGTAGTTTGAAAGATTTAAGCATACATAGGACTATAGGGACAGAGAAAGCGACTATGTTTTATAATATGAAGTGATAATGAACCAATCTATTTAATTGCAAAATTTTTACTTTTCAATCAAATGATGAACACAAAAATTAAGAATTTTTTTTGATTTTTTTTCATCTTCGTGCTATATTACATACTATCTTTTCGTTTATTTAGATATAATGTCATTTACATAGACTTAAAATTTAAAAAAAACATTCGGTTCGCATTTATACTCTTGTATATATAGTTCTTTAAAACACAAAAAAAGTTTTTTTTTCCTAATTCAGAAGTGCCGATTTACTTCTATAAAATCAATAAAAATTAAAAACATAATAAACTAGTAAAAATTTAACAAAAAAAATATGACCGACTTTAAACAGCGTGTTACTATTTTAGACCGTATAAGCAGGTGAACATTTTGTATTGCGCAATTGATCTTTTCTGCTTCTATGGCCGCAACAGGGCCAACGGTAGAGTCTACCACCGAAACCATGGCTGAAGCGAACTTTTCCGTATATGATGACGAAAATGTTACCTAAGTATAAAAGCTGGATATATTTCCAATACAATAAAGTTTGTTTTAGTGCATTTACTATACTTATATCATAATGTAAATCACGCCAATAGTGCTCATTATTCTGTAAAGCGAATTTTACAACATTGAAAGCTTTAATTTAAATTTTAACTTTAGATGTTTCGGATCCTCTTCAGTGGTCATGGTAAGGGGTCGTAATCACGATCGTTTTATTGGATTACTTGTTATTGTAGGTACTTTTATGTATTCAGTTACCCAATATTTTATATAAATTTAAAAAATGTAACGTAATGTTCTCTCAATTTATATATATATATAAATTGAGAGAACATTCGTTACATTTTATCATATTATATTATTTTACTATATTATGAAGGGATGGGAAGCCAACCCCTTAAGTACATATTTAATTAATATGCAATAACTACAAAATTATTAGAACTGTATCGTCATTAATATATCTTTGTTAAGAATATGTTTACATTTTATTAAAACAAATATTGTTGGGTTGATGATTGTATTAATTCTACGTTGATCTACTGTATTAAAAATATTACTAATTGGGACTAAGTATCTAGCTTTACTTATTGAATTAAAAATAAAGGGCAGAAATTGGGTCATCACGAGCGGAGCAACAAGGTAACATATATAAATAAATTATTTGTGACGAATTGCATAACCCTTTTATCATCGTCCTCTCTAAACTTTTATTGTTAAATAAAAAAAAAGGAACTATGTTATTAAAAAATGTTAAGAAATACCTCATCATCATCAGCCTGTGATAGTCCACTGCTGGAATAGGCCTCCCCTAATACACCTCCATCCATTAGGGGACTTTGGACCGTATCCCACCACGCTGGTCCAATGCGGGTTGGTGGGTAATAAATACCTACTAAGAAATATTATTTTTGTCGCTTTGGTATTTGTCATATTGATGTATGATTTGATACCTTTTTTTAAGATTGTTCCGTGACTAAAATATTTCTTTTTATAGTGATTAGATAAAAAACACACGAAGATGTGTCGTTTTATTATTATAAACAATGTTATGGTACAAATAAAACTTTATAAAGTGTCGACGCGTTAGGCGAGCCCGAGGCCCAAAAAAGCTTTAGGTCGGTTGGTGAGTCGTTCCGATTTTTGTTTATTCAATTTTTCCTTTACGCGTCCGCGTCCTTCTGTTGAGATGAGGGACCCTTTAACTTAGTTTTGTTCAATTAACCCTACGTTTTAAAATTTAAATTTTGAAAAACCGCCCACCACCCTCGTGGATTTTTAGTATTACTATTAACGTTGTTTGCTGCCCAGGCAGCAAAGGAGCACCCCGCGTCCAAAGCGCGGCCTGATTAGCTATTAGGTTTAGGTCCCTGCCCTGGGGCGGGAGGGAGGTCCACGACCCCGGCCCACCAGGGACCATTCTAAAAAGCGTCAAAACCCAGTAAAACAAACGCCAGCATGTGGGGCACCTCATGGGTTGTCCCGAGGATAGGCCCAATATGGAGGGAGAAGATAATTGAGGAAATAGTTTAGATTCCGCCGGGCTAACAAAACCAACCCGCCGTCCACCCCAAAAGGAGAAAAAGGTAAAAATCGCGTCCCTTCACCGGAGAAGTCGGATGAACGACAAAACTTACACCCCACCACCCTGACCGAAATGGGAGGGAAGGCGACCCGAAGGGGACTTGACGCGGGAGGTTTCCCCCAGTAGTTTCAGCAAAAAGAAGGCGTTCAGGGCCCTCACCGGGTTCGCCAACCCGGTCCGAGAAATTCTAATTTCCTAAAATCAAAATATCCCGTATTGGGGATGCGCCCACGCACCCGGACCAAAAACCCTTCAACGTGGTCCTGCCCAGAGCTTCCCCGAGGTAAAAAGGTTTACACCTTAAACTATCTGCGAACTCGCATTGTTTTGGCCCCCAAAAGGAATCGGACAGTGTCCAACGTCAAACTTTAACCGGGCAACGCCACGCGGTCCTGATGGTGAGTCCCCGGGATCACGGTACGCCGCTGCCCCGTCCTCGCGATAGAATCCCTTCCTTTGAGCCGCCGGCATGCGGGAACGAAAACAGGTCACACCTTCTTTTGGGATGCCCAAAAGCCCCAAGGAACCACCACCCTCATCCGTTCCCCAGGGCCCACCAGTGCCATCCTTCCCCTCCGCTTTCCCACCACTTCGGACGCCCGGCGGAATTACCCGCCCGCTCCAAACCACCACCAACATGCAACAGCCACCGCGTCAAAACGCCCAGGCCCGCAGCCCGCACCCCGCGCACCCCAACAAGGCCTCCGGTGCGCCCCATGCCCAGGGCAATGGCAGCGCTGGGAGCAACCTCGAACAAGAAGCCGGACCCGACGCTGAACTCGATAAAATAACAGAGGGTTCACGCCGTCGTCGGAAACTTAGGCGCGATCCCATACTCGAAAGATGGACCTAGTGAAACCCAATTTCCCGGGACAACATGGAGTACACGCAATTAACCGTCTTTTTAACGCGAACTCGGTGAAAAAAAGACCGAAATATCAAATTTATTCGAAAAACGACGTGACATTCTTGGTGCAGGAACTTTCCAAAACCTAGAGAACCATCCTAAAATCGCGAACTATAATATAATGAAAATACAGGGCCGGCGCTAAAAACGGCGGCACCTCCTATATACAAAAAGTCACGACTGGTACAACGACCCCGCCGTCGACCTTTTGGATTTGAAGCCCTTTCTGGGTTTAGCCGCTGAACGCGCCGTTAACAATAGCTTCGTCATCTGCCTGCAACAACAACCCCGCAATAGAATCTGATTTCAAAGGCCTATTCTTGGGGAGACGCCGTCATTTTGGCCGGCGATTTCAAACGCACATCCGATGGAATAACGTTAACAAGTAGACGGGTGGAAAGGCGCCCCTCACAGACCTGTTTAATTTCAGGTTGTGGCACCTGAACCACACACATTACCACACCAAGCGCATCAAAACGGGATGGCTTGATTTCACTTCCAAAATTTAACCTCACTTAGAGGCAAAGGCCCCAGGACCCAACCTCGAATCACCGCCCCGAATGCCGAGGACCCGGGACTCACCTAATCTCTAAAAACCATGTCGATGGCGAAACTCAAGTCCCAGCTAACGCAGCTCCCCACCTTGATCCATCCCTCGTCCGCACGCCCAATGCCGGGAATCTGCCGCTCGCGCCTCAATGACGTCCAAAGTGTCGTCAGGTTTTCCGAGAAAATCCCAGGGAGGAAAACCCCGCTCCGCCAAGGAATTAAAGACCCGGGACGCAAGAGGGGCGCGTTCGGCCTGATTGGATCCAACCGAACGGAACCGGGGGATTGTGCCCGAACATCAGTCCAGACGCGCATAGTGAATTCAGGAACGGGTGGGATAACATCTGCAATATGCATCCTTCCATCTCGTCTTCGGGAACCCAAAGTTTAAAAGGCGGCACCGGCTTCCCGCGGCCATTAATCCAACCCAACCACACCCCAGGTTTTGGATAAGAAAGGCCGAATGCCCAGGACGCCCGGGTCAATGCACCCCAGACCAACCGGTGGAGCCCCATCTCCGCAAGGTAGAGGGAGGTCGACCGATTGATTAAAATAACCCCGGGTTTGTTCACCGGTTACGGAGACCAAGTCGGTCGATAATTAAAAACCCCAAACCAGGAAAGCCCCCGGGCACGAGGAATTTCAACCACGCTTAAAATCTTGCCAACAATTGATTAGCCTCCTTGTCCTTATCTAAACGGTTTTCCAATGGATTTTCCAAAACCGGAAAGAAGCTGTGTTATAGGGTTCCTCAAACCGTAAACCACCATCCCCTACCTTATATTCCCTGGCCTCCCCGGTTTTGGGAAAATTACGAACGCCTTATCCAGCCCTCTCATTTTAATCGGGAGGGGCCGTTCCAGTGCACCGGGTTTGAGCCAAACACCCCGCACCAATCAAATAACGCATCACGGAACATATCAAATCCAAAAGGATATGGTCATAGGGACCCCTCGACGGGCAAAGGCGTTGATAAAGGGGAAAGGGCCGAAGGCTTTTACAAATTTTGGCGTGACGACCCCCTGCTCATAGGACTTTTCCGGAAACGAACGGTTACGGTTGAGGGTACAAAATTAACCCCCCCCGGCGTACCGGGTCCTTTTTCTTATTTTTCCCCATACCAAGAATCCCCTCCACAAACACGTAAGCACGCCTTGTTCGCCGGACGATACAATTATTATCCGGAAAATGTCCATCCTCAGCTCAAAGATCCAAGCCGGGCCCGACCCTAGGGAATGGTTTTAAAATGGAGGAAAGTTAATCCTTCCAAAAGCCTTTTAATCGGCAGGCCTACCACTCCCATCTTTATCCCCGGGTAGATCAAAAAACCTGGGAAACCTGACAAAGCCTATCCTTGGTCCTCACCCACCAAAAGCCCAAAAAGGGGCATTTTGTCCCGGGCCGTTATCCTCTCATCAACTAAAAGCAATTCCCTGGTTAAGGTGTCTTTACAAAATTAACCGTCCATAGACCTACTTGGCCCTGTTTGTCAGGCCAAAGAACCATATTCACAAATTAAAGTCATAAAAACAGCCACGCAGAGCCACGGGCGCCCACTATATTGGGCAACGAAAACCGCCAGGATTGAATTAAATTAAACAGATTAAAAAGGTCAACCCTTTTGACCGGCTTGCGCATTGAACAAATTCGGGGCGCCGCCAACCACCAACATAAATCTCAAAAATCATAAACACTCGGCAGGGCCTGCCATTTTGGGAACCGGACATCCAAAATCGCCGTGCAAAGCACAACCACCAAATACCCCCTCGCCGACGGGGCAAACATCCCGTACACTGGGTACCGGCCGGCCAGGCCATTATTCGGCAATGGTCCCCGTCAAAAATCCAAAAAGCAACTATCGGTGGGTCCGGCCCACCGGGGCGCCCCGAACATGGTAACGGGAAGGAAAGGACAAGATAATGATCAGGCCGGGCTCGGCCTCTGGGCACCCTCGATCAAACGCTCACGGGTTAAACAAATGGGCAGCCGGGGCCCCCGGGGTCCCTGGACCAAGCCAAAATAAGGTGAAGTCTTGCACATTAAAGTTGGCGCCCTCGACCTTGGGGGAGCGGTTCACCCAAAACGGATTTCATCAAAATAAATAAAAAAAATAAAAATAACAAACCAAAATGGTTATCTTACAAAAATTTAATTAACAACACCATTTTTATAAACCAAATCTCTTTTTCCCTTTTTTTCATTTTAAAAAGGAATATCTGGAATATCTGGATGGTGTGCTTTCATTTTTTTTCACAACAAACATTAAATTGACCCTTTGTAGTTGGTCGGTTAGCACGAAGACTATTGCGGCCTCAGAAAAATCTAAAAGATCTTGACCTACCGATATCAAAGTTGAGCTTAGAACCCAAAGGCCCCCGGGTTCCCGCTTTGTGTAGCGGTGGGGGCCCTGGACCCCGGGCTTTTGGGTGGGCGCAAATAAGAACCCGGCCGGCCTGAGGTGAAGGCCGGTGGAGGAGGGTTGCTCCAAGGGGGCGAAAGCCCGCTTTGGATGCCCTTAAAATGGGGCGGGGTTGGGAGGGTGCCGCCCTCCTGTCTCTAGCCAAGGTGGAGCGCGGGGAAGAGGGGTCGGCCCCAGGCGCCTCCCTGTCCCCGGACTGACCGCACCGCTGATGCGGGTGGAGGGGCCGTGGGAGGGGGGACATTCGGCATGGTGTCGTCGATCTCCCTCCTTCTGGGTAATGGAGCGGCAGGACTTAACATCCCCCGGGGCTGGGGCTGGGAGATCGTCCCTGTGGGGGAACCCACATGGCCCTAGAAGGACCCAGTCAAATACCCTGACGATAGCGACGACAACTATGTCGACGTTAGCATCCGCACGGAATCGGACATGGAGGTCGAGGCATTCACAAGCTCCAAACCAATCCGGACGACGGCTTCAAACCGTCAAATCCAAGAGGAAGCGCAAGGCGCACCTCTTCACCCACACCGTCCTACCGTCAAAGCTGCAAAGCCTGACATCCCCACCACCTGCCCCAGCAGGTTCCCAAACCGTCGTCCTCCCAGGCGACAAAACCCCAACCATCCATCCCGCCGATCCCAGGCGACCCCGGCCCCTCGCCCCGCCCAGCTACCCGTGAGGAAACGCCCCCACCGATCTACCTCCGCGAGAAGGAAAATGGGTTGACATACGCTCGGCCCTATCCAATAGATTTAAATTTGAGGCCTCTGATAGCAATCAGGGATCAAATTACAATTAGAGACTCCGACGACTTTAAAAGGTGACCTCTCTCCGGGAAAAGGAACACCAATATCATACATTCGCGCTCCCGGATGAGCGCGTACTTAGGACAGTGGTCAAGGGCTGCCTAAGGAGATCCCATGCGCGAGATAACTTCCGCGATTAAAGAATTAGAATTCCAGTCCTAGAGGTACAACGTATGTACCACCCACGCACCAAACGCCCTTATGGTATGGTGCTAGTCACGCTCGAGCGTACCAAGGAAGGTAAGCGCATCTACGACGTCGAGCAACTGTGTGGATCGGCCGTCTCTCTTTGAGCGGCCACACTCTAACGATTTGCCAGGGCAGTGTCACAACTGCCAAGTATTTGGTCACGCTGCGCGGAACTGTTTCGCACGCCCCCGTTGCGTTAAATGCCTCGGGGACCACGGTACCGCATCCTGTCCCAGACCCAAGGACAAAGAAGTCCTCGCCACCTACGAACCTCCCGCGTGCGTTAACTGCCGCGCTCCCGGCCACACGGCCAACTACCTCGGCTGCCCTAAGGCGCCAAAACGCAGAGTTCCTGCGATCCCAAGGGAAGCCTCTTCTAGGCGACCACCAATCCCATCCAACACCACCGCATTCCCAACCCTCCGTCCTTCAAACGCTTGGCAGTTCCGCCCGCGTGGCTAACAGCCAGCGCCGGAGCTGACTCCGAGCGCACAGCGGCCCGCACGCCTCAAAGAGCCAGCATGCTAGCCATAGCAATGGCAGCACTGGCAATAACGCCGCGTCCTTCCTTAAATCGCAGATTTATTTAATTTAGATGAATTTAATCAGGCAGCAGATGAGTTCGCCGCCGCCGCCGGCGACGCGATGGTTAGGTTTTCCTTCTTGTTAAATACAAGAATTTAATTACTGCCCTTAAGGCTTAGGTAGCGACACCCTCGCAGTAGCTAGACACACCTACACTTAGAGTGTAGGACATACACACACACTCATGACATCGGCCCCACCGGTGAGGTCGATAATTACACACCCTTTGCTATATGACACTGTAGCTTAACATATATTAGATAGGAGCGTTGCTGGAGTTTCTTGCGCCACTTCTTCTCCCAGCGCCAACGCTTTAAGAAGTGGTAGTAAAATTTAGATAGAGCTCTTCTAGCTATTAAATGATCATTGCAAAGCGTCTGAATCGAGCCGAGGCGTCGGCCCACCTGGGCAGCCCTCGATTCAGCATGCTAACGGGAACCAGAAGAGTGACAACCCAAGCCTAGGCTCCCCTTCTGGGGGCCCTTGGTGAAGTTAAGTCACTTACGGGGAGACGCGCCTGTGGCAACGGGCCCCCCCGAACCCGGTTATGTTCTAATAGGTTTCTTCCTCAGAGCACGAGATCCATCAAAAAAAAAATATATATTAATGTTTGATGTTCAAGCATCTTATTACACATGTAAAATGTAATAATAACAATCATAAGACACACAAATAAAAATAAAAAAATATTAGGATAAAATCGCAATTTTAAATAAAAAATTAAAAGTCGAATATCTCGAAAAGGGTTAAGTTTAGGTAGGTGTTTCATAGTGAAATGAGTCAGAAATGATGGGTACTCACGCCCTTAACGGATCTAGCACGACTTTTCCTGTAACCCTGTATATAACTTTTTACATTTTCATACAACCCGTGAATTATTTTTTGTTTAAGCAAATAAGTTTTGGCCTTAAGTCAGCTATTAAGGGAACAATAATATACAGTCCCCATATGAATCAAGCATGGACGATGAAGTATATATCGCATTATTAAAATAACTTATAAAACTCAATAGTGGCTTATCTGCTATGACAAAATTTTAATTAACAACACCTATTTCTTATAACCAAATACTCTTTTTCCCTTTTTTTCATTTGAAAAGGAATATCTGAGAATATCTGGATGCGTGTGCGTTTCATTTTTTTTTCTATAGAACAAATTTTCATTAAATTGATCCTGCTTTGTAGTTGAGTCGGTTAGAACGACCACGACTAGTTGCGGCGCCTCAGAAAATCTAAAAGATCTTGACCTACCGATATCATAAGTTGAGCTTGGATCCTTAGTAAGGAAAAAGAATGTTGGATTTCTGTAATTTACAGAAATTCAACACTCTTCTATCCAACACTCTACTAAAAATTTAGAACATCATCCGCTAGTTTGTGGGACTACACGGTTGATATTTTTGTCTTTTGCTACCAAAACACAAGAGCGAGCATCGAGGCCATCGCTAATTGGAAAGTGGTTCTTATAATCTACACCGGTACCCTATCTAAAACCACAGTCTATTAAGACCGTAAATACAGTCGAGATCCATATAACTTTAAAATAAAAGTTGTTGTCAGATGGTATCAATAAAAAAAGTATTAATTGCTAGTTGTTACGTTTTTTTATTTAATCCTGTGGAAAAAAGCTTATCGGTCTGCTATACGTTTTTTATGTAAAATAATACTGCCATACAGTCCGCAAGTAATTCAAACATCTCAAACGGCCGCGTTGATAAAAAGAGAATTTTGCAATTTCTTGGTAATATCACGCGTGACTGCTCAGAACCTTGTATAAAATATGAAATCTTTTCTACGCAGAAAACTAAATGCTGTATAGCTAAAAAATTATGATGGATATTTAAAAAGCAAGAGTTTTTTTATACATTATAATATTAATAAAATGTATTTATCACATAAAGGCTCTTATTAAATAGACGTCCTTTGATTTTGTGATATAAATTTTATGTATGCATAAATGCAAAAGGTGATTTAAATAATTGAATATAAAATCATTAATTTTAGTGATGGTTGTCAAAATACATTAACTTCATTATGTTTAAAATAACAGTTAGGAAGAAGTTCCTTACTGGGGAAACGAGACTTAGCACTTTATGTCTCATGGTAGGCAGCGCGTTGGCGATACCACTAGTATTGCCAACGTCTATGGGCGCCGGTGACCACTTCCTATCAGGTGGCCCGACTGCTCGTATGCCTGCGTAGGCGTTAAAAATATACATAGACTATAAAAACCATGTGCTTTTTCAAGGTTACGGTCGTATTGTGCTATCTTTTTTATTGTGAAGGGTACCCTTTGCAACATACCAAAGTTACAGTTGATAGTACTAACAATCACACATATTCCATTTAATATATTTCTAAAATTACATCTAAGCTATATAAATTTCTGCTTCATTAACGCAATAGAACATAAAATCCATCAATTCTATCCATTGTTAACAACACAAAATAAATAACCACCAAAACGGTGCCTTAAGATCTCGACGATAACGCACGGATTGTGCATATCGCTCATAAAACGTTTTTAATTTAACGGTATTAACGTTTGATCAATTACAATATATGCAATTTGTAGCATTTGAAATTAAAGTAGAAAATGCAACTTAACAAACAAGATTATATTTAAATTAAAATTAGTCCAATAAAAGTCATTTTAAGTTATTTTTTTGGTATTTTATATTGATTTCTACATACAATGAAGTTACATCATACATCATCATTCATGGTAGATCGCACTGATCAACTCCTTGATTACACCTATCTATTAGGGGTTTCGAAAATCACATTCTATAACGCTGGTCCAATGCCAGGGTTGGTAGGTGGACCTACATTTTACCATGCCCATTCCGATGCTGGATCATCTACTTTCCAATGGGTGATCAGCCAAATTGCCATGAACCAATAATAACAACAATAAAATTTATTGAAGTACCCAAGGTTTTCGAACCGACGATCTCCGGATTTAAACAACTACTCCATACCACTAGGCTACGAAGTATTATGAACAATGAAGTTACAGCTCACGAAATTGGTCGCAGTCGAACCCTAAGGTCATGAGTGTAGGAGCATCGATCAAAGACTTTGACGAGGCAGGGATGGGTGACAGAAAACTCAACGCTCCACGAGCTTGCTATTCCAGTGGAGTCCTTATGTTGCCTCTTCCTCAGTTGTTTCTCCTAGTTCAGTGTTTGCCCTGGTAAACGTCCGTAATCAACGTAAACTGTAATTTTGATTCAGTAAAACCTATATATACGACAACAGGTTTTCTTCAAAATAAAGTACACGAACATTTCGATAATGAAAACTGTAAGAATTACAAACGTTTATAATCGTTATTTTTGTACAATTATCTCAACGAAATTTGGTCTTCCTTCGCGGTTACTTGGCACAGGCTGAATTTGTTATATGCAATCGGAACTAACAAATGTTCATCTGTTCGTGCCGAGCCATCGAATCAGTTCGACCTTCTCACAGCGACAATGCGTCGTTATCTCGCGTAGCGTATTCACGTTAAGTCAAACTCCGGCGTTAACCGGGCCCAATAAGCCGCCCACGCTGTCGCCCTTCAGTGCACCCTCCGGAACCATAGCCCGGAACACACCTGCCCCGTGTAGCTACCTTCAGTGCAGTCCGACGCTGAAGATGAGCCTAGGCCCTCGCCTATGGAGCTCGAACCCACGACCGCTGCCGCCGCCATGGGTACCGCTAACGAGGCCGATAGGGACTCGGACGGCTTCACCGCCGTCCGTTCTCGGAAGAAGGGCAAAAACGCCCCGCTAAAGAAAGCGACTCCGAGAGTCGTGTTAATTTACCACGTTCGTCCCCAAACGCGACAACAGCTAAAAGCCCGCCCCGAGCCCAGCCACCCCGACCGGGTTTTTCATTCCGAACGTAAGGTCAAGGCCCCCGGTCGTGATTCACGACAAGGGTCCTGAATGTCCCGGCTGGAAAAAGATTTCAATTTAGATAGGCCAACCGCGTATGGGCATCCCGAGTCAACGTGAGCCTCGGATGTTTTCCCCGGACAACAAATACCTACGCGAAATAAAACACCTTCCAAATTTCGACCCGGAGGATCAGCTTCCGCGAGTCATGGGGAGTTCCTAAGGAACCCGGGGAGAGGTCCGCGGAACTTCGGGCCCCGGCAATTGCGCAGAGTGAAGTGTGCCGGCCATCATAACTCTGGGTGCCGAGGCCGAAAGTTTCGTTGAGCCGCCGCGTGCGCAAATTTGCGGAATGAACACCCGGCCAGCTGGTGGTTGCCTAAGCACCGAAAAAACAACCCCGGCCATCAGCCCTCTTTCCCGAATTGGGCCACAAAACAAAGTTTTGTCCCTGTCCGCACCGGGTTAAGCGCGGAACAAAGCCTGTATTTTTTGACGCTGTCCTTCCGACAGCCCTACAAATTAACCGACCAGGTGGTCCCACAACAATGGGTAAAAACCATCGCCCCCATTACCTGGCTCCTGCACAACGTAAAACCCTCGGGCCCAGTGATTACATCCCCACCGCCCGATAACGTATTCCAAAATATGATGGATAAATGGGGCATGTCGGCTTTAGACGACTTAAAATGCATAAACCATCCGGTTTAAGATAAACGTCTTTTTCGCTCCGGCCATTCTTGGATTAACAAACTAGATTTAATAAAAAAAACCGCAAGTAGGTAAACCGTAAAGATGGCTACCAACAGGTAGGGTGAAACCCGCCATGTCTGTCTCTTTAACCGAACGGCCAAGGGGCGTTCCGAAATCAAAATTCGTGCAAGACTATAACTGATGTTTCTTAGTCAGAGACCTTTTTAAAAACCGTAATGCCAACCTAGGACCAGTGGCAAAACATAATTAAAACGATAGGGTTTCAGGATCGCTGGGTGGTTTATATACTACAAAAGGTTCTTCATATCCCCTTTAGACATTCCACAATTGACAAACTTAGAGGGCAAATTGATTACTTAAACAGGCCCTTGTACTTGTTTCCGTGTACTTATTCCTATAAAAATTAGTTCCTACCTGGCTGCTTCTCGACCTAGCCAATCGACAATTCTTCGGTGACTTTAAAGTAAACAGTTTGGGTTCAGACCAAAACGACGGCAATATTTGGGACGAGGACCCAAAAAATATAATAGCTTTGGGACCCTGACAAACCGACTCAGGCATAGGGCTCCCAGCACGTGCCGTTTAGTTGAGAGCCCTCGATATCCGTAGAGGCACACTGTGAGTTGACCTGACCACTTGCCGGTCTTTTCAAATTGGACCAAGGCCCGGGTGCGGTCCCCACCAAAACCGTAACAAATTGGCTTTTTAACGAAATCGGCTTGGACCCCAAAGTTGCCCTAGCCTCCAGAGTTATTGATAGTTGGAACAAAGCGTATTGCCATCGACAGTATCATCGAAATATTCATCAGTCGACGACTGAAAGGACAGTAAGGTTTGGATGACCGTAACCGCGTTATTCGATGTCTGATAAGCAAAAAACACTCAAGGGGCGTTTTATCGCATCCGTCCGAGCAAAACCGTTTTCGCTTTAAAATTCAGTTAGAGTCAGAAACAGGATAAAATTAACCGCAAAGGATCGCGGTTTAGACGGAAGTTGGGCCATCGCAATCCCTTTGGCGTTGGCCGATTAAGTCAGATCCCCGACGCCATGCCGCCATTATCAAAGGAACCGGAGGCTTGTTGGCTTACGATGACTTCGAAAGGCCGAATGTTTAGCCGATACGCTAGAAGAGCAATGTACGCCATCTCGCGCACACGCCGACGCGGCTCCACTTATCGGAGGTGGACCGTCTGAGTCGAACTTAGGGCTGCCTACACCAGAGGCGATAATTTAAAGCCAGTGAACCGGAGGAGGTCCGCGATGATTATTAAGGGTCTTAAACCCCGGTCGGCACCTGGCCCAGACCGTATCTCAAATAAAATTCTAAAATACTTGCCAGGCCCTATTGTCTGCGTATTGGTCAACATTTTTAACATATTTCTATCTACGCACTTTGAATTTTTATTTTAAATGATTTTGGGCTGCGTATGCGACACTTTCTCATTGGATACCAATCCGCTAGCCTACTGTTCGGAATGCGGATAGGGGTGGGTGCGGGACAGCGAGGTTGAAAAGAGAAGTAAGGAAGGGCTAATGTTGTTGTTCAACGTGTTAATGATTTTATTCATTTGTTTTAATAGTAGTTACCATTACGTTAAGATTTTAACTGAGTTTTGAGACAAAAGTTTACCTAGTTTTAAAATTAATATATTGGAATATATTGCTGATTCTAGATAAACTACTTTTATGTTTGCACTATACGAAAAATCACGTTGTATATACAAAAATAGCAAATAAGTAGCTATTTGCGTAATGTCTATTGATTTTCACCACTGGTAAGTGCTGACATTACACAAATACCCAAAAAGCCTTAACTATTATATTACTCAAGTTTTGTACAATGTGTCAATTATACAGATAATTACTTCACGGTGTACAAAAAACAAAAAATATCACTAATTAATCTGCCGTTTGTCGTACAATATAAAAATATGACTACTAATGATGAGCAATATAATTTATATAGCCCTATGATAGTTTTGTTATAGCTTAAAATTGAAATTATTACTGTATATATTTATACTGTTCTGTAGTTATCCTTAACATTTAGTTATGTGCTGCTGGCGCCATTTTTTTGCAGAACCTTTTTTGTACTAGGTGGATAACTTTAGCTTTTGTATCTTTTCAGGCTTAGTCAACGTTCTAAAATTACAAAAACTTGTGGAATTGTTTGGATGAAGTAAATTTTATTTTAAGAAAGGCACAAAAAATTATCATCAAAATCGGTTAAACATGTTTAAGGGAAAGAAACCACGTTCCAAATTGAACACTTTCTTCTTTTGGTAAATTAGTCAAAATCTTTTTCTAGCGAACTTCTTGCTAAATATGTGAATAATAAAAGGCTACAATATATGATTACAAATAAATATCTTTACATTCTATTTTATAAAAAAAATATTTAGTCATCTGTGTAATTTTTTTGCAAATAACTTTAACCCGCCATTGGTGACGTCAGTTTCACTTACAACATTGGTGACGCCGGTCTCACAGACCCATGATTTGGCCAACCATTAACTAGTTATACTACTTTTAGTTAGTTTAGGTTTAACTAATTAATTAATTATAAACATATGTTCGGCAAGAAAACACAAAAAGTAATTTAATCACAGCTTGTTTATTACGAATTAAACAATTATACTTAAAACACTAACAAACACTATGGTTTTACGCATATATTATAAAAAATTCGAAATTAGTAACAGTATTTAACTTTTTGTACTAAAATCAGCCTTTGTCAGTCTTATGACATTGCATACTCTTAGAAATTAAACAAAAAATTATATCCTCTTAACAAAAATAAAAAGAAAAGCATTCTCAAAAATCACTCTTTTTGGGAGATCAAACAGCTTCTGCAATAAGGTACTACATGCTCAAGGCACAGGTATTTCTCGCATTTTTGGCAAAAGTATTTAGTTTTCTGTTTTTGCCACCACATTCATGGCAAGACCTTTACGTAAAGGACCAACAGAACCGCGTTCATCATCAATCTTCAAAATTTCTGAAATCCTTTCTCCGTCAGTCTAGGTAAGTTTAGTTGTCGTCTTTCTCTCAGATGAGGTTCAATAAGTTTCATGGCTAAATTCTCAATAAAAGTGACGACGTTGTAGTTTTGAGTTTTGATTGTTGCTGTATGTTCACCTGACTATTAATTGTACTGACATTGAGCATAGCGTAAAAATACAACCATAGGCCATCTTCTGATTGCTCTGGCACAATTGTGAGTTTGCACTAAACGGTCTACACGTCAACTCCACCCTTGGTGTCATTATAATTCAAATAATCTCAGGTTTTGAGTTTCTGTATCAACTTCAGCATTATTGTGCATAGTGCTAATCAGAATGACATTTTGCCAGTCTTGGAACATGTGAAACCAAAACCATATTGGCGGCAAAGCCAAAACATATTAACTTGACACTTCGACCAGTAAAACATTGAATTCCTCAGGGTTTCCTTTTTTTTTCCTGATTGTCCCAATAATTGTAAGCCCATTCTGTAGCATTGCTTCCAGCTAAGGGTATACTAGTGTACCAATTATCAGTCGTCACGTTACGACCAGTATTGTATATTGGCTCACATAATCTTTGAACAACACTTAGGCCGAGATTATCAATTTGTATGGACTTTCATTGAGTCTGTTTACCGGCATAAATCTCCATGTTGAAGGTGTAAAACATTTTAGCATCACGAGAAGCTTGAATCTTATGCCATACAGGTTTGGTTTATTGGGGATATATTGCCGGAATGAACATCTGCCACGAAAAGCTTCTAATTTTTCATCAACAGTAACAAACGCAGATAAGGTGTAATTATTCTTTGCAATTCTGGACAAACTTCTCAAAGATTTCTCTGATATGGAAAAGCTTGTCTAGTGCTTTTCTCTGATGCCTTGTAGTACAGTCGTCAAATCTCAAAACTCAGGCAGAAACCTAAACCTTTGACCAGACATAGATAATCGAAATATCTCTACTGAACCACCATTCTGTTCTAAATAACTCATCAACATTTATATTATTGGTTTCTTCCTCCGGATAAGTAGCAATCCTATAAAACATTTTATTTCGTTTAGATTAGTCGGTCTGGCATATGTTTCCCTGTTATATTTATGTTTTACGATATCTATATACTGGTTGGTGTACTTGATAATTATATCAATTATAACATCGTCAAAGAAGTGTTGCCAAATAATGAGAGGATCCTTTATATTTGCCACAGGCCGTTTTGGTCCCGGTAACTGAGTTAAAATATTGTGCCTTTGGGTACGGACTGATTGACGATGGGGTTCCTTGCTCCATTTTGTATGTTTGTCCTTTCCTAGGTAAAATAAAGAGGTGTTACCTGATGATTCTCGATCACTCAAATCCTCTTCGCTGTCCGTATTTCGATCTGATGCAAGATTTTCTGTTTCTACATCGCTCTCCGTTTCGCTATCCGATGATTGCTAGGGCTTTCCTCGACAGATAAAACTTGTTGTAAAGAGCCTCAAGACGACGCTGTTCTCTTTTCGTGCGACATTCTGAAATGAATTTTCATACTAGATAAAGGAATCTGTACCTATATTTATTATGTTTTTAAAAATACTACCCATAAAATTATACAAAATCATTAATCAAATACCATTCAATAAAATAATTAAAGGTAACAGTAACAATAGTACTAAGTTTTGAGATTATTCTAAGATTTTTAAATTCTGTGCTAAATTCCATATAAATATTTTACTTACTTGCTTGGTGACGCCAGTCTCACGGACCGGGTTTGCAATAAAACTCCGGAACGTGCATTCGCCCGAAGCTACGAGCGGCACTGACTTTTAGGACTTAAAACAGAGGCAGCTACTCGAAATCGCAACGAATAGACGGCGGGCGAAAAAGTTAGCTAATTTTTCAGAGTCACCCGGTCTCTCGAACATTTACGTCACCAATGGCGGGTTAAATACTGCTAGCTATAACAAAGGAATCATTAGGAGTTATGTTAAAGAAGTGTCGCCCTAAATCAGATCAAGACCAGTTATTAATAACTGACCCGAATCTGGATCCATTTTGCGTTCTGAAAATGATTGCCCAATTTTTCTTATAATATAACACAGATAATAATGGCCTATAATGTTGAAACAATTTTTGATACGGAAATGCCTTTTGTGGTTTTATCATCCATCACGTGCACATTATTATTCATGACGTTCAAAATTGCTTTTTAATAAACGAAATTCATTGTTTTAACACGTAACCTATTACTACTAAATGTAAATTACCCTGTTCGGATATTACAACAATAAACCCATTTGAAAATTATTATTAGTAATCTAAAAGCTAAAAAGTATTCTTTTTTAATATTTTGTAGTGCATGGTACATTTGGCGCTAAATTGTTGTGGATCCCCGATTTTAAAATACTTGCCAATAAACTTGGAAAACGTAAAGGAAATACTTCCCCTCGCAGATGAGTAACTAATTAGCTTAAATAAAATTAATTGAATATTGTAGCTTTAAGATTCAGCGTAACTATTTCTTGATAAAGTCGAGAGAGAGAGAAAGAAATGCCTATACCTTTTCTAAGATAAATCGGCATAAGTTGGCGTCGTTGTATGATGTTGTATTCTTGTGATTACGATTGCACCTAGCAAAGTATTTCTTTATAATACAGATAATTTTTGTTGGAGCGTCAGGTTTTGTAGCCTTGACGGACGGGTACTAGGGAAGAGGTGCGGACTTTGCACTTCCTCTTAGATTTGACGGTTTTGAAGCCGTCGTCGGGTTTGGAGTTGTTTAGCGCCTCGACCTCCATGTCCGTTTGGATGTTGACGTCGACATAATTGTCGTCGTCCTCATCCACAGGGAATAGGAATGTCGGCCCAGGCGTACAGATAGGGGTAGGGGCTGTGGAGCAAAGCTCCGCGATGAGCACACGCATCGCATCTGTTAGTTTGCAGTACGAGCTTTTCGATAACTGCCTCGGTATCAATACTAAAGCGGCCCTACAGAGCCCAGTTGCACCTTTCACTGATTTATTGGTTGCGCTCTCTTTTTACCGCGGAGAAATGCCTACACATACCACTACTCGTGGGGATAAAGACTGGTTATGTCCGACTCGCACCGACTAAAACCACCACGTTGTTCCTTCGTGGCGCCTTAGAGATGGGGTCAAAAGAACTCTGGCATTTTTCCAGGCCTTTGGCCAAGTTTCTCTTAGCTTCCCCGCGGCAAGGCCGTAGGTATTGAGCCCCACCGCTAAGATTAATCAAGAACCTGTTCAAGGGGCCTCAGTAATTGCGACACCTAGCAACTACTGAGGCCAGGCGAGCATGCGGAATCTTGCCCACCCCACCAGGCTCGGTAAAGTGGTCTGCATTTAATGGTTCTGTAACAGAAAAAACATAATAACACCGTTAAACACTGCCTCATATAGTTATGAGAACAACTAGTTCAGCAAAAAAACGAGAGCTTTTCAAGCGGCTGACAACACAATTTTGTTAAGCAACGAGTTTCATAACAAAGCCGTGCGTAAGGCGACAGTTTGAGTTATTTTTGCGTTATGTATAAGGTATAATTTTTTTCTGACCTTTCTTCCTTACAAATTCAAAAATGTTCACATATGCACCTGATCTGCTAATTTTATACTTTTGGATTTAATTTCAACCAACAGTCGCAAATTATCGTATGGTTCTATTTATATTATAGAAATATTTTTGTTGTTAATAATCATTTAGTTTAACAATGTCGCTTATTGAACATAAAAATCTGTAACGATTTCTTCTCTACAAATTCGAACTTAAAATAGACATTATTAAATTAAGTAGCTCACGTACGCCGTATCAGCCGTGTATATCGTGACCAGGGTAGAAATACTTGTTGTCTAAATATTGGGATACATAACACATTTTAATTATAGATCTGACATACCGAATAACACTTTCAATGTACTTACATCTTTAACTCTAAGAGCATTATAATGGAAAGTTATGGTAAAACCAAAAAAAACTTAAAATGCTTAAGATTTTAGTTATTGGGTATAACTATTTGGTGTTAAGCTTTTCAATTTGCGTTACTATTTTAAATAAACGTAATTTTAAGTTTTTGTCGAATTTCTTTGTAAACAAGAAATTTAAATAATATACATTTATCACTCGTGCAGATTGTTTCGTTACTATCTTCAACTAACGTTAAGTGCGAAATCTTCAAGATGTTTTAGCCTAAATATTTACAAAATTAGAAAAAATATTGGTATTTATAAAGCAAACATTTATAAGATATATATTATCTAAATTATAGCATGACAACGTATCATAATTACTTTTTATTAATTTGCCATAAACATAACTATGAAAACATCATTATGAAAACAAGTAGAACTTACTAAATCATCATCCATTCATTGCGTCGCCTGCTGCGGACCCGTCCGCATGTGTTTGCCGCAATCGCCTGAGCTCACCGCGCGGCTGAGGTCACCGGCGGTTGTCCGGTTCCGCGAAATCGTCGCGCTGCGCCATCTGTGTTTTTGACTGCACCTGCGCTCATAAAACCTTTTGTCAGCGCGTTTGCGACTTATTACGCTATCTCAAGCGGTCGGTGTGCGCACGTCTGTGTTATGCAACTCGTTGCTTAACACAATTGTGTTGTCAGCCGGTTGACGAAGCTATCTTGTTTCTTACTTTTACTATCTTGTTCCTCGGCTGAACTAGTTGTTTTTGCAACTATATTTATTTTTATTTATTAATTAGAGCTTAATGCCTTAGGCATTATCTGACAGCCAACCTTAGGAGGTTATGAAAATTTAGAGTGGTGCACTTAAAATACGAAATAAGACAAATCAAGTCTATATGTAAAGTTAGATATTAAATAAGAGTATAACTAATAAATACATTTTCTGATAATGGAACCATAAGTACATCCATACTTAACTTAATACATTAAAATATATACACATATTCATATAAACACAAACAAATATAAATGCACACAAATACAACTATAAATACGTATACATATGTCACAGTAACAGTTACTTTGCCGATTCCCCTTACAATAAATATTTACGCACTATACTAGGCCTGTAGAACGTTTTAATATTTGTTTTTTGTTACAGAACCAGCCAAGACCCACCCCACTGCCAAGCCCAGTAGGGCGGGAAGGATTTTCACGCTCGGCAATCGCCGAGACTCACCGATTGCATTGGGTGACGCAAACTATGAATGAGAAATAGGCGCGACCTAACTAGTACAATGGTCGACCGAGAGCTCAAGGATCGCTTTGGTCTCGATCATACCAAGGCGATCAGTGAGAGACTTGGTCGAAAATTGTACTTGAAACTCACCGATGCGATGCATATTTTGATCTGGGAGCATTGCCTAACCACTCCCTTACCTGCTATAACGCCTGAACCGACTGAGACATTTCCTGTGGATGATGGCGTCGACAACTATGTCGACATCAACATCCGCAGTGAATCGGATATAGACGTCGAGGCGTTAGTTAATTCACAATCTGACGACGGCTTCAAAAGCTTCAAAACAAAGAGAAAGCGCAAGGTTCGCACCTCTTAACCCGCTTCCATCCACCCCTCAAGCCTGCAAGGCCCGACGCACCAACCATCTGCCCTTAGCACGCCTCCAAACCGGTGACCCCTAAGGCGGTGAAAGCTCCTTCCATCCATCCCGCCGTTCCTAGGCGTCCCCCAGCCCCTCACCCGCCCAGACGTCCCAGCACCGTTATTAGATACAGTTCCTCGTAGGGAAACGCCCCCGGCAATATACCTCCGTGAAAAGGAGAAGTGGGTTGAGATTCACTCGGCCCTGTCAAATAATATAAAAGTTGAGGCCTCTGATAGCAGTTAGTCACACCGACGAGGTTTTGCCTGTTCTGCCAACGGCCTCCCAGGGCAGTGTCACAACTGCCAGTTATTCGGTCACGATCGCACGATCGAAAGAAGTTGTCCACTTACGAGCCCCCTGCGTGCGTTAGCTGCCGCAATTCCAGCCACACGGCCAACTACCGTGGCTGCACTAAGGCGCCAATACGCAGAGTTCCTGCAATCCCTGCGGATGCCTCTTCCAGGTGTCCACCACCTAACCCATCATCTAGCACAGCATTCCCACCTTTCCGTCCTTCTAACGCTTGGCGATTCCGCCCCGCGTGGCAACAGCTAGCGCCGGATCCGACTCCGAGCGCACAGCGGCCCTCCACCGCCTTAAATAGCTAGCATGCCAGCCATAGCAATTGCAGCACTGGCAATAACTGCGCGTCATTTCTAAAATCGCTAGATCTCTTTGATCTAGACGAATTTAATCAAGCAGCAGACGCATTCGCTGCCGCGACGGCGATGCTATGGCTGGGTTCTCACTTCTTGTGAAATATAAGAACTTGATTAACGCCCCCAAGGCATAATAGGTTGCGACAGCCAACAGTAGCCAAACACACCCAACACATAGAGTGTATCGGTGTATGTATAACATCGGCCCCACCGGTGAGGTCGAACTTACACGCCCTTTGCTATATGACACTATAGCTTAACACCAAATTAGATATGAGCGGTGCTTGTTGTTGGAGTTTCTTGCGCTAATTCTATTTCCAGCGCGATTTTTTGCAAGAAGCGCTTTAAGAAGTGTAAGTAAAGTTTAGAAAGCGCTATTAAACCATTCTTAAAAAAGCGTCTGAATCGAGCCGAGACGTCGGTCCACCTGGGCAGCCACCGATTCAGCATGCTAACGGAAACCAGAAAGTAGCGGCCCGAGCTGATCCAATCAAAAAAAAAAATCGTTATCATCAATATCAGCCTGTGTCAGTCCACTGCTTGTTAAGACCACCCCTAATGCACACCACTGCTTCGTATCTTCGGCTATTCTCCAGCCACTTTGCGAATGTCATCACTCCATATTGCCGTAGGGCGTCCTACATTACATTTGCCACTTCAGCAAATTTGAGTAATAAAAAAATTGTATGAATATACTGAGATATTTAGGTGGTATATTTACCTTAATAAAATGTAAATTCGATACTACAAAAGGGTCACGTGTGTGGAAGTATTCATTCGAATCTCATTAGTAACTCGCTCACAATTTGTATTTCAAATTTGTTTGCCAAAAACTGTTTAAGAATATTCAATTACGAAAATTCATAATTGAAGAACAAACTTCATGACCCACATTCTGGAGAATATAAAAGATTTATGCTTGTAATTTAAATATAATTTCTTAATTCAGATCTAGATCTAGACACCTAGTGCTTAGCAGATATTTAAAAGAATGAACTGTGGTTTTTTCTCAACAGAAATAGGTTATGTTGGATATAGTCTTACTAACATTTACTTGATAATATAATTTAATTATGTCTTTTATTTACGCGATTGTTAAACATATCAAATCCACTAATTGACGGATTTTTCGCGTTAGTTATATATATTTATTCCCGAAGTTTCGGTTTATTTCCAGCATCCATGATCAAGGGCAGAGTGCCCTTGATCATGCCCAAGCGTCGGGAATAAATAAATATAATTTAGATTATAACGTATATGTAACTAACGGCAAACGAAATCGAGCGCGAAGCAAAAACTGCCGTACTGAAACCATTTGACCGCATTTTCAGGCCCCTATTTACGAACCTTCATAACACCAGAACGCAGAAGTTTGCGTCATCCAGTAAGCTATTATAAAGTACTAAAAATGCAAAATTTTAAGTATGGAGTTCATTAATTTCCGAAAAGCAAAAGCAAAGTTTCGAATTTATAACACTCACTCACTCATGAGTATCAAAATAATACAAGAAGGTACTTCCCATAAATTCAGAGAGCTACAATTTGATGCAGAATTAGGATTTAATGCAATAAAATAGGGAAATAAAAGGAAAACTATAAAAACTAGGATTATCGAACATCTGTAGTTCCTGGTGATCCGTATATAAAAACAATAGAGTCCAATCAAACTATGAAAGATGGACACACTGCCTTTAAAAAAAATATTGAACTTTTTTTGCGTCTTCATTTAATGTCAAAAATCGAATGTCTGAAGTATTTTATGAAGAACCATCAGCTTGTCTTAGCTGTATTAGAGATATATGGTAACACCCTATTCTATTATTAGTAAATAAAAAATCGACTGTCATTGCAAAAATCCAGCGTAGCAGGACACATCTTCTAATTTTATCCAACCCATTGCTTTAGTATACGCATATAAATAAAATGAAAAGAAATCTCTGGATAAGAAGACTGGCTTTTATACTTATACCTACAATTTTACAAGAACAAGAAGTCAAATGATTAATTTTATTGTACATAAAAATAACATAAATTTTATAAAAAACTTACACTGAAATATAAATTAATTTAGCACAAAATTCCTAATTAAAGCTAAGAGTGGCGGTGTTAGCACACGGTTAAGGCGCTGGATGGTGCTGACTGTATTTTGCCATGCTCTTACGTTTTTTCCTTCGATAGCCTTATACAGCAAAGTGGTAACTAGCTCTTACTGCCGCTGTGGACAATCTTCTACTGCATATTTAGACATCATGTGTATTACAGAACACTGGCTAAATGATAATCAGATTACATTTAACCTAAAATAAAATACTTTAATTATATTTTTTTTGGATTTTGGATATTACCAGGTTTCAAGCCTGTTCAACAGAGTAATACGCGGTGGCTCAATAATATTTTTGAAAAATAATTTAAAATATAAAAATCGTACTGATATACTGAGCCTCTCAGTTGAGCTGACTATTGAAATAGTCTGTGCAGAGCTTGAGCACTTCATAATTGTATGTGTATACAGACCTAACAGTGCGCTATATGAATCTTAAACTTTGGAACAAATGTTAATTAAACTATTTTAATCTAATAAAAATAAAGTAGTCTGTGGTGATTTTATCATAAATTTATTAGATAGTACAACCACCACTTTTAGATTCAGATCAATGTTTCACATAACCTTTTAAACTTATTTATTGAAGCAACAAGAATTACTGCCTCCTCGGCAACTATGACATATTAATTGTAACATCCATCACAATATGTAATCATCTGATCATTGTGGACAATTAGCTTCTTTTGTTTCTGATAATCTCACAAAAATATTGTCCAATAAAAATGGTTATTGTATAGGAAACGTATTGAGAAGTTCTGAAGTAATATAATAAATGAAATTAGTTATCTACATTATAAAAGTAAGCCGGATATACTGTATAGTACATTATTTAAATTAATAACAACTGAATTTAAGAGTATATTTACTTCTAAAACAGTCAAATAAAAAGATCTGCAGCTTTCAGTGAATGGGCAACTGTTGGAATACATAAGAGCAGACAAAGATTATATGAATTATATAGTGAAAAGACTTACAATCACAATCAATCCTTTGTGACATATGTTAATGTATACTCCAAAACATTCAGAAAAGTATGCTGGACAGCGAAGTCACTCTACATAAAAACAAAATTAAAGTGCATCGGACAAAATAAAATACTTGGAAAATAATTACTGGTGAAACAGGAAGGGCTGTAAACAAGAACTTTGAAACTCGGCTAAATGTTAATAATAGTAAAATAAATTCTGATCAAGATGTTGCATCCCATTTGGAATTTTTTTTTAACATTCCAGTATCTACCATCAAAACACTTGTTTCTTCTCCAACTGTTGCCGAGTCTTTATTAAAATAAAATATCAAAGAATGTAAAGATAATTTTTATTTTAGTAATGTAAGCGATAAAGATATTGTGTCCAGCTTTTAAGATCTCTGGACATTTAAAAACTGTAGATCTGTGGGGGATCTCGGTTAAGGTAATAAATTTTATTATTGATGTTATATCACCATGCCTTGCAGTTATTTTCAAATATTGTATTACATGTGGTAAATTTCCTGACCTTATGAAACACAGTAAAATTCATCCGGTATTTAAACCAGGCAGTACTACACACCCCAATAACTTTAGACCTATTTCTGTACTGCCTGAGCTTAGTAATTTTTTTGAGAAAATAATTCTTAACCAATTACTAATACATTTTAATTCTCATAATATACTTAATAACAAACAGTATGGTTTTACACGAGGCCGTTCTACAACCGATGCAGGTGCCCATCTTGTTAAAACTATATTTGAGGCATGGGAAGGGTCATACGATGCTTTAGGTGTCTTCTGTGACTTAACCAAAGCTTTTGACTGTGTACATCATGATACTTTGGTCAGGAAATTAAGCCACTACGATATCAAAAATGCCGCACTCAACCATCTGACTTCGCACTTGAGCCATCGAACTCAGAGAGTTGACGTGAACGGCAAGATATTTCCCGGGGCACAGTTAGGTATAGGGTCCCACAGGGATCTATTTTGGGGCCTTTTCTCTTCCTGGTCTATATTAATGACGTACCACATCAAGTTGAGAACAATAACGAGATTGTATTATTTGCTGATGATACTTCTTTAATATTTAGACGTAACTTGCAAAATGACGATGTAAATAACACCTCCATAAAGTAAAATTCTGGTTTAGTGCAAATAATTTATGTTAAACAAAAATAAAACTAAATTTATAAGGTTTATACTCCTAATTCCTAAGCTGGCTGTGATGTGGTCGTAGATGGAGAAACGCTAGACCACGTACATTGCACTATTTTCTAGGCATCACAATAGATTCTAAACTGCAATGGGGCCCTCATGTTCATAGACTGATGAGTAAACTTAGCTCAGCGGCTTATGCGTCAAAAATTAGACAACTAACCGATGTTGAGACAGCCCGTTTAGTATATTTTAGTTATTTTCACAGTATAATGTCTTATGGCATTCTACTTGGAAACACTGCTGATATTAATACTATTTTATAATTCAAAAAAGAGCGATTCGAGCAGTCTATAACCTGGGCCCCAAAGAATTGCTGAGAAAAATATTTACAAAAATCAGTAATGACTGTTTTTTCTTAAAACATATTTGAAAATATTATGTTTGTTCATAAACATAAAAATGATTTTGTAAGACATTGTGACACATATTATAAATACTAGGAATAAGCATAATTATGTTCTTCCAAAAACTAGGCTCTGAAGAACAATGAAATCTTTCATGGGACAATGTATACTCTTTTACAATAAAATAACAGAAAATGTACAGCTTTTATCATAATAAATTGTAAAGGAACTTTGTGTGTTAAAGGATAGTATTGTTGTAATGACTACTTGATAGATAACACACCCTGGTCATGAACTGTTCGCTCCAGGCTATTTCAAAGTAGTAAAATGTAAGGTATTATGTAAAAATTTTGTAAAATTTATTGAAAGAAAGTCACGCTGAGTTTCTTACGCCGGTTCTTCTTAGGTCAGAGGCTTCCATTTCCGAACCGGTGGTAAATTATTTGACAATCAATAAGAAAGTGTAATGCTTCCATATTGAATAAAGATATTTGATTTTGACTTGACTTTCTCGATATCGAAAAGAGCAATTCGTCAAGTAGGCTTGGATGATGTGAACCAGCCTGTCTGGCACTTTGAGAGCATACAGCTTGAAAATAAACCGTTGTGCCCGACTGGTCAAATGCCTTTGCGTTATCGAAGAAGAAGGCTCCTGTGTTACGGGGTTTAGATTGATGAAGGCTGTTCAGAATAAATTTGGTCGGGACACGAGTGCTTCGGGCGAAAACCGAATTGCTCGTTTGGTATGTGGTAATTGGAGAAGGCGTGGTCTTTCTACCGGAAGAGAATAATGCGTTCACATAGTTTGCCCAAGCAATTGAGCAAGTTAATTAGACGATAACTACACGGGCAGACGTGGGTAGGTTAGAAGGTTTGTTCGCCTTGGGAACACCAATGACAATGGCTTCTTTCCAGGCGTCAGGAAAAGTACAAGTCGTTAGTAAAATGTTATAAAGTTGACCAATACACTGAAAATAGGGCATGGCAAGTATTTTAACGTTTTATTTGCGATACGGTCTGGGCCTGATGCCGACGGGGGCTTAAGACCCTTAGTAATATCGCGGACCTCCTTCGCGGTCACTGGTTTTAAATTTTCACACTCTGGTGGTAAGACCGCCTAGTTCGACTAGGTGGTCCACTCCAGATAATGTGGCTACGGCGCATGTGCGCGATAAGACGATTGTCCTCACTGTATAGCTAACTGTTAGCGCGTTTGAGTCATCGAAGAGTAATAATGCATCGTTGATAGTGCGCCCATAGGCTCCTGGCATCGTTCATACGACGAAAACTGCAAGGCAGACGTGTAGTTAGAAGGTTCTAGTCTCGTCAGAACCAAGACATGGCTTTCAGGCGTCATGAAAGTGACACTGTCTGCTCTAGTAAAATGTCTAGTAAATGTTTGACTCGACGATGTGAAAATAGCGCGCATATAATTAACGTTTTTTTCTTATCGGTCTGGCCTGATACGTAAGACTGTCAAAACCCTTTGTAACTATCACGGACCTCGCGGTCACGGTTTAAGATTTTGGTCCACCTGGTGGTATTGTCGTCTTAAGTCGAATAGCGGTCCACATCGTTACGGTTGGCTAGGACGGCATGGCGCCGTATGGCGCAATTGCCTTAACAAGAGCGGTAGTGCGAGTCTAACAGTTGCCTTTGAAGTCACGAGCTTTGCCATCGTGATGTGACGCTAGCTCGCGGACAATCAATTAATAAGTCTGAGCCAAACTGCCACTATAGACAGTATAGCAATGGGTCAAGTTTTAGTCAGACTAACGACGATCCTTTGCGATGTAACTGTTCTTCTCGACAACGAAATTGTCTAAAGCCGAAATCAGTTTACATTGACGGATGGTGATAATAATGACACTTCCGCTTGAGATGCGTTTCGCATCAGGAACTCAAACTAAAAGAATAGCCAGTCCTTACCGGAATGCTAGGCCATCCTTCAGAGTCAGCCGACGAGCTGATGGATATGCGTAGAAGTACGGGTATCACGAACTGGCAAATATCGCTTTGATACCAGTGACAACTCCGGTACACGTCGAAGCAACTTTGGGGGCAAGCTGAAAGGGTTTAGAACAGAATGCAATTAGTGCAGCGAGATTTGTCAAGTAGGGACCGCCCTAAATTCCCTTATCCCAAAATTAATAACAAAGAAAGCACTGGAGAAACTTTAAAAGAGAGTAAAAGATCAAGATGCGAAACTCAAACAGGAAGGGGATACTTCGCAATGCTCCAAATGTAAAGAAAGATTAGAAGAAGAAAATGAGATAGAAACTAAAAAGAATGAAACAGTTTGTCTCATAAGTATGTGTCTCATACTTATCGATAAATTTATTAAACATGGAAAGGCCCTCGATGAAAACAAAAAAGAAATAGCAAAACTAAAATAAGTTATTTAAGAACACGCGAAAAGAGAGCTAGAGAGAACCTATGTTACAGTCGCCACAGGCACAACAACGAATAAAACACCACCAACTCCACTGAGATCGATGGCTCTCCACTCGGTAGCCGTCACTTCGGTGGACGATACAGATACCGGAGACGAAGTCATCGATCGTATAAGAAAAGTGATCAAAGCACGGGATCAGGGCCTGAAGATAGATGCGATAAGAAAGGCGAAGGATCGAAAGATCATAATAAGGTGCAGCAACAAAGCTGAAATAAAACTTATCAAGGACAAAATAAACGAAGAAGGTACGAAAATTGTAGCAGGAGACATAAAAAACAAAGATCCGCTAGTTATGTTAAGAGACGTCGTGGGCTGTAACGCAGACGGGGACTTAAAAGAAGCAATAAGGAACCAAATGAAATAACTTTTAGAGGGGGTGAGCGAGGAAGAATTTCGCTTAGAAGTCAACTACAGAAAAAAGACCAAAAACCCGCTCACCTCCCACGTGATACTTCGAGTGTCATCCCGGCTGTGGGGGATCATGACGGTCCAAGGTGTTGTACATGTCGACTTGCAGAGAGTACGAGTAGTAGACCAGACGCCGCTGGTGCAATGCTCCAAATGTCTAGCATATGGACATACCAGGCGAGTTTTTGTAGCAGCTAAGGTATGCAGGAGTGGAGGATCCCACATGCGGACTAACTGCGCAGAATGGCTGGCAGGAGAGCAGCCATCATGCAAAAATTGCTCTAGGGCAAAAGATGAAAATACACAGCATAATGCTTTCAGTGACTCCTGCTCGATACGGAGAAAGTGCGACGCATTGGCAAGGTCATAAGTAGCTTACTCTTAAGCTCTCTCCAAATGCGACCAACAAACTCAGCCCAATGATAGGAGTAAAATAAGCCCAGACTACAAAGAAGAGACGAAAAAGGGACACAAGACGGAACGGCGGTCGTCGGAGCTAATAAATTATCTGCAGCACCAAAAACAACTTCAAGTCCCCTAAATAAGCACAGAAACAGTCGCACTCGATAGTGAGCTAATGAAGTACATTGTGTCAATATGCATCCATAGGGAGTGTTAAATTTAGAAATAACCAGGCATTAGGTCGAATGTATATTTTGACATAATAAATCAAGCAAAGCATATATGTTAATAAAAGTAAAGTAGGAAATAAAAAAAGAATAAAAGTGCAACTAAGGTCCCTGATCCCTGATATATCAGGGGAAAACAGAAAAAAAAATAATAGCAGGTCCTAAACGAAGATCTCCGATTAGTGGTAAAGTACCGCAAACAAAAAACCCCCTCACCTCACAAATAGACCTCGAGAGACCACGAGTATTACCTCATATATGGGGAAGTTTTACGGGCCTAGGAAAATTGCATGTTGGCCTGCAAAGAGTTAAAGTGGCAGACCAATCACCACTAGTCCAGTGCTCGCGATGCCTCTCATACGGTCATACCAGGTGCCTCTGCAGTGAGGCTGCAGAAGTTAGCGGCATATATATATATAGGCCCCTACGAAGATACCAAAAAGTGATTCCAAAAAGTACACATGTGTGGCAAAAATAGAAGTATGAAACGCTTGGTAGCTATGAAGCGCCGGCCAACAAAGTGGTGTCGTGCTCCCTTACATTATGTCATGATGTACGGTGATAGAGATTTGAAGCTAGTTCTACTCCCGTGAATTCCTCAAAATACTAACTGTGGTTTAGTTGCTGTAAATAGAAATTTGAATTTGTAAATAGAAACTTGTAAATAGAAATGCTATTAAACATCTCGAGTAAGACGCAAATTCTTTCCTTTTTACTTCTACGAATTAAAAAATATATGCTCTACCTGAACAAATATTATTTTCTGTCCTATCTTGAACATAGCAATGGATAATAAATAAAAAAAGTATTGTCAGCATTTCAGAAGACAGCGTGGAATATAGCACTTAACTTTGTTCAACAAGCGTTTACAGGTATTGTATAATTATAGCAACAATAACCCTAATACTTTCTATCCTAAAGCTCGACAGCTATCTGCTTTATATATAAGGTAACTTATATGATGGCAATTTTTATGGACGTGCCAAGTGTAGAATTTCTTCTTCAAGAAGGAAATTCGATCATATGATTTAGAGAAATGCAAACTGATCACCTTTGCCTTCACATATTTCTTTACTGCCTCCAGTTACTAGTGAGCTGCGTAATCTTGAAGACAACCAACCAGAAATAATATAAATAAATAAACAAAAAGAGTTTTTTTCTCGTACGAAGGTGTACCTTCGTATGAGAAAAAAATGGAATCATATTTTGCCCAAATTGATTATTTATCAATTAATACAAAATATGCTATAGTATTTCTTATAAATTGTTTTTCATGTCTAGTGACTTAAATTTGTACAAAATAAGTTCTAATTAACTTATTTTCAACGAAGCAGTAAACAAGGTACAAAGCGAGATATCGTCATTAAGTCGGCGCAATACTTGTTTGCCTAATTACTTATTAGTTGCCTCCAAAAGAATTTTTTCGTTGTTTAATTACTGTTTTTGAAATCAACAAATTTATCGTTATTAATTATTGTGATGTATAAAATATTTTTAGCTTCTGCACTGCAATTTTTTTTCACGTCGGTGTTTTGGTGCCTCATGGGTGGAGTTTAGTTTTCTGCAATCCCAAGAGCCCTGTCCGCCCAAGCTTTGAAAGCTTGGGCGGACAGGGCTCTTGGGTTCATTGGTTCGTTTCGGTCCTCTAGATTGGGCTGCAACCTAGATATCAGACTTCCAGAATCTCTTATCCAGCAACCATGGGAGCCACGGGAAAAATAATCTACTAGGTCCCAGCGTCAGCCTCGGTTAGAGACTTTGCCTCTAGCCACGTTTCAGCCGTAGAAGGAAAAGAAATCTACTATACCATGCCGAATGTCCCGTCCTCCCACGACCTCAAACCAAGACAAAGTACGACTTTGTCGTGTTTTATCCTAATTGTTAAAATAGTTATGCAAGAGAACGTCTGTTTGGTCCGCTAGTACCTATTTATATTTATTAATGTCTGGGCTAGCATTATATGAGTAAGCAAAAAGGTTAAAGTAATTATTTTTATACTTTTTAGTTGTTAAACAGGTTAAGAAATGAAATTGTGTTTTAACTGCGATCTTACTGCATATAGCAGTAGTTTACTATAAGGTATCATATTTATAATGTTTTAGAAACTATTAACATATTAGTCGATAATTACCACTGAAATTTTTTTAGGAGTTAGAAAGTAATAAAAAAATAATATATCTTAGACCAAATAGCGGGGGCTGTTTGCGTACCATTTTACTCAAATTAAAACAAGTTGCAGTATGAAACAATACTAACAGAGCTACGTTGTATAATTGGGGGCTTATAAACAAATCCTTAAAAAATATTCACAAAACTAATTTTTTTTGAAAATATAACAATTTAAACTATATTATACGAAACTTTCCCTTCAGTTAACAAATCATTTAAAGTAAGTTGTAAGCTAACTGTATAGAGGTCATTTACTATACGTATGCATATATTTAGTATATTATTCGATACACATCACCCTGGTCTGATCCCTTTACACAGTTTACCAATTTTAACATCGTTATAGTTTGTATGTTTAGTTCGTATTAACAGTTTTTAGTTTAAGCTCACACAGACATCACGATCATTCATAGTTTTGAATCCAATTGAATTTTAGTGTTGATGAAAACTAAATACGATAAATGTTCCCTAACTAAAGTCGCGATTGAGAGTCTGTATCATATTTTTGTAATTTATAACAAAAAAGTAGTAAGAGCATCCGATGAACCAATGAAGGAGGTAGACCATTCTTTATAGGGGTCTATAAGGTATTTTTTTTAAATATGTTACCTCGTTGCTCCGGTCATAGTACTCTGATTCCGTTGATTTTTTTTTAAATAGATATTACCTGTCATTTAGTCCCATTTTTTTATAGTTTTGTGATAAGTAGTTTAACAGATTTGAAAAATAAAAAAAACGCCACTAAAATTATAGCCTCGTTAATAGTTGAGTTATAGCAAACTTGTGGACTAGTCCTTCTATTATAGGCCATATTTTGGCCTCACGGAAAAACATTGGTTAAAGACGTTCGTTTTTAAATACTGTGATATCAACAGCGATTTAAGAACATGATTCGGTTTCCAAAATGCTGTCCAGCCCATCTGAATCGTCGTATCGGCTTCCATCTTGAAGTCGTGTCTTCCTAACTACAATATATGCCCAAAGTAAACATATTCATCATGCCTCGAGGGAGCACGTTTATTGACATTTAATTGAAAAAAAATATATATAAATTTTGTTTGTGCATTTATAAGGATTCAAATTTTATTGCTTTTATTTAGAACGCTAGTTTAAGAATAAATATTTTTCGGCAGCTATGTATTCCGTGCTTAATCCGTATTTTTGAAACAGCAAAAAGCAATTTTCAATCGCGACGGATTACAATAAGCACATGATGGATGGCAATATCAAAAGAGTTTTTCTGTATTGAGACCAATTTTGTTATATAAATATACATAAGTTTCCAACGTAAAACCATGAATACATTTTCTCTTTGATAACTTACTTTAGCATTGAAATAGGTGATAAACAAATCAGACGATTATAATTTTATTTTTTATATAAAAAAATAAATTCGTGCACTATAAATCAATTAAGTTTATGTAAGAAGTTGTAAATAACAAATTAGTTTTATGTTCAAGTTAATATTGAAAAATTAAAGTTAATAAAAAATGTAATGTTACGGGTTGTTGAGTCTATTTCTTTTTCAGAGAATGTTATTAAATGTTAAAATAAAAACAATATCGATACATGTAAATTTATATGATATATGATAAATATTTCAAAGACAATTGGTTAATAAGGTAAATAACTAAGAACCATGGAATAAACCATATAATACTTCAAAATAACAATGATAGTATTCGATTAATTTTATTACTTTGCTCATTCTATAATTACTCGAACTAGAAATAGTTTCAATAAGGCAATTAAGACTAATTATTATAAAATTTATATATCAATAATCTTATATAAAACATCTGTTAGTTATCTACCACAATTTTCAATTAAAAGCAATGATATATTCAGGATTAATTTCATCTTATTTCTTTCCAAACTATTGAAGCTCCTCCGTACAAGCCACCAGAGGATGCAAAGGTTTCAATGACTAGCGCAAGGATAAAATAATTATTAGTAAAATTTTATATATATTGGCCAAGATAATTTATTATTAAAAAAAATCTAATTAGTTATCTACACAACCTAGAATTTTGCATTAAAAAATTATCAACATAATCATACATATTTCATCTTTTTCTTTCCTAAACATTGGAACAGTCCCATAGCCGTTACCGTAACTGCGTCCGTAGCCTAGAGCCTAGACTTGCGAAACCGAAACGGAAGAATAAGAAACCGGAGATGATGGGTTTGACTCCTGCGGGGAGTCAACAAATTTTCGTTCTTATTTCCAATTGTGTTAGAGGAATGCGGGTGAAATTACTCAACTGGCTATGAATTAATATGATCCATACGTCAGATGGGCATATAATTATAATAAAAATTGCTCTGCGCACAATCTCCCCGCAGTCGTATCGGTTTTCTGTCCCAACAAGCTATTACAGTTGAATGGAAGGGGAAGTGCACCTCTTTGCGAATAACTAACTGTAATATATATTACGTAGATGGCTAATCTCCTATCTATATTAGCCACCGTAATCGAAATCGGCTTAGAGAACATTATTATTAATAATATTGATAATAGTGACATCATTATTAATAATGTTGATAATATTGATAAGTATGATCCTAATTAGTATTAGTTGATTAAAATACTTTAACAGACGCGATGACGGCATCATTGAAGTCACAATCTTTAAACAAATACCTAAGAATTGTTCTATTATATAAAATTATGAGGCAGTATGAAAATGTACCTTTAGCACTATAATACAGCGAATTTTCTGGTATACAAATAGTTAAATTAATAAAGTCATAAATCTTATATTAAGTAAATAAGTTAAATAAATCTAGTATTAACACTAAAAATGAGTGTCTATAATAAACTAGTAAATATTTTTATTAAACGATCTACATCAGATATTTTAAAACTTGCCGTTTTAAGTTAATTAAAACAGATTATAGGACAGTACCATGATTGTCGTCATATATTCTATTCCCTGTACAAACAAGTCCTTAGTCAGGCTTAAAACGTTTACACGGGGTATCTAATTACAGTTTTGCAGAGTGCTGTAGCAGAAAAAGTGAAAAAAGACAAAGGACTATAATTCGTCACAACTTACAAAAGTGCTGAGTCTCGGAATTTTTTTATTCTTATTTTAACTAAATGTCGCCCTGTTCAGATACCGATTTAACGTTGATTATTAAATATTTTACATTGTACAACATAACTATAAACCTTAACAGCATTCTTTAAGAAGTTAATCAATACCTCAAGTTCAAAAATACCAAAATTGTATCTAATTTTCATAAAATATGTTATAGATTATAGATTGAGAGGCCTTTGAACATATACCGATGCACTCTCTTAAAATCATACAAGTAAATGAATTTAAAACCATTTTCTTTCGTAACTTTTCATATTCTTCACTCACATACTAATATTATATCCGGAAGTTAATGCAATGCAGCTCAAGATCTTTTACTTTTGTAAGCAATCTGCTAGAGAATGAAGTTAAACACGCACTGTTTAGCTACATAAATAGTCTCTAGTTTAGTTTAGCAGTACGCTATTAAATAACGTAAAACACTACTCTGTTAGTTCTGATTTACATCGCAAAGTAGCAAGGAAGTATCGCTCGCTTATATAAATCGTAATCAAAATGTACTGAAGGGATGGACAGGATTTGAGATTTCTAATTTTAAACAAGATGATGACTTCATAAAATACAAACTGAAATGATTAAAAATCCTTAAATAAATATATTTCATATTCTTCAGCCCATACTCAAGCTATGGAGACCACAGTCAGATTCTTTGCGTAATTTGTAAGAATTATCCGCCAAAAAAGGTACACTGACTTTAGCTCATAAAGTAGTCTCTATGTTTGAGTGCATGGTCCGCATGTAAAACAAACTTGATGTCCTGATTACCCAATAAGTTCTGGGATGAGGCGCTTTGGAAATGAAAAAGTTGAAGGACCCGACCAGTGTGGGATTCCATCTCTCGCAAAACAGGAATGAGCGCTAGCATAGCAAGAGGATCGCCGTCTTGGCGTTACATGAAAAGGCCTAATATATCCAGCATGGACGGAAAGGCTGCTAAGATTGATGAAAGTAAGTCATTTAGTTGAAATAATATATTATAATAAATAATTAATATATAATATATATATATATATATAATATAATTTATGATTATGTACGTCTCTTAGTTAAAATAAGAATAAAAAATTCTTTCTTCTACTTTGTAAATAACTTTATACATAGATTTCGTTTCCGACCGACTTTCTAGAAGAAGTCAGTCAGTCTCTCTCAACTCGGGGTAATTTTTTATTATATAATATACAAAAAAAATTATGGCACCATATTATGGCACCTTGTTGCTCCACTTCTAGTACTCCGATTTCCTTCATTCTTTTTTTAAATCATAGGTTTTAGCTGTCATATGGTATTATTTTTTATTAATAATATGGTATTATTTTTTAATAATAACTAGCAGACCCGGTGAATTTTGTTCCGCCTTTAAGTCAATAAATAAGCAGATTTTTTTTATTGGAAAAATACAAAAATTAAGTTGGTATATGTCTGTATCTCTGAGATACAAATATATACCAACTTGTCTCCGTGATCATGGATGCTGAAAAGAATCCGAAACGTCAGGAAAAATATATTTAAGTAAGCAAAAATCCGAAATTAGTGAATTTGATATATACACGTATAATGGACCATGGGAAAAACATGAATATTCTAATTTAAACCATAAACTTTTAAGGATTGGCCTTGTCATTTGTTGATGGTCATGGCAAATAGCAAGACGTATGGAAATTGAAGTCTTTTAAATTCAAACGGCATATCGGTTGGGATCATCGGTATCCTCGGAATGAGAACTTTCTCACCTTTGAATTTTCCTATCATTATCGTAGCGTAAATTACAATATTCATCAATTTTCTAACCACCAAACGCGTACCGTTGCACAGTTTTGGTTGGTTTATGTTTCGAAGCATGATTACTAAGGAGCCAAGCTTTAGGCGTAAATTGTGCAGCCAGGCACGTCCAAAGAGTTTAAAAATTCAATTGGATAGTTAGTGGCTTTATCTTCATTTGTGACGCAGTCAAAAGATTTGAATGAAAGCATTGTTCCAATGATCTTATTTTGAATTATGTAGTTTAGATCATCTACATCTTTATTCTTAGTGGCTAAAATTGCTCGCTCACTTAACCATTAATTATTTTTGTAGTTAGAAGTAATTTCTGGAAATACATTGTTGATAAGTTCGTCTTTTGATGAGACAAAATTACAGAAGTTATTTGGAAATGATATTAATCCGCTCGATTCATCGACAAGAACTTGACCATTACCGATAGTCAGCAATTGCTCCGATGTGGCTGCTTTTCCAGAAGAAGCAACTGCAACCGCTATGTTAGATCTCGCCCGAACAGTTGCTAAAACTAATGACATGAGGAATGTCTTTCCAGTTCCACCAGGGTCATCTAGGAAATATAAACCACCATTTTCATCATCAATTGCATTCATTAAAGTATCATAAACTTCTTTTTGTTGGTAATTTAACAGGGGTACATTCGTTTGAACTACTAAATCTAATTCCTGGTGATCATATTCACGTTCCCGTTCCAATTCTCGATTAAATGCGTCATACATTTCACGATATGGTGCTGGCATTCCTACCCTGATTAATAAATTACCGCACATGAGGTAACACACATCTTCGATTAAGAGTAAAGCACGATTATGTATCTCCTCATTCATCTAAATATCGTGATTTCTGGAACTGACACGAATTTGATGTAAAATATCTTCTGACATATTGTCCTTGTATTTGTGCGACAGGTTACATGGGTTTGATGAAAAACATGTCGAAATTATGATAGTGAATAATGTCCGTATCTGACTTGGAGATGCAGAGATAATGGCTTCAGCGATTGTCGTATCCCAAGGACTCGTTTTCTAAAAACTTCAATTCTTCACATGCAGCACAATATGTTGATAATATTACACCATTAACAGTTCATAGTGACTCAAATGACGTTGGCCCACGCACATTTACCAACATCAACCGCAAATAGAAACATTCATTATTTTTTGGATGAACTGTACATACGACTAAAAGCATCAGTAGAACGCCATCTGGATACCCAGGAACCGCATTGCCTTGCTTCCGTCTTTGAAAATTCTTCGATGAAGCATTCCAAGTATAATAACGTGGCATCTCCGAGTAAAGTAAAGTTCAGGCAAACTGATCTTCTTTGCAGATTGCAAAAAACTGGTCAATGCAGTTGCTGGAGGTGTTTCAGCACTCTGTGAAATATACTCGTTGACCATTCTCCAGATGCACGCCAAATGCGTAACAGTAGGATGACGTTCGTGAATGGAAATGCGATACGCATAAATCGCTTCATTACAATTCACAAAACGACCAACTGATAGCGTGAAATTTCATCGTTGGTATTCGTGGATTGCATTCAAAAACCTCCATATCACTGCCTTTTGTGACATATTTGCAAATATATTTTATGGACCTAACTGAATTGCAGTACGCAACGTTGCAATGTGTCTTGAACGGTTTAGAAATAAGTGGCAAATATGGAACAATCCAACTATTATCGACAACGAAATCCATTCTTTTCTCTTCCGTTGTGATAGTTCGACCGTTGTCATCTGGTGATCGACGTCGATACAGCGGATAACCATCATTGCCAGTGAGAGTCTCCGCCGTTAATTCTCGTGGATATCATTTAGAGCACTTTCCATCGACCGTGCAAGGTGATTGGGGATTGATGGCACCACAGAAATCCTTTTTGAATCATATTAGTTGTAACAACATCATGTAGGTCTGGATCAACTTCATAATCAGGAATCTCAGCACATATAATATCATCTATTTGGTCAAAATATATATATCATCTATTATATATATCATACATATAATATCATCTATTTGGCTAAATTCTTTCCACTAACCAAATAAGAATGTGTGCGTGCGCAGGCCTCGCTTTTGCCATTCGATTGAATACATCCAGCATCGAGTATCTCAAAACGCGTTGTTTAACAATAAATTTCATCAGGGACCGAATTTTTGCCTGAATATACGTGCTGTGATGTTGTTCCTGATTCGGGAAGCAGCAATTGAGTAATTCTATCCATTTTGGATTACAGGTAAAGTAATAAAAGATCGGGCCGACCGTAATGACGAACATATGTCATTGCATCTTGTGCATATTCATTGCATATGACGTGGACTACCAATGTATGTTGCCGGCAGAATGTTAATCGACCAATATTAGCTGCATTTCCTTCAGTACTAACTGCATCACATATGTGGATTACTCCTCAGAACGCAGTTTGGCTTGTTTCAACCTAATGAATGTTAAACTTTCTGTTTCTATTTTACAACATGTCAACGCAATACTGCTGAAACAATCACGAAACCGCAGCAAATAGTTGTCAGCATTTTGACGAATCATCAACCGATATGCGTATAATTCTTTGACTAACTTTCTTTGTAGTTTCTTTACCTGAAATTAAACAGTTGATAATTAACCTTTAAAATTTGCCTTTGAAATAAAGGCAAATTTTAAAAACAATATCTAGATTAACAATTTTTTAATAAGCATTATTTTAAATCAGTGTCTTTCACAAATAAATAAAATAAATTATGATACTGATACTCACCATTCAATGGATTTTTCATTTTAATATTAAAATAATATCCATAAAATAGAGACAAAAGAAATATATTTGTAAATATTTATTCTGTGTATCTTCGAAAGGTAGTAATGATCCAATTCGATTATGAATCTGTCCTTGTATCTACAAAATAAAACCAGACAGTATTAACTGGGTTATAAACACTTTTTCGGTGGGAGAGTAGAGTTCGGAATTAGCAATATACTACATAGGTACCAATAGATAAAGTAAGATATTCTTTAACTACATTCTATTTAAGTACAAAAATAAATACCTTAAATGTCGGTTTAAATCCCTGTTCTTAGATAATATCTATCTAGTTGCCCCAAATACGTCATCTGGAAACAGCCACTGTATTTTTGAGTATTTGCAAGAAAGTGGCGTGATTCTTGTGTTTCGCCACAAAGCAATGAATACAATAGCTCAGGTGGTGGAGTCAACAATGGCAAATTCACTTTACCGTTAAGGCAGCATAATCCAGGCGTTTTTCCGGAAAACTTTAATGACCACAATACTCGCAAACTACGTCCATTTGCTCAATGCAAACACTAGGATGAAAGCTGTAATCATTGCTGCAATCGTATTGAAACGCTGCTCGATTCAAATCACCACTTGATAAATATCTTGTTCTGCGTCGCAAATTATCTGTTGTTGACCTCTGTTGTTCGCTCGAAGATTCTGTATTGCCAACCGCGCTGTTTCACGGGCTGCTTTACTTTGCTCTCGTGATTGATAAGCAAGAAGTCGAGTTATACTATCGCAGCGCTATTCACGTGCAATTTCTTGTTCTTCAGTTCTTTCATTTGCATTATTTCGTCTTCTTCTTGCATTACGGCTTTGTCGGGAAAGATTCGATTGTCTTGGTCGCGGCATTTTTAATTAAACTTCACTTCACTTAAAAACTTAAATTTTCAAACATACCGAGTTTTATAGTTCACTTCACTGTTTATACGAATGGGCAATTTGGCAATAATGTTAATTATATATTTAATAGAAATAGTTTTATTATTGATTTCTTACAAATATAGAATTGTCATCCTTACGTCATTACATAGCTGTCATTATACGTCAATTTAATCTGATTCTTTTTGTTATACCATGTTTTATAGTGACTGACGTTACATGTCAAGTCACACAGGAATGCTACGAATGAGATAAATGTATCCTATGACCTTCTCCTGGCTCTAAACTACCTCCCTGCCAATTTTCAGGTAAATCAGTTCAGCCATTCATGAGTTATAAGTGAAGTAACTAACACGGCTTTTTTCAAAAGTTAAGTTTCAGTAATGTCGAACCACCTAAATTTTAACCTTTAACCTGGAATTAATTTAATTTTTTAATCTTAAAATATTTTATTACAGCTTTTATACCTTTAACTTTTTTATCCGTTTCTTTACTGAATCTTATATTAGTGTTATGTACTATTTTAGATTACGTTAAAATTGCCTAATATCTTTCGCCTAAAATGGTGTTATTTAAAAAAAAAAGATCAATAGTCAAGCGTGTTCAATAAAACAACAATTGCTTTCAATTTGAGATGTAATATCTCAGAAGAAATAAAACTGTTGGCTCCATTATTGACCACAAATGAACCAAGAAATATAACACTCCATTTGTGTATCCCTGTAACAAATGGATGCGGTAACGGCATTAGTTTCTTCAACAAATTTATATCTCAGATCTGTTGTTTCGTTGTAAAATTAAATAAATACCTTACAGTTTACTTTTACAATTTTCCGCACATTTCTTTAATTTAACAGAAGATGCATATATACTCATAATATCTTTTTATAATCTTTAATAAATAAATAGTGTTTTTCATTCATCTTATAATGAATATTTTTTTTTATTTTTTACACATCGATGATTAAGGGAATATTTCCAAATTCTAAATAAGCCATGATACTGATTGAGAAAAGTATAGAATTAAAATTAAAAGACACTAATAGTTACTGATTAAGATCGAAAAATAAATGGGAATAGTATATATTACTTGTACCATTATTACAAAAACATATGAAGCAGTACTAAAATTATATTTTAGTGACATATGGAACTTTATACTTTGGTTACTATATTTTGATAAGTTGTGTTTAGTTCTACATTTTCAAGGTGGCTGACGTTGGCCTCAAGTTCTAACGTCTTTATACCTCATTAAGCCATGTTTCTTGTTCACTTGCAATCAAATTTAAAAAATATATTGTATTAATACAGTGAAAAAAAAATATTTACTCTATGTACATAAAACTTGTAGATGACATTTTGATTAAAAAATAAAATTATTATACATACACTGCAAAGATTAATTTTTTTTATATAAAATTATTACTACGATATAATACTAAATATTGTGTTTAAATGTATTTGTATTAAAAGTTACAATCGTTTTTAAAATTTATTTATCCGTGCCCATAAGATTTTTTTTATTATTGTCATTATATTTCTTGTACAGAGATAATATATATAACATTACAGCCGATAGATTTTTTCTGAGGCCATTAATAGATGCAAACACAAAGAAAAGGAAAATTGATTATCCAGCACTGACAACATGCTTAGTAGCCCGTACCACAAAAACAAGGTATTGTGTTAAAGGAATAAATACAGCGTTTAAATACGTAACGTAAAAAATGTGTTTCTCTATTAAAATTTTAATAAAAGATGCGTGTAATTTAAAACGAACGTATTAAATAAGATAATATAGTATTATTAAAAAAAATATTAAACATGGAAACTCAGCTCAATTTGGATTTTTCTTAGTATATGCCTGAGAGGTGTGTCATAATTGCCTATTTAAGCATGGTATTGACAGCAGGTTACGCCCCTCTTTGTAGTATGGAATAGCTAGAAGAATTAGATATCCACTTGAAAGCCGCACAATAGATCTTGGATGTAACTTATACATTCTCAAATATTTACAATATTCTTATGGCCAGTGCACAAGAGATTTTATAATGGACTAGACACGCAGACGGTGTTCTTTTTCCTTCTTTACTTTCTTGTTCGATGACATAGTTAACCGCGCAAAGAGAGTTCAGGCGCAGGACCTAGATTTTACGTACTCATCCAGCGCATAGACATTAGTTTACAAACTCTATTTTATACATTTTGCATTGATGGCCGCATTATCTTAACGAACTAGGCAGTACCAAAAAAATCACATTTACGTCAATTCCCTACATTTGTTATTGGTAATGGTTTTCTCTTGATACAAAAACTCCTTCATATTCGACGTAATTGCTTAAGTATAATATAGTTTAGTTATATCATATAGCATATAATATAGGATAATATAGGACAGGTAAAAAAATTACTTTGTCAAAAACCATAACCTTGTGCATTGTATTTAATTATTACCAGTTCATTCATAATATGACTAGATAAAAACACGCTTTTTTCTCAAAAGAATTCAGCCAACGCACTTTATAGAAGTTCGGTACAATACACATTTTCTCACTTTCTATCTGAATTTCTCGTAATAATGATTCATTCTGGACACATACAAAACCAAGTTGGCTTCGTTCAATAAAATATGGCCGCTTGCTTTACAACGACGCAGCAATAAACATGTGCTCACTGAACTGAACAAATGCCAGTTTATTGCTACATTTTGGCCATTTTATTACGATTGTAGGAAAGCAAGCTCCGTCTTATATAAAGGAGCATTAAGTAAAATTTGGAAAAAAACATATTTCAATGAGGTTTCATTATCTATGAACAAATCGTAATTTTGTATATTATAGATAAAACATACATTTCAGTTTAACAATTGTATTCTATTCATGAATGATCCAAATTGTAAATTATATATAATTGCGTAGAGCTGCAACACAGGGTCGTAAACAATGTGTCAAGAAGCAGTTTTCAGTAAACAATAAAGTTCTCAACTCCAACAAAAGTAAATATTTATTACACATTCAAAGTTTCTATAATCATGTAACAATAAGATTGATAGTACTCCTGTTTTCAAATGTTCTTAATTTATATCTAAAATTTACTAAGTATTCCATGTTGAGATAGAGTCCGAATATTAACAGACTATTACTAAAAACGGGGTTTAGACCGTATCCCCACCACGCTAATGGATAGGGGTGTTTTAGGGGAGGCCTATGTCCAGCAGTGGATTATCACAGGCAGATGACGATGATGATGATTACTAAAAAAATTGCTATTGATGCCTAATTAAAAATATAGCAATATAGTACAAATTAAGAACGTTGCTGAAGACTATTGCTTTATAAAATTTGTACTATACCTATTACACCTTATGAACCTTTAAAAGTACTTGCACTGGCGGTAAAATTTATATTTTTATGCTCACCTGGCAACTTCCAACTCTCAATAAATCATAATCTTTGCCAAGATATTCCTTAATAATATTTTTTATTTTCGAATACCAAAAGTGAAATATGTTTAATATTTCTGAAGTAAGATTAAGTGCGTTAGTTTAATAAGAAAAATATTATAATATTTTTGCACTGATGAATTTTTACACAGTTCAACATCAATTCAATATAAAATCCATTTCCATTTCGTTTTTAAAACTAAAAAACTTACTCTGAAACGATAGCATTTCAGGTTAAATCTGTAGTATTCAAAGATAATAACAATTTTTAAAAACCTTTTAATGAGCTATTAGTAACTAATACAACTACAATGGTATAAGAAAATGAGGCAACAGTTTCTTTAAAGTGAACGTTGAGTTTGGGACTAAAAAAAGTATAGTTAAATTTAACGTTTTGTTATGTAAGAAACAAATATAAAACAATATTCTACCTTTAAATGGTAATTGTTACAGAACATTATTTGCGTGCCCGACTTTTTGACTAAAAACTTTCTGACACCTGCTGACAATAGTGATATGGTCTAAAAAGTTTCGCAACCGTTTTTGGTAAATGCCTTTACCTGAAAGATTAAATCACAGCAACGCTAACTAAAAATTATTTGTTTGCTCAAATTTATCTACTACCCCCATTAGATTTATTTTCATGATTCATTCACCAGATTCACCAGAGGGTATCGGTTAGATTCCTGCCACGGCAAAAAATATTTTTGATACATCTCTTTTTTTCCCGTATTTAGTTGTTTGTATATATTTAATATTCATTTATATTTAAAACAAAAGAATGTATATATTTGTAAATAGTAGAAAATTTTATATTGTCCCAGAAATATTCATCACTAGCTGTTAGCCGCGACTTCGTTAGCGTGAAATAGGAAAATGTCCGCACAGTGTAATTTAATATACTGTAGCTATCCATACTAACATTATAATGCAAAAGTAACTCCTTCTGTCTATCTGTCTGTCATAACACTCAAAAATTAATGGCTTTAACTTTAGCGATGACACCCACATCGACTTCCAATAAAAATTAAAATAAAAAGATGCTGTGTTATTGTCCTTAATATTTATTTTCTTATTTATTCTGACTATTCCAGACAGGCCAAAAGAATATGATAAGTTGCTTACTACAAGATTCTCAACAAACAACTAGAGTGAAAATTATTTTAAAGAAATAAAAATAACGTTTTATAAAACAAGCTTTAACTACCTGTTTGTATTACAACTAAAACTAAACCTTTAGCAGCAGCTAAAAACAAATCGAAAATACACATCAGTAACAAAGTTTAGGCCACAATCAGTACGCAGGCTCAGGGAATTGGGATATAAAAGCGAAAAGAATCTGAACGAACTGTTTTTTTTTAAATTAGATTTAAGACCTAAAAGTGTCTTGAAAATGTTTTTAAAAGATACAGCGATGAAAACTTGACAGAAACAGCTCCTCAAAAAATTCATAGGAGTTATAATTTTATTTATACTTATACGTAAAGTGTCAGAGAAAAACAGTCAGGAAAATTTATTTAAGCAATTTATCGTATTAGAGCTTTTTGTTTAGTATGTATATGTGTCATCATTATCATCATCAGCTTTGTCAGTCCACTGCTGGACATAGGCCACCTCTAATGCACGCCACCGCTTTCGATCTTCGGCTACTCTCATACAGCCCACACCGGCCACTTCGCGAATGTCGTCACTCCATCTTGCCGCAGGGCGTCCTTCTCTACGTTTGTCGAGCCTCGGTCTCTACTCCAGAACTTTCCGACTCCAGCAATCGTCAGTTCTGCGGCTTATATGACCGGCCCACTGCCACTCCAGCTTATAATCCAGTGGGCTATATCAGTGACTCTTTTTCTCTGACGGATCACATCATTTCTGATGCGGTCCTTCAGAGATACTCCGAGCATAGCCCTCTCCATAGCTCGCTGAGCGACTTTAAATTTGTGGACCAGTCGAACCGTAAGTGTCCAAGTCTCTAGCACCGTAGGTCATAACGGGTGAGCGACACTGATCGAAGAATTTCCTTTGAGGCAAACTCGACGAAGCTATGAAAAGCTGCCCAGCCCAGCCGAATCCTTCTGTTGGCCTCCCCCTCAAAGTTGTTTCTACCTAGTTCGAGCGTTTGCCCTAGGTAAACATACTCCAAAACTACTTCGAGGGAGGTGCTCCAGAATAGCCCAAGTTTATAATATTCATTTTAAGTTAATTAGAAAAAATGTTTCTATTTTTAACGCTGCGATATTTAATTACACTGACGTTAAGTTCAATAAGGAAAAAATACTTTTTTTTTCGAATGGAATTTCTTTCCCACGAATTGAATCCCAAAATCATCTAACTTTGCAACTCACGTACGCCGTATTATGATTGTTTAGTGAATATTACGATACATATTAAAACTTTTCTTTCACGCACAAAGTAAGTAATCTAAAATCCGAAGAATAAAGAAACCTGAACCTTTGAATTTCAAACCCACCTAAGAACAGTTCTGGCTCGATTGTTTCTTCTAAATCTGAGATCTTGTTTTAGATCGAGGCATTCTATTGCAAATTATATGCGTCACAATCTTCTCAACCTGATTACCTGGTTAACGATCCACGTGCTAGTCCGTCTTGGAATCTTTCTGGTAAGCTTCCAAACGTTAGCTTTGATGAGGTTATTCTGAAGCAGCTCAAGGGGAAAAAGCCCCTGGAAAGGATGGAGTTACGACTCAGCTACTTAAAGCAGCACGGATTCAATCCTGTCTTTAGTGAGTGACGAATGTTATTCAACTCAGTCCTTCAAAAAGGCGTGGCTTGAAAGTGAGGTCGTTCTGTTCTTTAAGAAGGGTAACAATATCCTGCTTAAGAGTAATTCTCAAGCAGGATATTTGACCGATCTCACTTTTAAGCCACATATACAAGCTGTTCTAAAGAGTCATGACGAATCGCCTGACCAGCGAGCTTCATGGATGCAAGCTACCAGAGCAGGCTGGGTTTTGTAGACGATTTAGCACTATATCAGTACAATCAGCCACTGTGCCTTGCCTTTGTAGACTATTAGAAAGCTTTTGACTCTGTAGAAACTTAGGCTATTCTGGAAGGTCTTCAACGATCTCGAACGAGTGAGACAGGGCTTACTTTAACTGTTCAATAATGCATTGTAGGACGTTTTTAAGACCCTAGACTGGACTGGACGTGGAATAAACATTAACGGCACGTACCATTAACACCTCCATTTCGCTGACAATATTGTCATATTGGCTGAGTTGTTGGATTGCTTGCAGGATGCACAGCTTAAATTAATCGGCCCAACATATTGGACTCGGGATGAACTTGGACAAGATGAAGGTCATGTTCAACGAAAACGTACTACCGAGTCCTGTCAATGTCGATGGTGTTACTCTCGAAGTTGTCGATACATATGTACCTATACTTTGGGCACAATTTGCAGTTGGGAATACAAAGCTTCTAGAGAGAAAGCGATAGGAGGATCCAGTTGGGCTGCGCAGCATTTAGGAAGCTAAACCACATTCTCAAGTCGTCGATACCGCAAAATTTTGTCGTAGCTCAACCTAGAAGTCGGTAAATAATGCATATTTGAGGAATATAATTTATATACGGCCTTTCAAAACAAACAAGTTTTTTCTCTTTATAAATTAGCATAAAGTGTAATCAATAGCATTTGATTAAAGATTTATAAGGGTATTAAATTTTGGTAGCTATCATGTATCTTATTACATCTCATGATGTTTCATATTATTCATTTTCATTACCACAACTGGCTCCTCTTTGCCCTCGTTTCTTATTTAGGAAAGTCGATCATAAAACAAGCTTTTTTAACCGTAGTTAAACGGTAATAAATTTTTATTACTTCATAAACTAAAAAAAACTATTTGATGGCAATTTAAACACCGATGATGTCGTTGAACTTTAAAACTAGCTGCTTATGGCAGTAAAATACTTACGGAGTACATACGTACATAAACTATTATCTTAAAATATATATATATATTTCTTATACAAAAGTAGTGTAGTAGTGTGCAGAAGTAGTTAAACACACCTTCAGATCCTCATCTTGTATTTAAATTAAATTACACAAATAATAGCGGTTATCAGATTTTAGGTGCATCGCTAACTCTTTTTCTGATTTTTCAATATTATTTCATTTTATAACATAATCTAGTTAACATTACTTCTACATTTTTCCAAAATGTTGACTTAATTACTCTCAACTTTCTATGTAAACTGATTTATTTAAAAGTAATGTAAAATCTGTATGCTTAAGATACTATTGCCGTATATTTACCGTAATATAAACGTTAATTCGACGTAGGAAAGTGCCTACACGTGTGTGTAAGTACTCATTCAAATCTCATTATTAACCACGCTCACAATTCGTATTCAAAATTTGTTTGGGTTTAATTGTCAATTTGAATATATTATTTAAGAAAAAATTCGTAATTTAAAATTGAAAAGAATATGTTACATTCTACAAATATTCTTATGTATACTGTTGTATAACTTTATTTTGGGTCTCTTTTAATTATAGAATCGCACAATCGAAGATACTGTGTGTGCTATCAATATACGTTCATTATTATCATTAAAAATCTTAAATATGTATAAATTTTTAGTGACTTTTATTAAAAAAAAATAACAAAAATATCTGTGTATAAATACGTCATCCACATTGCATAATTCAAATTATCTGTTTATTTTGTTTCTTCATGTTTAAATTAACATTCTAAACTTGCTTCATTGAGGACTCCATAGAATACTTCATTCAGAACCATAGTAAAAAATTATCTCTTTTAAACTCGTTTGAGTTATAATTTATATTTCAGCGTTACGTAGAAAAAAGATAATTTGTTTGATTAAATACGTTATTCTTTGTGTATGTATGTAGTATATGTATTAAAATACTGGCCTATTTATTAAGATAGCTTTTCACTTAAACATGAAAAGAAAAATACATAATATGAAATAAAATAATACGCTCGCATTCAAGATTTCAAGATTATTATGATAAATATTATCAAAAATATTGTTGCATGCTTTTATTTTGGCTATATTTATCTGTAACCTTAACTACTTACTTAAATTTCGACGGACCTCGAAAGACTTTTTAAAAAACAATTAAAATGTTTTAACTTAATTTTAATCTTGTCTCGAGCGTGGTTAGAACAGAATGATGGCTTATTTTAATGTTAGTAATAAAGTCTCGATATAAAACAATGGCATTAACGTATCATATGGCTACTCATTCATGCGAAATTCCACTAGCTGTGAACTGCTTTACGTAGATGTCGCAAACGAATAACGAACAGGGAATGGTTAGTGCATACATAACTTCACCGTAAGTTCGTTTTTTTATACGTTGACAAATTTGTAATTATCTTATGTCTAAATATTACAAGGAAAATTAGTAATACTAGTAATTAAATTATAATATTTAATTAAACTAGCATCTTTAAACAATACTATTCATATAACTGTTTTGCAATTCATTTCACTTATAATTACTTTACTCTTCTGTAGTATAAGTTTAGAGACTGGATATCGGCTAAGTTGCTCCAAAAAGATTTATTGGTTTTTTCAATTGACGGCTTTATTATTTGGTAAGTGGATAATCGCTGCTTCAGTGGTATTTCTTTTCCCTGGTTTGATGTCTCTTTAGTATGTGGTCCTTGATCTCTGCTCTACAGTTATCTTGATAGTTAGAATTGTTCCTGAATCATGTTTCTTGATGCTTCATATTTACTTAAATAATTGGTTTGAGTGGTTTCATCATATGAGTAAATGATCCAACGATTCACTTGTATACGATAGACTATGAATTTATTCCAATTGACAGCTTTGGGTGACAGCTGAGATGTTATGTAAATTCATGATATCGGTGAACATTTATCATTAATAAACGGTTGCATTGACTAGTTTTCGTAGCAGGGAATCGAGCTGTCTATCTCCATACATGGTTGAGCAATCGAAGTTTGCTTGACAAACCTTTCACTATCAGGTATGGGTTTTTAGTGAAGTGATATTTGTACTGGCCATTATTAAGAATAGAGTAGGGAATTATTTATAATAGGTGAAAGATACTCATTTCTAATTATGGATACTCATAATAACGATTTTATCTGATTTTTTTAATATGCTTTACTCTGTATTAGTTGCTAATTTATTAACAATTTATCTAGGTTTACTGGAAATCTAGCTTCTTGGATTTTTCTATCATGTTTGAATAATCTATAATTCTTTCCTGGGTATCAATAATTGACTAGTAATGCTATTTTTTACTAAAAGAATCTTGTCTCAAATTTTCATTTAATATGAGTGTATCATTTTGAAAATGGTATTAGGAAAATGTTTATAGATGTGAACGAGTCTAGTACTTGTCATGTGAGGTTATTCATTTAACGCTTTATGTAACTTTGAAATTTTATCAATTCTGTATAAAATTACTTTTAGTCGAATTTTAATAGTTGTGAAGGAACCGATATTTCGATATTAAGTGACTTTACTTTTATAAGCATCTGTGTGTCTGCAATTTCTCTAACAAGCTTTCGTATGACTGCAGCGTCATTGTTGTCTCAGGTTCACGTGATGGCTTTTAATAAGAGACCTTCGGATTTATTAGTCCTACTTTGATTCGAATTGTTAATTAATTGTTAAATTTATTAACAGTTATGTTCATAGGTAATCAGCTTTGTTTCTCCGATTTATAAAATCTAAATCCTAATATTTTGAACATCGATTACTAACTTTCATCATTATGAAATCTGTTTTTAGTAGATTAAATCTATCTATGTGTATTTCATTAATAATCTATCTCAAGTACAAATTATTTAAAACTCAATATCTGTAAAACTACCAATTGTCTATAGCTGACAGCTTTACGCCTTCGTTGATCTCAGTAACAATCCGATTCTTGTCAATCCGGGAAGTATAGGGCCTAGGTTCCCATCATCTGAATCGCCACGAGCATTAACCTGTGGAGGGCGTTTAATATTTTAACAGTACGTCAGTATTACGTTTGTTAGTTTCGACAGAAACCATTTCTATTGACAGCTCCTGTAATGTAGCCTTCTGATAGCGTGGTTTATCTTTTACCCTCGTTTATTTAACGCCTTTTATGTAAATTGTATCTCCTATGGTCTTTCCGGAGTCTCTTGTCAATCCGGAGTAGTTGAAGGCCTGGGTTCCCATCATCTGAATCGCCACGAGCATTAACCTGTGGAGGGCGTTTAATATCTTCTAACAGGTACGTCAGTATTACGTTTGTTAGTTTCGACGAAACCACATTTCTATGACAGCTCCTGTAATGAGCCTTCTGATAGCGTGGTTTATCTTTACCTCAGTCTTGTATTAACGCCTTTTATGTAAATTGTAATCTCCTATGTCCAAATCGAATTGGTGATTCACCTGGTCTTTTATTTTTACAGCGACATTTTCTTCCTCGATTATCTTATCTAGTCAGGTACTTGTATAGATACTTGTTCTGTGGACGTGTTCCTTTAACAACTGTTGAGTATATAGTGTTTGTTAGAATTCATGGAGAAGCATTGTTGGATTCAGTCATGTGCCCAAAACTACTTCAAATGGAGTAAGTCCGGTAGTTGAGTAGATTATTGCTGTGGTTAGTATGACATAACATGCGTAAGTCATTACAGATGCTACGTCTGTGATCTTATGCTGTATTTAGAGCATCGGTAGATTTCAGTGATAGTTGGTGGAACCTTTCAATCAATCCCAAGAATTGGGATTATGGGGGTACCAATGTATAGATTAACTTGTAAGAGGTCTAGCATTTCCTTAATAAGAACGTTATTGAATTCCATCACCGGATCTGAGCTAATCCTGGTCGGAGTTCCTAAAAGAAAAATACTTTATAAGTGCTCTTATGACTTCGGGGTTGATCGGCTGTTGATTTCAATGAGCTTGTCCTAGTTTGCTGAATGCATCGATGATGGTTAGGAAATACTTCCCTTCTATAGAGAATGTTCATGAATATCTCTTCAAATGGTTTATACTGCGTTTGAGTTAACTGAATTTCCGGTTTGAAGGGTTTACGGTCGTATTTCATCTTTTGCACACCCACATGAATTTATGATGCTTGCTATAGTTTGATCCATGTTGTTCCAATAGAATGTCCTTTTATGTGTTTTGTGTTTCCTTTATACCTCTGTGGCAACTCTTTCCTGTATATTGGAGGACTATTTCACGTTGTTCTTTTTCATCTTCTACGTATACTATACGTTTAGTACATTCATATAGTCTGACACTACCTTTTTGAAATAGTTGTATCGTGACTTTCGAGAAACTCGATTACGATGTTGAATGTCTTCGAAATAAAAGAAGTATTTAATCTTGGGTCTGATATAACTTTTGAGAAAATTTTTCACTAGATCTAAGTTATCTAGAGGTAAATGAACTTAGAACCTTTTGTTTGTCTCTGGAAATATCTTAACTGAACATTCATTTCTGTTCCAGGTATGTACGAGTATTTGGTTTTGGTTTCGTATCAATTGCTCTCTTGAGAATTACAATACCTGATGTGTCTATGTCTTCTGCAGAATGTATTGTGCCTATGCTGTTTCGCCTTCAGATGCGGTGATGGTGCTACTATTTGGAGACGGTAAAAGGCACTTAGGTTCTTTCATTTAGAGAGGGATGCTTGCTGTTTCTGTATCGGATGAGATAGTTATCAGCTGTTCTAATTTTTCCTGTTTACACAATTGTTCAATTTCAGATACCACGTCGTCTAAATATTTTTGGAGCTTTTGTTCTTTTTGTCTATATTCACTTTCAAAGATGCATCATCGTTTTCGCTCAGAGCATTTATTCTTATTCTGGATATGATCGGATTATCATGAAATCAGTTTACAAATGAAACAAAATAGCAATATTTTGTTTTCCATTTTGTAAACGATTTCAGTAGTCAAATCTGCTAGGCGTAATTTCCATCTGGTTAACTTACTATTAGGCTCTTTTATAGAATTTAACAGCCAATGGTCGGTGGTCTTGTAGATGGTAAATTTCTTGCCGTATAGATAGGGTCGGAAATGTTTAACGGCCCACACAATTGCTAGTAATTTTTTTCAATTGTGCTGTACCTGGTCTCAGCATCATTTAAGGTTCGACTAGCAAAGGCGACTGGTTTATCATGCCCACAGTACCTTTAGCGACAGGAACTGCACCCAGAGCAAAGTTTGACGCGTCCGTGGTCAAAACAAAAGGTCGAGAGAAATCAGGATACTGTAATAGCGGTGCGTTTGTGAGTAGTTCTTTACATCTTTCGAAAGCATTTATGTATTCCTTAGTGATTTCGATTTTATTTTTCTTTTTAAGACAGGAAGTGAGTGGTTGCGTCAGTTTAGCGAAGTCCTTTATAAATTTTCTATAATATCCTACGAGTCCAAGGAAACTTTTAATCTCGGTTGATGTTCGAGGTAAGGGGAACTTTAATAGGCTTGTATTTTATCGTTATTGGGCTTCAAACCCTTTTGGTAATTACAGGCCTAAATATAATACTTCCTTTTCTCAAAATTCGCACTTGTTCAGCGTTATTTTTAGATTAGTTTTCGTAGTCGTTTAAATATATCCCGTAATTTGTCGATATGCTCCTGTAGGCTTGATGAATAGACAATTATGTCATCCAGATAAACGAGGCAATGTAGACCCTGTAGACCACTGAAGGACGTTATCCATAGCACGTTGGAACGTAGCTGGTGCTGTGCCAAACCAGAACGGCATACGTTTGAATTCAATGTCCTGACTGGGTAGTAAAAGCTGTCTTTTGGTCGATCTTTTTCATTCACTTCAATTTGGTGGTATCCGCTTAGATCTAAGGTGCTAAAATATGTTGATTTACCAAGTTTATCAAAGAGATCCAGTTATATTAGGCAAAGGATATTTGTCGTCATTGTTATGTCATTAAGGCGTCGATAGTCTATACCATTCTAAATTTCTGCTGTCCAGACGCATCTACCTTTTCGGTACCAATGTACAGGTGCACTCCAAGGTGAGTGAGAATTCTGAATAACATCGTTCTCAAGCATGTCATTTACTTGTCTTTGTATTTCCTCATTCGTAAGGGCGGATGTCTATACGGTCTAATGTATATCGGATCTTCATTTACAGTTCTTATTGTGTGTTGAACGTTGTTTAGAATGAAAGTGGAATCTTTTCACTGTAAAATATATCACGATATTCGTAACATAGTTTGGTAATTGCTTCGTTCTTCTTCATTAGTATGATCTAGACGAAGTTTGTGTAAATTTTCCTTGAGAATTTCATCGATCTCACATTCCGACATTGTTGTATTTATTGTGCAAGTGGAATTTTCAAAAGGAGTGACATTAAAAGGTTCTACAAATTTGATAGTCGCTTTTCATTTGAAAAATTTTGGATAATAGTTTCGGCAAAGAAGTTTTCGATTTAACCAAAGCGCACGGCATGCGTATGTCCTTACTGAACCGTGTGAATTGATCTATTGCATCGCCTTCTTGAAGATTCGTCGGAATTTAACGCGTGTCTCAGATCGGGGTTCTAAATTAATTTCATGTTGCGGGTTGTAAATAATTGAATTTCGGTGTAGGCGTTCGCAATATCTGGTGGTTCATGTCTACATTAGCAGCCAATTTTTTAGGAGGTCCGAGCCGATAAGTCCGTCGTATCGGCCATCTACTTCATAAATGTAGAATTTATGCGGTAGTTTGCACTTAAATGTTTTTAAAAGCGGTATAAGTATAACTTCATCATGAATACTCGTGCATGCGTACTTACTACGTGAATGGTTCACGATATTTGTACCTTTTTAAAATATTCATTGGCTTTGTCAGGACTTATAAACGACCGACTACTGCCAGTCGTCAATAAGGAATTTTGAACTTATTTCCGGAATTATGATGTGCGGAGTTTTAAAATACTGTCAGAATAATTGAGGTGAATTATTTCACCGTCCTGTCGAAGGTTGCATTTTGAAAATTTTCATGGCTTGGATTATCCGTTTCCAGGTTATCTGGTTCCTCTGGATGTTCTACATGGTAATTTTCAGGAAACAGGCTCGTAGTAATCTTGATAATAGCCGTAATTATTAGTTTGAGGGTTCTCTTCGTATGACGCCGATGGTTCTTCATTGTAAAATACGTCATTGGTCAACATATTTTGTCTAATAGGCGCGTGCGCATTGACACATCTGTATCAGTAAACCTTGCTGACTGTTGGTGTGGAATCGAATTTAAATTAGGTTATTCTGTGGTTGGAAACCATGCCTTATTAGGTTAGGCTGAATGCCGTATTTAAATTGGGAGTGGTTGATGTGGGAAACCAAACTTGTTTTGGTTAGGTTGTTATGGTGGTGCATGCCAAATCCTGAGTGTCTCTGTTGTTGGGTATACCAAATCTAAACCCACCACTTTGAAACGGCGTTCGTGTTTGTTGTGGTTGGTTGGAACGGAAAGCCATATTCGTGGTCCTCCAAACGAGTAACCTTGTTGCACATTCGGAAGTTGCAATAACTTTTGTCCACTTTGGTTTGATGGAATTCCAAACTTAAATTGGTTTAGCGGCGAGTTGAAGAAAATTGGTTTCATAACATTTTGTTGCAAGTTGTGAGAAGATTGGATAGATTTAGACCTATATTTCTGCATTGTACTGGGTCAAAAGTTAAGCTCTTCGGTTACTATAGCCAACGCGTCCTCTAAAGTAGAGGTGCCTTTGAGTCTTACGATTCTATAAGTCCTCAGGAAGGTTGTATAAAAACACGTTCAACGCTGTGTTATTATAAATTATTAATTTAGCGGCCTTAATTCCTTCATCTCTTAATCTTTGAACTTTAGCAAATAATGAGCTTCTTATATTTTGAATTCTACTGCAAAATTGAGGATATGATTCTCCATTATTGATTTTAAGTGATTCAAGTTCGATTGCTATACACTCTTCAGAGCGGGGGTCGCCAAAATGTTGCGTCAAAATATTTTTTAAACCTTCCCACGTTTTAATGTCCGGATTGTCACTTAATAAAGAAGCTGCTTTACCTATAAGTTTGCTACTTAATGCGTGAAATTGGTACAGATTTTGCTGGAATTATCGTTACCTCCTGTTGTACTTAACACGTATTCGCATTTCATATGAATAAGTTTAATAATTTTTCGTCCCGTCATATCTAGGAATTAAATCTAAAATGTCTTTTGGTATTATTGTAAACGACATTTTGTATATTATTTAAAATAAAGCAATTAGAATTAATTAATTGGAATTGAAATAATACGGAAGAATTTGTTGCCTATTTTTGAGCTAACAAAATCAGATAACGTAACTTAAAATTAAATTCGACGATATGAGTTCGATTAATAAGGAAGAACAAGGATATATGGAAACAGGAAGTGAAAGTTTTACTCACAGTCTGCTCAACCTCATGTCCTTCAGGTGATTCCTACGTCTGACGTTGGAGGTCTTGCGCGTCCTCTCGATGGATGCTGCACCGATGCGCGCGCGTCGCGGAAGTTATTTATTTGGTTCGTGGATATCCTAACTCGATTACTATACTAATACACGAATCTATTTGGGGATCCGATGGACGTTAGTATAGCGACGAGATATACACAGGATATCCTACCGGCTACGCCACTAGAATTTCGACGGACCTCAAAAGACTTTTAAAAAAACAATGAAAATGTTTTAACTTAATTTTAATCTTGTCTCGAGCGTGGTTAGAACAGAATGATGGCTTATTTTAATGTTAGTAATAAAGTCTCGATATAAAACAATGGCATTAACGTATCATATGGCTACTCATTCATGCGAAATTCCACTACCGTGTGAACTGATTACGTAGATGTCGCAACGAATAACGAACGGGAATGCGGTTGAGGCGATATAACTACTTTGCTGAGTTGTTGAGAAGCTCAGATGTTGAAAAGAAGTATTCAAAATATTGTGCCGCTGTAGGTTAATTTTTAAAGGTATACAAGTTACTTTTTGGTATTTAGAAAAGTTGCTTTGTTTTTTTTAAACTACTGAAATAATTAATTACGTGAATAGTTAATACGATTAAAATTAATATTTTTTCAAGTTTAACATAGTTCTCGTGGTGCACCAATAGATACGACATTTTGGTTGTTGATAAAGTCTGCAATATGTGAGTGTGTTTACCTAAACTACAATTTGTTTTATTTTGTTTTGGTACGAAGGCAGATGAGCAGTCGGGCCACCTAACGGAAAGTGGTTACCGTCGCCCATGGACATCGGCAATAACAGGGTTATCGTGAATGCACTGCCTTCCATAAAGAGGTAGGATGCTACATAGCTATAAATCGTCACCGAAACCTACAAAGCTCTGCAAGCAGGTGATTCTTGAGGTAAATAAATAGATTAAATTGTCAACTTGTCCAAGGAAATAAATCTTTTACCATGAGATATAATATACCTAAAACGATGATGCAGCAAACGCAAAATAAACAGATGAAACATATAAAAATTTAAATAGTTTAGCCTTAATACACACAATGAAAGTAAAACGCGTATCTTAAAGTATCGTAATCTATTAAAATTTATAAAATAGGAGTGTCTGTTTTTAACACCAAAATACTCGTTCCTTAATATAACATTGTAATATATAACCGAAAACAAAATTTTTCTAAATGTTTGTCTGTCTGTCAGTCTCTTTATTCTTGGTAATCACTGGAATAGCAGCTCGGATTTTGACGGGATTTTAGTGAAAGATAGCTAATATGACTAAGAAAAACTAAAGTACTTTATTTTTGATTTTTCTTTTCACATTAATAAACGGACGAAATCGTAGGCAACAACTAGTTTTTATGTATAAACAGTGTCAACTACGGCTATTTGACTATTAAAACAATAGTCCCATAGCTATGTAGTTGGTAAGTGCGAAGTTTCGACGATCGTTAAGCTGGAATAGCTCATTTGTTATGTCTATTGTAACTTTAGCAATCTTAATATGGTCGTGTCTTTAAACATTACAAGTGATAACGCACTGTCGCAATGTTCTAACACAATAGTTAACTGATGTATTTGTATAAGGAATAAGTTTTATTAAATACAAAATAACCCAACACGTACATATATATCGTGTTATTGTACGTAATTATATTGAATAGTTTTACAAAATATATATTTAGGTAAAAATCTGTTTATTGAATGCCTCAAGCTAGCTTTTATATGGTTGAAAAATAAGATTATTAAGTATAAAATCTATACTTAACCATTAATGTTCAGTCTGCCTTTGGTTAAAAGCAGAATAATAAGTTTTTTTTTCATATATATTGTATGTTGGATTTACCACCGACACATTATGCACGATCCCATCTTAGTCTGCCCGTGATGAGGAAACCATGATCACGGGCAGGCTAAGATGGGATATGTATCTCAATGCAGTGTAATATCACTGGATTTAATTTTAACATAAAAACAATTTTTGATTTTAGCAATTTTTATTTCTGAGTCACAAAACAACATAAGTACTTTTTGCTAAAGCGATTCTCAATGTTAGGCGATAATTCCAAATACTTTGAGACATTGACATATACCATCTTAGTCAACTTTATCCGTAGCCTAGTGGTAAGGGTTCGAGCCCTGCAGGCGGCGGCGGCGGCGAAACAATTTTTTATCGTTGGTTAGGGCAATGCGGGCTAATCCCTAAGGTCTGTTAAATATGCGTTCGAATGACCATGTAAAAAATCGGTTAGCGGTCGTGTCAGTGTACTGTCCCATCGCACAAATAGTATAGCACGCATAATATACATATATGAAGTCGAAATCGACTTAGAGGACAATTTTGTTATCATATTATATTTAACCAATAGTTGTGATATGATGTTTCATAATTCCTAAAGCCGGTTTCATTATATTCGTTACATTATCTGTCAAACACCTCAACCTGAGAAGTTTTTGAAAAAATATTTAACTAGGAAGTTAAATGTAAAATATTTACAAAATGATATAGGTAATAAAAGCCAGTGTTATGTAAACCGTTACCGATGTAAGCCAGTGTAAAGAAAAACAACATATCTTTTTAGCACCAAACAAAATACAAGTGGCTACTGAGTAGCAAAAATGGCGTCGTAAACGGAACAAAGTACTTGAATCTTGAAACATTCTGCACCGCAGTGTGCAATGTAAAATAAAATGCTAAAGCTGAAGTTATCTAAGTATCACATCAAAATGTATACACAGTTTTTTACTGTAGCAAATTCACGTATCAGATTTTACAAATGATCATATTTTTTTCGTTTGCAAAAAAAAAAAACAAAAATTTCACACTGGATCATTTTACTACTAAACAGATTTTTATCAAAAAGAATTCTTGTAATGTTACTTTCATATAAACAAAAACCGTCCTCAATTGGGTTGCCGTTCTTGATATGGAGTTATTTTTTTTTAGATTCTACATTATATAATATTTCAAAAGTTTTGAGGAAAAGTTAGAAGCTCAAAAGTTAAAAAAGTTTTATGAATTATAATTTGTGCTATATCGCTTTACTAATTTTTTTAAAGTATTCGTATTAGCGTTTAAAATAAACACGTGTAAAGTGTTGCAGCAATTCGCACAGCATTGTTTTAGTACCCTCGATAATGTGTTCAATGTCATTTACAAATTTTTCTGTGGATTTCGGAGCAAATTTTATTTCTATATATAAATGTCGCCCCAAGGATTTCTTTAAGAATATCATGTAACTCGATCAAATAACTTGGGATGAATCAAATAACCATTTTGCGCTATATAAGCGTGTGACAACGTGCCCTCTGCAAGAAACGATTTCCGCCACTGCATTTTATCTCTTAAGGTATTCACTTAATAAAAATATTATGTTTGTTAATTATGTTAATTCGTTAACTTTTATGTAAACTTACATTAACCTTAAATGAAGTTTGGATTGCCCTATTGAAACCTACTTACTACAAAATTATAAAAAATTTGACCAAACGGCAGCCAAATCTTATAATTTAAGAAAAATGGACAAAATCGGAGCACTAAGAGAGGAGTAACGAGGTAACATACATATACAAAAAAAACCATACACTCGAATTGAGTACCTCCTTGTTTTGAGAAATCGGTCAAAAAACATTTTGCTAGTAACAATCCGAAAGAAAATATATAGTAAGTCCCCGTAAATTTACGGGTATAATAAATATATAATTATATATCAAAACAGAATACTTTATATTTCAATAAACGTTATACAGTTGTTGCAAAGTTTTTGTATTCTGTAAAATACTAAAAATTATAAATATCATTAAAAGCAGCGCGAAAATTTTATATTAATATTTTCATTCATTACTTGCATTAAAATACGGAATTTATAAGGACTACCACTACTGCTTACCATTTTACTATTACCTGTTTTTATTTTCTACAAATATGGATATATTAGTATTTACTAAAATAACACTTTCCAATAACAATTATTTCGAAATAATATTAGGTTATTTTTTACGTCACAGTAAATCTCTGTAAACGTAAATTTCTAAATACTTGAAAGTCTAGAATAACATTGTACGATTTATTACTGTTTGTGAAAATTACAAAGTGTTTTGTTTTTGAAACAGTTTCAAAAGACAAATAACAGAAATAATTAAAATTTTCAAATATTTGTTTGTTGATGCTTAAAATATTGAATTTAGCTTAACTCCTTTAAAAAAATGGTTTTGTTTTCTTTGCCAAATGTATTTGCCTTATGTAACAAGCCTTAAGCCTTTACACGGTAAAGACGGACAGACAGGCAGACAGAGTTACATTCGCATTTGCACTACTAGTATTGATTAAAAAATTATTTAAAAAAATCATAACCGTTTACTAATACAAACCGTGGCGTCCTCCATCACTTAAAACGTGATGTCCAGAATTAGATGGACCATTCCGCTTAGGAAATATTTACCCTAAAATATGTGTTGTTTGGTAAATAAAGAATAAAACCTCATAATCAGTTTGGACTTGAATCTTATATCTGGAATTCAAAGTGGGGATACCATAGGTAATAAGTTCCCAACAATACGTAGCTCCTCTAGGCACTGTTTTCCCTTATTGGGTTGTCCGACGCAAAAAAACAGTTTGTGTGCAATATCTTAAAAATATGCGCGATATCGAAAAAGCTTTTAAACTAAAAAGATAGCTGGCAAAATTTACCATAACAAGTATTTTTTGGTAAATGATATTTCCAAATATATCGCAAAAAATCATCACGCAAAAAATCAATAATTTGGAGGTTATCTTTCTACCTGAATCCAAAGCCAAATTGAATCCGTGCTCTAGCCTTATTGGCACTTGCTTTATAAACTGAAGGTCGTGGTTTCGAATCACGCAGGGAAAACAAATTTGTGTTATCGTTTTCTGGTTGTTAGAACAATTTGGACCCGTCATTCGCGTCTATAAAATAGGATGACTGAGTAAAAACTTCGGATAGCAACTGTATGCGACTGTGGCGGGGCTGGCCGTCTGGAGCGTGATGAAGTTTTTCCATACTAAGGTAAAGAATAAATAAAAGGAAAAAAGGACGGCAGGCAAAAAGGACCGTTATAATAAGGAAAGGGAGGTGATTGAATGACAAATTTGCGTTTGTATAAAGCGATATAGAACTGCGCACGAACAAATATTATTAAGTATTATTAACTTTGTTCACCGTAAGAGAACAGAATATTTACGAGATGTATACTCCTCGTACATCTCGTAATCACAAATAATTTAGTAAAGAATGATTCAAATAATTTCAAGCTTAAATTCGTGAGCTTAATACAAATATGTTTGTTTTACGTTGTACAATGTACATATGTTTACTATGTTATTAGGGTTTGTTATCAAATAGGCCCATTTAGTCCCATTAGACAAAGGACCGAATTTCAATTTTGAAAATCTTAAACTTTGCCCGTTCAGTCTACAGAAATAGCCTGAGTTTCATAACATAGCCTTTGCGAGACCATTCATAATTTTTCAATTGAAATTAGTGAAGTGATAGTAGCAAAAATAATATTATTTAATGGTATAATTCTTTAAACGTTGTGTACGAAAATAGTTATTCAAATATAATAATAAAAAACATGAAAAATTAAACTAACATATATTATCGTTTTGTCCATTTTATTTAGAAAATGATAGAGTAAGTGAGACGCTAATATTTTTAAGCCTCGTAAACTCCATAAACTGAAAATGCAAATGCAAAAGTATAAAAAAAGCTTGTCAATACGTTAACAATTTTTTAAACTGTTTCTTGCGTGATAATCGACATTTGAGGCATTGGTTTTATTTTTTTATTAACGTAAAGCTCAAACTATTCATTAAGTTTATTGTGAACACGTCAGTCGCTTTATAGAAGCCCTTAGGGTTCTAGACAGAGTGAATAGTGACAGCTAGTACATTAAAAACATGAAAAACGGTAAACAGGAGCTTGCATCGTTTGAGTACTGGCGGATTATTGCATGACTGTCATTTTAGATGATAAAAAGCACGCAATATTGATGATAAAAAAGTTATTTATGATTGACAATCTTTACAATACTGTTTTTTTTAACGAAGGAAACATATTTGAATACGTTTTCAGTATAAAAATGGTTACAATACTTTTAAAGCTACATTTGACAATAATAATTTAGAAAATGCGATTTTGGCGAAGTTCGTCAAAGTAAATAAAAGAGTTGCAAAGCGGTTAAAGACAGGGAGACGCTTTTAAACTTTGGCCACATAGCACGCAGAACAGACCTAAACAAATGTGCAGGCGATGGATGCAGGCGGCAAAGGCATATTTTTATAAGAGCCATTCTTTTTATTTTCTTCAAATTAAATAATACATTTTTGAGCGCTTTTACAATATATACTAGATTTGAATATTAAATAAGTCAGTGTCGTTTATCACTTCTTCTAATATAAATGTTAATACAGTCTAACAAAACGCTAGTACGTGTTACAAAGTACGGACCAGTATATCATTACTTACAGCATGCAACGATATGTATTCAGGACTCATTTGCTTGAATTACTTTGCTCGCAATTACGAACGAGCCATTGCTTTTAATCTGAGACCATAGAAAGAATATTGAGATTAATCGTATAAGTTTTTATTAATAATGAGAAAATATTGATAACACGAGTTATAACAAGACGGAAAATACTACAAGCCGAATCTAAACCTAAAATAATGTTATAATGTTGTAAATATATGTAGAAAAAGCCCACAATGAATATAACTAAAACGAGACTTGTATTACTATCAATTTATTATATTGCAGCGTGTTTAAGCAGACAAAAGTCTTAAACCATTCACAGAGATTAATAATAATATTATAAAATAATTAATATCATTTCAAAAATAAAAATATCAACTCAGGACAGATAGAGTTAATTGCTTTATTTACAATGTTTTGATACTTACTAATGATACCCGTCGGGGTTGGTACCACCACGGTGCCTATTTCTACCGCAAAGCAGTAGTGTGAAAACACTGTGTTCCAGTTTGAAGACCACCGCAGCCAGCGTATTTACTGGGTAAACGAGACTTAACATCCTATGTCTAACGGTAGGCACCGCGTTGGTAATACAAGTATCGCCAATGTTTTTGGGCGTCGGTGACCACTTTCCATCAGGTGGCCTCGATTGCTCGTCTGCCTGCGTATGCAATAAAAAAAATTAGGTTTACAAAAATCAAAGATGGGGAAGATATACCTTTAATTAGCTAAATCCTAGTTCGTGAGGACGGTAGCTTCCCGTGAACTCTGTATTAGATGTAGCTTACCAATGACACGAGTGTGGAAGCATAACATCCTTTCCGAAAAAAAAAACTACGTGTTATGTAGCTACATTTGACAGGATAACATATGTTTGCTCTTTACGTCTAAGGATAAAAGATATAGAATTTTAATGCTTTACGAAAAGTTGTTTTATGGAAAGTTTATTACTTAGCTAATGAATAATAAAATCGATTAATTCATAAAGCACTAAAACTTACAACTGATATTTTTGCACTTTTTTATTTTTATTCAAATAAGCCATGAAGGCCCATCGTCCCAAATTTCACCAGTCTCTTTTCGTAAGCCCGTTGTTACCGTAGCGTATTATGACAATCCTGACAGATGCGATAAGTCTCTCAAGTTTATAGACTTAATACTTAATTCATTGTATCGCTTACAGTTCAGGATAAAGGAGATACTGGTCTGATTATAAAAGTTATAATGTCTTTAATTTATTACTAAAACAATGAACAATATATAACGTCTACATATACTTGTATTAGTAAAATACTTTTATTGCTTAAAATCAGGTGTTTGAAATACACATACCTAAAAGTTTTAGCCTTTTATTATATTATGGGTATTAATTAATAAAAAAATCATTTTTATTTGAGTCTAAGAAGTATCCTAAAGTCGACTAGGTAAAGGTACTTTTGCTTTCTGTGTAATCTATCTTTAACCTTTTGTTCACCTTAGTTGTCTATTATTTTAACGTAATATGAAAAAAAGTTTTTCAAAGTCACGTTTTTTGGAAAACATGAAGTTCACTTACAAATAAATTTAGTAACTGTACTTGTATCCTAAATGCATGGTGTGTCTTTATTTTATGTTATAACCCTTAGGAATTTATATTAAGACAGTGGACTTAAAAATATACATATTAACAATTTTTTGAGGTTATCTGGAAATCCACTAATAAACAAAAAAACCGTACTTATGAAGAATCTTATGAAGTAATCAATGAATAACTTACAACAACGAGGGATCCAAAGTACATACATAAATTGCTATACATATGTTGTAATTTTCCAATGTAATTATCGTAATCAATATAAACGCTCTAACCGCAATCGTCAGTGTAGAGTTCTAAATAATTTATTTAATTAGGAAGAATGCATTAAACTTATAATAAAACAATAATTAATAAATGTAATTTGAAACTTAAATTCTAACTGCTAAGTTTATTCATCAAAAGGTAATCCCTTCTGAATCTAATCTGATTAAATAAATCCGCTAGCTATAATCCGTATTTATCTCTTTTACGTTACTGCTGTTTCAAAACGATTTATTACATCGTCCTATCTTTACATCATACTTTTTTCTAATATAGGATCATCGTTTATTTACATTAACCTAACTATAAGTGCTTTACGCACATTCATTGGCATCTGACCCCTCAAAAGTCCCAAGGTTAAACTATAATCTTGAAATACATTTTTCTTGTAAACGATAGCCTTAACAATCGGTAAAAACCGACAACGTTTATAGGACCATCCGACGCGTGGATCACTTAACTATTTAAGCAATTGGGTGATCAGTTCTTTTTACTCTAATAATCCTAATAAAAATAACAACAACAAAAATTTAATAGTACGCCGTGACGATATGAAACGCAGCGTTTGACGCTAAAAAACCGCTTACTACCATGAGACAGCATGTCACAGCTTACCCAGTAAATATGCAGGCTACGACACCCTTCAAACCGGAAGATTTAAATGTTCATACATTACTGATTTTGGGAAATTATAGGCACCTACATCACCATCAACTATTAGTAGCCTTTACCTGTCCACTGCTGGACATAGACCTTTTTCAACTAACGCTAAGACGGGCAATCCCTTGCTACTCGCTGCTAACTTGAACCGGCTACTGCAAGGAGATCCCACCTGGTCGGGGGTCGACTAACGCCCCGTCTTCCTAAATGCGGCCTCCACCATAAAACCTTATTGGCCCATGGGCCAACAGTTTTTTTAACTATACTAGACTGGCCCACTGCCATTTCAAAAGAGCTAATCTTTTGCATGTTGTCGGTGACTTTAGTTATTTGACGGATGAATTCGTCACAAATTTTATCCGTGAAAAGAACTTCAAGTATACATCCCGTTGAGCCCGTTGAGTTGGAATCTGGAAATTGGATTGGCTTTCGTTTCAAAGCAGTGTCTTCCCGACTGCAATATGTGCCCGAGGGAATATTTCTATTTAGTGACAACTTCGAGAGTAACACCATCGAAATTGACCGGCCTTGGGAGAACATTTTCGTTGAACAAGTCTTTCGTCTAGTTCAAGTTCAACCTGAGGCGAATGCGTCGAGAGAATTAATTCAACATTTAGAGAAAAAATTAATAAACAAAAGGCAACATCCCGCAAACCCTTTAACGTTTCAGCCAATTTGACGATATCGTCGGCAAAATTGAGGTGTGAAAGGTACTCGCCGTTGATAATTATGCCACATTCAACCCAGTCTAGGGTCTAAATACGTCCTGCAAAATATTAGAGAACAAAATTATTTTTGAAGTTATACTTCTTTAGGCGCGTTATGAAAAAATGATGAGACGAAATTTTACGATGCGTCACACAAAATTAACAGTTTATAATGAAAATGGTGAAAATGTAATAAGGTCCATATTACATAGTGATAAGGTTGATTTTTGTAGTGATAATGGAGTTGTCGTTTTTATTTGCGATAGTTGTTGCATAATGTGCTCTGTGAGTTAGGATTAAGGTTCGTTTTGTATATATATATATATATATATTATTAATAATATATTTTATATTATTTAAATTTATATAAATATATTATTATATAAATATATTAATTTTTGTAATGATGTTTATTCAACTTGATATAATGGTAATATTTTTATTCATTTAATATATCAACATTGTGATTTATCTATGTAATACGGTTTAGATAAGCGCCATCTAGTCGCACATAATCAAAGCTTTGATTTATAGTACCGCTGTACAAGTCAAGCCTCAATCTCTTAGGAATTCTACATTTGTAAGCAAAGATGGCGCTGAACTACCAGTTATATGATATATCAAAGTACGTCTTGTGAATCCATAAATTTAATCGAATTATTTATGATTAGTTCTTGTAAATCTATCATCTTTAATTATCTTATTTATTTTTGATTGATATTACTTACTATTTGTGAATATTAGTGAAAAAAATTGTGCTTATATACTTTTTCAAGTGCTCCAATATAATTGAGGTTAACTATCCGTATGTATTATTTATTGTATTGTAATTAATTATTTGCATGCAATTAAAAACTATTTTTTAATGATGCCACAGAAGTATAACTTCTCACGCGCGTATTTCTTTTATTTCAGTTTGCCCGTGATCATGGATGCTGAAAAGAATCCGAAACGTCGGGAATAAATATATTTAAGTAACGCGAAAAATCCGTAAATTAGTGGATTTGATATTAGATAACAATTTCGAGGAAAGAACATCAACTGTGCAACCTAAAGAGAACTCTGAACATTCCGACGTATCGACAATCGACCATCGAAATCGTTAAAGAATTTCCAAATCAGCCCAGGTTTCTATAGAGTTAAAAGCTTTCTTATAGTCCACAAAGGCAAGGCATATGAGCTAGATACACTCATGAATCTTTTGTACAAAAGAGAAACCCTCGAGAAAAGCTTGTTTATGTGGCTTAAAAGCGAGATCGGTCGGTAATTCTTGAGTAAGGTGTTGTTTCCTTTCTTGAAAAACAGAACAACCTTGCTTTCAAGCCATGCCTGGGGAGAAATGTCTTGTTGGAGGACGGGATCGAGGCCCCCTTGTCACAAGCAATCCACACTAACCTCATCATAGCTGATATTAGGAAGGTCACCAGAACAATTTGCAATAGAAGTCCTCATATGCAATAACATCTCAGGCTTTAAATATACAGTCGAGCCAGAACAAGCTTGCTAAGCTTGGACAAATGGCTTCTTCCAAGCTTCTTCACAAAAAATCCTTTGACGCTCCATTTTGCTTAATCGCTTCAGTTATAAGTAGCGTATTTGAACAGCAAAGATCAAGTACACGTTGATTTAATTTAAAGCACTAACTTACTATTTTCCATTTAACTAAGAATTTTACAGGAAGTAAGGCAATCATTGAATATTATTGTAAGCTAATAACAAAAAAAATTATTAAATCACCTCAAAAGTTAAGGCACTTTAGATTTTTATATATTAAATAAAATAACAAAAGGTATTTATAATTTTTTTCTGATACCATTATGACAAAATATGGGAATCACTGAACATTATTGTATCTTGCAAATGAAAAATTAATGTTATGTACTTTTATGACTTATGTTTTATTCTTATGTTCCAATATAAACATTTAATTTTAAACCAAAAACTGCCAGCTGATTTTGATTTCATTATAGTATCCATATTTTTACACGTAAGAAAATAAATATGGGCTAAATAGATAAATGGATATACTAAAAAGAACTCTTAACGGACACCACTTTGTAACTTTGTAGCTCCGGTTGGTACAAGAACACAGAAACTCCATAATGTGTCTAAACACATACTGCTAGATTTATTTATTCCCAGAGTTCAAGAAAATTAAGAGTAATGATCGTTATCATGTTATTACGTTATGTAAGTTGCAGACTTTTAGTCTACAAATAGGATCGAAATTAGTATAGAATTTTTAGAGTTTTCAAAATGTTATTTTTTGCAATAACTTTATTTTTAATTTAAAAAAAGAAACGATGATCGTGCCAAATAAAAAAAAGAAACTTAAACAATAAATAATACAAGCTTAGCATAGTCATCTTATTAAAAAACTTGAATCGAGCACTTCATCATTAGAGTGTGTTGTCATTTAACTTATTAATCTATATTAATGATTACATTTTGAGCATATTATACGAAGGCGGCACTGAAAATTTCGAGAATCAAGGAAGTGACACAACATTACTATTTAAAAATGAATTTATTGCTTTGGAAAGTGATTTCCGAGAAATTTGACTATTTTTTTTCATACAATCTTTGAAGCAAGGATTCGATTCGGAAGTTTTGGTCTCCAAAATGGCCGTTTTGTAGGCGTCCACAGCTTTATCAGGTTATGAAAATCTCTGACCACGCAATTTATTCTTTATTTTAGGGAAAGTATAGAAATCATTAGGGCTCAGGTCGGGGCTGTACGGGGGATGGTCTAATAATTCTATGTTTTCTTACTCTAAAAACTCTTTTGTTCTTTGCGGGGTGTGAGAAGGTCTCTTTACGGAGTTCACAAACGACCTGTGGAAACAAATGCTAGCATACTAATAATAAATAAGGTTGGACTTGTAAATTGATAAGAGCGTCAATAGCTCAAATAAATAAGTAAAACTAATGTCTATCAGAGTTGTTTTAGAATAAAAATTTACTTCTATACGTTTAATATAAATTTTAGTTTTCTAGCAATATACACTTCTAGTAACAAGCGATGTTAGACATACTTACAAAAAATGTTAGCGTTGGAGAAATGAATTAAAGGTAAGGTTGAATGACGAGAATGCATGTAAAATAACACATTACTCACTTTTTACAATACACTGCAGAAGGAAACCGTACGGTACGCTTATTTTAAAATATCTTTTTATTATTTAATGGATTTTTTAAGCTCTATCTTTCTGAATTTGTAACAAAGTTATTTTACTTCGTATCCATTAAAATAATGTTAGAAAAATGTTAATAATGCCAACAGAATTGGCAGATAGAATCGACACTTTTCATACCTAATAATTTACTTCACTTATATGAATAAGGTATGTACAAAAAAGGAACATTTAATTTTGATAACATTTTCAATCAGCCATCCAATAGGTGTTAAAGAAATAACAAGGAAGGTGCACATAAGTTAGCAAGAAACAGTAATTAATTAAAATAGCTATACGATATTAAAAATCAGCTGTTAGAACTTAATGTCAATACTATTATTAGTAGAAATAGTCTGCTATTTTAGCTTTGCCAACGCTATCAAAATTATGTATTTGTCTAGCAAAAAAAAAATATACATTATGCAGTGACTACGTTAACCTACGTTAAAGAAACCAATAGTGAAATACTATCGCGGGGTCGATTTTTCCAAGCAGTAACGTGCAATATCCATTGAGTTCCGATTCATTGATAATGGTAATTTTTTGGTCATTGCTGAAAGCTCAACGAAAACGTTGAAATAATAATCTTTTATTATTTTTGAACAGTAGGATCAGTGATTTCATTTATTCGAATGAAACAAATCGTGGTGCCCATTAAAATGTGAAATTGCTATCAGCCGTTTTATGCATCAAAAACTTATGATCCCGAATGATTGGAAAATGATTGAATATTTTCTGGCTGAAGTACGAAAGAAATACTTAATTTGTTTTCACAATCAAAGGCTCATTAATTAAGCTTATACAAGTAAAAAAAACTGAACAGCTGACTGCTGAGTTATTTTTATACAAATTCAAATAATATAATATCAATCTTTCTACTAAATAAGATTTTACCTAATTAACAATTAAAAAGTTAAACAGATCACTATTAAAAAAAAAAATTTTTTTAACGTCTACATTTCATAAAATTCCTAAAGTTTTTAATTGTTTTCAGCGTGGGAAAATCATACAAAAAATAATTTAATGCAGAATATTTATTTAATAATTAAAACGTTAGATGAACAATATGAACAATAAGTACTGATATCATGAGGAATGCTAATTATTAACATTGATAACACACAATGACAATGAATCTTGACATAGGTTGGTTATAGTCCTTAATTTTATCGTTGAGATAGCTAATAAACTATCTTTCGCATCTTTAATACAAATAATATATAAATTCATTACAAAATTATACGAATTTCATCAAAAACTTTTCTTTGGATAACAAATTCAAAGTGAATTTTCATGCAAAATTTATACCGTTACGGAACTAAAACACAGAAGTTTAATGCTACAATAAGACATCCTGCGAAAGTTACCAGGAATCTGCATATGTATCTTAAATTTGCATGATTATATCATATATACATATCCAAAATTATTTTTGGAATAAATTTGGAATTTGCGTAACATAAAAAAGATGTTAAAAATGAACCGATAGCATTTCAGATTTACATTTCATAACAATATTATATAACTCTAATTTATAACTTATTTCGAAAATTTTTGAGTAGAAAAAGCATTTATGAAAAATATAAAAACAAAAACGGTCTGATTAAATCTCTAAAAAAGTTTTTATGATGTAAAACAGTTTGAAGACACGAAAAAAATTAAGAATTTTAATTTTTAAATTAACAGATTCCTACAAAGGATGAGGTTTTGTATATATGAATACTTTTCTGTTTTATTATATTATGACACTCATACAATCTGCGGACATTAAAATATGATGTAATGTTATTATTAACCTGTAAATATCGTGCAAAAATTTGATTGCATTCATCACATCATTATTAAATATGTAACCATGATTTTAAAAATATCGATGTTTATCTTTAAAAGTCAAACTTACTTTAAACGCTCACTACTTAGTGTAGATAGGCTTTCGGTGTTAAAGCGTAATATATATTTCGTTAATTTCGGTATTCCGTCTTATTTAAAAGTCGTTCTCGATTTGCCACGCACTCGGTTGTCCTCTTGATGATTGCTTCGAGGGTTCAGATCTCATTAAGACATATCACGGACTGCACATTTGTTACGTTCGTAGAACTTTACCAATCTTAACTTGGAAACGTTCAAACTATAAACACTGGGTCTTAACTACAATCACTTATGTAGGTCATTCGCACATAATATAATAACATATAAAAATCGAACACCATGTTATATCTGCTTGATAGCTGTAAGTCTACAATATCTCAATATGTTAAATCAATCAGAAGAGAAATGAAGAGGTTTGCCGTCGATAAATCTAATGTATTGATTAGGATTATTTAAAATGAGATCACGAACTATCCCAGAACGGGAATGGATAGTGGAATCGATGAAAAACGTTGTAAAATATAGCAATATTTTACAACGTTTTGTATCGTCCCACCATAATACTTGTAAGAAAAATTTATTAAAATGAAATGGACGGTTTTTATCCTTATATTTTTCACTAATAATTAGTAAAGGTAGTTTTAAAATAAAACTGCTTTTTCTTAGATAATCTTTTTAGAAACTTGGTACCTATTATTTTTTTTATGAAATGTTCAACGGTCCTTCTCTTTAGCTCATGAAATTTAACCGAGAACAAAGTTTAAATGCACGCACTAAGTCGCGTAAAATGACTTAAAAAAAGAAAAAAAAAACTGCTAGAACATATTAAAAACGTTGACGTAAAAGTGGCATAACAGCTGTTATAAGCCAATAAATTGGTTAAGATATTTCACAATTAATTTGATCATTGTAAGATATTTTATATATAGAAATTATTAAAAACAAAAGTAAATGGAATTTACATATCGGAGGAGGATTCAAAATAATTATAGAAGGAAGGTACTTATAGAAGGTTACCACAATTACTAGAAGACTGAAAAAATCAAAACATAGCTTTTCTGAGAAATTTATAAGCTATTAATTAAATGATCTAAAATCAACAATGATAAAATAAAAAAGAACAATCTACCTCACTAAAATCACCGTCAAAGAATTAGCCCAAAAAACAAAAAAAACAGAGTTCTCTTAAAAACAACAGTTAAAAGGCCTTCAAAAACGAAATCTAATCTCTAACTATAATCGCACACCCAAGAACGAATAGAAATTTAAACTTAGAACTAAAAATTCAAGCAAATGACGAAAACCAACGAAATGTTAAGACGCAACCTCCCCTTATTCGACTGGTCCACGTGGGGCATGTAGACAGTGGTGGATTTATACTAGGGGCAGTCGCGGCTAGTGCCCAGAGCGGCAAATTTTCTAGGGTGGCAAAAATTAAAAGTGAGAATAAATCTTCCATACAATATATAATAGACTAATTAATTTAAATAAACATTTTATCCGTCAAGAAATATACTGTAAGTATTATGTATCACATTAAAATTCTGTATATTATAATATAGGAAATTTAAACAAATACTATTCAAATAGTTCACCTTATTTATTTCCATAAAGGTTTAAATAAATTAAAGTCGATATTATCTGAAATTGATAAATTTATGTAGATTTTTTGATGAATTCAAAATATTTTCAAATTATGTATGTATTTTTGATAACAGAAACTTTTATTGATTAATATTTTTTTTTAAATTGAAGAATTATCCAGTAACGTTACATCATCAGCCTTTGTTAGTCCACTGCTGGACATAGGCTCCCATAATACAATCCCTATCCATTAGGGGTTTGGACCGTATCCCACCACGCTGGTCCAATGCGGGTTGGTGGTGGACTCGCTTTACATGCCCATCCGACGCATGGATCATCTTACTTTTCAGACAATTGGGTGATCGGCCCAAATTGCCTCTAACCAACCAGGAAACAACAATGAAAATTTGTTGCGTCCCGCAGGATTCGAACCTCACGACCTCCGGTTTTCTAAAGCACACGCCCATACCACTAGGGCTACGGAGGCAGTTAGCAGTAGTGAACGTTAATTAATTTTAATTAAATAAGAACAATTAGCAGTTCGAAGATGCTATCCAAAACTGATTTTTCTCACCTGCCTAATATTATTATTTGGCTGATCGGCATTGGATATGACAGCCTATCTAATACCGATCAGGCAAAGAGTTTAAAATCTTGGTTTGTTTATTGATCGCGCCCTAAATTAGAAGTCATAAATTGCTTCTGTAATCAAAACGTTACTGTGTCATGGAATCAATTTAGAATCAAAACCTTGCTCATTAGCTAAAGCTTAATGCTATGTGCACAGGCTTTGATTTTCTCTTATCAAACCTCAACGTGAATGCTACTCTGACCTGAATGTAGATCAACCTTTATATTAGCTTGACTGGTTTCTAAGTAACTGAATTCGCTTCTTATCAAACTCTGTCCACATTATGACCACATGTGGCCTATAAAGCTCAATTATATGTGCAACCTATACGTCGAAGGCGTCTTTATAGAGCAACTTACCATTTTCTTATTATTAGCTTAGATTCACCTTCTACCCCATTTTACATATTACTTTGCATTTTCAATGTATATATGTGAAGTCAGCAAAAATACCTCACTCAACGTTAGCGTTAACAAGAAGTTGTAAACTAAACTAAAGAAATCCAATTCAAGCGTTCTTTGTTTTACGTAAGTCACGCAAATTCTTCAGGAACGACTGCAGATCCTGGTGACTTTTCGTAGGATGTCTATTACGTTATTATACTTTTGTCTGTAGGTTCAACGACCGTACCAAACTGAAAGATCTTAAATATAAAATAAAATTCTAACAAACATAAATTATAATCAATTTTTATTTGTTTATTTAATAGTTAAAAAATGTGATAATAAACAAATAACATTTAAAAACAATTTCATATGAAATAATAGATAATAAACTATAATCGCTTGAAAATTTCATAAAGTTCCTTTAATAGTTTCTTTAAAATATTGTGTTTAAATATTAGTACCAAAATGTTTGTTAAAAAATGTTCCTAAATTTGACAAATTTCAAAAACTGTTATGAGGATTGATTTTTATAATTAAATTCTTATATTATTAGTCTAAGTGTGGAAAATCAAAAAAAGAAAGAAAGTATAAATACCAAAATGAAATGCGTACTTGAAGCGTTAAGAGTTCTGCATTTCAGACCCCCTAGTGTCTTGTTATTCCTGTAAACGACAGATGTCAGCAAAATGTAAATGAATAAAGGCGTTGATCAAGCCAGAATTGTAAGATATTTCTGCTACTACTTGTGTCGGCATTGATTCATATCAGCCGTTTATTAAATAAGTACATTTATTTCTATGACATATTTATAAAATTATACTTCCTTTAGCACTTTTTGACACTTCTGTCACGAAAAACCGACACCCTGACGTTAGCCATAGTCAACTGAAAACTGTATTTACATTATTTATTTCTACAAACGTAGAAGGAAGCACCTCCGTGGTCTAGCAGTATTGGCCCTTGCTTTATAAACCGGAGGAGGAGGAGAGGTGTTATCGTTGTTTTCTGGTTGGTTAGAACAATTTGAGCCGATCATCCAATTGTTCAGCAGTAGACTAACACAGGCTGAAGATGATGATGATGAGATTGAGGCGAAGGATTAAACTTTATTTTTTCTTAAATTTAAAAAGTGAAGGTTCGTTTTCATTCTTTAATTTATTCGATAAATAATTATTACTCGAAATGTTTGAACATTAAAATAAAATTGATCAAGGTCAATTTACAAAAACATAAAAAAGTCCAAACTGTAATTTGTTGTACTTTTATACGTACATATACATTTGTATGTGTGAGTTCTTTCACGGTGGTAGGTCCCTGTTTACAGGAGACCGTCTGGGGTACCACCGCAGTGCCTATTTTTGCCGCGAAGCAGTAGTGGAAAACACTGCTGCGTTCCGGTTTGAAGGGCACCGTAGCCAGCGTATTTACTGGGAAACAAGACTTAACACCCTGTCTCACGGTAGGCAGCGCGTCGGCGATACCACTGGTATTGTCAACGTCTATGGGTGTCGGTGATCACTTCCCATCAGGTGGCCCGACTGCTCGTCTGTTCTGCGTATGCGCAAAAAAAAAAAAAAAGAGGTATATTTTCTATCATATTAATTTATGTGAGTGCCGTAATAATAAAAGCTTCCTGTGCTCTTGGTATTATTTTATGTTGTTTATTAGCACCCGTTAACATCATCAAAATTACGCAGAGTACAACTTTTGAACGTTCTCAATTCCCAGCCTTGTAACATTAATTACCGATAACTTTTGATATTCAATGGCCGTAAATTTGTTTTATTTAGTATAACTGGACACAGTGGAAATGATTTTGAATTTTAGGGTCAATTAGTTAATTATTTTATATATCCATTAATTTAAATGTTTTTGTCAATTTACCCTTCAAAAACTTTTTTCATTTTGGTTAACAGGATTGCAATGAGAAGAATGTTGCATTGAGCCATCATTTTATAGCCAATTTTTAGTTTCTAATTCTTAAGTATTTACAAATCAAACGAGTTCTCCAATCAATTTGGCGTAAAAAAAGTACCGTGTTGGTTCCAGCCAGAACGGTTAGTATAATTTGGGGTGGGAACCAAAAACAAAATGAAAAAACAAAGGCTATTGTGCGAGGACCATTAAAGCGCTTTGAGATAGCTCGAATTGAGGAACAAAATTGCAAAATGTTCTGCCTGCTTTGTCAACGAAAACAAAATGAAGGTATTTTAAAAGAATCACACTGTGAGGGGATACCGTAGAAAATTGAAAGTCGTAATGGCTGAAGCATAGAGACCCAGCCAAATCTTGCCCTAAATGGAAAATAAGTCAGAAAAAAAAGGGGAACAGGCAAAAGAGTTTAAAATCTTGGTTTGTTTATTGATCACACCCTAATATAGAAGTCACAAATTGCTTCCGTTAATCAAAACGTTACTGGTGTCATGGGGTGTCTATTTAGAATCAAAAACTTTTTGCCCTCTCAGACTAAAGCAATGCTTGTGCAGGCTTTGATTTTCACTCTTATCAACTAAAGTGAGTGCTACTCTGACCTGAATGTTGATCACCTTTATAGCTTGACTGGCTTCTAAGTAACTGAATTCGCTTCGTTATCAACCTCTGTCCACATTTGACCACATGTCGGCCTATAGCTCAACAGTGGCAACCCATACGTCAAAGGCGCTCTTTATGGGCACTTACCATTTTCTTTTTATTACTAGATACACCTTTTACTCCAACTTACATATTCTCGCATTTTCAGTATATATGTGAAGTCAGCAAAAAAAACCTCCACTCAACGTTAGCGTTACAAGAAGTGTAAATAAATAAATAAATCCAATTCAAGCGCTCTCTGTTTTTACGTACATCACGCAAATTCCTTAGGGAACGACTGCAGATTCCTGGTGACTTTCGTAGGATGTCTTATTACGATATTATACTTTTGTCTGTAGGTTCAGTGATCGTACCAACTTAAAGATCTTAAATATAAAACACATATTACTAACAAAGAATAATTTACTCATCAATTTTTTTATTTGTTTATTTAAAAGTTAAAAAAATGTGATAATAAACAAATAAAATTTAAAAAACAATTTCATATGAAATAATAGATAATAAACTAAAATCGCTGAAAATTTCATAAAGTTCCCTTTAATAGTTTTTTTAAAAATATTTTGTTTAAATATATAGTACCAAAAATGTTTGTTATTAAAAAAAATGTTGCTTAATTTAACAAATTTCAAAAACTGTTATGAGGATTGATTTTTATAATTAAATTCTTATATTATTAGTCTAAGTGTGGAAAATCAAAAAAAGAAGGAATGTCTTATGTCTTATGTATTCGAAGTGATGCTTCCAGAACTGCGTCTATGTGTTTCATCTATTACTAAGTTCGGAGGATTGCGAGATCTCTCGAACTTGGACCAAAACTTTAAAGAATGGCCACACGCATTTATGATGCGTGGGTTGATTTTGAAGAAGTCGCTTGAGGATCATCGACGTTTGGTATACGGACCGAGGCGCCGATGTTCGGTCGACTGTCTAATCGATTGCTGGGGGCGGTGAGAACCGCCCTGGAACGCGGGTGTATCTCGTGTACGCGGTGTGTTGGTCTCGCCGTGCTCTTGAGCGAGGTAGACCTAAAAGTGTGTGTGTGTTATCCCTACTTGTGTGTGTAGTATCGTGTGGCGGGACCCTTGGAGGGTCCAGAATTCCTAAGCCCCCTTCTTCATCTGGGTCTAAGAGTATATTACGGGGACGACGTTTCCTACTAGAGGCTTCTGGGTCTGCGTGATAATTCGCAGCGCTTACCATCAGAGGGTTATTTTGCGTTTCTATTCTTTCATAGAAATTTTTAATAATGTTTTTAAAATGAGCGCGTAATGTCGGCATCTTGCAATCGCTGTGCAAGTCGACATTTCTTTGATAAGGCTCTGCTCCAGTGGCTCGTCGTAAAAATTTATTTTGCACCACCTGTAGTTGATTTAAGTGGTGGGAGGATATGTGGGCAAAAGATTGGCAAGCATATGCCATTATCGGCCGTATGCAAGCTTTATATAATAAAAGTTTGTAATTAAGAGGCATTTTGCTATTTGAGTTGGTAAGATAGAAGAGACGATGCGAGACATAAGCGGCTTTTCTTCTAACCTCTTTGACGTGACTTTTGAAACTCATGTTACTGTCGAAAGTAACACCTAAATATTTGGCTTTCTTCTGCCAGGGGATCGGTTTGCCGTAGAGGTTCAATTGCCCGAGTATTTGCCTACATCGAGCATTGTGTGCGGTTTTTTGGAACGGACGTGTGGTAGGACGAGTGAGGTCAGCTCTGACAGAAGACCGATTAAAGTATATTGCTACACTTTTTTCGGGATTCACATCAATCCTCCATTTGCGAAACCAATCGCCTAGGCTATTGATTGCACATTGGAGTTTACTGGTGATAAGGGATGGTGAGGAAGAGGAGTAATAGAGGGCGGTGTCGTCTGCGAAAAGCGCAAGGTTAACATTAGAGCTTTTAGGAATATCGCTAGTGTATAGCGTGAATAACAGAGGAGAAAGAACGGAACCTTGTGGCACGCCCGCTAGCAGGGAGCGTCTGGTTGAGAGGGTGCCCTCTACTCGATATCGAAAAGAGCGATTCGAAAGGTAGGCTTGTATGATGTGCACAAGCCTGTCAGGCACATTAAAAGAGTACAACTTGTAGAGTAAGCCGTTGTGCCAGACTTTATCGAATGCCTTTGCGACATCGAATAGAACAGCCCCCGTGTAATGGGATCTAAGGCCTGACTTTGTTTTATTTAGGCCCGTCAAAATGTATTCTGTGAGGCGATAAACCTGGTCGGAACAGGAGTGTTCAGGACGGAACCCGAATTGTTCGTCTGGTAGGAGGCCATTAGAGAAAACGTAATCCTTTAGCCTTGACAAGATTATGCGTTCATACAATTTCCCCATACAGTTGAGGAGACTGATTGGACGATAACTCGTTGGTTGGTTTAGTGGCTTACGCGGCTTTGGTATGCCGGTAACAATGGCCTCCTTCCATTCGTCAGGGAAGGAACAGGTGGCTAGAAATACATTGAAAATGCTCGCTAGTAGACAAATAATCTGGCCCGGTAAAAGTTTTAATGCCTTATTACTAATACGGTCTGGGCCAGGTGCCGATCGGGGTTTAAGACCCTTAATAATATCTTTGACCTCCTCCGGGGTCACTACTTTTAAGCGTTCGCCCTCTGGTGGTAAGACCGCCCTACGGCCGATTTCACGGTCCACCTCCGCAAGATGAAACGTGTCGGTGTGTACGCGAGATGGCGTGCATTGTAACTCTAGTGTGTCCGCTAAGCATTCGGCTTTTTCAAAATCATCGAAGGCTAATAAGCCACCGTTAGGACGGGATAACGGCGGAATTGAATCGCGTGAACCTAACTTTAGATTTCGGGCTAATTGCCAGTAGGCAACATGCGATGGCTCTAATTCTTCCGTTAGGTTGTGCCACGAAGTTTCGCGGTGAGTTTTTATGCGTTCTCTAACCTGAAGTTGTAAATATCTAAATAATGCGCGGTTTGTTTCGGACCGATATCTATCGTAAGCACGTTGCGCGGCATTTTTGTCTCTTATCAGACATCGAATGTCGAAAGGCAGGCCAAAGTTCCGGTCGGCCGTAACTTTTACCATTCTCTCGGACTCTTCAATGGCCGATGAGATGTGCGACTTTATGTTGTTAATGGCATTATTTGCCTGATCTAGATTATAAACTACATCTGGGATGTTTTCACAATTCTGGGGGTTTATTTCCTTGAGTTTAACCTCAAGGCGATGCCAATCCACTACGGTTTTAGTCATAGGGACCGAACCGGCGTCTTGGCCCAATTTACATAAAACCGGCCTGTGGTCAGAATCTAATTCGTGCAGTGTCTCTATCGATACGACATCGAGTGAGACACCCTTTAAAATAAATAGATCTAGTGTAGTAGGTGACCCTCTACTATCTGATGGATATCTAGTTGGGGTCTCGGGGGCTATTATATTAATGTTGAGTACCTCCTCGAGACCCTGCAATATTGTGCCATTTGAGTTGTTTCTGCTGTCGTTCCAGTCGCGGTGTTTGCAATTAAAATCGCCAGCGAGTAATATTGATGGACCCAGGCCGAAAAGCAGCTCAAGGTCTGATTGTAACATAGTTTTTAGCGGCGAGAGATACACTGAGGCAAGTACAAGCGGCTTATGGCCGGTAAGTGCGATCATGCACGCCGAAGCTTCTAAATTTGTAAGTAAGGGCACTTCTATTGATGTTATGTGCAGGGATCTTTTATAATAGATTAGAGTACCGCCCATGGGAGCTAACAGTCTATCGTGTCTAATAATATTGTATCCGCTTATTTTGGGATCGCGTATTGCTGGTTTAAGATGAGTCTCTTGTACCAAAAATATGTCTATATTATAATCTTGTATGAATTCAGTGATTTCTGCCTTCTGATCTCTAAAACCGTTTGCGTTATAGCAAGAAACGACTAGAGAATTTGGTTTGGCCCTACCTACACGAAGAATTGCCATCTTAATCTACGGTAACCTACGGCCTTGTGTCTGTTACGTTTATTTAATTTTTAGATTGCCCATGGCCTGTAAGAGGCGCACATGCTGCGACAATGCGTTCTATTTTTGGATGCCGTCTTTGGCGGTGCGAAGTTTATCGCAAAATACGCCTAATTCTACGATATCTATTTGTTGCATTACTAATAGGGCCAGTTTAATATTATCCTCTAATTGAGTGTCATTACTGGACACCGCCTGTGAGACAATAGGCGTCGTTATCGGTAACGCCATTGTTTTTGCAGGTGCAACGATTTGCCCGCTGCCTGTCTGCGCTTCAGGTAATTTGTTTTTTAATGCGGCCGCATCTGTTTGGGATGGATTATTAATTTTAATTACCGGGGGCTTAACCCAGGCATTTTTGGTCGGCACCGATGCCGAAACAAAAGCAATATTTTTCGCACCCGTTTTGTATTTACTTAAACGATTCTCGGAAGGAGAATTTACTTTTAGAGGTTTAGGGGCTTTTTCGCAGCCCCTGTAACTTGCTGGGTGACCTTCTTTTTCGCAATTTACGCATGACGGAGGGTCTGTTGTATCCTTTGGACGCGGGCACTCCGGAGTGCTCATGTTTATAAAACATTTAACGCAACGCGGGTTCACATGGCAATTGCGCGCGGTATGGCCGAAATTTTGGCAGTTATAACACTGCGCAACGATGCCTGTCTTGTAAGGAGATTCTATCCTGATCCCGGATAGACTGCAAATGGATTTAATATTGAATATAGCCTTACCCTCGGGAGTAAGGTCTAATTCTAACATAAGAAGGTCCATGACGACCTTTGACCGCGGGTGGTGAAGCCTCCGCACAGTGTTCACGGGATATCCCTGAGATAGGATATCGGCCTTTACGGATTCGATATCCACCTCTTTAGGGATACCACGTGCAACTACACGTAATTTACGATCCTCCGGGAGGGCATAAGTGTGAAATTGAATGCGGCTATTCCGCAGAAAGTGTGTGAGTTCACGAAAGTCGTCTACCGTGCTGACGTTTACGCGGATCCCTAGTCGCGTATCTTTAGACCTGACATCATAATATTTATTTTTGTTCATGAATTTATTTACTTGCGCCCAGCTCGCTTTTTCGTGGATGACAATTGGCGGTGGGGCTTTGGCCTTACGTTCGGCCATATAAATGTTCGAGGTTTCAACCTGCTCGGTAGCGGGCCTCGACCTAATTTTTGGAGTTGGTGAGGGAGAAGCGCGGTATTCTTCGCGGTTTACAGCGGCGGGGCGTTTTTTGCCCTTTTTACGTGAAACAACGGTTTCGAAACCGTCGTCATCTATTTCGTCACGGACGCGTTTGTCCGCCTTAGTAGGGTCGATATCCATGAGTAAGTTCTCCGATTCCGAGTCGGAGATATTTTCTAGGCGATAATCTGCACCAGTGGTAGATAGTGTCGGAGCAGGGTCATAAGTCGGCACGTCTAGGTCAGTAGTGGCGGGCGCGGGGGCCGCGGGCTGCATGGCGTTTTGCAGGTGTGCCTTAAAGTTCTTATACTTTTGGTTAATTTCTGTGAATATGTCGGGGCATGTCTGCGCAATACTCCTCTAGGGAGACGTCCATGATTTTCTAGGCCTCAGGGGTGATCCCTCCGGCGTGTGTAGCGACTCTAGTCCTCCCCACCTGTGTGGGGAGGTGTGACCTGCTTTTAAGACTATGTGAACACTTTAAGAGCGCTAGGTGTACCAATAGCTGCCCCTGTTGAGGCAAGCAAAAGTAAAATGAAATAAAATATTGTGTGTAAAAGTGTATAAAAACTTACGTGACTGGAGCCTGCCTAGGAGCACTCACTACACTACCACTATTAGAGTCGCACGATATCACAGCACTAATTTGCTGGGGTAATATTTTCATGCGGAGCGCACGAAGATACGTCCGTTCCGGCGGCTGCTCGAAGCGAACTGTGAAAAAAAAAAAAAAAAAAGAAGAAAGTATGAAATACCAAAATGAAATGCGTACTTGAAGCGTTAAGAGTTCTGCATTTCAGACCCCCTAGTGTCTTGTTATTCCTGTAAACGACAGATGTCAGCAAAATGTAAATGAATAAAGGCGTTGATCAAGCCAGAATTGTAAGATATTTCTGCTACTACTTGTGTCGGCATTGATTCATATCAGCCGTTTATTAAATAAGTACATTTATTTCTATGACATATTTATAAAATTATACTTCCTTTAGCACTTTTTGACGAAAACCCGACACCCTGACGTTAGCCATAGTCAACTGAAAACTGTATTTACATTATTTATTTCTACAAACGTAGAAGAAAGCACCTCCGTGGTCTAGCAGTATTGGCCCTTGCTTTATAAACCGGAGGAGGAGGAGAGGTGTTATCGTTGTTTTCTGGTTGGTTAGAACAATTTGTGCTGATCATCCAATTATTCAGCAATGGACTAACACAGCCTGAAGATGATAATGATGAGATTGAGGCGAAGGATAAAACTTTTATTTTTTCTTAAATTTAAAAAAAGTGAAGGTTCAAGTTGACAATGCCATCGAATTTAGCTCGCTTTTGTTCATATTTATTTTAATTTAAACTATTAAATAAGCTTCTATTCAGTAAACCTGCAATAAATATATCTTGTAAGAAAAATCTTTAATTATTATAGCTACAGTAGATAAGGCCTGAAATGATTTTAGTTCCATTAAATATATTTTATAACACGCGTACAGCACGGTTTCTTTCTTTTGAAGTATTGTAAAAACTAAGAAATGTTATTTTACGTGCATTCCCGTACATCACGTTAATAACTTGCTAGTATTTTATCTCATTCTTAATCAAACAGGTATTTTATTTAATAGCTCCACCGTTTTCATTCTTTAATTTATTCCATAAATAATTATTACTCGAAATGTTTGAACATTAAAATAAAATTGATCAAGGTCAATTTACAAAAACTTAAAAAAATACAAACTGTAATTTGTTATACTTTTATACGTACATATACATTTGTATGTCTGAGTTATATTTTCTATCATATTTATTTATGTGAGTGCCATAATATTAAAAAGCTTCCTGTGCTCTTGGTATTATTTTATATTGTTTATTAGCACCGTTAATATCATCAAAATTACGCAGAGTACAACTGTTTGAACGTTCTCAATTCCGCAAGCCTTGTAACATTAATTACCGATAACTTTTTGATTTTCATTGTGCCGTAAATTCTTGTTTTATTTAGTATAAGCTGGACACAGTGGAAATGATTTTGAATTTTATAGGGCTTTTCGGTAGTTTATACTATAGCTTTTAAGCGACTTTTTTTTCTTAAACTTTTGTAAAACATACATTTTAAATAGAATCTTTCACGTTAAGTATTATTAGTATATATGCCATCAATTTAAGTATGTTTTGTCAATTTACCTGTAGAATAAACTATTTTTGGTCTACTTTTAAGGTTGAGCAGGATTCGCTTAATGAGAAGAATGTTGCATTAAGCTATCATGGGCTTATATAGCCATATTTTAGTTTCTAATATGTCTTAAGCTATGTACTAAATCTAAGTTCTAAGTTCTCTCCAATACACGTGCAAGTTTGTGTCGTAAAATAAAGTACCGTACGTTGGTTCCGACGTTTTCAGAACGTGTTCAGTACTAATCTTGTGGGTGGCCGGAGACCAAAATACAAAATGAAGAAATAAAGGCTATTGTGGACGAGGATCCATTACAAAGCGCTTTCGAGATATCTCAAGAATTGAGTGAATCAATATTGCAAAATGTCTCTGTTCTGCTTTGCTCAACGAAAACAATAATAAATATATTTTAAATAGAATCACTACTTGTGATGACGTATGGATAATGTACGAAAATTGAAAGTCGTAATGGCTGAAGCATGGAGACCCAGCCAAATCTTGCCCTAATTGGAAAATTAGCTCAGAAAAAGTAACTTGTGAGAATTCGCGTAGGCAACAGAAAATATAACTTATGGGTGTTAAGTGGATTAGATCCAGTGACGTATATTCATGATGTAAGAGCTAGCTGTTTAACAAGCGAGATTCGTCTGTCGCTCTAGGCCACTGCTATTTCACACACTGCACAACAAACTATTACTTAGTTAGATTAGTGTCTTAAGATAAGATTTGGATATGTGGATTAGAATGTCTGCGGGCATCCACCGTATTCCCCGGACTTGCTTTAACAGATCACAAGTTTTCTCAGATGTTAGACAACTTGAAGAAGTCTTCGAGGTAGACGAGAAAGTAGACGAGGAAAAAAAATTCAACCGCGATGCGGCAGTCCTAACCGCCTTTAAAGAGTTTATTGATTCTCGCCAACATAGTTTTGTTTTTAGTAAAGGGATCAAAATAACCTTTCAGATATCAAGAGTGTATAAATAACAGCGGGGGATATTCCAATTAATTAATTATATTTATCAACAAAATACAAAACGCCAATTTATTCAAATATAAAGACCTAATTTTGAGATGGTGTAATAATGATACGATAATCCAATAAATTTAATTATCTTTTAAAGTTTTTTGGATTGAAGTTCCTTATCGCGCGCTGTGAAAGAGGCTAGAAAAGGGGGTTTTTTGTACATTATCATCATCATCACAGGCCTTCGCTAATACACCCCTATACATTAGGGGGTTTCGGACCGTATTCCACCACGCTGGTCTAATGTGGGATGGTGGGTGGACTGACTTCTTCATGCCAGACAGATGTTTCGTCTCATTCGCCCACGCTAGTTACAGTGCTTTTAAAGGTAGGAAGGTAGTAGTGTTTACACACCTTGGCGGAGAACAACGTCCTCCTGCTCTTGGAGAATCGGTCAAAAAGAGGTCAAACGCTAGTCGGACTCTGGGTTCTCGACGATAATTTTTTTTGGAATTAACCATTAGTTAATTAATTATAACTTAAACCTAGATAAACTCGAAGATGTAACATTGTAACTTATGGTAACGAAACGTTTACGACAATCACTGATTGAGAATTGACTGATAAGAACACGTGTACGTATGATGCTGCTTTGTTGCCAGGGTACGTTGTCTAGTCCAGTTAAGCCAAACTATACGTTATCAATTATGGATACATGGGAACATTCTTCAATATATACAATTTTTTGTTCCTTGCCATTTATTTTTTTATAAATAAGACGATTTTCTTTGCAGATACCAATGCGTAAAACTTTCCTTAAACCATGTATTAATTTTGATCTATGTTCATATACTAAGACCCGTACATAAACATGATAACGACCATTACTCCTAATTTTGTTGAGCTATATAAATCTGGCAGTATATGTTTGTACGTATAATGGAATTTCTGTGTACTTTTAAGAATCAATTGAAGCTACAAAGTGACGAAATGTCGTACGTGCAATGTATTTTTATATAATTAATTTATTGCTCTCTTATATATTCCAAATATTAATAAATCTGTAAAGAAATTAACTAAAGACTATTATGAAAACCGTAATATTATTACGAAGACCAGTAAGAACATGAAACAATTTGGCGGCTTGATATTAAACATTAGTGCTAAATCAATAATAGGAGTGTTACAGTGTGAGAGAAAGGTATGCTCTTGTTATGCCTTTTGCACTAGAAATAATAGAAAAGACTCACTAGATTTATTTGACTAGCAATTGGCCTTAAAGCAAGGTCTTTTTATGGGACATCGCAATCTATTTTAATCTTTTTAGTTAGTTAAAGTTATTAAAATATTAAATATTTTACATTCATTTTTCAATGTTGTGTTCTTATTTTTAAAGTTGATCTCTTTTAACCTGAATACTATTTCAATAATCATATAAGTTATTTCAATTATATTTGTTAGATCTTCTGGCTTAATTCAAGTAGATTAACTCTTAATCTTATGGAATGGGCTAATGGATCTTGATACTGATGACTAAAGTACCTAAAATGGAACATCGACACTTACGGCGGCGGGATGAACATTTAGATTAATTAAGATAAATACATTGTATGATACCGACATACGTTTAGCAAATTATCTACATACTCTATTTGTATTTTGGATTTAAATTGTAATTGAGTTATGCATTTTCTTAATGTACTTAATTACATCTAATCGTTAATAAGTGCGTTTATGTATATTTATGTTATAAAGTAGAAAGATTTGTTTATATTGGTTTGTTTTAAATAGGCTAAATTACTGAAACTAACATAATATTTTATTTAAATATAATAAATGACACGTTTTACACATAAAATAAAAAAATCTTTAAATGCCTTTATGTACACTACACTACATTACCTTAAATGAGCTTTGAATTTGCCCTTTTGCAATTTTTGATATTTCGCTTTAAAATGGCTTCTGTGGTTTATTCTTAAAACATAGATATATGCGCTCACAAACTTTATTACAGACCATTTTAGGAACTACAATTATGTAAGCCTTAATTTAAGTTTATCCAAAACAATTAATATTATTTATGAATTAATTTAATGAAATGGGACCAAATGACAGCTAATACCTATTGTTTAAAAAAATAATGAACAAAATCAGGCCACTAGGAGCGGCGCAAACAGGTAACAAAAAGAAAAACTCCACGTGTGCTCCTCCAAATATTATAATTTACGAGGGCTGTTTAATAAGCTTCGCAAAAGGCAAATCGATTGTAAGATTAACATCTTTTAACCGACTTCCCAAAAAAAGGAGGTACTTAATTCGGAGCGTACGTTTTTTTATATACGTTTATTTTTTTTATTGCTCCGCACCTAGAGCACCGATTTTTTTAATTCCTTTTCGAAATGATAGATATTTGCTTCCCATTGGCCCTATTTTTTAATAATTTTGTGCTAAGTAGCTTAATAGGCTTTTGAGAAATAAAAAAACAACCTCGTGCGATTAAATTACAAACGCAGCCAAAACCGTATAAAATACACATGTAAGCTTTATTTAGCCTATAAGAAAATGTATATATTTAGTACTAATATTTATGCTTTATATAATTTTATTTTATTTTAGATAATATAAATATTTAAATCGATTACGATACTTGTAATCATAAAGTATGGTATAATGGCAACATTAAAAGATCTGTCAATGTTGGCCGATTGCGACGGGTATCGAATCGGGAATAGATTAGTCCTTGTACCGAGAGTGATCAACAATAAATCTATCATTATTTCCGGAATCATGTAGTTTTTGCGAGTTTTAGACCTGAATGCTTTAACTCAGAAGTGGGATGGACAATTTTCAGTGAATATTTTTGTAAAATCAACGATAAAGTTTTTATGCATACCCGCATAATATTTCTCTTGAAGTAAGAAGAAAATAAAATTGCTGTAATGAAAAGAACCGTCACTTCGCCAAATGATATTGCTACAGAAAATAGTCAGTTACCAACGGAAATAAGAAAACGTTGCAGCAAGAAACTAGTGTCACGGGTCGAAAAATATAAACGACACCGTGTCGAGTATCGTGATTCTTTGGAGGATAGTGTCAGCAGTGCCGATGGCAGACATAGCCGTCTTCATGAGCGTCGAGGCAGCCGTCTTAGTGAGCATTGAGGCGGCCTCGGCCAACATCAGGGTAGCTGCTCCTGTGGCGTTGAAGCCACCGTCCTGGCAGGCATCAATCAATAAATTTCCTGTCTCGGGAATGTAAAACCAAATTCGATCCTATGACTAAGGACAAACAATTTATACATGGCTTTCAAGGTTGATGAGTGCTCAAAACTTTATAAATGGGCTGATGACCATGTGATACACTATACGTTACCTAAGTTATCCGGTGTAGCATAGACCTGGTATCACATTACCATTGTCACACCTGGGTCAGTGGAGGAACATCTTTTGGAATCTTCTCCCAGTAGTGATATTACGCAAATTATCGATGAAAACATTTTCATCGATAATCCAACCAGTAAATACAATGAATCGCGAAGTTTACTACTACGAAAAAATTAACTTACTAAATAGATGTAAAATTGTAGGTAAACGAGCTGTTGATTGTTTGCTTTACGGTATTGAAGATAAATCGTTAAGATTCATGTCATAAGAAATATGTCAAGAGCCCATGCAAGTACTGGAGTATTTTCAATCTATTAAACAACTGCGCGATGTAGATAAAATTAATTCGGCACAAACAAAAGCGTACATTTACAAATAATAGTATTTATGAAATAAAAATCTTAGTAATTTTAAGAACAAAATTTAGCCAAAGACACTACAATTTGCTATAATTTAAGAATGGGTCACTTTAACTTCGCATGTACTAAAAATTAATACTATAGAGACGGCGTCGTAAGAGTATCGTGTACAGATGCATATAAGTTCAATTTACATTGACGGATCCTTACAGGGTAAACTTAATCATAAGTATTATTTACTACCAGGTGATTATCAAATTATAAATGGTCAAGGATCTTTACTAATACAGAATTTGTCTGGCGATTCTATGTCCGTATCGTATTGGCACGTGTCCATACAATTGATAATTTTATGGATGTGAATATTTTAGATCTTAATAATGATTACTCGTCTGACTTCATTAATGTAGACAAATCTTTAACTGCTGAAGAGCTTGCCCAATTAAATTGTCTCTTGAAACAATATGAAAGATGTTTTTTGAATAGTTTAAGGGACTTGGTTTATCGTCCATATCGACTTTCGTATCCCGAACGAGATTTGGTACGTTTAATGGTCAGAAATTATTGGGTCCGATATCATACCATCAGAGTGATACTACGCTGTCCGATCTTGCTCGTTAAAGGTAAGACTGGTGAGAAAAAATTGTGCGTGGACTATAGATCTCTTAATAGTAAAACAAGAAAGAAGACTATCCCACCATTGATCGACGACCAATAAGACAGGTTGGCTGGATATTCTTTGTTTATTTCGGTGAGTCGCTGGACAAAAATATTTGTAACACCCGACGGCCAATATCAATTTGGGCGAATGCCTTTCGGTTTTGGCAATGCTTCATCGATATTTCAGAGGCGATGAACTTAATTTTCCTAAACCTAAGGTTGACTTTCGTTCTCCGTCTTATGGATGATATTTTAATTCCGGCCTGGTCATTTGAAGAAGTAATTTTTTTTGTAAAATATTTTCTTGGTTTTGAGGTAAACGATACTTGAATAAGACCTACGACGAATAGGATGCCGTATGGGGCCGTGAATGCGCTCAGTCGACTCTTGTAATTAAAACTTGAGGTGCCTTTTGCTACGTTGCATGCTGATCATTTAGATCCTTTTGTTCGATCAAGAAAAGGTAATACGTATATATTAGCTATTATCGATTCTTTCACAAAATTTATTTGCATTAGTCCGGTAAGATATACTAAAAGGACTACGGCAATCAAAATTTTTAAGGAAAATTTCAGTTTCTTCAATTTTTCCATCTCGTCTTTACTGATCGTGGAACTTGCTTTACTAGTGCTAAGTTTAAATCATTTACTCAAAGTCTTAATGTCAAACATATACCAAATGGATAAGTTGAACGGTTTAATCGTACAATTTTGGATGCTTTAGGTATAAAGTGTCATGGTAAAAGTGATAACGTGTGGGATGATTGTGTAGGTGACATACAGTTAGAGTTCAGTATTTCAGTTAATAAAACCACTGGCAAAAGTCCTTCCAAATTGCTATTTGGCTATAGGTTAGTTAACACTTCTGAAAATATTTTGAGTGACGTCTTGGTCGATGCCACTTGAGAATTTACATAGAATAAGGGAACAAGTTGAGGACCGTGTCGAAAATAATCAACGTAGGGCCAAAGAGATATTTGATCAGCGTAGAAAATCGGGGAGAAAATAGGGCTAATATATATAAAATTTTTGTAAGTTATAGACCTGAATCCTTCACATATAAGGTATGTTCTACGTAATAGTACTTTAAACTGGTTTATAATAAAGTATGCGGGCGCATATTTGAAGTACAACGCACAAGTAAGATAGTGTAAGTTCACATAAAAGTTATTACATTTTAAAAATTAATCAATCTTATAGCATAAAACGTGTCATACCGTTATTTTGATTAAATAAATATCTTAAAAGATATAAGAGATTTAAAATGCGGGGCAGAAATCACGGGACAATTTCACTTTTTTACCCGCATGTATTGCGTAAAATGGTTTTTTACTGTTTGAAGACGGTCATATTTCATTTGTTAAAATTTTATTTGTGTACCTACTAATCCATATACTTAATTAGCAACTAAGTTTGTGTGTAGTAATTTATTCCAAATAAATACAATATTAAATATTTTATTAACGGGGAAATTACTCATTGCAAATTCAAATTCAAGTGAATAAATTTTGCTTCATGATGCAAACTCTGTACATAAAAGGCTTATCAAGGGGCTTAGAAATAGGCACTAGTGAAATCTGGGATGATGGGCTTAAAAGGCTTATTTGTTTTCTAGCGTATGCTTGTTTATTGATTTTGTCCGCGGGTTGGTATGAAAAAATTATTGTGTAACTTGTTAGTTTTTTGTACGAAGAGAGTAACCTAAGTTTCTTCCATTTGCATCAGTAATTATTTAAGTGAAAGCCACGTCAAAACCGGACTGCCTATTCCAGAGATTAGCTAAAAGAAACAAACAGACAAGCAGCCAAAAATTTCATCGGTTATATATCACAATTAATTGTTTAAAAAACTGTTACCTAAACTTTACAAACGGTTATTTTAATTTCTCTATATTTATTTATTTATATAGATTAGACAACGGCACTGCAGATTTTGTTACATAATTACAATTTTATGATATAAATTATGATACAAAGGCGATTTTAGTTAGACTTAGGCAACGATATTGACTAAATAATAACCGAATGTATTTAAACAAAAGTTTAAATGCATTCGGTTATTATTTCTCGGTGTAACCTTTTATTTCATATATATATATATATATATATATATATATATATATATATCTTTCGGATTAGTATCAGAAACTTATGCTGCTATTATCGTGCTAAATTTGGGTATATATATATATTATTAGAACAATATTTAGAAATAATAAAATTATTGCAGAGATAATCTTATATTTAGTTACTTTTTTCCTCAAAGTAATGTGTATATTTGCTTTAGACATTATTTATATGCTTAATTAAATGAACCTCAGAAACATACCCAATGCAAATGAAATGGCCTAAAAATTTAATTGGATAAAATAAAATTACATCATACCTTGAATAAAATTATATAATATTAAAATACATCAGACACCGTAGTTAAAATTGACTTTGGAGACCTTATTTTAATAAATACGAAAGTTAAATAAATAAAGGTTTCTTTCCAGAAACAACTTATGTGAAACATCACAACGTATCAATAGATCATTTCTTAACACAATATAATCCTGAACAAACAGAACAGCATACTTTTGTATAATTAGCATTATTAGAGTAGTTATATTTTTCATAAAATAAACTATTTACACGTTTGCAATTTACATTTTTTCTCAATGAATTGTCTTCCTTTTATTTACCGACTCTTTTATTATATTATCTTATAGAATCTATCCATTACGTTTACTGACCTAACCGAGTTGGGTATCTTATAAATGTGCATATCAAACATAAGAAATTATTAACATAAGCATAACGAGTCAAAAAGATTTTTGTTCCCATTAAATATTTGAACTTAACGAATTAGACCATCGATGCACTTTTAGCATGGAATAAAGAATTTATTAAACAAATACCGACAAACCTTTGGGCAGTACCTCCTCGGTGCCAATTTCTGCCGTAAATCAATAGCTTGTAAACACTACGGTCTTGCGACGGTCCACTGTCATAATATGTTTTATTCTCAGCTTTATTTGCACAAACTTCGACAATTTATATTTGATATAGCTCTGTTCAAATCGTTTTCATAAAAGAGCGGAGTAAAATTGTCTATAAAAATAAATACTATTGGAGTGTCTGTGTGTAACATCAAAACACCAGTTTTTCAATGATAAACTTGGGACCGATATATAAAAACCACTTTTTTAATTGTTTGTTGTCTGTCTGTATGTATGCTCTAGCTAATTTCTTAAAATAGCTGGTCCATTTTGACGGGAATTTCACTGAAAGATAGCTGATGTGATTGGGAGTAACTCAGGCTATCTTAAAAAAATAAAATAGTTTTTATTTATATTAGCACCCGGATGAAGTTAAGCGCGTCAAAAAGCTAGTTCGTAATAATTTATATACAGTTATTATTACATGATAAATATTTCCCTAGTAAAATGACGCGTCCAAGTCTAGTTAAAATTAGTCAAGAATCAAGTGAAGAATACCCTTTTTTATGGCATACGCAGACAGACGTGCAATCGGCCACCTGATGGGAAGTGGTCACCGACGCCCATAGACATTAGCAATATCAATGGTATCGCCAACGCACTGCCTACCGTGCGACATGGGATGTTAAGTCTCGTTTACCCAGTAAATAGCTGGCTACGGTGCCCTCTTAACGGAACACAGCAGTGTTTTCCACACTACTGCTTTGCGGCAGAAATAGGCACCGCGGTGGTACCCACCCAGGCGATCTCCTGTAAACAGTGGACCTACCACCGGTTAAATACCTAAATACCACCTACTATGGTTTGTGCCAAACTAGTATTAAATGGTTATGAATTGTTTAGCAAATTATAATATAGATATTTAATATACGTATAAATAATATTTATTTCAGTTAACAACAACAGCACCAAATTTTTATGTATGTTTAATAATACAATTCTTGTATTCGATATAGTGATATATTAAAAATGATGTTATAATGATTGTTTTATAATAATGTATATATTATATATGACAAACTACGCATTTTTGAGGTACACCCATGCATTTGGTACAGAAATCGAAGCAACCTATGTATCTAATTGAATTTAATTATTTTTCATTTTTGTAAAAAATATTTCAGTCGACGCAAACAAAACTCTTAGTTATTTTACAAAAAGTAACGTAAAGTAACGTTGACGAACATAGCTCAGGTGAGTCATTTCAAATACGATCTCTTCCAAACAGTAATTAATCATAGAATGTTTTTTCTAAACTTTCGACTTCTTAGAAAGTTCTGTTAATGAAGATTTATTGCAATGAAAAATCGAGTGCACGTTATTTTTAAATAATTCTTTTTAAAAATGTGATTTACGTCAGTAGAAAGTCATATTTTTTTTAACTTTTATTACTTAATTTATAAAAAAACTTTACTTTGTTACCGTTTATATAAACCCAAAACTAACAACATTTATCTTAAATAACTTAAAGAAATAGTAAAATTATAAGCCGTTTTTGGATATTAATGTTAAATTCAAAGTATAAATTGCAACGAAAAATTTTCGCAATACGTTTCCGAGTCTTTAAATCAAATTGTTTGCGGTAAATATCAATAATTATAATTTCACTTATAAAAGATATGCCCTATGTTTTGGAGTTCTTTTAGGGTAATGCAGGAGAATTCTTAAATGATTTTGAACACATTATTGTGGGTACTAAAGTAAGCTGCTACTGTAGCTGGATTGCTAAGTATTTGTCGTAAATTTACAAAAGTTAAAATTTTATTATTTATCATTTTTTAATAATCAGACTTGCGTTATACCCTAAGTTATTATAAAACAGATCCATTTCATAAAATACTAATAAACATTACGATAGACTTTATATGAGAAATGAAATTAAAATTATCTTTAAGCTCTGACTTAAAAAATAAAGGCAAGATATTCATGCCGATTAAATCATTATGTTGTTAACACAGTTATGACTTTTATCTATACAACTTTGTGATTAATTTTTTTCATTCCATGAAACATTTAGAAAAAATCTCATGAAGAGTCTTTAAAATTTTATTGATTAATTAAAATTATTGTTATAGTGTAAAATCTTTGGTATATGTCGGGCAGAAAAATAATCAAAGTGTGCTAGCCACAAAACAATCATTAACAGAATTTTTTATTATAAAACTTCTGCTGTATGTAATAAGATGTGTATTATACACATCTTATTATAATAAATCTAAATAAAATGTATGATTTTCTTACGATTAAAAAAATATGTTTAAAACCTGTTATATTAATTTGTGTCGTAAAGATGTATAAACTGAATGTATATACATTTCAATGTGATACGTAGATATTTTTAAGTTTGTATGTTTATTTTAAGTTGCACACTGCAGCGCAGTTGTATGTTTAAACTTTCTAGTACTTTGTTCCGTTTACGACCCCGTTTTTGCTACTTAGTAGCCACTTGTATTTTGTTTGATGCGAATAAAAATGTTTCTTTTACACTAGTTGTAGTTTACAAAACACTGGTTTAAATTTATTTATATTTAACATATGTATAATGTTTACTTTACTCAAATATTAAAAAGTTCAATGACCATTCAAAAGCTGTCCTAAGGTGTTCCTGTTGGTAAAGAATACAATTTAATGAAAAAATTTAAAAGCATTTTTTTAAATGTAACATTGATAGGAAAATCACCGTTTTTATGTCAAATAATTAAATGTTAAAATCAAACTCAACTAATACACTCTTAATTTAACCCGCCTTCGCACGGGTTAAATTAAAACTTTTAAATACTATGGACTTTTTTTAAAAGTGCTATCCAGCATCGAATTCAACTTTAAAATCGGTCTAGTAAGAAGTTACTGAAATGTTCGCGTTATTATTTGGGTTACGACACTTAAGTCTTGTTTCTTTTTGATAATCTCTAAAAGTTTCTAGCAAATAATGTAGCCTATGATAGTCAGAGTGTAGCTTTCCAATGGTGAATGATTTTTTTTTTAAATCAGCACTGTACTTTTTATATTATTACTATTACATACATACATACAAAAATACAAGTCAAGTAATATAAGAATAGATTATGATACTGTACGATGCATAAGCGCTATAGATGGGCTCAATGTATATATTTTGCTTTAATGTATCTGTAATCGGTTTGTTTCTAATTTCATACATGTATAAATATTTGTATGTTACTATATTGTTTATCCTTTTTTTACGCTGACATAAGACAACCTAAATAAATTCACAAATTAAATACTATTCTAAAATTAATATTAATCAGTACAAAAACTGTTCGTATTTGTTCACTGCGGATATAAAATATGTACTTTTCAATTTTTAATTTCGTATGTTCTAATTTATATCAGAGCAAAATAACGAACTATTAAACACCATTAGAGAGTGCTTGAACACAAGTAAAATGCAGGCGAGATACTTGGGTGATAACAAAGATAAACTAAAAGGCGGAAAGTAGCAGAAATAGCCTCGTGAACGCAAAAACATTTTTAATGCTTATGCCAGCAACTTAGCGTGCTCTTAAAACACTTCAGAAGTCAACGTTAAAAGTGACATTTAAAAAATATATTTTTGTACAAAAATACTAATGCTATCTTTATAATACTATTAATTTACATGGTTACAAATCTGAAATATTTTAAGTAAAAATTACAACTTTACACAGATAGTGGCAATATATTTTGCATATTTCTTCACTGCCTTAACATATATTCTTTTTAAATATGCCTCAATGACTAATGCAGCATAAATTTATCCACCGCTACTGGGGCTCTGTAGTATCCACGCAACGTCGACTTGCAAAGCATAACTTTAATAAGTTAACTCGTAAACAAAGTAGTCAACCAGAGTAACCCTTTGCTAGTAAAAATAGCAGCGTATCAAGGTGACCCAAACACGTGTTGTAAGCGAAACGTTCTCCTCGATCCGGACAAGAAAGAGGTCATCAAGACTCCAGACCCAACTAGCTAACCGCTAACCGACTTTACACAACCTGTTTGTGTGAGGATAGCAGTATACACACACCTGTAGCTTGCCCTCGCTTACGAGCACAGTGAGACACTTTACACCCGGAATACCTTACACTCCAATTCCAGGGTAGCTCTCACAGCCTCCAGCGACCGATTAAAACTGTCGACAGATGGTCGGCATCTTCGTTCACAACCCAATCCTTAGGAGACACCAAAGACTGCCTTACTTGTGTACCTTCTCTAGGTGTGGCCTTCACTTATAGTAAAAAGTTTTGGTCACCTAGTTCGAAGGAACGTTAGCTTCCTTCGAGATATGTATCTGATGAAGCTTACCATAGACAAGAGTCTGGAAGCATAACATAGAGAAATGCAATAGATAGAATACATTATGTCTCGATTACCCTGTTAATAGGCTGATTACGGCGCCCTTATACTGGTACACTTTAGTAATTATACACTTCCGATTTGCAGCAAAAATAAACACCTCGATTGGTATTCCTTGAACGGTTCTATATAGGTATACCTAATAATACAAGTGCGTTACAGACATCCAGATCAGAACAATGGTAACCGACGTGAAATAGCTTACAGAATTAGTAAGCAGAAGTGGCAATAAGCCGACCATATAGCTTTTAAATTCAACTACCGTCGGACATTAAACATTCTCCAGTGGAAGCCTTTGCGTTATGGCACGACCCCTCACGAGATGCAGTGACAGTCTATACAAATGTGAGCGCAAATTAAAATTTTGGAAGTGCAATTGGTTTAGGTTTAATTGTCTTGATGAATTAGGCTCAGTCTTATATGAAGATGGGCAACCTTAAGAAATTTCGCTTTCATAGCGTAGCAACGTAAATAGTTTTATCATTGCTACAGTCAAAATTAGATCATATCGTCTAATTATTAGTAACACAAATATTTAAGCTATGTAAAAATTTAGATGAGAAAATTTCTAAAACCTAATTATCTTATAAATTTTAAATTACAATGATTTTCGTAAATAATTATTCCGGTCAAGCAATTTTACCCAAATAAATTTGGAATACAAATCGTAAGCGTGGTTACTAATGAGATTTGAATAATTACTTCCACACATGTGGAGACCCTTTGTAACTTCGCATTTACCTTTATATTACGGTGAGTATACCTCGATATTATCTTTATAAAAGCATCCGAACTTTCCATTATACTTTCTACAATACTACGTTACAACAAAAGGAAGGGTGGGGAGGTCATACTGTATACTTGAAATTTGTTATAACTTTTATTAGATCATGTGGTATCGAACAAAGAAAACTGGGAAAACTACACCTTTGACTATTTTAATTAATAACAGAAATAAAGGAGCACATAAAACAATAAGGTATATAGAACGTTTAAGTAGTATTAACTTTTTCTATACGTAAATAGAAATATATATTTTTAGTATTTAAGTGTTTATCTTGCGTCGTATTTAAATATTTATTATCATAAGCACGGTACATAGATGTCAATTAAGCAAAACTTACAGTAAATCTTATTAGGCTTCTATATTAAGACTCGTAATCGTCTTTAACATTCAAGCAATTGCCAATATGTTACATACAAACCTTTAAACAAATTACTTTTTAAATATTTAAATCTAAAATATATAAGAAATACATATGACAAAGAATGCATAAGATATAGTATGTTGAGTTAGCAATACATACATACATTAAACAAAAGAATGTATTTTGCTGAAAACTAAAAATATAAAACATCTGTATTTTACTGCCAGCTTTATATTTTAAAAGCGACTCTTTATATCGCTATTGTTTTGACATTCCCATTACCAGTGAAAACTTCTAAAGTAAACTCCCGTTTATTGTTTTTTCCTAAATAGTATACTACTGAGATAGAGAACACTTGAAGTCATTATAATGTTTATTGTACAATATTTACTTCATAGCAATAAATTTATAAAATGCTATAGATATTATACAATATTCAATATGTACAAAAATTAAATATCAAATTATCTTAAAGATCTTTTAATATTTAATTTTGTACATATTAAATATTTATAATATTGAGTATTTTATATTAAGTATTTTTAAAATAAAAATCCTTTTTAAAATAAAAATAGATTCCTTAAAAAAATATTAGCTAAAAGTGGAACAAATGTAATTATCACTTTTAATTAAGAATTAAAAACAAGGTCGTCCAATACTTTTATCGAAATATTTGTGATTTAATTCCTATTTTTTATGTGTGGAAATGTTTACGGTCTTCACTAGGTTATTTACGAGTTTTTTCGTGCTTAAGCCTAAAAAACTAACACGTTGTTCCTTTTAGGCACCTAAAAGCTGAGATCAAAAGAACGTTTGCTCAGCTTTAGCGCATGGCACCACCGATTAACACCGAAGCCTTCTCAACTCCTCCCTGTTAATGAGAGAGCAATAGATTTTGAGGGATCTGACCACTCTGCGGTTCCGCAGTCGTGGGGGAACGGGAGAGTTCCTTTTTTCTGACGCTAATCGGTACCGTAAAAAGTATAAAAAAGGTGATTTAAATAATTTTAAAAATATTTACATCTCAACTTTTGTAAAAAAGTCATCGTGCATGCTACGTGCCGGACGATCATGTTTTTATCTATTACATTTAAACTGTAATAGATAAAAGCATGATCTATGGTATCAAGTTGCTATGTGTTCGTATACTGTTTATGTTATCTCATGTTACGTGCTATAGGAAAATTTGTTAATTATTATAAGAATGAGCACAAATATCGCAATATTTGCAAAACAGTCATTACTGCTTCTCTCACGTAACACAAATTGATACGGCGTACGGGAGCTTTTTTTATGATGTCTCCTATTTTGAGTTTCAATTTGTAGGAAAGAAATAGTATCAAAAGGAAGCGTAACAGATTTTCCTTATTAAACCTGACTGTACTGGGTGTAATTAAATGTTTCGATATAAAACAAAGATGGTTTTAAACTAATAATAAAACGGTATGTTTAACCAATGCATTTGCAATTGTTTGTATGATTTGTGGTTAATAAAAAAATTGCAACACATGTAACCGACTGATAACTAGTATACGTTAATTAAGAAAGACATAATTAACCTATAAAAGTTATCAGTCGGTAATTTCAAATCATCAGCAAACACTTTCTTTTTACTTTTTTTTAGAGGTAACATCGTCTATAAAAAGATTAAACAATATCAGTCCTAAATGGGAACCTTGGATGTACCCGATTTAGAATAATAAGAATGCGACTCATACCCACCAACTGCCACCAGCTGTGTATGTCTTTCGAGATACGACACAAACCAGCCAAGTTAACAACCATGTAAACCCTTTGCTTCCAGCTTTGATATGAGTAGCTGATGGTTCACCTAATCGAATGCACTAGAGAAGTCTGTGTAAATAGCGTCTACCTGTAACCCTTCAGTTTATCAGGCAGAGCTCTTGGCCGTACCTGAGGCCTGCAGATGGGTCAACACAAAGTATCACACACACGGCACAATTTTCAGTGACTCTTTATTATCTGTTCTGGCAATACAGAATAGAAGCAGTACGCACCCATTTATCTCAGCTATTCACCACACTATACGTAAACACAGAACGAGGCATACTGGCACCATTAACCTGGCATGGGTTAAGTGTCACGCGGGCGTTCCGGGCCATAAGGCAGCAGATAGAGCGGCGAAACTAGCGTGTAGACTGTACAAATTACCGGATCACGTGGCGTATTCCATAGTACACGTAAAAATATCAATAAACGTACAATGCAAGACAGACATACTAGCACTGACAAAAGATATCATACCAGGACACTACTCCCTACACAATATGACATTGACGACCTCATGCCATTAACCCCTCCAACCTTTCAGCTTACTCAAATTCTTACTGATCATGGATATCACAAGGCCTATTTAAAATATTTTAACATCATTGCGGGTGACAAATGTCCTTGTGACTACGACAGCTCTCAGACGTTGGCTTATCTTTGGGAGCACTGCCTCAGATTTGCCAGCCGAAGAACAGTTCACATAATAGCCTCCAGTAATCTAAGAGTGTCTTTTTAGCTTACTGACCTTAATCGTAAACTAACCGCCTTTGAATCGTTCAACATTTTTATCACTTAAGTCATAAAAAACCTTAAATTGTTTAACAATAGCCAATAGGATGTGCTGGAAAAACCCTTTAATAATCGTCACTTAATAAAATTTTAAAAATGCACTTTCTGTGTACAAATTTTATTTTCTGTTACAAAAATATGCATGTATACCTTGTTTTTTATAGCGTTCTTTGTACATACAAAATTTTATAGGTTTTAGTTTCTTACTTGTAACTACTTTTAAAGTAATTAATTTTTTATATTGCTATTTTATTGTTATTTTCCTTTATTTTTTCGATTTTCCCATTGTTTTCTTGGATCCGTTCCTTTACTATAGATACATATGTATGAATAATACTGTTTCTGTTGTTAGTTTTAAGTAATTAAAGGATGATAGTTATGGATAGATTTTTATGAAATAGCAAATTCTAACTAATGTATCTTTATTATGTATATAAATGTAATATTGCCTAAAAAAAGTACAAAAAATGTGATAAAGAACAATAAACGACTGCTAGATGTGGTTATACGGAGATGGAGATGGAGGTTATTTTATTAATTTGGTAAGTTTTCTGGAGTCAAACAACATATGAAAAAATCTTAGAGAAACATGAAAGAATAGATATGGGTCTAAAGTTTGATGTTACAGTTTTCTTGCTTTCGTTCTTGTAAATTGGAATAATGCGTGCTTTTTAAAATGTAGAAGTATGATGTGACTTGTTTAATATCAAATACAATAGCAGCATTAGATTTGTAAAGCAACTTTTCACAAACACTGGAGGAATACCATCTGGGCCTGTGCCTTTGCATATATCCAGTTTATTGATATTACTTTTGATTTATTATCTATTTACTTATAATACATTGCAATAAAGGTATTATTGTGTTTTTTGGCGTACTAGATGGAAATTGTTTGGCAACAAAAGTTGGCGGCGTCCAAACCCTTATCAGCTGTGGTCGTTCCTCTCGACATTTGTGCTGGAATACGAGACTCCCCCTTTTTTGTCTTTAATAAAATGCCAATAAGATTTTATGTAATGTTCCCTAGTATTTTGGCAACGAACTGCCTAAACATTCATTATAGAGCACGTTACCGTAAAATTATGTGTTCTAATTTGTCTCAAGGGTTCTTTTAATTGTTAAACCTCCATCTAAGTTTGTCTTGTTGTAATTTTTCATTTAATGAGGTATCAAGTGGGGTTTTGTCAAAGTGCTATTTTTTTTGTTGTATTATGGATAATATTGTATAGAGTAATAACCATTATATTGACATCATTTATGCCTGAGAATTTTTAAACCAGTCAAATTATTGAGTATTGAGTAATAGTCAGCTTTATGATAATTTGAGTGTCTATTTTTATTTAATTAAACGTATTTTGTGCTTAAAAAAGAGAAACAAAAACACAAATCAAGATATTTTGGATCCAAGTTACTAATAAGATCTATCGGTAAACAAACATTACAATCTGGCATAGTACTAAATTCAAAACTAAAACTTTACTATCGCAATTGTGAAGATTATTAAATTAATATAGATTATTCAAACGCATAAAATCAACTAGAGTGCTTTCTAGTGGACCAGCATAATTATTTCGTTTCTTAGAATTACAGTTTTTTTTGTCAAAACAAGATAGGGAACCCAAATTAAAATCTCCAGCAATTAATACTTCTTCGACATGGTTAACAACATTCCCAGCACTCTCTAAAATTTTTATAAACTTAATTAAACTTACGGTAGGACGGTAATAAAACGCACATGAGGTAACTTTTTTATGACGTTGTTATTGTCATATTTAAAGTAACCGTAAGATCCTCATAAATAGTTTTCCAGTTCCTAACACGAACAGATGGTATTTGTAGCTGAATGCTATCATTACGCCACCGCCGTCAGCTTTGCGATTAACCGTCGAACAGCCATCTCTGCGATACACGACATTTCGGTCTTCAATGCACCCTCTGCTTATTGTACCTGAGTTAAACCTGGTTTCAGTAAAGAAATGATTTATATGAAGATTGACAAAAATGTTATTCTTTAATTTTAGTTCGTATGCCTCTTACTTAGTAATTAATACGCAAGTCGTCACAAATTTTGCTTTATGGTACAAATGATTAATTAATTTTCATATTATTTACAGTATCAGTGTCACGAATCAGAATATTTCACGTTTCTTATTCCTAGCTGCAGCATGGAGCGACTGTGTTGGTAGGAGACAGATGCTCGGTGATGAATATAGGAATCTCTTATCCATCAAGTTGTGAAATGCTTAGTTGTTTGTAGGATTTTTCTTGTTGAAAGTAGCGACACCAGTCAGCAGGTCGTCACGCGGCCTCACATTACTTTACTTGCGAACACTGTTCTGACTCGACCAGGTCCAGGGTTCATCTTAGCTACTCTTGTAATAATTCTAATATATCCACTTGACAGCGAATGGTTTACAGATGCTGCTAATTGACAAATAAAGTTGATTAAATTTTCAGACTTGCGTTCTGGGATCCTATTTATTCCCACGTTGTTCTCACGTTGATTTTGTTCTATCTGAAATAATCTATTTGAAATATCATCAATGATGTTTTTTTTATTTTTATACTTTCTAACTATCATTAAAATATTGTAAGGAGACACTAAAAGTAGAAATTTGCTGTTTCATTCCTGACAAATCTTTAGTGATCAGATCCTTAATAGGGGCCTCAGCATCTCGGTGATTTCTTCTTTAAGATGTCTCGTAAACGTTTTTCTGTAATTTGTGCACCGAGGCCGCGTCTTAAGCGTGTTTTTTCTTGTAAGACGGATGGCTGAGACGGTTTTTGTGCTGCGTGATCTAGCACGCAAAGTAACGCTTTCAAAGTTTGACATCTCTATTGACTCTGCACCGCCCTAACTCGCCTCGCCAAGAATAGGTATGTTACTATTATCACGAATCTTTGTGTTTTACATAGGTCTTCACATGTCTATTTTGATTTAGATTCCTTTTTAAGGTGCAAAAATTTGTCATCGCTTATGTTACCGCATCCTATGTTTTATTTTTCTTACAACAAATACATTGCATTACAGCGGCATTTCTTCCAATCGTGACTTCAGCCGGCGCAGCACATTGTAGAGACATTATGTCAGTATGTATAAACAATGTGCGGGTATAAAACGCACTGCAAAATGTCTTGCAATGACTACTACTTTTAGTTGTTATGCGTTACGTACAAAAGCTAACAAGAACAAGTTCTGAATTACTATGCAAGGAAGGGTATTTACGCTTTTATCAAGTTAATCTACTTACGTTAACACAGTTTGAATCAATTATAAAAATATACTGAGTATGACTTTACGAATTTTATCGCGTTTATTTTATATTTTTAAAATTCCGACATTTTTAACACTTTCCAGCGGCCGTGGTCACGGGGTAGACTGAAAATCACCATTCATCATCAATCATTTAAATCACCCAAACCATCACATCAGATTTGATCGGCCACAAATCCTCACTAAAGAACACTGATACCTACCAAGGATGGTTCGTAGAGGCTATTGAGATTAGTAAACATCCAAATTTCAATAGAGAAGATGGTTGGGTTCTATCACCTGCTTGGGACCCCATAATTAATAAATTAAAATTTAAGCCCAAGCATAATACCACTGCTGGTTCTAATGATAAAACCAGTTTGCATAGGTTGGAGTACAGACTAAAAGAATTAATTACAATTAAAATCTGGAAAGCACATACTCTTCAGCACAGGCAACAAGACGCATCACATCTCAGTCTACCCGTGACCATGGCCGCTGGAAAGTGTTTGAAACGTCAGGAATTTAAAATGTAAAATAAACGCGATAAAATCCGTAAAGTCATTTTATTTAATAATAATTATATAAAATAATTATATACTGAGTATATTTTTATAATTGCATGTTTTTATACACTTTACAGTATTACACCAGTTACATTATTTCACTAAATAATGTTTGCATGATATTGTATAACTTTGTGCAATATTATTCCAAAAAAACTTATTAAAAGCATAAAAATCTATTTTTAACTAAGAACAAACGAAACATTAGCGTTCAACTTTTTCGAATTTTAGATATAACCAGAAAAAACGGGATAGTTAAAATCAAGATACATGTACTTTTCATACTTTCATATATCAATTAATTGTATTATTTATGAATCACAACAATGTAAGGGAAATATAGCCTAAATAAATAAAAAAAATTATTGCTTTATTTAAGAAATGTAGCCAAATCGAAAATTATTTTTGGTCAACAAACAGTTATGATAGAGACTAATCCAAGAACAACCTATGAGCAGATTCGAACAAGCTTAGGCCTCAGTTTTACTCAAGTACACAAATTCTGTACAAACATTTAAGCGTTAGGAAGCGTTGTGCCCGGTGGATCACTTATTATTTGACCGATGCCCAAAAACTCCGTCGATCGAAAATGCTGAATTTATTGCTATGATCCGGAAACCAAAAGACATTTTGCTCAGTCGTTGTGCCCTTTTGAGAAGTTGCCAACTAAACTGAAGACCTCCAGTAGCGAAGTGTAGACAAAAAGGCATTGGCCTTATTCGTTGGAAGGATCGGTCATTAAATTCCAATGTTTTTGAGTCCTTTCGCATTGTTACGAGAAAGAAACTTTAATAAAAATAGAAGCTGACATTATTTATATCATTTAGATTTGATATAGAAGCTGACAATTTTTGTTTTAAAAAAGTGCACTGCTTTTTCCAGTTAAATTTTTCTGAAACTTTTTAGTTATTTGTTTTTTATGCAAACTTCAACAGCCCTTTATCTCTTAGCTTTAAATAGAAAAAAAATAATAAACTGAGTACAAAATTTTAAAGTAGCCTAAGAATTGTAATGGTTAATTGAACTCTTTCGATTATGAACTGAGTTAAAATAGTGCATTATAATTCTCTATGCAACTAGGTATTTCTATAACATTTTATTAAATCTTTGATGGATAAAAATTACAATGCATATATGAGAACAGATAGAAACCGCAGATAATAGTCCTGTGCCATACATTTATACCTTAAAAACTAGAACGTTAACATCATCATATGGTGTAAAATTTAATAAGAAATAATATTTAAATACTAAAATATCCAGTAGAAAACAACACCTCAAAGGGAGAAAATAGAATCAGCCAGATAGGAATTGGACGTTTCCAACTGTTTAGGAAACTCTTAATGGTATCGCATCTATTTGTTACACAGATACCCATATAGGAGTATTGTATTTCCTAGTCCTTTGTGTTTATTGATGGTGTATTTTTTTATTCTTAGGGTCATTTAATTTTGCTATTTCCGTCTCAATACGTAAATTGTACTAAAAGATAATATTTGCGACTAATGGTATTAGTACAACTTAACGTTATAATATTAAGTTGTATAAAAATTAAAACAGTTATGAGTAAATATGGATAAACGTTACATTTTTTGACTGACTTCTCAAAAGTAGAAGGTACTCAATTCGGAGCGTGTGTTTTTTATACATACAAGGGCTGCACAAAAAGTATCTGGAATGGAATATTTGCACTATTCCTGTCATATTTAAATATTTTTAATTGCCAACTCCTTGTTTTTGAAAATCGAATACCATTTGATTAGTTAAATAAAGATTCGCGGTCTTGTCAAACTTTTTTAGTCCTTAAGAAAATGGAATCGACGTGAGAAAATTCAAGAGCTTTATTGTATTTATTATTACTTTCTATGTGATTTAATATAAAAACTGTGTGTTGACCGGATAATTTCTGCATTTGGTAGAGAAGCCCCATCTAAAACCACAATTTATTGCTGAACTTCAACGTGGACGTGTCAAGCTCAGTGATGATCCCCGTCAAGGTCGTCCAAAAACTGCAGTCACACAAGAAAACGTTGATGCTGTGCGTAAGCTGATTGAGGAAGATCGACATGTGACATACCGCGAAATTCAGGCAACTTTAGACATTGGCATGAGTCAAATACAAATAATCTTGCATGAACAATTAGGTGTAAAAAAGTTGTTTTCCGATGGATACCGCATTCGCTCTGTGAAGAGCAAAAAGCGGCTCGCGTTACTTGGTGCGTCAGAACTCTCAAAAGATTCCACGCAGGATCAGGTAACGAAACCTGGATATACGCGTACAAACCCGAAACAAAAACCCGTCGAGAGTTTGGGTGGTTGAAAATGAGCTAAAGCCAAAAATTGTTCGTTCACGGAGAGTTGCAAAAAATGGTGGCCACGTTATTCTCCAAACCGGCCGTATTGTGACTATTCCTCTTGAGGGACAAAGAAAGCATTTGTTTGTCACAAGTCTTTTCTTAACTTCGTAAAGAGAACTGCAACCGCCGCATCATCCTCCCTCATGACAATACGAGTTCTCACACCGCGCACACAATAAAAGGTTTTTTAGAGCAATAAGACATAGACTAATTAGACCATCCCCCGTACAGCCCCGACCTGAGTTTTAAAACTTTCCCAATAATAAAGAATAAATTGCGTGGTCACAGATTTTCATCACCTGAAGAAGCTGTGGATGCCTACAAAACGGCCATTTTTGAGACCGAAACTTCCAAATGGAATAGTTGCTTCAACGATTGGTTCCATTGTATAAAAATATGTGTCAAATTTCGCCGCGATTACTTCAAATAACAATAAATACATTTTTAAATAGTAATGTTGTGACATTTTTAAATGTAAATGAAACTTTCAGTGCCGCCCTCGTATGTTACCTCATTGCTCCACTGCTAGCGCTCCTATTTTGTTCATTCTTTTGTCAATGGCACACATTAACATCCCATTGGTCTCATTTTTTTTACAATATGGTGACCAGTAGTTTAATACATTTTTTAAAAAATTAAAAAAACGAAAGCCGTATTTTTCGTTATTTCTAATAATATATAGATATAATTATTATCCTACCACCTGTTAGCAATGTTGATTTTTACACACATTTCCAATAACATGAGTTCATATTACTTTGTCTTTATGTATTTGTGCTTTTAAACTGAATAAATAATTACCTTAGAATGCTTATAATAATTTCAAACAAAGTAAACACTATCGAGCGCACAGCGGCCCACTGCTTAGCCATAGCAATTGCTGCACTGAGCAAGATGCATCACTATTTATGAAATCGCTGAATCTATTTGATCTTGACGACCTTTAAAATGCCACGACTGATTTTATTGCCGCAGGTAACGTAATGCTTAGGCCCAGTATTCTTGTGAAATACAAGAATTTAGTTAACGCCCTTAAGACAAAATAAGTTGCAAAACTCACGCTGTGGGTTTTGCATGACGCGGAAAACGCTAGGAGTTTTAGACCTCCTGTTGTCTTATTATTCAATTTAAGTAAAATTTTTATTACAAAAGTTTCCATCTTAGTGCATTCTATTTAAAACAAACTGCATGGTAAAGTGTAATGAACTAAGTAATAACTTACTGGTACGGTAATACCTTAAAATATTTAGCCCATTTAAATTTACTTTTTAATTATTTAACTTCCCGAAACACTTATACACATTACGACTAATGTTCATTTATTTATTACACTATTTAAGGGCCTAATTTACATATCTATACCCTGACAGCATAACATTATGTATAAACTACATATAAATAATACACCTAAGATGTAAAAAAAAGCGTCTCTGAAAACAGTTTGCACGACACAAATATATGAAGAGCTATTTCATTTGCTCTAATTCTATTTGCTGAATCTTATTTTTATCGGCTCATAACGTTGGCGTTTTGCTATTTTATTGTGCGTACATTTTTGGTAAATAGGTAAGCCGATTACTATCCGTAAGATATCAAAAAACGATAAGTAATAAACTGGTTATTACTGGCCTACTTCTCCTAGCTAGTCTGTCTTTTGGTCTTCATTGTCGCTTTTTTCTTCAAAGGCAACATATGATCTAATGAAAATTTAAGCATTTATTTTAATCGAGGATATTTATGTGGATTAATTTGACAGTTACGAATGATCGCGTAATAAGTCTTGTGTAAAAGAAGACATCTTGTGATTTTAATGCTTAACGTAGTAGAAAACCAATTTCCACAATATAACCGGGTAACAAAGTGAAATTGCCCCGTGATCTTGATTTTGAAAAGCGGGGCAGAATCCTCCGTTTCAAAACTATCATATAAGATATTCATTTTGACCAAGAAAAGAATGAAGAATCTCTCATGAACGTACACTATATTACCTTATTTTTATATCTATTATTTAAAAAAAGAGTTAACAAAATCGGAGCAGTTCGAACGTAGCAACAGGATAAGTAAGCATGGTCTGAAAAAGGTCACTGACATTTAAATATTATTTTTACTATCTTATATATTTTAATGAATCAAGACAACGCGGATAGTTTCTAATCTAATATTAGTAATCTGTCACTAAGGACATGACTAATAATCAATAGCAATGTTTTCGAATATAACAAGGTTTTTATATCTTACTGTTAAGGAGGAACAAATCATAGGCCACACATAAATTACCGGATCCTTAGTGTAAAAATAAATAGACGCGGCTTCGGTAACAGTTTCCTTAACAGAAGAAAGTAAAGCTCTATTTCTGTCACTCTAAATCTCTACTCCTCGGACGTGGCGGACATGTTCAACGTGAGAACTTTATTCGTGCGTTATCCTTGGTATACAACATTATTACAGTTTGTATAAAATGTAATAATATATTTTAATCTATACTTCTACAGACAAGTAGACGCTCCACATGACCATTGAAGACATTTATTTAAACAGAAATATGTAAATAAAAAAACTGAAAGTTATAGGAAATATTCATGAAAATGTATTGAAACAACTTTAATATGAGTATTTGCACTTATCACGGAGCATTAATTATCTACCGGTGCTTATGCTAACAAATATAAACATCTTGTTATTATTTTTTTTTTATTAAATCTGTTTTGCACTTTGTATTAATTCAAAACTAATTTAGCACTACCACTACATATACTATGTATACGCCTTACAATCTTTAGTTGTGACACCAATTAAATTGAGGATTTATTATAAATAACAAAATCATAATAAAAATATATTTGGGCATAAATAAATTACTTTTTATAATTTAGATCTTAATTTTTGAATTTTATGAAGTGTATTATTTGTTTGGTTGGGTAGATAAATTACAAGACTTATGTAAGGTTAGTAATTTCTTTACCCTACAAAAATCGATAAAAGTCAATAATTTGAAAGATGTTCACTTTTTCTATGATTTACAAAAATTAAAGACTACTTTTATAAATAGCCTAGGCTTTTTATTTATCAATGAAGTCTAAAGGTGTATGCTATGACTTACAGGAGAATTGAAGTAAAAAATATTTAAAATGACAATATTTCTTTTTTTATATAGAAGATGAGCTATTTCAAGCAATACTATATAATATAAAATTATGCAATATCCATAGAACATATAACTCTTAATTTAAAATGATTTTATATAAACGGTTAATCTTTCAAATAGGCTTAAATAAATAAAAAAAATGCCGCGTACTTCACTGACTTTTTGTAAATATTTGTTTTGCTATTTTGGCGCCTTGCAGCTAAATCTCAGTACAAATAAATCATAAGCTTTGCCAAGATCTATGTATCTTACTAATGTGCTTAGTTTCAGGAGTAAATGAGAATATAAATTTATTCACTTTAAAGTAAATATTTTGTTTGTTAATGCAAAAATTGTTCACAAATACGTGTCTTATGCATAGCGTTTCAACACACTTGGTGTTTTAATATATCTAAGCCTCAACTTATTCCTTTTGCTATAGTAACTTGAATGACTTACTAAGTTTATACTATTTAGTTATATAATGTATGAGGCATTTCGGGTCAAGTGATATTATACAATAATTATATCAGTATTTGTCCGATATTTTTCGGATAACGTAATGTGAAACTGTTCAAAAAATAAATGAGGCTATTGTAACTCGTAAGTGGGCCTCGAGTTTCGGATCAAAAGAAATGGTTAAATTATTGAAATGTTGCTCCAGAACTAATTCTATATTCAAGCCGAACAAGTTTTCTTACATCGTAGAGCTTGTTACTGCTTCCTTAAACTAACTAGACCAGAGCTGCTCGCAATTTAGTATCATCTTTTATTAACCGGCCTTCCAAAAGAGTGAATTAATCAATTCGGAGCGTATGTTTTTTTTTCATTTATGTTACCTTGATACTGCCCCCGAAGCCTAGTCGTAAGGGTTTGCTTTAGAAATCGGAGGTCGTGGGTACGAATCCTGCCGGGACTCAACAAATTTTCATTGTTGTTTCCTAGTTGACTAGGGCAATTTGGGCCGATCACCCAATTGTATGAAATGCAACTTGTCATTTACTGAATATTGAAGTAGTAATGCACCTAGAATTTAAACCGAATTAAAAGTAAATAAATATGTACGTTCGTCATAATATTTTTAAAGAAGTTTTATACTATAGATTATGTATATATTATTTAGTTATAATTATATTTTAGTTTTTGTTCTGATTTACAAAGGTTTATTATTGATTTAAGGTTGTTGTTTTTTTGTTTAAAGGTTAAGGTATGCAAAGAGAATACCTTTTTTGTTTAAGATTTAACTTGGAAGTACTAAAATATTTGTTTAATTAAAGGACCAACATTGTTTAAAATCTCCATCTTTTCAGATTAACCTAAATGAATTCAATAAATTAACCTCAAAGGAGCTTTGAATTTTTCTTATTGCAATTTTTAACAATGTTCTACATTAAAATAGTTATTTTATTAGCTGTCATTTGGTTTCATTTTTTTTAATAATTTTTATAGGTTATTTAATAGATATCCAAGAAATTGTACCAGAGAATGCTGCCGAAAACTTAAAAGATGAGTCTTTTAGCATTTATGTTTACATTTTCATGTCTCCACTTGACGTGACGTGACGTGTTTAAAAACTACTTTATTCTTCATAGCTCCATGGCTAGAATCAACGCCATAATCCTTTTAAAACCATGATGACACCACACCATTTTTCTATTTTATGCAAAATGGACTAATTGCAATCTTTCTAAGATTAATTTAAACTTCTTTAAGTCTTCTATATTACTACAATTTATGTCATAGAATCCTGACTCCAAACACAATCTTACGTCGTTTATCTTAAAGCGTAAATAATTCTTTTACAGAGCATAAATAAAAATTGACGTAATTAATTGCCTTCAGAACGAAAAGACAAAACTGAAAAATAAAGATTTGAAAATCTTTAAAATTAACTCGGGATAAGGTATGCAAAGAGGAAATACCTTAAAGCTGATTAATAAAATAAAAAGTGAAATATGTTTGTATAGAATAGACAATATATTTTAACAGGAACCTCAATCAATCATTTGATACTTTCAATGTCAGCATTGTAATAGATATTGATGACTTGGGCCTTCGAGTTCCGTTTTAATATTTCCGCTTCTTTGAGCTAAATATAGAAGGAAAAAAATATTACAAATATAGCACTCGATTCTACCATTTGGTTTTGCCATACAAATATACGAGTGTTATAAAATATTTGCCGTTAAACTTTCTTGAATAAAAGACTATGGATTTTATCACATTAATTTAGTTGACAGTATCACCAAAGTTTTAGATACTTTACGGGGACCATGGTCACGGGTAGACTGAGGAGTTTTTGGTGTTTTAGAATTTACCCGGACTTTAATTTCTGTACTTTAATTAATTATCCGCCTTACGCATACAGAGCTTTTGGCATCTTGTGGTCTAGCAATATTTTTTTTATTTTCAGTATAAACAAAATTAAACACTACTAAATCGGTAAATCACTTTGTTAAATCTTGTATAGTATTCGTGTAAATGCAAGAAAGCAGTATGGGTTTTAACAATTTGTTAGTAAGAAACTCAGTGATGCAAGTTGCGTCACTTCATAGTCTTGGCGGTTCAGGTCCATCACTGAAGTGTTGTAGTGATAAATAACGGTCATTGTTGTAAACGTAACCAACTTATGATGACCAAGATAGGATTCGGTGCTTGTGGCCTCAATTTGATATGATAGGTATACTAGATCTTAGAACCTAGAACCTTAGTTTACACCTAATCATAAAAGAGTGCGAAACGTCGGGAATAATTATAAAAGAATGAACGCGAAAACCGTAAAAAGTCTATTTAATTTGTATATTGAAGGAGCATCATCATCATAAGCCTGCAGTGTTAGTCCACTGCTTGACATAGGCCTAAAGGATAATGCACGCTTTCTCCATTAGAGGGCTTTTGGATTCACGTTTCCCACCACGCTGGTCTGATACGGATTGGTGGGTGGTTAATCGCGTAAACAAGAGAAATTATAATTATTATTTTTATTCACTTTCTACATAAATGTATATCGTGCAGAAAAAAATAGAGCATTAAGAGTATTTTCATAAATACTGATTTAATAGCCTATGACATCAAAGCTAAATAAATACTCCGTTCGACATTAAAATGCACGTTATCGGTAGACCGATATAATAAACATTTTTGAAGCCGATGGAAGGGTTCAGTTGGTCTGGGCAGCATTGAAGAAGTTATACCACATGCTTACGTCGCTGATACCGCAGGGTTTGAAAGCAACAACCAATGAGTTCTCCCTGTGATGACCCACGGGCCTGGAACGTGGACTCTGACTGTAGGATAGGTTCACAACTTTGCCCTAGCTTATCGGGCTACGGAACGCGAATTAGTAACAAAATTATCCGTCAAGAAAGTAAGTACCGTAAGTACTAAAGTCACCGGCGAAGTGCAAAGATTAGCTCGTTGAAGTGACAGCGGGCCACTTAGATAGTCAGAAGAACTAATTGCCAAAGGGCCTAAGGTTCTGGAATGGAGGCCGCGTTCGAGTAGGCAGAGTATTGATCGACCTCCGACCTAGGTGGGATGCCGATCTCCTTGCTGTAGCCGGTTCGAATTGGAAACCAGTAGCAGGGGATCGGCTGTCTTAGCTTTCATTAAAAAAGGGCCTATGTCGAACAGTGACTCGATAAGGGCTGATTATGTTTTTTGTAAACATGGAAATAATGGCTTTTGATATTATACATACCAACTCACATTAGACCAGCATGATCAGCATCATCATCATCAGCTTGTGTTAGTCCTCTGCTGGACATAGACCTCCACTAATGCACACCTTCTGCATAAGGTAATTTTTGGACGTATTCCGGGTATTCCGTAATGCGGGTTAGGTAGGAGGACCGAATTTCACGTTTCTTTTATTTTCAGACAATTAAGTAAGTAAGCAATGAATATAAAAATAAATGTATTCACAATAAAAAAGAAATCATAAAATAACATTTTTACTATAAGCAATCTAAACGAATTTTTAAACTTACAAATTTATGTTAAATTGAAAGCACATTGTCTGATTTTACGTCTACGTACAAACGTTAATGAAGCTACATGTCAGTTGTTAAAGTACTGAGAATATTTATATTTTTGAACAAAAATTCTTAGTACTTGTTGACGTAAAACATGCGAGCGGTGACTGTTGCAGTGCGGTGGACAGAGCAAGCTTATGTTCTTTTTATTTTTTTATCCTTTAAGTTATGCTTCCAGACTCATGTCTTTAGTAAGCTTCATCTAACACAAAGTTCGAGAGAAGCTCCCGTCCCACGAACTAGGTGGCCCATTTTGGTAAAAAATGAAGCCACACAGTCAGAAAGGTACGTGAGTTAGGCGATTAGTTTATGTCTCCTAAGGATCGTCGACGATCGGTTTACGGACCGGACGCCGACGGTCTGGCGACTGTATTAATCGATTGCTGGGGGCGGTGAGAACTGCCCTGTATCTAGTGTACGCGGGTGTATCTAGTGTACGCGGTGTGTGTGTGTCGCTATGCTCTATGGGAGGGCGAACTACAGGTGAGTGTGGCATCCTACTCGTGTGGTGTGTGGGTCTGATGTCTGGACCCCGTTGGGTCGGAGTCTCACGACCCTTCCTAGTCCGAGTCGAGGAGAATGTTTCGCGGTCTACACTTTTGACTAGACGCGTTTGGATCGGCCGTGTACGTTGCTGCTTTTACCAGCAGAGGGTTACTGTGGTTGACTACTTTATCTATGTGTTTACGGGTTAACTTTTTAAAGTGCTCGCGGAGTGTTGGCAATTTGCAGTCGCTGTGTAAATCTACGTTTCGTTGGTACTACTGCGCCCCGGTGGCGCAGCGGGATGAATTTGTTTTGAACTACTTGTCGTTGTTTTAGAAGTGTGGAGGATGCGTGAGCGAAAGCTTGGCATGCATAAGCCATGATTAGTCGTATGCATACCTTGTACAATAGAAAGTTTATGTTTGAGTGCCGTTTTACTGTGAAAATTCATTAGGTGATAAAGTCTGGTCGAAACAAACAAAGCCTCCTAACGTCCTAACGTCTTGAATATGACTTTTGGACGACATTTTGAAGTTAAAGGTCACGTCTAAGTATTTGGCCTTCCTTTCCCATGGGATCGGTTGGCCATAGAGTTTTAGTTGCCCTAGTGTCTGGTGTCGGCCAGCGCGTGGCCTTATCCTTACGCATAGGGTTGAGGACCGGGGGTATTGTATAATCACGACGTAATTTAGACCAATGAAAGTGTATAGCTACACTTTTATTGGGATTGACGTCGATTCTCGATTTACGAAACCATTCGCCTAAACGATTAAGCGTGTTGGAGATATAGTTTGGTCTTAGCGACGAACAATAGAGGGCGGTATCATCGGTGAAAAGTGCCAGATTGACATTGCCGGGCTTTGGAATGTCGCTTGTATAGAGCGTGAATAATTGTGGTGATGAGACCGATCCTTGAGGGAGGCCCGCATGGAGTAGATGGCTCATGGACAGGGTGCCCTCGACTCGATATCGAAAAGAGCGATTCGACAAGTAGGCTTGGATGATGTGAACCAGCCTGTCCGGCCGGTTGAGAGTGTACAACTTGTAAATCAAGCCGTTGTGCCAGACTTTGTCAAATGCTTTTGCGACATCGAAAAAGACGGCCTCTGTGATTGGTTTGGATTGATAAAGACCATTCAGAATGAATTCCGTCAGGCGATAGATTTGGTCGGGACACGAGTGCTTCGGATGAAAACCGAATTGTTCGTCTGGGATGAGGTTATTGGAGAAGACGTGGTCTTTCAACCGGAAGAGAATTATACGTTCATATAGCTTGCCCAAGCAATTGAGCAAGCTAATTGGACGATAACTCGTCGGTAGGTTAAAGGGTTTGTTCGGCTTGGGAATACCGATGACGATGGCTTCTTTCCAGGCATCAGGAAAAGTACAAGTTGATAGTAAAATATTGAAAATGTTGACCAATACACAAACAATAGGGCCTGGCAAGTATTTTAGAGTTCTATTTGAGATACGGTCTAGGCCAGGTGCCGACCGGGGTTTAAGAACTTTAATAATATCGCGGAACCTTCTCCGGGGTCACTGGCTTTAAATTATCGCCCTCTGGTGGTAAAGGCAGCCCTAAGTTCGACCATAATAAGTTACCATAATAAGTTAAACACAGTGGTTCGTTTCATAGACTAATTTATTGACCACAGAGTAACTAAATGGCGCTAGTAGTACAGAATACTTTTGACTACTTTTTAGTTACAATATTAACACCTCCTGCTTAACAAAAATCATGTATACATTACATATTATTAACAGGCAATACATCAAAGCATTCTAGTGAAATATTTATCTTCACTAGGACCCAAACTCTTAGTAAAAATATCAAGCTGCCTATTGTTTGTTTCAAGTAATCTACTTTTTATAAACATGTTTGCCACTGCCTCCTAACAAAATGATATCTTATATCTATGTGTTTAGACCTCCTATGATACACTGGATTCAAAATTAACTTTTGTGCCTTTGGTTATCGTTATACAATTGTTAGTTTCAGGAGTAAATGGAATATAAAATTTATTCACTTTAAAATAAATTTTTTTTGTTAATGCAAAAATTGTTCAAAATAAGTGTCTTATGCAAGTGTTTCAACACACTTGGTTTTAATATATCTAAGCAACTTATTCCGCTATAGAAGAATGACTTTTGTTTATACTTTATTTATTATATAATGTGGGGACGGGTCAAGTGATTTACAATAAAACAATTTTATGATTTTTTAAAAATTTTCCGATATTTTGGATAACGTAATGTGAAACTGTTAAAAATAAATAGGCTATTGTCGTAATTCCTCGGTTTCGGATCAAAAAAGGTTAAATTATTGAAATGTTGTCGAATAATTCATACAACCCGGTTTTTAAAATGTAACTTTTATGCTTCCTTAAACTAATAGGGATCCTTTGATCATCTTTATTAACCGGCCTTCCAAAAGAGGAATTAAAACTCGGAGCTATGTTTTTCATTTATGTTACCTTATACTGCCCCGAACCTGGGTCGTGGGTTTGCTTTAAAATCAAGTCGTGGGTTTAAATCCTGCCGGGACTCAACAAATTTTTCATTTTGTTTCCTGTTGATAGGGAATTTGATCCCAATTGTATGAAATGTAACTTGTCATTTCAATATTGAAGTAGTTACCAAGAATTTAATCCGAATAAAATAAATAAATATGTCTTCGTCATAACATTTTTAAAGTTTTTATACTATAATTATTACATTTTTTATGTATTATTTTTATTTATAATTATATATTAGTTTTTGTTCTGATTTAAAAGGTTTATTATTGATTTAAGGTTGTTTTTTTTTGTTTAAAAGGTTTAAAAAGAAATACCTTTTTTTTTTGTTTAACTTGGAAGTACTAAAATATTTGTTTAATTAAAAGGAAAATTTTTAAAATTCCATCTTTTCAGATTAACCTAAATAATTCAATAAATTAACCTCAAAGGGCTTTGGATTTTTTTTTTTTAAATTTTTTCAATTTCTACATTAAAATAATTTAATGTCATTTGGTTTCATTTTTTTAATAATTTTTTATTTTTTTGATATCCAAAAATTGTACCAGAGAATGTCCAAAAAGATGAGTCTTTTAGATTTATGTTTTTTCATGTTCCATGACGGGCTGTTTAAAAACCTTTATTCTTCATAGCTCCATGCTGAATCAACCCAAACCTTTTAACCAGATGACACCCTTTTTATTTTTGCAAAATTAATTCAATCTTTCTAAGATTAATTTTAAACTTCTTTTCTTCTATATTATAAAATTTTGTCGAATCCTGACTCCCAAACACAATCTTCGTCTTTCTCTTAAAAGCGTAAAACCCTTTTGGCATAATAAATTGCTAATTAATTGCCTTTAGAACGAAAAAGAAAAACTGGAAAAAAAGATTTAAAATTTTAAATTCCGTTATGCAAAAGAAAATACCTTAACGTGATTAATAAAGAAAAAGTGAAATGTTTATATAGAATGACAATATATTTTAAAGGACCTCAATCAATCAATCTTTTAATTCCAGCATTGTAATAGATATTGTGACGGGCCTTAGTTCCTTTAAATATTTCCCTTCTTTAAAATTTTGGAAGGAAAAAAATATTAAAATATAACTATTCTACCCATTTTTTTTCCAACAAATATAAAGGTCTTATAAAATGTTTGCCTTAAAACTTTCTTAAAAAAAGACTGGTTTTTCACATTAATTTAGTTACAGTATCCAAAAGTTTAGATCTTTCAAACCGGTCACGGGTGATGAGGAGTTTTGGTTTTAAATTCACCGGACTTTAATTTTGTTTTTAATTAATTATCCCTTCACGCATACAGGCTTTTGGCATCTTGTGGTCAGCAAATTTTTTTTTTTTGTTTTCAGTATCAAAATTAAACCTCTAAATCGTAAATCTTTTTAAATTTTATATTCGTTGCAAGAAAGCAATTGGGTTTTAAATTTGTTGTAAAAACCAGTGGCAAGTTCTACTTCCAATTCTTCGTTCAGGCCCATCACGGTTTGTGTGATAAAAACGGTCATTGTTCCCAACTATTGCCAAGAAGAACCCGTGCGGGCCTCAATTTGATATATGGGATATGTCAAACCCTCCTTGGTTTCACCAATCATAAAAGGTGGAAACGTGGAATAATTAAAAGAATGAACCGGAAAACTCCGTAAAAGTCTAAATTGTTTTGAAGATATTCCCGCCCAGTGTTTCACTGCTTGACATGGCCTAAAGGAAATGCACCTTTCTCCATTAAGGGCTTTTGGCCCGTTTCCCACCACCTGGTCTGATACGGGTGGGTGGTTGATCGCGTAAACAAGGGAAATTATAATTATTATTTTATTCCTTTCTACATAAATTATATCGGAGAAAAAATTGACTAAAGCATTTTATAAATACACAAAGCCCATGACATCAAACTTTTAAATACTTGGTCAACGTTAAAATGCCGTTATCAGAGATATAATTAAAATTTTTGAAGCCGATGGGAAGGTTCAGTTTCCGGCACATTAAGATTATACCCATTCTTCGTCCTGATACCGCGGGTTTAACAACAACCAATGAGTTCTCCAAATGACCCACGGGCCTGGGTGGACTCGCGAGGATAGGTTCAAACCTTTGCCCTTTGTCAATTTCGGAACGGAATTGTAAAAAATTATCCGTCAGAACTAAAGTCACCGGCGAAGGAAATTAGCTCGTTGAAGTGGCAGGGGCCAATGAATGAAGAACAGCCAAAGGGCCTGGGTTCTGGAATAGGCCCCTCGAGTGGCGGTTTGATCGACCTCCGACCAGGTGGGATGCCGATCTCCATGCTAACCGTTGTTAAAACCATGCAGGGATCCCTGTCTTGCTTTCATTAAAAAAGGGCCTATGTCCACGGGACCGATAATGATTATGTTTTTTATAAACATGGAAATAATCGCTTTTATGATTACCCCAAACATTAGACCAAAATGATCACATCATCTCATCCTTTGTCCTCTCTGGACATAGACCTCCACTAATGCACACCTTCCATGGTAATTTTGGACCATTTCCGGTTTCCGTAATGCCGGTAGGAGGAACCCACTTTTTATTTTCGACAATTATAAGGCAATGAATAGAAATAAAGTTTTAAAAAAAAAAAATATAAAATAACTTTTTTAATATAAAAATCAAACAATTTTTAAACTTAAAATTTATGTAAATTGAAAAATTGTCTGATTTTCGTCTCTAAAAATTAATGAAGCCATGTCAGTTTTAAAGTATAAATATTTATATTTTGAACAAAAATTTTAGTCCTTGTTGACGTAAAACATGCGAGCGGTAGTTGCAGTGCGGTGGACAGAGCAACTCATTTCTTTTTTTTTATCCTTTAATTATTTCCAGACCCTTTCTTTAGTAAACTTATCTCCAAGTTCGGAAAGCCCTCCCCCACGAACTGGTGGCCCTTTTTTGGGTTTAAATAAAGGCCCCACACAGAAGGTCGTGAGTTAGGCAAGTTTATGTTCTGGATCGTCGGATCGGTTTTCACCGGGACGCCGACGGTCTGGCGACTGTATTAATCGATTGCGGGGCGGTGAGAACCCCCGGAACCCGGTGTATCATACGCGGGGTTGTGTTCGCTGTGCTCTATGGGAGGGCAACTGGTAGTGTGACCCTACCGTGTGGTTGTGGTTCGATGTCGGACCCCTTGGGTCCAAGTCTCCGACCCCTTCCTCGTCCGGGTCGGGAGAAGGTTGCGGTCTACACTTTTGACCCAGACGCGTTTGGATCGGGTATACGTTGCGCTTTTCCACAGAGGGTTACTGGGTTGACTACTTTATCATGTGTTTGGGTTAACTTTTTAAAGTCTCCCGGGGGTTGGCAATTTCAGTCGCTGTAAATCACGTTTTTTTATGCGCCCAGGGCGCAGCGGATGTTTTTTTGAACACGTCGTTGTTTTAGGAGTGTGGAGGATGGGTGAAACTTGGCCATAAGCCAAATAATTTACCGAACAAAAAGTTTTATGTTTCAGTGCCATTTTACCGGGAATTATTGGGTGATAAGTCTGGTCAAAACGAACAAAGCCTCCCTAACGTGCTAACGTCTTGAAATGACTTTTGAACGACTTTAGTTGAAGGTCACGTTAGGGTTTTACCTTTCCCCGGGATGGTTGGCCGAGTTTTAGGTTTTTGTCTGGTGTCGGCCACGCGTGGCCTTTCCTACAACCGGGTTGAGGAAGGTTATCGTAATCTAGACCGATGAAAGGTACTCACATTGGATGCTCGATTCTCGGGTTTGAAACCCATCCGCCAAACGTTGATCCGTTTTGGAGCTTTTTAGATGTGTTTGGTCTTGGAGAACAATAGGGGCGGTATCATCGGCGAAAGTGGATTGATTTGTCGGGCTTTAATGTCGCTCAAGCTGAAAATGGGGTGATAAGACCGATCCTTGAGGAGCCCGCATGGAGTGGATGGCTCTGGACAGGGTGCCTAGACTCGATATCGAAAGAGCGATCTGACAAGTAGGCGATGATGTGAACCAGCCTGTCCGGCCCTTTGAGAGTGTACAACTGAAATCAGCCGTTGTGCCAGACTTTGTCACATGCTTTTGCGACATCGAAGAAGACGGCCTCTGTGATTGGTTTGGATTGATAAAGACCGTTCAGAATGAATTCCGTCAGGCGATAGATTTGGCCGGATACGAGTGCTTCGGACGAAAACCGTATTGCTCGTCTGGGATGAGGTTATTGGAGAAGACGTGGTCTTTCAACCGGAAGAGAATTAAACGTTCATATAGCTTGCCCAAGCAATTAAGCAAGATAATTGGACGATACGTCTGGGTAGGTTAAAGGGTTTGTTCGGCTTGGGAATACCGATGACGATGGCTTCTTTCCAGGCATCAGGAAAAGTACAAGTTGATAGTAAAATATTGAAAATGTTGACCAATACACAAACAATAGGGCCTGGCAAGTATTTTAGAGTTCTATTTGAGATACGGTCTAGGCCAGGTGCCGACCGGGGTTTAAGAACTTTAATAATATCGCGAACCTTCTCCGGGGTCACTGGCTTTAAATTATCGCCCTCTGGTGGTAAGGCAGCCCTAAGTTCGACCAGACGGTCCACCTCCAATAAGTGGGCTGGGTCGGCGTGTGCGCGAGATGGCGTACATTGTTCTTCTAGTGTTTCGGCTAAACATTCGGCCTTTTCGAAGTCATCGAAAACTAACAAGCCCCCGGTTAGCTTTGATAATGGTGGCATGGCGTTGCGTAGATCCGACTTCATATCGTCGAGCCAACCGCCAATGAGGCGGTGTGGGATGGCTCGAAGTCTTCCGTCAAACCTAACCACGATCTTTGCGGTGTAATTCTATCCTGTTTATGACCTCTAACGAAGTTTCCTAAAAGCGAAATCGGTTTGACTCGGACGGATAGCGATAAAAAGCCCGTTTGAATGTATTTTTTTCGTATCAGACATCGAATACTGAACGGCAAGCCAAAGTTGCGGTCAAGCGAAACCTTGACTGTCTTTTTCGGAGTCGTCGATGGCTGATGAGATATGCGTATTGATACTGTCGATGGCAATCATACGCTTTGTCTACACTATCAATAACCTCCGGTAGGTTAAAGCAACTTTGGGGGTCCATAGCTTTGAGTTGCGTTGAAGACATTGCCAATTTGTTACGATTTTGGTCGTAAGGACTGCACCGGCACCTTGGCCCAATTCTGAATAAGACCGGCAAAGGGTGCCTCTATCGATACTGACATCAAGCAGAGACGTCTCTAACTTAGCAGGTCTATAGTGCTAGGAGCGCCTATGCCTGAGTTTGAGTACCTAGTTGGGTCCCGGAGCTATTATATTTATGTTTAGTGGCTCCTCGAGTTCCAGCAATTTATTGCCATTTGTGTTTCAATTCCAGTCGGATGTTTGCTATTTCAGTCGCCCACACAATGGTTGATAGACCTAGGCCGAGAAGCAGCTATAGGTCGGATCTATGTAACTTTTACCTTGGGACAGATACACGGAAATAAGTACAAGTGGCCTGTGGCCGGTGAGTGCGATCTTAAACGCTGTTTCCACTAAGTTAGTTAGTGGGTATGTCTAATGGTGCGATATGTAGGGACCTCTTATAGTATATCAGTGTACCACCTTGCGGTCCTGACAACCTATCGTTTCTAATTATGTTATAGCCACTGATTCTAGGATTGGCTATTGACGGTTTTAAAAATGTATCTTGCACTAGAAATATGTCTATACTATAATCTTGCAAGTATTTAGCGATTTCGGATCGCTGCTTCTTAAGGCCGTTTGCGTTAAAATACGAAACGAGTAGAGAGCGCGGTTTTACCCTACCTAAGTTGTGCAAGTGTGCGGGAAGTCGGTGGATGCAGGTGGCGCAGAATCGTACTTCTTGGCGGCTCATTGGGGAGGCCTATGTCCAGCAGTGGACTTTCATAGGCTGATATGATGATGATGATGAGTTGGTAGCCATCTTATACGGTTAACCTTGTTTATGTCTGTTTCGGTTCTTATTTAAATTTACTTAGTGCGCCTAAGATTTCGCCGTGAGCGAGCAAGACGTTTATTTTTCAACTGGGCTGATTGCCAGGTGCATTTTATAGTACAAATCGTATAATTTAGACATGTTTACTGTTTGTGCAAATTCGAAGTATTTCGAGATTAAGTCAACGGGCGGCGGATGGACGTAATTACCGGGCCCTTTGTGTGACGTGATTTGCGCGGTGGGCGCAGGTGCGAGTTTATTGCTCGCTATTGTGGGACCCACCTGGTCGGTTCCCTTACTAATTGTGGCCGCCTTTTTTAATTACAACTGGCTTTGTCCATGCACTAACTGCCGGTGCAGGTACAGCGACAAAGCTCGGCTTTGTGGCCGCGGTATTCGGGGAGTTCGCGGAACGTGAGGCAGATGGCCGCAATTGTTTTGGGTGCATTCGAGCAACCCTGTTACTAGCCGGGTGACCAACATTTTCGCAATTTGCGCACGCGCGGCTCGACCGTATCTTTTGGCCTTGGGCACTCCGGAGTGCTGTGCTGGCCGGCACATTTTACAACGTGCACACGCAAAGCAGTTGCGTCGTGTGCTTGTAAATGTGGCGTTATGACACTGCGCGACTAGGCCGGTCATGCGTGGAGTTTTGACCCGTAAGCCGGTTAATTTACGTATTCATTGAATGTTTAATATTGATTTTCATTTCATGAAATTTATGGCGTTGGTGGTTCATGCGGCGCACCCTATGCACGGGGTATCCTTGGCGTTTGAGATCCGCATTGACCCCTAATGACGACTCGAAGGAGTCGGTCTTCCGGCAGAGTGAGAGTGTGAAACGCGATTTTACCCTCGCGGAGGTATTGGGTTAACGAGCGGAAGACTTCTAAGGTCTCAACGTTGACCCGGATGCCTATACGTGTTATATATTACGTGTTTAGTGAAACGGAAATTCGATATTTTCGTCTTTAATAGCCACGTAAGAACACGACTCCAGTGACCCTTGTTGTGAATCACGACCGGGGATGGAGCCTTGGCCTTACGTTCGGCCATAAATACGTCCGCGGTGCTGTTATGATTGCATCGGCCGCGGGTTTTACGCGAACGCACGGTGGTAAATCATCTCCATCTGAGTCGGCTACGTTCGCGGCGTTCGTTGACGCGGTCGTGGGTTCGAAGTACATTTTCGCGGGCTGGGGTTCGTCTTCGGCGTCTGATTGCGCCGAAAGATTGCCCGGTAAGTACGGGCAGGTGTACTTACCGGGCTACTATCCGGTTGGGTGTCGCAGACGGCGACGGCGTGGGGTTTTGGGGCCCAGGGCATGGTTGGCGGGCGCGGGGCTTTGCCTTCCAATTACAGACGACCAGTAACCAGCGTGGATTTTGGTCCAAATTTCCGGGGGATTTAATCGTCTATTGCATCCGCAGTGTTGGGATCGAATCGTCCAAATTTTGGCTATTGGGGCGACCCCCGCCGGGGATGGTGTGTTATACTAGCCCTCCCCACCACCGGAAGGAGGTGTGGCCTAATTAAAAAAAAGGGCGCTTTAGGAGCACTAGGGTGGTGGACCCGCTGCCAATTTAATTGGCAACCAAGTTAAATTAAAGATAAATGCCAAGACTTTTGTGTTATGTGTTAACTTTACTTTGGATTAAGCCGGGAACCCGCTTCCAGCAATTTAATTACACAAAACAAACCAGCACTATGATACCGGCCAGCACTGGGAAACCAACTAACTTTGTACCGCGTAAGCGAAATAATGAACTCATGCGGGAGGGCGCAAAGGAGGTCCTCTGGCCGGCGGCCAAGGCGGAAATGAAGTTTCATGTTCGTTGGTATTTTAGGGTTGCGTAATAGGATAAGGGTGAGTTTTTGTTTCAAAAATTCCACTTCGCACGCTAACAATTTAATAAATGGGAGAACAATAATAATAATAATAGAAAATTTTAAACCAAAAAAATTATTACAGAATTCAATATTAAACAGTTTTATTCATTGTAATAATTTCGGAACGTAATTCACAGCTTGTCGACAACTGTAACCAAATGACTTTTAGCCAAATTATTTTTAATTAAATAAATGCTTACCAACCACTGATTAAAATCTCGTGCTTAACTCAGGTTTTATTTTTTAAGTCCACGACATGACACTGAAATAACGGTCCAAGATGGCCCAATTTTTTGGACATGGAGCCTTTGACAAAGACCAGGTTGTTCTAAAATCCCGAAACCAAATTCTGGTTAAAGCCTTGGCGCCCCGTTACATAAATAAAAGAATGGACTGTGAATTGTAAACCTTTTTTTCCCAGTCCTTAGCTTATTATAGGGGTAATTTTGGGAATTATAAGGTTTGTAAAAGTCATTGAGCCATGATGCAAACAACTTTTTGACGGTGGTATCCCATTTTTGCAGGGGACGGTGTGAGGGCAGTACCACCCAATTGCCTATTTTGCCCGCCCCAACCAGTGTAAAAACAACCCTGTGTTCCAATTTAGGGACAGTCAAATTTACTGGGTTAAAAAGAGTAAACAAGACAAAAGGACAGTTAATACAAAAATAGGGTAAGTGGGTGGCGTTTAGACTTTTGATTAAAAAGCCCTTCTACCCCTTATTTAAATGGTTCCTTCCTTTTTTAGTTCCTAAACCAAGTAAAGACGGAAATATTCCTGGTTCCGAAAAAACCCACCTATCCAGCAACCAAACAGGACTATTACTAATCGACCACGATCCGGCCAATTTTTAACGCCCAAAATAAACGCCAACCTAAATGGATGGGGCGTGTGCCAATTTTTCAAACCCAGTTGTTTCCGGCGTGGCCTTTAGAAAGGGTTCGGTGCAGGAATTTGGGGACTCAAAAAATTTTTTATTGTTTGGTTTCAAGTTGGTTAGGGCAATTTGGGCGATACCCAATTGTCCGGAAGATGATCCCATGCGGCTGGATGGGGTGTCGGTTCCCACCCCCGTTTGGACAAGCGTGGTTTGGATTGGTCCCAAAACCCCAATTGGATAAAGGTGTTTGGAAGAGGGCAAATTCCAGCAGGACCATCCGGGCTGATGATGGAAAGAATTTGAAAGGAATTTGGCCCAACAATGGAACAAAGGCTTAATTAGGAGAAACTTACTAATTTCTTAAATTTTCCTTCTGGGATGCCAAAAACAAGGGAATTTAAGGCTGATAAATTTAAGGGAATAATCTGCAGGTTGGGGCCTCCTCCAACCTACCGGATTTATCAAAAGGAATTTGAAGGAAAAGGATATGTATTTTTTTATGGACTCAATGCCTAGTATTCAGGATACTTTTTGTCTTCTACAGTTTAAAAAACAGAAGCATAAAATTTAGATTATAGCTATTTGAAATTATTACTTTTGTTAATTTCCAAAACCGTGTCATAAATATTTTGATAAAGTATATATTGATTCAAATAATCTTAAAGCACCAAAGGATAGACTAAGATCGTTTAAATTAAATTTCGAAGGATGCCGTTTCTTGACCAACAATTAAATTAAAATTTGTAAAGTAAAAACAGTGGAAATGGGTACCTTGCTTTAATGAAATGAGATTCTTTAAACCGAAATAACGGCAATCTAACTGAAGAGCAACAACCCTGTCTGTACGCATGTAAGGACTGTTTTTTAAATTTTATTTTATTTTTCGATTCGGCTTTGACCTAATAATCACTGTTTCCCACAGCCCAGTCCATTAATTGTCAAAATTGACAGGTTCCTGAATATATCGGTTTGTTCCAAATGACAAAAGCTTGTTCAAAATTGATGGAATAATTTCCTTTTAAAAAAATTTGGTAAAGGTCAAAATTTAATTTTTTTTGTCAAAATCAATAAGAGACATTAGGGACTGTTTAAGATATAAACAAATAAAAATCTACAGTTCCATAGCAGATACGATCTTGCCGTCGGACGGATAGCGATAAAAGCCCGCTTGAGTGTATTTTTCTCTTATCAGATATCGAATACTGAACGGCAAGCCAAAGTTGCGGTCACCCGAAACCTTGACCGTCTTTTCGGAGTCGTCGATGGCTGATGAGATATGCGTTGTGATACTGTCGATGGCAATATACGCTTTGTCTACACTATCAATAACCTCCGGTAGGTTAAAGCAACTTTGGGGGTCCATAGCCTTGAGTTTGCGTTGAAGACAATGCCAATTTGTTACGATTTTGGTCGTAGGGACTGCACCGGCGCCTTGGCCCAATTTGAATAAGACCGGCAAAGGGTCAGAGTCTAACTCACAGAGTGCCTCTATCGATACGACATCAAGCGAGACGTCTCTTACTAATAGCAGGTCTATAGTGCTAGGAGCGCCTATGCCTGAGTTTGAGTACCTAGTTGGGTCCCGGGAGCTATTATATCTATGTTTAGTGGCTCCTCGAGTTCCCGCAATTTATTGCCATTTGTGTTTGGCCTATTGCAATTCCAGTCGGGATGTTTGCTATTTCAGTCGCCTGCGACAATGGTTGATAGACCTAGGCCGAGAAGCAGCTCTAGGTCGGATCTAAGTAACTTCTTACTTGGGGACAGATACACGGAAACAAGTACAAGCGGCCTGTAGCCGGTGAGTGCGATCTGATACGCTGTCCCCTCTAAGTTAGTTAGTGTAGGTATGTCTAATGGTCAGAGACGAATTGCGCTCCCTCCAATACAGGAGTGGAGCTGCGGCTGGAGCACCCCAGCGCTGGCCGTCAAACAGTAGAACCATCGCCCGTATTAAAGTGGTGGCTTGAAGAGACACGGCTCCTAACATTCCGCACGACGCAGGTTCTCTCGGACACGGCTGTTTCGGAGGTACCTGTGCCGCGTGGCCGGTAGGGAGCCTACAGAGGAGTGCCACCACTGTGGCGTATGTGCCGAAGACGGCCCAACACGCGCTGGAAGAGTGCCCAGCCTGGGTCGAGCAACGCCGAGCTGCGTAGTGTCGTGGGCACGACCTTCGCTTCCTGCCGTAGTGCGCAGGATGCTGAAGAGCGAACGGTCGTGGGGCGCCGTCCTTGCTTTTGCGAGGACGTGATGGCCCGGAAGGAGGCCGCGGAAAGGGACAGGGAGGCCGTGAGCGCCCTGGCTATCCGCAGAAGAAGGCCAGGGCGCCGAAGGTGGCGTACGCGCGCAACCTTCCCCTGACACTGGCCCTGGGCGGCCGGCAGAGGGTGCCCGCCACCCAGAAGGGCTCAAGAGGGCGCCGTGCTGTTTGTTCCGGCACGGCGCCTAAAGCGACGTTCCGGGTGTCCCAACACCTGGAGAGAAGAGGCCGAGAGGGCCACGTCGCGCCGGGTCGCCGAAGACTGTGATCAGTGCCCGCGGCCCCGGCTTTGCGACACGCGAAAGGAACAACCGTTGGTTTTTAGTGGGTATACCGGCCGCTCCATCTTGGTCGGGGCCCATATCCCCTGCCCCCTCACTTTGGCGGCGGGGAATCCTGAACTGGATTTTTCCAACGGAAAAAAAAAAAAAAAAAAGGTATGTCTAATGGTGGGTGAGTGCGATCTGACAGCTGTCCCCTCTTAGTTAGTTAGTGTAGGTATGTCTAATGGTTGGTAGAGGCCGCTCGGAGGGAGCGAGAGGCCGTGGAGGAGGATGCCTTAACGGCGGAGGATGCAAAGGAGATGGCGCTCAAAAATCTGAGCATCATCTCCCAGGTTGCCACAAGATCAGGCAACCTGAAGGGCACTTACGTACGTGCCCTTAAAGAGTGCTCCTCCGCCGTAAAACAGTTGGTGGATGTGATGAGCCGCTCCACCCAGTCGGCCGAGATCCGCAAATACTCGGCTGACAAAAGGGCTCTAGAAGCTCGGGTGGAGGCCCTCGAAGAGGAAGTGCGACGCCTCAGGCCGCTTGAAGAGGAGAACCGGCAGTTGAAGGCCGCCGCTAAGGACGATGTCCACGTTGAGGGACTGCCTACAGACCAAGAACAAATCCTGAGGCGCCTCATCGTGGACATGGTGGGCGCTATGCTCCAGGCTCACCGTGACGACATTGCGGACCGCCTACTGCCGGAGAAGCGGCTCCGTCCTCCACTGGCTGCCGATAAACGGGCGGCCCCCACGTTTGCGGCTGTGGTGAGGCCTGCTGCTGCCCCTGCTGCCGCTGCTGCCCCTGCTAACCCTGCTGCCCCATTGCGTGCAGCGAAGGGAGTGCGTGAAGGCGCTCCCAAGCCGAAGGATGCTGCCCCTTCAAACCTTCCCCATAAAGGGAAGGCCAAAAAGGGGAAGAAGAAGGGCCCCCGGACCAACCTAGGCCAGGGTGCGACCGGCGCTGGGCAAGCGGCAGCAAAGTCGGCGGCATCAGAGCATTCCACTGATGGGTGGACTCTGGTGTCACGCCGTAAAACTGCCAAGCCCGGCGCTGGTCCTAAAGCGACGCAGCAAAAAGAAGAGGATGCCAAAATTAAAGGCCCCTACCTCGTCGGCTGTAGTTACCAAGCTGCAGCCGGGCGCAGCGGAAAAAGGGGTCACTTATTCTGGCATCCTCCAAGATGCCAAGAAGAAGTATAAACTGGAGGATATTGGTATAAATGGCCTCCGGTTCCGCCATGCGGCAACGGGGGCCCGTATCCTCCAGGTTCCGGGGGCCGCCGGCGGTGAAAAGGCCAACCAATTGGCAGAAAAGCTCCGCCAATTGGTTAGTCCTGAGGTGGCAATAATATCCAGGCTAGAATAATAATAGGATAAGTGTGAGCTTGTATTCATTCGAAAAATTACACATTACTTACACGCTAACAATGTTAATAAATGGCGAGAACAATAATTATAAGTAATAATAGAAATATAAACTAAAAAAGTATTACAGAATTCAATACTAAACAGTATTATTACTGATAGTAATGATTTTGGAACGTAATTCACAGCTTGTCCACATCTGTAACTCAAGATGACTTTAGCTTAAAGTTATTTTTATTAAATAAATGCTTACCAACTACTCGATTAAATCTCGTGCTATAATTCTAGTTTTATTTTTAAGTCCACGACATGGCACTGAACTAACGGACTCGTATTCTAACGGCTCTTGGCGCCCTTACGTTACATAAATAAGAATGGACAGTAGATTGATGCACCTTTTTTTCCTCAATCACTTAGCTATTATAGGGGTAATATTTAGAATTACATGCTTTGTAATAAGTCGATTGAGCCATGATGCAAACAACTTTTTGACGGTGGTAGGTCCCATTTTTGCAGGGAGCGGTATGGGGCAGTACCACCTCAGTGCCTATTTTTGCCGCAAAGCAGTAGTGTAAAAAACAATTCTGTATTCCAATTTGAAGGGACAGTCAAATTTACTGGGTAACTAAGACGTAAACAAGACGACAAATACAAAAATAGCAGTAAGTGGGTGTAATCGCCCCGGCGTTTGGACTTTCATTAAGGAAGCCTTCTACCTTAATTAATAATAATGCCTTCTACTCTATTTTTAGTTCCTATGACTCATGGTAGAAAGACGTGAAATAATTCTGTAGTCTCCGAATAAAACTCCACTATACTAGCAACTAAACAGACTGATTACTAATACTGACATGCGATCTGCGCTAATTTTATATAGACTGTAATAAAACTGCCTCCGTAGCCTAGTGGTATGGGCGTGTGCTTAACTGCCTCCGTAGCCTAATGGTATGGGCGTGTGCTTAACTGCCTCCGAGCCTAGTTGTATCCTAGGCGTGTGCTTTAGAAACTGCAGGTCGTGGGTTCGAATCCTGCGGGGACAAAACAAATTTTTATTGTGGTTTCATAGTTGGTTAGGGCAATTTGGGCTGATCACCTAATTGTCCGAAAAGTAAGATTATCCATGCGTCGGATGGGCATGTCAAAAGTCGGTCTACCCACCAACCCGTATTGGACAAGCGTGGTGGGATGTGGTCCAAAACCCCCTAATGGATAAAGGTGTATTAGAAGAGGGCAAAGTCCAGCAGTGGACTATCACAGGCTGATGATGAATGAATTTATGAATGAATTATGGCCAACAAATGGAACAAAGGCTAATTAGAGCAGTAACTAAATATTCTAACCTCATAATTTTCCTTCTGGGATGCAAAACAAGGGGTACCATAGCTGATAAATTTATGATAATCAATCTGTAGGTTGGGGGAGGGGCGAGGTTAGTATGGATATGTATTTTTTTATATGGACTCAATGCCTAGTAATCTAGGATACTTTTTTGCATCTTCTACAGTTTAAAAACAGTAGTATAAAATTTAGACTATAGCTATTGAAATTCATTACTTTTGTTAATTTCCAAAACCAGTGTCATAAATATTTCGATAAAGTATAATATTCATTCAAATAATCTTAAAGCACCAAAGGATAGACTAAGATCGTTAAGTCAGCTTTGTCTGAAGTGATGCGTTTCTTGACCTATGCTGCTTCATAAAATTTGTACTAAAAGCAGTGAAGTAAGGTACTCTTGCTTTAATTAAATGAGATTTAACAACTACAAATAACGGCAATCTAACTAGAAGAGCAACAACCCTGTCTGTACGCATGTAAGGGCATGTTTGTTGAATTTTATTTTATTTTATCCATTTCGACTTCTGATAATCATCGTTCCACAGCCCAGTCATTATTGTCTAGGTAACAGGTTCATGAATTTATCGAAAAAGGTGTATCAAATGACAAAGAAGCTTGTTCAGAAATTGATGGAATAGCTCGCTTTTAAAAGATTGGTAGCGTCAAAATTTAATTTTGCTTGTCAACAGTCAATAGAGACATTACGGACTGTGTATAAGTATATAAACAAATAAAATCTAGCAGTTCCATAGCAGATACGATCTTGTCGTGATCCAATCTTTCCAGAGAAAACCGATTCAGTTAAACACGTTACATTGTAAACTTAAAAGGTCTTCGTTGAGAGATTGTTGTAAAGTAATTAGTTTTATCAAAAATTACCATTAGTCGAATAGACACAAGCTAAACCAAAAGAAAACGATTAGAGGTAGAAAAGAGGAGAATACCAAGTAAACATTAATTAATATAATTGCTGTAACAACATAATGATAACGCGATTAACAACTTCCAGTACATAACACACTAATATTTCTGCGAATCATTTATTTATTTAGGCTTTCGTATCAACGGACAATATATTAGAAATATGGAAATTATCATAAAATCCATAACACTGTCTACAACTTTTACAAGTCAATAAATGTATTGAATCATTAAATGTACATTTGCAATTGCTAGAGTAGGTTCTTAATGCACTTAGCCATGTTATCCACGTACTTTGTTTTAATTTTTTTATTAATAATTAAACAAGCTTCCTTATTTAGTTCACAATTTTCTTACAAATCTTACTTTATCACGTGTAAGAATATTAAAGCGAGAAAACGATAAACACTTTTATTTTATATAGATAGTTGTGAAAATTAAACTAAACAAGGTTATTCTATATTATAACAAAATTTTGTTCTCTTCTCCTAAGTTCTAATGTTATATCATTTTTTAGTTCCTCTATTTACAATTTATCGTAGAACTAACTTAAATTTTTGCAAAAATTTAATCATTGTGCATAATATTTTCATAGGTACTTTGTACCGCTTATGACGCCATTTCCGCTTCGTAGGCACTTTCTATATCTTACATATATACTTTTCATGACATTATTCGGTGTAATACAAAGTGTTATTCACTTATATTATGTTTCTTTCCAAATATTCGTCTTTCAACTTTTGTTATAAAATAGACGTTTATAGGTGTAAAAAAAAACAAATATACACCGAACCTTTCCATTTCAGTTTGTTAAAACATCGATATGTATAACAAAATTTAAAAACATAAAAAATATCTGCCATTTAATTCAAAGTAATGAATGATCATGGTCATAGATTTTGACATCCCAGACATATCTTTCTGTTTATTACTTAAACATAAAAGATTCTTGATGCAGCATATGATATAACATAATAATAAAAAGATTAAAAAAAAGATAAAGGTCGTTGAAAAAGTTAACCTTCATCTTTTTTTTTGTTTCGAAGTAGGTTGAATATTATTAGATTAAATTCTTAGTTTTACTGTTCAAATAACTGTTTCTTTTAGTTTCCTTTCATAAACAATTTTAACAGTATTGTTTAACATTATAAAAGGTCATTTTACGATGTGAAACAATACTGTAGAATAATTTTGAAATTTTAAGATAAGAATAAAATTGCACTGTAGATAATTTAGTACCCTGGCACGAAGTGGAAGCTTAAACAGCTAAGTAATTAAAGTGTCTTCATTCGTAGGGAACACTCTAAAGTAAAATTTTAAAATAGAAATAAAATTAATCTTGTTTTTCGAGTTTTTGTATATTTTCGTAAAAAAATTAGAAAATGTCATGAAACATTTTTAAAAAATTATCATCATGCTACTTGCGGTGACTTAATTATATCGCAATATTAAAACGAAACAGTTAGCCCGTTAAAAAATAATCACTATTTTATTGATAATTGATTGAATAAATTTGAATAGTTATCACGTTATCAAAACCAGACTATAGTTATGATGTCCTAAAATTTGATCGAAAGAGTTGTTAAATGTCGTCTGAAAAAAGGATAAACTAAAAACGGATTAATATAGCATGACGCTATAATGAAGCTTATAATACTGTACTACATTTAAAAATGTAGTGATGTAATCACTGAGTCTCACAATTTCATGCGAATTTTCATAGTAGTCAAATTGAAATATCAAAGAAATAGATATTATCAAATATCACTAAAATATAGCTGCCTCCGTAGCCTAGTGGTATGGGCGTGTGCTTTAGAAACCGGAGGTCGGGTTCAAATCCTGCGGGACTCAACAAATTTTCATTGTTGTTTCCTAGTTGGTTAGGCAATTTGGCCGATCACCCAATTGTCTGAAAAGTAAGATGATCCATGCGTCGGATGGGCATGTAAAAAGTCGGTCCACCCACCAACCCGCATTGGACCAGCGTGGTGGGATACGGTCCAAAAACCCCCTAATGGATAGGCGTGTATTAGGGGAGGCCTATGTCCAGCAGTGGACTATCACAGGCTGATAATGAAAAAAAAAAAAATTGACTAAAATATTAAAAAAAAAATGAATTTCGACAAAAGCAAACTGAATTGAACTGAAAACCACTGGTGGTAGTTTAACGAACCTTTATTATCCTTCAACTACAGAAAACGCCATTTTGTTCCGGCATTATTATTAGATTTTTAAATTTACTTATGAAATTTAAATTTAACTAAGAGAGATCGAGAGAAAGAAGAAAGAATCAAGATCTCTTTTAGCAACTCTCGAGTTAAATGTTCCAAATATTTAAAGGATTGTCAAGTACCGAAATGCGTGTACATTTCGCTTAGTATAATTTCTTTATCTATTTTATATTAAGAGTAACTTTATGTTATAACAATTTTAAATATTATTTTCTTGGTATTATTAACTCTTAAACTTTATGTCTATCCAATAATTATAATAACAGGTACGATTATTATACAATTTTTAGCCTTCCTAATGTCTCTGGAAAGCTTGTAATAAAAACATTAGTTGGATTTAAAAGATTTGGAGATAAGGTCAGCACGGTAGTAGAATACTCATAAATGCAATTATAAATAAAACAGTGAGATTTTCTCGAAATGCGCATTCAAATATTACAGCGAAGAAGAAGTGCTTCAATATACTAGAATATAAAAAATGGTTAGAGCCCTATGCGATTGCCGTTTATAAATAAATAAACACTGAAGCTTTGATCCTATAATGACACGTGTTCATATTTCCGGGTAAAAGAGTCCAATGTTTTACTAAGACTCGAGGAGAAAAGGGCTGCTCGATCATAGCCTTGGTTATAATGGCTGGCTCTGTGAATGTTATTAGCTTTTTGGCTAATGATTCACTGCCTGTAATAAAAGTTTGTCCATAAGTCTGTTTTGTAATAAGTCGTCACAGTTGGCGTCAGTTATCCATGACCATCTCAATTAATGGCATTCCTTTAAAAGGTTCCTATTTGTTTTGCTATTCCCATGCAACCATTTAGGACACACCAAAGAAAAGAAGACAAAGAAAAGTTAAATCATTTTCAAATGTTTATTTTTACCAGATTTAAGCGTGGCGCTGTCACAAACATGGCGTTTTAACTTTAACCTGAAATGCAGAATATTAAGATTTTAGATTATCGCTTAGAGATTGGCAAAATTAATAAATGATTTCATCGAGGGGGAAAACTACGGCGGCCGATTTATATCAGCAGCTATAGATAACCAGGAAGCAAGAGATTTTTATGTACTAGTATAGTGCCTGGTTGATTCAAATAATGAGAGACCAGCCTTCCTTTTCTAAGCTAACCAAAATTGGTTAAGGGAACTTTAATTAGGACTACGATGGATTGGTTATTGTGTTGGATTTGAACCCGAACAAGCATTGTAAACCATAAATATAAGCTTGAAAGTACTATTCTATATCACTGCTGTAGCTGCAGATGAAAACAAGTAGTCTTTACGTTTTTTTGGAGAAATCCTTTAATAATGACCTCGTTAGTTTGAAACCCTTTAACAAGGTTGCCTGGCAGTTTAATTACAGCTGAAAACTATGTATGCGCTTGTTTCGGATAGTATTTGCTGTTGGACTTTTAGTGGAGCCTTGGAATTTTATTTATGAGAGCTTTTATAAAATTTTTAATAACTTGAGATTAACTTGGATTTTTGATGCGGTCAAAAATTTAAGTAGCGGTTTAAATTTACTTTAAAATATACATACAAACCGTTCTAGTGGATAGGCATTAACTTCAAAACATAATTTATTTATTTTCACTGAAGGGAAGGACATTTTTTTCATCCATCCAACCCTTTTGGGTTGCCCATTGGATTTTAATAACCTATAAATTAGCCTTTTTTGACCATTAACAACAGTTGTTTTATTTTTAATGTGTGGTACTACGTCCCTTCATTGACGACTTGATCAAATTGAATGGCCTTTCTTTTATTATTGAGCTATCTCGCAGTCAAAGGCTTTGGGATAGAGTTTTGAAGAATTATACTAGTTCATGGCCAGTAAAACGATGATTGAATGTATTACCTTTTAGTATACCGTACTCGAAAAATGAAAACTTTAAAACTAAACGCGCTGAAATCAGCAAAAAGGTAAATGTTATAGGCTTTTTATGTATATCAAAGGTTATTTTGGCTGGCTAATTTAATTTACTACAAATACATTGGTCATCATGACTAACGCTAAATAGAAAAAAATATTAATTAAAGAGTTTTAAATTACAGAAACAATATATATATTTATTCCCAAAAAGTAAGTCTTAACTGCTGGAGCCTTTTCTCCAAGAACCTCCGTTACTACGAGTTTTCCCCTTAATGACATCTTGTTAAGATTTACAGTTAAATGCTAAAAAATATTACATAAAAATTACTGTAAATTAATCCAAATGGTTTTAAATTGGAAATGTTTTTATTTAACAAGGTTCGCCTTAAAAATTAAACAAAACTTCAACTTTTTTTTAAGCCTATATGTGGTTTCCGTTAATTTAAACATTTGTTTAATAGACCAAAAAAACCAATTTTGGCCTTTTATCATTCCGGAATTAGTACACCTTTTTATTTTGATGTAAGTGATTCTAATTTCAAATTTTTGAAAGTTGATACCAGAAATTAATTAATTAAATTTAGCAGATTAATGGATCTTCCTTACACCAAAAATATTGGGAGTTTTTTTACTTTTTAATTTGAATAAAACATATTGGTACTAAAATCGAGGGTAGATAGAATTTAAAAATAGGGTAATAAAAATTTAATTTATTATAAATTTTAAATAAAAATAATATATTACATTTTCTTTTAGCCCGTATATTTGAAAAAATTTAAAAGATCCAAAATATCACCAAAAAAATAAGATTATGAAAAAAAATTACTGGAGTTCTAAAGCGAAAACTATTTTAGCAATATTTTTTTGTAAGAAGTATTCATTTAATAAAAAATGTTTAATACACATTTTAAGTAAATAAAATTACTTTTCTTTTGTGTAATTAACCTTTATTTGAACTAAAATTTAATTATCCTAAATTAGTTTTGAATGTAGTGATTGTAATTTTTAAAAATATTTCCATTAAAATAGTTATAATAAACTACTAATTACAAAAATTTTTTTGTAAATATGAGACCAAATGACCTCATTTTAAAAAAAAAGGAAAAAAAATAGCAAAACGGGGCCGGTAACCTTAAATAAAAAACATAGTTTGAATTGAGTACCTTCCTTTTTGGGAAGTCGGTAAAAAAATGCTCCATCGTAAAAGAAAGTTATTTGAGCAGGACAAGGATGAAACAACTGAATTTATGAAAAAGATTTCGATTTTTTTAAAATACTAAATGAACAAAGAAAATAAAGCCTGACATATGAGATTATTTTGGTCGATGTAAACTGATTCCGTTGTAAAAGTTTCAATATAATTTTAAAATTTTCAAAGTTTTCTTTATTATTTATTTTGGAAATAAAAAAAACAATAGGTTATTTTTGTATTTTTTATTCCCGACGTTTTGTTTCCCAGCGGTTGTGGCCACGGGGTAGACCAAAATGTCATGGGTCTTTTCAAAGGGAAGGGGTTTAGATCCTTTGGTTATAAAATATTTTAGTATAAGATTATTTTTTTTACGATTATTATTTCATTTGTTTTTCAAGATAGTATAATTAATTTACCAATTAATATATATAAAAACGAAGATGCATTAAAAATATTTTTTATAGGGCTTTTTAAACCGCATCCGGGCCCTGGTATTGGCTGCTTTTAAAGCCGAGTGGGGTTTCATCTATGGCCTCAAATCCTTGCAGGGAAACAACGTTAAATTTTGTCGTTAATGTGCTACCGTTGTTTTGGTTTTCAAAAGTATGGGTTTCAACATTCATAATCAGAAAATAATAGTCCAGGGTGGTGACTAAAAAGTCGGTTCTTTGGGAAAGTTTGGGAAATGTTCACCCATAGCCTTTTGTTTTCTAGAGGGCAGATACCAGTCAAAATAAAAACTGTGGATTCAAGTATATATTAACAGATCTAGATATAAAACCTAAGCCTTGATAAACTTTGAGAAAAGTCTGGACAAAAGTGGAAGATGGGTTATTTTTCATTAATATAATAAATTATAGTCCAAAAATTAACTTTTACTCATTTTTAATTATACCTTTTTCAAGCGACTTGAAATGAGTCAAAAATTCAACCTGGAAATTTATTCAATATTTTTAATCATTCTGTTATCTTTTCATCTCTGTTGCTTTCCACATTATGGTGGATCTAACCAAACTAACTTGATATACAAATGAAACAAGCAAAATTTAAAAACTGGCCTTTTAAACCAAATTTATCCAGACAACTTTATTACAAATTGTGGAATTTTACAGTTAGTATTTATCTTAAAACAAAATTTATACACCAATATGATGCGTAACGTATCTTTATAGGAAAAAAACAAAACCTTTTTTCTAAAATAATATTTAAAAAAAAGTTATTTAATTTTTACCAAAAGACTTTTTACCGTCTAGAAGCTTTTTTAATTACAAATTTGGTGCTCCATATTCCAGTACCTGACATGATATTAGGATTTGACAAAATTTCACCCTTAAGGAGTTTTATGTCAATTAAATTGAATAACTAATTATGTACGAAAATAAAAACGCAAATTGTCATAAAATATTTTTATTGGCCAAGATTTATAACGTGCTCCTCCCGGAAACTGCCCAAACATTTTACTAAATTTAAATGTTTGAAATCTTTAAAGGTACTATTTTGTCAAAAATATTTGTTTATGTAAATTTGAAAAGAATTGAATTTTTTAAATTACTTATTTTTCAGGGACTGGATAAAATGATTATCCTTTTAAGCTTCCTTTAATTTTTATTTATTTCATTTTGTGGACTTTTTTCAAAATATAATTTTTGATACTTTTTTTCCGTTTTCTGAAACAAATATTTGTTTACTTTGTTAGGATAAGTTAATTAATGAGTTGACGTGATTGTTTAAAGAAAAAGTTAGTGTTTTATTTCCAGAAACGGTCCACTTTCCTTTGGACGGGTATTTCCGTTTTTTCGTTTGTTACTTATTCCAAAAATTTGTAACTTTAATTAGCTTTGAACAACTTACTTTATTTTAAAGTTAAAACGGCAAAGTTTATTAAAGCTTAAAAAAAAAAAACATTTACCAATTATTATTTTTATTGAATATGCCTGAATGAAATGAATTTAAAAAAAAAAAATAGAATTTTATTTTACTTTGTTTTTTAGTTCGATAAATTATATACTATTTTCATTAATGATATATTATTCTATTGGAAGACTGTTTGGAAATGAAATTAAAAAGGGATAAATTGAAATCTGAAAAAACAGTATTGTTTTTGATTCCAGTAAAACCTTACCACTTTCAGTTGGAGTATGAATGTCTAAATAAATATTTTAAGAGCCCATTCAAAAATAACTTTGGGTAGGATGATCTACATTGGTTAGTTTATTTTATTCAATCAACGGATAACATTTTTTTGGCCAGGATTGGTAAAAGAAAGGGCTTTTCTTTATTTGAATTTTGGTACTTTTAGTATTTACCTTTAAAGACAGACCAATTTTTAAAATCGGTTTTTAATTATTCTGGAGGCAGGAAATATAACGTTAAATATGAAGATTTTGTCTTGAACAATTTCTTTGAAAAAAAATATTAAAACAATATTCATTTACCACTATTTTTAAACTAATATTTCGCACCCGAACTTCAGGAATAAATGAAAACCGATTTCAATTAGTATTTCCTAAAAAGTTAAATGACATTTAATTAAAGCCAGTTGGCTCATTTCACCAAAATGGAAGGATTAACTTCGTTTGCTAAAAGCCTTTAATTGCAGGTTAGATAAAAATGCTTTAAGGACCAAAGGGATATAAAAAGGAACGTTTTAATAATTTAAATTAATAACCTTATTAACGGGGACAACGTTCAAGTGGTACTGATGGATCCGGCCATTTTATAAACCTTTAAAATGTTTTGTGCGTGTATGCATTATTTTACATTCTTATGTAGACCCTTTACGATAAGAAAGTCGAAGGTTAAGAAATATTCTTTAATTGAATGGAACCAGTAAGAAAAGAAACCAATTTTAATGTTTACAAAGTATAGTAACTTATACTATACTATTTTTTATTTATACTTTTATTATTCAATAAAACAAATTTATTATTTTTAAATGTGGATTTTTTTAAAGCCTTTTTGGTAATTGATTATCGTATTAAAAATACCAAATAGTTTGAAATAGAAATAAAAAAAACCAGAAAGATGGTTCAAAGATACATCATACACATCATCAGCCTTTGTTAGGTCCACCGCTGGACATAGGGCCTTTAAAATAACCCCTATTCCATTAGGGTTTGGGACCGTATCCCACCACGCTGGTCCAATGGGGGGGGTGGGACCGACTTCTTTACATGCCCGTCCGACGCATGGATTCATCTTACTTTTCAGACAATTGGGTGATCGGCCCAAACGCCCTTAACCAAATAGAAACAAAAAAATTTGTTGGGTCCCCCATATTCCGGCCCACGACCTTCCGGTTTTTGGCAACACGCCCATACCACTAGGGCCAGGAAAGGGTTTTTGCAAGACCGTTCCTTATTCGAAACCACGTTACTTATTAGTTACTTTGAGTTTTATTGAGGGTATTTATTAGGAATAAATTTCCATTTTTCGTTTCTGACCGTCCAAAGAAGGAGGTACCAATTGGAGGCATGTGTTTTTTTGTACAAGTTATCTCGTAGTTCCGCTCTTGGTATTCCTATTTTGGCCATTCTTTTTTTAACGATAGGTATTAGCAAATCATTAGGTCCCATTATTAAAATATAATACGATAAATTAAAAACATGACGTCAAAAAAATCCACAAACCAAGGGTGGATAAATTCAAACCTGCCTCAAGTTAAAGAGAACATTTTAAATATGTTCTACATAATTGTGTTTTTGGGTTTGGAATTCTACGATAAACAGTTTGGAAGAACGTATATCTATGTTTAAGAAAATCCAAATAAACCATACTAATGTAAAATAAAAAAATTGCATTTGGAATATTCAACTCCATTTAAGATAGGTTACTTTAAGTTCACATGGAAAGCAATTAAATTAAAAATTCTTAATTTTATGTAAAAAGTGTCATAGACGACATTAGAGGCGATTAAATGAATAGCCTAAAAGGTATTAGAGATTTATATGCAGGGTGGAATCGCGGGTAAGTTTTTGAGAGGGACGGTCAAACGTCTTATATTTGCAAAATGGAAATATATTGTTTGTTTGTTTGTTTAAAATTCGTTAAAACTGTGCCACCCTACACACTTACAATTTATTTCAATTATTAGGCATCATATATTTATAAAAAAGGATGCGGTTATTTCCAAGCATTAAAATTAGGGTTTCCGTGGTCAGACACTTTTGGTAACCAACCCCAAACCAGACAAGATGAATGTTATCTACAGGAGCGGCGGGGAGGGGGTTGAGATCAACAAAACAATAGCTTTGGACTTACAAGGGCAGTATTGAGATGATATTAAGAGAAAGAGTTTTATTGAGTGGTTTTTACAAACCTTTACGAATTTAGTAGACTCTAACCGTTTTTTTAACTGGCTAATGTTTCTTGGCTCCTTGAGAAAAAGAGGTTTTGAAAGTGCAAACAAGATCAGGGGTTATTAAGGGACAAATGGTTTAATCCTTAGGGATGGCGACAAACCTTGATAGTTGTTTGTCGAGCTTTATCGGCCATCCCAAACTCTTGAAATTTTGTCATCTTTCACTGTCCCTGTTTCATCACTGACAAAGGGGCTTCCCCAGTTCAAAACAAAAGCGATGCTTGTGGCCTGCATCGGCCGCCGGATTTCTCCTTCTCAACTTTTTACCTGGCTGTTTGGTCTCCCTGCCGAGGTCTTCCGTCTGTATGGATTCATATGTATGGTTTATTAAACATTTAATTTAAAAATTCCTATATGTGTGTAATTTTATTTATTGTTAAAAGTGTTTGTTTTGGCTTTGATCAAGAAACTGCTTTAAAAAACTGTATATTAACCTTTTTTAAAACATTATTATGTTGGTTTGTTCCTTTCCTTTGTAATAATTAAAGTAAGTTTGTTCAATGTGCAGTGTCTTTTCACCCATGGACCTTTATTAACCTTTCCTGACAGGCACTATTTGGGAAATAATACAAGAGGACCATTCCTTTCTTAAATTTATAGACAAAAAAATAGAAAATTCATTATCCCATTTTTATTGATTACAAGTAAAATGATGTTTAGCCTGGTTTGGCCTTTCGATAACCGAAGGGTTTAAATCTTTGGGGAAAAACAATGGGCTTTCGTTAGTTAATAAAATAGGCCAATACCTGATTTTCAACAAATAAATAAAATTAGTTAGTAGAATAACAAAAGTCAGTGATAGATTTTAGATTATCCTTTAAGTTTGCATCACTGGACGTTGTACATACCATGGTCCCTTGAGTTTTTTCTGACCTTTTCTTTTTTTTTGGACCTCAAGGAGGAAGTTTCAGTTGACACTTGCTTTGGTAAAAAATGTTATTCCAGGTTAACAGGGTTAATTAGGAAGATTCCCCCAAGAAATTTTGAAAATGTTGGAAAAAAGAATTTAAGCCACAAAGGTAATTAACAAATATCTTAAAAAATAAAGACGTAAGTTTAAAACTCACCCCTTTTTTAAAAAGTCAATAAAAACCCATTTTAAATTATGTAAAAAACTTTACACCATACGGTGGTGATTAATAATATAAGAAGATCAATTTATATATGGTAATTAGGTTGTATACGGACCTGATCATTATAATTTCCAACCCTAATTTAGTTATTTTTTGTTAATTAATTCCCTATTTTTAAAATAATTACCTTTAAATATTTTGTTTAATAAAATTTAAACGAAACTTAAAGCCCTTGGAGTCATCAAATCGACAATGTACAATTTGGAGGTAAATGATTGATTGCGGTTGACTGTGATAATTTTTCAATTTACCGCCTTTCATGTTTTCATTAACTCTTTGATTAAATGTCTTTTTTAATTAAATAAATAATTGAAGAAATTATAATAAAATATAATTGTATATTTTTTTTCCCCTTTATTAATAGTGTATTTAATATTAATTATCCCATTTATTCATTCGGCCACCATCATCAGCCGGTTAGTCCCCCTTACCTTAGGGGATTTAACCGATCCACCGCGCTGGTCCAATGCGGGTTGGTGGCCGGATTTCTTTTACATGCCCATCCCGACGATGGATCATCTTATTTTTGGACAATTGGGATCCCCAATGCAACCAACCAGGAAACAAAAATGAAAAATTTGTTTTCCTTGCAGGATTTGGAAAACCCACGACCTGGTTTTGGCCCATTACCACTAGGTTCGGAGGGCATAGAAAGGAATTAAAAATTTTTTAAAATCGCAATATTAAAACGAAACAGTTAGACCGGTAAAAAAATAATTTGATTAAATAAATTTGAATATTACTCCGTTATCAAAACCAGACTATAGGATGTCCTAAAATTTGATCGAAGGAGTTGTTAAATATCCTCAAAGTGGATAAACTAAAAAGATTAATATAAAGATGACGCCATAATGAAGCTTATAATACCATACACATTTAAAAATGGTAATGTAATCACTGAGTCTCCAATTTCATGCGAATTTTCATAGTAGCAAATTGAAAATATCAAAGAAATAGATAATTATCAAATCACCAAAAAAAAAAATTGAATTTCTTGCGCAAAACTGAATTGAACTGAAAACCACTGGTAGTTTTAGCAACTTGCCGAGTTAAATGTTCCAAATATTTAAAGGATTGTCAAGTACCGAAAATGCGTGTACATTTCGCTTAGTATAATTTCTTTATCTATTTTATATTAAGAGTAACTTTCTGTTATAACAATTTTAAATATTATTTTCTTGGTATTATTAACTGCTTACACTTTATGTCTATCCAATAATTATAATAACAGGTACAATTATTATACAATTTTTAGCCTTCCTAATGTCTCTGGAAAGCTTGTGTAATAAAAACATTAATTGGATTTAAAAAGATTTGTGAATAAGGTCAGCTTGGTAGTAGGATACTCATAAATGCAATTATAAATAATACAGTGAGATTTTCTCGAAATGCGCATTTAAATATTACAGCGAAGAAGAAGTGCTTCAATATACTAGAATATAAAAAAATAGTTAGAGCCCTATGCGATTGCCGTTTATAAATAAAAAAACACTGAAGCAAAGAGTCCAATGTTTTTACTAAGACTCGAGGAGAAAAAGGGCTGCTCGATCATAGCCTTGGTTATAATGGCTCGCTCTGTGAATGTTATTAGCTTTTTGGCTAATGATTCACTGCCTGTAATAAAAAGTTTGTCCATAAGTCTGTTTTGTAATAAGTCGTCACAGTTGCGTCAGTATCCATGACCATCTCAATTAATGGCACTTCCTTTAACAAGTTTCCTATTTACTTTGCTATTCCCACGCAACCACTAGGACACAATTCAAAGCAGGGTGCTGAAGTACACAGAAAGTTAAATCATTTTCAAATGTTTATTTTACACAGATTTAAGCGTGGCGTACTGTCACAAACATGGCGTCTTTAAATTTAACCTGAAATGCAGAATATTAAGATTTTAGATTATCGCTTAGAGATGGTGAAATGGTAATAACAATAATGATTTCATCGAGGTGATTACAACTACGGCGGCTGATTTATATCAGCAGCTATAGATCAACCAGCTACGCAAAAGATATTTAAGTGTACTAGTATAGTGCCTGGTTGATTACGAATAATCGAGAGACCAGCTCGCTCTTTCTCTAATCAACTAAGTTAGGTAGGGAACTTAGTTAGGACTACGATGGATTGTTATTGTGTTGGATTTGAACCTTCGAACACAAGCATTGGATATAACATTAAAATAAGTTATGAAAGTACTATTCTATATCACTGCTGTAGCTGCAAATGAAAACAAGTAGTCTACGTTTGGTTTGCGAGAAATCCTTTACATAATGACTCGTTAGTATTCGTAAACCTTTGCATTTAACTGCTGCGCTGCAGTTTAATTACAGCTGAAAACTATGTATGCGCTTGTTTGCGGATAGTATTTGCTGTTGTTGACTTTAGTAAGAGCTCAGAATTTTATTTATGAGAGCTTTATAGTAATTTAATAACTTGAGATTAATTTGATTTAATTGATGCAAGCGTCAATAAATTTAAGTAGCAGTTGTAACTTTACTTGTAAATATACATACAACTGTTCTTAGTGGATAGGCATTATCTTCGAACATAATTTATTTATTTTCACTGAAGGTTAAGCCTCCATTGGATTTTAATTACCTATGAATTAGCGTTTGACCACAGTACCATTAAGGCACAGTTGTTACTATTTTTAATGTGTGTCGTACTACTGTCCCGTGCATTCACGACGACTCTGAGCGTACCGAATGGGCTTTCTTGATATTGAGCTATCTCAACAGTCAGCTAGGTTTATCGGAAAGAGTTTCTGAAGAATTGTACTAGTTCATGCACAGTAAAACGATGATTAGAATGTATGGTACATTCTCTAGTATACTCTCGTACACGAAAAATGAAAACTTTAAAATCTGAACGCGCTTAAATCAGCAAAAAAAAAATGCGTAAATAAAAGCTATAGGCTTTTTATGATATCTGGGCCGTGTTATCTTGGCTGGCTAATTTAATTTACTACACAATACATGTGTCATCATGACTAACGCCATAATAGAAAAAATATTATTAAAGAATTACAAAATTATTATCAGGAATAACAATATATATATATTGTTATTCCTAAAAAGTAAGTCTTAATCAAGTTGGAGTCTTTCTCAAGAATCCCCCGTTACTACGAGTTTTCCCCTAATGACATCTTGTTACGATTTACAGCTAAATGCTAAAAATATTACATGAAATTACTGTAAATTAATCCATAATGGAAGCCAAAGTTTTGTAAATGCCTTTTATTTAACAAGTGTCGCCTTCAAAACTAAACAAAACTTCAACTTCTTTTTTAAACTCATATGTGTATTCCAGTTGTTGCATAGACCACCAAAAACCAATATTTTGGCCTCTTATCATTCTGCTGAATTACGTACACTTTTATTTCTGATCGTAAGTAATTCTAACTTAGAATTTTGAATAGTTAGATCACCAGAAGTTAGGACTTGAATTACGATTAAGTGGATCATTCTTATCACTCAAAATATTGGGAGGCAAAATACTTTTTTAATTAGTATCAAAACACATTGGTACTAAAATCAAGGGTAGATAGAATTTACAAAATAGGCGTCAATACCAAATTTTATTTTATTATACATTTTATAATAAAAAATAATATATTAGATCTTCTTTATTGCCCGTATATTGAAAAAATTTAAAAGATCCCTTAAACATCACTCAAAAAATAAGATTATGAAAAAAAATTACCAAGTTCTAACAGCGTATTTTTACGCAATATTTGCTCTTTGTACGAAGTATTCATTTAATCAAAATGTCTATCACACATTTTATGTAAATAAAATTATTTTTCTTTGTGTAATAACTTTTATTTGAACTAAAATTGTATTATCCTAAATTAGCTTTGAATGTGCGTGATTGTAATTTTTAAAAATATTTCCATTAAAATAGTTATAATAGTCTACTAATTACAATAATAATTTTGTAAAAATGAGACCAAATGACAGTTAATATCTATCACTAAAAAACGGGTGGGAAAAATAGTAGCACAAACAGCGGGTACCAAGCGGTAACCTATATATGAATATAAACAAACGCTCTGAATTGAGTACCTCCTTATTTTGGGAAGTCGGTCAAAAATAAACGCACCATCGTAATAAAAGATAAGTTATTTGAGCAGACAAGTGATGAAACAACTGCAATTTATGCAAAAGATTTCTAATTTTTTTAATATACTAAAATGAGCAATAGTAAATAAAGCTCTGACATATGAGATTATTTTGGTCGATGTAAACTGCATTTTCTGTTTTAAAAGTTTCAATATAATTTTTAAAATTTTCAAAGTTTAATGTTTTCATTATTTATTTTGAAATAAACAAAAACAATAGGTTATTTTACATTTTTTATTCCCGACGTTTTGAACACTTTCCAGCGGCCGTGGCCACGGGGTAGACTAAAATGTCATGGGTCTTGTTGCCAGTGCTGAAGCGGGGTTTCCAGATCTCATTTGCTATAAAAGTTTTATTTAGTATATAGATAATTTTTTTTACGATTATTATTTCATTATGTTTCTTCAAGATAGTATAATTAATTTACTTAATTAATATATATATACGAAGTATGCATATCAAAATATTTTTATAGGGCTTTTTTTTAAACTGCATCCGTGGCCCAATGGTATTGGCTAGCTTTACAAGCCAGAGTGGGTTTCATTCATGGCTTCAAATCCTGCAGGGAAACAACGTTATGTTATCGTCGTTAATGTGCTACCGTTGTTTTCAGGTTGGTTAACACAATATGGGCCGAACATTCATAATCAGGAAAATAAGTAGTCCATGCCGTGGATGGCCGTGTAAAAAGTCGGTTCTGGTTGTGAAAGTTTGGGAATATGTTCACCCATAGCCTTTGTTTTCTAGAGGCAGATACCAGTCACGCCGCATAAACACTGTGATTCAGGTCATATATATTAACAGATCTAGATATAAAACCTAAGCCCGTGATAACTTTGGAGAATGTCTGGGACAAAAGTGAAAGATGATGTGGTTATTTTTCATTAATATAATAAATTATAGTCCATTAAAAATTAACTTTTACTTAATATTCTTAATATACCTTTTCAAGCGACTTCTCGAAATGAGTCAAAATTCAACCTGGAGAATTTACTACAATATTTTTAATCATTCTGTTATCTTTCTATCTCTGTTGCTTTCCACATTATGGTGGATCTACCAAATCTAACTTAAGACATACAAAATGCACTACAAGCAAAATTAAAAACTGCTGCCTTTTAACCAAATTTATCCAGACAACTTTATTACAATTGTGACATTTCTACAGTTAGCTATTTATCTTAAACAAAAATTTATACACCAATATGATGCGTAACGTATCTTTATAGGAAAAAACAAAACCTTTTTCTGAAAATAATATCTACAAAAAAAGTTATTTACATTTTACCAAAAGACTTTTTTACCGTCTAGAAGCTTTTTATAAGTACAAATTTGGTGCTCCATATTCCAGTACCTCGTACATGATATTAGGATTTCAGAGCAACATTTCATTCTGTAAGGAGTTTTGTATGTCAATTAGTTCGTACTAACTAATTATGTACGAAAATAAAAACGCAAATCGTCACGTCATATTTTTGCATACAATAAGATTTATAACGTGCTCCCTCCATGAAACTGCCCCACGATTACTTCCACTAAATTTAAACGTTTGAAATCTTTAAAGGTACTCATTTTGTCAAAATATTTGTTTATGTACATATGATAAAGAATTGAATTTTTAAACTATTTATTTTTACTGGGACTGACAATGCATTATCCTTATTAAGCTTCCTTAATTTTATTTATTTCATTTTGTGTGGATCTTTTTTTCAAAATATAATTTTTGATACTTTTTTTCCGTTTTCTGAAACAAATATTTGTTTACTACTTGTTACGGATAAGTTACTTGCGAGTTGACGTGATTGTTTAAGAAAAATGTTAGTGTTTGTTCCAGAAATCGCCGTCCACTTCACTCCTTGACGGCGTATTTCCAGTTTTGGCTCGCCTCTGTTACTTTCATTCCAACAATTTGTAACTTTAATTAGCTTTGTAACTAACTCATTACTTGTATTTTTAGTAAAAACGGCAAAGTTATAATAGCTTTTAAAAATAACAATCTTATTTACCAGTATTTGCTTTGAATAGAATTTTATTTTTACTTTGCCTTTACTTCTGATAAATTATATACTATTTTCATTAATGATATATTATTCTATTGCGAGACTGCTTGGGATGAAATTAAATGTGCGATAATATCAGAAATCTGAAAAAACAATATTGTTTTTGATTCCAGTAAAACCTTACCACTTCTCTAGTTGAGTTTAAATGTCTAAATAAATATTTTAAGAGCCCATTCTAAAATAATCTTGGGTAGGATGATCTTCATTGGCTAGTTTATTATATTTAATCAACGGATAACCAGGATTGCAAGAACGATAGGTGCTTTCTTATTTGAATTTGTGTACTTTTAGTATTTACCTATATAAAAAAGACCACTTTTACAATCACTTTAATATTCCTGGATTTGGCAGGAATATAACGTTAAATATGAAGATTTTGTCTTGATACAATTTCTCTTTGAAAAAAAATATTAAAACAATATCTATTTACCACTATTGTTTTAAACTAATATTTCGCACCGAACTTCTAGAATAACATGAAAACCGATTTCAATTAGTATTTCCTAAAAAGTTAAATGACATTTATTAGGAAGCCAGTTGGCTACATTTCACTAAAATGGAAGTATCATGACTCGTTTGCTAAAAGCTCTTTTAATTGCAGCGTATAGATAAAAATGCTTTAAGGACCAAAGCGCGATATAAAACGTGAACGTTTTAATAATTTTAATTAATATCCTAATGGATCATGACATACGTTCAACGTAGTACTACATATGGATCCGGCCATTTTATATTAATTCCCTTAAATGTTTTGTGTGTCTGCATTAGTTTACTTTCTTATGTAGACCCTTTACGATAGCTGAGAAAGTCGAAAGTTAAGAAATATTCTTTAATTGAATGAACCAGTATGATAAAGAAACCAATTTTTACATGTTTACAAAGTATAGTAACTTTTACTATACTATTTTTACTATACTTTTACTATTCAATAAAACAACTTATTATTTTTAAATGTGATTTTTTAGCTATTTCCGGTAATCGATTATCGTATTAAAAATACCAAAATAGTCGGAATAGAAATAAAAAAACTAGAAAGATGCATGTTCAATATTGTATACATCATACACATCATCAGCCTTTGTTAGTCCACTGCTGGACATAGGCCTCCCTAATACAACCCTATCCATCAGGGTTTGGACCGTATCCCACGAACGCTGGTCCAATGCGGGTTGGTGGGTGGACCGATCTTTTTACATGCCCATCCGACGCATGGATCATCTTACTTTTCAGACAATTGCGTGATCGGCCCAAATTGCCCTAACCAACTAGGAAACAACAATGAAAATTTGTTGAGTCCCCGCAGGATTCGAACCCACGACCTCCGGTTTTAAAGCACACGCCCATACCACTAGGCTAAGGAGGCAGTTAAGTTTTGTATGACCGTTCATATTCGAACTACTTGTTACTGATTAGTTACTTGCGAGTTGTTATATAGAGTGGTATTTCTATTGTGGAATAATTTATTAATAACATTGGTTTCTGTTTGACCGACTGTCCTAAAGAAGGAGGTACTCAATTCGGAGCGCATGTGTTTTTTGTACATATGTTATCTCGTAGTTCCGCTCTTGGTATTCCTATTTTGGTCATTCTTTTTTTAACGATAGGTATTAGCAATCATTAGGTCCCATTATTAAAATATAATACGATAAATTAAAAAAATTACGACGTCAAAAATCACAACCAAGGTGCGAGTAAATTGCAAACTCTGCCTCAAGTTAAAGAGATACATTTTAAATATGTTCTACATAATTGTGCTACTTGAATTGGCATACGATAACAGTCGGCAAGAACGTATATCTATGTTTAAGAATAACCTACAATAACCATACTAATGTAAACATATAAAAAATTGCATTCAGGCATATTCAACTCATTTAAGATAGTACAGTTTAAGTTCACATGAAAGTCATTACAATTAAAAAATTCTTAATTTTATGTACATAAAACGTGTCATAGACGACATTACGAGTGCGATTAAATGAATAGCCTAAAAGGTATTAGAGATTTATATGCAGTGGTGGACATCGCGGGGTAGTTTCTTGCAGAGGGCACGTTGTCACCGTCTTATATTGTGCAAAATGGTTATATATTGTTTGTTTGTTTGTTAAAATCGTTAAAACTCGTGCACACCCATACACATGCTTACATTTATTTCAATAATATTCAGGCATCATAAATATTTATACATATATATGATGCTTGTTATTATCCAAGCATTAGTAAATTAGGTTTCCCCAGTGGTCAGACACTTTTGGTAGTTCTAACTCCCAACCAGACAAGCATGAATGTTATCTACAGGAGCGCGCGTACGTAAGCAGCAAGGGGAAGATGAGATCAACAAAAACAATAGCTTTGACTTACTACCGGCAGTATTGAGATGATATTAGTTAGAGAAAGAGTTTTACGAGCGGTTTTACAAGACTCTTTACGAGGCTTACGTAGACTCTACCGCTTCTTTTAACTGGCTATGTTTCGGTAATCTCCTTGGAGAAAAAGAGGGTTTTGCAAGTGCAATACAAGATCAGGTTATTAAGGCGGACAATTATGGTTTACATCCTTAGGGATGGCGACAAACTTGATAGTTGTTTGTCGAGCTTATCGCCATCCTGGGGAAACTCTGAAACTTGTCATCTTTCACTGCTCGGCTCGCTCTATCACTGACACGGTGCGCTTCCAGCTCAAAACAAAAAGCGATACTTGTGGACACTTCTCGCATCGGCCGCCGGATTCTCTCCTTCTCAACTTTACCCTCGGCTATTTGGTCTCCCGTGCCGAGGTCTTCCGTCTGTATGGATTCATATGTATGGTTTATTATACATTTAATTTTAAAAGTTCCTATATGTGTAATATTTTATTTATTGTTATAAGTGTTTGTTTAAGCTGATCAAGGAACTGCTTTAAAAACTGTATATTAACTATATTTTTAATAACATTATTATGTTAGTGCTTTTGTATTCTTTCTTTTGTAATAATTAAAGTGTTAGCTTGTTCACATGTGCAGTGTCGTCTCTTTTACCGTCGCGACTCTTTATTAACCTTCCTGACCGGCACTGTTAAGAAATAATACAAGAGGACTATTCCTTCTATAATTTATAGACAAAAAAAATATACAGAAATAATCTTTATCTCATTTTTACCGATTACAATTAGAACGATATCTGTAGCCTCGTATTGGCCTTCGCATAACGAAGCGATCGTGTGTTTAAATCTTGTGGGGAAACAATCGTTGTTTTCTCGTTAGTTAGAGTAAAATAGGCCAATCACCTAATTGTCTAACAAATAAAATGAACTATTAGTTAGTAGAATAATAAAAGTCAGTGATAGATTTAGATTATCCTTGACCGAGCTTGCATCTGTGCTGAGATCAAGTTCGTACATACCATGGTCCTCATGAGTTTTTCTGACCTTTTCTTTTTTTTTGACCTCATGAGGAAGCCAGTTGACACTTGCTTTGCATAAAAAATGTTATTCAGGTTAATCAGGGTTAATTAGAAGCATTCCCCTAAGAAATTTTGAAAAAGCTGAGAAAAAAAGCATACGTTTATTAAAGGTATGGTAACAAGGCAATATCTATAAAAATAATAACGTACGTTTAAAACTAAGTAAAAACCTATTTAAATCATGTAAAATAACTTACACCATAGGTTATTGATTAATATTATAAGAAACATCGTTTATATATAGTAATTAATGTATGTATATCAAGACCTGATCATTATACTTACACCCTAATTTAGTATAATTTTTTAATGTAAAGGCCGTTAATAATTCCCTATTTACAAATAATTACTCTCTAAATATTTTGCTTAATAAAATTAAAACGAAACTTAAAGCCCTGAGTCATCAATATCGACAATGTACACTCTGGAGGTGACAAATGATTGATTGCGGTTGACTGTGATAATTTTTCAATTTTACCGCCTTTCATGTTTTCATTAACTCTTGATTAAATGTTTTTCTCTATTGAATAAATAATTGAAGTAAATTGTAATAAAATATAATAATATACTTTTGCCCATTTATTACTACGTAGTATTTAGTATTACATATTTTATATAGTTATGGTAACTTTTTTTTCATTAATTTTCATGCAACTGACATAATGCAATGTTTAGCTGGTTGAAGTGGCATTGAGCCGGTCGTGTAGTTCGAGAACAGATGTCTTAAGAGCCAATAAGGTTATATAATATAGGCTCTCTTTGAAAAGACAGTATGATCCCCCGACCAAGTGGGATCTTTGGTTCAGGAGGAAGCAACATACAAATCGAGCCGTCTCTGTTGTTGAGTGGTTGGTAGGTTCGTAGTTGGTTGTTAAAGTTGATTATGATTGAGATATGTAAATATTTCTACCTAAATATTGGCTTTAAAACCTAACTTGAATTTTGATAAAACATATTTTTCCTGAGTGAACGGATTTTGTAAAATTTTGCACCTACTATGGGCTCAGAGTAAAGATGGTTTGAAATAAAATATATTAATTACGTAATTAACACATTGTTTTTATATATACAACATCATCAGCCTGCGATAGTCCACTGCTGGACATAGGCCTCCCCTAATACACCCGTATCCATTAGGTTGTTTTGGACCGACCCACCACGCTGGTCCAATGCGGTTTAGTGAATGTACCGACTTTTTTCATGCCCATCCGACGCGTGGATCATCTTACTTTTCAGACAATTGGGTCAAAATATCCTAACCATCTAGGAAACAACAATGAAAATTTGTTGAGTCCCCGCAGGATTCAAACCCACGACCTCCGGTTTCTAAGGCACACGCCCTTACAACTAGGCTACGGAGGAAGTCGTTAATATGTAATTAAAGGTAAAATCTGTATATTTTTAAGAAAGTTTTAATTTATTTAATTTATTAGCTTCCTAAACACATAATTTAATTTTTATTCGAAGTTAAATTAGGGTGGCTAACCCATTACATTACATAATAACATTAAAAAGAACATCGGAAAATACATTCAGAAGATAAAAAAAATTTTGATTTTCAACAATATGTAAGGAAAATACAATCATACGTAAGAACTACGTTCAATATTTTATATAGACTAGCAACCACAATTAAAATCAAAAGCAAATGATTTACCAAAAAAAGCCGATTTCAAAACCATTTGTTTGGAGGATGATCTAGAGTTTCATTCTATTTAAAAGATTTCATGGTATCTTTGGTCTGATAATACACATGGGGTCGGGCATTGTCATGCAGCAAAACGATACATTCTAACTTGTCACGTCTTTTGTTCTGGATTGAACGACGCAGATTGTTCAATGTCTACCAATAAGACGGTGCACTGATTGTCTCATTACGAGGCATAAACTCTATTAACAATACGCATTTTCTGTCCCAAAAAACTGTGCACATTTTTTGGGACAGAAATTGTTTGCTTAAACTTTACTTTTTGGGTGATGATTAATGTCGCCATACCATGGATTGTTGTTTCGACTCTGGTGTGACGTAGGCCACCCATGTTTCGTCATCAGTAACTCTATATGGATTGTTCATTTGTTTAAATCTTAACTTGTTCTCGGTGGAATTCGCTGTTATTTGAGTTGAGCCATTTTATAATCCCTAAAATTATTTTGTTGATATAATTATGGAAATTTTGCGTTGACATTGTAAAGGAAATTAATTCCTTCCGATGAAAATTAATTAACAATACAAATAATAAAAATCTTGTGTCTTCAGATTTTTACCGGACTCCAGTACACCTCAGTGGTAGTGTAGTATCAAATACAGATCAAGGATTCGGAAAGAGTGCAGGACACGCATTTAAAAGTAAGATTTTCCAAGCCTACTAGTTCAAACATATTCCCTTCAAAAGAGGAGTACACTCTTGCCTTCTTTTTTAGTAGCACTTTTTATATATTAACAACCTTTTAACTTTTATGGACAAAAATCATAAGTTGAAACTTTCGTAGCATTTCAAAAAAAGTGTGTGTGTACTTATGTATACTCGTTGGAAGTAATACTTTTGTGGCGTAACAAGATAAAAATATTTTCATAAATGTTGTGTTCCTTATTTTATTTCGTTAATATTGTTTTCAGATGACTATAGCTAATTTAGGGTGCTAAAAGTTTTTCGGGACGGTGTGCGCGTAGATCGTAAAAATTTACTAACAACATTTTTTTCTAACGCGCCAAAAAGAGTAAAACTTTAAACACCGTATTTGTTTAAATACTTTAATCCTTACAAAATATTTTTTTGATTGCAGAACACATGCTTGATAAAGAATCGTTGGATGAGATACCTAAGAAACGGTCATCGTTTATATTAGTTAGCCAAAGCCATATAGCATGTGAGATAATTATTTTTGTTTTTTGATGGAATTATTCTGTTGTTTTTATAAGTTATTAAAAAATATTAAAATTGGATTTAAAAGTTATTAATACATTCACAATTTTACTTTTAGGGTAATATTGGTTCTGATTAGTATTACAGTTCTTTTAAATTAAAAGATTTAAGTCTTTTGCTAAATACGATTTGAAGTTTTGACAGTTGGCAATATCAAAAGACAACATCAATTAAATTAAAACTGTTCTTCAAATTAAAAAGCTATTCAATTAGAAACATATGGACCAATATTTCAATATTGATGAAAGACGATACAGAAAAAACTGCAATAAGACACTAATTATATATGCTGATAAATAATCATTAAATTATACAATTGTGAAAATAATACAAAATTTTATGCATAATAACGATGCCAGCCTAGTGGATAGGCGTGTTTAAACCGGAGGTGGGTTCGAATCTGCAGGGACTAAAAATTTCAATGTTGTTTCTAGTTGTTAGGCAATTGGGCCGATCACCCATATTGTCTGAAATGATGATCCATGCGTCGGATGGGCATGTAAAGTCGGTCCACCCAAACCGCATTGACCAGCGTGGTGGTTACGTCAACCTGATGGATAGGGTGCATTAGAGGCCTAAGTCCAGCAGTGGACTATACAAAGGCTGATGATATATGATATATATATTATGCATAAATAAATATATTTTTATTAAATATATGTATATTTATTTATTGTTATTGCTTGCTTTTTGTAAAAGATTCCAAGGACGATAGTGGTGGTTATTTCTGAAGCAAGCTTTTTTATACTACGTACTTTTCTCTGATATAATTATTGTAGATAATAAATCATATTTTAATCGTACTCAGACGTATCCATGACCATTAAAATATTAACTATACAGCATTGATAAGACATTATCAATGCCTTCATTGTTTTTTTAATTGTAATTTTATTTTTTATTTAATTAATTTAATTTTTAATTGATTTGTACTATATAAATATCAGTTCAGTTCTTTGGCTTGATGGCGTTTCCTTGTAGATTTCGCCAACGTCAAGTTTTTCGATTAGACTCTGCTATATGTAACAGGCTTCGTAAATAAACAAGGTCACAGTTAACAACTAAGAATTGATTATGGGCTGAGATAATCCACCACAATAGTTTCTGTTGATGTATCTAAAACAAAAAGAGACACACAATAAACACAGGGTTAGTTGGTTAAGAGACAAACAAACTAAAGTTTAATGTTATTATGATTAATGTAAGAACAAAAAATATGAACAAATGGGGAATCAACATAGGATAATAAAGTTTTTAAATTTGTGGGACGCGGAATTTGGGGAGGGATCAGGTCATAGAGAGAAGAGGTATATAAATATCATAAATACAATTTTCTCTAGTAGCAACGTTTGGATTAACTGTCATGGCTTTGGAAGTTTTTTAAATGAATGTGCACAATAAGAACTTTTATTTACACCAGCGCGTTAAAGGAAATGGAATGGAGCTCCAAGTGTCTAGCAAACACTTCTACGTTTGCGATCTATAGAAATCCTGCACCTGCATCCTGTGAGGGATCAGTACCTTTGTGTAAATCGCCAAGTGCTTTGAAAATTTAATACAATATCCTTTGTTAACATTTCGAACATAAATAAAACACTATTAGATAATTTATTAAATTTTAATCATTAATTTATCTTTTTCGAAAATAAATAAAAAATACTTATGGAAAAATATAAGACAATTACATTTCTTTAGATATTTTTTTTTCTTTAAAATATTAGGTATTATTTAGCACAAATAAAGGCAAAGTGGCTAGGAGAAAGAAGTTATTACATAATATAAAGATCAGAAAGTGCTTACGTAGGATTTAATTAATTAGAGCCTGCCAATGATACCAGAAAAGAAAGAATATTAGAAGTCGGAGAAATGAGAAGAGTAAAGGTTATTTCTGAGCTACCATGATAAAAAATCAATAACATGTAATGCTTTTTAATTTTTTTTGAAATTAATAGTGTTTTAATAAGTTTTTAGTTTTTTTATACTATACTAATTAAGCAACAAGACAAAGAAGACGCAAGACGAATAATTGTACTTACTTTATTTTTGCAACGGACTCCTTAGACCTTATTCACCCTTTACTTTCTGTAAAATGGCTTCATCGAAAGTTAATACACGGTTAGTAACCATCGTAGATAGTTTAAAATGGCTCATTACGTATATTTCTATTTTTCTTAAATGAAGTAAGTAGTACATTGGAACATATGTTTTTTTCTATGTTACTTCGTTATTCCAATCCTGATGGATTGATTGCATTAATGCTAATTAACAAAACCGCTTACTTAACGTTCTATTTTAATTTTAATAAAAGTTTTATTTCAGTTTTACTCAGGTTACAAGTGTTATTTTGAAACGGTGGTAACATTCGTGGCGGTCAATAAGCTAGAGCAGAGTTTTGAAAATAAACAGAATAAAGATATTTGATATAAACTGTTGAGTTCTATGGCGTAAATATTACAATTTAAAAGACCTCGAAATGTAAGCAGTAACCTTGAATGAAAACATTTTTATGCATCACTTTTACTAGGTCTTTGAAGTCTAATTTATTTCATTTGCCTAGAATTTTAAGCGCTCTTGCCAAACGAGTCACGGCGCCCCCGTTTTAACGAACTGCTCATTAGCAATATGCTTAAGACTTTTTCTTAAAACAAGCCCTTTTTAGTGCGGTAAATGTTTTTGGTATACTTAATTCATTATTTAATTTTTCTTTATACCGAAGACTGAAAGTAGTATTATATTAAAAATGCCAACAAAGCCTTGCATAATGATCTAATTACATAAAAGGAACCGTTGGGGAAAGTACCAACCACCGCGGTGCCTATATCTTCCGTATATCAGTAGTTTTACCAGTGGTAGGTCCCCAGTTTACAGGAAACCGTCTGGGTGGGTACCACCGCGGTCTCTATTTCTACCGCAAAGCAGTAGTGTGAAAACACTACTGTGTTCCGGTTTGAAGGGCACCGTAGCCAGCGTATTTACTGGGTAAACGAGGCTTAACATCCTATGTCTCACGGTAGGCAGCGCGTTGGTGATACCAGTATTGCCAATGTTTATGGGCGTCGGTGACAACCTACCATCAGGTGTCCCGACCGCTCGTCTGCCTTCGTAGCTAAAAACAAAATTGTTAATATAGAATATACGGACTTATTATCACATTTTTACACGGTACCTTTCCATAGGTGCTGACTCGTCTGAAAACAGTCGTGAACCAACCTTCTTACGGTTTAAAGGTTACCGTAGCCAGCGTAATCACTGGGTAGACGAGACGTAATAGCCTATATCTCAGTGGCGAGCGGATTTGCCACGTTTTACACTGCGTTTCTTATGGCCAGGTCATATCAACAAGTGTACATCCAACTCGTAAAATACAAATAACATATTAAGGCCATACATCAATATTTTGGCAATAATTAATAACTTATAACAATAATCCATTATAGCAAATAAATGTTCGAAAATATGTTGAAGTGGTACGAAACATTGAAGTTGAGAATTTTTAGTAACAACGTAATGTAACGTTGAACTTTTTATGCTTATTTATAATAATTGTTAAATGAAGCATTCGAAAAATGTTTAAGTGAGCATAAATTTATTTAGTATTATTTTTATAGTCTCTAAAAAAAATCTATTTAGTGTAACCAAACGGTGTTTTTTTAAAATAGGTCTAATTTTTAAATAATGATTTTAACAAAAAAATATGACCGATCGACTTTGAAACAGTGTTACGCACATAATAGTTGTTTTTGAATATATACACGTAAGAACGTGCGCTCTAGACGACATTTCTGCGTGATTTCTGCCACCGTATTTTAAATCTGTAATATCTTATAAAATATTTATTTAAACGAAATTTCGTCTGTCTTGTTTTATGTACATAGAATGAAAAATTTTTATGCAAAATTTAACTGTACTATATTAAATGTACTTTGTATATGCCTCATTACTTTTTTTTATTGTTTATTGTAGGTAATGATTATTGTGAATTATTCTTTAAATATATATGTCTGTATGTATGTATACTATTCATTTTATTGTAGACCAATTAGAAGTACAATTATGTACAACATTATTTTGTTCTAAATAATGTATATATAAAAACATTGATATAGGACGCTATAGTGTATATAATTGTTAATGACTTACAAAAAAAAATAGAACTAATTATTGAATGAAGTACTGTTTTTGTATAAATTACTAAAAATTTTGAACAAAAATAAAGTATTGATTTTTATATAAACTCACAAATTTAGAGGAACGTAAGTAAAAGCGTGAATATAATAAAATATCTTGGACATTTGTTTAGTGTGGTAACAGTTCAGTTTATAAATTTAGTTTTGGGCTATTATTCTGTCATTTAGGATTTGAAATGAATTGAAAAATTAAAAGAAAATAATCGATCAAAATATTAACAAAGTAAAATAAAAAACGAAAATTTTTACTTTAGATAATCATTTTAATGCTTAACATCCGGTTCATTGTTGCTCACTGATAACAATGTACCGGTCATCTCTGGCCAAAGTTTTTTTTTTCCGTCCTTCCCCTGCGAGTCTCGTATACTGTCCGGTCTGTCGGTACCTCTTGACAACTCTGTGTATTATAGATTTTGATACTCCTAATGGTTGGGTCACAAATTAGTAGTTGTGCTAAGATGCGTACTAAGCAATAATTGTGAAAAATATAAATGAGAATATTTTTTTAATTATTTAAAAGCAACAGTAAGCAGCAGCAATATTATATGTTGAAATATAATATTTCATGTTTAAATTTACGTTGTTAATTACTTTGCAGAACACCATAATTTGAACTCAAAACCAGAGTTTAATAGCACTTGTAATTTTGCTGAGCGGTAGATAAGTTGCACAAATTTTACAGCAAACTATGTTATGAACTTTACGTGTATTTTACCTGAGGTAAAATTTAAAGTGAAATAATAACAGAATCTTTTTATAATATCTAAATATAAAAATGCGCAACAAAAAGCCGTAGTGCAAATATCTCAGTAATCTAATATTAGGGCAAAACAGATTTACCACTGATTTGGATATTAACCTTATCCAGAAGGCAACCAGCATAAAATTTCGGAGAAAATTCTTAAAATCCATTATTATGAGCTCCGTACTTCTAAAAATACGATATAAGATATCTTTATTGTCCGTCTGTCTGTCCAGGTGTCACCACCGATTTTGTCAGAAACATGAGGGCCTAAAATGTCAGAATAAATTCCTAACTTAACGATTCACTGTCCGACAGAAATAGCATATATTACTATGTTGAAAAACTTCGAGTTACTATTTTAATGCAGGAGTAGTAAATATTCATTGAGGTATTTTATTGTGCAATTAAATTATTTAACAAATTCCATAAGAATAAAAGAGTTGACAGAATTTTTATTAGATACTAATATCCTGGACGCACCCAAAACAAAGTTTTGAGGAAAGATACGGGCTTCGCGATCCTCTATAGACAGAAATACAAGCAATGGCCATCTGATTTTTTCTTAACATATCGACCAGGGTCGCTAGAACTGCCTTGACACTTTCCAGGAAAATATCAACCTCAAGTTTTCAGCTTGTCGAACAGCAGAGCACTGGGGCAATAAAATAGTAGTACTAGTTTTTTTTATCTATTCTTAATATATTACCAATTTTTGCTATGCATAATTATTATAGTGGTATAGATTACTTATTATAATTAAGTAATATTAATATATTGCATACATAGGTATAATTACGCGGATTTCCCTTTTAACATTGATGTAGAACTCGGCCATGTTTATTATTAATGTTTTTTTTCATGTTCCCTGTGTTGTATAAAATTTACATTTATATTGCTTCAAGGCTTAAGGAATTCCATTTCAGTCCATTGAGATTTGTTTATCTGCGTAAAAAATGTAAATTGGACAGGTTTTGCCTTTTACAAAAATCCACTTTTCTATCCGAACCAAATTCTGATATTTTGCGCAAAATTATATTCTCTTTGAAAGTGCTTAGAAAAAATGTTTTTTTTTTTAATATTGCGACACTTTAGTAAACATTTTGCACTTATGCACACTTTTTATTCGTGTTTTGATGTTTAAAAAAACTTACTACTTGTTAGTCGTTTTTTTTACAAACAATTGACTATATTTTCGGTCAATTGCGCTATCTGAATTTATAAGTAAAAAATGGTTTTGAGATTAATTATCTATTTATTTAGTTAAACTTTCTGCACAAATGAGCAATGCACAGCCTAGAGGTAGCATAGATGTTGGTGTCTTAGGCATTATCTACCAGCTAACCTTAGGTGGTTAAGATATAATGTGGGTAGGTGCAAGAGTAAATCAAGAATAAACACAAATTATTTTAAGAGCGAAACGATATCTAAATAATATAAAACAAACATTATTATAAAATATAAACAATAATAAGTATGTTTAGAAATACTAAAATAAATTCATAATTAAAAAGATTTTTTTTAAATGCAATAATAAACATACATAACTGCCTCCGAGCCTAGTGGTATGGGCGTGTGCTTTAGAAACCGGAGGTCGTGGGTTCGAATCCTGCGGGACGCAACAAATTTTCATTGTTGTTTCCTAGTTGGTTAGGGCAATTTGGGCCGATCACCCAATTGTCTGAAAAGTAAGATGATCCATGCGTCGGATGGGCATGTAAAAAGTCGGTCCACCACCAACCCGCATTGGACCAGCGTGGTGGATACGGTCCAAACCCCTAATAGATAGGTGTATTAGGAGGCCTATGTCCAGCAGTGGACTAACAAAGGCTGATGATGTGATGTGATGTGATGTGAATAAACATACATAATTCTTACGCATTAATTTACACCTATATTTTTAAATACATATGTATATTATATGTTATAATAAATATGATATACTTGCATAAATATTTCCTTATATAATAATAAGAATCTATGAATTTATAGAAATTTCAACCCACGCCACCTCCAGTAGATATAAACGAACCTTACGTATGAATTCAAGGTAATTCTTAGCCATCCCGATTTCTACGGGTAGCTCATTCTAAAGAAGAATTGATCGGATGAGAAAGGATTTGTGAAGAAATTCGGTACGGTGAAGGGAACATTGGAGAATACGATTATACGTGGAACGGAGAATCCAACTACAAATTCAAATTCAAATTCAAATATCTTTATTCAATATAGAAGTGTAACACTCGCTTATTGATTGTCAAGGACCTACCACCGGTTCGGAATAGGACGCCTCCGACCTGAGAAGAACCGGCGATATACATAAGATTAGAATCTGTTCTTATTAGACTATTAGACTTTGCCAATGTATATGCATAGCTTATTTGACAAGCGTACGCTGTATTCATTGCTACACTTTATCGGGCCAACCGTTTGCCTAAGAAACTTTAAGCAAAAATTAATTTTAGACAATATTAATTTGAATCAATTTTATTGCTTTTATTAGTTATAGCACATCTGATATCTAAAGAGAAACAGGCTGATTTGGATTGATGCATTTAATCATTAGAACTTTGCGTTGACGTAAAGTAACGGCTATCTAAATGGTTTTGTCAATTGGGACCTGCGTTTATCTTTTAAGGTATGATTACAACCCTACCTACTACGTTAACTTTTTATAGATGATATTAGGTAATACTATTATGACAATTTTCTGTTTTTCCGGCTAACCGAAATTTTCCAAACTATTAAAATGTATGCTTTTTGTACTCTTGTTTAATGAGCTTAACTGCCTCCGTAGCCTAGGGCTCAGCTTCGAATTCTGCAGACACTCAACAACTTTTCAATGTTGTTTTCTAATTGGTTATGGCCATGCGGGCTGATCATCCGATTGCCTGTAAAGTAAGATAATCCATGCGTTGGATAGGTATGTAGAAAGTAGGTCCAGCACCTTATCTCTCTCTGTTCGTGTCAGTTATCCGTCCCGGGTCGGGCTTTAAGACTATAAAGAAAAAAAAGTGCACCCGTGTTGGCGCGTACACTTGTGTACTTTAATATCTCCTACGCAGTTGCCTAATCTCTGATATAGATCAGCCGTCGTAAATTACTTGCAGGACATTTAATAAGCTCTAATAATTTATTGTTATAATATTTATATACATTTTAATATATTACACTAAATTATAATATATTATAATATCTTCATAAACTTAAATTAACAACGAACTATTACTTTATGTTATAGTTAGTTTTATGTATTTATCCTCCCTTTGCTTATTTTTTTTACGTTGCGTTTTGTTAAATTATTTGCAACGAAATCATAGACTAAATAAATACTACACGAATAGTAAAAAACACTGCATCATAAAAGTTTGATTTCGTATTACCGCGGGAGTGTTCGAACAGAATAACAGTGGTACTAAGTAATTTTCCGCACCATATCGACAAAACATTAATTTCTTAAAAATACGAATTCAAGCGACACTTACATATGTGAATAGTATACTGTTACTGCAGGGTATTAATGTATACTTGTAAGTTTGTTTTTAAGCGTTTCGTTGCTTGAAACAATACACTTTAAAACAAATACAAACATACCAAGTAAATTTGTTTGATGGAGTCCTTCTGCCGTCGTCACGCACAATAAGCAAACAATTGTCTATAGGCCTGATGCCGATTTAGATCGGTTATAAAAGTTACTGTGTTTTAATATAAAGTAGTTAGTTCGAAAATCAATAAGAACGTATGAACTTCTCTATTTAATAAAGATGTTTGAATTTAAACTATTCCCAATGCAAACGTTGAATTATGCTCGTTTTTTTAACCACAGCTACGGTTATTATTATAGATATTCAGAAAAATTAACCATTAGCGCTCTTGTTTGAATTATTTTAGTAGATATAAAAATGTGGTTTGATATGAAATAACTAATAGATAGTAGATGCAAGTAGAAAAGTAGAACGAAAATTGTTCGCTGCAAAAATAAAATGGCGTGGTTCTAGGAAAGAAATCGGTCACCTCAATATTACGGAGCTACTCGTTGAAATAGTAGTATAGTGACTCGTTTGCTAAGCTCTGATTTTTTAGGTGAATTAAAATACCTCAGACTTTAAAATCCCTTAAAAGAGCTGCTTGGAAATTTGTCTATTCTGTATTATTATTATAAAAGTTCTAAAAATTATGAAAAACTTCAAGAATAACCGATCTTTACATATTAAATGATATAATTTAATAAAATATACTAGTTTTCAATACTTTTGAAGCACAATAAGAAAGTATGCTCTATTTTGAAAAAGAATGGATGTTTGCACTAAGCTAACTAATCAACTTTCGTTTAATAAAAACCGATATTACAATCCATCCGGATTGTAATACTTAGATGCCATTCGAACTGTACTTTATGTATTAATTACTATTTAATATAATTGACAGTGACATCCTTATCATCCATAACGACTGCCCGAGATGGTCTTAGCAACCGAGGCCGACTTGATATCCATCCGACGCTTTGATTATCTTACTTTTTAGATAATTTGGTGATTTCTAAAGCATACGCCCATACCAGTATGCTACGGAGCCTTAATAATATATAAAATATTGGAGGTACATAGAGGTGACTACAATATATCCAATCTATATAAATTATTATATATATAATTATTATTAGAAAAATGAAGTATCAATGAACAAAACTTTTCCTGAATAATTAAATATTTAAACCAAAAAATTACAGTGTCTTTAGGGCATAAAAAAACTGTTACTCTCATTTAGTGTCAGTTTATGATGTAAACATTTTTAAAAATTGTAATGAGGCAAATTCAAAGGTCATTTATGGTAATTAGTGTTAGTAAGTTTGCATAAAAGTTAATGTTTTTAAAAAAATCTTTTATCTATGTGTCATACACGGCATTTTTATTAATTGAATAATTTAAAATATATCAGACATTTAAAATACGGTGGCACAAATCGCGACGCAATTTCGTAAAGAGCGGCTCAGGAAAGGCAGAAGAATTTGACAATTTGAATTTGATAAGGCTGACTAGGGACTTTCTAAAGGAGTGGAGTGTTTGGTTTCTGTAAATTCTACTCAAAATTGCGAACATCATCAGGTTGTGGGACTACACCGTTGATCTGCATCAATCATAGTGATCCATCGTAGAGATGCCGGGTGAAGATTCGGGTTAAATTCGCAGATTTTGCGGCAAAAACGGGTGTAACAGTGAAGTTGATCGGTTGGTTGTTGTTACATCGAGACTATTACTATTTGGAAGATGTTAGTGTATTTTACACCCGTACCCTGGCAATGACAAAACTACATTCTCCTAGAAACGTAAATTTAGTCGAGAGCCATATAACATGAAATTTTTGTCAGATGGAAAAAAAGATATTAATTTCTAGTCATTACATCATCATCATCATCAGCCTGTGTAAGTCCACAGCTGAACATAGGCATCTCTTTATAAATTAGGAAGGAGGACCCTGTCCCACCACGCTGGTCCAATGCGGGTTGGTTGAAAAACTGACTTTTTACATGAATTACGCTTTGCTTATTTAATTATGTGCGAAAAAAAATGTCTTTTTTACCGTACATTTCTCACGTTAAATAATACTACCATAAAGTTCGCAAACAAGTCAAACATCTAAAATGCTGGTGTTGATAAAAAGAGAATGTTGCTATCTCATGGTAATATCACGCGTGACTGCTCAGAACCTTATATAAAATTTGAAATCTTTTCTGCACTAAAAAGCAATGCTCTGTACGCTAAAAAGTGATAATGACATAATATATTAAAACCGGGCGTATATTTGTGAAAAAATATGTTTTCAATTTAATAATTAATAAATTAAATAATACGATTATATTTATATTTAAAATTCCTCTACAAGTAATTTTTTTGGTATTCTCATCGAGCATACTCAATTTGTAATTAAATATATAAATAAAACTACCAAGTACTTGTATTACATAAACTATTTACGAGTGGTGTAAAGCAAAAGTAATTACATAAATAGCCAAATAGCGTTAATTATAACATTACTTTTATATCAAATATACAGATAATTAGTTCATAGAGTGTACAAAGAAAAGGAAAATATCACAAATTAATGCATGGTTTGTCGTAAAATATAACGTTTGCAAAATTAGTGCAAAAATATGAAGTGAGGTAATTTTACATTTATTGAAAAAATAATAATTTAAAAAGCAGATACTGAAACATAAGTGAATTATTTACATACATTCATATGAAAATAATGTGAATGTTTGAAGAATTTAAAAAACAGCATTATAGCAACTAAGTCAATCATTGTACTTCAGGTGTCTGCCACCACTAAGTATTAAGTTATTACTTAATTAACATATTACCTGTAGCTTTTAAGATTTTCATTCTTACATATGGTAAGAATAAGCTTTAAATTGTAGTCTTAATCAACATAAGATGGAAACTGCGATATAAAATGTTTAAGTTCATATAGGTCTATATTATACATAACAAATAAGCTTCTCTCAAGACATAGAATCGCTATCATGATTTATTCTTAGTAGATAAACAATTTTTGTAGGCATTGTTTATGCTGATCATTTTGATATGTATTATTCCATAAAGCATAATTTTGATTTCTCTTAGAAGGTTAAGTGACAAACGATATATGCGACATTAGATGCTAAATTAATGTGGATACCCTATATTAATAGATTAGCGAATAAATTTGGCCTGCTGGCTCATACAGTAAGGAAAACAGACAATAAACTGATGTAGAGACAACCCGTATAATGAATGCTGTTTTATGGTATTAAACTGTAGAAAACTGAGGCTCAAATATTTGTTCTCCAAAACAGCTATATGTGCAGTCTGTTAGCTGGTCCCTAATTATCCACTAAAATAACTGTTTCATAAGTACGTGGCTATTTAATAGGAGTTAAAGGTGAATTTTATACAAGCTACAGCAGCACTAGCCTCCACACGCAAGCCTAATTTTCAAACGAGCGTCGGTTTTGGGTTGTCTGCATTTCTATGAAATAACTCCGTTTTATTAAAATAATTACTGAGAAGTATTCAAAATGCCGATTGCATCATCGTTACCGCGGTTCTTACTATGCTTAAGTAAATGCTCTCACATATGAGCAACTATTTGCACTCATTTAGCTAACATATTGCGGCTTTACGATCTAGTATCGTAGTATCTCGATTTATTGATAAAGTCGATAGAGAGACAGAGAGATGCACCTTTTCTGATATAAATCAGCATAAATAGGTGTCCGTTGTATGATGTACATTCTTATAAATACGATTGTACCTAACATAGTATTTCTATAAAGAAGGATTGTTATTAATGTATTGTAAATAGTTGTTAGATCCATTATTCTCAGAGTATTTTTTATTTAAATACTTGTAATAAACATAAAATCTGTGTTGTGTTCTGTACTTATTACAAGCAGACATATAAAAGATGGCGTACCAATGCCATTCTATAAAAGTTTTTTTTTTGTATAAGCTATATTGAGTTTCGGTTTAGTTCAGTAATGTATGGTATATTAAAGATCATCCTTTTCATTAACATCATATTTTTGCGTAGCAAATCTTACGTTCTTTATTTTATTATATGAACACTTTTTAAATAATACTTAATGTGTAAGTTTGTGTTTAGAGAATTTACATTTTAAGTCGTTTTTCAAATATTAAATGCTATAATTTATCTTAATGTATGTAAGCAATTTTACCTAAAAATTATTAAAGAGGATTCATACTGGGATACGAAAGTTTACAGAGCTAAATACTAAGGTACGTTTAGCTGAAAATATAAAAACAATGAAGTTTTATTTAAATAATTTAATAAACTTACACATAAACAGCATGGTAAGTAAATTCTGTAGTTATGTTAAGTACATCTATACGTCTTTGTTAAGAAAGCAAATTTAATAATTAAAATTTCTTTAACCCAGAATCGTTTAAAAAGTGAATTTGCTAGAACGCAAATTTTTTTTTATTTACGTTTTCCTCGGAAATACACAGTACTTCACTGAGTAAAATGAATCTACTTAAGCCTTCACGTAATATAAATGTAAATGTGATATAACTTGGCACGCGATTATATTAAACCAAAAAATCTTTATGTTGCATTTCATATATCTTCAAGGCAGATGTTAATATTAATGACCTAATAACGTATTTTTATTAATATTTTTAAGGCATAAGCTTACAATTGTTATAAATTTTAAAGAGAGTATAATTTTTATACTAGAAATCTATAAAATCTCCAAAACAATTTATATCCCTGACTGTTTAGGTCATTTATACTTCTTGAAGTTTCAGCTATTTAAATATGATTTAATTTAAAAATAAGAGACTCATAAATTAAATATGAACTAATAATTTGAACACTGAATTGTTATACGAGTCTGGGTAGACGTTGAATAGAGTTTAAGAGGTATTGGAAATACCTATATCAAAAGGAGATATTTGATCTTCTATACAAGTTGTTCTATCCGCCTTTTTCACTGTTTAAACATAACAATTTGTCAAATATATAGGTATTACACAAACTATGTAATATATATGTTTACAATCTGCAACTTTTCAAGGGTTTCGCAAAAAATTTCAAGCAACTCTGACATGATTCCTTAATGGCAAACTTTAACGCAACCAAAAACATAGACCTAACTTCCGCAAAGATCAGTACATGATTAAGCCCTATTCTTTTCAGGGCATATCAGACCACAATCCACACTGATTGTGATTTTATACAGACTACCGATGCCATCTATTCTACCTCATATCGTACTAAAAATAACGCTGAAATATTTTTTTAAAAGAAGCAATATTTTCATTTGTCTTTGAACACCCGCCATATAAAAATCATAAGGCAATAAGCGCTATTTGCATATCCTGAATTATCCAGTGTATTTTTAGAACCAGGTGATTTTCAATCATTGCTTTCTGAAAAAGCACAGTTATGTCTTGTGAAAAGTCATATGTCCCCAGAAAATCATGGTATACTTACCCGTAACGTAAAGAACAAAAACCACGATAATTATGTCCGTGAATCATCATAAAATTATTAAATTTTGATATTTATAACTAATCTTAATTAATTATTTAAAATAACTACACATACAGTGACTTTTTTGTATTTTATTGTGCTTCTTTTCTTTTACATTTCAAAATTCCAACGCTTTGCACACTTTCGAGCGGCCGTGGTCTACCCAGTGACAAATGTGATAATACCCCGTGTAAAAAAATGTGATAAAAAGTCCGTTTATTCTATATTAACAATTTTTTTATTAGCTACGAAGGCAGACGAGCGGTCGGGACACCTGATGGTAGGTTGTCACCGACGCCCATAGACATTGACAATACAAGTGGTATCATCATCGCGCTGCCTACTACGAGTCTCGTTTACCCAGTACGCTGGCTATTATATTATATTCTATTTTAAAAGTAATTATTTGATTAAAACATATGTTTATATATACTTTGCAGTGTTAGTGTGTTTCTTAGTTCTTTGACCAACTTCCTAAACGAAGGAGGTACTCAATTCGTCGCATATGTGTTTTTTTTCATATATATGTTACCTCGTTTTTCGCCCCTCGTGCTTTGATTATGTTAATTTTTTTAAATGATAGGTATTAGCTGTCATTTCGTTCCACATATTTTTTATAACTTCGTGAAAAGTAGTTTATTGGATATTGAGAAATACGGCACCGGAAATCACAACCTGGTGCGATTAAATTGCAAACGCTGCCAAAACTGTAAAAAATAAACTTTAACTATATTTTACGTAATTGCTAAAAGTTGTATAATTAAGTCCGCCAGCACATATATCTATGTTTTAAAAATAATTTAACAATAACTATTTAAATGTAAAACTTTGTTGCAACTGGCAGTGAGGCATATTAAAAGCTTATTTAAAGTAATATAGTATAAGTCTACATATAAACTAATGCATTTTAATAAATCTATGTAGTGTGTGCATAAAACGTATCATACATAATATTTTTAATAGATGAATCACTTAAAAATATTAGAGAGTTTAAATCGCGAGGTAACTAGCATTTATAAAATTTTACTGTGTTCAGAGAATAACTTTCGCTTAGATACATTCTGATGCATGTTGTTGAGATAGATAGAAGTTTTATATTCGCATAGCTTGTTAGTATTGTATAGCGTTACTACGGACTAGAGAAATAAATATTATTAAATTACTATTGCTACAACACTATTATTTTAGTGCAATATTTTTATGAGCACTTAGTCGTGTCATTACTCTTTACTAAACTCCCATTTCGCCCTATTTGCATTCTCATTAAATAAAAATATGAAAATAGTTATCAAAAGTAAGGGATGCTGCTCTAAGTAAAAAAAAAATGAGGATTGGGCTAATATTTCAAAATTATAACCTGGATAATAATTTTAAAAACATTTTTTACAACAATACGTTTTCCTTTTAAGTTATTTATTTACACCTATTTCAAATGAAGCGAATATATACAAGCAATATGTTCAGCTTAATTGCCACTGACCCAATTTTTTTGCTAACGCCTGTAAAGGGTGCAGCTTAAGTTAAGCGTAGATTAGTCAGCCAATTTGCGGGAGCTTATAGAAGCGTTTGGATTATTCCTCGCTCCAAACTTGTTTATTAGCCCACCCCAATAATCTTTTCAAACGTGAACTTATGCTCTTAAAATACTATTACGTTTAAAAGTGTATTGTTAATAATTACAAGAATACAATGTTTTGTTTAATTTTGTTTTAAACTATATATTGATTATATTTCCAACTTAAACCAATCAAGGTATTTGACATTTTGTCACAAATATTACAAGCAATTCAGGTCACTTATGTAGGTTTACTAAGATTGGATTGAGTGCATTAAGTAAACATGTACTACATAGTCTACTGTCTTAATTTAAATCAAAAGTATTCTATAGAACATGGAAAGGTTGATCATCGAGGAGGCGAAAGTTTACAACGACGAGTGAGATGTTAAATATTTTTTATTATTCTACCATATAGTCTTTAATTTTGTTTCGAAATAAACTATTACTAATTTGTTTAAATAACACACGTATATAACAGGGCAAAAAATAAGACAAAAAGCACGTAGATATAAAGGGAATTATTATCAGATTTTACCGGTGACTTTATTCGCTTGATCAAATATTACAGAAGTTTTATCGGCTCCCTAAGCCGCACACCAAAGTTTGAATCACGAAAATGTGTAATATAAAAATAAAATGACGTAATAGAAATTCTTTCATATTTAATAATGTGCTAATAAAATTGATATAGAGTATATGAAAAATTAAATGCTTAAGTTTGTATTTCGACAACACATACAAGTCATATATTAAAAACTTCAACATTGTATGTATCGTCCCCAATAGAAACACAAAAAAAAGACTTCCGTATTATTGTAAACCCTTTACTATTATCAGGATTATCAAAAGACCTTGACTATCATGAGTTAGAAATAACACTGAAATACAAAGGTTGGTTTTATGAAATTTTTAAGATTTAGTCAAACTGATTTCAAATCTGAAGTTTCGTTTCCTCGCAGCAGGTCTACTTTTAAAAATATCCGAGTCATGTTGCCAGTGCCAATTTTTTTTGTAGGGCGATTCTAGTGTAGTTTTTTTTCTTTTAATTGCATGCAGACGAGCAGTCGGGGCCACTTGATGGAAAGTGGTAACCGACGCCCATAGGCATTGGCAATACACGTATCACCAACGCGCTGTCTACCGTGAGACATAAGGTGTTAAGTCTCGTTTACCCACTAAATACGCAGGCTACGGTGCTCTTCAAACTAACACACAGTCGTGTTTTCACACTACTGCTTTGCGGTAGAAATAGGCACCGTGGTTGTACCCACCCAGACGGCCCCGTATAAAGAGGGTTTTTGTTCCAGCAGTAATCAGACATCATATTTAAATTTCATCGATCTTGGTAATACTGATGGCAACGTTATCCTTGTTTTTTGCTTCAATCAACAAAATTTTCCGTGAAACGGACTAAAGAGAAAATGTAATCTCATACTCATGTTATATCCAAGACGCTGTCGTCAACATGAATTGTTTAATATGTTAAAATGGTGACTTTTTGGTTTCCCAGGAAATTCTTGATTACCCAAACAAACTTTCTTCCAACATGTATACTGGCTATCAGTACAAAAACTATTTTTAGCAATGCAAAAACTATTTGGATCGCTATCATAAAACTCACGTCAACGTCGACAAGTAATAGTAGATTATTGAAATTCAGTGAATGACTTATCTTATCGGAACAAATTGTGTACAAAGTGGCGAAACTTTGAGGACTAGCTGTATCTTAAAATCTCATAAGAGGTAGAGCTGTTAAGAAAAAACTGAATGTAGATTTGAAGTCAGTGATGTCAAATTAGTGAAAACGGTCGATAGAACGAATAAAACAAAAAAAGTTTGATTTTATTCTCCAGTGTCAATATTCATCCCTAAGACGATTGTGTTTAAATAATCCTTTGCATTAAATACTCGGCTTTATTGTTTTACAACTTTACGACTAATGAAGTTATGTCGTGTTAAAAATACCACGTAATGAATAAATATAAGGACTTAACTTTTTTATTCTATTCAATATGCATGTAACATTTTTAACTATCGACCACGACTGCTACGTTTCTAACAGATAATATGAAATAATGACAATGGTTTTCGCTTTTTCTATAGGGTTTCACCGGCCGTAGCCCCCAATCCTGAGTGCAGTTCTTTTCTGTTTCTTCTTCTTTCTTCTAGGGCCGGCTTGCAACTCTGGGAGCACCCCTTGTCCCTGAAATAAATACCAGCCCATACATGTATATATAGTATAAATAGTAAAAAGAATTATTCGGGCATCATACATAAGGTATCAACTTTTCCGACAGTTCTTCTTTACAATGGTAGATGACCTAATTACTACAACTTATCTGCAATTATATAAGAACTCAATTTTAAACTACAATAGCACAACCGTCGAATTTCAACAGGGTTTTATTTATTTTACGGAACAATTTTTATTTTTCCGTATCACAAACATTCACTTTACCAGCATTGTTTATTAAATATAAGAAAAATCTGTTACGCTTCCTTTGAGGTGCTATTTCTTCTCTACAAATGTGAACTCAAAATGGACATCATCAAATTAAGTAGCACACGTACGCCGTATCAATTTGTATTACGTGACCGGGATTGTAATACTTGTTTTGTAGATATTGGGATACATAAGCATGTTTTTATAACAATTTTTTATTAAAGATTTGACATGTCGCATATAAATTTAAATGTTATTTTATTTACATCTTAAACTTTATCAGAGAAATAAAAGCGAGTTATAACGATCACCGAAGTAAGTTAATTGAAAAAAAAAAGCTTTTGATGTTAAACTATTCAACTTACGTTCCTATTTCAATTTAATGATATTTTTATTATTTAATATTATTTAAATTAAGATTATTTTGTACATTGACAAAAAAGAATTAGTTTTGATATTTACAAAATTACAAAAAAATATTGTCATTCATAAATCAAACATTTATAAAATATAAATTATTTAAAAATGGCATCATAAACTATTTGAAATATCCAAGAATTATTTGCCTTATAAGGAACAGTACTTGTACATCAATACGGAAACTCGTAGAACGTACAAACATGTTAGACCTTAACAATTAATATTAAATTGTATAGCTGAATGTACTCAATTTTCAGTTCCAATGCAATTGAGAAGGGCCTTGTTTTAATCTGAGTATTCTCAATTAAAGATGTCACGAAAATTCGGCTATTATTCAGAATTCGGCCGCTTTTTATGGACGAATATTGTGTACTATTCGGCTGAATACCGAATACTAAATCTTAAAAAAGATACGTATTACTCAAAACTATATGGAATCATCACCAAATAAAAAACTTTAGTGAATAAAATTAATCAGCGATGAGTAGTAATAGAAAAGGATGAGCTTTTGAGAGTCTGTTGGTAGAAAATGATTTCAATTTCTTCATTAATAAAATCGACTTCAGAAAATGACTTCTCACTATACACCTGGCTCCCGAAGAGAAAAGATAAATTTTAGAAATGGTCGAATATTCGATATTCGGCCAAATTGCTATTCACGGCATTTCTATTCTGAACCAATGCGTAAGTCTGAGTTAAAGCATTAAAATTACAATATTATTACGCTCAAAATATAAATATACTGTAAATAATAATTATAATCAAAGAATATATATCCATTTGCATAAATAATATTTTTTCTTTTACAAACAATTCGTTGAACTCATGTTTGAGGAATCAAAAAAATGTATGACTTTACCAAGATATTTAGGTGGCATATTTACCTTAACAAAAATGTAAATTCGATACCACAAAGGAGTCTTCACGTGTATGGAAGTATTCATTCGAATCTCATTAGTAACACGCTCACGATTTGTATGTCGAATTTTTTTGCCAAAAGTTGTTTAAGAATATTGAGTTTCGAAAATTCGTTATTTTATAAAAACTTTCTGACTTACATTCCGGCGAATATGAGATGATTTATAAATTTTTGTCTGCAGTAAATTTTAAGTTTTGAGCTTGTAAATTGAATGTAACTTTTTACTTGAGCTATTTAGGGTAAAATTATTTTAATAAATTTTATTTAAACAAGAAATTACCTATGTAAGATTGTAGAAGACCGTATTCTTTGACTCTAATTGGATGTTTAAAAAAAGAACTGCGATTATTAACCAACCGAGATTTTGGTCATCGTTCGTACGATTTATTTAATACCTAAAACTTACATTTACTTGATAATATAGTTAAAGTTATATTATATATGAAAGCAGTATATATTAATTTATTAGATACCTGCGGTCTTTTATAATGTGTTTTTTATGAAAAACTCTAAAAATGTACAAAGGAAGTACAATTTTCAGAAAAGAATATTTATATAAAGACTTTAATAGCAAGGAAACACGTGCATGCTAACATATTTGGCGGTATAAGCCATATCTTAGCTCGTCTCCATACGTAATTTTAATTACCTGTAATGAATATATGTCATAATTATGACATCTTCATAAAACGAAAAATGTGTTAAGCGAGTTTTACTTAAACGGTAAACATTACCGTAACTGAAATCCTGTATGATAAGTTATACAATTCATTTAAAAAAAATTAGATCAATTTATAAATCTGGAAATTCTATTAAACTTTTTATTCATCATCATCATCATCATCAGCCTTTGATAGTCACTGCTGGACATAGGCCTCTAATACATCCCTATCCATTAGTGGGTTTTGGACCGTATCCCACCACGCTGCTCCAATGCGGTTGCTGGATGGACCGCTTTTACATGCCCATCCGACACATGGATCATCTTACTTTTCAGACAATTAGGTGATCGGCCCAAACTGTCCTAACCTTCTAGGAGTCCCCTGCAGGATTCGAACCCACGACCTCCGGTTTCTAAAGCAAACGCCAATACCACTAGGCTATGGAGGCAAGTTATTCACAAACTAAATTAAATTCTTTTTCTAATTATGTTTACACAAAAGAAAAAAAAATATGACAAAGTATTCGAGAACAGTTTGAAAGTTTGTCCATCAATTTTAGCAAAACTATGTATATATATACTTATTTGTATGTTGACGGTGTTATGTTTTAAAGTCCATGCCTCGGCCTGTTCTCTTGTATTGATTTGCGAAAGGGATCTCAATGGAATCTACCACAGAATGTCAACGAGCGTTCAGGATGTGATACTTTAGCAGAATTTTGCGCGTTAGTAAGACACAAAGGATCCTTAATAAATCCCATTATATGCCGCGAAAGGTATTAAGGACCGTTACAAGGCAAACAATTACATATCTTGGCCAAATAACAGTGACATAGTTACGATTATTCCTTTTACCTTATCATCTGGGACTCCCTTGATCATGGACCCTTAAAAGAGTATGAAACGTCGGGAATAAATTAAAAAGAATTTAATGTATCAATTAATTACTGAATCGAGTTAATTATTACAGGCAGAATAGCAATTTAAAAAGGTGCCCTGGACGTCGGAGGAACTCGTGGCTGCGACATACACAAGGATGGACCATAACATCCGACAGGCCCCCATTTCGGCTAAATAAACGGATTTTAAAATGCTTTTTCTCGACAATTAAACAAAACATAAACTAATGTTAACTGTGATTGCACTTCATAATTTGTACTTCAAATAATTTGCACCAGCTTCAAAATCAGAGTTGTTTCTTCATGTTTATATTTACATTTTGAAACTTGTCGCCGTGAAACACTTTATTCATGACCAAGGTATAATGGCTTTCACAAATTAAGTTCGCTGCAGACGCAATGCAGTAACGATGCTATAAAATTGTACGTTAACAACGTAGATAAAACTGTGGGTTACAATCATTCATAGGGCATTAGAGTTTATTTCCTTATTTGAATGTGTTTATTTCAGGGATTATTTGTTCTGTGTGCTATTAAATTACTTATAAAGGAAATTCATGTATATTAATATTATAAAGCAGAAATATTTGTATTTTTGTGCATGTTCGTAATGGATGAACTCAATAACTACTGTGGCGATTTAAAAATTCTTTTACCATTAGAAAGCTACATTCACTTTAAGAAACATAGGCTACCCAAGGGAAAATTAATTTAAAATCCAAAAATAACATGAGCATAGCCGTGGATTGATAATAGTCAGATATATAGAAGTAATTACAATAAAATCATTAGAATTTTAATAATATCTTACCCTCTCTGATAAAGCTTATTATCACGTAACATTTTTCATTTCACTTAATTCGCATGAACAGAGCTTCATGGTTTTGCTAGCTTGCTTGCACTATTTACTGACTTTTGTGAATAGTTTGCTTTCCAAAAATGTTTTCGTTCTCGTAAATTTGCCTCAAGTTAGTATTTTCATTATATTCCTGTAAAATATTTTGATTTAACGTTTGCTATTTTTAACAAAGATTATTTTTAAAACATTTCTATAATTTACATAGCATTTTTTTATGTGAATGTTTTTAATTCATTAAGTGGAAATGCCATGCCCTTTATAAAGATGGCATATCATAATGATCTATCATTAGTTAATTATCTAATTTAACTTTCTATAATGTTATATTCTACGTTTTGTTAAAATTACACAATGTAATTATTAAAAATAAGAAGGTAGTACATTTTTGGTGATAGTATTTTTTGTTTATACAAAGCTAAATCACTTTACAAATACTTTAAAAACAAAACAGACACACTAATTTTAATCTTGGTCATTTACGTGAATATCTTTGGAGATAATTTGAGTTATTGATGACCACCTAGTTCATGGGGACGGGAGCTTCCCGCAAACTCTGTGGCTTATCAAAAACATGAGTCTGGAAGCGTAACATCCGCGTGAAAAGAAAAATGAAAGCCTTTATTAACCATTTCTTTTTTATAGATCAGGATCATCGGATGGTAAGAGATCACTGCCGCTGATTCACAAACCAAAGCTAGAAATACGTTACCAGTCTTAAAGTTATGCAATAAAAATACATACATATTTTTATTCAAAAAGTATATAAGTATTCAAAGTCACATGAGCCTGGAAATACCGCTGCCGGTGGCAAGTGACTACAAAAAGTACACATGTGCAGTAAGACGTAAAGCATAAAAGGCATGGTAGCGAATCGTCTGTCAATAAGGTGGTATGGCTGCTACCTTATATTCTGTCTCAATTTGCGGTGATAGAGATTTACAGCTGGTACTATTCCGATCAATTTCTCGAAATACAGATTACTACCAACATCTTTTTAAAAAGACAATTCTAGTTCATTGACAGTAAAATAGGCAAAAATGGTACTGAGGTTCTCCTTCCTAGACATATGTACATTGCTCCATATGTGGCTGCTTTTACGCCTCGTAAACAATAATTTAAGATGCTTTACTATCTTAAATTCATAAAATACAAAATACCGTCAGACTCCTTGAAGTCAATTTAGGTGTTCGTTTGGGTTAGTCCAAATAGGGTAGGATATCGAATCAGTGTAAAATAGTGCATGTTTGTAAACTGTGGCAACATAACAAAGAGTGTCTTAGGATATAATTTGAAGTAACTTTAATTGACCTTGACTTAAATATTATTGAAAGAAATACTTCAAGGCATAAAAATATTTCCTCCTCCGGACTACAAAACATTTCCCAGTCTATCCACAGCATAGCAATGAATGCTAAATGCAAAATTATTATCAGCGTATCAAAAGACATAGCGTAGTTCACAGGTATTGCCTTTGCAGTAATTTTTGCCATATCTCTATATGGCAAAAATGACTCTTACAATTTCTTTCCTAAAGCTAGACACCCATTTGCTACAGCACACAAGATCTTAGGTGGCTCGTGAGACGGCAATTTTCATAGAAGTGCGAAGGATAGATTTTTTTTTTCAAGAAGGAAACTCAATTAAAGGGTTAAAAAAAATTAAAAGTGATCGCCACTACCTTAAAATTTTTCTTCATTGCCTCTTTTAGTGAGCTCGGTAATATTAAAGATAACCAACTTGAAATAATTTAAATCATATAAATAGAAAGTGTAAAGTTCGGATTGCGTATGAGAAAAACCATTTATTTTTTTCTATTACAGGTTAAACGTTATACGATTTCCTTGAAACTGATGATTCATTAATTTATACCAAAGGGATATTTCTTATTAACTTTTCATGAGTTTGACTTATTTTTTTTCAAAATAAGTTCTAATTAACTTGTATTCAAGAAGCAGTAAACAAGATAAAGATCTCGTCATTAAGTCAACGCTACAGTTGTCTGCCTAATTAGTTATTAGTTGTCTTCAAAAGAATTTTTTCATTGTCTCAATACTGTGTTTCAAGTCAAATAAATTATTTATTGTTATTAATTATTGTTGTGTATATCATATTTTTTCCTCTGCCCTGCAAATTTTAATACGTCTGGAAATGTCTATGGTCCTCGCGTGGGCAAGGACGGGATATGTCGGACTTGCACCGACTTAAACCACTACTTTGTTCCACTTTGGTGCCTAAAGTGTAGGGTGACAGTAACCCCACCAGCTGCCAAAGCATGGCAGCCAGCGAGCTGGACGAGCCCTGTCTCGGACTTTCGGCTCACTCCATCTTTAGTTGCGACGGTACAAGCGTGGCCTTTGTTTCAGCCCTTAGTCTGGGCAACAGACTTCGCCGAATCTATTACCTAGCAACCATGAGAGCTAGATTTCTAGGTAACATATAGTGCGCGGAGGAAGTATGAGGCTTCGCCGCTAGCCACGTTTCGGCCGTAGAAGGAAAAGAAATCTACGAAGTGTAGCTTCTTAAGGAATCGTCAGAATACGTATACTTTATTAACTGTCTTTTACATTTATATTTAGTTGTAATAACATGTGTCACTGTGGTAGACTCTTTTAACTTTCAACATTTAATTTTGTTAACGTAGCAGAACGCTGCTCCTCAGCAACTACGAGTTTGAAAATCACTTAAGCGTGTTGCTAGCACATTAAGTAGTGTTGTAAAGTTTGAAAAAGGCTACTTTTACTTAAAACCTACTTTATTTTATTATTAAAGACTTTATATATACAACTGTAATGTACTTGTCAAGTTATTAACTCTTTGTTTTTTTATAAATAAAACAAGATGAAGTCGTACTTTGTTTTGTTTATCCTTATTGCTTAAATTAGTTTGCAAGAGAACGTCCGTTTAGTCTGCTAGTACATATTTATTCATATTAATGACTGCACTACATTATATGAGTAAACAAAAAGTTATTTTCATACTATTTAGTTGAAAAACGTTTCAAATTAAGATACTAAGGTAAGTTTTATTTGCAATCTCACTGCAGGTAGCAATAATACGAGGCATGTTTCTTAAGTACCGTTTTGGAATTTAAAATATACGTAAAAAGATATAGCAAAAATTTGCCTCAATATTTACGAAAATTATATACATAACGTGGCACCAGTTTTTAAATATCCTCCTAATAAAATTTGCCGCCTGACTTGCGAACCACTGTATTACAAATGTTTTGACTTCGTTATCGTCTTAAACCACCCAGGTGTTACTTCAAGTGCAGAAACAAATGGTAGTCGTTGGCAGGTGTCCAACGATCAGGGCTGTATGGAGAATGATCTTGAGTTTCCCATTTAAAAGATTTGATGAGATCTTTGGCCCGATGAACCACATGTGCATTGTCATGCAGCAAAACTCTACTCAACTTGCCACGTTCTAGATTGCATGTCGCAGATTGTTCAATGTCTCAAAATAAGACGCTGCATTGATTGTCTCATTACGATGCAGAAACTGCACTCGCACGATGTATCCCAAAAAACCGTGCACATAATTTTCCGGGCAGAAATTGTTTTCTTAAACTTTAGTTCTTTGCGTGATGATGTATAACATTCCATAGATTATTGTTTCGATTCTGGTGTGACGTAGGCCACCCATGTTTCGTCAATAGTAACAATGTGGTATCCAAGACGATAACGAAGTTAAAACATTTGTGATACAGTGGTTAACAAGTCAAGCGGCAGAGATTTAATAGGTGGGTGTTCAAAAACCGGTACCACGTTATGACAAGTGACTTAATATTCACGACATTATGTGAAGAAGTAGATTAAAGCTTTTATTTGAAAATAAATTTCTACTTAAAAGAACATGCCTCGTATAACTGTAAATTGACCTATTTATATTGATTTAGAAATTGATTAAAAATCAGCAATCATCTTTTTGAAAAGTAGAACTGTGCACAGAACTATTACCACTTTAAATGTTGTATACATCATCAGCCTTTGTTAGTCCACTGCTGGACATAGGCCTCCCTACCATATCCATTAGGGGGTTTGGACCGTATCCCACCACGCTGGTCCAATGCGGGTTGGTGGGTGGACCGACTTTTTACATGCCCATCCGACGCATGGATCATCTTACTTTTCAGACAATTGGGTGATCGGCCCAAATTGCCCTAACCAACTAGGAAACAACAATGAAAATTTGTTGCGTCCCCGCAGGATTTGAACCCACGACCTCCGGTTTCTAAAGCACACGCCCATACCACTAGGCTACGGAGGCAGCAGGAAATGTTGTATATAGAGGGAATATAAGGAAAAAATATATGTATATCTTAGACCAAATAGCGGCGGTTGTTAGTGTAGAATTAATGTTTATGTAAATTTTATATCAACAAAAAAGAAGTTGCAGAATGAATGCTTATAGAACAACGTTGCATTTCTGTTAATTCCTAAAAAAAATACCGAATATTTTAATATTGACAAAACTAACACAATTTAAAAACAGTATTGTACGAAACACTTCCTTGTATTGCAGTTGACAAATAATTGTTCGGTATACTGTAAAAATATTGCATGTTGCTAAAAATTACCCTTAATAAAAAAGATTATTAAAATTGAAACTCTAATGCTGTAGGCAAACTCTATAGAGTTAATTTAGTACACGTATGCATATATTTTGTATATTATTAGGGGTCAAAACACAACCCTGGTTCGGTCCCTTTACTTAAATTACCAAATATAAGCTCGAATATCTTAAAGTTTGTAAACTAAGTACGTATTAACAGTTTTAAGCTCAAGCTCACACATCACGAACATACATAGTTTTGAATTTAATTTACTTCTAGTGTTGATTTAAATCAAATACAATAAATGTTAAGCATCAGATGCTATTAGATTCTGTATTATATTTTTGTAATCCGTAACAAAAAAACATCTTAACTATTGTGGGCTATTGTTAAAACATAGATGTATGCACTTGCAAACTTTGTTGTAGACCATTAAAAGAAGTACAACTTTGTAAAATAATGTAAGTATCTTTTACGGTTTCGGCAGCGTTTGCTATTTAAACGCACTAGGTTGTAATTTTTTTTACTTTTTGACCCCGAAATTTTTTTTAATTTCTTTAAAATCTGATAAACGTCTTATCAAAAATTATAAAATTAAATAACCCTAAATGACAGCTAATAGCTATCATTTAAAAAAATAATAAAGAAAATCGAACCTCTAGGAGCGAAGCAACAAGGTAACATATTTAAAAAAAACATACGCTCCGAATTGAATGCTTCCTTTTTTTGGGATGTCGGCCAAAAATTGAAAATAAAGTTATAAAATTATTGGTGAAGTATAAAAATGTTAAAATTCTAATGTATAAAGCGTTATGTGATGTATAGCCAAAAGGAGTGCGATACATAATTCATCTGAAATAAAAGTGTACAAATAAGTTAAACTTAAAGTTTTTCAGCTTCTTACTCGAATTTAGATCACGCAACTATAGGTACCGAAATTAATATGATCAATAGAATCATACATATTTTATCATACAAAGTGACTGTAGCGTTGTCAAAACCTTCTTTCTTGCCTAAACATTTGTACAGCCCCATATGGCTGTTGTCGTAACTGCCTCCGTAGCCTAGAGGAATGGACTTGCGCTAAGGTGGTACCGGTGGTAGGTCCCTGTTTCAGGAGACCGTCTGGGTGTCTACCACCGCGTTGCCTATTTCTGCCGCGAAACAGTATTGTGAAAACACTGCTGTGTTCGGTTTGAAGGGCACCTGTAGCCAGCCATTTACTGGGTAAACGAGACTTAACATCCTATGTCTCACGGTAGGCAGCGCGTTGGCGATACTAATAATAGTATTATGATTATTGGCTAGTATTATCCAATAAAATAATATTAAGACACCACATACACCTCTCGACACACAACATATACAAATTTTATAGAATATAATATTTATATTTTTGATAAACATTTCCTTTTTTACTTTCTATGTAAAGTGACTTATTTTAAAGTAATGAAAAAATTGTGTCTTGTCTTACTTTCTCAGGTTGTGTATTAATAGTATCATGAGCGTGAATTCGGCATAACAAAGGGTCTCCATGTGTGTGGAAGTACTCATTCAAATCTCATTACTAACCACACTCACGGTGTGTATTCATAATTTGTTTGAGTATAATTATCGGTCTTAAAATATAATTTAAGTAAATCTTAGTAATTGTACATCCTTTAAATGTTCCTATCTATAGTGCATTTTAATTTTGGGCCCGTTTTAGTTCTAGAATCTCACACACAAAGTCACTTTTTGTGCTACCAATACCATATACCGTACCAATGAAGGAAAAAGTTAAATATTAATATTCATCATCATCAGCTTGTGTAAGTCCACTGCTGGACATAGGCCTCCCCTAATCCACGCTTTCGCCATTAGGAGGTTTTTCGACCGTATCCTACCACGCTGGTCCAATGCGCGAAGGTAGGTGGACTGACTTTTACATGCTCATCCAACGCATGGATCATCTTCTTTTTAGGCAATGGGTATTCGGCCCAAATCGTTCCAAGCAACCAGAAAACAACGATAACACAAAGTTATCTCCCCATGGGATTCGACCAACGACCTCCGGTTTATAAAGCAAGGGCCAATTTACACAGCCTACGATTGCAGTATAATAACACATTTAGGGCGTTGATAGGGTTTCCAATGGAGATGTAGCCTCTGGTATGTTCGCAGAGTTACATACTGATGGTTTCTTTTCTTGAGAAAACGGTGTTCCTCTGCAATGAACGTTTACGCTGGAGCACTAATAACGTCCACGGTATATTCGCAGATCGCTGGGACTCTCCTCTTTTGCTGATCGATCAACTACATACAAATTTATGACATTGCGTCATGCATGCATCATCAGCTTTGATAGTCCACTGCTGGACATAGGCCTCCTAATACACCCTTTTCCATTGGGGTTTGGACCGTATCCACCACGCTGGTCCAATGCGGGATGGTGGGTGGACCGACTTACATGCACCGACCTTGGATCATCTTGCTTTTCAGACAACAGGGTGATCGTTGCAAATTTCCCTAACCAACTAGAAACAACAATGAAAATTTGTTGTGTCCCCGCAGGATTCGAACCCACGAACTCCGGTTTCTACGTTAGCGGAGCTACGGTGCTACTGAGGCAGTTCAAGAGGCAATTTTGACATTAATTGTTATTTATCTTATCTTGTCTATAATAGTTTTATGTTTATATTATGTAAAATTCTTGTTATCCTTTGTGCTGTATAATTTTTAATTTAGAATTATTAATTAAATTGTTTTTAATTAAATTATAAGACTTTATAATTATTAAAATGTTTTGGATTTTTCATCTGAAATAAATGTCATAATAATAATATTATTTTTACAAATCCTAAAATGTATAAAAAACTTGTCACAGCTATTTAAAAAAAACTAAATATCTTAGTAAAAATATAGTTATATACAAATTGTAATTTAAAAAATCTGCACCAGCTTTTAAACTAAATTTGTTTCTTCATGTCTAAATTAACATTCTTTATTTATTTGTCTCTATAAAATAATTCATTTAGGAGCAGGGTATAAGAGCTTTACAAATTAAGTTCGCTGCAGATGCAATGTTAAAACGTTGCATTTAAATATTGATAATCTACTTAAAAAATATCTATTTTAAATTCGTTTGAATTAAAATTCATATTACAGCGGAACGCAGAAAAGATCCTTAGTTTGATTAAATACGCTGTTCTTTGTGTACATATATATAAAACTAAAAGTGCCCTATAAAGAGACAAAGGTCATCGAGAAAAGAGAAATGGACCCTCGACCCATGTTGAAATCAAGGTTAATGACATGTAAATCAAATTGAAAGCAATTCTATTTCATTTTTTGAATAAACTGTCATTCAACTAGTTTTATCTATATTTAACAAAACTATGTAGTAATTACACAAAATTATTAGGGCATTGGAAATGTTATTATTTTTCTGCAGCATGTTGCCTTAAGTCCAAGAATATCACTTAGATCTATCAAAAAGTATAAATCACAAGCGTAATTTAAAAAAAAAATATGACAGTTTTATATTTTTGCGTTTAATTTTGAAATTATTGGATCCCAGGAAGGTGGCAAAGACCAAGTTGAATACTGGCTAATGAACATCAATTTATACCAAGGATGATTCAGGAAGCAATAGAAATTAAAAATATCCAAATTTTAATAGAGAGGATGGTTGGTCTTTGCCACCTTTTGACATATACATAATATTCACAACAAGTATATATGATTTAATAACAATGAACCCTGCACTTGGTTAGTAACCTGTCTTACAGGGTACAGAACAATGGATTAGCTAGTCCTTAGAAGGTACATATATAAATAGTTTCATTGGTAATAGTCAAGTATCAAGTTATAAAATTTTATAATTACTGAATAAAATAGATTGTGTAAGGGATGTAGTTTGTAAAGCGTAATTGTTTAAACTAGTTGTTAGTGAATTTTGTAGCGGTATGTAGGTTATTTGAGAATAATCAATAAATTTTCGGACTCATGATAGTTAATTTGAATTATGTATTTATAAGTGTTTGTTTTTTTTCAGGCATAATAGTTTAGTGGGAAAATATGTAATAGTTTGTGTAGTCTATTGTATAAATTTGGTGCTGGAGAAAAATAAAATGACTCACTAAATGTTAGAGCAGATATTCTTAGATCTTCTTTTTGTTTTATAGATTTTTCTGCTAAATTTTAAAGTAGCTGTGATAAATAATGCAGTGAAGAATAATAATCACATAGAATGAAGAATTTTTTAAATGTATTAATGTACACTTACAGTGTTTTACATAAAATGAGCTATGAATATGCCTAATTGCAATTTTAAAAGCTGTTAACAATAAAATGCTTATTTTGGGTTATTCTTAAAACATAGATATATGCTATTGCGGACTTCATTCTGAACCAATTCAAGTAGTACATTAATATATGTAAAACATACTTTATCTTTTACGGTTTTGGCAGTTTGTAATTTAATCACTTTGAAGTTGTGATTTTTAGGTGCCATATTTTTTATTTTACAAATATCTTTCAAAAGTACTTCAAAGGTGAGTACGGCTTATTACAGCCAAAATAGTAATATACTGTTCAAGTCATATTTTTAAATTGTGAATAAAAAATATATTATCGAATTATTAGATTTTAATTTCTTAATCAGAATAATATTATAATGAAAAGTTCCGAAATCATCGCTGTATGATTTATAATTTCGTAGTATTTTTTTTTTTTTACATCAAATAATTTTACAGGTGTAGTAGTCGGAAAGGAAGTAGTATGCAAAATATTGTTTCACTAGATAAATGGGCTAAATCTTCGTTTTTTAATAAAGTTGTTTGTAATTTGCATGTATTTATTAATATAAACAAAACAGTCTTCACGTGGGATCGCACTTGTGTGCTCTGTGGCCTTTTCCGTTTTCGCGAAGCAGGACGGAAAAAAAAAATATGTCAAGACAAAAAGTGACATCAACAAATGAGAAAATAAGGTAATTATTTTATTTACTTATTATTACAGAAAGCAAATATGGACATATAAAATACCTTTGCTTTGAATTTAAGTAGCAACGTCTGACAAATTCACTTGGCTAGGTTAATTACATCGAAAGATAACATTTAAACTCCAAATGATTGAAAGAGATAGAAATTGAAAGTTTTCATCATCATCATCATCATCATCAGCCTGTGATAGTCCACTGCTGGACATAGGCCTCCCCTAATACACCCCTATCCATTAGAGGGTTTTTGGACCGTATCCACCACGCTGGTCCAATGCGGGTTGGTGGGTGGACCGACTTTATATGCCCATCCGACGCATGGATCATCTTACTTTTCAGACAATTGGGTGATCGATGCCCAGATTGCCTGACCAACTAGGAACAACAATGAAAATTTTATGAGTCCCGCAGGATTCGAGACCCGACCTCCGGTTTTAAGCCACACGCCTATACCACTAAGCTACAGGCAGTTAGAAATTGAAAGTTTTACTTATATTATTTACTGATTTATTTATAAAACGCTAGAACTTACAACTGATACTTTTACACAAAATTTATTTGCATTGTCATTGAAATTCTAATATTCAAAAAGCCCTGAAAGATCAACGTACCAAAATTTCACTAGTCTCTCTACATAAGCCTGTTGCTTCTGTAGCGTATTATGACATTCCTGATGGAAATGATAAGTCTCTAAAATTTATAGAATCTGTTCTTAATTCATTGTATCGCTTGCAGTTCGAGTAAAAGAAGATAATGGTTTGATTGCGAAACTACTCTAATTAATTTATCATTAAAATATGGAATAAGATAAACTATTCACCATCATCTTCTTCAACGTTCAACCATCCAATGGACGTAGGCATTTTTTTTATGGACGCCAAGACTGCCGATCCCTTGCTACTCGCTGGCAACTTGAACCAGCTACTGTAAAGATATCGGCATCCCACCTGGTCGAAAGTCGACCAACGCTCTGTCCTCCCAAACGAGACCTCCACTCTAGAACCTTATTGGCCCAACGGCCATTAGTTTTTTTTTTTTAAGTATATCATGAATTATTAGTAAAATTTAACACGGCACTACCTATAAAAAACTTATAAGATGGGCATAATTATCCTTTTTTTTCTTGTTATTTACATTTTACATAAAAACTTTTTTCTGCCTAATATCTGGTATATTACATAGAAATAACATATAATAATAATAATTCATATACGTAAATGTTAGAGGGGTATGTATTTAAATTTTACGTTAATAATATTTATTTAGAAAACATTTTTGGCACATTTTATCTATAAATACACTTTTAACAGTAAATCGTCGTTATCTTAGAAGTAATGTAAAGTGATTATTATCTTATGAAGTAACGTTAAGTTGATAATCACTTATCAAACCGAAAGAGGGGTCTAAAGTACATATATAAATTGCTTTATGTATATCGTTATCATTGAATGTATTCATCTTAATTAATCTAAACGTTCTTACCGCCATCGTCAGTGAAGTGTTTCTATTTTAAGTACTTTAGTCATCAGTATTAAGATCCATTAGCCCATTCCGTAAGATTAAGAGTTAACCTATTTTAGTTAAGACATTAAGCTAACAAATATTTAATTAATTTAATTACTTAAGAAGATTGCATTAAATTTATAGGAATTTATTACTTTTACATTCTATAAATGAATTTTATATTTTCATATTTGTGATATCTGATGGTCTGATCTGATAAAATATATCTACTAGCTGATCCTTATTTATTTCTTTTAAGTTATTACTGTTATTGTTTATTTGATTTTTTTAAATTTATTACATCGTTCTTTATACTTTTCCTCAAATTATTATAGGTTCATCTTCTATTCAGATTTACCTGATTAACAGTGTTTTACGCACAGTGAGTGACATCTGACCTCTCGAGAATTGGAAGGATAAACTAGTATTTATGAATTGATAGAACTTTTCTTACAATAGCATGAACAAGCAGAAAAACCGACAACGTTTATAGGGCCATCCGATCGATGGATTATCTTACTTTTATGCAAGTGGGTGATCAGCCCTTATTACCCAATTAAACCAAGAAAATATAACGACAACACAATTTTTCTTGATGGTTTATGTAGTTTATAACTTCATAATTGACAAAGAAACATATTACGTTAACCTTATTTAAAAAAAATAGTTAATAAAAAAAATCAAATGACAAAAAATGGATAAAAGCTAAAGAAATAAGTTCGACCTTAACATAGCATAGCATTCTTCTTTCTTTCTTTCAGTACCTCTCCAATTACTGCAGGTTGTCTCTGTCCAAAGCGATTCTAAATAATGTTTCTACAGACTTTCACCCTGTCCACTCTTGGGTATTCTTAAACTATAAAGTTTTGGGCCTTTCCGTTTTGCGTTTCACGGCCATTTTCCCCATCAATATGGTTTGCAGAAGCCTAGAAATAGCATTGTAAGACATTTTTCATTTAATAAGGCGATGAGACAAAAAGGAAGTTACCTGATGGTAACAGACACGCCATGACCAGATTAAATTCGGCGAAAGACGCTACAAAACCGCTCGCCGCCCTAAAACATATTATGTTACAGCTTGCCCAGTAATTACGCATGCTACGACGCCCTTTAAACTGGAAGATTGAAATGTTCATACCCTACTGATTTTGGAAAAAAGTGGCTATGTACTTTAAACATAAAAATTATTTTTAAAGACGTGCTAATCGTACGGAACGGTATTTAATGGATTATTTGCGAAGACCCCAAATGAATAAATACAATAAGGCTTCAGTCGTCTATGACACGTTTTATGTACATAGAATGAAGAATTTTTAATTGCAATAACTTTAATGAGAACCTAAACTGTATGACCTTAAATAAGCTTTAAATGTGCCTGATTGCAATATTTAAAAATGTTTACCTTATGCTTATTGTGCGGTATTCTTAAAACATAGATATATGCTCTCCTTGACTTTATTGTAGGCAAATTCAAGTAGTACAATTTTGTATACCATACTTTATGTGTATTTTTACGGTTTTGGCAGCGTTTGTAATTAAATCGCACGAGGTTGTGATTTTTGGTGCCGTATTTTTTTTAATTTAACTTTGGAATGATTTGTTTTTTAAAAAAACTTTTGTAAAGTTTATCAAAAATGTGTGAAAATTAATTAAATATTAATTAATGTTTTAATAATTTCTGAGAGAAAGTGGTTAATCCATCTAGCTCTACTTTGTATTTGAACATGAATAAAAAATATTAATAATGGATCTATAAATACTAGACCTAACATATAACTCTTTTATACGTTTACGGTATTTTTAGGCGCAATACACACAAAGGAGTTTATTCAGAATTACAAAAATACTTGATATTTTATTGCTTCATGTTTTATCGTATTCTCCGATATCTATCAAATCTAAAATTACTCTGGAAGTTATTTGTGTCAAACTCTTTTAAATTCATACAGTTAAAAATTTTAAAGTAATGATAATTCTAAATTTATTATAAAATAATAAATTCGATGTGCCATTGAAGTATTCTCCTTTTTTAAAAAGTTAAATCTTATGTGGAAGAGATCTAAGACTGTGGAAACTTTAAATTAAACTCGTTATTTCTGAGACAACAACGTTTGGCTTTAAAGAATAACAACTTAATTAATTGGGCTGGACTATTTCGTTGATAGTAAAGTCAATAGCTCAATATATGAGTAAAACAAATTTCTATCAGAATTGTTTTAATGTAAAAAATCACTTTTATCCGTTTAATATAAATTAAAATTTTCTAGCAACAAGCATTGAACGAGAAAATTACAAATAATTTTAGTGTCGGAGAAATTAATTAAAAGTAACGTTAAATACAAGCACGTGAATACCGAGAATGCACGTAAAATAACATTCATTACTTTTACAAGATCGTACGGAAACCATACGGTACGCTTATTTTCAAATATTTTTTATTCACCTTAAATGTATTTGCTGGACTTTTCATGTTCTGTCTTTCTGCATTAATACATACATTTAAAGGTACTAGTGTTTTTGTTATTAATGCCAACAGAGTATGCAGAATAGAATCGACACTTATTTATTTCACTAATTTGTACAAATTACGGTATATACAAAGGATACACTTGGTATGTCGATAATATTGTCAACCATTGGCTGGTTAATAATATTAATATCTATGGTGGTTACGATATAACTAGGCAGGTGCACATAAGCAAGCAAAAAAACTGTAATTTATGTAAATAACTATACGTCGTCAACACTAGTATTAGTAGAAATATTTTGAAATTTGAACAGCGTATTGAAATTTGTTAACGTTTGGCGACTTGCAAAAATAAAGACGTAATGGAGACCGAAATATACATATAATCTTTTTGTCACAGGTTTAATGCCCTTTGTGATTTTGGACAAATAACACACAAAACTTAGCAACGCATGTACAATGTATTGTTTTGTTTACATGTCGAACCAAATAATGTAATATTATCACGGGGCTTATTTTTCCAAGCAGTAGTGTGCCAATCGTGTGTTGTATCCAATGGGTTCCGTTTTGTCGATAAAGTTATTTTTCAAAAAAATTTTAATATATCAAAACAATATTCTTTGATTAATTTTGAACAGTAGGATCAGTGAGGGAATTTATTCCAATGAAACAAATCGAGGTACCCATTAAAATGCCAAATTGCTATCGGCCAATTTATGCCTCAAAAAGTTGGGAACGGATAAGGAAACGTTTCAATATTTTCTAATTGAAGAAATACATTTTTTGCTTTCATAAACGAAGGCTCATTAATTTAGTTTATACAAATAATAAAATATTGTCTTTACACAAATTTGTTCTTGTATATTATGACCTCAAATAGTAATTTAATCTTTGTACTAAAATTATTTGCTACCTGAATTACAAATAAAAAATTTAAAAAGAGAAAATACCATTAAATATAACAAACTTTATCGATTTTATAGGGCTAACTTTTGATATGATTCTTGATGTTTCGAATTTCTTTTAGCGTGCGTGATCACATATTGAATAAAAGTTTATTAAAAAACTCTTAAATCAAGCAAAAATAATGATGATGCAAATCATTAATTATAAAGTTACCACGGTAAATGACCAATATAAACAATAAATAATAATTTTATTAGAAATGCTTATTTATTAACATTGATAACATTCAATGATAATTTAACTCTTGACAGATATTGGTTATATTCCTTATGTATCTTATAAATTATCTCTCGCACCTTAATTAAATGTTATTTATAAATTCATTACAATTAATATGAATTTCGTCCAAAAGTTTTCTTTGGATAACAAAGTTAAAGTGAATTTTCATGCAAAATTTATACCGTCACTGAACTAATACAGAAGTTTAATATTATAATAAGACTTCCTGCGAAAGTTACCCGGAATCTGCATATGTTTCCTAAATTTGCATTATTTATATCATACATGCATACATATCCATAATTAATCATAAATAACTACCCTCGAATAATATATTTAGTTTATTCATTAATTTGATGCAACTATTATTTTGATTAAAGATCATCTACGATTATTGTTATAGATTATATATATATATTTATCCATTGAATGTAGTATTCCTTTTGAGTTGTGAAGTAAGATGCGCGTCGCTCTTAGTAAAATAATGTTATTTAGGTATTGTAAAATAATATATATAGGTTACACGTATAATTTTAAATTCCTTAATTTGTAGTTTACATTATTATGAAAATGTAGAAAAAAAATGCATACTATAAAAAAGTCAAGCAGTGCATAACTGTTTTGCTGTCGTCAACTAATAATGTAATACTATTTGTAAATTTAAAAAACGGCTTTGTTTAAATATTGCACACCGTATAAGCGTAACTTTTAAAATGCAACATAGCTTTAAAGCAAGCAAATGTTACAAATGTACTCGAATTCTCTCAGCCAGAAATCAGAAATGTACGAAATTGAAGAATTTTAAAACGGTCTATTTTATGTAAAACAAACATATTTGAAAACGAACCGATAGTATTTCACATTCATGTTATAAAATTATATAATGATAGGTTTAATGTTGCTAAAAAAATTAAAAGCTTGTATATACTTTCATTTTAAAAGATTTTTCAGATGTTTTTCCTTGTCACCGTTGTTTTCATAATAATAGTGTTTTTTCTGTTTAGTTTACTATGGACATCTGTAAAAGATTGTTGCAAAATGTGCAATGGACATAATGTTCTTTACACTTATAAAATTTTATAAAACGTTTGAAATTTAACGTTTTATGTATTTATGTTATTAAAAAAAGAAAGCATACATTTTCCGAAACACAAAAAGAAAGCAGAATTTACACCAACAATAAACACAAATGGACTAGTAAATGCAATAGTCCTCTTTGGGTATCCGTGTAACAAATGGATGCGGCACTAGTAACAGTTTCCTAAACAGTAAGTAACGTGCAATTCCCGTCGTGCTGTTTCCATATTATTTCTCGGACGTGTTTTTTTTTATTGGGTATTAAGTCTACTTTTATAGTAACATGTTTAAATGTTGCTGATACAAAAGATGCATGCATGTTATCTTACATGAAACCGTTTTTGTTGTGATTTATTATTAACTAGCTGTATCGTGCGACTTCGTCCATGTAGCATGGTGATAAAAAAATATACTTTTACTTTTTTGTGACATAAAAAGTGACAGAATAATAATCCCAAGTTACTCCCAGTTACATCCGCTATATTCCAGTGAACGTCCCGTTAAAATCGGTCTAGCCATTCCACAGATTAGTCAAACAAACAAACATACACATGAAATTAAAAAAAAATGTCGTTTTGTTATACGAATTGGTTATATATCACGATGTTATCATTTGAAAATTGTTATTTTAATGTTACAAACAAAAACTCCATTTTATTTTTTTTGCAACAATTGTTTTCACGTATTTGAACAAAATATATATTCATATAAATCCCAAGGAATTGTCTAGAAAGTGTTTATAGCAAACAGTATATTTGTTTTATAATCTCATTTACAACGCCTATTTTTGAATTCACAAGATATTATGTTTTATCATATTCACGACGTTGTCTTACGAATATTTTAGGTCAGTTTTTATTTTTTTCTTATTAAATAAATTGTTGCCACACATTAAACCATTTTATACTCGTCTTATTTTAAACCATTGTATTGCATCTTATTTTAAAGTAGTTCTCAATTTGCTACGCACTCGGTTTGTGCATAATTGCTTTGAGGTTTTAGAACTCATTAGGACATATCACGGACCGCACATTTGTTATCTTGGAGAAACTTTAGCAATCTTAACTTGGGAACGTTCTAACTATAAACACTGGGATTAAACTACAATCGTTTGGTTATGTTAGATCAGCATTCAAACATAATCATAAATAACATAAATAAGGCTTTTCGAACATCTTGTTGTATGGAGTACCTGCTCGAAATCTATAATTCTTCAAAATAGATAGATGATACAACACTATATTTCAATTAGGAGAAAAACGAAAAGGCCGTCGGTCAAATTTAATTAAACTATCAGGATGATTTAAAGTAAGATATGTGTATATATAAGTGTGGGTTACATTAAAAAAATCTAAATAACTCCTTACCTATATACAAGAACATCTAACTACTTGTATACAATAATGTTTTACAATGTTTTTGTGTCATTCAACCATAATACTAGTCAGACTCTTAAATAAAGTTATGAAGCAGACGGTTAATTTTTTAAATAAAAATTACTTAAAGTAGTGCTTTCACTGCTTTTCCCAGTCGAGCTTTTTGAAATTAGGTACCTATTCATTTTCCACTAAAAATTCAACGGTCCTTATCTTTTAGCTCATAAAATTTTACTGAGAACATGGTTTAAATGAACGCTGTAAGTCGCGTTTAGGTGTCATGCTTAGGTAAAAAGTACTTTCTTAAAAGAAAGAAAAACTAAAGAAAATACTTAAGACTATAAAAAAAAAAAAAATTCCAAACACATAACAAACAATGACGTCGAAGTTGCATAGCATCTGTTTGCAGCCACTAAACGGCTAAGGATGTTTGGAAATGAATTAAATTATTTTAAGATATTTATTAATATTTTATGTGACTATTCAGAGATCATAGAAGGCAACTTAATTACAATTGTTCATTACTTTTTTATTTACAACTATCACACTGTCCTTTTTGGAATCGAAACAGCAATTAATAGAATGTACTTACAATATATATATAATACACACCAGCCATATATACCCTTATTGTCTTAGAAGTAAACGCAGGGCTTATATACTTCGCTGAGAATATCAACAGTTAAAATTATAAATAAATTGAAAGTCTTGACCTTATTAGATAAAATTACCTTTTGTTAATTATACTAATATCATGGACAGGAGAGATTTGTTTTTTGTTTTAAATAGGCTCCGAAACTATTCCACTGATTTAAATAACTTTACGGATATTATATTGAATGCTTTGTTGCATTACAGTAACACAGGCTACTTTTTACGCCAGGAAAACGTATTTCAAAAATGTAAAAATAGCACGAACAGAGCCGTGGACAATCTAATAGTTACAAATATTTTGAAAGGTTTTGCATTTAATTTTAATTTAAAATATTAACAAATATTGTAAGACATATTCATTTATTTAACACTTAGTTCAAAGTATTAATCTTCTGTAAGACGTTCATGTACAATTGCTAAAGTTGTAGCTTGATAACAAACGAGCGGTCTGGCTAAATGAGGTTCGAAGCCCAAAAGCACTTTGTTAAAGGGCCGACCGTTTCATAGTAAGTTGGACAGACGGATATATAATGTTACAACAAATAAAATGCATCTAGTAGTAAAAAACGCCCTTGCAAATTTTCACACGCAAATTATTGACTATAAAAAAATGGAAAACACTTTGGTTAAAAACTAATTATTTAATAAAACGTTTGACCTGCGTTCAAAGCAAATTAATGTATAAATTCTACTATTACATTTAGTAATTGCTGAAAGCTGAAAATATGTATTACATTTTTTTCGTCGTTTATACATTTCTTTTGATTTTGAGGCACAAGGAATAAAAACTATAGTATTTTACATTAATTACCTGTTCAGCAACTTATCTTACCTAGTTTTGATTTTAACTACATTCTTGGTTTTCAGCATTTAGTAGACACTGTACTTTTTTTAAATAAAGCGTAACGATACGAGATAGATATGGTGGTTAAAGGCTTTGACAACTAACTACATTGTAGATTCTTATCTTTGTGAATATGTAATATAATATATGTATATCGTATTTAATATAAATAATTATATATTGCAGGTATACCAAAATTAGACGACTCAGAAATGGGATTTATAAAATAAATACATCGTTCCCGACCAGAAAGATGTTTCGAAAATTTTTTGGAATAATAAAATACATTTTCTTAAAATATGTGAATTTAAAAGCGCACGTCTTTTGTTGTAGCATTATGTTTAAAGATTTAAAAGGCAAATCAAATATCCAATAAAAAACAACACATCCGAAAAATAAAATGGAATCAGCGCGACGGGAACTGCACATAACTTACTGTTTAGGAAACTGTTACTGGTGCCGTATCCATTTGTTACCCGGATACTCAAAAAGGAATATAGGATTTCCTAGTCCATTTGTGTTTATTGTTGGTGTAAATTATGCTTTCTTTTTGTGTTTCGGAAAATGTATGGTTAGTATTTTTATTAACATAGATAGACACATTAAGCTTTGCATTTAAACGTTCAGTAAAAAGTTATAATTGTATGGAATTATATGTTACATATACAAAGATCACAAGAAAAAAGAAATATTATTTTGAAAACAAATGTGTCAAGGAAAATCATCTGAAAAATTTTGTACCTTATAAAATTATTTACTTATGCAATCTTTTTATTTTTTTTTTAGCAATTATATGACAATATTTTAATATAAATGTGAAATACTATCAGTAAGTCAAAATAGACCATACAAAAATTCTCGAATTTTATAGAATTCTGGCTGAGAGAATTCGAGTAGTTTTGTAACATTTTTACTGTTCTGTTCTTGCTTAAAGTTATGTTGTATTTAAAAAGTATCACACTTATACGGCGTTTAATACTTTTTGTAGAAAAATATTTTAATGAAGGCATTTTTTTAAATTACAAAATTATAATTAGTTGACAAGGGCTAAACAATTCTGCACGGCTAGACTTTTTTCACAGTAAGCATTTTTTCAACATTTTCACAATAATGTAAATTACAAATTAAGGAATTTACAATTATACGTGTTCCCTATTATAGGATTAAATTTTTTACAAAGAGTGACGCGCGTCTTACTTTTCAATCTAAAAGGAAGACGGCATTCCATAGATAAATGGGTCAGTAAATTTGAAGGCACGCAGATACATATGTATATAATCTATAACAACAATTGAAGATGGTCTTGACATATGGGAATTACTTTTTACATACAATAAGTTGATATTATTTAGACATATTCTTGAGATACATTTTGTAAATATTGTAATTATATTAATATTTACTATAGAATATCGTTATGATCTTAGAAAGAACTTTGTGACGTATGACAAAAGTAAATAAATTATTTAATCATCTTAAGCTGTGAAGAGATTTAATCAAAATAATAGTTGAAACAAGTTAATGAATAAACTAATGATATTATCCGAGGTAATTATTTACGATTAATTATGGATATGTATTCATGTATGATATGAATCATGCAAATTTAGAAAACATATGCAGATTCCGGACAACTTTCGCAGGATGTCTTATTATAAAATTAAACTTCTGTATTAGTTCAGTGACGGTATAAATTTTGCATGAAAATTCACTTTTACTTTATTATCCAAAGAAAACTTTTGGACAAAAGTCACATAAGTTTGTAATGAATTTATAAATAACTTCTAATTAAAATGCGAGAGACAACTTAGATTTAGATAAGTTAAGAAATATAACCGACACCTGTCAAGAGTTAAATAACTATTAAATGTGATCAATGTTAATTAATTAGCATTCCAAATGAAATTATTATTTATTGTTGATATTGTTCATTTAACATTGTAATCATATTATCAATAATCTGCATTATCATTATTTTTTACTCGATTTTAGAGCTTTTTAATAAACTATTATTCAATCTGTGATCACGCACGCTAAAAAGAATTCAAATCTTCAGGAATCATATCATTAGTTAACTTTGTAAAATCCATAATTTTTTATATTTAATGGTATTTTCTTATTAAATTATTATTAGAGGCCATAATATACAAGAACAAGTTTTTGTAAAGACAACGGCAGTGTAAGCTAAATATATGCGCCTTCGTTTATGAAATCAAATAACGCATTTCTTCCATTTTTCAACTAGAAAATATTGAATCATTTCCTTATTGAGATCATAACTTTTTGAGGCATGAAATGGCCGATAGCAATTTGTCATTTTAATGAGTACCTCGATTTGTTTCGTTGAAATAAATGCACTCACTGATCCTACAATTCTCAAATAATCAAAGAATTTTTTCAAAACTTTTTTTAAAACGTTAAAACATATTGTTGTAGTAAAAGCATTTTTTTAAAAAATGCGTTTACTACAACAAATTGAAACGAGAAAAGCATGCCTTAGTTCAATCCGGAGCGTATCATCATCATCATCATCATAATCTGCCTCTATCAGTCCTCACATAGGTATTTTTAAATGAATGCCAAGACGGCTGATCCCCTGCTTCGCGCTGCCAACTTGAACCAGCTACTGACCAACTCCGTTTTCCTAAACGTGGCCTCCACTTCAGAACCTAATAGAGCGAATGCTTTTTTACATATGTTACCTCGTTGCTCCATTCCTAGAGCTCCGATTTTGTTCATGATCCCAGTTTTTTAAAATAATTTTGAGATAAGTTTTATACATATTTAAAAAATAAAAACAATACGGCACCACAAATCACAACCTCGTGCGATAAAACTACAAGCGCTACCAAAATCGTAAAAGATAGACATAAAGTATATTATACAAAATTGTACTACTTGAATTTGCCTACAATTAAGTCCGCAAATGCATAAGTTTTAAGAATAATGCACAATAATTTAATTATTTTAAGGTAAACTTTTTTAAAAGTTGCAATCAGGCACATTCAAAGCTCATTAAGGGTAATACAGTTTAAGTTCACATAAAAGTTATTGCAATTAAATAATCTTCATTCTACGTACATAAAACGTATATAGACGACTAAACCCTTATCGTGTGAACTTGGTTATTTATTTTGGGCCTCCGCAAATAATCCATTTATTACCGTTCTGTATGATTAACACGTCTTCAAAAATAATTCTTATGTATAAGGTACATAGCAACTTTTTCCAAAATCAGTAGCGTATGAACATTTCAATCTTCCAGTTTAAAGGGCATCGTAGCATGCGTAATTACTGGGCAAGCCGTAACATAATATGTCTCAGGGCGACGAATTTCATATGGTAATGGCGTGTCACTTACCATCAGGTAACTCCCTATTTGTCTCAGCACCTCAATAAATAAAAAATGTCTTAGAATGCTATTTCTAGATTCTGCAAACCATATTGATGGGATAATCACCGGAAAACGCTAACCAGGAAGTCCCAAAACTTTTAGCCGAAGAATATCCAAGAGTGGACAGGGATAAAGTCTGTATAAACATTATTTAGAATCGTTTTGGACAGAGATATATTTCAGAGTTTTACTGCCAACCTCTTGCAATTGGAAAAGCACTGAAAGAAAGAAAGAACAATGCTATTTTGAGATATATGTAAAAAAAAATTTAGAAGTGGAACTTATTTCTAAATAATTTTTTTTAAATTTTAACTAGATTTTAAAAATAATATTAACATATTATGTTTCTTTATAAATTATAAACTACATTATACACAAGTTTGTTTTATCGTAACTAAAGGTAATAAGGGCTGATCAATGAACAAATGCTTAAAAAGTAAAATGATCCACGCGTAGGATGGTCCTATAAACGTTGTTGGTTTTTTCAGAAAAGTCTTATCAATTCATGAATATAGTTTATCCTTCGGATTCTCGAGAGGTCAGGTGTCACTTGCTGTGCGTAAAACACTGTTAGTCAGGTAAATCTGAATAAGAGATGAACCTGTACTAATTCGAGGAAAATTAATGAAAAGACGACGTACATTTAAGAAAAAACAAACTAATGCGCTTTGAGACAGTAATAACTTATAAGAGTTAAACAAGAGTTAGCTAGCCGATATATTTTATCAGATCAGAACATAACATCAAAATAATCCCTTTTGATTAAGTAATTATAATAAAATATGAAAATATAAAATTCGTTTATAGAATGTCAAAGTTATAATTTCTTTAAAGTTTAATGTAAACTTCTTAATAAAACAAAAGTTAGAAACGTGTAAGCCTAATGTCTTAACTAAAATAGATTAACTCTTTATGTAACGTAACGGGCTAATGGATCTTAATACTGATGACTAAAGTACTTAAAATAGAAACTCTCCTCTGACCATGGCTGTAAGAACGTTTAGGTTAATTAAAATAAATACATTCAATGATAACCATATAGCCACTTATGTATGTACTTTGCTATTCCACGCTACTGGGTAAATATTTTTTTTTTACTTCATAAGATAATGACGCTTTATTGTTAAAAGTGCATTTATAGATAATATGTGGCAAAAAAAGTACATTAAATTAAATTAACTTAAAATTTAAATACATGTTCTATAATTATTATTATATGTTATTTGTATGTAATATACCCAGATATTACACAATAAAAAAAGGATAATTATGCCATGTTATAAGTTTTTATGGGTAGTGCCGTATTAAATTTCAGTAATAGTTCATCATATATAAAAAAATAATGGCTGATGGGCTATAATGTTCTGGAGTGGAGGCCTCGTTCGGGAAGACACAGAGTTGGTCGACCCACGACCAGGTGGGATGCTGATCTCCTTACAGTAGCTGGTTTAAGTTGCCAGCGAGTAGCAAGAGATCAGCCGTCTTGGCGTTCATTAAAATATGCCTACGTTCAGTGGACGGATATAGGCTGCATATGATGATGATGAGTAGTTTTATATTCAAACCATTATCTACTTTTACTGGGACTGGAAGCGATACAGTGAATTAAATACACAGTCTATAAACTTGAGAGGCTTATCACATCTGTCAGGAATGTCATAATAGGCTACGGTAACCACGGGCTTATGAAGAGATACTAGTGAAATTTGGTACTATAGGCTTTCAGGGCTTTTTTAATATTAGAATTTGAATGACAGAACAAATAATGTTGTGTAAAAATAATATTTGTAAGTTCTAGTGCTTTATCAATAAATAAATTTTCATGTACACAATATAATTAAAACATTGAAATTCTATCTCTTTCACTCATTTTAATTTTAAATGTTATCTTTCGATGAAAAGCGCTAGCCAAGCAAATTTGTCAGATGCTGCTACTTAAAATCAAGGCATAGGTTATTATGATTATATATGTTTATATTTGCTTTAATAAATAAGTAGATAAAATAATTTACTTCTATTCTCATTTCTTGTTATCGCTTTTTTGTCTTGATATAATTACTTTTTTTATACGTTACCTCGTTGCTCCACTGCTCCAGCTGCGCCAAATTGGTTAAAGCCATACAGTTCCTGCGATGCCACGTGAAGATTCTTCTACTACTTGACCCAACCCATCCACCAATACCGCCTTCCCACCCCTCAGTCTTTTTAACGCATGGCAATTTCACCCCGCGTGGCAAAGACAGTTAAGCATCGGCTCGAATCGAGAACCATTATCGAATGTCGAACCTGCACACCCTTTGCTACTATAGCTTAACACCATATTATAAGGAAGCGTTGCAAGAGTTTCTTGCGCCAATTCTTCTCCCAGCTCCAATGCTTTATGAAATAATGTTAGTTAGAGCTCTTCAAGCTATCAAAACATATCCTTATGAAAGCGTCTGAATCGAGCCGAAGCGTCGGCCCACCTGGGCAGCCCTCGATTAAGCATGCTAACGGGAACCATGAAGTGACAACCCAAGCCAAGGCTTCCCTTATTGGGGCTCTCGGTGCAGTTAAATCACACGGTGGGGAGATGCGGCTGTGGCAAGAGGCCTCCACAACCTACATTTTCCAAGCCAAAAAATCAACAGCTACAAAATAAATATTAGCCATTTCAGTGTATGCGACACTGCATATTTCAAATCCATTCGTGTCAGGATATATAAACCCTAATGCTTAAAAGTATTTCCAAAATGCGAAATATATTAAAAAACAACCCAGCTATGTTATATACATAATAACAAAAAGTACACTTTTTAAGTAATACTTAAAGTAATCACTACACCCACGCTATCATCATTTATGTTGAAAAAACCTGGTTAAGCAATATATTATTATGTGAAACTCATTTCTTACAAACACACACACACACACACATCAGTTAATTACTTTGTAAGAACATTACGACTGAGTGTTATCAATTGTAATGTTTAAGGACACAATTATGTTCAGATCGCTAAAGTTACAATACAGATAACAAATGAGCGGGATCGTCTAACATTCGCCAAGCAAAAGCACGTACCAATTAGCGTGTTAAGGGATCATTACTTTAATAGCAAATGACCGTATTTACAGGACATTAAATACCAGCTACGGTGCCTTAACAGGAACACACAGTGGTTTTATTCCAAAAACATCAGATATCTAACAATAAAAGTCCCGACAAAATCAGACCAGCCGTTGCAGAGATTAACCAAAACAGACAGATAAAAATGTATGTTCCATATCACAATGTAATTATTTAAAAATGATTATTTTGATAATACAAACAGACAAACACACATTTTTTTACTATTATAGATTACGATATTTTAAAATATACGTATATTAAAGTATCGTATTCTACGCTTTAGAAATACATTAAATGTATCTTAATATATCTCTCGTAATATATAATTTTAGGCTGTCAGGAAGTTAGCACTGTACTTATAATTTTAGGAGTCTTATCGTTTTGTTTTGCTTACTCTGTTGTTAATAATTTTCCTATCTGCATTTTAATATAAACTTTAAGCTAAAAACTATAGGTATCATTAAAAATATGCTAATAATCGTTACTTAGTATACATTACAAGGTTAAGGTACATTGGTTTAGCTTTAAAACGTTATGTAGTATTTAGATTATATTTTCTGTGCGAGATGCAATTTCTCATTTAGATTACATTTTCTGATGAATAGCGCATTCAAAAACGTTCTTTTCATTTTTATAAAATGTTCTGTTTTTCTGCTACTTTTTTTGTTATTTTTAATTTTACGTTTTCGCCTAAATATAAATGTGTTGTGGGTTGAGGGTTTCAGTAATAGATATGTTTGCTTTATAAAAGTAATTAAAACTATTTCATACTCATAAAGGGTCATCATTTTTGATATAGAAAACCCCAAGGTCAAGAGAATATGTGCTTGGACATGACTATAAAAACAATTCAATCTTTTTACTTATCTCCAGAATCATCCTGGGTGTAGAGTTTGGTATTTTCGGTGACGGCTGACCAAGCGTGTCCCTTGGTATTGTCGATGCGCATGGGCGACGGTAGCCAATTTTCATCAGTTGACCAGACTGCTCGCCTGGCTTCGTTGCCAAAAAAAGTATAATAAAAGGTAGTTTAGGTGGTGTCGAACCTAATATACTGCAGACTGTATCAAATGCAAAATATATCGCATCTGGTGTTGCATCACGAGTACTATCTTAAACTTGATAAAGTTGCATTTTTAATCATATTGACCATTCGCATGTTATAATCATAATAAGAACTTTGTTTCACATGTCAGTGCTTGTTCAAAAATATTAAAAAAAAAATGTACTCTCGAGAAATCGCTATATATCAAAAGAAAATAAAAACTCATCAGACAAAATAAAAATGACTTGGAATATTATCAACAGTAAAACTAGAATGGGTACTAAGAGCAACTCTAATATAACTCTAAATATTGATGACTGTTATATAGAAGCTGACGAAGATGTTGCTACTTATTTCGAAAAATTCTCCTCGGATATTCCAGTTTCTACTACCAAGTCACTTTTATCTTCTCCAACAGTTGCCGAGTCACTATTAAAAGATAATATCAATGAATGTACAGAGAATTTTAATTTTACGGACGTAAATACCGGAGACGTTATAAGTACATTTAAAACTTATATATTAAAAAAACTACAGACCTATGGGGGACCTCTGTTATGGTGATAAGGTGAAAAGTATCAGAAGGGGCGAATATCCTGACCTAATGAAGCTAAGCAAAATTATCCCGATATTTAAATCAGGATGTAAAACTGACCCTAATACTTTAGACCAATAGCTATACTGCCTACTCTTTGGAAATTATTTGAAAAACTCTGACTAAATCAATTGATTAAACATTTCAATCATTAAAGTCTTGTAAATAACATGCAGTATGGATTCACTAGGGGTCGCTCAACAACTGACGCAGGCATCAGGCTAGTCAAAAGCATATTTCAGGCTTGGGAAGCATCGCAGGATGCTTTAGGCATTTTCTGTGATCTCAAAAAGGCTTTTGATTGTGTACATCATGAGACTCTGGTCAGGAAATTACGTCACTATGGTATAAGAAATACCGCACTCAACCTACTGTCTTCGTACTTGAGAGGGTTCACCATCGAATTCAGAGGGTTGACGTGAATGGTAAAAGATCTCCCGGGCCCCGGTAAATATGGGGGTCCCACAAGGATCAATTGTTGGGCCATTTCTCTACCTCATTTATATAACAACTTACCATGAGTGATAAATAATAGCGAAGAGATAGTATTCAAAACTTGTGTTAATGTAACATTCAAAGGAACTTATTACTCAATGCTGAATGTCTAAATGGATGTTTAATGCGTCCACTAGGTGGCGCTGTCGCAAAACGTTTTAAAAATTTGTATAAATATGTTAATAACGCGCTTCATAAATGCCTAAAATAAAATTAATTTGTTATTGAAATGTTAATTAAGCTAAATATAAACAATTCACAACCCTAGAAAAAAAAAGAGCGCGTAACGAAAAAATGTTACACTATTTTTTTTCTAACGCCGATAAAGATATTTCACTTCAATAATAGAATAAAATAAAGTTTAAACACTTCTTTTGATACTACTTCTAGAATAACATGATGATATAAATCCAAAATGATTTTTATTAATTTATCAATGAATTGCATCACCTATAAATCATAACTTTGCAAGAGTAACAACTTAAAAAGATAAAAAAAAATATATAATGAAGATATTTGGCTATACCTAAAACTAAAATATTATGTGGTTGACAAACATTTTAGTGGCCGATAAAATATATTTTCCACGAAGTTAATTAATACTATGAACGTACAATGAGTGATGAAGGTACGTTAAGTAAGCTTAAACATGGATAACAATCTTGTAAATTGATAAAAATGTTATTAAGGTAAATTACAAGAAAAAGAATTTTCTAAGAACAACCCAAATGATTTTCTTGTATTCTAATTCAAGAACACAACAAAATAGATCTGGTTACTGCTTAAGATTGAAATAGTAGCTAAAATACATAAATTCATATTGTTTTCTATTCTCTTCGATAAGTAGAAATGAGATAAAAATTTCTGCACGCGTAACAGTTAGCATTTTGTTATTTTAAATACTGTAGAATGTCTTGAGAATATTGGGGCTTTAAAATGTTTAGTTTTAGGTCCAGCGTAGCGCATAAGATTAAAATAAAAGGGCGAACGGATAGTTTAAAAACACAATGAAGCTAAGTTTATGTGTGGTATATTATAGTATATTATTATAACTGATTTAAAAAATTCTTCGAAGGTATATTAGAAGCTAATGATTATTTACTAAGAGGGCTATTTGATAGGACTTTTTAAACGTTACACAAAATTTTACGCTATCTACATTTATTCTTTCAACGTAGTATCATTTCCTTTAAAAGTCAAACACTTATTCCAGCGGCTTTACACGTTTTTATACTGTCTTAAAAATACAAATTGCCGAGGTCTGTAAATAACAGTAACACTTGAAATGCTGTCCTCATTTACCAAAAAAAAATTAATCTGCGTAAACTCGGGAATAGGTACTGATCACAAGGAGCTAGATCTTGTGAATAATATGGAGCATGCGGATCCAGCTTGTAGCTCAACATGTAAAATGTTGAGCATTGCGATTGTTGCAGTATGCACGGAGGCGTTGTCTTTAATCAAGACCATTTGAAAGATAACTTCAGTCGTTTTTTAAATATTAAAAGTGTTATTTAGTTTTTATTGTGGCAGAACCGCACAAAATAATGTTTTATAACCAAATATCATTATGATTTGAGAATATGATTGTAGAAAATTAAAGAAGAATTAAAGAAGTAGTAAACTATCCTATTTAGCAAAAATTTTAACGGTTTTAATTTGACAAATTGTAAGTAAAACGAAATTTTATAAATATAATTTCGAAGGACTCATATAACATTACGATATACGAGTGTGTACTTTGATACACATTCACGTACTATGAACATTGTTATGGGATATTAAGATGTTATTGTACTCTTTGGTCGCAAATCTCATATTAAATTTATCTTTAGTAAAATCTGTGTTCTGCTTATTTTCGATTAGATTAAAAATAAACTCGTGATTTCTAGTGAAATGACTACAATATCTTATAATAATCAAAACAGAAAAAACTGCTATAATAAGCCAATGTTTAGCGAAGGTAAAAGACCATCCAATTAAAAATAATTAATGAACCGTGGAAATGCATAACATTTTATTTTAATGATGTTATTGCTATGAGTTCTATTCAGAGATACTTTTATACATTTCGAACGATGTTTCCTTTTCATATAGAATTAAGACATTATTGATTTTTACAATTATCTATAGTTCTAATTTTAAATTAAAAACAATTTACAATTTTAGTGATGAGAATACACCCTAAATTTTATCGAGTTAAGGATGCTATTGGGAAAATAATCATAGCAATATACTTCAACATTACAGAATACGTGCTAAAACAAGCTATTGAAAAGAAAAAAGGCTTAACTGAAGAGTAAATGTTAACTTTTAAAAATTGCACGTTTCTAATGTTCAAAAATGTTAATAAATTTTATGAATAAAACAGTCAAACATCACACATTAGCCTGTGATAGTCCACTGCTGGACATACGCCTCCCCTAATACACCCCTATCCATTAGGGTTTTTGAAAGTATCCTCCACGCTCATCCAACGCGGGTTGGTGGGTGGACCGACTATTTACATGCCCATCCGACGCATCGATCATCTTACTTTTCAGACATATTGTCTAAACCAACCTAGGAAATAACAATGAAAATTTGTTTAGTCCCGCAGGATTCGAAAATTCGAAAATTTAAAGTAGTTTGAAACGCTACAAATCCTCTCGTCAACCTGCGAAATGTGATGTTACATTTATATTACTTGTGGGTTAGGGGGTGGACCTGTAGTGTGTGAAGTAAAATGACGTTTATCCAGTTATTATCAAGGAGAAGTAATTATAAGAAAGAATGAAGTTTTTATACTCTATTAGCTTGGGGCTAACTAAATGGAAACCATGCAACTAACTTCATTATTATTTCATAATTAGTTATATAATTCTTGAAGAAGTAAATATAAGGTTGATTACATTAAGATACTGTTTATATTATGAGATGCCTCTTAATGTATGCCCTGTCCATCTCAGAAGTGGAATGACCGACTTCTGTATGTAACATAATATAAAAATAATGTCAATTATACAATGCTTTTAAACGAATAATACTGTAGGTTTCTTTTATCTTTGACTAGTCTGAACCTGCTCACAAAATATTAATAAAAGTATAGTTTACATTGTACGTACATAATATCAATAACAGATATGTAATACAAGATATTTTTTGTGGGCCATTCGGACGGCATTACATTAGTCTCATTGGGTCGTATTGTATTGTACTGCTATTTAAAAATAATACCCGATAATTGTTTTTGTTGTTGTTAATATATCTCTTGAATCTTATGTGTAACTTGAAGATACTTTTCTCGCAACGTCATGGCGTACCCAATTACATCACATTTACATTTACATTACACAAAAGCTTCGGAAGATCCTTTTCACTCAGCGGAGATCAGTATATTTGCGTAAAATATGTAAATAAAAGAAATCTCGGAAATTCAATTTACGAACCTCTCTGCCTGATACAAATTTGAATTATTAAATTTGGCATTTTCAGAGAAATACTTTCACTTAATGCAATGTTACATTAATATCTATTTATTATGTATTAACCGAAAACTTAAGAAGATTTATATTAAATAAAAAAAATCTTCTTAGCTCTACGTGATTACATTTACAAATAGGTAAATTGTTTGTCTAGTCATAGTATAAATTTTCCATATATAAAAAAATGGTTTGCAATAGGTACATAACATGTAGTCGTGACATAGATAATTCTGTAAATTCTGTAAACTTTAAAAAGTCGGTCTTGTTGATGGTCTGTGCTAGACCTAAATTAAATAAAGAAATTTGAATTTATGTCTGACGGCAGCAGGAAAAGGCAGGCCCTTCTCGTCTGGCTTCGAATGCAATTATAAAAAAATATGAATCTCTCTGCAAACTTCAAAATATGATGAGTCACTTTTACAGTACATTTAGGAATAAATGCAATAAAAATTGTATAATGCGGTAGCATTAAAGGCGCAGAATCGTGTCATTAATATGTGTAAATGTCAAAGGGTTTAAATTTGCAGGATATATCAAAATAATGTTATTGATAAATGTTGCTTAACTTTCTTTACCATAAGTATCTTTACTACTTCTTGAAAAATCGAAAAGAAAATCAATTATTTATGCATATTCATCTAATATGCTAGCAAATCGTACAGTTTCTGTTGCACTCAATAAAAAAATTATGAAAGAAGAAATTTTGAATAAATACAACAAATGGGATACTCCAAGCGCTTTACATCAATTAATTGATTAAATAGAAGTGAAATATTTAACGGGGAAATATAAAACTAGTGTGTTCAATGAATGTTTTGGGGTAGAATCGTTTTTGTTAAGTTTTCATTTATACTTTTCCCTCATTGCTATTTGTCTTAGAAACATTTCCAAGAGACTCTTAGGAGATCTAATTGAAAGAACAAAACAGTTCGTTTTCAATTCTTTTTGCTTTTAAATCCCAATTCCCAGTGCCTAAGTGCTGATTGTAGCCTAAACCTTATTGCTGATGTGTATTTTAGATTTTTCTTTAGCTGCTGCTTAAAGTTTTATTTCCGTGACAATACAAAGAGCCTATTAAAAACTGTCTCATATACATATATGAGTTTATTTATATATTTTCAAAATAATTAGTTTCAAAATAAATAGATAGCTGCCAAATACGTAAACCAATTAATTCTTATAAATAAATTCATATCTTGTTATAGGAATGAAACAAATACTCTGGCGTAATAGTTAGGGAACTAAGTACTACGCAAAACTGACCTTTGGTTTAAAAAAAATCACAACAAATTAAGCCACACGTTAGTTAGAAAGGAAACCCATTAAAAAAAATAAGTGTTCCGTACGATTATTCGATTTAGCTTCTGTTACCCACCGATAGTAAATGTTTTAGAGGGCAGTAGATCCGCAACAAGTCACGTATGGTATCACAGCTGCATTATGGGAACTTATGCGTGATAACAAGCTTCAATATCCACATCATTGTTTATTATCACCGTTAGAAACCAGATACTGCTAGAGACCTTCTGCGACCTCACCAGCGCTAGCCACTAAAATAGCACCATCATGGTCCTACGGCCATTTGTTTTTGACTTGCTTTTGTTTGTCAAAAGAAAGTGTATGTAAAAGAAAGTGGCAGGAATCGAACCTACACCGTCTGATTTCTCTATCTAGGTCACTAGCTACTACGCCAAAAAGGTCGTCAAAATAAATCTTGTGGGTAGTGTGAAAAAAATTTATCAAGTGTGTAATCAGTACTTTATCGTTTAGTTTGATGTTTCAAGCATTTCCAAAAACCGTTGCAATAATTTTAAGACCAAATTAAAGCGTCTGAGATGTATATAACTTTTACCAGCAGCTGTGAGAACCGATCTTCTTTAAAAATCGAGTAATAATTAATTTTCTATTAATAAGTAATAATTAATTAATTAATATTAATTTTCGTTAGTGTTCTAAAAGATTGCCATTCCATGGAAGATCAATATATCTCAAAATTAGGAAGCACGTTTTATGTGACGATATTTTTGTCTTACAAAAAAAATAAAACTTATTTTTTTTGTGTAAAGCTCTAATAAAATTATAATAAAGCGAACCGTAAAATATATTAGGGCATTTCTAATTCTAATAATTTATAATAACTTATGACCTACCATTTTTGTATAAAACATTAAGTATCTTCAGTATGCATAAAAGTCGTATAATAACGTTTATATAATATTATTCTATGAAACAGAATAAATTTGGTATGCATATAAAAATACTACAAAATTGTTATGAAATTAAACAAGTGAAGAACTCAGATGGACCCGCCATCCGAGTTAAAAAATAACTAACGAACTCTACGAAGTTGTTACCATCATTAATTACGAATTCAAAAACAGTTGTGACGCCACGTTTAAATAATTTAACAATTCTTTCCAGTCCCGACCTCAACGTTCAGATTTAAGGAACTGTGTCCTCATTTCCTTATGATATAGGAGTTTTACTATGTAAATAATGTGTGTGAAAATTGCTTTGATTATTGAGATTCTTCACTACAATCTTTGCATACTACAGATTTAGCCTGAATTGATATTGTTTCAGACTAAGTTTTTAAGCTTTAGAAACTAAACGGCGTCTCTGCACAGCGTTATTATTGACGAATTAAATTCCAAGCGACAATCTTTAATTAATAATTAATTAGCCTTCATGTATAATATATTTATTTTTATATTATATGAACTGTGTAAAGTTTTTGTCAGTGCAAAAATATTTTAATCTTTTTTTTGTACTTACACTAACTCACTTAAACTTTCATTAAAATTAAAAACTTTATTTCTCATTAGGCTTTGAAAGTAAATATATTATAAGGAATATCTTGGCAAAGCTTATGATTTATTGAGAGTGGGATTTGGCTGGCAAGTTGCCAGATAAGCATAACAAATATTAATTATACCGCCAGTGCGGGTATTTTTAAAGGTGCAGTAAGGTGTATATTACACATTCATAGTATATCAGAGGAAGCGACTTTCTTTTATACTACTTAGTATAAAATAAAGTCGCTTTCTCTTCCCTATATCCTATGTATGGTTAAATCTTTAAAACTACGCAGTGGATTTGATGCAGTTTTTAATAGATAGAGTGATTTAATAGGAAGGTTTATGCATAATCCATTCATAAATTTATATATTTTTCTATAAACTTTACAGATATCAGTATTGCACCGTGCGGAGCCAGGGTGGGTCCTAGTTAATATATATTTTTAATTTGGCAATAATAGCAATAGTGGTCGAAATTCTTGTTAAATCTCAGAAATAAAAAAAATTAAGAACATATTGTAAATATGAGTACTTTTAATTCTTTTGTTGGATGATTACGTAATTCAAGTTTTGTTGAGTTGAGCTTTGTTGTTTTACTGGACCAGCTTGATACATGTTCACGGCCCTGTTTAGCAGCTCTACGCAATTGTGTATCATTTACAATTTAGACGATTCTTAAAAATGAAATTACCTCTGAAGCAATGTTAATTAAAATATTTTTAACTGAATTGTATGTTTTAATTATATCTTGAAATAGAAAGTATTATATATAATATACAAATTACGATTTGTTTATATAAAATAGAACATCATGAAAACATGTTTCGCTCTTAATTTTACTGAATGCTGTTTTATATAAGACGAAGCTTGCTTTTCTACAACTGTAGTAAAATAGTAGCACTAAACATGCGTTTGTTCAGTCGAAGTAAGCATATGTTTATTGCTGCGTCGTTTTGAAGCAAACGGCATATTTTATTCAACGAAGCTCAGCTTGGTTTTGTGTGTGTTCAGAATGAATCATTATACGACAAACTTAGATACAAAAGTAATAAATGTATTTTGTATAGAATTTCAATTTCAAAATATATAGATTTTAAAATATAAGTGATTTACTAAGCGCCTCCGTGGCCTAGTAGTATTGGCCTTGCTTTATAAAGCGGAGTTTGGTGTAAGTTTGGTGTTTGGATAAGCGTGGTTTCGATACCGGGAAAGCAAATTTATGAATTGTTTGAAGTATTATCTATTATCTAATATAATTATGATCGATGTTTTCAGGTTGACAACATGGGCCGATCACTCCTACGTATGAAAGGTCTTACCTTTCATACAGTAGGATGATTCATGCGCCGGATGGGCATGTAAAAAGTCGGTTCCGGTTGTCAAAACCATTTTTGGCAGTCGCTATAGGTGGCTAGAGCCTTCAAATGTCTGACAACTCATTCATTATTAGTATTAGCCCTTGGGTTATGGAGGTCAGATGTTATCGCTTTGCAAAAATTGCAATGCGGCGGTGAAGGAAACTACGCCCGGCAACCGCCGGGCTCAGCAGATTGCGTCGCAGATGTCAGCTAGACAAGACACAATCGGCATAATGGTCGACCGAGCTCGCTACTCGCTTTGGTCTAGACACCAAGGCGATCAGCGAGAAGCTCGGTTGTAAATTATACATGAAACTCACCGACGCAGTACACAGGCTGATTTCCGACTACCTTCCTGACCACCCTAGTCCTACCTCAACTCCCGGACCGTCCAGGCCATTCTCTTACGATGATAGCGACGACAATTATGTCAACGTTAGCATCCGCACGGAATCGGACATGGAGGTCGAGATCCAAAGCTCCAAAACCAATCCAGATGACGTCTTCAAAAACGTCAAATCGAAGAGGAAGCGCAAGGTGCGCACCTCATCACCCACACCCGTCCTTCCCGTCAAGGCTGCAAAGCCTGACATCCCAACAACCTGCCCTCAGCAGGTTCCTAAACCGTCGTCCTCCCAGACGACAAATATCCCATCCATCCATCCCGCCGATCCTAGACGCCCCCGGCCCCTCGCCCCGCCCAGCCGTCCCAGCCTTCCCAGGTACGGCTGCCCGTAGGAAAACGCCCACCGCCCATCTATCTCCGCGAGAAGGAGAAATGGGTCGAGATTCGTTCAGCCCTATCAAACCGATTTAAATTCAGACATATATCATCAGACATATACATCAGATAGACAACTCAGATGACTTTAGGAAGGTGACCTTATTCCTCCGCGAAAAGGAACACCAATATCACACATTCGCGCTCCCGGATGAGCGCGTACCTAGGACAGTGGTCAAAGGGCTGCCTAAGGAGATCCCATGCTCGGAGATAACTTCGGCATTAAAAGAACTAGAGATTCCCGTCCTAGGGGTACAACGGATGTACCACCCACGCACCAAACGCCCTTATGGTATGGTGCTAGTCACGCTGAGCGGTCAAGGAAGGCAGCGCATTATGACGTCGAGCAGCTGTGTGGGATCGGTCGTCTCTCGTTTGAGCGGCCACACTCTAACGGTTTGCCAGGGCAGTGTCACAACCGCCAAGTATTCGTCACGCTGCGCGAACTGCTTCGCACGCCCGTTGCGTTAAATGCCTCGGGACCACGGTACCGCATCCTGTCCCAGACCCAAGGACAAAGAAGTCCTCGCCACATTCGAACCTCCTGCGTGCGTTAACTGCCGCAATCCCGGCCACTCGGCCAACTACCTCGGCTGCCCTAAGGCGCCAAAACGCAGAGTTCCTGCGATCACAAGGGAAGCCTCTTCCAGGCGACCACCCAATCCTTCCAACAGCACCGCATTCCCAGCCCTCCGTCCTTCCAACGCTTGGCAGTTCCGCCCCGCGTGGCAACAGCCAGCGCCGGAGCCGACTCCGAGCGCACAGCGGCCCGCCGCCGCCTCAAAGAGCCAGCATGCTAGCCATAGCAATGGCAGCACTAGCAACAATGTAGCATCATTTTTAAAGTCGCTAGATCTTTTTAATCTAGACGAGCTAAATCAAGCAGCAGATGATTTCGCCGCCGCCGCCGGCGACGCAATGGCTAGGTTTTCCCTTCTTGTTAAATACAAGAATTTAATTACTGCCCTTAAGGCTTAGGGTAGGACACCCTAGCAGTAGCTAGACACACCCTACACTTAGAGTGTAGGACACACACACACTCATGACACCGGCCCCACCGATGAGATCGAATTTACACACCTTTGCTATATGACACTATAGCTAAACACCATATTAGATAGGAGCGTTGCTGGAGTTTCTTGCGCCACTTCTTCTCCCAGCGCCATCGCTTTAAGAAGTGGTAGTAAAATTTAGATAGAGCTCTTCTACCTATTAAATGATCATTGCAAAGCGTCTGAATCAAGCCGAGGTGTCGGCCCACCTGGGCAGCCCTCGATTCAGCATGCTAACGGGTACCAGATCCCCTTCTGGGGGCCCTTGGTGAAGTTAATTCACTTATGGGGAGACGCGCCTGTGGCAACGGGCCCCCCCAAACCCGGTTATGTTCTAATAGGTTTATTCCGCAGAGCACGAGATCCGTCAAAAAAAAAAATGTCCCTATATCCCTATGTATGGTTAAATCTTTAAAACTACGCAGTGGATTTTATTGCGGTTTTTTTAATAGATAGAGTGATTTAATAGGAAGGTTTATATGCATAATCCATGCATAAATTTATATATTTTTCTATAAACTTTACAGATGTCAGTATTGCACCCGTGCGGAGCCGGGGTGGGTCGCTAGTTAATATATATATTTAATTTGGCAATAGTAGCAATATGTCTCAAAAATAAAAAAATTAAGAACATATAGTAAATATGAGTATCTTTAATTCTTATGTTAGATGATTACGTAATTTAAGATGCGTTAAACAACATAACATTTACTTTTGTTAGAGTTGAGGGCTTTGTTGTTTTCTACGGACCAGCTTGATACATTGTTCACGGCCGTGTTTAGCAGCTCTACGCAATTGTGTATCATTTACAATTTAGACGATTCTTAAAAATGTATTTACCACTGAAGCAATGTTAAATAAAATATTTTTAACCGAAATTTATGTTTTAATTATATTTTGAAATAAAAAGTATTAAATATAATATACAAATTACGATTTGTTTACATAAAATAGAACATCATGAAAACATGTTTTGCTCTTAATTTTACTGAATGCTGTTTTACATAAGACGGAGTTTGCTTTCCTACTTAATTGTAATAAAATTATAGCACTAAACATGCGTTTGTTCAGTCAAATTAAGCATATGTTCATTGATGCGTCGTTGTGAAGCAAAGGGCCATATTTTATTAAACGAAGCCAGCTTGGTTTTGTGTGTGTTCAGAATGAATCATTATTGCGACAAACTTACATACAAAGTAATAAAATGTATTTTGTATAGAGTTTCGATTAAATATATAGATTTTAAAATATAAGTGATTTACTAAGCGCCTCCGTGGCCTAGTTGTATTGGCCCTTGCTTCATAAAGCGGAGTTTGGTGTAAGTTTGGTGTTTGGATAAGCGTGGTTTCGATACCGGGAAAGCAAATTTATGAATTGTTTGAAGTATTATCTATTATCTAATATAATTATGATCGATGTTTTCAGGTTGACAACATGGGCCGATCACCCAACTGTATGAAAAGTAAGATGATTCATGCGCCGGATGGGCATGTAAAAAGTCGGTTCCGGTTGTCAAAACCATTTTTGGCAGTCGCTATAGGATGCCAGAGCCTTCATGTATGTATAGAAATGTACTGACAACTCTTTCATTATTAGTAAAGGGCCAACCCCTTTGGATTATGGAGGTCAGATGCCAGTCGCTCTGCGTAATAATGGCTAAGTGAATGAAAGAGTGATTTAATATGCCATGGTTGGATTCTCTTTCAAACAAAGAAACGTCTTGTTATCTACTGATATTGCGAATGAAATATAAATAAACATAATGTTATGATTTTTGACGATCAAGTTTATTATTTCCGCAATATCTACAAAGCCCATATAATACTAAAGCATCATCAGCAGCAAGCAAATAAAAATGACATCTGATTTTGGAGTAATTGTAATTTCCTATTTCAAGTTTAGGTCTAATAAAAACATTGACAAGATGAAATGTAGACAATTACCGTTAATGTATTTTTTGTTATTTTGGTGACTAGCTATTAAATATTACATTAAACTTTGTTCTCACAATATTTTTATGAGCCTAGTTGGTTAAGGAAATGCGGCCTGATAACCTAAAAGTGTAAAAACTATAGTTGTCTATGCACTGAATTAGTACGGAAAATGTGTGTCCTGCACATTATTTCTCTTTTTTCGGTTAACTGTATACTGTCCGGTCATCAATTAAAAAGTAAAAGATCGTTTGTTTTAAATTACGCGTATCATTATTAAAATTATAAGAAAAAACCCATTTGTAGTTACGTTACTTATTAAAGACAGTATTTAATCCTTTGAGGTAATACTTCGTTTTTGTTGGACGTTGTTAGTTCTCGATAATTTATATTACTTTGTGAGCATCCATAAATAGCCTCAGACAAAATTTACTGGCTGCGGTGTTATATAACATTCACAATCTTTGTTTAAGAAATATAATAATAAAGAAATATAATAATAAAAAAGTTTCATACATATAAGGTACAAACACAGATTTATTTTATACACAGGAGTTTAAATAGAAATGAATTTACACAAAAATTTTAATATTATAACGTAGTAAGAATGTAATATATTTTTTGACCGACTTCCAAGAAGAAGGAGATACTTTATTCGGAAGGTTTTTTTATATATGTTACCTTGGTGCTCCGCTGGTCTGTATTATAGTGCCAAATGTAAATTTTACTGCCTTGTAATTTTTATTGAATATATAACAATTCTTACATCTTCGTTCTATGAGCAAATCAATGAGAAAAAAACCAAGCCGAAATCAAGCAAATGTAATTTACTTAGCATTTACTAATTAAGATCACTATCCATGGCTATGTTAATATTATTCATAACAATGTCCTCTTAGCTGATCTCGACTACGCTGGTTAATCTTACTTTATTAGAGATTAGCTGACTACGTAAGATATATTACAGTCTGTGCAAACAGGTGCATTTCGTCTTCATTAATACTCGAATGCGCAGGACAAACCTTTTAAACGTCAATCCGACGTATGGATCATATTACTTGAACCAAATAGGAAATAGGAAAGAAAATTTGTGGAGTTCCCGCAGGATTCGAACCCACGATCTCCGATTTCTTAAGCGTAAGTCCATTCCTCTAGGCTACGGAGGCAGTTACTACAACGGCTATGGGGCTGTACAGATGTTTAGGCAATAGAGAAGGGAATTGACAATGCTACAGTCACTTTAACACAGTCACAAGAAGCTGAAAACTTTTACTATTTTATTAAAGATGAATTATGTATCGCAATTCTTATATCACAAGTTAATTTTTTTTTACTTTACCAATAATTTAACTTCATTTCTATTTTTGGCCGACTTCCCAAAAGAAGGAAGTATTCTATTCGGAGCGTATGTTTCTTTTAAATATGGTTCGATTTTGTTCAATCTTTTTTTAAATGATAGATATTGTCTGCTATCACCTATTTTAATGCTAAAGTAAGTTATTACAAAAAATCATTTTAGGTTTAAAGAGCAGTGTATTTATAGTTTTACGTTGCAAATTTATATACAGTTATATTTAAAAAAAATTCTCAATCCACAAACACTTTTTTGATATTGCCATCTATCATGTGCTTATTGTAATCTGTCACGTTTGAAAATTGCTTTCGAATGTTCCAAAAACACGGATTAAACGCGGAATACATAGCTGCCGAAATATAAATTCTTAAACTGGGGTACTAAATAAAAACATTAAAATTTTAATCGTATAAAATGCAGTCACAAATATTGTAATATGTTTTTATATTTTGCTTATAAATTAAATGTTAAAACCACAAGTTTGCTGTAGCTCAACGTGCTACGAAATGTACTATGCTCGGTGTATCTTTGAAGGATAAAAAATCTTAATAAATTTAAATGTTAACGTTTAAAGCTACCGACATAGTGCAAAAATTAACTCGTTGTGGCAGTGGACCAGTCATGTGCTAAGAAGAACTGATGGACGATAAGCCAATGAGGTTCTGGAGTGGAAGCTGCCATCGGAAAGACGTAGCATTGGTCGTCTAGGTGAGATGCCGATACCTGTGCAGTAGCCGATTTGAATTGGAAACGAATGGCAAGGAATTGACCGCCTTGACGCCTGAAAAAAGCTATGACAGGGACTGGCTGAAGGACTGGCTGGCGGAAGGAAGAATCGTAATTATATGATAATGAAATGTTAATAACATCATAGTAGATACCTACTAAGCGATGTCTAAAATCAGGAATTGATTTCATTAAAAAAAGCACGTTACCCGCTTACAATCCATAGTTAAATAGTTTATGTAAAGTGTAGTATTTGCATTTTTACATAAACTAGACGCAGTATCAAATAAATAAAGAATTTAAAACGGCCAATCACAACAGGAGTTATATATACCTTAGAAGTGTAATATTAGGTAAAGATGAAGGAGCTAAAAATTAAATTACGTAATAAACATTATAAATAATCTTCGAAAAATGCTCTAACTCGTTTATCAGTTGCTCATAGGCTCTTACTCCTTTTTATTATCAGTTCTGTTGCGTAAAAATTTGGACTTTTTTTATGTTCAGTCCCTGCAGTATTCGAACCCACGACCTCCGGTTTTACGGAGGCAGTTTTAATACTTAACTAAAACAAATATCACTGCAGAATTTAATGCAGAACATTTATAATTTTTGGTTTAAATCAACTTTAAAATTAAATGAATATCAAAACTGTGAATGATTGTAATGTGAGAACTTTAATTTATAACTGTATAACGTACAACGTACAAAATAAACAAGCTTTAAGATATTCGAAGTTAAATTTGGTTTAGACCGAACCAGGGTTGTGGTTTGACCCCTAATCATAAACTAAATATATGCATACGTGTACTAAATTAACTCTATACAGTTTGCCTACAGAGTTCAAATTTTAAATTTAGGAATATTTTTTATTAAGGTTTATTTTTAAAATCTTACAGTATTTTTTATAAATAATTATTTTCAACTGCAATACGAAAGGGATGTTTTGTATAATACTGTTTTAATTGTATTAGTTTGGGAATATCTAAATTTTGGGAATTAAAGAAATGCAACGCCGGTCTATATGTATTGTTTCATTCTGCAACTTTTTATAAATTAAATTCTACACTAACACTAAACTAAAAGAGGGGGGTTCTCCTTGTTCTTAGTTGTATATTTTTTTCTTTATAATGCCTTTATACCCAACATTTTCAGTGGTAATAGTTCTGAAATATGTTAACTTTTCAAAAATAGCTGATTTTCAATCAATTTCTGAATCATATTTTTTAAGCAAGTACCGTTTTGAAATTAAAAAAAGACGTAAAAGGATATCGCAAGAATTCAATTTTTACTTGAAAGCCTCAATCTATTTTTGTGCATAACATCCGTGAACATTGAGGCCCTTGTCATAGGATACATTAGTTAACGAGTCAGGTGGCCGAATTTTATGAGGAGGGTATTCGTATATGTTATGACATATTCCTTAATATTCACGGAAATTTTGTAGAAAAAAAGATTAAGGTACAGGCTTTCATGTAAAAATAAAATTCTTGAGACACCTTTGCACATCTTTTTTTTATTCCAAAACGCTACATACTTAAAACAAACATGCCTCATACTATAACTACCTGCATTGAGATTGCAAATAAAACACACTTTGGTTTCTTAATATGAATTTTTGATTTTTGTTTTTTTAACTAAAAAGTATAAAAATAACTACTCTACCCTTTTTGTTAACTAATATAATGTAGAGCATTCATTAATATATATAAATATGTACTAGCGGACCGAACGGACGCTCTCTTGCAAGATAATTTAAGCAATTAGGACAAAACAAGACAAAGTACGACTATGTTTTGTTTATAAAAGAGCAATAAATTAATAACCTAATAAGTACAGTATAATTATATATATAAAGTCTTTTGTATTAAAATAAAGTAGATTTTAAGTAAATGTAAAAGTAGCTTTCTTTGAACTTTGCAACCCTACTTAATTTGCTAGAAACACGCTTAACTGCTCTTCAAATTCGTTATTGCTGAGTAGCAGAACGGTGACGTTGACAAAATTAAATGTTTCAAGTAAAAAAATGTTCCATAGTGACACATCTTATGTAAAAGATAGCAAATAAAGTACGTATTCCTTTAAAATGCTTACGACTCCGTAATGCAATCTTAAACCCATAAGTGTTAGTGACCATGATTTTTTTTTACCGTGGCGAAATGCCTACGCATACCCGTCCTTGCGGAGGAAAACACGGGTTATGTCGGACTCGCACCGACTAAAACCACCACGCTGTTCCTTCTTGGCGCCTTAGAGATGGGGTCACAGGAACTCTGTCGCAGTCTTCTGTGACCCCACTACCCCACCACACGGTTGCTTTTAAAGGGTCGAAACGAAGTCCATACTTGTTCCGATGCGACTAAAGGTGGAGTGAGCCAAAAGCCTGAGAGAGGGCTGTTTTGGCAACCAGTGAGCTGGAGGGGCTACTGTGACCCCCACTTTAGTCGGTGCAAGTCCGACATAACCCGTCCTTGGCCCCGCGAGGACCTATTCGTAGGCATTTCCCCGACGTAAAAATGTTTTTTTAAATAATTTTTCTTCAATAACGAAACAATATGTTTTTGATTTGAAACAAAGTATTTAGGCAACGAAATAATTCTTTTGAAGTCACTTAATAACTAATTAGGCAAACAATTATAGCGCTGACTTAATGAAGAGATCTTTACATTGCTTCTTATCTTGTTTACTGCTCATTGAACGTAAGTTAATAAGAACTTACTTTGTAAAATTTAAAAAAAACCATGAAAAGCCTTTATTCAGAAATATTTTGCACTATATACAGGGTGTCTGGTGGCAGATTTATGTTTTCAAATTTAAATAAAAAATAATAGGTTTGACTTAATTTTTTACTAAAAGTATTAAAAGATAGAATACAAATGCGGATTTCATTTTTTAAAGATAATGTCATCCAAATGTCTTTCATTCTTTTGCACACACTGTTCGAAACGGAGCCTCGTATTCCGTGCCACACGCTGCACTAAACTTGGTTCAATTGCGCTGATTTGTCGCCGAATATTTTTTTTAAGTCCACAACAAAAGAATTAAAAGAATAAAACTTCATATCTTTTTCAAAATTTCATGTACAATTGCTCTTGGAAATCCCAGTGAAGCCGCCCTTTTCAGTATCGAAAGTGGTGCATTTTTTCGTAAACTGCTTTCAACCAGTTAAATGTTTTCGGGGGTCCTTGACGATCGACTAGGTCCTGGCCGTGGTGTGCTCATAGACGAAGCCGTTGGGCGGAACCTCTCCACCCACGAACGAATTAAACTCACACTCGGCCCATCGCCTATCAGTCGAATATTGAAATGTGAACAAAGCTGTCAGCGAGCGAGTACGTAAGAATCGTTTTTCTTGAAAAATGGTTCAATAGCGAACGCGCGATGCTCACCCGACCACTGCGACATCGTGACTAAGAAATCCGCACGATCGGTGATTCTAATGACACCACCTTCCCCCCGCACTGTTTATAACTTATTGAGATATTCGTTTTTTAAAATATAAATCTGCCACCAGACACCCTGTACTAATTAATAAACAGTTTCGGGGTAATGGTAATAGAAAAAAATAAATGGCTTTTCTCTGTTATCTTCAAGATTATCGAACTCACTGGAGGAGGCAGTGAAGAAAAATTTGAAGGTAGTGACTATTAGTTTAAATTTCTCGAATCCATTTGATTGAGTTTCCTATTTAAAGAAAAAATCTATCCTTAGCACTTCTATGAAAATTGCCGTCTCAAGAGCTACCTAAGATCTTGTGTGCTGTAGCATATGAGTGTCTAGCTTTAGGTAAGAAGGTATTAGAGTCATTGTTGCCATAACTCTTCAATACCTGTTAACGCCTGTATCTACAAGGTTGTAGTAAATAGTTTTGTGTTAAGCATTCATTGCTACGCTGTCGATAGAATGGAAAATATATTGTAGTCCGGGAGAGAAAATATTTTCATGTTTTGAAATATTTTTTTTAATAATATTTCGAATTCAGATTGATTAAAGTTACTTCAAATTAAACTCTAAGACACTCTTTGTTATGTTGCCACAGTTTACAGACATGCACTATTTTGTCACTGATTCGATATCGAGTTATGCCCTATTTGGACTAACCCAAATGAAAACCTAAATTGAATTGAAATCAGACGGTAATTTGTATTTAATGATTTTTAACTAACTTAAATTTACGTTTACAAGTCGTAAAAGCAGCCGCATATGGAGCACTGTACATATTTCTAGATAGGAGAACGTCAGTACCGTTTTTGCCTATTTTACTGTCAATGAACTAAAATCGTCTATTTAAAGAGATGTTAGATCTTTTTTTCTTACCAACTTACCAGCAGTTTGTTTTTGGAGGAATTGATCGGAGTAGTACCAGCTGTAAATCTCTATCACCGCACATTGAAACCATTGTAAGGTAGCAGCCCTTACTGATCAACGATCCCCTACTATACGTTTTATGCTTTAAGTCTTACCGCACATTTGTACATTTTGTAGACATCTGCCACCGGCAGCGGTATTTCCAGGCCCATGCGATTTAGAATACTTAAAAATTATGTATATTTATTGTATAACTTTATGACTGATCCTTACCATCAGATAATCCTGATCTATAAATACAGAAATTGTTGATAAAGGCTTCAAAAATTAAATTACTTCCAACGATATTCAGATAAATGACCAATATTAAACTTTGTACGTACGTTTTGTTTATAAAGAATTTGCAAAGTGATTTAGCTTTGTAAAAACAAAATTGCCAGGAACTTGCTACCGTTTTAATTTTTTTAACAATCACACTTTTCATAAAACAGTATAAAAAACTATGGAAATCGGAATTGATAAGTAACTAATGATATGTCATTAGGAAATTCCATGTCCTTTATAAAGAAGGCATTTCCATTCACTGAATTAAAAACTTTTACATAAACAGTTGCTATGTAAATTATCGAAATATTCTTAAAAAAATATTTCTTTTAAATAGCAGAAGTTAAATCAAAATATTCTACAGGAATGTAATGAAAATACTAAGTAGCTACGAAGTTTACGAAACCGAAAACGTTTTCGAGAGCAAACTTTTAACGAAAATGGAAACAAGTCTTTTCAAATACAAAAAAATAACAAAAACATAAAGATCTCGTAAATTAGTTCGTAAATTAAACGAAATGAAAAAAGTAACGTGATGATAAGCTTTTTCAGAGTGGGTAAGATATCAATAAAATTTTGAAGATTATAATAATGTAATTACCTCTATATTACTAAGTAGTAGTCAATCCACGGCTATGCCCTATGTTATTTTTGGATCTTGAATTAATTTTATTTGGGTAGCCTTTGTTTCTTAAGACTGACTGCCTCCGTAGCCTACTGGTATGGGCGTGTGCTTAAGAAACCGGAGGTCGTGGGTTCTCATCCTGCGCAACCAATTTTCATTGTTGTTTCCTAGTTGGCTTGATCGCTCAATTGTCTGAAAAGTAAGATCCCACCCACCAACCCGCATTGGACCAGCGTGGTAGGATACGGTCCAAACCCCCTAATGGAAAGGGGTGTATTAAGTCGAGCAGTGGACTAACACAGGCTGATAATGTATGTATGTATGTATGTTTCTTAAGGTGAATGTATCTTTCAAATGGTGGAAGAACTTTTGAAATCTTCACAGTAGTTATTGAGTTCATCCATTACAAACACGCACAAAAATCCAAATAATTCTGCTTTATTATACTAATATATATCAATTTTTTTAAAAGAAATTGCAGAAATACAGGTATTTTTTGTAAGTGGTCATCTAAAAGATACCTTAGAAGTACAATTATAATGCCTTTTTCAGGTGAAAAACAGTATTAGGGAATGCAGACGTAATTTATCGCATTTAATTTCGTTTATGTTCTTTTTTTCTCTAGGGATTATTTTTTATTTCCGTTTAGTCGATTCGTTGTTAGTCGTTGATGCTTTCAGGAAATATTATGAATCCTCCTGGCGTATCAGTCTGAAGCTGATAATAGCTACGCGGACGAAAATCATAGCTACGCGGTATTTAGAAGGCCGAACCATGTTTTTATGTTGTCGTCGATACCGTATTGTTTGAAAACGTCAGTTTTAATTCATTATCAATGCATTCTTTCTGTGATGGCCTTTGATTCCGGGACTGGTCGACTAGTTAACTGTAGCTTAACATGATATACGTTGTGCGTTGTGCTCGGAGGTTCCTTGTAAGATAAAATTAATAATTAGTTTATCTGACAAAGAACTAAAGTTACCGACATAGTACAAAATATTAGGTAAAGACAATAAGGTTGTAGGGTAGAGGCCACCTACGGAGAGACGTAGCGTTTGTTGACTAAGTGGGCTGCCGAACTCCGTACAACAGACGGTTAAAGTTGGAAGTGAGTAGCATGACATTGACCGTCTTGGCTTTCATTGCAAAACAGGTGTGTCTAGAAGAGGACTATTAAAGGCTGCTGCTGATATTGACGATACTTAAGTATAATATAATTGGTATATTTCTTGTATGCTACGTTATACAGCTAAAACTATCATTATTAACATGGCAATTCTAAATTAAAAATAAAAACACACGGAACAAATGATCCCGGAAATAAGGACAATCAAATAAAGAAATAAATTCTTATGCCTTATTATTTTTGTAACCCACAGTTGGAAAGTATTATTTACGGTGTAAACGTTTAATTTTATAGCATCGTTACTGCATTGCGTCTGCAGCGAACTTAATTTGTCAAAGCCATTATATCTTGGTCATGAATAAAGTGGCGACAAGTTTCAGAATGTAAATTTAAACATGAAGAAACAACTCTGATTTTGAAGCTGGTGCAAATCATTTGAATTACAAATTATGAAGAGCAATCATAGTTAACATTAGTTGCTGCTTTCGACCAACCTTTCTAAAGTAGGAGATTCTTAATTCGGACCGTATTATTTTTTCAACTTATGTTATCATGCTTCTAGTGATCAGATTACATTAATTTGTTTTTATGTTGTTTGTGCCAGTCCGATTATCATATTTTATAGTTGTATCCAAATTTGGAGTATAATGTAATTACGATGTCTATCTGTATATGTTAGAACATTGAAATAATAATGATAATGTAAAATGCATGAGGCTATTTTTATTTTACACATTAAATTTATTTTACGCTACTATAGTTCATATGAAATATATAGTTCATGTGAAATAAATATATACGTAACAGTAACAATTAAATTAAAAATGTCATAAAATCATTTACATGTAATGCCATACAACATTAATAAAAAGTGTTGACTGAAATCAAGACACATTGTCGCGAGTAATAAGCAAAAAAAAAATCCGTTTATTTAACTGAAATAGGGGCCAGACTGATTTTATGGTCCATCTTCGTGTATGTCGTAGCTACGAGTTTCTCCGGCGTCTAGTGCTTCTTTGTATTATATTTTATTTATTTATTTAGTTATTTACACTTCTTGTACAATAAGAGTACAATGGCGGACTTAATGCCAAAGGCATTCTCTGCCGGTTAACCTGTAATTAATAATTCAATTCAGTAATTATTTGATATATTAAATTCTTTTCAGCATCCATGATCATGGGCCGACTGGAATGCAGGAAAGAGTTCGAAACGCGTATATAATAGGAATAATTTTGAATTGTATAACTTATCATTTTGGATTTAAGTACTCAGTTATGGTAGTGCAAAAATGCAAAAAAAAGAGATAGCACAAAACACCTTGTTTTAATTCAATATTTTCAAACCTTTTATCATGAAGGAATTGTCAAAATCGTTATAATACAAAATGCTCAATTTATTGTTAATGTTATAATTTTAGATCAAACTTGATTAACACATATTCCTTTTTATGGAGATGTTATATACATATATATTCATTGCAGGTAATTTTCCGCCGAGTATGTTTAAAGTCTTGTTTTTAAAGTCTTAGCTTCTATATTCTTTTGTGAAAATTTTATTTCCTTGATACATTTTTAGGGTTTTTGAGAATTAAAATTATAAAAGGCCGAAAGTAATTAATAAGTTAATATACACTAGTCACATATACAATGTAATCTAAATTATATTACCAAGTAAATATAAGTTTTAGGTATTAAATAAATCGTACGCACGATAACCAAAATCTAACATAAACCTTCTTCTGTTGAGTAATTAATCGCAGTTCATTATTTTACACATCCAGTTACATTCAAAGAATATGTTTTTCTACAATTTAATATAGGTCTATCTATCTATTACTTCAAAAAATAAAATTAATTGAAATCATTTTACTCTAAATAGCTCTAGCTGAAGAAAAATTTGACATTTATATATCAGGTACAAACCTTTAAATTTACCACAGATATAAACATTAATAAATCATTTCATATTCCCCAGAATGTACTTCGTGATTTTTACTTATTAAATAACGAATTTTCGAAACCTAATATTCTTAAGAAATGTTAAGGTAAAATACCACCTAAATATCTCAGTAAAGTCATACTTTTTTCATTTCTCAAACATGAGTTCAACGGATTGTTTGAAAAAGAAAAAAATTATTTTTGTAAATGGAAATATTTTCTTTGATTACAGTTATAATTTACACTACATTTATATTTTGAACGTTATAATATTTTGATTTTAATGCCCTGCCACATTAGATACGCACACAGCAGGAGAAACGCCTACAAAAATATTTGTAATTTTTTTTTGTAACTTTGTGAATTAAATACATGAAAATCTGAAAAACTAACTTTTTATGCTAAAACCTTCTACGCGGATATATTTAAAAGTAGACCTTCTACAGGACAACGGAACTTCATATTTGAAATCAGCTTACCATTTAGCCCATAACTTTGTTTTGAAATAAGCTTTTTGCTACTGTATTTGTTTAAAATACACACGTAAGTTATCCGTTTACACTAAAAATTAATCAAAAAGCACGATGACATTTATCATAGGATATTTTTTAGATTTTACCGTTTACTGTATTCGCTTGATCAAATATAACAGAAGTTTTATCGGCTCGCTAAGCCGCACATCAAAGTTTGAATCACGAAAATGTGTAACATAAAATTGAAATGACGAAATGGAAACTTTTTCATATTTAATAACAAGCGAACAAAATTAATTTAGCGCTTATTGAAATGAAACATACATATATTAATAATTTCAACATTCTATGCATCATTCACAATAGAAACAAAAGAATAAAGACTCCCGCTTTATTGTAAAATATTTCAATACGCTTTACGCCTGTATATACGCCTACAACACTATGGCTTTTACCCTTCACTATAATCAGGACTACCAAAAGACCTTGCCTATAGTTGCAAACAACACTGAGGTACAATGGTTTTGTTTTATAAAATTTTTTTCCTGATTCCTAATGCTGTCTGCATACATCTAATCATAATTATCATCATCAGCCTGTAATACTCCACTGCTAGACATAGGCCTCCCCTAATACACCCTATCCACTAGGGGTTTTGGGCCATATCCAACCACGCTGGTCCAATATGTTTTCCATCCAATCCAATCGTAGTAAACCTAAGTCACCTGAAATGCTTGTACTATTTGTGACCAATTGTCGAACACCTTTTTTGGTTTTTTTTGGAAATATAACCAATATATAGTTTAAAACAAAATTAAACAAATTATTGTATTCTTGTTATTATTAAAAATACGCTTTTAAACGTAGTAATATTTCAAGAGCATAAGTTCACGTTTAAAAAGATTATTGGGGTGGTAATAAACACGTTTGGAGCGTGGAATTATCCAAATGCTTCCATAAGCTTCTGCAAATTGGCTGACTAATCTACGCTTAACTTAAGCTGCAGCCTTTACAGGCATTAGCAAAAAAATTGGGTTAGTGGCAATTAAGCTCAACGTATTGCTTGGATATATGCGCTTTAAAATAGGTGTAAATAAATGTTTTTAAATTATTATCCAAGTTATAATTTTAAAATATTATTCCAATCCTCTTTTCTTTTTCAAAAAACAGCAGTCCATACTTTTGAAAGAGTTACTTTTGATGATTATTTTCTTATTTATCATTGTATAGAATGCAAATTGGGCTAAACCGGACTTTAGTTAACAGTAATGACACGACTAAGCCCTTATAAAAATATTGCACTAAAATAGTGTAATATTATATTGTATATAACACTATAGTGTTAGAGCAATAGTAATTTAGTTTAATATTTTTTACTTCAGTCAGTAACGCTGTAAAATATTAACAAGCCATATAAAACTATAAAACTTCTATCCATCTGAACAACATGCATCAGCATGTATCTAAGGAAAGTCATTGTCTGAATACAGGTAATGTTTTATATATGCTTGACTTGTATTGCGCATATAAATATTAAGTTAAATACGTAAAATTTTACCAAAAAAAAAAAACGACTGAAAAGTATTTAACCATTTTCAACAAAATAAGCGGGTAACAACGTTCCCCCTGCAAGAAACTACCCAACGGTTTAAAATGTCTTATATTTTTAAGTGATTCATTTATTAAAAATACCTACTTTGTATGACATGTTTTATGCACTAAAACGAAGAATTACTAAAATGCACTAACTTCTGTGTAAACTTATATTATATAACCTTAAATATGCCTTATTTCAAGTTTCAACAATGTTATATATTAAAATAGTTATTGACAATTATTTTTTAAACATAGATATGTGCGCGCGCAGACTTTATTATTTACATTTTTGGCAGCTTATGCAATTTAATCGCACCAGGTTGTGATTTTTTGGTTCCGTATTTCTCTAACATTTAATAAACTACTATTCACTAAATTATTTAAAAAATAAGGGACCAAATGACGGCTAATACCTATCATTTACAAAAAGAATGAACGTAATCGGAGCACTAGGGGCGGAGCAACGAGGTAACATATATACGAAAAGAAACATACGCGACGAATTGAGTACCTCCTTCGTTAACGAGTTCGATCAAAAAACTAAGGAACACACTAACACTATGCAAAGTAGCGAAATATGTTTTAATCGAGTAATTATTTTTCTTTCAATAAAAAAGTTTATTCTGCTTACATTATCGCTTGAAATTAATTATATTGTGATAGCCAGCGTAGCGTATTTACTGAGTAAGCTAATATCCAATGTATCACGGTAGGCAGCGCGATGATGATACCAATAGTATTGTCAATGACTATGGGCGTTGGTGACCACTATCTTATCTCGATCGCTCGTCTACCTTAGTACCCAATAAAAAAAAGAAAAGATTTTCTTAAACAAAAGCACTTTTTATCACATTGTTTGTGTTACAGGGTAGACCACTTCTTAAAGCGTTGGAGCTGCGAGAAGTGGCGCAAGAAACTCCAGCAACGCTCTTATTTAATTTGGTGTTAAGCTACAGTGTCATATAGTGAAGGGTGTCGAGCTCACCGGTGGGGCCAATGTCATGAATGTGTGTGTTGTCTTACTCTCTAAGTGTAGGGTCTGTGTGGCAACTGCTTGGGTGTCGCAAGCTATTATGCCTTTAGGACGTTAATTATTATTTTACAAGAAGTAAAACAACAGAATAAGCTAAGAATAGTTATATAATCCAAAATTAAATAATTTTGCAAAGATCCTCGGCTATAGTTATCGTGGTTTGTTTTTTACATTACGGGTAAGTATTCTATGATTTTCGGCGGAGATAAGACTGATCGCGTGACATGAAGACTGTGCTTTTTCAGAAAGCAATGATTTAAAATCAACTGGTCCACCAAAATTTTTTCCTTATGATTTTTATATGGCGGTTGTTCAAAGACAAATTAAAATATTACTCCTTTTAAAAAACGTTATTTTTAGTTCAATATGAGGTAGAATTGATGGCGTCGGTAGTCGGCATAAAATCACATTTAGTGCGGATTGTGGTCATCAGAGCACAATCCGCACTGAATATGATTATATTTTATAACATTATAATTAACAGGGCATATCAATGCCCCGTATAGAATAGGCCTTAATCACGTACTGATCGTTGCGGGAGTTAGGCCTATCGTTTTGTTGCGTTATAGATGTAATACTCGCCGTTAAGGAATCATGTCAAAGAGTGTCTTAAACTTTTTTGTGATTTCCTTGTAAAGTTGCAGATTGTTTACATAAATATTACGTTGTTTGTGTAATAGCTATACATTTGACAATTTGTAATGTTCATACAGTGAAAAAGGCGAATCGAACTAACATAAGATCATAAACCTCTTTGTTTATTGGTATATCTAATACCTCTTAAAATCTATTCAACGTCTAGACAACAATTTAGTGTTCAAATTATTAGTTCATATTCAATTTATGAGTTTCTTATTTTTATATTAAATCACATTAAAATAGCTGAAAATTAAAAAGTAATGATGATTTAAGCAGTCAGGGATATAAATTGATGTGAGATTTTTTAGATTTCTAGTATAAAAATTATACTCTCTATAAAATTTTACAAATAAAACATTTTTTGTTTATTCATTTTTACGTCTCCCTTGAAAATACATGAACTGCAAAATGAAGGTATTTTGCTTTTAACAAAATCGCGTGCCAAGTTATATCACATTTACATTTATATTACTTGAAAGCTTAAGTAGATTCTTTTAACTCAGTGAACATCTGTGAATTTACGAGAAAAACGCATAAAATAAATTTCGCGTTCCTGAGAATTTGCTTTTCTAACAAATTGTAGATTAGTAAAAAAGAAGTTTTAATTAGGATATTTGCTTTATTTACCAAGACGCGTAGCTTTACTTTTCATATTTACTTATAATTCTGTGTCTTCGTAAGTTTATTAAAATAATAAAATGAAACTCTTCAATATTGGTTTTATATTTTCAGCTGAAATTACCTTAGTATTTAGCTCCGTAAAATTTCGTATGAATACTCATTGATAAATTGTCACGTAAAATTGCTTACATATATTAGCAAAAATATAGCATTTAAAATATGATAAACGACTTTGAATGTTAATAATATGTAAATATTACTTAAAAAAATTAAAACTTGGTAAGGAAAAATATGATGTTTATAAAAAGGATGACTTTTTTGTTGCACAATACATCTAAAAAGGTCATCAATATATTTGAAACAAAAAAAAATAAAAAAATTTTGATACGTCATCCTTTAGTTTATCTGCTAGTAAGTAGTACAGAACCAACACGAATTTTAAGTTTATCATGACCATAGAAATCAAAAAATATAAGCAATTAAAAGTTCATTATAATTGCCTATTAAAATCCCCTATTTTTCCCAATTCTGTGCTTAACATCGGCATCGGCATTAAACGTTATATTAATTTAATTTTTACCGATCACCTTGTTATCACCTTAATAAAATATAATATCAATCAACCATGAAAAATTTCTTAACATACAGTTTCACATAGTACGAAAGAAAACGGAATTGTTTCATAGAAACGCAGACGACCCAAAACCGACACTCGTTTGACAACGGGCCAGCGAGTGGGGGCTGTAGTTAGTTTAAAATTTACCTTTTTTAAAAAACTACTACCCAACAGCCACGTACGTACCTAACAACTATCATATTGATAATTTAGGGACCAGTTAACTGACTGCACAAATAGCTCTTTTGAAGAACAAATATTTTATACAAATTTTTCTACAGTTTACTACCTAAGACATCATATGCTATACGGGTTGTCGTCTCTACATCAGTTTATTGTCTGTTTTCTTTACTAGCCGCAGAGCCAAGTTTATTTGCAAATCTATTAATATAGGGGATCCACATTAATTTACCGTCTAATGTTATGCCATGAAACATAGTAAAATTAACAAGAACATCTTTTTTAACTTTTTGGTTGATGAGACCCTTTTTTTTAGATACAACAATAAATCCGTTGCAATAACCGTATGGGGTAATTTACATTTGGTAATAATATGTTTCGTGTTAAAACAGTGAATTTCATTCATTAAAAAGCAATTTTCAACGTCATGAATAATAATGAGCACGTGATGGATGATAAAACCACAAAAGGCATTTCAATATTACAGGCCGGCAATTATTTGTGTTATATGAAAAGAAAATTGTCAATATATTTTAGTATGCAAAATGGACACAGATTCGGGTCAGTTGTTAATGACTGGTATGGATCTGATTTAGGGCGTTACTTCCTTAGCATATGATCTTAATCATTCCTTTATTATAACTAGCATTATTTTAAAGATTATGTAGGAAATTCTCATAGATGAGTAAATAACAGTTTTACAAATACAAATAAACCAAATGGTTAACTGTTGTGGCCTTCTAAATAGAAGGTCACAACATGTGATTTATTTACCAAAAAGTTCTAAAACGTGGGTTTTGTCTTTAAAATATGTTACTCGTCACTGTATGAGACCGATTTTAATTTGATCAAAAAAATTATGTCAGCCGAACTTAAAAGTTTTTAGATACACTAAAGCAAGACATTACTCTACACATTACAAAAAAAGGGTCTGCAATAAAAAGGTTACGGGTGGCATATAAATATATATATATTAAGAATAATTGTATCATAGGTAACTTTATTTTTAAACCAGTAAGAGACTATCATGTGGCGCAATCTAATGTGGCTTAAAAATCGTCGTTTATTGTTATTTAAACTGGTCTCAGACGTAATTTTCAAAAAATGTATCCCTTTAACCATTTAAGAGCTAATATGATAAATAAATAAATGCATTAGAAATCGCAGAGCATCGAAATGAAAAAGCATATCGTTAGTCGCTTAACCTTTTAAAGAAATCAAAATTATGCTTTATGTAATAGCACATATCAAAATGATCAACATAAAGAATACCTACTAAAATGGTTTATATACTAAGAATAAATCACAATAGCGATTCTATGGATTGTAAGAAGCTTATTTATTAAGTATTATATAGACCTATATGAAAATTAACATTTTATATCGATGTCCATCTTATGTTCATTAAGACTACAATTTAAAGTATACGTTAAGAATGAAAATCTTAAAAGTTACAAGTAATATGTTGATTAAGTATTAACACATTAATACATTACGGTGGCAGACAGCTGTAGTGCAATGCCTGACTTTAGTGCTACAATGATGTTTTATAGATACTTCAAACATTAACATTATTTTCATATGAATGTTCCTAAATAATTAACTTATATTTCAGTATCTGGTTTTAATTTTTGGTTTCAATAAATTTAAAATTACCTAACTTCATACTATTGCACTAATTTCGTAAATGTTATATTTTACGACAAACCTCGCATTACTTTGTGATATATCCTCTTCTTCGTACACGTCGTGAACTAATTATCTGTATAATTAATACAATGTACATAACTTCACTAAAGTAATGTAAGAATTAACGCTATTTGGCTATTTATGTAATTACTTTTGCTTTTCGCCACTCATAAGTAGTTTATGTAATACAAAAACAAATGTTATCACTGCGGCATATTAAATTACTTGGTAGATACTTAATTACAAATTGAGTATGCTCGATGGGAATTCACAAAAAAATAACTTCAAGAGAAATTTAAATTTTAAGTTAAATTGTAATAATTAAGTTGCATAAATATTTTTTCTTTAATAAGATATGATTATTTTTCTGCAACATTTTTTTGGAGCATTTAAAATAATAATGTTTTATGGGCGATGTGCAACAATCCGTGCGTGGTCGTCAAGATCATTAGATACCGTTATTAGTTTTATATTTTATAATTTACATTGATAGTAATTTTAATAAAATGTTTTGTAATATGCTAGGTACGTTCTTTTTTTCAGCGTAATATAAGCAGATATTTTTATTTGTTCATTATTGACAGAAATAACAGTGTCTTTAAATATTATTAAAATGTTTTTTTTTATACATTATTGTAAATAAAATAGAAATTAAAAAAAAATATATTTTATAAGTATTTTTTTTTTTCTAAATAAAAATTATGAGAAAGGAAAGCCTACCTGGTTTTATGTATTTTTACAACCAATACTAAAATACTAATGTAGTATTCAATTATTGAAATTACCTCTTGCATTAATGCATTCAACATAAACAAATTTATATTACAAAATTTAAGGACATCTATTTAATAAGAACGTTCATTTGACATTTTTATTAATATCTTTTGTAATGTATATAAAAAATACACTCGCTTTTTAATATATTATACCATTATTACTTTTAGCGTATAGAGTATTTAGTTTTCTGTGTAGAAAAGATTTCATATTTTATATAAGGTTCTGAGCAGTCACGCGTGATATTACCATGAGATTGCAAAATTCTCTTTTTATCAGCGCCGGTATTTTAGATGTTTGACTTATTTGCGGACTTTATGGCAGTATTATTTCAGGTGGGAAATGTATAGTAAAAAATATACCTTTCTTTTCACATAATTAAATAAACAAAGCGTAATGCATGTAAAAAGTCGGTCTACCAACCAACCCGCATTGGACCAGCGTGGTGAAATACGGTCCAAAACACCCTAATCGCGAAGGGTCGCCTATGTCCAACTGTGGACTTACACAGGCTGATGATAATAATGATTATCATTATCATCAGCCTGTATTAATGTTTTAGTCCACTGCTGAACAAAGGCCTCCCCTAATGCACGTCTCTTCCATTTTATTGGGTTTTTAAACCGTATCCCACCACGCTGGTCCAATGCGGGTTGGTGGGTGGACCGACTTTTTACATGCCTATCCGACGCATGGATCATCGTACTTTTCAGACAATTGAGCGATCGGCCAAAATTACTCAAACTAAATGAAAATTTGTTGTGTTCCCGCAGGATTCAAACCCACGACCTCCGGTTTCTAAAGCGCACGCTCTTACCACTAGGCTACGGAGCTTAATAATATATAAAGTATTGTCTATAAGTACCTACAATATATCCAATAAAACGATCGTGGTCACGACCTCTTAGCACAATCATTGAAGAGGGTCTGAAACATACAAATTTAAAATTAAATTAAAAGCGTTAAATTCTGTAAAATTTCCTTTATACGTTAATGAGAATTATTATTTATTTGTTACGTATTGGCTCTTGCTTTACAAACTGGTCTTTGTATTATTGTTATTTTTGTTGATTAGAACAATATGGACCAGTCCCAAAGTTACCTGAAAAGTAATATAATCAAAGGGTTGGATGGATATTGAGTCGGCCACGGTTGTCAAGACCATCTCGGGCAGCCGTTATAGGATGAAAAAAAAAGCCTTAAAATTTATTAAAACACAATACAGTTTATCCTTTGGAGTGTCATAGTTAGATGCCGTTCGCTCCAGGTGACAAACTATTTTAAAATAAATCTGGATAGATAGGAAAACCTAGCGTATGAAAACTTGGGAATAATGAGTAGGTGAAATCAATATTATTGATTAAAAGTTGTGACAGTACACAACAACGTGGTAGGCGTTATTAAATTAGATATTTTAAATGATTTATTAAAAATATCAAATTAAGCAAATTGAGCTCTACGCTCATTCTCCATTTTCTAAATTATTTATTTTAATTAGCTCTTTTGTTTTTAATTATTTTACTAGAAATAACAAGAAAACATATAATCTTTAAATGATTTGACATGAAATAACTTAAAGATAGTAGATGCAAGTAGTACGAAAATTGTTCTCTGCAAAAATTAAATGGCGTGGTTCTAGTAAAGAAATTCGGTCACCTCAATATTACGGTGCAACTGAAATAGTGGTATAGCGACTCGTTTGCGAAGAGCCCTGATTTTTCAGAGGAATTGAAATACCTGAGGTTTTAAGAACTTATACAAGAGCTGATTGAATTTTTTTCTATTCTATATTATAATTAAGAAAGTTCTCAAAATTATGAGGAACTTTAAGAGTAACTGATCTTTACATATTAATTGACATTATTTGATTACAATAACGAAGTATGCCCTATTTGACAAAGAAGCATCATCGCTCTTAGAACAAATATCCATTATTTGTTCTAAGATGCGATCAACTTTCGTATAATTAAAAACTGCCTAAATTGTTTAAAAAATACTTTAACTGCCGCTCTGTTACAACTTTAATGACGTTTCTACGTCGTTGAAGCCGATATCAATAAATAATATTTCCTTTTCAGCTGATATATTTTATGTTTCGCAAACAATATTAGCACTTAATGTGCAAGTAACGCACTTTTGCACTGCGCTCTATTAAAATATTCATATAACGCTATGCGTAATGATTAGGTGCGTTTTTTGGAATATATTGCCTTCGAATTACTATAAGGTAATAAATTATTTAGTACTTTATACTAAAGTTCCTTTTCAATAACTTAAATTAACTACGAACTATAACTTTATGTTATAGTTAGCAGTTTTTATTTATTTATCCTCCATACGATTATTTTTTCCCTGCGCTTTTTTTAAATTATATAATGAATATCAATAATACTATAAATAAATACACTACACGAATAAATATACTGCATCATAAAAGTTGTTTGATTTTGTCACCGCGGGGAATTCAATCCGCCCCATCCGTGTCTAACTACCATCTATAAAACACTTACATCTATTCTGAGCACGAAAATTATCCGACATTTATATAATAAACCGAAAATGTCACGGGCTCAGAATGGTTGTCAAGGCGGTGGTCATGGGACTTAGGAACCACTCCTCATAGACGCGATCATAGGCAAGGCGTTCGACTCGGTATCTCATACCTGGCTAGCGAGGATACTCGAACTATACAAGATTCATAGTACAGTAAGAGACTTCTTCGGGCAATGTATGGGGCCATGGAGTACGACGCTTTGTTATCTAGGCGAGCGGATGACGGCTGCGGAAGACAAAATAAGGATATGTACGGGAATCTTCCAGGATGATTGTTTGAGCCCAATATGATTTCGCCTCTCCTTGAGTCCTCTAACCACACTGCTGGAGGCTTCGGGAGTTGGGAACGGATAAGTGTGCGATTCTTCATGTTGAAAGAGGTAGGATCACCCACACCGACGGGTCCATTTAGCTACACACAGTTATCATAAGGACCCTCTCCGAGGCTGAAACATACCGGTAACTGGTCATGTCACAAAATGTAAGTATAGACGGGGCCGTTGTAAAACAATCAGTTCGCGAAGTAATTTTTGGACGCTTCACAAAGTGCTAAATAGCTTTTTGTCAGGCGTATATAAAGTGCACGCGTACAACGGTTGGGTCTCAAATCCGCAACACCTTGACGTTACACCGGATGCACTACCCGAGATCGTCAGTGATGAGTTCTACTTACCACGAAAGCATGGTGGGCGGGGCTTATTAAGCACCCCTGCCGAGGGCTTCCATCTGGCTGAGATGTATCTATTTATTTTATTTTATTTATTGCTTTATTTTTCGTATATACATAATATTTCATTTATTGTTATAAATTTTCCTCTCAGCAAGATGAGAAAATTCTTTTAAAAAACTACAGAATAAATTATAAGTTTGTTTTTAAGTACTAAGCTATGTTTTGTGTAAGTGTATTGCTACGTTTTAAAACAAATACAAACATCCCCAGTAAATTTGTTTGATAGAGTTCTCCCGCCGTCGGCACGCAAAATAAGGAGACAATTGCTTGTTGTCGGTTCCGATCGATAACTTTCATAAGTTACTGTGTGTTAAGGTAATATTTTATTCGACAATTAATAAGCAAATGTGAACTTCTATATTTAATAAAGATGTTTGGATTTGAACTGCTCCCAATGCAAACGTTGCAATAAGCTTGTTTTCTTCACTACAACTACGGTTATTATTATTATTAATGTTCAGAAAATTTACCATCAGTTCGTGATTAATGCAGATAATATTAAAATATATGTGAATATTATACCAAAAAATTGTCAAAGCTCATTGGATGTGCTCCAAGTCGATTACGGTGACTCATCTATTTTAGGGATCAGGCAACTGCGCAGGAGATGTTATAATGCAAAAATGTACGCGCCAACACAGGTGCACTCCTTTTCCCTTTATACTTTCAAAGCTCGATGGGACGGATAACTGACATGACCGGAGAGAGATAAGGTGCAGGACCAACTTTTTACATGCCAATCCGACGCACGGATCATTACTTTACAGGCAATCAGATGATCAGCCCGCATTGCCTTAACCAAATAGGAAACAACATTAAGAAGTTGTTGAGTCCCTGCAGGATTCGAACCTAAATCCGAGGCTACAGATGCTGTTAAGCTCATTAAATATTCGTACAAAAAGCATACATTTTAAAAGTTTGGAATATTTCTGTTAGCCAAGTAAACAGAAAATCATCGTAATAATATTACTTAATATCATCTATAAAAAAGTTAACGTAGTAGGTAGGGTAATAATCATGCCTTAAAAGATAACGCGGATCACAATTGTGAAAAACCAACTTGATGACTATTACAACACAAAAGGTCTGATGATTACATGTATCCATTCAATGCAGCCTGCTTCTCTTTAGATATCAGATGTTTTATGTTAGTGCTCTGATTAAAATTGGGAATTGAACATTTAGGGAACTAAATAAAGTAACATCATGATAACTTGAGCCATGGACAAAAAAACGTATTATCGATTACTGTTTAATTCACACACTATTTTAATTTCTCTTGCTAACTATTTTATAGAATCTGTTTAGTTTGCAATGTTTATATCTGATAAAAGCAATAAAATTGGCTATCAGGTTTTAAAACTCAATTAAAAATAAAAATATTTTCTAAAATTCACTTTTACTTTGAGAAGTTTCTTAGTCAAACGATGGACCTGATAAAAGTGTAGCAATAAATACTAGCACACGCTTGTTAAACAAGCGTTCGTTAAGTTTCATTTAAATTTTAAAACACGAATAGAAAGTGAGTGACAAAATATTTATTTTAGTGTCGCAATATTAAACTTAATGAAAAGCACATATTTCTAAGCACTTTAAAGGAGAATATAATTTTGCGCAAATATCAGAATCTGGATAGGATAGCAAAGTGGATTTTTATAAGGGCCAAACCTGTTCAATTTTCATTTTTCGCGTAGATAAACAAATCTATCTCTTTATCTAAAACGGAATTCCTTAAGCCTTGAAGCAATATAAATGTAAATTTTACACAACACAGGGAACACGAAAAAACATTAATAATAAACATAGCCAAGTTCTACATCAATATTAAAAGGAAACCTGAGTAATTATTTCTATGTGAACAATATATTTAATCTATACCACTATTATAATTACAAATAGCAAAAATTGGTAAAATATTAAGCATAAAAAAAACAGTTCTTCTATTTTATTTGACACTTTGTTCTTTAATTGCATATTTAGTACAAAGTACTGAAAGAACAAATATTCAAATACACATTTTTATTATTTTTATTTGTGCATTTTTATTACACTTTACATATGGCCCTTCAGAATATTTAAGAATCATTTTAAGTCTATAAAGAGTTTGAAAAGATTTTAAGCTCTTTCAGATTAATACTTCTTTCTGTTAGATCTACGTCTCCTTAAGCCTTAAAGTAATATAAGGTGTTTCTATGGTAAAGCAAAAATTAACTGTAGACCTGCCCCAAAATTTTACAGCACCCGTCCGCTGTACGAGAAGCTGAAAATTTGAGATTGATATTTTCCTGGAAAGTGTCAAGGCAGTAGTAGCGATCCTGGTGGATCTGTTAAGAGATTTTTTTCTAAAGAGCATCACGAAGCCCACATCTTTCCTTAACACCTTTGTCTTAGGTACGCCCTAGGATTTAAGTGCAAAATAAAACAGTGAATATTTACTAACCCTACATTAAAATAGTAACTGAAAGTTTTTTTTATAAATATAAATATATATGCCATCTCTGTCGGTCAGTCAATCAATTAGTAAATGATTTCAAAAATAGAAGAAGATACTAATTTCATATATTTTTTATATCTTATTTCGTTACAAGAAAAAACTCGATAGCACAAAAATACTAGTGTTTTTTGTGAAATTATAATTACTTTTGATTCTCTTAACTGAAGATGTTTGTATAGCTTACAGAAACAGTAAATCACAATGAACGGTATAAATTCTGACTTTCTTGGCCATCCCATTACTGCCAAAAACAGTAGTGACACTTCAGGTTAGACAGACTGACGAACGAGAAATATATTATATATCCTATTTTTAGAGGTATGGAGCCCTAATAAGCAATTTAAAAGAACCCTTCTCCGAAATTTTATGCTGGTTGCCTTCGGGATAAGGTTTTTCTTTTAATCATTCGTAATCTGTTTTGCCCTAATATTAATTTGAGTTTTTCGCACTACGTTTATTTGTTACTCATTTTAATATTTTTAGATTCGTTAATTATTTCACTTTAAATTTTACGTTAATTAAAATACACGTAAAATTCATAACATAATTTGTTGTTAAATTTGTGCAGCTTATCAACCACACAGCTAAATTACAAGTGCTATTAAACTCTGGTTTTGAATTTAAATTATAGTGTTCTGCGAAGTTATTTTAGAATGTAAATTTAAACATAGAAATATTATATGCTTAATGCTGCTTGCTGTTGCTTGTCGTGTGTAAAATTTGTTAGAAAATATAAAAGTTATAGTTTTTTTATGCTACCTCTTATTAATAATTTCTACAAAAACAGTTCATTTGTGTAACTTGCATAAAATAGATAACTTCACTGTTTGAATTGGGTCATATTTTTAGTTAAAATTTTTATTTAAGACTGATTTTTTTTTTCCAACACTAAAAAGTGACTTTAAATTTTTCAATAGTATATAAAACTGTGCTCCTTTAAACATTTTTGCAAATGCCTGAACATAAAAAATATTATAAATGCGCATAAAAAGTTAAACTTTAAAAAACATTCATTTGCTATATTTATGGCACCAATATGTTACGTTTTTTTTATAGATTTGGATGTTTACTTGTTTATGAGTGATACGATCTGTCCATAAATATAAGACAATGTAAGACGCGGTAAATCCACCACATCAATATCTCAAATATTACGTCTCGTTTTCCTAGTTATTACTCTGGCTATGGTTCCTTTAAAAAGATGGTTGGGTTCATACACTACTGATTTGCGGAAGATATAGGCACTGCTGTAATTGGTTCTTTTTCATATGGATAATGATCTAATCTCCTTAAAAAGGTAATTAGATCATTATCCATGGCTTTGTTGGCATTCTTAATAAACTTAATAATTTAACTTTTCGGTATAAATAAAAACTAAATAATGAATTAATTGTACCAAAAATATTAACCGCATTAAAACGGCCTTGGTTTAAGAATAAGTCATTAACCATGTTGCTAATGAGCAGTTCGTTGAAACACGGACGCCGTGACTCGTTTGCCAAGAGCGCTTGGAATTCTAGGCGAATGAAAATAAATTAAACTTCAAAGACTTAATAAAAGTGATGCATAAAATGTTTTCTATTCAAGGTTAGTGCTTACATTTGCTCGGTCGTTTAAAATTGTAATATTCACGCCCTAGAACTAAACAGTTTTTATCTAATATCTTTATTATGTTTTAAAATATTGCTCTATCTTATTAATTGCCACAAATGTTACAAAAGTTTCAAAATAGGACACATGTTTCCTAAAATAAACCTAAAAAAAATACTTAAAATTAAAATAAAGGTTAAGCAAGCGGTTTTTGTTAAAAAGCATTATAGCAATCAATCGATCATCAGTGGAATAACGCAGTAACATACTACAAGCACAACTACTCTACCTCTTGCGCCTTGTTTGTCGTGACCCTCAAATCTATTAAAAAAGTATGAAAAAAATTATGAGAACACTATTAATTAAGAAAAAGTTTAAAAAGCATTATATTATGTTATTGAAAAGCATGATATTTTATTATGGTAGCACAGAAAATAACCTCTACCTTTCGCATTTCTCCGACTTCTTATCCTCTTTCTCTTTTGGTATCATTAGCAGACTCTCTTTTAGAATATTATGGAAATCTTCTTTCTACTAGCCATTTTTCTATTTTTCATGCTAAATTATAACAAAAACATTAAAAAACTATATATATATAACGAAATGTGATTGTCATATCTCTATCGAAACTAAATAATTTGCAACAATGAACAAAAAAATAGGACCAAATGACAGCTAATACCTATTATCTAAAAAAAGAATGAACAAAATCGGACCACTAGGAGCGGAGCTATAAGTATCTTTATAAACAAGAAAATAAAAAAACGTACGTTCCAGATTGAGTTTCTTTCTTTTAGGAAGTCGGTCAATAAATACTTACTAATTCACTTACACACACAATGAACGTTCATTCGGGTAACATTTATAGTATGATGCTTTAGGAAGATTTTATCTCAATACAAGAGTTTAAACATTTTTTTTTTGTGGCAAAAATTCTTACGCATACCCGTCCTATAACGGGGCTAAGATGGGTTATGTCGGACTCACACTGACTTGAACCACCACGTTGTTCCTTCTTGGCGCCCTTAGATATAGGGTCACAGAAATCTTTCGCAATCTTCTGCGACCCCACCAGCCCTGGCTGCCGAAGCAGCCCCATCTCAGGTCTACAGCCATCTGCCTCCCTCTGGGCGCGTCGCGCCCATTGTCTTATCCCCTGTACTTAGTAAACAGACTCCCCCGAGTCTGTAACTCAAGGGCAATTGGAGTCATATTACTTTTCGACACCATGCATTCGGCATGATGTCTTTCAAGCCAAGATGATGTTTTTCCAGCCAATACTTTGGTAGAAATATTTATATATCTTAATCCTAATCAACTTTAATAATTGATTAATAAAAAAAATGTCTAACAGCCAATTGCTAGATAGGCAGAAGTTTTTTCAATGAACGCGGAGGCGGCCGATCCCTTGCAAGTCGCTTTCTTCTTGAACCGGAGATAGGCACCCCTCTTGTTCGGGGATTGATCACTCTGTCTTTCAAACGTGGCCTTCACTATATAAGCTAATTGACCGAACAAATACCATTTCAACCTAATCATTTGTATTATGTCGGTTACTTAAGTTCTCTGCTGTAATATCTCCCAGAAATTTGCCGTACGTATGTAAATTATGTAATACTAAATACTATGTAGCAAAAAATATTACAGAAACAATATTAAAATTTACATGAATTATGTTTTCTATAAAGAAAAAACATTTAACCAAGAGTTGATGGAAACATGAAAGGCAGTAAAATTGAAAAATTATAACAGTCAACCGCAATCAATCATTTGTCACCTCCAGAGTTTACGTTATCGATATTGATGACTCGGAGTTTTAAGTTTCGTTTTAATTTTTTTAAGGAAAATATTTGGAAAGAAATTATTAGTAAATACGGAATTATCTAGAGAAAAATATACTAAATTAGGATATAAGTATAGAGATCGGGTTTTAATATATATATTTATGATCTTTTTTTTTTGTTTTCTAAAGTAGTTTCTCGCCTGGCTTAAACAAACACTTACAACAATAAATAAAATATTACACATATACAAAATATATATTATAAAATTAAATATACAATAAACAATACATATATAAATACATCCAAGCCAGACGGCAGCCTTCGGCAGGGGAGACCAAACGGCCGAGAGTTAGGCCGAAAGAGAGAGAAACCGGCGGACAATGCGAGCGGTGGCAAGAAACACCGCTTTCTGCATTTGAGTTAGAAGCGGTCCGTCACGGAGTCCCAGCCGTCTCAGGTGTTGTGAGAGGCTTAATGGGATTAACCCATTTGCAGAAACGACTATCGGGATAATTTCGGTCGGCATCTGACCCCACATGTCAGTCACCTCGTGAGCCATATTCAGATATTTTCGTATTTTTCTGTTTCTTTTTTCACGAGGTTCTCGTCAAATGGGATCGTAATGTCAACCAAAAATACTCTTGACAGTGCCCGGTCCATCAGCACGATATCAGGCTTGTTAGCCATTGTTATTGTCCTGTCTGTGACGATAAACCGGTGCCAATCTGTGATCCACATCCTCTACCACACTATCAGCCTTTGATGGTCCACTGCTGGACATAAGCCTCCCCTAATACACCCCTATCAATTAGGGGGTTTTGAACCGTATGCCACCAAGCTGGTCCAATGCGAGTTGGTGGGCGGCCCGACTTTTTACATGCCCATTCGACGCATGGATCATCTTACTTTTCAGACAATTGGGTGATTGGCCCAAATTGCCCTAACCAACTAGGAAACAACAATGAAAATTTGTTGAGTCCCCGCAGGATTCGAACCCACGACCTCCGGTTTCTAAAGCCAACGCCTATACTACTAGGCTACGGAGGCTGATCAACGAGACCGTATATCAGAGCGAGCTCTTGATGGAGTATCCTGGCTACTAGGTTGTGCCTGTGCTAATAGTTAAGCTTCGGATAGGGTCTTTATGTTAACCGGTGTAGTTATATGGACCCCGTCGGTGTTGGTGATCTTACCTCTTTCAACATGGAGAAACGCACACTTATCCGTTCCTAACTCCATTCTAATTGAATTGCTTAAATCACAAGTAATCTTTAACAATTCCATCAGATGAGAGCGATTGGGGGTGAAGAAAAAGAAGGTTCGAGATCATTCATGTAGAAAAAGTGGCTCACCTTTGTCCCTCCTCGCCGAGGCTGAAATCCTCTGCCCGTAGCCTCCAGCAGTGTGCTTAGAGGATTCAAAGAGAGGCAAAACCAAATTGGGCTCAAACGATCACCCTGGAAGATTCCCCGTATCCTACGTATCCTTATACAGTCTTCTGCAGCCGTCATCCGCTCGCCTAGATAACAAAGTGTCGTACTCCATTGCCCCATACATTGCCCGAGGAAGACCCTTACTGTACTATCGATCTTGTACAGTTCGAGTATCCTCGCTAGCCATGTAATCTATCCAGGCAGCGGAGAAGGTTGCGGTTGACTATTTTGCCTAGGATCACGTCTATGAGGAGTGGTTTCTTGGTCCCACGACCGCCTCTACATCCATTCTGAGCACGTGACATTATCCGGTTGTTTTTTAAGTGTCGGATAATTATCGTGCTCAGAATGGATGTAAGTGTCTTATTTAGATGTTAGTTGGTAGTTAGAAACGTAATGGGGCGGTATTTAGCAGGGTCAGTGGTTACCTTATCTTTAGGAACCAAGTGAGTGACCCCTGTAGTAAAGAGACTCGGGAGCGACTTCTGGTCGATAGCACCCTGGAACTGTCGGGCAAGTAAAGTGTGAGCCGCCACGAATCTTTTAAGCCAGTAGTGATGCAGTCCGTTTAGCCCCGGACTTTTCCAGTTCGAGGCTTTACGGACTGCGCTAGCTACGTCGTCTGGTGTTATGACGGTGGGATTCATGGGTGCAATGACTTCACATTCCTCTGCTACGACTTCTGTCCAAGTGCCCTCAATGTGCGAAACGGGCTCTGACCAAAGGCTGCGCCAAAACGCGACCGTTTCAGCCTTGTCCGGTCTTTGGCCCGTTTCTTGTATTTGTCGTCGCTCCAATTTGTAGAGCCTCTTCTGGTCACTCTCGAAGAGACGATTCTGGTTGAACCGCTTTGACCTCTCCGTATATCACCGAATTCGCTTTCCCCAAGCTGCGATCCTTTGCTTCAGGTCATTGATGCGCTCCGCCAGTCTTTGGGCTATGTTTGGCTGGGTTTGATTTAAATCAGTCCCGCCAAGTGCCATGCTTATGGTTCGCACGATTGTTCGTCTTCTGTTCCCAGACCTGAAGCTAAGGATCCCTCCGATAAGAGCCCGTGCTTTTGCAATACGTTCCTCTATATGCCTAGTGGCACCCACAGTGGTAGGAAATTTGGCGCCAACTAAACGACAGGCTGTCAGTGCAGCGCCATAGAGGATAGAGGTCGTATCACAAAGATCCCAGCTGGCTTCTAAATACGTTGCCAGCAGACTATTAAGGGCCCTAACAACAGCGCAATTTCGCTTGCTTAGGGACATTCGGGGAAGACGTGGGCTATCGTCGAGAGGAATCTGGCACGTTTCCAGTATAGTCTCTTCCGGTACTGTCCTCATATGCTCTAATTTATGGAAGTCCATTCCAGGATCACCCGATTCCACCGCTGCTGGAGTGATAAATGTTGCATCCGTGTTTTTATTCATGTTACAACTTTCAGAAACTACTTCACTTTCAGCTGCAGTGTCATCTGACGGTACTGGAATGACCTCACGTCTTAGCTGTTCGAGTTCAGTATCATCAAACAATTTCGAACGTAAAATGTACCGAACTCGATCTGCCAGATTTTGCCCTGTGACAGATAATGATGGCTCTATCTCAGCAAATATGCGATGAATCCTTACCCAATACGCAAAACCTCCGGTTTCTCCACCTATGTCTTTCTTATATTATTAATCATATACGTATGGTGTAAATTATTATGCATAATGTGAATAAATTTTCACCGACTTTAAAAAACGGGGGACTTAGTTTTAAAAGTATGTCTTTATTTTTATAGATGTTTTTTTCCATGGCATTTTTCAAAGTTACTTTGGGGAATGCTTCTAATCAACTCTGATTTACCTGAATAACTGTTTTTATGCATGCAAAGCAAGTGCCATCTGGCTTTCAAAATCTGAGGAAGTCATACTATGGATGAACTAGATGTCACCACATATGAAAGCTCTGTCTTCCTATGTTGACTGTCAAAGATTATCTAAATCTAGGGCTGACTTTTATATGCGCAACTAACAGATAGTTTATTTTACGAGTTAGACGAATAGATGATCGGTCTATTTCGTCCTAACTAACGAGAAGACAACGATTGTTTCGCCACAAGATTTAAACACACGATTGCTTCGTTCGGCGTAGGCCAATACGAGGCCACAGATTTCGTTCCACATCTAATCAGTAACAAAAAAAATATTTCTATTATTTTTTGGTGTGGAAATGGTTCTCTTGTATATTTACTAAACAGAAAGCAAAAGGGGCGGGTAAAGGGACGACACTGTACATGAGAAAAAGCTAATATTTTAATTATTAGAAAAGAAAGAATACATAAGTACTTGCACAGAAATCAGCTATTACATAATAATGTTAGTAAGAATACAATCAATACAGAGTTTTTAAAGTAGTTTTTCGACTGGCTTAGACGAACACTCATAACAATAAATAAAATATTACACATATAGAAATTATTAAAATTAAATATATAATAAACCATACATATAAGCATTCAAGCCACGCGGAAGACCTCGGCAGGGTAGACCAAACGGTCGAGAGTTAAGTTGAGAAGGAGAGAAACCAGCGGACGATGCAAGAAGTGTCCAGAAGCACCGCTTTCTGAATTTGAGTTAGAAGCCGTTCGTCCGTCGGTCCATCTCAGTTTTAGAGAAAGAGACGCAACGAGAGAGTCATCATCATCAATCTGTGTTAGTCTTCTGCTGGACATAGGCCTACACTAAAGCACGCCTTCTCCATTAGGGGGTTTTTGAACAGTATCCAACCATGCCGGTCCAGTACGGTAGTAGTAGATTCTTTTCGGCCGATTTTTTTATATAGAGCTTACGGATTCCCCGCCGCCAGACTTATAGGACAGCAGAGATTTGTGGGACTCCCCTGCTAAGATGGAGCGGCCGGTATACGTACTGAAAAACCAGCATTTAAGAGGGAGACGTCTGGCTCGGGAGATTGACGCGTCACAAACTTGTGAAATTGCGTCCCATAACCATTTTGCTTCCCCCTTATATTAAGCGAAACGTACGACTGCACTATTGTTATCTCCATAGGCCGCTCTCGGTCCAGTCTTCCGAGGCTCCACCTCGGGCTGTCTGCCTTTGGGGTCCGGCCAGGGCCGGTAAAGGTATCAAGCAGGGTGAAGAGGTGAAACGGATGCAACGATTATCCAACAGAGTCTCGACACCCGTTACTACCTTTCAGCCCTCCTTCATTTGACCACCAGGAGCAACTCCTGCAGCATCGTTTCCCGCGCATCCGCCATAGGAGAACCCCAAGCCCAAGAGTTGAGATCCGTTGAGATCCCTCGCAACCAGCACAGGGAACAATCCGTAAGAACGGATCCCCCCCCCCCACAGGTTTCCGCTTTGTCGTAGCCGTGGGGCTACCTGCGGCTTGGTACAGACGCAGGGAAGCTAAAAGCCTAGGATGGTGCAGCGAACGGGGAAGAGGCGGTAGACGCACTGCCAATCCCGGTAATTGATACTTTTACTATACTTTGTAAACATGTATATGTTTACAAAGTATAGCAAAAAATATAGATTTTTTTATCATACTGGTTCATTCATTAAAACATATTTATTAACCTTCGTCTTCCTTAGCTATCGTATTTGGGTCTACAGAAAAAAATTAAATAATACAGACATACACAAAACATTAAAAGGAAATTATATAAAATTGACGGATCACTATGTCGTACTAGGTCGAACGTATGTCATGATCCAATAGGATCATTAATATAAATGATGAAAAGATTCACGTTTTATGGCGAGCTTTTGTACTGCCTTTAAACATTTTTGTCTATTTGCTGCAATTGAAAGAGCTTTTAGCAAACGAGTCACGATACTTCCATTTCAGTGAAATGTTCATTAACTACGAGTAGCCAATTTGTGTCCTAATAAATGTCCTATTTTTCAGGAAATACTTATTGAAATCGTTTCTCATGTTATTCTAGAAGTTCTGTTCAAAATATTAGTTCAAAATAATGGTGTTAAATAAATAATGTTTAAATAATGTTTGTAAGAATTTTTTGCCCAATAGATGACAATAAGATTTTAAAACAGGGTTTAGTACTGTTTGAACGTTGAAAGTGTAGCATTGTTTCATTATTTTTTTTATTTTTTAATAGATTTTCAGCGTGTTAAAGAAGGATTTCATCAAAACAAAAACTTTTTTATGCTTGATTCTGAAAGTGGTATTCCTTATATAGGTAAATACTAAAAGAACACAAATTCAAAAAAGAAAGCACCTAACGTTCCTGCAACCCTGGCAAAAGTAAAAACAATAATATACACAGTACAAATATAAACCAGTCAACGTAGATCATCCTACCAAAGATTATTTTACGATGGGCTCTTAAAATATTTATTTGGACATTCTAACTTAACTAGAGTAGTGGTAAGGTTTTACCGAAATCAAAAACAATATATATTTTTCTAATTTCTGATATTATGGCACATTTAAATTCATTTCAAGTAGTCTCGCGCCAGAATAATATATAATTTATAAAAATAACGTATAATTTATCAAAGGCAAAGGCAAATTAAAAATAAAACTATTCAAAGCAAATATTGGTAAACAAATTAGTTTTCTTCAAAAGCTATTTTAACTTTGCCGTTTTAATTACAAAAATGTATTGAGTTGCTTACAAAGCTAATTAAAATTGTTGGAATGAAAGTAACCGAGGCGAGCCAAAACTGGAAAAACGCCGTCAAGGAGAGAAGCGAATGGCGATTTCTGGAAAACAAACACAAAAATTTTGTTAAACAAACAGCAAAATATTTGTTTCAAAAAACGGAACAAAAGTATCATAAATTATATTTTCATGTAAAATTTAATATTTTAACGAAGAAAATTATTTCAGTTACGGACATATTTTGACCCCCAACCCGTAAATTTGCCCACCCACCAACCTGTATTGGACCAGCGTGGTGGAAAACGGTCCAACAACCCTTTATGGAGACGGCGTGCATTAGGGAAGGCCTGTGTCCAACAGTGGACAAACATAAGCTGATGATTATGTTCAAAGCTTGATAAGGATAATGCGTTGTAAGTCCCAGCAAAAATAAATGGTTTTAAAATTCTACACTCTATCTACATAAAAAGTGTCAATTACGATATATTGACAAAATAAGTACCTTAAAAGATATCAGAGATTTAAATGCGGTGACAGAAATTGTGGGGAGTTTTATACAGGGAGCACGTTGTTATTTACTTACATTGCGCAAAGTGGTCATGTACTGTTTTAAGGCGATCATTTTTTTGTGTAAATTCGGAATGGTGGTTTAGAAATACTAAAATTATATTCTGCAAGATTGATCCATAAAACTAAGTGCAAAATACATCGTTTTTTATACTTAAGTCTTTACTAAAACATTTTTATAAATCACATATTCTGCAAAAATAGTATACGTTTTGCGTTTTTATTTCCGTATATACTTCGTTACAGTACGAACTAATTGACATACAAAGCTCCTAAAAGGATTTAATATTGCTGTGAAATCCTAAAATCATGTACTAAAGGCACTGGAATATGGAGCATCAAATTTATACTTATAAGATAAATTTTGTATATGTAAAATGTATATGTAAATTTGTATATGTAATGTAAATGTAATGTAAAATGTGGAAATGTAGGCAGGTTATAATTTAATTAATAAGTATTTAGTTTACATTCATTTATTATCTTTACTTATTGTTTCTCTGGCCGCTCTCGTCCCAGTCTGAAGCTCCGCCTGGGCTGTCTGCCTTAGGGTCCGATCAGGGCCGGTAAGTACAAGCGGGTGAAGAGGTGGAAACGGATGCAACGATTATCCAACAGGTCTCGACACCGTCATACCTTTCAGCCCTGTATTTGACCTCCAGAAGCACCCTGCAGCATCGTTTCCCTCGCATCCGCCATAGGAGAACCCCCAAGCGTTGAGATCCGTGAGATCCCTCGCAACCAGCACAGGGAACAATCCAGAGAACGGATCAATGACCCTAGTCGTTTACCCCCCACAGGTTCCGCTTTGTCGTAGCCGTGGGGCTACCTGCGGGTACAGACGCAGGAGCTTCAGGATGGTGCAGCGAACGGGAGAGGCGTAGACGCACTGCCAATCCCGGTATTGATTTTTTATGCTGTAACTGATATATGTTTACAGTATAGCAAAAATATGATTTTTATCATACTGTTCATTCATTAAACATATTATAACCTTCGTCTTCCTTAGCTATCGTATTTGGGTTAAGAAAAAATTAAATAATACAGACATACACAAAACATTAAAGGAATTATATAAATTGACGATCACTATGTCGATAATAGGTCGACGTATGTCATGATCCAATAGGATCATTAATATAAATGATTGAAGATTACGTTTTATGGCAGGCTTTTGTCTGCCTTTAAACATTTTGTCTATTTGCTGCAATTGAAAGAGCTTTTAGCAAACGAGTCAGATACTTCCATTTCAGTGAAATGTTCATTAACTACAGTAATTGTGTCCTAATAAATGTCCTATTTTCAGGAAATACTTATTGAAATCGTTTCTCATGTTTTCTAAGTTCTGTTCAAATATCAGTTCAAAATATGGTTAAATAAATAATGTTTGTAAAATTTTTGCCAATATATGACAATAAGATTTTAAACAGGGTCTAGTACTGTTTCGAAGTTGAAAGTGTAGTATTGTTTTATTTTTTTTTTTTATGATTTCATAAAGGATTTCATCAAACAAAAACTTTTATGCTTGATTCTGAAAGTGGTATCTCTATATAGGTAAATACTGAAAGAACACAAATTCAAAAGAAAAACCTAACTTGCCGTTTTAATTACAAAATGTATTGAGTTCTTACAAAGCTAATTATAATTGGAATAAAAGTAACGAGGCGGCAAAACTGAAATACGCCGTCAAGGAGGAAGCGAATGGCGATTTCTGGAAAACAAACAAAATTTTGTTAAACAAACAGCAAAATATTTTTTCAAAAACGGAACAAAAGTATCATAAATTATATTTTTATGTCAAATTTAATATTTTAACGAAGAAAATTATTTCAGTTACAGAAATATTTTGACCCACCCACCCTATTGGACCATGCCTGGTGGAAAACGGTCCAACAACCGTTTATGGAGACGGCGTGCATTAGGGAAGGCCTATTCAACAGTGGATAAACATAAGCTGATAATTATATTCAAAGCTTGATAAGGACAATGCGTTCTAAGTCCCAGCAAAAAAAAATAGTTTTAAAATTCTATACTCTTATCTACATAAAACGTGTCAATCACGATATATTGACAAAATAAGTACTTTGAAAGATAACAAGATTTAAATCGGTGACAGAAATTGTGGGAAGTTTTATACAGAGAGCACGTTGTTATTTACTTACATTGCGTAAAGTAATTTTTTGTAAATTCGGAATGGTGGTTTAGAAATACAAAATTATATTTTGCAAGATTGATCCATAAAGTAAGAGCACAATACTTAAGTCTTTACTAAAACATTTTTATAAATCACATATTCTGCAAAAATAGTATACGTTTTGCGTTTTATTTCCTAAATACTTCGTTAAAGTACGAACTAATTTACATACAAAGCTCCTAAAAGGATTTAATATTGCTGTGAAATCCTAAAATCATGTACTAAAGGCACTGGAATATGGAGCATCAAATTTATACTTATAATATAAATTTTAATCATATAAATGTACGTGCGTTTATTTTATTTAGGCTTCTAGATGGTAGAAGTCTTTTGGTAAAATATAAATTACTTTGTTGGCATAGATTTTTTCCTAGAAAAGGTGTTGGTTTTTACTATAAAGGGGGTAGTATTGATATATATATATATATATATATATAATTTTAGATAACTATCTGTCTAACTGTTGAAATGTCACAATTGTAAAAAAATTAAAAGGTAGCAATTTTTAATTTGGCTTGTAGTGAATTTTGTATCTGCCTTAAGTTATATTAACTACATCTACCCTAATATGGAGAGTAGTTAGTGATGACAAAAAGATTGAAAATATTATATTATATACTCAAAGTTCAATTTTGCCTTATTTAGAGATAACTATATTAAGAATGCTAAGTAAAAGTTTATTTTTAATGTTCTATCATTTATTTAATTAATGAAAAATATACACATCATCTTTTACTTTCTCCCAGACATTCTCTGAAGTTATCGTTATCATATTAGGCTTAGGCTTTATTCTAGATTAACCTTTATCACAGTTTTCATGATGAGATGACATCTGCCTCAAAAGCCCAAAGGCTATGGTGACTAATTCCCAAGAAAACCTTTACAAGCAGGACCAACTTTTACATGCCATCCACCACCATGGATGCTACTTTCTGACTATTGGATGCCCAACGACTCACATTGTGTTGTCTAACCTGAAAAACACCGTAGCACATTAACGACGATAACACAAAAATTATTTCCTAGCAGGACAAATCTATGAATGAAATCTACTCCGGCTAAAGCCAGCCAGATTCTGTAAGATACGGATGCAAAAACCGTAAAAATATTTAAATAAGGCATACCTGAATTTATAATTATTTCTATTGCTACGCAATATTATACATTATTAAATAAATTACTTCGGTTTTATCGTTTATTTACATTTTTAATTCCCGACGTTTCGAACACTTTCCAGCGCGTGGTCTCGAGATGGAGACTGAATGTCATGCGTCTTGTTGCCGTTGAAGCGGGTTTCCAGATCTTAATTTTTGTAATTGTTTTAATCTGGCTCCGACCTACGCAAATGACTGATTTTATCTTTCAGCCAACAGTGGTATTATGCTTGGGTTTAAATTTTAATTTATTATGTAGGATCCAAGCAGGTGGTAGAACCAACCATCTCTCTGTTGAAATTTGGATGTTTTTATCTCAATAGCCTCACGGATCATCCTTGGTAGGAATCAGGTGTTCTTTAGCGAGTTTGGTCGATCAAATCTGATGTAATGGTTTGGGTGATTTGGTATGGTCACACTGCCGACTAATAAATTAAAATTTAAACCAAGCATAATCCACTGCTGCTTAAAGATAAATCAGTTCATTTTGCGTAGGTCAGGGTCGATTAAAAATATTAAAATTAAGATCTGAAACCCCGCTGCACAAGTTAATGAACATCTCCAGTCTACCGTGATCACGCCCTGGAAAGTGTTCGAAACGTGATAAAATGTAAAATAAACCGATAAAATCCGTAAAATAATTTTAATAATACCAATTTATTCATTTTATTATTACTCAATAATACGATCTTGAAGAATAATAATAAAATTATAATCTTTAAAAAAATGTCTTTAAACCGTAGAAAATACTAAAACAATTTTGTAGAACAATGTTGTAAATTTTAAAAATGTTTCTGAAACAAGTCCGCTTTGCAGAACATAGCACATTCATTGATATTTATTAATGAAAATATTTCTGATAAAAAGAGCATTGCTTTGAACGTAATACATTATTCCCAAAAGAAACATTTCCATAATTTTAAAACCGCAATTAAGAAATGCTGATGATACAAATAAACACCAATATTATGATTTTTTTGTTGTTATTAATTGATTCACTTTTGCTATAACGAAGGTCTGAAAACTAAACGACCAATCTGTATTCCAGTGACTTGGCCTGAGATATGGTCTTGCTCGTTGACTCTGCTGAATAAGTTAGCTTAAGTTGTCTAGCGAGGATGCTCAAGAGTCTTGGAATGCAGATATCTACATAAATCTATTGTGACCACACGACAAACCCTTTTTTTAATGTTTAAAGCGACGAGCATTTTGACCAACTAGTATCTCTACACAAGGTACTCAATTTGGAACGTATGTTTTTTTCATGGTTACCCTTCACTCCGTTCCTAGTGCTTCGATTTTGTTTATTCTTTTTAAGATAAGAAAATTACAGCGTCAACAATCTCGTGCTGTTAAATCTTCCAGCAACTAGACTGCATAAGAATAAGTAAATCTTTATGGGACAATGTATACGCTTTTACAACAAAATCCAGTAAACGTTCAGAATTTAACTGTTAATAAATTTAAAAAGTAGTAAAGGAACGTTAATGTGTTAAAGGTTATTATGACATAAATGAATTTATAAATGATAACACAGCCTGGTAATGGAATGCTCGCTCAGGCATTTTCAAGTATAATATACGTATGATAGTACTGTATGTAGCTCATAAGAAAATTTATATGTATATATTTGATTATTTTAAAAGATGACAAAATAGGCCCTGAGTTTCTTTCGCCGGTTCTTCTCAGGTCGGAGGCGTCCTATTCCGAACCGGTGGTAGCGTCCTTGACAATCAATAAGCAGTGTTACACTTCTATATTGAATAAAGATATTTGAATTTGAATTTGAATTACTTATGGTACGAACAAGTGACGTTTGACAGAAAAAAAAAGATGTACGACGCAATAAGACAAGTGTGTAAAATAAATGCTAATTATACAACAAAACAGTGTTTCCGTGCCTAAATCCCACATAAATGTGGGGGCTCGTCCGGGATTGAAGTGCAAAACATTGAAGATTGTTGTTTGAAGATTTCAAATTGAAAATATTGGAACAAAGTCTGCACGTGGTTGCGTTCCATACTCCATATTGTACGACGAAATATCGAGTTTGTGCACATTCTCAAAACGTTTCACACTCGAAGAAGAATATTTTACGCACAAGACTGACTGAATAATTAGTTAAGAATGCCACCGAAAAAGACTAAAGATGATGAGAAAGACGATAGTGCGGACTGTCTTACCTGCAACTGCCGCTCCAAGGATATCTTTTAGTGATTAGAAAAGTCAATGTCTTCATTTAGCGGAGACAATAATTACGCCATTCAAACATGGATTCAGGAGTTTGAGGATGTTGTCGGACTAATGCAATGGAATACAATAAAAGAAATTATTTACGCTAAGAGACTATTAATTGGTACTGCACAATTATTTCTCAGATCAATGGGAAGTTTTCATTTGAAGAAATTAAACAGGTGTTATATCAATACCCTGTATTGAATATTTATGATTCTGAATTGGAAACAGAAGTTCATACAGACGCGAGTACAGAAGGTTATGGCCCAGTCCTACTCCAAGAAACCTTAAAGATAATAAACTACATCCTAAATACTACATGAGTAAAAGACTTCACCTACTGAAAAAGATACCATAGCTGTTACTTAGAAATACTAGCTATTGTTGAAGCAGTTAAGAAGTTTAGAGTTTATTTTAGAGGAGAACAGAAAGAACTATAATTAGAAGAGAAGAAGGCTCTTGAGTACAGTGTTGGTGACTTGGTTGCCATTAAGAGGACAATTTGTTTAAGGTTACAAGCTTTACCCAAAATTCTTAGGCCCTATCAGGTGATAAGAGAAGAGAAATGACCGGTATGACCTCTTGACCTTTAATTTGCTTGTGTGAATTTTGTATCTGCCTTAAGTTATATTAACTACATCCTCCCCAATATGGAAAAAAGTTAGTAATAACAAAAAGATTAAAAAATATATTATATACTCCAAGTTCAATTTTGCCTTACTTAGAGAAAGCTATATTAAGAATACTAAATAAAAGTTGATTTTTAATGTTCTATCATTTATTAAATTGATGAAAAATATACAGATCATCTTTTACTTTCTCCCAGACATTCTCTGAAATTATCGTTATCATATTAGGCTTAGGCTTCTTATCTAGATTAACCTTTATCACAGTTTTTATGATGAGTGACTGACATCTGCCTCAAAAGCCCAAAAGCTATGGGTGGACTAATTCCCAAAGAAAACCTTTACAAGCAGGACCAACTTTTTACATGCCCATCCACCGCATGGATACTTACTTTCCTGACTATTGGATGCCCGACCGACCCATATTGTGTTGTCTAACCTGAAAACAACAGTAATACATTAACGACGATAACACAAAGTTATTTCCCAGCAGAACTTAAATCTATGAATCAAATCCACTCCGGCTTGTTAAGCCGGCCAATACTATAAGGCCACGGATGCAAAAACCGTAAAAAATATTTAAATAGGCATACCTAATTTATTCATTTTATTATTACTCAATAATACGATCTTGAAGAATAATAATAAAATTATAATATTTGAAAAAAATGTCTTTAAACTTTAGTAAGAAAATACTAAGGACAATTTTATAGAACAATGTTGTAAATTTAAAAAATGTTGCGCGAAACAAGTCCTTTTTGCAGAACATAGCACATTCATTAATATTTTTTGCAATGAAAATAGTTGTCTGATAAAAATTACATTTGCTTTGACATTGTTCACAAAGAAACATTTTCCATGATGTTTAAAACCGCAATTAAGAAATTCTGATGATACTAATGAAACAACCAATATTATGATTTTTGTTGTTAGTTATTAATTGATTCACTTTTGCTATAACGAAAGGTCTGAAAACTAAACGACCAATCTGTATTACAGTGACCTGGCCCTGAGACATGGTCCTGCTCGTTGACTCTGCTGAATAAGTTAGCTTCAAGTCGTCTAGCGAGTTGCTCAGAGTTTTTCTGCATTATACAGAGTGGAATGCAGATATCTACATTAAATCTATTGTGACCAACTACGACAAGCCCTTTTTTAATGTTAAAAGCGACGAGCATTTTGACCAACTTCCCCGGTACTCTCTACTACAAGGCACTCAATTCGGAGCGTATGTTTTTTTTACATAGGTTACCGCTCCGTTCCGCTCCTAGTGCTTCGATTTTGTTCATTCTTTTTTAAGATAAGAAAATTACGGCGTCATAAATCTCGTGCTATTAAATTGCAGACGCTGTCTCAAACTTAATAGATATACTTCAAGTATGTTTTAAATAACTGTACTTCGTAAAATAGTCTACAATAAAGTCTGCTACAGCATAAATCGATGTTTTAAGAATAACCCTCAATAACCATTTCAATAAAAATATTTTAAAAAATTACTATCAAGCATATTCAAAGCTCATTTAAGATAATACAGTTTAAGTTTACATAAAACTTGATGAATATAATTACTCTTTAAAAATATTTACATAAAATGCGTGAAAGACGACATTTTGATAGAAAAAATACTTCGGACAGAGAGCTAATATTTGCGTAAAATTGTTATACGTTGTTTTAAATCTGTTAAATAATTTTATATAAACTTATTTCCTAAGTGATGTTTAAGGGATCGTTTTAATGTTTTCAATATACAGGTAATAAAGAAAATTCGATTCATCATATGTAGTACGCATAAATTACATGTATGCTGTCGTGTATAATATAATAAAATTGGGTACTGACGCTTATTTTGTAAATTCTATCTCCCTTTGTTTTTAGTACTAACATGTTTTGATACTAATTAAAAAGTAAATAACTCCCAATATTTTGAGCGATAAGAATGATCTACTTGATCGTATTTCAAGTCGTTACTTCTGGTGTATAGATCTAACTAATCAGTCATGTATATAGGTACAAAAATTCTGAGTTTTAATTACTTTACGATCGGAAATAAAATGTGTACGTAATTAAGAGACCTAAATATTTGTTCTTGGTGTTCTATAGAACCTAGCTTCGTCTTTCATCACGTCTACTATCACGTCTTTACGTGACCCCAACCATACTATCATACTAAAACTTGGAATGCCAATAACACCAACTTTAAGAGGCCCCTCCACAACGCATCTGCGGAATAAACCCGCTGGCATAAAGCTAATCTCCAGTCAGTCGTTGAGCAAACAAATCGGACATGGTACAGTCTAGAGGAGACGAAAGGGTCCCATAGCGGAGCACTGGATAGGAGGACAGGTGGATCAACGACCGCATAAAACACCTAGACGACTCCAACAACTCAAGCACAACTAGCTAAAATAGTGACACTCAATACTAAATCATTGAAATGTAAAGTGCTAAGAAGCAAAACAGGGAAGAACAATTGAGTCTTAGGTCTAAATTACAAAGAGCGTCATTATAATGAAACAGATAATAAAAGTAAGCGTATATAGTGAATAAAATAAGTTAGCATATAAAATTAAGAAATAAAACTAGATATTGTTCTATGCATGTGTGCATGCATAAAAACAATTCGTAACAAGAAAGTTAACAAAAAAAATAGCAAAAACTGTAGATATTAACTTTAGTAATAAATTAGAAATAAAAATAGTAAGTAGTATTTTTATATAGAAGTATTGTATGAATAAAAACTAGATTAAGACATATATATAAGATCATAAATAATATGTAATAATAGTAAGGATATAAAATAGTATAAAGAAAAAATTGTAAAAATAAAAACTACATCCGATTGTAAACGAAATGGAACTTTGTAAAAATGTAACATGTAACATAAGCAAATCTGAATGTAACAGTACAAACGATATGAACAACTGCAACCAATAGTATATTAAAAACTATGTAACAAAATATGCAAGAGCTGGACCGCTTAATGGGATCTAATCTTCGATCCGACTTCCAGCAAATCGTGAGGGACTCGAAAAACTTCCAATTGAAATTAAAAAAACAGATTCGATGCCCTTAACTTATCGGAAACCTCAACGGCAGTTGCACAGCATGAGAGACTGGATGCCGAAGTGGAGCGATACGGAACGTGGGTAAAAGGTTTTGCGGGAGTAGCTGAAGCAAAAGCGTACTGGCAAAGAAAGAAATTAAAACTCTCGGATGAGAGGCATGGTTTTATGGAGGAACGTCGACAACATGAGGGCACCACTTAGGCTGATGTAAAAGTTCAATCGAAGCAGATCCGCAAACTAATACGCCGAGACCTTCGCTGCTCAAATACGCATCGGATAACTGAAGCGATTGAGCACAACAGAGGGTTGAAGGTTTTTGTAGAGAAGTTTAGAAGAAGCCATCTATCGAAGCTCAGGAGCTGCTCCGGCTCGACGATTTCTTCTAAGCCTAATATCTTATCTGAGATTGATGATTTGTACAGCAAATTGTACGCGTAAAAACTCCTAAACCTGATAGTCGGGTTAACGTTCCGCGTGCCATTCCAACTCGGCACTTTTCTGGTGAGCTTCCTAACGTAGTCTGGCTCCTAGACAGCTTAAGGAGGAAAGAGGTCCTAGGAAGGATAGAATCAAAGCTAGCTCGCTAAGAACAAGATCACCCCCTGTCATAAGCAATGACAGGGGGTGATCTTGTTCTTAGCGAGCTTCGACGGCTATTCGATTCCACCCGTAAACGGGGCATTTCTCCTAACGCGTGGCTTGAATGTGAGGTCGTTCTTTTCTTTACGAAGGATGATAATACCCTGCTTAAGAATTACCGACTTATCTCAATTTTAAACCACATATATAAGCTGTTCTCGAGAGTCATGACGAATCGCCTCAGTCACAAGCTCGATGAATTCTTAGCCATGGGAGCATGCTGGGTTTCGAAGAGGATTTAGCACCATAGACCAATTCTGCACTATAAGGCAAGTTGTGCAAAAGTCTTATGAGTACTATCAGCCTCTGTGCCTTGTGTTTGTAGACTATGAGAAAGGTTTGACTCTGTGGAAACCGGGGCTGCTATAGAAGCTCTTCAATGATATCAGATTGATTACAGATACGTCGAGGTACTAAGAGGATCAATCCAATTGCATCCTAAAGTGCGACAGGGGGATATAATTTTCCCGAAACTGTACAAAAATGTTTTGCAGGACGTTTTCAAGACCCTAGACTAGCGAAACAACGAAAATTTGGCAAAAACATAAACGTCAAGTACCTTTCACGCCTCCGTTATGCCAACAATATTATCATATTGGCCCAATCGTTGGAGCGCTTGCAGGATATGTTGTACACCTTAAATGAATCCTTCCGACGTATTGGCCTTGCGATGAACTAGGACGAGACGAAAGTCATGTTCAACGAACATGTTCTTCCGGAGCCGATCAATGTTATTGGCGTTTCTCTCAAAGGTAGTTAGTACTCATCGACGAGAATGTGTATCTCGGGCATATATTGCAGTTGGGAAGACAAAGCTTTGTGAGAAGCTGATAGGAGCATTTAATTGGGTTGGCGAGCATTTCTGAAGCTGATACACATTCTCACGTCGCCGCCGATACCGCAATGATACCGATATTTGAATCAATGCGTTCGTTTCGTCATCACAGCACCTACGCCGATGTGGGGCCGAAACGTGGACTTTCGCTGTGGGAATGGTCCACAAGTTTGCCTTTGCTCGCGCTATGGAACGCGCTATGCTCGGAGTTTCTCTGTCGGACAAATTTTTGTAAATTATCGCACAAAGAAATAAAGTCACCTACATAGTGCAAAGGATTAGCTCGTTAATATGGCAGTGGGCCAGTCACGTGGTCAGAAGAACCGATGTTCGATGGACTAATAAGGTTCTAGAGTGGAGGCCGTGTGCGGGAAAACCCCCGACCAGGTGGGATGCCGATCTCCGTGTATTAGCCGGTTCAAGTTAGCAGCGAGAAGCAAGGGATCGGCCGTCTTGGCGTTCATTGGAAAAGGCCTATGTCAAGCAGTGGACGTATAAAGGCTGCTAATGAATAAATGAAAATGAAGTAAATAAACGTTAAAACATATTTAATAGATTACATGGCAGACAAAATATAAGAGGAACCGCGTGAGAATTTTTAATTTCTTAATAACAACTCTTTCGAAATTTGTAACTAGAATACATATATTAGTACAACATGACTTTAAAAAGTTAAATCATAGTTTAGTTCATAAGGCCAACGCTAGTTAAATAAAAGGGATTTAAAAAATTTTGGCTTCCATTTTTGATTAATATACAGTAATGTTATATAATATTCTTATCTTTTAGCTGTAAATCGTAACAAGGTATCATTAAGGGAAAACTCGTAGTAACGGGGGATTTTTAAGAAAAGCTCCAACTTGATTGAGGATTACCGTCGACTTTTCCTCGTAGGAAGTCAAGTTACTTTCTAGAAATTTGCATCAGTAAATTAAATTATAAAAAAAATATATTGTGATTTCTGATAATAATTTTGTAACTCAGGGACATTTTATTATGTCGTTAGACATGATGATACATGCAATGTTTTGTTAATTAAATAACTCAATCAAGATAACGCGGCCGATATATCCATAAAAAGCCTATAGCTTTTATTTAAACCTTTTTTTGCTGATTTCAACGCGTTTAGGCTTTATATATGTTCACTTTTAGAGTACTATGTTACATTTTAGTATGTAAATCATGTATTTGTATGTTTTACTGTGCAATAGGTAGTATAATTCTTCAGAAACGCTCTTTGATAAACATCCTCTTGCTGGCTGTTAAGGTGGTAACATCAAGAAAGGTCACACGGCACGCTCAGAGTCGTCGTAGAATGAACGGAACAAAACTCACGTTTACTTTTCAGTACGGTACGAATCTGGGAACAAAAATTCACTTTTCGTAACTTGACAGCTTTTGATGCTGCGTGACTGTTTAGTTTCAACCTCAGAGTATAAATAGATACAACTGTGTCTTATTGTACTAATTAACAAATGACAAGTGCCAAACGTATTTTATACGTAATTAAAAACCAATGAAGGTTTAACCTTAAAGGATGTCTAACAGCTTCAGTAAAGATAAAAAAACTGTGCTCGTAATAAAACTCTATACCCTAATAATGGTTGTTTTGTATTTACAAATAACATTACAACTGCTGCTTAAATTTATTAACGCTTGTATCACTTAAGTAAAGTAAATCTCGGCTTATTAAATTACTATAAAGCTCTCATAAATAAAATCCTGGGCTCTTTTTAAAATCAACAACAGCAATGGTATTTGCTGTTGTTGATTTTAAAAACCCAACCTAAAAGAGCGCAGCAGTTAAATGCAAAGGTTTGCGAATACTAACGAGTCTTTATGTAAAGGATTTCACCGATACCATACGTAGATTATTTGTGAACATCTCACCCACGACAGTGATATACAATCGTATTTCTGTAGTTTATATTTAGGTGTAATCCAATAATTGAGGTCAAGGGTTCAAATCCAACGCAACAACTACTCATCGCAGTACTAACTATGTAATAAACTTAGTTGGTTAGAGCAAGGTGAGCTTGTCTCCCGATTATTTGTAATGTAACATGAACCAGGCATTAAATGAAATTAAATACTAGTGCACTAAAATATGTCATATGTAAACTGCCTCCGTAGCCTAGTGGTTTAGGCGTGTGGCTTAGAAACCGGAGGTCGTGGGTTCGAATCCTGCGGGGACTCAACAAATGTTCATTGTTGTTTCGTAGTTGGTTAGGAGCAATTTGGGCGATCACCCAATTGTCTGAAAAGTAAGATGATCCATGCGTCGGATGGGCATGTAAAGTCGTCCACCACCAAACCGCATTGGACTAGCGTGGTGGGATACGGTCCCAAAACCCCTCTAATGGATAGGGGAGTATTAGGGAGGCCTATGTCCAGCAGTGGACTATCACAGGCTGATGATGATGATGATGAAAATATGTCCTGCGTAGTTGGTTGTCATATAGCTGCTGATATATATCGAGAATCATTATTATTTTTACCAATTTGCCATCACTAAGCGATGATCTACCATCTTAATGTACTGAATTTCCTGCTTTGAATTTGACTGCTGTGTCCTTGTGGTTGCGGGAGAAAAGTAAAAATTGTTTAAAGAAGAATTTATTGAGAAATTCGTAAAAACTGACGCAACAGCGGCGACTCATTATATAGGAAAACTTTATTACAGGCAGAAAATCATAAAAATGCATTAAGCTTCCTCACATAACTAAATAGGTAATCATTTTTACAGAGCAAGCCATTATAACCCAGGCTTTGATCGAGCAGGCATTCTACGCCGCGAGTCTTAGTAAATACATGCGACTCGTAGATATGAAGGTCGTTATATTGATCAAAGCTTCAGTGTATTTATAAATACGTCAGGCAATCGTGTAAGGCTCTTACTGTTTATTATTTACCGTGCTGACTTGATTTACAAATCGTTTTTAATCCAATTAATGTTTTTATTACACAAGCTGTCACAGCTATGGGGAAAGCTAGGAAATGTAATCCTATATAACCTCAACGGGAAAAGATACTTCTGAGGGGTCTGGCTTAACCCCAACATTGCGATTTATATTGTTGTGCCTATCTTTTCGTGATTGTTGAAATAATTAAATGGGTTTATTATTTCTTTTTATTAAACTAATACACACTTACAGTATGATAAAATTATTCTGTGTTAATCTATTCTACAATCATTCCGGAATTATAACAATAGTAAACAAAGTAAAAACTCTTATATTTATTCTTCGTTCTTTAATGATTGCTTTATCAAATTATTAGCATATAAAAGGTCTTACCTTTATTTCATTCTACTCAAAGCCCGTGAGAGCACATAGTTATTTTTGCTAATTATTCAACACCTTCTGCGTTCCCTTAGAACATTAACCAAACATTTACGGATAAAATAACTTTTTACGGATTTTATCGCGTTTATTGTTACATATTTAAATTCCCGACGTTTCAAACATTTTCTGGCGACCGTGGTCACGGGGTAGACTGAGATATCCTGCGTCTTGTTGCCAGTGCTTGTAATTAAAATTCGGAAAAAGTTCTTCAATTCAATAATGTGTAGTTTACGCGTAAACAAAATAATTAATTAAACATTAACGGATTAATCTCTATAATAACACTTTACAAAAATATTTTTTAAGATTGTTCACGTCAGCTAAATGTTTCCATATTCTTGTTCTTATGAATCTTATCTTTCGATATATATAGAACAGACCATATTTATTATGAAGCTTGTACCCTCCGGGGTCTTGCAGAAGGATATTTCGCATGGACGATAGTAAATACTGACTTATCTTTTAAGGTGGTTTAAAAATAGCCAATCTTGTTAGTTAGTCCTCGTAGATATGGCAGAACAGCAGGCACCCGCTCAACCGTGGCTGGTTTTACTCGGTCCCGTGGTGGAGTGAAACGAGCCAAAAAGTGGTCCCTTGGTCGTGTGACCAAGGAAAGCGTGGAATTTGGAGCTTGTTATTTCTGAGTAGTAGCTTGACAATCTTGCTCAGTAACCAGATGTCGCTTGTCAGAGATCTCTTATGCTTTGAACAAGCATTTATCAAATGTGAAGGATGGTGTCGGGAATCCTTATTAAGATATTTATTTGTGTGACCTATGTTGTATATAGAGCTTTTGTTTTTTTGTTGTGTAAAACAGTATTGTGTAATATAAAATTGTACTGTGTTCTACAGGTAATCCAAAATGCTACTCTTTGTTCCATTAAATTACATAATTAATATTTGTAGTTTAATCACAAAACACAGTTACCACAACGTGATTAACGATAACGAAAATAATGAGATTTATAATTCTTATAATAGAAACTTACTGTAAATATAGAATAGATAGAAATTATACACAGCGAACTGCAGTCGCATTTCCGCTACATGAAAATCCTTTAAGTATTTTGCACATTTAACTCGGCAAGTTGCCAAAAGAGATCACGTTATCTAAATAAAACAAATCTTATAATAATGCTGGGTACAGACATTGCGTTTTCTGTAGCTTAAGGATAATGAAGGTTCGACAAAACTACCACTGGTTATTGAAATCTGTTTTAAATGTTTGTTTTTTATTCAGTTTGCTTTTGTCGGAGTGCAATTATTTTATATATCATGTGTACATTATTTTATATAATATCATGTATACTATTTGATATTATCTGTTCATTTCATTTGTTGTATTCATTTGTCAGACTGAACTCAATTATTTTATTACTACAGTTTTAAATAAAGTATTATACATAAGCATATAAGTATTCAAAGCTTAATTGTAGCGTTATGTATAATAATATGTATGTATGACTAAGTGCCCGCAGGAAGCATAATGTTATTTGTTAATTGTTTTACAACATTTCCTTATTTATTTACGAAATTTCGAAAAATACAAAAAAGGGATAAAATCATTCATTTCTATTTTAAAATTTTAGTTTAGACCGTTGCAGACACATGAAGACATTTTTATTACATATCTGTTCAAGCTTCCACTTACAAAACTTCGTGTCAGCGTACTAAATTGTAGATAATTTTATTCTTTAATAACCTTACAATGTGAAACAATACGTGAAAGAATGTTTATAAAAGGAAACAAAAAAAATCAGTAGTTTGAACAGTAAACAGTAAAATAACATAACACTAAGTCCAAACCAAAAACAAGATAAAGGTTGAATTTCAACGCATGCACATGCCTTAATCTTTTTTTTACTTTCATTATTTTTGTGTTAAAATTGTATTATTATCAAGAATCTTTTATCATTAAGTAATAAATAAAAAGATATGGCTCGGAAGTCAAAATTAATGGCCATGATCATTCATTACTTTAAATTAAATCAGATACTTTTTTTGTAAATTTTGTTATACATTTCGATGTTTTAACAAACAGTCGAAATTGAAAAGTCAGTTGTAAATTTGTTTCTTTTTAACCATTAAAACATTCATAGCAAAAATCGTTAAACAAATATTTATAAAGGAGCTTAAAGAAACAAAATATAAATGAATAACATTTAATATTACACTGAATGTGACGAAAAGAATGTGTAACATATTGAAAGTGTCTACCAAGCAGTGGAAATGGCGTCAAAAGTGGTACGAAGTACCGACTATGACAATATTATGCGCATTGATTAAATATTTGCGTAAGCTTAAGTTTTTAATATATCTGCGATCAAATGTAAATAGAGGAACTAAAATATATATTTAATTTGAATGAAGGAGAAGAAAATAAAATTTGTTATAACATAAAATATACCTGTTTAGTTTAATTTTACAACTAGCTATGTAAAACAAAATTATTACCTTTGTTTATCGTTTCATCAGAACTTCAAACAGATAAGTAAATATATAAGTAAAATAAACATAATATAAAAACTGCTGTTGCTGGATCTCTATTCTATAAACATGTACTTAAGGCGTACAGACAGGGTTGCTGCTCTTTTAGTTAGGTAGTAGTAAGTGTAAATGTTAAATCGCATTTAATTAAAGCAAGAATACCTTACTTCACTGCTTTATCTACAAATTTTATGAAGCAGCATAGGTCAAGAGACGCATCACTTTAGACGAAGCTGACTTTATGATCTTAGTCTTCCCTTTAGGTGCTTTAAGAATATTTTCATAAATATTATACTTTATCAAAATATTTTTTAATACAGATGTTTTGGTAATTAACAAAGATGCTGGATTTCAATAGCTATATATTTATTTATTTATTTACTGCGGTAACTAGCCTTTATTCCATTCATTGACCATTTAATACAGTCCATATAAAATTAGCGCAGGTCGCGTGTCAGAGTATTAGCAATCAGTCTGTTTAGTTGCTGGTATAGTGAAACTTTATTAGGGGACTACAGAATCATTTCACGTCTTACTTTCATGAGCCATAAGAACTAAAAATATGGTCGAAGACATTTTTAGTTCTTTTTTAATCTAAACGCCGGGCGATAACACCCACTTTCTGCTATTTTGGTATTTATCAAGGTCTTGCACTCTACTTTGAGTTCAAAATGATCCACAATATGCCATACTTGCTCAAAACAGCCACTAGTTCGATTATGTCTTTTTCGTGAATGGCACAATACGTGTTGTTTAGATATATGTATGTTGTTGCCAATGCGTCGTTGTTGGTATACGTCTCTCTGCCGAAGTTTATTTTCCTTGCCCCGCCGATACCGTCTTCTAAACCGTTACTAGAACTAACTGGGCTGCTGGGGAATGTGGAGTATGGATTCAACTGATCCATAACCGTACTTCCTTCTTTCAGGAAAAGTGCTAGTATAGTTAATATCTTAATTTGAGGCCTTTAATTGCCGAATGGTCGGCTCAATGCGCTGTTTTGTATTTTTAATAATTTTTTTATCTTTGTTTCGAAAAATGAAACTAATTATAAATTTTTTTCGCACATGATGGTATTATCGAGTTCACTTCTAATTCTAACTTATCGAAGTATTTTTTTAACAATATCGCTAATTGTTTCATTGTTTTTGTTGATTGGTTAGTCTTACCCTTTTTATAACTATTTTTGTCCGATAGAAGATTCATAGTCTGATGAGTCCATTATTACGATGGAATTACCTATATCTACGCAAAGAATAATTAATTCTTTGTTTTTACGTAAGTTATTCAATGCGTAATATATTTCTGGCGCGAAATTTAATTTCGGCACGGACCTACGACGCAATAACTATCTTGTCGTATGGCCTCAGAATCCTCGTAACGATAGTTATTTTTAAATTCTCGACGCAGCAGATTATTTGTTGGAAAGTTATCTTATGGTTTTAGTAGCTTTTGAAACGAAATATACAGTAAATAAAACTCACAAGAGAAACTATGTGGATCTTAAAGGTTTCAATATTTATTAAATGGCACAAAATTACAAAATAGACATTTTAAAATGAAGAAAACCTAACAAATTAAATATGTGAAATTATGTAATAGCCAGTCCATGAATATCTTGAAGGCGGTCGGTCTCCTTTTTACTGGGAAACGGCCGAGAAATACCACTGCGGTGTGTATATCTCCCTTAATGCAGTATATAAACACGTTGTTTTTCACGTTTTAGGGCGTTTAACCTGTATTTATCTGTCTAAATATAATTGACCAAAAAGTTGTTACATAAATATTTAAGACAGTGTTCATTTTATGTAATTATATTCATTTTATGTATTAAGTGTTCATTTTATGTATGTACATAAAAAGCACTGCTTACAGCTTATAAAAACAATTACTTCATTGAGTGTATCGTGAAACTATAGGAAAATTTTAATATTTCTGTTAAATGTCTCGATTGTTATAAGCTAACATTCACATATGCGGAAAAAAATATTACGCACGGAAAATCATTCAAAATAATGCTTTGTATTTTTAAAGTTTATATAGACCTAATAATAAATCATAAAATAAACATTAGAGTTGTTGCTCCTTTTATATGCTTCAATTGCCAAAATACTCCAAAGTGCTTCAAAAGTATTCCAGAGCTCGGCGCTGCTCCTTAATGGTTTTCTATACCTGGGTTCGATTAATTTGCTGTTTTATCTAATTATAGTGGAAAATGTACTCTCAAAGGAACTTTATGTTATTTCATGAAATTTTTCATTGCCTGCCTTTTACTGTATGCCTTTTATCGAATTTGCGCCAGCGCTTGCACTTTAATTCCATATTAATGGTAACGCGATTAAAAATTCTTCATTCTTTGTGCATAAAACGTGTAATGTATGAAATTGATTTGATTAAATGAATACCTTAAAAGATATTAGAGATTTAATATAAAATGGCGGAAACCGTGGGCTAGTTTCTTCAGAGGGCACGTTGTCTAAACGTAATGCTAAATATTAACTATTATTATCTTTTCACAGCTAAGTGACTGAGAAAAAAAAGGAGTAACAATCTACTGTCATTGTTATTTATGTAATGTAAGGGCGTCAAGAGCCGTTAATTCGAGATTTGGTTTCGGCGACTTTAGCATGACCTGGTCTTAGTAAATCTCCTCTCTCCGGCAAATATGGGCAATCTGGACCGTCTGTTTAGTTCCATACCTTGGACCTAAAAATAAAACAAGAGGCATAGCACAGGATTTATTTAAACTTTTAAAATTTAGTTAATATAAATAACTTTAAAACTAAAACTAATTAGAGTTACAGAGGTAAACAAGCTGAGCTGAAGCTCCCAAATCTTTAAGACAGTAATAATAATGTTTAATATTGAATACCGTAAGACTACTTTAGTTAAAATTTCTATTATAGTTTGTTATTGTTGTTAACATTGTTAATGAGCAAGTAACAAGTAATATGAATGACGTAAGATCTAGTATACCTTTAATATTAAATTGCGGCCACAAGCACCATATTTTATCTTGGACATGAGTAATTGGTTAATTTTGAAACAATGACTATTTTTATCACTACAACACTTTAGTTATGGACCTGAACCGCCAAGACAATGGAGTGCATATTAAAACGTTAAATTACCACGATTAGTGACGCCACTTGCATCACTGAGTTTATTTCGAACAAACTGTTGAAACCCAAATTGCTTTCATGCATTTACACCAATACTATACAAGATTTAACAAAAGGCTTTACGGATTTAGTTGAGTTTAATTTGGTTTATACTGAACACAAATAAAAAATTATTGCTAGACCTCAAGATGCCATAAGCTCTATAGGCGTAAAACGGAAAATTAATTGAAATACATTTATTAAAGTCCGGGTAAAATTTTAACAGACGACTCCTCACTCTGCCTGTGACTATATTTCTCGCAAAGTATCTGTAACTTCTGTGATACTGTGATAAAATTAGTAGTCTTTAATTAAATCACGGAAAAAAACTCATTTTAGAGTTGTTCATTAGTTCTTGTTGTATGTGCCTCAGTTTAAACGTATTTAGTTAACATCAACGCTACTTAATTTTGTCTTCAGAAGCAGAAACAAAAAATAATGCACAAATAAAACACATTACTTCTGTACAAATTAGTTTGGTAATTTTAATTGTGATATTGAAAACGAAAAATTTTGCTTCTTTTTATTATTTAATACAAACATAATCCAAGTAATTTGTATTTTCCAGAAAGTTTAACGGAAAAGATTTTATAATACTCGTATATGTATATGGCAGAATCAAATGCTACTTGTAAATAATTGACCGACTTCCTAGAAGGAGATAATTCACATTAATTAAACGCAGGCTTAACCTCAAGAAATAGACTTAAACTAAGTTCTACGTAATTGTACTTCCTTGAATTGGTCTGTTTGAACGTTGTTTAAAATCGGTAATATTTTGTGTTAAAAATTCGCTTATTTTAAACATTTTTTAAACATCCCACATTAAAATCGTTACTTCATAAAAATATATTTCACTGTTCCATACTGTTAAAAAATTTGTTGAATAATATCGACATTGTCAGCATATTGATTATTAATAAAAGCCATATACAGAGTAATCCATTTTGTTATTTATGTATATGATTATTTGATGCATAAAGAAATAGAAGTAGCTTCTATATCTAGCTCAAAGAAGCGGAAATATTAAAACGGAACTCGAAGCCCCAAGTCTACAATGCTGACGTTGAAAGTATTAAATGATTGATTCAGGTTCCTGTAAAAATGTATTGTCTATTATATATAAAGATATTTCACTTTTTTTTTTATTTATTAGATTTATGGTGTTCTTTTACAGAACATATATAAGAAAGTATGTAATAATTATCTTCAGAACGGAAAAGAAAAACAGAATAATAAACATTTGAAGATCTTTAAAACAAATTCGGATATTTTTACGATATAATTCATGATACATTATTTACTTATTAAAGAGAAACGACGTAAGATTGTGTTTGGAGTAAGGATTCTATTACATAAAACTCAAGCAATATAGAAGATTTCATCATCATTTTATCAGGCTGTGTTAGTCCACAGCTGGACGTAGGCCTCTCCTACTGCCTTCATTAGGGGGTTAAAAGACTGAGTGAAGTGTAGATTAATCTTTGACAGACTTAAATTAGTCATTTTTTTAATAAACAGATCACTTTTGTCGTACCATCACGATTTTAATAGCATTATTCTGTTGATTCTGGCTATAGAGCTATGAAAAGTCACGTTATTTTTTATTACATACAAGAAAAATGATGATAATACAACTCGTCATCAATCATTTGTACTATTAAATTGTTTGATTACCAGTTTTGGTGGAACTGTAAAATTTATTTATTGAACCTAGCTAAACAGTAAAATTTGAAGTATTTTAGTTTGTCATATTAAGCATTTACTTTTAGAAGGTTAAGGGAGACCTACAGGCACTTATATTATGGTTGTAATAAATAAAAATATACAATCATTGATAACTATATTAATACAAGTAATAATTTACTAATCTCTAATGTACGACTTTGCCGCTTGTTTAGGAATGCGGCAAGGTATCAAAACGCATTGAATTTTATGGGACAGACCGAGTTTGTGACATCATCCGTTCAAAAATATTTTTTAATTTTTAACTCAAATGACAACGAAGTGGAGTCATGGAATTGCAAACATAAATAACCTCTGTAACGCTCTGGCAGCTGTGGATTTCAGCTATGCTAATAGACTCATGGTTCACGTTGAAACGCGAAGGAGAAGAAAATATCTGGATCTGAGGCGACTGTTATGTAGTGTGGATCGGGTCAACTGGATTTATGCTGGTATTCGTTTTTGTAATGTTGTAGTCCATTTGATTGCACGTTTTCAGTACGAAAATGGTACGATATGCCGAGGAATTCTCATCTTTTATAAATTATTAAATTGGTGTTTTACACAAGAAAAATTTTAACAACAAAATATGACCTACTTGAAACAAAATATAGCCATTCTGCGCTTTATAAGCGGGTGACAACGTTCCATCTACAATAAACTACACCACGGTTCCCGTAACTTTATTTTAAATCTCAAATGTCACGTTTAATGCACATATAATCCACGAGGTTAAGATTGATAATTTCTTAAATATCTATTGAATTACTTATTACAAATAATTAAAAAAATAGGACCAAATGACAAGAACAATAACTATTTAAATGTAAGACGTTGTTTAAAATTGCAATAGGGCAAATTGAAAGCTCCTTTTTGGTTAATTCATTTCATTATTTTAGCTTATTCTGATAAGATGAATATTTTAAATAATGTTGGTCTTTTAATTTAATTTAACAAATATTTCAGTACTAGTGTCACAACAACCTTAAAACAAAAATAAACCTTCTTAAGTCAGAACAAAAATAATATATATATATATTACACAACATATATATAACTATAAACAGAAAAAATCTATGGTATAAAACTTAAAAATATTATGACAATTTGTCGATTTATTTACTTTTATTTCGGAATAGATTCTCTATCAACTCATCCGGATTTCTAGTTAATTAGCACATACTGTGTACAGTGTGATAATTTGGTCAGGAAATTAAGCCACTACGGTAATAAAAATTCCGCACTCAACCTTCTGACTTCGTACTTGAGCCATCGAACTCAGAGAGTTTACATGAACGGCAAGAGATCCCCGGAGCTCCGGTAGGAATGGGGGTCCCACAGGGGTCTATTTTGGGGCCTTTTCTCTTTCTAGTCTATATTAATGACCTACCACACCAGGTTGAGAACATAAACGAGATTGTATTATTTGCTGATGACACTTTTATACTATTTAGAATAAAACGATACTGGTTTAGTGCAAATAATTTAATCTTAAACAAAAATAAAACGAAATATATAAGGTTTGTGACTCCTAATATTCCTCTAGCTGGGTATGACGTGGACGTAAATGGAGAAACGCTGTACCACGTGGATTCCACTGCATTTCTCAGCATCAGAATAGATTGTAAACAGCAATGGGGCCCTCATATCAATGGGCTGGCGAGTAAGCTTATCTCAGCGGCTTATGCAGTCAAAATAAATTAGACAACTAACCGATGTTGAGACAGCACGTTTAGTACATTTTAGTTATTTTTGCAGTATTATGCCTAATGGCATTATACTGTGGGGAAACACGACTGATATAAATACTATTTTCGTAATTCAAAAGAGAGTTATTCGAGCAGTCTATAACCTGGGCCTTAAAGAATCGCTACGAAAAATGGTTACTGAAATACATTTAATGACTGTTTTTTCTCAATACAAATTTGAATATATTATGTATGTTCATAAACATAAAAATGAATTTGTAAAACATTGTGACACGCAATATAAATACTAGGAATAAGCATAAATTTGTTCTTCCAAAAACTAAGCTCCGAAGAACAATAAAATCTTTCACGGGACAATGTATACTCTTCTACAACAAAATCCCAGAAAAAGTTCAGCTATTATCTGTAAATAAATTTAAAAAAGTTGTAAAGAAATGTTTGTGTATTAAAGGATATTATTGCTGTAATGACTACTTGACAGATAACACACCCTGGTGATAAACTGTTCGCTCCAGGCTATTTCAAACTATTAAAATGTGATGTTTATTGTAAAAATTTTGTAAAACCTAATGAAACAAAGAAAAAAAAATGCCCGCTGATTTTCTTACGCCGGTTCTTCTCAGGTCAGAGGCTTCTATTTCCGAACCGGAGGTAGTTTATTTGACAATCAATAAGAAAGTGTAATGCTTCCATATTGAATAAAGATATTTGACTTTGACTTTGACTTTGACATAGCATTATTTTAAATAGATAAATTATTAGAAACATGTATTAAAATAATTAACAAAAATATAACCGACTTCAAACGGCGTATAACTATTTTACGCAATATTAACAGGTAATAATGAGCCCTCTGTACGAAATTGCCGCGGGATTTCAGGAATCGCATTTTAAACCTTTAATAACTTTTAAGGTATTCTTTTAATCTAAATGTCGTCTATATACATACAATAAAGAAATTTAAAATAAATGCAATCATTTTTTATGTAAACTTAATTTATATTATCTTAAATGAGCTATGAAAATGCCTGATTGCAATTTTTAAAAATGATCTCACGGAATTTATTTTAGGCTATTTCAAGTAATACAATTATGCAGAATTATAGTTTCAGTTTATCTCGTACCCGAACCCACGATCTCCGGTTGATTAAACACCTTAACTTACCATATGGGGAAGCAAGTCAGGGAAAAACATAAATGGGAAAAAACTGTCAACTTGATTAACCCTCTTTTGGGAAGTCGGTCAATAAAAGATTCTAAATTGCGGCAGCTGTGGTCAATTCAAAGCAGAACAAGTTCATGAAAGAAACATTATTCGGCTTAAAAAAAATTGTTGGGACATATTTCATTGCTTAACATTTGTTTCGTCTGAAACTCGAGGCCCTTATAATATAGGACTAACGTAATAATATCGACAAACACCTATTATAGAATATCTAAAAACAGGGAAGGTTTGGTTTTTAAAATTTAAAGCTTAAGGTAATATTTCTAATCAAACTCTTATAAATAAATGTAATGATATAATGCCAATACACATCCAAAGCATTCACGAAAAAATCTGTATGAATCTCCAGAACGTGATAATGCAAAAAAATTTGATCCTTATTTTTTTGTCCCTTGGCAAATCCCTATGTATTAAAACTTTTTTAAAAAGACAATTAAATTCTGGGTTATTTTAAAAAAAGAAATAAGTCTAGGGTTAGATGTATTGGGCAAAAGGTGTTAAATTAACCATAATAATAAATTGGAAACCCATATAAGACACTTGTTTGAACAATTATTGCATAAACGTAAAATATTTACTATAAATTAATAATTTTTATTTCTTATACTCTTGAAACTAACACATTAGTAAGATACATAGTCTTGGATTAGTGATTTGTTTGTATTGGGTTTGGCCTGAAGTGCCAAAAAGCAAAAATAAATATTCATTAAACTTAAGTAACATTTTTAATTTATTTGTATTTGGATTAAAAATTTTTATATAAAACTTTTGAAAAAGCCAATTTTTTAGATGTTTCATAAATTTATTATTTATATTACAGCTCATCTTCGAATAGAAAAAAATATGGTCATTTTAAATATATTATGTTACCTTGTCCTAGTCTGGGTACAGCTTAAAGACAATTGATAAAAAAATTATCTTATTATCACTAATTTTAATTTTAAATCATAAAAAACGAACTTCTTTAAATTATCTTCAATTTTTTTAATACATTTGGTGAGTCTAAAATTCTCTTATATGTCTTTAATTTCTTACCAAACCAAACAAATAATATTCTATAAATAAAAAAAATTAAACACAGTTTCAAAATTAAAATTTAAGATCTTAATATTAAAAGTAATATAAAATATCCTAGTATATTTTTTTATTATGATTATGTATTTATTATAAAACTTTAATTTTGATAATTGCTGTACGTAAAAATATTGTAATATACCCTTTATAATATCGTTAAAAAATCAAAAAACACTCTTTCCCCCTAAATAAAAAGCAAAATACCTTCTATCCCAGCCGAAAAACAATTTTTGCTTTTTTTGGAGCTGGTTCCCTTTGCAGTCTACTGTTTTGACTGTAGTTTTATTTCGGGCGTATAATGGTGTATCCAAGTTTCATCTACAGTAATTAATCGCGGCAAAACTAGGATTTATTGCGCCTAAACTGTGCCAACAGAGCTTGGGAAATGTTCATTCGAACATGTTTTGGTTTAATGTGAGCAAACGCGGCACCCAACGCGCGGACGGCTTTCTAATGTCTAAATCTTGATTTAATATGTCAAACACGTTCTTTGAACATTTTCATAACCTCTGCTATCTCTTACTTTAATTCGGCGGTCGTTTAACACCATTTTGTGAACTTTAGCAATGTTATCGTCAGTAGTTGCAGTTTTTGGACGTCCCGAACGTTCATCGTCTCCCAAGCTCTTACGGCCACGTTTAAATTCAGCTGCCCAAAATTTCACTGTGGTAAATGATGGTGCAGAGTCCCCATACATAGAGTCCATCTCATCTTTGATTTGCGTAGGCGTATTGCCTTTCAAAACAAAAATTAATAACAGCTCGATACTCAATTTTTCCATTTTCACAAAAACACTCACTTCTACTCACTCAAACGACTGTCAACTAAAAACTGCGCGTCCAAAATGGCCGAAACTTTGGTGAGTAACTGTTAAAATATGCACAACTACATTCACTAGCTTTTATTAACGAGTGGCGCCATCTTTGAGTTGAGGTCGGAAATTTTTCAGACCACCTCGTATTTACATAATCTATGGTATAAAACTTCTAAAAATATTATGACGAATTTGCCGATTTATTTACTTTTATTAGAATAGATTCTCTGTATATTAACATTTTTCTACTTCAATATTCAGCAAGTGATAAAGTACACAGAGATCCATAACAGAAGCACTCCAAAAGTACCTTTATGAATATATTATAAAAATAAAACCTAGAAACATTGTAAGTAAACTTATCCGCGACTAAAAACTATACTAAAGAATTTATAATAGCCCCAAGTATTATGTATGCAACTAACAGGGGTTTCTTTTTCTATATTTGTATTTTTAATTCGATTACAACAATTTTGACCCTCACACAAATTATTTGAATTTGTGGCAATGCACATATAACTATTATCTCATCCGGATTTGTAGTTAATTAGCACATTCTTTGTACAGCATGATACTTTGGTAAGGAAATTAAGCCACTACGATATTAAAATTTCCGCACTCGACCTTCTGACTTCGTACTTGAGACATCGAACTTAGAGAGTTAACGTGAACTGCAAGAGATCCCCCGGGGCTCCGGGAGGTATAGGGGTCCCACTGGCATCTATTTTGAGGCCTTTTCTCTTTCTAGTCTATATTAATAACTTACCACACCCGGTTGAGAACATAAACGAGATTGTATTATTTGCTGATGACACTTTTTTACTATTTAGAATAAAACGACATAAATTGCAAAATGACGATGTAAATAATAGGCTCTCGAAAGTAGGATACTGGTTTAGTGCAAATAATTTAATGTTAAACAAAAATTAAACGAAATGTATGAACTAATGTTCCTCAAGCTGGGTATGACGTGGACGTAGATGGAGAAATGGCTTACGCAGTCAAAAAAATTAGACAACTAACCGATGTTGAGACAGCCCGTTTAGTATATTTTAGTTATTTTCATACTGTGGGGAAACGCGGCTGATATAAACACTATTTTTGTAATTCAAGAGAGAGTTATTCGAGCAGTCTATAATCTGGGCCTTAAAGAGTCACACACAATATAAATACTAGGAACTAGCATAAATTTGTTCTTCTAAAAACTAAGCTCCGAAAAAAAAAGTAATCTAAAGAACAATGAAATCTTTCATGGGACAATGTATACTCTTCTACAACAAAATCCCAGAAAACGTTCAGCTATTATCTGTAAATAAAATTAAAAAAGTTGTAAAGAAACGTTTGTGTATTAAAAAATATTATTGCTGTAAAGACTACTTGACAGATAACACACCCTGGTAATAAACTATTCGCTCCAGGCTATTTCAAACTATTAAAATGTTGTGTTTATTGTAAAAATGATTTTGTAAAACCTAATGAAAGAAAGAAAAAAAAACCGTTTCTTCTCAGGTCAGAGGCTTCCATTTCCGAACCGGTGGTAGTTTATTTGATTATCAATAAGAAAGTGTAATGCTTCCATATTAAATTAAGATATTTCACTTTGACATAGCATTATTTTAAATAGATAAATCATTAAAAACATGTATTAAAATAATTAACAAAAATTATAACAGACTTGAAACGGCGTATAACTATTTTACGCAATATTAACAGGTAATAATGAGCTCTCTGTACGAAATTGCCGCGGGATTTCTGGCATCGCATTTTAAACCGTTTATAACTGTTAAGGTATTCTTTTAATCTAAATGTCGTCTATGTACATACAATATAGAAATTTTAAAATGCATTCATTTTTATGTAAACTTAATTTATATTATTTTAAATGAGCTATGAAAATGCCGGATTGCAATTTTTAAAAATTATCTCACGGAATTTATTTTAGGCTATTCCAAGTAATACAATTATGCAGAATTATAGTTTCAGTTTATCTCGTACCCGAACCCACGATCTCCGGTTGCTAAAGCACACTCTACACTTACCACTATGCCACGGAGGTAGGAACAGGGAACAAACATAAATGGAAAAAAACATATGCTCCAACTTGTTTAACTCCCTCTTTTGGGAAGTCGGTCAATAAAAGATGGTACTACATTGCGAGCAGCTGTGGTCTAGTTAGTGCAAGAAAGCAGCAACAAGCTCTACGATGTAAGAAACATTATTAGGCTTCAATAAAGAATTAGTTGTGGAGCATAATTTCATTACTTTAACCATTTGTTTCAGTCTGAAATTCGAGGGCCACTTATATTTTATATAGTTGCACATAACGTAATAATATCTGACAAACACTGCTATTATAGAATATACATAAAATTACAACGAGGTAAGAGTTATGTTTCTAAGTAAATTATAAGACGTTAATTGTGTAATTTTACTAGATCAGAACTGCAATAACTATAAATAAATGTAATGATATAATGCTTTATAGCACATCAACAAAGCATCTCACGAAAAATCTGTATGAATCATCCAGAAGTACAAGTGATAATAGCTAAAAAAAAAATTACAATCTCATATTATTTTGGTTGTCCGCTTGACGCGAAATACCCTATGTATTAAATAACTATATTTTATAACCATAGACAGTGTAATTCATGCAAGTTACTTTAGCAAAAGAAATAAGTCTAGGCTTAGATGTATTGGAACACCAAGTGTGTTATAACAACCATAATACATAAAATTGAAAACGCTATGCATAAGACACGTAACGCATAAACTTACAAAATATTTACTTTAAATTGAATAATTTTATATTTTCAAATACTCTTGAAACTAAGCACATTAGTAAGATACATAGATCTTGGCATAGCTTATGATTTGTTTGTATTGGGATTTGGCTCGCAAGTCTCCAAAAAACAAAATAAATATTCATTAAAACTCAGTGAAGTACGCGATTTAATTTATTTAAGCCCATTTGAAAGATTAACCGTTTATATAAAAATCATTTTGAAATAAGCGTTCTATGGCTTTTAGATTTTTTATAAATTTATATTATTTAGTATTAGCAGCTCATCTTCGATATAGGAAAAAAATATGGTCATTTTAAATATATTCTGCTTGCCTTGCTCCTTTAAGTCATAGCGTACAGCTTAAAGACTTAATTGATAAATAAAAAGCTTAGTCTTATTATCAATGAATCTTTAATTTCTATAAATCATAGAAAAACTAAACTTCTTCTAAATTATCGATTTTTATACATTTTGGTAGAGTATAAAAATTACTAACCTTATATAAGTCTTGTAATTTCTCTACCCAACCAAACAAATAATATTCTAGTATATAAAAAAATGTTTATAACACAGTTTCATAAAATTCGAAAATTTAAGATCTTAATATTAAAAAGTACTATAAAAATATCCTAGTATATTTATTTTATTATGATTATGTCATTTATTATAAAACTTTAATTTTGATAATTGCTGTCACTGTCAATTAAATATTGTAATATACGCCTTATAATATCATATGAAAATAAATCAAAAACACTCTTTCCGCGCCCATAAATAAAGCAAAATACCTGCTAATACCGTAGCCAAAATAGATAGGAAATCTACGTAACAACCCAACTAACAGTAGTAAAATGGTGCCAAAACTAGATTTCCTATTGCTGGGACTTCTCGAAATGAGAAACGATTAAGACCGGTCTATTAGCAAAGACTTTTTTATAAAATATGAAAGTAACAATTTAATTCACAAAAATTTTAATATTCCCGTGTATTATATGTTTTAAGACTAACATAGTTATGTTATTCTATTATTAATGAATTTAATTTCTACAAATAAACTTTATACCGTACAAAACGCTTTCTAAGATATTTATTTGAATGATGAATATCGCAGACAGGCATTGTATGTTGCAGTTATATGGTTAGTATAATAGTTTTATCAACTTGCGTAATCATTGATGAAAATCAATCTTTACGCATATTCATACGAATACTTATTTAATAGATTGACGGTTTAAACTATCTATCATTTTAAAACTTTTAAATGTTTGTCTTTTTTTTAGGCCAGAAATCGCGCGTTCGTTTTCAACCCCTGGTGCCAGAAAAATTGCATTACGAACACAACAGCCAATGGCATAAGCCCTTATTTTTTGCCTATTACCGGGGGTTTGTGGTAGGGTTATTAAAGATAAATATTTGCATTATGTTTTGTATACGTTACTCCTTATCTTTTGCTTTTAGTATGCAGATGGCAAATTTGTTACTATTTGTTTTATTAATTTAAACTAAATATTTACCAATCATAGCTAAGAAGTTAATCTAAAATGCTAGCTATGTTGTCATTAACATCTTCATTTGCCTGAGGTAGTCTTCTGCTAGACATGGGCCTAATGCACGTTTTCTCCATTAGGGGTTTTTGAACCGTATCCCACCATGCTAGTCCAATGCAGTTTGGTAATGGGATTGATTATGTACATGCCTATCCGACGCATGACCCATCTTACTTTTCAGACAATTGCGCACATATTGGCCTAACCAACCAGGTACCAGTGACAACAATTTACATTACTTAATTATTAAATAATTCAAACATTGCTTGCTAAGAGGATTCAAACCCACGACCTCCAGTTTATAAAGCAAGGGCCAATACCGCTAGACCACTGAAGCGATTTGTGAAGTGGTTGCGTTTATTTTCATTTACGTACACATTCTACACCCGTGGAAATTGTATCTTTGAACATCTCAACAGACCGTCAGTTCCAGTTCTCATCAATTTAATAGCTGGTGATTGACCACCATCTTAAATGGAACTTCGTGATACGAACTTTTGCCTTATCGTTGCATAAATATCGCTCTTGTGATGTTCACCAGAACATTAAATTACCATAATATTAATATCGTATTATATGTGCCTATAATACAAGAAAAATAATTAAGGTAAATCGATTTTTTATATACCTAATAGCGTTCATAAGCTTTAGAATCTAGTATAAATTTAAACCGAAGGATTAATTTTTTTTGAAAAAAAGGAAGATAATATTGCTTTGTCTTTTGTGAAAGGGTGTGCTTGAGTAACAACATAGATTGCAATGTGTTTTATTCCACTAATTACTGTAGATACTGTTTGTCACTACATATTTAAGTTTATCATTAATAAAAGGTATGGACCTCATTTGACTTATTAAATAAAAATGTATTTACCACATACGTATAATAGCTTTCTAAATATTTTTGCGATTTCATAAGCCTAATAAGGTCGTAGAATGAGATAACTGTTTTATTTAATTTATTTTATCAAATTCATATAAAATTTTGATTATTTAAAGCAAGATTTTATAAAAATAATAATGCTGATAGCATCTGTTTAGATTACATTCATGTTAATTCGATTATTATAATTAACCGCTAATCTAAATCGGTTAGTTAATTTACATAACAGAGATACATAATCTATCGGAGTAAAATAATCGAAATACATCTCGATTTTTTGTTTACGATCTTCCTAAATAAAAAAGGCATTTAATTTGAAGCGAATTTTGTAACAAGATATTTTGTAGATTTTTAAAAAATAAAAAATTTAGCAAACTTATACGATTTTAAATCTTCGTTAACGCTGTAGAGAGAGTTATAGTATATCTTTAACGATATTACGTATAAAGTCGACTTATTATCACAAATCTATACGACTCAAGCAATTAATGTCTATTAACATAAGTTACTCAAAATAACGATTCTGGTCTAAAACTAAGTGCAATATACTAGTATTTGTAATACTGCTTAAGAAATTAATATCATGACCTAATATTATTAAATCGCAACAACACATGAACTTTGAAACAAGTAGCTATTTGTACATTTTATATCAGAGTTCGTATTATCGTATTATCAAAGTTAGTATACATAAACCTTAACAGACGCATAACACAATTGCTATCACAGTCACGTTGGGAGATATTGAACATGGCACGTGAGTCAATTAATTCGGCGAAGTCAATTCGTGGTTGTTAATATTAACACACGTATAGTATAAGAGTTTAGATAATTTATATACACTATTAGTAATATTATATATGACGTGGTCTGAAGTAACAAAAGTCAACGTACGCTGCCTAGCCCTTCAACTTAGATAACTTTTTGTTTATCAAACGCCACCCATTTATGTGTGTCCGCACTTGCCCCGTTTCGCTAGTCTGCTAAATGACTTTAAATTGATACAAATTGCAGAACTGATTTAAACAAAATTAATAGCAAGATGCGTATATGCATTAACATGATCATCGGTAGATAATTAATCCATCTATAAATAAAAAACATCTGTTCTAAATTCATTATTTTGTAGCACGTATTAAAAAAGGGATATAACAGTATCAGAAAGAGATATTCGAAAAAACTTTATAATGTTCATTAAGATTGCCTTTAACTCGTTTTTATCTTAACACGAAACAAAATTATCAATATCGATTTTTCAGCATCATTAAGAAAGTTCAAATGCTATAAATCACTACAATTTAGCTTAATAATATTTTGTTTTGAAAAGATTAATCTCACTCATATTTAGTTGCAATAATAACTTGTTTGCTAGACTTAATCGGTGTAACTGTCGAATACATATAAAATTTTAACAAAAAGATGACCGACTTCAAATAGTGTATAACTATTTTAGGCGATTCCTGCGATTTCTGCCACAAATTCTTTAATCTCTGATATCTGATGAGGAATACATGTTATAAAATGTTATTTATAACACGTTTTATGTACATTATTTTATGTTACGCTCAGTATGCTAGCCATAGCCATTGCTGCGCTGAGCAAGATTCTTACTGTTTATGAAGCCACTGGATCTATTTGATCTTGACGACTTACACACCCTTTGCGACATGACACTGTACCTTAACACCGCATTAGATCGTAGCGTTGTTGTAGTTTCTTGCAGCGCATTTTTGCCACAAAAGCTATCTTTTTGAATTCGGAAATACTTTAAATGGGTAGTAATTATATGGGCCTAGATCTAGTGAATACGAAACAATTAAAACCAGTTCCAAGTTGAACTCATAAATTTTTTCCATTACAATAATGTAGGATTTTATGTGCTCGCTTCACTTGACGGTCGTCAGCACGATGTAATGGACTTCTTTAACATTATTAGGTTACGTTTAAAATTATTTAACCGGATATACATAACTATAAAACATTATTAAAAAAAATCATTCCATCTGTATGTTCTTATAAAAGTTTGTGCGGGCAGTTGGCGCTGCAGGCGGTATCTAGGTTACTCATCTATACTGCAAGTTAACTGAAGAATCGAATTAAACTTTAATTTCTTACTTCGTTTCATATCCTAATCATGTGGTAAATAAAAAAAATATGAAATATTTTAAAATGAAGTAATGACTGTTTTGACTTAATATACAACGTATATAAATGTATGCGTTCATTTATGTTATTGTAGACCAATTCATTAAGCAAATTAGAACGTAGTTTGTGAATCTCTTAAAGAGTATGTAGCGTTTGTAAATTCATCGTTCAAGATTTGATTTTGACGTCGATGATTTATCAAAAATTTATCAAGCTACTTATCACTAGATGAAAAAATACGACCACATCATAGCTACTACCTACCATTTGAAAAAATAATGTTTCACCGGTGGTAGGTCCCCTGTTTACAGGAGACCGTCTGGGTGGGTACCACCGCGGTGCCTATTTCTGCCGCGAAGTAGTAGTGTGAAAACACTGCTGTGTTCCGGTTTGAAGGGCACCGTAGCCAGCGTATTTACTGGGTAAACGAGATTTAACACCCTATGTCTCACGGTAGGTAGCGCGTTGGCGATACCACTGGTATTGCCAATGTCTATGGGTGTCGGTGACCACTTTCCATCAGGTAGCCCGACTGCTCGTCTGCCTGCGTAAGCCATAAAAAAAAATGTTAAAAACCGGACTAATAGGAACGAAGTAACAGGTATGTAATTTTTTGGAAAAGAATACGGAGGGTAAAACAAGGATTAAATTCGTAACAGCGCCTCCGCAGGGGAGTGGCAAAGGCATGTGCTTTAGAAACCAGAGGTCGCGGGTTCGAATCCTGCGGAGACTCAACAAATTTTCATTGCTGTTTCCTAGTTGGTTAGGGCAATTTGGGCCGATCACCCATTTGTCTGAAAAGTAAGATGATCCATGCGTCGGATGGGCATGTAAAAATTAGGTCCACCCACCTACCCGCATTGGACCAGCGTGGTGGGATACGGTCCAAAAACCCCCTAATGGATAGGGGTATATTAGGGGAGGCCTATGTCCAGCAGTGGACTATCACCGGCTGATGATGATGATAATAATGATGAAATTCTTAAGAACTCAGGACAACGACTGGCCAAAACAATCATAAAATATTTAATTTCAGTATTCGTACATAATTAAAAGTTAAACAAGTGCAAGATATTCCATACTGCAGCTACGGTTCATAATACAAGAAGTACTTTAAAAAAATAGTGTGTTAACTTACACATCTTATATGCGGCCTAGGCCTATATCTATACAAATTTTGTAATATATTTCGCTTTAATGAAACAAATTAAAATTTTGTTTTTTTTGTTTCTTTAAGTTCATTTGTTGTATAAAATAAATGGGTTTACGTAAACCTTTCAGTAAAAACAGTTTACTCACCGGTGGTAGGTCCCCTGTTTACAGGAGACCGACTTTTTTTTCCTCGCAGATTATCCTTTATTATAATATAATTTAGGAGTAAATAAAAATCGCAGGGCCCGAGGTCGGAGTTATTTATTATGAGTTAGTTATTATTCGAGCGGATGAGCCAGAAACCTCTGACGACGCGAAATAGTCAATCGTTCGCCCGGCAGTGTGCGAGGAAGCATTATCTTGGTAAAGGAGGATCCTACTGCGAGATCGTTTCTCCTGAACTTTTACCAGGACAAATGGGACACATTTGTTATAATAATATTCTGCCGTTATTGACTTTGATCCTATAGAACAATTGTCGCCACAATCTTTTTTTCTGCACTTTGCTACACGCCTCTCTACAGTTTAGTTGGCAACTTCTCGAAAGGAAACACCCTCTGAGCAGATTCTCTTTTGGTTTCCATAGATCCAGCTTTCGTCACCGGTAAGTATGTCAAATACAGCTTTTGAATCATCTCTGTTAATATTTTCGTTGACTTATTTTGATCGACGGAGTTTTTGGGCCTCGGTTAAATAATGAGGGATCCACTGGGCACAAAGCTTCCTAACGCCTGCATGTTTGTTCAGAATTTGTGCGCTTGAGTCATCATCATCATCAGCCTGTGATAGTCCACTGCTGGACATAGGCCTCCCCTAATACACCTCCATCCAATCATAATGACTGTTTTGACAAATTCAACCAAATTTGCGTTCACTTACTTTATTGTAGACCAATTCATTTAGCAAATTAGAACGTAGTTTATGTATCTCTTAAAGAGGATGTAGCGTTTGTAAATTAATCGTATAAGATTTGATTTTTGACGTTGCATTTTTTTATTTATCAAAGATTTATCAAGTTACTTATCACTAGATGAAAAAATAGGACCACATCATAGCTACTATCTACCATTTGAAAAAATAATGTTAAAAACCGGACTAATAGGAGCAAAGTAACATGTATGTAAATAAAAAAAAACACATTGCGAATTAAAAGAAATATTTTTACGCAAACTGTTTTACAAGTTTTAAGTTTTTTTCAATTAATTTTAATCAATTACTAACAACAAGACTGTAAAGCATGAGTAAGTCTTTTATGGGACAACGTTTACGTTTTCAACAATAATCCCAGTAAATGAATTAGAATTCAACTTAACTACTAATAAATTTAAAAAGGTTGTCAAGGAACGTTTATGTGTTATTAAAGGTTATTATAATATAAATGATTTTTTAAATGACAACACAGCCTGGTAATGCAACGCTTGCTCCAGGTTTAGTTTCAATATTGCATAATATGTTATGCATTGAAATCGTTTGTTAATTATTTCAGAAGATGATATAAAAAATGTGCTTTTACTGCAAATGCCAAAGTACGAAATTTTCTTTTATCAAAGGATATTATGGATACGCTGCGCTTTCGGTTATTCATTCAATAGTTTCTCGAAGTGTTTAGAGCTCATTAAGACATATCACAAGCCCACATTTGTTGCCTTAGTGGAACTTTACCAATATTAACGTGATAACATTTAGATTATTAATACGTTATCTTATCAATTATCGTTTAATCAAATTAGGTCAACTTTGACAAATAAATATAATTAAAACTCTATGTTTGGATACTGAGATATATTGCGCAACTATTTGCAAACTCTTAACTTATTAACATAGATCATACAATATGGTTAACCATATTGTATGATCTATGAAAAATTAAAAACGCAAGTAATGAAATAACACAAAACTATCTTAAATGTACAGTAACTACGTCTTTTTATTGGCTCCATTAAGTAATCAATAATATAGAGACGAAAGATACGATAAATGTAAATTTTGTCTTATACGGCTGTTCACCATTTTAGATGTTACGTAAGGATTTTTACCTTATAAATTAAAACGTAAATAAACTTTGGAAAAGAATACGGAGGGAAAAACAAGGAGTAAATTCTTAACACTGGCTCCGCAGCTTAGTCGTAAAGGCATGTGCTTTAGAAACCAGAGTTCGAATTCGCGGGTTCGAATCCTGCGGAGACTCAACAAATTTTCGTTGCTGTTTCCTAGTTGCTTAGGGCAATTTGGGCCGATTACCCAATTGTCTGTAAAGTAAGATGATCCATGCGTCGGATGGGCATGTAAAAAGTCGGTCCACCCGCATTGGACCGTGTGGTGGGATACAGTCCAAAACATCCTAATGGATAGGATGTATTAGGGGAGGCCTATGTCGATCAGTGGACTATCACAGGCTGATGATGATGATAATGATGATGAAATTCTTAAGAACTCAGGATGTTATACGACTGGCCAAAACAATCATAAAATATTTATTTCAGTGTTCGTACATAATTAAAAGTTAAACAAGTGCAAGATATTCTGTACTGCAGCTACGGTTCATAATACAAGAAGTACTTTAAGAACATTAGTGTGTTAACTTACAGATCTTAAATGCGGCCTAGATTCATACAAAATTTATAATATATTTCTCTTTAATGAAACAAATTAAAAATTAGTTTTTTTGGTTTCTTTAACTTCATTTGTTGTATAAAATAAATGGGTTTACGTAAACCTTTCAGTAAAAACAGTTTACTTAAATATGAGAACCGTAAAGCTTTTCAAAAAACTAATTACCACCTGCAAAAGCTCTCGTATAGATTGTGCAGTGCATTGTGAAACCGTCTTTTTATATTTCCGTATTAAAAATAATGAATACATAATATCTGTAACACAATTATAGTAGAATATGCTCTATACATATTTAATTATAAATAACAATTCCTTGGACGTTCATTCTTTTCATTGAGACGAGCATCACGTTCATCTCTCCGATGACCGAAAGAAGACGCTACAAATCTGGTAACCTTAATGAGGGGTTTTCTAGCAATTACGCTGCCCCTTTAAACCAGTAGACAATTATGTTTACACAGAAATAGGCACAGTAGTGATTCTTCCCCAGACGTTTCCCTGTGAAAACGGGGACCCCCCTTTAAAACGCAAACGTGCAGTACATATAATTCTATAAATTGTAATGGTTTTTCTTAATGTAATTTAATAGAGCGGAAATAAAAGAGAACACGTAAGTTCTCACAGCGGGATATTTGTTTTTTTTTTCAATTTACAATGCTACGAGGCTAATTTTTATGGGCGGAAACTTGCATTCACAAAACCCATCACATAGGTCCCTAGTTATGCATTTGTAAGAAACTTTTGGCTCATGACATCATAATGCTAACTAGGATCCAGCATGCATATTTTTCTTTAGTTGCATATTTCCTAGCAGGCAGTTACATAAACCCTGTAAAAAAGTTTTATCGCTATATGCGAATTTTTATTTTATTGAATTTTTTCGTGTCTTCATAATAATACATTTTTATCCTTGTAAAGCGCTTTTTTATTAGGTGTCCATTTGTTTTTTTTTTTTAATTAGTGTGTTAGGTTGTTTAGATGAGTCATGTTTATGGTCTTGCTAAGACGAGTGATTGTAACGATAATCAAAATATAACATATATATACATTAATAAGTAATAAATACAAACCATAAATATATAGAGACGTCACATCCCAAAAAGAGTCTTCGGCAGGGGAAACTAAATAAACGCGGGTGAGGTTGAACGGCGTGTTATGCGGTTACGATAATATTTAGATTGCTATTGCTCTAGCTATCTGTATTGGAGCTAGTAGCAGTCCGTCACGTCCCAATCTTAGGCGTTGTGAGAGGGCTGCTAAGATTAACCAAATTAAAGAAACTACAACAGCGATAGTTTCTATTTATTATAATTGAACGTAATTATCGTAAACATGACCGTTTTCGTCGTTTATTTATATTTAATGTTATACATTAAATTAAAATTTATGGACGTTTTAATATATACTCGGACTGATAGCGTAAGTAATATTTGTTATTCTTATGTGGTGACTTATCAGCATAATCCCAGTCTCAATAAATATATTCATAATAAAGTATTAACTTAGTAAGAAGGCTAAATGAGACTTATCCTCTTTTTTTAAATATATATATATATATATATATATATATATATATATATATATATATATGTACTAGATAATTTATAAATATGGTCCAGTCTGTTAATTTAGCTAGAAAAAGATGTTAGATTTTTATTATGAAGATGTTCAATATCTATAATAAAAATATAAAAATGACTAAGGCTATCTGACTGAATATCACTACATAGTATATAATAAAGAAGCTTTCGCGGTCTGTTCGTCCAGGTGTATGCTGAAATCTTGAAATTTTGTAGTGTTTTCTTAATAGATAGAGTGATTCAAAAGAAATATGTTTAATACATAACTAATACAGAACAGAAATTTTGATAAGCTTAGTGGCTCCTCCCTTTGCGATTATATTGACAATAATGTACTCGCGATGGTTTAAGAAAAAAGGAAAAACCTTTATAAAAACTACAAAGGTCAAGAGAACTTTTAAATTTCTTGACAATGACAAAAAAGCTAAAAACATGGAGTGTGATACAATATGTAAAGTAAATAGCATAAGCATTAAAACTTTACGAAGCCAGGGTGGATCGCTAGTATAATAATCGTTGACGTCTGAGCTCAATCGATATTAACGCTGTACGGATGCCACTTCCATTCTACAGCTATTGTATTGGAAGGAGAGAATAGCTTTGAGATATTGTTTTTGACTAAATATTAACAAAATATTTTAAGAAAATAGTAAAATACCTAAATTTTCACATACATTCATCATCATCATCAGCCTGTGATAATCCACTACACTATAGGCCTCCCCTAATACATGCGGGTTGAAGGGTGGACCGACTTTTTACATGCCCATCCGACGCATGGATGATCTTACTTTTCATACAATTGGATGATCGGCCCAAATTGCCCTAACCAACTAGGAAACAATAATGAAAATTAGTTGAGTCCCCGCAGGATTTAAACCGACGACCTTCGGTTTCTAAAGCACACGCCCGTACCACTAGGCTACGGAGGCAGTTCATTACATACATTGATAATAAATAAATATAAACTATATTTATTTATTATATCGGCATATCTTATAACTAAAGTCCGACACTGTCACGTCTGAAACTGTTTTTTCGGCTGAAACCGAAACTGAATGTTCGGCAGTAGCTTCAGAAACTCTCGTGTTCAAACACAAAATTTCTTAAAATACTGAAATTTGGTATATTTTACCTACATTCTGCATTAATTAGGACATGAAATGTATACACAGCATATTAAGTTTACGGTGTTCATTTATTTAGTGTAGTCGTAAGACAGACATACAAGAGACTCTATTTTTTTGGGTTCACTCGCTTTGGAGACTCAGCGATAAAATTAATGAAATGCAAAGCATGATCCATTTACAGCCCAAATTTTTGCCTAATTTTTCTTTTATAATGTAGTATCAAGTGGCGGTGGTAAACGCTAATAATTTTTAGATGTTCATTTAGTCTTCATAAAGCGTCTAGAACGCTTTTTATAAAAGACGTTAAAAAAATTGAGATCTCTTCATTTGTCCAGGCGCTTTGATGCCCAAGACACGTGGAACTAACAGTGGCACCAAAACTTCTTATAAAATCTAAAGCTGAGGAAACTAGTAAGTTATAATTTTTATTATATCTTTTGAAAATAGTGTCCATTCACATTACTATAACGCTGCATTTTATAGAACTACAAAAAAAAGCACTTTGGACTCTCGTCTTGACTGCTAAATGCAAGTTATTATTTTTATTGGACTGCTTCCTTGGCGTCCATAAAATGTTTTCCTCGCAGATTATCCTTTATTATAATATAATTTAGGAGTAAATAAAAATCGCAGGGCCGAGGTCGGAGTTATTTGCTGGATGAGCCAGAAACCTCTGACGACGCGAAATAGTCAATAGTTCGCCCGGCAGTGTGCGCGGAAGCATTATCTTGGTAAAGGAGGATCCTACTGCGAGATCGTTTTTCCTGAATTTTTCCAGGACAAGAGAGCACATTTGTTATTATAATATTCTGCAGTTATTGACGTTGATCCTCTAGAACAATTGTCGCCACCATCTTTTTTCTGCACTTTGCTACACGCCTCTCTACAGTTTAGTCGGCAACTTCTCGAAAGAACACCCTCTGAGCAGATTCTCTTTTGGTTTCCATAAATCCAGCTTTCGTCACCGGTACGTATGTCAAATACAGCTTTTGATCATCTCTGTTAATATTTTCGTTGACTTATTTTGATCAACGGGTTTTTGGGCCTCGGTTAAATAATAAGGGCTCCACTGGGCAAAGCTTCCTTACGCCTGAATGTTTGTTCAGAATTTGTGCACTTGAGTCATACTGATGCCTAATTTTGTCTGTACCTGCTGATAGGTTACTCGGATCAGTCAGTACTTGATCAGTGTCAAACACCGCACGACACTGATGTTATCTTCAGTCGTCGCCGTAGAAGACTACGCCTCTCGCAGAACATGGTTGCTATTGCCACGACTACGTTTAATCTTCATTTAAACAGTACATTTTATAAACAGTAGCTCGAGAAGGAACTTCATCGATTCAACATTCGAGGCCAATATTTTCAAAATAGGCTCTTCATAAAATTTTAACATTTTGACAAGTTACATAATTTTAATTCGCGGTAAGGGTTATTTTACCTCAATATGGGTTAAGAGACCCATTACTGTTAGCTGCACACTTTACGTACCTTCGTCATTCGCTGTACGCTCATAGAATTAATTAAGTTTCGTGCAAAATATATTTTATCGTCAACTAAACTGTTTGCCCACACACCACAAATCATTTTTAATTCGGCTACATCAATATTTAGTGGCTATAGCAATAAATATTTTTTATCTATTTAGGCCATATTTCCCTTACAGTGTTGTGATTCGTAAGTAATACAATTAATTAATATATGAATATATAAAAAGTATCTTGGATTCAACTATCTCGTTGTTTCTAGTTATATCTAGTTGTTGTTGAACGTTAAGGTTGGGGTTACGTTTACTTTCAGTTAAAAATAGATTGTTATGCTTCCGAATAAGTGTTTTTGGAATACTATTGCACAAAATTATTAAAAATCTTGCAGACATTATTTTATTGAAATAATATAACTAGTGTAGTTTACAGTGTATAAAAATACAATTTTTATAATATACTGAGTAATTGTCTCAAATTATAAAGTGATAACGTACGCAGGTATGTTGAGCGCCCTTCCTTGCATGGCGTTTAAGATCGCAAGGTTTTGAACGTAACGCATAAGCAGTGCTTAAACGCAGTAGTCATTGCAAGGCATTTTTTGCATACATATTGTTTACTAAACATAATGTCTCCTACAAAGTGCTCCGTGGGCTGTAGTAATGTTTTAGAGACAAATGTTGGATTGAAAAAACCAATTGTAATTCTAGGAAACCAATAACTAAACTGGCCCACTAGAAAGCGCTGTGGTTGATTTCATGCGTTTAAATAATCGCTTGCTGCACCAGGCAGCAGCATTAGGTATACACCTAGCGCTCCTAAAGCGCTAGAGTTTTTCACGTACCCTGCTCACTGGGGCGGGGAGGATAGGGCACACAACCCCCGGCTTCACCGGGGGTGCTTGCACGATATTTCTAACCATAACCAATCCGAACCGATAAACGCGATAGAATCAGTCACCATAAGTGACCTAGGCCTCGATTTCCGCCGATTTATATTCGGTCAAAGGAGAAATGGGCAGATCTTCGGTCCGCGCTGTCCCATAAATATAAATTTACCGCGGCCGACTCAAACCAGAGGATAAAACTCCAGCTAGAGAATAGTGACGCTCATCGTCAAGTAACGTCGTATCTACTTAAGAACGACTATTATTATCACACATACGCGCTCCCGAAAGAGCGAGTACTTCGGACAGTCGTCAAAGGACTGCCGAAGGAGATGCCCACAGAGGACATCTGTAATTACATAAAGGGACGAAACATCCCAATTTACTCGGCCTTCCACCTAACTCACCCAAAGACTAAAAACCATTTAATGTGGTCCTTCTGACCCTAGAATGCTCTACTGAGGGCAAAAAAGTGTACGACCTACACTACATATGCGACATAAGTCGCATTTCTTTTTATGCGCCACATTTAAATGGCCTTCCTGCGCAGTGTCATAACTGCCAAATGTACGGGCATTCGGCCCGGAACTGTCACGCACGCCCTCGCTGCGTTAAGTGCCTCGGTGACCACGGCACTCCTGACTGCCCTAGACCCAGAGATAGGGAAGTACTCACCACATACGAACCGCCGGCATGTGTCAACTGCCAAAGCACCGGCCACACGGCCAATTACCTAGGCTGCGCCAAAGTGCCCAAGCGCAAGGCACCTTCACCCTCATCCATCCCAAGGCGCCCCTCTAACCTATTCCGGCGTGGCAAACGCAGTCAAGCGCTCCGCGTAGCGCTCCAATGCCCGCGTTGCAACAAACGCCACCACAGGTAGCGCCGAGCGTCCCGCGTGGCGCCGCACCACAAACGCCATTAATCAATCCAAAATGCAAGTTATCTCTGCACAATAAGGTGTTGCTATACAAGACAGTCATACGTATTATATTAACATATGCCATTCCCGTTATTGCACATGCAAAACGAACACACTTTGAAAAGCTTCAAGTTCTGCAAAACAGATTCATGCGCAGGGCCACTGGTGCGACGTATTACCTGCGCGACATTGACCTGCACCTGGATTTGCAATTGCGTACCATTCAACAGTACTTAAAACAAGCACCTATCCGATATTTCGACTCGGCTTCGCAACACCCCAACAAACTAGTTCAAAGCGCCGCCGCTTACGAACCAACAACTTCACTTGCTAAAAACGACATCCACCGAAGAGCGCGAAACGCGATTACAGATCCAGACGATGAGATAACTATCGTGCAAGCACGTTTGAACTTGCAGATACGCAACACATCTTGTCCTCGCCGTCGAGGGCAAACAAATACACTGTACATTAGATATCGGCACGTACCTGGCCGATTCTCACCAGCCAGATAGGGCGGTTATTAACTTTTCACTAATAAGACCTTTTTTTTACCGTGGGAAATGCCTACGCATACTCCTCCACGGCCCGCTTGGAGCAAGCCTCCTCTACGCCGGCCTTGCACCACAGGCCGGCTAGGTTCTCTTAGCTTCCCGCGGCTGGGCAGGCCCTGGTACTGAAGCCCACCGCTACGACAAAGCGAGAACCTGTTCGGGGGTCACTAATAAGTCCTAAAGTAACCTATCAGTACTGCCTCCGTAGCCTAGTGGTATAGGCGTGTGGCTTATAAACCGGAGGTCGTGGGTTCGAAACCTGCGGGGACTCAACAAATTTTCATTGTTGTTTCCTAGTTGGTTAGGGCAATGCGGGCCGATCACCCAATTGTCTGAGAAGTAAGATGATCCATGCGTCGGAAGGGCATGTAAAATGTCGGTCCACCCACCAACCCGCATTGAACAAGCATGGTGGGATACGGTCCAAAACCTTCTAATGGATAGGGGTGTATTAGGGAGCCTTTGTCCAGCAGTGGACTATCACAGGCTGATGATGATGAACTTATCGAGCCGAGGTTCAGCCCACCGGGGCGCCCTCGATAAGTGTTGCTAACGGGTATAGGCATGGACCTGACCAGCGGCTGATCAAATCGAGGCTCGGCCCTCTTGGGCACATTTTTTTTTTTTTCAGTCCAGCTTACGGATTCCCCGCCACCAAAGTGAGAGGGCAGCGGGGATATGTGGGGCTCCCTGGACCAAGATTGAGCGGCAGGTATACCCACTAAAAAAAAAACCAAAGGTTGTTCCTTTCTCGTATCGCTGTAGCCGGGGCCGCTGGCGCTGATGACAGTCTTTGGTGACCCCGGCGCCCTCGCCTCTTTCGGGCCTCTTCTCTCCGGGTGTGCTGGAACACCCGGAACGTCGCTATAGGCACCGTGCCGGAACAAACAGCACGGTGCTCCCTCTTGAGCCCTTCTCTGGGCGGCGGGCACCCTCTTGCCGGCCGCCCAGGGGCTCAGTCGCACGGGGGAAGGTTGCGCGCGTACGCCACTCTTCGGCGCTCTGGCCTTCTTCTGCGGATAGCCCGGGCGCTGTAGGCCTCCCTGCCTCTTTGCGCGGCTTCCTTCTGGGCCATCACGTCCTCGAAGAATGCGAGGACGGCGCCCCACGACCTTTCGCTTTCTAACATCCTGCGCAATACGGCAGGAAGCGAAAGGTCGTGCCCCACGACACTACGCAGCTCTCGGCGTTGCTCGACCCAGGCTCCTCGGCACATACGCCACAGTGGTGGCACTCCTCTGTAGGCTCTCTACCGGCAACGCGGCACAGGTACCTCCCAAAACAGCCGTGTCCCGAGAGAATCTGCGTCGCGCGGAATGTTAGGGAGCCGTGTCCTCTATCTAGCCACCTTTTTAGAACGGGGCATATGGCCTCCACCATTTGACGGCCGGCGCTGGGGTGGACTGGGGTGCTCCAGCCGCAACTCCCACTCCTGTATTGCAAGGAAGCGCAATCTTTTGGGCACCCTCGATCAAGCCCGCTCACGGGATAAAGAAGTGGCAGCCCGAGCCGAGGTCCCCCTTCAGGGGTTCCTCGGAACTAAGCCACAGAATAGAGGTGAAGTCTGTGCACACTTAAAGTTGCACAGCCCCTCGAACCCGCCGGGTTGTAGCGGGAGCTCCCCGTCCAGGGGTCTTTCGGAACTAAGCCACAGAATAGAGGTGAAGTCTGTGCACACTTAAAGTTGCACAGCCCCTCGAACCCGCCGGGTTGTAGCGGTTAACTCCACCAACGTGAGTCATCCGTACAAAAAAACAAGGCAATATTAAATCATTTCCGTGATCTTTTGGGCATTTTATTTAAGACCAAAAAGGGAGCGTCTCCAATTCCAGCACAAATGTCTAGAGGAACGACCACAGCTGATAAAGATTTAGACGTCGCCACCTTTTTTTTGCCAAACAAATTTTATCTGGTTTTACACCAAAAAATACAACAATGTCCTTATCACAATGTATTGATAGATATTTTCATAACCTTAAAATAAATCAATAAACTGGATATACGCCCCCCGATAACTTATCAAATTAATAAAACAATCGGTGACCACCACCTCCATCTCCGTCTAAACACCTCCGGTTGACGTTTATTTTTTTTTATTACATTTTGTACTTGTTTTAGCTAAGTAATATGTTCTAGTTGTATGATTTTGTAAACGTACGTTTTTTAAATGATGTAACTGATCAATGCTGTGCATCATATTGGTACATGCATCAGAATGTAATAATACTTTAATGTTGCTTACTAATGTTGAATATATGTAGTACTGGTGTCTTATTCAAATAAATAAATATCTAATCTTTTTATTCTAGAAGTAGCATAAGGAGAATTTCTTAAATTTGCATAAAATAAGTTTATTATTGGAAATTAATTATTAAGCTTTGATATACGTGCAACAATTCATATGTACAAAAAAATTGCAGGGAGATAGCGGTATCATTGTTGTACAAAAGACAGAAACTGTATTGACAGAATATATTAAATTGATAGAGACAATTGTAATATCTTTGCCGATGGTAATTAATACCGTAATTTATATTGTTATTGCACAAGATTGTGCTGGTTATGGTCGGTGGTAATCATATATATTCCTTCATTGCCCCTGCTAGACGAAAGTCAAATCAAAGATCTATCACTGTCATAACCAAATATGTAGACGTAGTAAGGCCTGCAGCCGCAAGTCTCCTCGCGCCTGCATAATATTCCCCGACTTTTCGACAGAGGAGTGAACAATCACAGAGCGTGCTTTTTGTAATAGATTTGTAATTCTTGTTCTTATTTCCCAAGTTATCGGAGGATTCTATTTTTATCTCTATATAAATATATACTAGAAAAACTTTTATTTACAGAACTACTGGCATCCGACCTTCACAGCTCGGAGGGTAAAATACGTTCGTAAAAATGGATGAACTGGACTGGACACTGACATATTTTTTTTATTTGACCAGGAAAACAAAAACCTGACATTCTACTCACGAATCAATATAAATCAAAGGAAGAAACATAATTAATTTTTAAAAGAACTTCATAATTAAAATTCAATCACAGAACTCGTGTATCAATTGAATGTGCTTGACAAAAGTTATCTGTTGGTTACGTGTGCCGCAATTTTATGATAAACCGCAAATCATCTGCCTGCCTCGACTTTTACTGAAACAATTGCAAATGAATTTAATAAAAATACCGTTTAATTTTAATTTTTAAACTATTTTTGTTTTTTATCGAGACATTTCATTACACCCACGTCAGGTTCAATAAGGAAAATCTGTTACGCTTTCTTTGGGATACTATTTCTTTTATAGAAATTGGAACTCAAAATAGACATCATCAAATCGAGCAGCTCACGTACGCCGTATCAATTTGTGTTACGTGAGAGAAGTAGTAATGACTGTTTTCGAATACTGCGATACATATGCATATTTTTATAACAATATTTTCCTATCACACAAAATGAGATAACTAAGGTGTGTACTTCTAGTGTAGAGCACCAAATAACAGTATATGAACACATAGCAAGTTGTATATCATAGATAACTTTCTTATGAATTAGATTTTTAATTATCGTCCTGCACGTATGACTACATATAACTGCAATGATATACGCTGACTTTTCTTACAAACCTTGATATGTAAATCTTTGTAAAATTATGTAAATAACCTTCCTTATACTTTTCACGGTACCGAGTAGCGGCAGAAAAAGGCATTCTCCCCATCTTTCACGACTGCCCACTCGCAGAGAAATCAGATCCCTCCAAATCTGTTAAACTCTCATTCACAAGGCCGAAGTCGAGAAAGCTTCGATGGTCAGTGGTGGTAGCAAGCGCTAAAGACTGAGCAAGCGTTCTGTTGAGATGACCTTTTAGGTGCCTGAAAGGAAAATCGTGTTGTTTTTATTAGGTTTAAGCCCGAAGCCTCGTTCATGTTCTTGTGAAGACGCATACCCGTAAACATTTCCACACATAAAAAAATAGGAATTAGACTAGAAATATTGCGATAAAAGTGTTTAATGACTTCGTTTTTAATTTTTGATTGAACGTAATAATTACATTAGTTCCACCTTTAGTTAATAATTTTAAGGGATCTATGAAGGCTGTTTTTAATATCGTGAAATAAAAATTCAGATCCTTGTTAGATTTTTATTAAAAAAATACAATATTTAATGTATACAATAATTAAATAATAAAATATTGTAATTTATAAAATGCCATAGACATTCTATAGCATTTTATAAATTCATTGCTATGTACTATATATTCTTTAACAAACGTTTACCGAAAACTAAAGAGAACATCATTTGAACTATATCACACCTTTTTATACATATAATTCTCACCTATGTTGAAATAAAAAACAATTGTGAGTGTTCCTTTTCAGTATTATACCATTTAGGAAAGAATAAGAAACGTGAAGTTTACTTTGGACTCACTCGTAATGGAAAATGTCAAAACAATCCGCGATATAAGTGTGTTGCTTTTTAAATATAAAGCCAGCGGTAAAATACGAATAGTTTATATTTTTACTTTTCCACATAAACACATTCCCTTGTTTAATATATACATGTATTGTTTATTCAAGATACGCATTTTTGGTCATATCTATACATCTTACTATATATCTTACGCATTCTTAGTCATATCTATTGCTTATACGTATAATTCAGATTTAAATATTTAAAAGGTAATTTGTTTAAAAGCTTATATGTAAGATGTAGGAAATTGTTTGAATGTAAAAACGATTACGAGTCTTAATATAGAAGCCTGATAAGATTAACTGTAAGTTTTTTTAAATGGTATGTATCTACCGTGCCTATGATAAAAGATATAAAAGTACGACACAAGATAAACACTTCAATACTAAAAATATATATATTTTTTAACCCATAGAGAAAGTAAATACTCCTTAAACGTTTTATACATGGACCTCTTTATTTCTGTTATTCCCTATAATAGTAAGTCGTATAGTAGTGTTCTCAGTTTTCTTTTTTCGATACCACATGTTCCAATAACACAGTAAGAATACCAAGAACACAGTAAGACCCACCCTTCTTTTTGTTGTGATGTGGTATTGTAAAAAGTATAATGGAAAGTTCGGATGCTTTTATTAAGATACCTATGTGGTATATTTACCGTAATATAAATGTAAATTCACCGTAACAAAGGGTCCCTACGTGTGTGGAAGTATTTATTTAAATCTCATTAGTAACCACGCTCACGATTTGTATTCCATATTTGTTTGGGTAAAATAACAAGCCTGGAATTGTTATTTACGAAAATCACTATAATTTTAAAATTATAAGATATTTAGGTTTTAGAAATGTTCTCATCTATATTTTTACGCAGCTTGAATATTTGTGCTACTACTAATTAGACAAAATGATATAATTTTGACTGTAGCAACGGTTAAATTATTAATTTAAACGATTGTACTTAAATTACCCATCTTAATTATAAACTGAGCACTATTCATAATTAAACCTAACCTCTCATTCAGACATTGATTCAATTGCAACTTCATGCATCTCTAAGGTCGGCCAATCAGGCTCTGATCTTTCTCAATGGATGCAATTAAACATATGGTCAGCTAATTGCCACTTCTGCTAACAAATTCTGTAAGCTATATCACGTCGTTTGCTACTGTTCTGCTCCGGATGTCTGTATAACGCACTAGTATTAATAGGTTAACTTTTTGCACAGGGGACCGTCCAAAGAACAATCATCGTGGTGCTTATTTTTACTGCAAATCGGAAGTGTATGAATACTATAGTGTACCAATTTAAAGCGCGCCGTAATCAATCATAATATTGACATTGTAAACGAGACGTAATTTAATGTACTTATAGTATTTCCTGATGTTATGTTTCCAGACTATTGTCTAGGGTAAGTTTCATCAAATACAGAGTTCGAAGAAAGTTAACTTTCCCTCGACGACCAACAATTTTTGCTATAAGTTAGGGTCACACCTATAGAAGGTACATGGGTTAGGTAGTCTTTGGTGTCTGCTAAGGATCGGTTTGCGAAACAGGACGCCGACGATCTGTCGACAGTTAATCGGTAGCTAGGGGTTGTGAGACCCACCTTGGAACGCGAGTATCAAGTGTATCGGCTGTAAAGTGTAAGGTGTCTCACTGTGCTCGTAAGCGAGGGTAAGCTACATGTGGGGGGTGGGGAACTGCCTACGCATACCCAGAAGTAAGACGGTAAGGAAAAAAAAGTTATGTTAAGCAAGTCGATGTTACGTGGAAACGACTGAGCCCGATAAGCAGTGGATAAATTTATGTAGCACTGGTCAAACATATTTGAAAAGAAGATATGTTAAGGCTGTGAAAAAATATGCGAAATATTTTGCTACTCGCTATTTGTGTACAGTTGTTATTTTTACGTAAAATATTTAAGATTCTGTAACAGTACTATATTTTTTATAATGTTACTTTCAACGCTGACTTCTGAAGTGTTAAGACCACGCCGAGTAGCTGGCATAAGCATCAAAAATGTTTTTGCGTTCACGAGGCTATTTCTGCAACCTCCGCCTTTAAGTTTGACTCTCTAATGGTGTTTAATGGATTGTTTGTTTGCTCTAATAAAAAATTTAAAATATTTTAAATCAAAATTTATTAAACAGCAAGAAAACCAGGAAGTTCCTACATATACTATATTTGCAGTAAACAAGAATAAACAGTTTTTAAACTGATTGATATTGTTTTGGATAAAGGTCCTTCATTGCCGTCTGCATGAGGAAGCTCAATATCGCCAAAAAATGGAGCGGGATATGCCCGGTATCTCTTTGCGTGATAAAGTGATAACGCAGCCATCCGCAAAAAAACCATGGCAACCGACATAGCCCGCAGAATTAGCAAGCTGAAGTGGCAATGGGCCGGCCAGATAGCTCGTAGAACCGACAACCGTTGAGGAAGAAACTCAAGTGGCAGCCTCGTTCTGGTCATCGCAGTGTCGGACGACCCCCCACAAGATGGAATGAAGGCCTGTGCAAATGTGCAAGGTGCCTTAAGGGGAGGCCTATGCTCAACAGTGGGCTCTGAGAGGCTGAAACGACGACGACGACGAATGTTTATTTTAGTATATTATTTAATTAGTGATATTATTTAAGTTATGACATTTTAGCGTTAACATTTATTTATTTATTTAGTTCACCAACAATTGTTACACTTGATACAAACACATAAATTTAGAGAAATACAATTTAGTAGTCTTAAATGCACAATCAATTACAGGTAAACATAACATGCAAAAATATGGTGGCTTAGCACATTGACAAATTGTTTTGTGAAAAGAAAAAATAAAAATACATTTAACTGACAAAAAACAACTTAAATACAATTATCAAGGTAAGAAAAACATTACACACCTTACATTAATTTCTAAAGAGAAAAACACATTGTAAATTTAATACAAGTACAATTACAAATTAAAAAGATAAGGAATATACTAGCTAAATACGTAAAAACAACAAAAATTAAATTAAATTAAAAAAAAAGAGCAACAGTTCAAACTTATAAATATAGTCATAAAACTTTCTTAACCATCCTTTTAAATTCCGACAGTGATGTTCCATTAATATCTAACTTATCGCTGTATATATTAAACAGTTTGCTTAATCTAAGTATTGGAGAGTTAGCACCTAAAGTCGTTTTACGAATAGGATACGTCAGTGGAAGAATAGGCTTACGAGGCATTCTTAATGGCACCCTAAATTGTAGTTTGCGTAAAAGACCAGGTGAACGTAGGTTGTATCTTATTATTTTGTATAAGAAAATTAGGTCTAACATATCCCTGCGTGTTTGTAAAGTTGTTATTTGAAATGACTTAATCGCAGAGGTATACGAATAACTTTTATAAGAAGGAAACGATTTTAAAGTATATTCTAAATGCCTTACAAACCTTTTTTGAATTCTCTCTATTTTCAATGAATGCGTTGCATAATGAGGACGCCATACGATGCTGCCGTATTCTAAAACTGATCGTACGTGACTATTGAATAATAATATTTTCGTTTTAATTTTCTTAAATACCTTACCGTTTCTTAGGACAAATCCAAGACATTTTGATGCGTTTTTAGTTATGTGGTCAATATGAGGAATAAAAGTAAGCTTTTTGTCTATTATTACACCTAAGTCTTTAATGTTTTCAACTTCTTGTAGTTTGTTTTCCTGAATATAATATGAAGATAAGATAATATCTGACTTTCGGTAAATTTTATATGCGCACATTTACCAATATTAAGCATCATGTCATTTCTCTTACACCACTCATTTAGGTCATCAATATCCTTCTGTAGCATTAAAACATCATTAAAAGTGTTTACAGGTCTCACTATTTTTAAGTCATCTGCATACATATATATCGAAGAATAATTAAAACATAGCACAAAAATATACATTTAAGCAAAATATGAACATAAAACGTATCTACAACGCTTATGTATCATAACGTATCGTAATCTATTCTTATATTATAGAGTGGAAACAGTTGTATTATTGTGTGTATGTATGTAATGAATATACCCAAAAAGCATCGTACCGATTTCAATGTCAAAAAATAATCTTTTACCATTGGAGCATTCATCTTGAGTAACATTAATTGCTAGAAAAAGGATTCTCAAAAAGCAATAAGACTTAAGTAACGTAATCCAAAGAACATACGAAGAAATATCAATAACTACTTACTGGATTTCAAAATTTAATTCGATGCTAAAGAGTACTTTCAGAAAGGAAAACCATAGTATCTTAAAAGTATTAATTTAACATTACTTTCCCAAGTTATCATGGTGTCGGCTCCCAATCCATCCAGATTTACCTGAATAACAGTTTTTACCCACAGCGACTGGCATCTCACCTCCACAACCCAAAGAGTAAAGTGCATTCTGAGGATTAATTAGTTGTCAGTAAATTTTTAGGCTTAATTTCTATAACGACTGCCGAGGACAGTCTTGACTGACTTTGCCCTTGCCTATCCGAAGAATAAATCATCTTATTTATATGACACAATTACATTGAATAATTCAAATATTTTAAAGTTGTTACCCAACGGGATTCAAACTCACGAAAATTTGCAGAATTTTCGAAATTCCACCCAAAAATACCATGGACGAAGTTGCGCAACAGCGAGTATTTTATATATGAATATCCTTGTCAACTTGGGCTGTTTGAATATCAAAGCAATGTTCCCTTCCTACGTAGTCCGTAAGTGCTTCTGGGGTTTCGGAGATCGTTAAGGGATCCGGCTCGTTTGTTATGTCCCGTATGTAACTTTAGCAATCTTAACACAGACATATCCTTGAACATTACTAGCGCAAATACATTGTCATAATTTTCTTACAGAGTCATTAACTTAGTCGTAAAATGGCTTTGTTCTTAATATATAATAAGACCATATAAGAAAAATATTAAAATTATAGACAGCCTTAACTTCTCAAGTTTGATTTCAATATAGTTCATATTTTAACAGTTTATGTATTTTTTAAATCTACTATTTATAATCTGAAAATATTTTTTCCTAGTCATTGACTGTTGTAGTTAAAAAGCACGTCCTATTATATAAACTTTGTGTAAAACCTTTCTCACAAAACAAACATGTTATGCTTAAACAGCAAATTCCGTTTACAATTTTAGTGTCAAGTAAATTTTACGTTACTGACGCTATTCGGGCTACTTGCTTATCCGTCTTTTTATCTCAACTACAACGCTTCGACGTCAATAGCTTCAACATATCGAAAATATGAGGTTTTAGGTTTTATTTTAAGCGCAGATTAAGTTATTGCTTCTAATTAATAGCGAGGTTTTTTTTTTGGATACGAAGGCAGTCGAACAGTTCGGGCCACCCGATGGAAAGTGGTCGCCAACGCCTATTGACATCGGCAATACTATGGGGTATTACCAACGCGCTGCCTACCGTGAGGCATAGGATGTTAAGTCTCGGTTATCCAGTAACTATGCTGACTCCGCTGTGCCCTTTAAACCGGAACAAGGCAGTGTTTACACACAATTGCTTTGCGGCAGAAACAGGCATCGCGGTGGTAACGGCCCAGACGGCCAGCTGTATAAAGAGGTCCTATCACCACTAGAAGAGAGGGTCCATAAAGGGGAAAGATTAAGAAACAAATCGTTAGAATTTATGCATCACTTTTACCTTAAATGAGAATGTTTTTTTACATTAAAATGGCTTTTGTGGGTTATTATTAAATTATAGACATATGTACTCGAGGACTTTATTATAGACCATTTAAAGAAGTACAACTATGTAAAATATAATTTAAGTCAGATAGTATTTTTTCAGTTTCTTCAGCTCTTTGCGCTGTAATCGCACGAGGTTGTGAATTTGGACGGGAAAAATTTCTTAATTTTTTTTAATATATATTAAGCTACAAAATACGCTCCGAATTGAGTACCTCCTTCTTTTAAGAAGTCGGTCAAAAATATATTTTTTGGAAAATAACGTGCACTTGATTTACCATTTTTCATTGCAATAAATTTTCGTTATCAAAACTTTCAAAGAAGTCAAAAGTTTAAAAAAACATTCTATGATTTATTACTGTTTGCAAGAGATCGTTTTTAAAACGACTAACCTGAGCAACGACCAATCTACAAAAAGTACTAATATATCGTACTTTTTGTAAAATAATTTTGTAAGGAGTTTAATTTTCGTCGACTAAAAAAAAATTTTAGAAACAAATAAAAATATTAAATTAAATTGAAATATTCCTATTTTAGTTCTAAACAAATAATTTACCTATTTGATACACAGGTGTTTTTAATTTCTCATTTACATACAATTACTAAATGCTTGCTGGCGTGTACTTCAAAGATAGGGTAGTTTGCCATGTATATTTTAAAAACAATCATAACCACTTAATAATAGTATGGCACAAACCATAGCGTGTTCATACTCGAACCTTGATTAATTTTGACCATTGGAGGCGTCATTCCGCCAGGGAAATATTTATCCTAAAACATTTATCATATAATAATAACTGTTTATAAATTATTACGAACGAGCTTTTTGACGCGCGTCTCTTCGTCCGCACTACATAATATAAACAAAAATTTATTTATGTTTTAAAGGTAGTCTAATTTTTTTTCAGTTACATCAGCTCTCTTTCAAGGAAAGTCCCGTCAAAATCAGACGAATAAATTCAAAGATTAGCTAGAGCTAACGGACAGACAGGAAATAATTAAAAAAACGCTTTATTATATATATATGGTTATAATCACTATGTTATCATTTAAAAATTGTTATTTTGATGTTACACACAGACACTCCAATTGTATTTATTTGTATATATAACTCTACTCCGCCCTTTTATCAAAACGATTTGAGCAGAGCTTTTTTAAATGTGTACTGTAAAAGTTTGTGCGAAGAAATCTGAAAATAAAATATATTATGACAGTGGATCGTCGCACGGCTGATAATACTGAGGCTAGAAATTAAATATTGGTTGAAGCGATGAGACGAGCAAGACGTTTACCTGGCGGTAAGTGATACCTGCTCTGTCCGTAAAGAAAGACCCGTGAGACGCCATAAATCTGCTCACAGCCTTTGTCAAGAAATATTAAGTGTTATTTATCTAGTAATTACGCTGGCAACGGTACCGTTAAAACTGGGAGACAGTAGTGTGTCTTTGAATTCCACCCCGTGTACCCCGTGACCACAGCCGCTGGAAAGTGTTCGTAACGTCAGTAATTTTCAGGTTCCTACTAGTTTCCGACACATCAGAGGTCTTTCATCAGGATGACTGGGTTTAGTTGCGGTTACGTCCCGTGTTAGTGCGAGTCGGGACGTGACGCGATATTATCTCTATCACAAATTAGCAAACAGACAGAAGTGATAAGCTTTTTATGTGTACAGAATTTGTATCCTAACATATTTATTCACCATATTGCAAAAAAAACGTATTGCGATTTAGTTAAGTGATATTTCCATTTGCCATTTAAGCAAAGAGGATTTTTTGCGAATATGATTTTTTTGAAGTTATACTTCTTTAGGCGCGTTATGAAAAAATTATGAGAGTGAAATTTTACGATTTGTCACAGAAATTAACAGTTCATAATGAAAACGGTGAAAATGTAATAAGGTCCATATTACATAGTGATAAGGTTGATTTTGTGTAGTGATAATGGAGTTGTCGTTTTTATTTGCGATAGTTGTTGCATAATGTGCTCTATGAGTTAGGATTAAGGTTCGTTTTTGGTATATATATATATATATATATATTATTATTAATAATATATTTTATATTATTTAAATTTATATTAAATATATATATTAAATATATTATTATATAAAAATATTAATATTTGTAATGATGTTTATTCAACTTGATATAATGGTAATATTTTTATTCATTTAATATATCAACATTGCGATTTATCTATGTAATACGTTTTAGATAAGCGCCATCTAGTCACGCATAATCAAACTTCTGATTTATAGTACCGCTGTACAAAGTAAGCCAACATCTCTTAGGAATTCTACATCTTTAAGCAACAGATGGCGCTGAACTACCAGTTATATGATATATCAAAGTACGTCTTGTGAATCCATGAAATTCTTAATCGAATTATTTATGATTAGTTCTTGTAAATCTATGATCTTTAATTGTCTTAATTATTTTTGATTGATATTACTTACTATTTGTGAATATTAGTGAAAAAAATTGTGTTATATACTTTTCAAGTGCTCCGATATAATTAAGGTTAACTATCGATATGTATTATTTATTGATATAAATTAAAATACTCTTATTTAATATAATTAACACTAAATATTATTAAATTATTTATGTTAAATACTTATTATTAGTTGTTTATATTCACAAAATAAAGAAATAAATTTAATAAAACATTTAATAAAAGTTTGTTATAAAATCAAAATTGAACATCAAATTATAATATTAATTTTTAATATTTGCTATTAAATTGAATAAATAATAAATATTTATAAAAATAACTAAATAAATTTAATGAAAACTTTTTGATAAAAATGAAAAGTGAATATTAAATTAAGAAATCAATAAAAATATTTAAAAAATGACCAACCTTAAATTCGATTTTTGAATTTATTATTAAATTTATTTTTAAAATATTAAATAATCAATAATAAACATTTAAAATTAAGAATCTTATAATATTTAGTACAAATTTTGTCTTATATATTTATTATTCTCTAAATTTTGTTTTTAATAATTATATATATCTATATATATATATATATATATATATATATATATATTATTTAATGATCAAAAGTATAACTTCTCACGCGTACATAATTTTAATATTGTGTTTATTTCGTTATTAAATGTAATATTCCGTTTTATATTTTACGGCGGACACACTTACTTGCTAATTGGGTATATATTAATTGATAGATAAAATATAGATGGCGCATTGTAAATATAAATTGATGTAGTTCGATAATCAATACAAAAATATCACTAAGTAACACAATGAAAATTGATTATTTACGCAGTAACAACATTTTTAATAATGATTATCCTCCATAACCAAAGTCAAAGCGCACTTTTTTAGCAATCAAGAATTTTTACTATTCCTCCTCCAAATATTATTACTTACGAGGGCTTGTTGATAAGATACGCTAATGGCAAATCGATTTTGAATTAAATCTTTTTTACGTCCATATTCTCTACTCACAAAAAAATAAGTTATAAATAAATATCATGTTAAATGTAATACACCAGGCTTCACCAGGCTTACATATATATATTTATTTCTTTCTAAATCAAATTACTGTAAAAAATAGATAATTATAATGCGCTAAATACACACAAGTAGTAATTTTTATGTTATGTGTCTCCGGATTTTTTTTTTATTTTTTGAAATAATTTTGAATTTTTATACAATATTTTATTTAATAGCAGTTCCTGCACGGTTCTGTCTGTATTGTTTTTGTATTGTTGGACTGGATTTCCCTGTGGTAAAAAAGAACAGTATAGCTTTCTTGCGTGGAAGCCTAATTCATTTCGGTTCATTACTTCCGAATCGTTTTCAAAACAAACAAATAAATCATAATATAAATTTAAATCAACGCATTAATAAACGGTAAAGTGTTACTAACATTAGGAAACCGAATACCTCAATTATTACTTAAATCCAAAATACGTACATAATTTACAATAAGCATTTATCGTTATCATGTATCAACGTTGTCATCGAATGTATTTCTTAATAATTCTTAATCTAAATGCCCGCCTTCGTAAGTGTAGATGATCTATTTTAAGTACTTTAGGCATCAGTATTAAGATCCATCAGCCCACTCCGTATAATTAGCGGTAACCTATTTTTGTTAATACAGACGTATAAGAAATATAATTAAAATATTAATTTGGTTGTCACCATTGAAAAATAAAAGTATAGATCGGAATCACCGTAATGGAATCCTGCTAACTACAAACCTGGTTAGTCTAGTTTTTTTAACATTGTTGGTTCGAAATGCATAACATTATTCCTCGTGAATATCATTTTGGACACTGAAAAACTTCTGTTAACGATTTTTCACTAATGATTAATATCAAGCCGCCAACACGTTTCATGTTTCTAGAGGTCTTCGTAATATTAAGTCTCTAGTTAATTTAATTTCATTAGAAGTATATCAATATTTGAAATACGTAAGAGAGCACGTAATTAATGATGTAAAAATATGTTGAACGTACGCCACACTTTGTAGCGTCAGATGTTTCTTAAAAGTACACAGAAATTCCATTATACGTACAAACAAATACTGCCAGATTTAGTTTTTTCCAGAGCTCAACAAAATTAAGAGTAATGGTCGTTATCATGTTATTGTACGGTCTTAGTATACAAACATGGATCGATATTAGTACTGAGTTTGGGGAAAATTTTACGTAATGTTGTCTGCAAAGAATATTCGTTTTATTTTTAAAAACGAAACGGCAAGGATGATGGTAAATATTATAGGATTCTCTCTTGTTTATATAAGTTATAACGTAATGTTTGTCCAAATTATACTAGGATTGAGTGTAAGCATCGCCGCCCCAAGCAACAAGACAGCGTAACGTAAGACCCGTATAGTGTTGCTGTCAGGCAATTCTCACTCAGTCACTGACATGAACACTACGTTGCCATGAGTCTATCTATTTGTATTGTTTATCTATTTCAAGTTTATATTGCCTTAAGTATAGTTGACAAATTTTATTGATTATATGGTTGAGAACCAAGTTATGGCAAATTGATAAATTAAGTCAGAATTGAATTGTCGGTGCACGAGTCCGGCTATCACTTGACCTTTCTTAAACCGATCCTCCAAAAGTACGAGCGCCTATTTTGATTTGATCATTCTTCTTTTATTCAGTAAGTAGTATGAACTTATCTACCAAATAAACCTTTTTTCTTTCATCTTTTTTTCTTTCTTTATAGTAGCTGGTATGTGGCCTCATATCTTATTCATGCATTTTGCCATCTCAATGGTTCATTGATCCCTTTAAAAAAAACTATGGGGGCTAGAATCAATAAAGTCCTCTCACTTTATAGTTTTTTTTGTGCAGTTTTTTGCGTATTCGTGAAGCAGCAGTGGCGTAGAGGGATTGGCCGATCTCGGTTTTTTAGCAGCTACGTCATACTACATGGTTTGCAGTTGCTGACAAAAGATATCTGCCGTAATCGTTTAGCCAGTTTTCTGAGTAAATTTTGATTTAGGGCATGTTTTGGTTGGGTCTCAAGGCCTCAGCCGTTACCACGAGCGCTTTCGATTATCGTACAGTATCGACTTTTCATCACAAGTAATAGTACTATTTAAAATCCCTATATTATTGTGTCGGTTGAGCAAAGTAACAGAGCAGTCTACGCGTGTTTGCGTATTAGATTCACTCAATTCATGAGATACTTATCGTTTAAGTTTTTTCCACATTCTCGAGTTTTCTTCAAATTCAAATTGCTTTGTGATGGGTCCGCTTCCACAATAGTCTTTAATTCATCGTTTTCCATTTTAATCTCCGTCCGGTAACGGGGTTTGTTTTGAACACGTTCTGAAAACATTGAAACCGAAAACTTACCGTGCGTTCTGTTGCGATACTAGCGCCGTACACATTATTGATCCTCCGAGCTGGTTCTGCAGCACTAATGCCACGGTATAACTCGTACTCGTAAGTATTTCGATATTTCATGTTTTCCATTGTGCTGAAATAAGTCACGCCAAAGAAAAAAATTAAAATTGTAATAAAAACATATGACGACTTCAAACAGTATATAATCATTTGGCGCAATACAAGCCGGTGGCAAAGTGGCCCCTGCCAGAAGCTGCCCAGAGGTTTCCGCCTTTACTTTTTTCATCTCTAATATATTTTAAGGCATTCATTCAACCAAAATATCATGTACAACATGTTTATGCACATAGACTAAAGATTTTTTTAATGCATTAACTTTAAAATATAATGTAAATTATGATATATTACCTTATGAGGTTCGAATATTGCAATTTTTAACAATGTTTTACATTAAAAATAAAAGAGCACAGACATATGCGCTTGCGGACTATATGCGGATATAATTTAAAATTGATCTTTTACGGTTTCGGAAGCGTTTGTAATTTAATTGCACGAGATTGTTATTTTATAATTGATTAACGCACCTAAAATTTCCTAATTTCTATCTATGTTTATTATCTAAAACCCTCTTATTGCACAATTATTTAAAAATGGGATCAGGTGACAGCTAATACCTAACATTTAAAAAAAATCGGAGCACCCGGAGCAGAGACATGATAAGATAGCTTCTCGCAAGCTACTATTAATACTTAACAGGTATGATTCTAGTAAAAAATATATTTTACAAATAAATAAAAGTCTGTTAAAGGCTGAAATAATAAATACAGAATAGGTCCTTATATAATTCTGTTATAGAATTTACCTTCACCAATTTAATTTCCAGCAACATACATTTCTAGCAATAATACTTAAAAGATAAAAGTAAGAAAGATGGTAAGCGGTGGAGCAATTAAACAAAATACCAGTTTGTATAACAATGAATTAAAACACTAGCAAGTGATTAACGTGAATGCACTTGAAATAACATTCCTTACTTTTACAATACTTTGCAGAAGTAAACCATACTGTACGCTTGTTTTAAAAATCTTTTATGGAACTAAAATATATTGAATGGATCGCAAATTTCGTCTTTTTTTATTAATAACAAAGTAGTTTCATAACTTATCTACTGCAGCTATTTTAGGAACTAGATTTTTCGTTCTAGATATATTTATTGCGGGCTTCTAATATAAAAGGTAATAAGAAGTAATTAGAGCACTTTTCAAGCCTATTTTTTTATTAAATCCTTATGCATAAAGTATACAATGTACAATATACAAAAGCGGACGTAATTTCGAATATTAATAGGTATATTAATACTTTTTGCCCCAGAAAAATTCGTTAAAAAGATCTATAAATAACACGAGTACAGTCGTGGATAGACTAATAGTGGGCGATAAAGAGGTAACAAGTTTTGTGCAGCGAAATAAGAAAAGAGGGTGAGTGTACTTATGTACATGCCATGGAAGTTATAAGTACTCCTTAAGCATCATCATCATCATCATCATCATCATCAGCCTTTGATAGTCCACTGCTGGACATAGGCCTCCCCTAACACACCCCTATTTATTAGGGTCCAATGAGGAATGGTGGGTAGACCGACTTTTTACATGCCTTACTCCTTAAGCATAACAAGATAAAAATATTTTTGAAAAAACTATCTTTTACCTAATAGTTTGTAGAAATAAATATCGTGAAAACAGTTGTCAGTTGTTTATAGCTAACTACAAGGTGTCGGTTTTTCGTGACGGTGTGCGCGCGTATCGTATAAATTTACTTATATAATTTTTCCCAAACGCGCCGAAACAACTATACTTTCTAAAAATTAATAAAAGCATTTATTAAATAGCCGATATAATTCAATGAACAAAAATACTAGCAGAAATTTTGTACAATTAATCTTGGATTTATATCTCGGATTTATATTTATCCATGCACTTCTAGAATGTAAGCCACAGCATAGACTGTGGCTTACTGTATTGAATTAAATAAATATCAGTTTATTTAGTAAACTCCAATTTGCATATTAACACGTAAAATTTGATTTATTTACACATACATTAACGCACTCAGTGTTCAACATCGCTGATGAGAACCGATTTTAAGCATTATGATAACAGGAAACTTTTGGTGCTAATATTGATTTCTAATTAACATCCATTTCATGGAAAACTATTTAATAAAATATAGTTATTTTTTAACGTAAAGAATCAGTGTACAAAAGCCAATACTGTGCAGATTTATAGGGACACCACAAGTGTGTGTGAATTAACTAAAACTGATGTACCATTTTAAAGTAAGGTAAACATTTTCTCGTGTCTATGTATAATACAAAAACTCTGTGATAATATATTATTTTTGGAGAGTAGGGCCGGTAAGTTCATTAATACCGATAAAACAAATTAGGGTGCGCATTAAAATGAAAAATTGCTTTCGGCCATTTTTATGCTCCAAATAACTTACAATTTCAAGAGGGAAATAATTGAATATTTTCTGGCTGAAAACAAAAAGAAGAGCATTATAAGGAAAAATTGATAAAAAGAGAAACAATTTTAAACTTTTTAACAATTAAAAACTAAGTGCTACTCGACTACTAATTAAAATTCAAAAACATAAATCTATTGATTAAATCAATTTTAAGGCTTTTTAGTGTTCACTTTTTATTTTTCAAACAAACTAACAAAGCGTCAAAATACTCGGAATTAACTTTTTAACTCGACTAAGACATTACTTACATTATCACAGCAACATATAAGCAATAAAAATAATTAGATTGTACTCCTAGGTTTTATCATTAACATCGCACCATAATTCTCGTTTGTATCCTGGTTTAAAATAATATATAAGTTAAAATGAAATTTCGTTTAAATTTATACGTTCACTGAACCAACACACAGAACTTTAATACACGCTACAAAAGTTACCAGGAATCTGCATACGTTCCCAAAATTTGTATGATTTGAATAAAACATGCATATCTAAAATCGACTTACATGAAGCTTTACACCACTTAAGCAAGTAACAACACTCATATTACAAGTAGCAAATAAAGCTTAGAATGAAACATTTCTCCGAGATTCAACACTTAATATAAACAAAAGGTAAAAAATACTTAATTGAGGCGATTAAGTATTATATTTTTAATTCAGGCGATTAAGTATTATATTTTTAATAGAAAATGCAAGATCGAGTAACTTATATTTTTAAATAACTTAAAATTTTGCCTTTATGATCAAACTACTTCAGATAAAAGTTTCATACAGGTTACAATTTAGTTTGTACTGCAAGCAAAGTTCAAGTTTGTACGACACATAAGATAGTTTTTCAGCCAATTTCTTGTGGAAAAAGGCGTAACGTAATGAGACACGAGGGATTGAACGGACTCTGAAATACTGTGATTGAATAACAAGAATGAGGAAAAATATGAAGGATAAAGAAGTTTTTCCTTCTTTTTTATGTAAAACAATGTTTATATTGAAATAGTTCGTGCCAGTTATTCTTATCCTTATCTAAAATAATAAAAAAATAGAATGCCGTGTCAATTACTACCCACCGAATTTAAAAGGAACGATCAAAATTAGAGCACTCAGGATTGAGTATTTCCTTCTTTAGGGAAATCGGTCAAAATTATAATTCAATTCAATTTCATTAACGTTGATTTACTCGTTTTGGCATATTATTTTTGGTAATATTTAAAATTGCACTGTTACTTTCCTCTCAAATATTTCAATAAAATTTAAGGTTAGACTAACTATATAGAAGTTGCACTCATACACTTTCTGATGAGCAAACATACAATAAACACAAATAGACTGGAAACTATAACACTCCTTTTGGGTATCCGTGCAACAAATGGATGCGGCACCAGTAATAGTTTCCTAAACGGTAAGTAACGTGCGATTCCCGTCGTGCTGATTGCAGTTTATTTCTCGGACGTGTTATTTTCTATTGTATATTTCATTTGCTTTTTAAGTCTTTAAACATAATGCTAATACAATAGACGTATACATTTGAATTCATATATTTGTACGACATTATATTATATTATAAATTTTCGAACGAGATTTCTGATCGAACAATTTATTTATTTTTAAATTCCATTTCTGAGTGATCATATTTTGGGATACCCGCAATATATAATTATTTATATTAAATACGATACACATATATTATATTAAATATTCACAAAGATAAGATTCTACAAAGTAGTTACTTTTAATTCTTTCCTGTTTTATAAGAAGTTTCCAAAGCATTTAACTACCATATCTATCTCGTAACGAAACAAACGAACAAGAAATTAATGTAAAATACTATAGTTGTTATTTCGTCACATGAGTGTTTTTTTTTCCAAATATTGTTTTTAATTGCTGAAAGAAAATGTGAATTACTAATTGTAACAGTACAGAATTGATACACCTGATTTGCTTTCGAACGCAGATCGAAACGTTTCATTTAATAATTAGTTTAAAAAAAAATGTTTCTATTTAGGCATATATATAATATTTTTATAGTCAATAATTTGTGTTTGAAAACGAAAGGGAGTTTTTTTATTATTAGATGCACTGTATTGGTTGTTACATTAAATATCCGTCAGTGCAACCTAATATGAAACGGTTGGGATTTTAACAAAGTGCCTTAGGGTTTCAAACCTCATTAACCCGCCGCTCGTTTGTTATCTAGGTACAACTTTAGCAATACATGATTTTCTTACAGAAGATTAATAATTTGTACTAAGTTTCGACTAAATGAATGTCTAAAATATTTGTATATATTTTATTTAAATGCAAAACCCTTCCAAATATTTTTTACTATTAGGTTAGTTTCTGCCCGTGCTATTTTAGATTTTTGAAATAGATTTTCATGGCGTAAAAAGTAGCCTGTGTTACTCTAGTGTAATGTTAAAGTAAGTTAAATCGGTGGAAAAATCTTCAAAGTAATTTTATTTCATAAAGTCAATTTAATCAACTTCAGTATTATAAACGTTGATCTGCTCAACGACTTGTATATTAAGCCCGTATTTACGTCTAAAGTAATTATGGTATATATGGCAGCTATGTATGTATATATTGGAGGCATATGCTATCAATTGCAATTTCAATGCCAAAAATGGACAGTGTGATAGTTATAATTAATTGCGGAAGATGTTATATATAACGAATTTAACTAACTTTGTAAATAAAAGAATGAATAAAGTATTGTAATTTAATTGCTTACTATAATCTCTGAATGTTATTATTAAATTGTATTCAAAATTTTATAATAATTATATTAATTTCTAAACATCTTAACCTTATTAATGGCTGCAAACAGATGCTATGCAACTTTAACGACTTAGTTTTTAATGAACATGTACAACATAAATAAAAGATAACGTAAAACGTTATCTTTTATTTAAGAGGCGGACTAGTATTTTGAATGACACAAAAATTGTAAAATATTTTTGCACACAAGTAAAGAGTTAAATTAGAATTAATGTTTTTTTCGCGCTAACAGATTAAAGTAATCAATAGTGTACGGATCTTACTTCAAATCAACCTGATCATTTCATTAAACTTGACCAACGACCTGTTCATTTTTCCCCTAATTGAAATAACGTGTTGTATTATCTATCTATATTGTAGAATTATAGATTTCGAGCAGTTACACTATATAACATGGTGTTCGAAAAGAATTATTTACGATTATGTCAGATCGCCGATCTAACATATTTAAGATATCAAATATGCGGTCCGTGATACGTCCTAATGAGCTCTGAAACCTCAAAGCAATTATCAAGAGGACAACCGAGCGCTTAGCAAATGGAGAACTACGTTAAAACAAAACGAGAAGAGTAGTGAGCGTTCAAAGTAATCAAGACATTTGAAGATAAACATAGATAATTTTTTAAATCATAGTTGCATTTCATAAAAAACAATGAACAAAAACAGGTAATTAATAGCATGAAGTCATTTATTAATACTGATAAATTTAATTCCTGGTTCAATAAAATTGAAAAATAGTAATATATACGAATCTCATCCTAGGCAAGAATCTGTGTTCTTTAGCGAGTTCTATAAAATTTATGTAATGGTAAAGATAAACCAAAGATAACACAATATGTAATAGTTGAAACTTTTCTCAGAAAATATTAATAAAATTTAACTGAAGATCCATTAAATTTAATTTAAGAGTAATATTTTAAATCTTAGTTTGTGTAATTAAACTGCATTAAGAGAAAGAAACTTTAATAACATGGAAGTACACAGTCTTTGTTTTATGTAACATTATATTATACTGCTTTTTTCGAAAATTTTCGAAACTTGTTACAAACTAGCAAATTAAACTAGCAAGTCATTTCACCTTAAATGTATAGCGATGATGACGCTAACAATTATCATTTGAGTTTTATAGCTAATTTGACTACGTTGACTACGTTGCATGCAAATAAATAATTAACTAAATAACGAAACATTTACTTTAAAGCTAATTTGGGATAACAAATGTCTTAAAGCCCGTCTGGCATTAAAAACATCTTGTTTTAAAATAAATTATGTGTTGCATCAAACGTTTCAATTAGTAGTCGCAAGCGGATGAAGTATATCCATTTTATTTAATTGAAAGAAGTAATACAGTTTTCATAGGTACGAATAATAAACGATTTATTATATTAGTATCTTACATACATTTCAGTTACTTCTTTAATGTGTTTTGATTTCTGGTACATTCTTGGTTAATGGCATGATGTAATCACAAGTTTTGTTTTATTTATTATTATACCGACGATACGAGGATGTTTAATGTGTGACACCTATTTATGTAACAAGAAATAAATCAAAACTGACCACATTCGCAAGACAACGTCGTAAAAAAAATATTTTGTTCAAATACATGAATCTGAGTGTTGTTCCGCTTTTAGTCCTCTGTAGTAATGGAATTATGATGAGTTTCTTCTTTTTAAAACGCATGCACAGAATTAACAGAAAAAGATAGAGCTCGAAAAATCTTTTGCAGTCTATCTAGTATATTTTAGTTGCATTAAATATATTTAAAAAGAAGCGTACGGTACAGTTTCCTTCTATAAATTATTGTTAAAAGTAAGGAATGTTTTTACGTGCATTCACGAGCTAGTATTTTACCTCATTGTTAAACAAACTGGTATTTTATGTTATTGCGCCACCGCTTACATTCTGTGTAATTTTATTTTTTTTAGTATTATTACTAGAAATGTACAAATTTTGCTAGAAAATTTAAATTAAATTAGTTAAGGTAAATTTAATCTACCTAAAGAAGTCCTGATGGAATTCTGTATGTTTATTGATTTTAAAAAAAATAATTACTTGTGATGAAAAGTGGATACTATGCGATAATCAGAGGCACTCGCCGCAATAACTTAACCATAGATACCCAGCTATATCCTACACTGAACGAAAATTAACGCAGAAAAAGTAATTTGTGAGTGTTTGATATCATTTGTCAAAAACTGCAAACCATGAAGTAAGAACTAACTGCGAAACAACCAAAATTGGCCAATCGCTCTTGGCCACTGCTGCTCCATGACAAGGGAAGACTACTTGTAGCACAAAAAATAAGTAATAAGTTAGATGATATACAATTGTAATAAATAAATTGTGTCCATAACTTGGTTTGCGCCCATATTAATCAATAAAATTCATCAACTATACTTAAGCCAATATAAACTTGAAATAGATGTGAACATTGCGACTTACAGTGTTCAAGTCAATGACTGAGTATTGGTTGACTGTTTACAACATCATATAACGACCCTACTTTGTTTTTAGGGCAACGTGAGCCTATCAACAAAGTAGCGTCGCATAGACTAATTTAGCCAAACTACAAATTGTCAATTATATATACTTCGGAACATCCTTTAATATATAGCAATTTTAATTCCTTGCCATTTCTTTTCATAAAAATAAGACGAATTTTCTTTGGAGATAACAACTCAAACTTTTCTAAAACTCAGTATTAATTTCGATCCATGTTTGTATACTAAGACCATACATAAACATGATAACATTGATTATTCTAATTTTGCTTAGCCTTGGGAAAAAAACAGACAAATCTGGCAGTATATGTTTGCACATATAATGTAATTTTTGTGTACTTTTAAGAATAACTGAACCTACAAGGTGACAAAACAACGTACGTATTTTTATATCAATAATTTCCTGTTTTCAGAAAATCAATACATCTCTAATAGATATAAAATTTTGTTGCAAAATAATATTATAAAGAACGGATAAAACAAGGAACAAGTTAAAGGCCTGTCTATTAAACATAAGTGCTTAATCAATAACAAAACGGATACCGTCCGTATTAAACCAAAAAACTAGACTAACTTGGTTTATAGTTAGTAGGGTCCCCATTTTTTAAATAATAAGCTAATTTTACAAAGGTTTTTTAAGGTACCAAAGTTTTTAAAGTATCCAACCCAATTAATGTGAATTAGTCAATAATTCTAAATAATCACATAAGTAGTTTAGTTATATTTATTGGATGTCTGTCTTAGCTAAAATAGATGAAGTGTAATCTTACAGAATTGGCTGATGGATCTTAATACTGATGACTAAAGTACTTAAAGTGTAACATCTACATTTACGAAGGCGAGTTGGGTGTTTAGATTAATTAAGATAAATACATTCGATGAAAACAATAAATACGTTTACCAAATTATAGACGTATTTTGGATCTGAATAATAATTAATTTATTAGGTTACTTAATGTCACGCTACCGTTAGTTAATGCGTTAATTTATACTTATATTATGATTTTTTTGTTTGTTTTGAAGAGGTTTCGAAAGTACAGAACTGATTAAATTTTTTTATCAATCCTAAAATGCTATATAGTTTTTGAATAGCATAGGCTCCACTTAACTAAAAAGAAAAGAACTCCGTGGATGTAAATATAATATAAAAGATTGCATATATATTACTAAAATCCGGAGACATGTAACATAAAAATTACAATGTGTGTGTATTTTATCATTATATATGTTTTAAAATAGTTGCCTTTAACATCAACACATCGCTGCATTTGATAGAACCACCGAGAAAAACACTTTGCCCACTCGTCTTTAGGGATCTAGTCGATGGTCTCCTGGAAAGTAGCTACTGCTTTCTTCGCGTCCATAAAATCTATTTTTTTGAGAATAAATTAATAAAAAGAGGGCGTACGATCGGGTCTTCATGGCGGGTGAGCCAGCAACGTCTGACATAGCGAAATAGTCGATCGTTCGCCCGGTGGTGTGCGAAGAAGCGTTATCGTGGTGAAGGGGGATCCTATTGCAAGTTCGTTTCTCCCAATTTATTATCAAGTCATGTGCGAAACGTTGGTTAGTATCTACTATACAGTTATTGACCTGGCATTCCAACGAATGAGGCCAGAGATCTTTTTTCCTACGCTTAGCTACACACGTAGACAAAGACTCTTAGAAAAGACAATCTGCTCAGTAGGTGTCTCCAGAGGAAAATCCTGAGAAAGAATTTCATCGTGAAAGAGCAATGAAATCTGCTATAACAAAAAAATAATTTTTATTATATTTTTTAAAAGTCACCAGTTCTAAAAGTATCGGTGTCGCCCTCGTTACACCTCTCTTTAGGCATCGAGGTTTTTGCCCTAATTTTGTACATTTAAATGGAATGGAATCGAATAAGCATATATAATAGACCAAGTTTCGTCTGTATTTTTTTATTTTGTAGCTTTATATTAGGAACTGCAAGTCTCTTAGATATTGCTTTCACTTCCAAACTTGGTTTTGCAATTTATTTAATTATATTTTTTTATGGCATACGCAGGCAGTCGAGCAGTCGGGCCACCTGATGGGAAGTGGTCACCGACGCCCATAGACATTGGCAATACCAGTGATATCGCCAACGCGCAGCCAATCGTGAGACATAGGGTCAAGTCTCATTTACCCAGTAAATACGCTGGCTACGGTGTTTTCACATTACTGCTTCGCGGCAGAAACAGGCACCGCGGTGGTACCCACCCAGGCGGTCTCCTGTAAAAAGGGGACCTACCACCGGTTTTAACCATAAATTGCAATTTAATCTTAGACTATATAGTCCAGGTTTTTCCCGCTTTTTTGCAATACATAATCACCATTATACATTATTCTTTATACGAGTCTTCTAACTTCATTTATGCCCAGGGGATCCCGTTTTATGATCTCGAGTGCCGTTTCTAGTTCCAAAAGCTTTTCGCTGGTTCAAAGTGATCTTGTGTTATTTGTATTTTAAAAATAAGGTCTTATTGTTTACTTGAGGATTAGCATTTTGAGAACTTACAAAATTTTAATTCGCGGTAAGGGTTATTTTACCTCAACATCGGTCGAGGGACCCATTACTCTTGTAGGCGCACACTTTACGTACCTTCGTCATTCGTTGTACGTTCATAGAATTAATTAAGTTCGTGCAAAATATATTTTATCGTCTACTAAACACTTTGTCCACTACAAATCATTCTCGATTTGGCTACATCTCTTAAATAAAGCAATAATTCTTTCGTCTATGTAGGTATACCCTATAGGGAAATATATTTTGCCTAAGATTGTTGTGATTTGTAAGTAATACAATTAATTTGCATATGAATGTCGTTATTAGTCATATCACATCTTGTTATTTTAGGTGTAGCATAATCTTTTATTTGCATGGGCTTAATATAACTGCCACCGTAGCCTAGTGGTATGGGCGTGTGCTTTAGGAACCGGAGGTTGTGGGTTCGAATCCTGCGGGGACTCAACAAATTTTCATTGTTGTTTCCTAGTTGGTAAAGGCAATTTGGGCCGATCACTCAATTGTCTGAAAAGTAAAATGATCCATGCATCGGATGGGCATGTAAAAAGTCGGTCCACCCCCCAACCCGCGGTCCAAAACCCTAACGTATAGGTGTTTATTAAGGGAGACCTATGTTCAGCAGTGGGCTATCACAGGCTGTTAATGATGATGATAAAGCCTTAATATTGAATTTTATGGTTGGATATTATCACAATATTCCCAAAATGTACAAAAAAATTACAAGAAGATCCGTATCATTTTTGCAAACAAGTAAGATACTGACACTGTATCAACTAAATATATAAAATTGATATAGTCAACCTTTTATATTATTTTGCCCATGATAATTAAAAGAGTATTTTTATATATCCACCACTATATTTTATTATACTGTAAAATATAGTGGTTCATCAACAAAAAAATTAGAAATAATTGCATTCGCAACATCAACGTTGAATAAAACTGCTTACACTCTGTTTAGCATTACAATAATGACCAATATGTTTATAAGTAATTAAGAGTCTGCATCTGCGAGTCCCTGGCACCAAGAAATATTTAACAATATTAAGATAAATAATCAGAGAACACGTTTTTTTATATATTTATCTTTCCCAAGATATTTAAAAACCATCCACATTTACCTGAATAACAGTTTTTTCGCAGAGCAGCTGACATCTTACCCCTCCGATCTAAAGGGTAAATGACATTCGATGGAAGGCCGGGGCTGGACACAGACATCGATAATGACTGCCAAAGATAGTCAACGATTTGACAACCGAGACCAAGTTTTAAAGTGCTTTTCAAATGCTTGGTTGTTAACTATTTTCTAAAATAAGACCAGTTGTGGACTTTTTTCTTTTAGCCTAGAGCCGAAATATTTATTTAATTGCAGAAATAAACATTAATATTTCAGACACGAACCAATGTGTATAAAAGGAAGGCAGAAAAGTATATGGCAGAAGCTACTCTCTCAATATATATAAGGTAATTTTTATTTAACTTATACGGAATTTATTATTAACGTTCAATGTTCAATTTCCTCATATAACATCTAATGTTTATTGCTACATTATTCGAATTTCTGCAAGCACATTGTAAAATTAGTCAGTTAAGACTAGCACAACTTTCTTATCCATAAATCACATCCCATCATTAAATATCTATTACAATTTGTACTAACAGTTGCATATTTATTTAACAAAGCGTTCTGTTATAATTTTAAATGTATTTTTTTTTAAAAATCGTAACATTTAATTTACCCAGACCTTAGTATCAATAAGGAGGAAAGTAAGTTACGCTTACTTTGGAATACTATTTCTTTCCTACAAATTGTAACCCAAAATAGACATCATCAAATCGAGCAGCACACGTACGCAGTATCAATTTGTGTTACGTGAGAAAATTAGTAATGACTGCTTTGTGTATATTGCGATACATATCCATATTTATAACAATATTGTATCTCACATATAATGAGATAATACTAGATAATATAGCATTAATTAAGATGTTTACTATTTTTCAAAACTTCCTTTTCCTACTCAAAACCTACCTACTTAAAACCTTTAAACCTTGGCCAACTAAAATTCGCAATGGTTTATGTCCATGCCTTTAGGATAATCCACAATAACCATTTTTGTCCTTTACATTTGAAAGAAAAAATTGCTACTTTACGACGTCATTTTAGGCAATACAGCGTTAATCCTTATCCAATCAAGTACATTAAGTACATTGTGCATTTGATGTAGATCAATATGACTCTGTATGGCATGTAATTAAAATAAATATTTCCGAAGGTATTACGCAGACAAAATTAGAAGATATTATGCAGAAAACTAGCGGTGCAACGAAACATAACGGGTTTCAGTATTGCCGCGCAAGCCGGGGCGGGTCACTAGTATTTAATAAATTTAGGTTAAACTTTCACTCCCAAAATTGTATATATTTGTTCATAAGCAATTTTTTTTTTCGACTTCGATGTTATGCTTTCAGACTCTTGTCTTTGATAAGCTTCATCTAACACAGAGTTCGCGGGATACTTCCGTCCCCACGAACTAGGTGGCCAACATTTTGCTAAAATGAGGGCCACACGTACAGAAGGTACGTGGGTTAGCATTTGTTTATGTCTCCTAAAGATCATCGACGACCGGGACGCCGCGGTCTGGGACTTATTAATTGGCGGGGGGGGGAGAACCGCCCTGAAACGGGTGTATCTAGTAGGGTGTGTGTTTTCCGCCAAGCGAGGGCGAACCACAGGTGAAAAAGAATGGTTCTATCCTGCTCGTGTGGCGGGGTCCGATGTCGGGACCCCTTGGGCCGAAGTTGGGACCTTTCCTCGTCCGGGTCGAGAAAACGTTTTCGGTCTACCTTTGACAGACGCTTTGATGGCCGTACCGGCTTTTACCAGCAGAGGGTAAACTATTTCGTTGGGCCCACGGCACTAGAGTTTTAGTTGCTCTTAGTGTTGGGGTGCGGCGTGGCCTTATCCGACGCCTGTTGGACCGGGGATCGTAATACGAGTTTGTATTTGACCAATTATGTGAAATTCGTTGGTGATAGTCTGGTCAAACTAACAAACCATTCGCCTGCTGAATTGATCGTGTTCTAAGACATTTGCGTAAAGGATATAGCTTCGGTTTTACTCCTTCCCATGGAACGTTGGCCAGATTTGAGATGCCGGTTGTCTGGTGTCGGCAGCGTTTGGCTTTATCTGACCAGGTGAGAGGGGATCGTGACCCACGATGGTCGTCGACAAGGATTGCCCTCGATGATATGCAAGAGCGATCGCAAGGGTGATGTGTGCACCTGTCCGATTGGATCTCATTTAAAACATGCGCTAGATTGACATTCTGGGCTTTTTAAGGATATAGTTCGGTCTTAGTGACGAACAATAGGGTGTTCAGCAAAAGTGCCAGATTGACATCGTCAAGCTTTGGAATATCCTCGTGAGAGCGTAAATAATGAGGTATAGACGACGAGGCGCCCGCGCTTGGAAGTTGGCTCGTGGATAAAGTGAAAAGACGATTCGACAAAATAGGCTCGGATGATGTTAGACACTGTCGGCTGGAGTAGGCTGAACCAGTTGACCTTGAATTTTGGAATGCCTTTCGAGCATCAAAGGGCCCTTGATCGGGTTTGGTTGATAAGGCCGTTCTGAATGAATTCGCCAGCGATAATTAGCGGGTCACGAGTGCTTCGGACGAAACCTGAATTGCTCGTCTGGTATGGGTTATTAGAAGGCCGTGTTCTTTAACCGGAAGAAGACCGGAAGACCAATTGAGAAGCTAATTGGACGATAACCGTGGGGTAAGGCAGCTTTATTCGAGCCAACGGACCAATGGCAGATGGCTTCTTTCAGGCATCAATAAAGTACAATCATGAATATAAAATTTGACATACACGACTAATAAGCCTGGCAGGTTTTGATTCTATTTCAGAACGTCTGGAGGTGCCGAGGGTTTAAGTTTGATTTCAGAACGGATTAACTCGCAGTTGGTGAATTTTCTCTCTTATCGACATCGAATACTAACATGAAGTCAAGTACGTCATTACGGTCACCCGAAATTGTGCCTTTCGGTCGTCGGATGGCTGATGAGATATGCGATGTGATACTGTCGATGAAATACGCTTTGTCTACACTATCAATAACCTCCGGTAGTTAATCAACTTTGGGGTCCATAGCCAATTTTGCGTTAGATTTGAATTCTTACGTTTGACCGTGGTCCCATCAGCGGGCCTGGCATGGCGTGGCGTTGATTAGACCCATTGTTAGCACCTCCAGGTTTTCCAGTTTAATGCCGGCTGTCGAAGGACAGCGTCGATAATCATAGGGCTATAGTCAAAGCCTTACAGCCGATGCTGGTCGGTACAAGAATTTTTTTTTATTGAGTCGGTTCGTCGGAACCGAGCAGTATTGCCGCAGTTGTTTTAGCGTCATTGGGCAACCATGCGCTGCCTGTCTACGTACCTGCAAAATGGTACGGTGGCTCGATCGGAACACCCAGGCTTGGATGGCCAACAATTTCACGGACGGACACGGAAGACAATTTCGCGTTGTGCCGGTAGTTCGCATGGCCTGCCCTTAAGCTTGTATTGCGCGGTGTTTCAAAGCAACCGGAATGAACCTTGTGATGTTGAAAATTGTTTCACCTCGAGGAGGTCCTATTCGACCATAAAACGTTCTATTTCAATTTGCTGGTATCCATGGGGCACGTGTGGTTCAAAGGTCTCCCAAGTTAGTAGTTCATTTCGGTCGGACTGCGTCGGAGGTGCTTAACGGGCGTCGTGTTAGCATACCTGACTAGTTGGTGTGACGCTCAGCCTAAGCTGGTATGCACTTGAAGACTCCCAAACCCTGCATTCACCTTGTCAGGTTTAGGAAAATCTATGCTGAGCGCGGTATAAATGGGACATGGCAAACAACATGTTTCTTATCCTGACTGCATCAAAATAGGTAATTTTCGGCAGTCAAAAGACTTCAGTCTTACCGACTTTCGAAGACAAAAGAGGCAATGAACGATTTCAAAGGATCTGTTGTATTAACATGGAGCTAACAGGGTTGTTGGTTGGCGATCGCAGGTGGCGGCGTTGGTTATTCTTTGTTATGGGATCCTAGGTTTTCCTTATTTCTCAAATATGGAGGAAAGCGAGAACCTATCAATGTAAACAGTTTAACGCTTAGCCATCAGATGAGGTACAAAACTTTGTTTTTGGTGCGTAGATTCGCGAACGTAGAGCTGATGGGTTGTTTTTCGGTGCTTGAGCAACCCATAGCTGGCCGGGTGTCCTACTTCGTATTTGCACGCGGCGGCTCGACGGAATCTTTCCCTGGCACCTGAAATGCTAGATGGCTAGGACTTTTTCCCAACGCGCATGCAAAACAATTCGCGCGTGCCCAAGTTCTGCAGTTGTGACACTGCGGACTAAATCCATTTGGTGGTGTCTGACACGAAGCGTTAATTGAAAATTGAGCGAATGTTGAATATTGATTTTCCCTCGGGGGAAAGATCTTATTCGACCTTTAAAAGGTCTATTTCAAATATTTAGCGGTATCCATGGCGGCGGCCACGGTCGTGGGTTCGAGCTCCATAGGTAAGGACCTAGGTTCATCTTCAGCGTCGGACTGCGCCGAGAGGTAGCTAACACGGGGCAGGTGTTGTGCATCCTATTATGTTTGGTGACGACGCTCAGCCCATAAGAAATGTGACATAAGACTCCACAAACCCGCTCATCACCTTGAAACAGGATATTATATCTCGTATACGATGTACGCTGGCTAGAAATAGAACTATTCAAATCCCACTGTTTCTTATTCCTGACTGTATACAAAATACTAATTTTCGGCAGAAAAAGGCACTTTCACCGTCCCCCACGACTTCCGAAGAACAAAAAGAAGGCAAAAAGTGTAACAGATTTAAAAGGATCTGTTCTCCATTAACAGGAGCTAAACAAGGAGTCTTCGATGGCCAGCGATGGCAGGGTCGCTGCCATACTGCGAAAGTGTTTTTGTGTCGTGTTAGTTCTAGTAGGTTTTTTTTCCTTCCATTTTTCTCTCAAATATGGAAGGAAATGAAGGAGGCTTTTGCCAGTGGCAAACATAAAATAAATAAATAAGCTGTAGTTAAATTAAATAGAGTAGAACTAGATTTTTAATTGTTTAAACTTTTCTGAATAGAGGCTAATAAATAAATAAATAAGTTCTAGTAGGTACGAATGAGTCTGATCATCTGTCTGTCATAACCCGTCACTGCCCCTTTAGGGATGCTTACACGTAGACGTTACAACAACAAACTTAAGAAAAAATAAGAATTACACCAAAAATATCCAATTAAAGCTAGTGTATTTCGTTTTTAAGCTTTAATTTAAGGTAGTTATTATATTTCTTCCACCATATAGTTAATATATTTTTACGTTTTGATAAGGGTTGTTAATTTTAATATGTAATAATTGTAAGTAATCATTATCATCATCATCAGCCTATGTCAGTCAGCTGCTGGACATAGGCCTCCCATAATGCACGCTTCCGCTTCCTATCTTCAGCTATTCTCATCCAGTCTACACCAGCCACTTCAATAATTATCATATAACATCTTAAGTATTTTATAAATTCATTGCTATTAACGGTATAGTAATAATATTTTTTTATTTTTTATTTCAAAATATTAACGTTATATTGTTCAATAAACATTATAATGACTCCATTCACCACACACCACACCACCACATTCTTATACAAACGTTCACCGAAAACTTTTTACAGGGTCACAACTAGGTCTCCATTTTTACAGGGGACCGTCTGGGTGGGTACCACCGCGGTGCGTATTTCTACAGCAAATCAGTAGTGTGAAAACACTACTGTGTTCCGGTTTGAAAGGCACCGTAGCCAGCGTATTTACTAGGTAAACGAGAATTAATACCCTATGTCTCACGGTAGACAGCGCGTTGGTGATACCAGTATTTCAAATGTCTATGGGCGTCGGCGAACACTTTCCATCAGGTGGCCTGACTACTCGTCTGCCTGCGCAGGAAATAAAAAAGAAAACTGAAGAAAACTTTATTAGAACTTCATCATACCTTTTTTATACATAAAAATTGTACCTATATTGAAATAAAGAACACATATAAGTGTTCTCTATTTCAGTATAATACAGTATAGGAAAGAACAAAAAAGCTGAATTTTACTTTGGACACACTGGTGAATGGGAAATGTCAAAACAATCCGCGTTATAAAAATATTGCATTTAAAATATAAAGCTGGCGGTAAAATACAGTATGTTTCATATTTTTAGTTTTCAGCAAAAATAGATCTATTGTGTATGTATAGTGTGTATGCATTGCTAACTTAATATTCTATATCTTATACATTCTTAGTCATATGTAGGATGTAGACTATTGTTAAGATTTTTTAAAGATGATAACAAGTCTTTAGAGTAAGGGGCACCAAACAAAATCTTCGGAAGACAACGCAACCTCACCTGCACGTGGTGCACCCGGCCGAACAACGGACGAGGCTCCAGCGAACCACCTTCCTACCTACATTGATCCAGCGTGTGAGGGTTGTGGATACGGTCCAAAACCCCCTCTTGGTGAGACGTAGAACCACCCGGCCCTCCAATTCTCGGTAGACTTGCTTCTCCTAGCCAAAGTGAGGCCTAAGATAGCGGCAGGCCGGGGGATGCTAAGAATCTCCGCCGCAAGACCTTCTAGGCCGCCAAAACAAACTGACTATCGCATACAACTTACTACTTATAATGGACACACGCGACGGCTAGATTTTCATTTGACCCAACAGGAAGAGAAGCTGAAGTGCATAAGATGGCACGTTTTAGAATTAAGTGAAGTCCGTAGAGAGGGTGAGGATACTCCAACCATGGAATCGATCCTTTATACTTCAGACAGTGAAAATTCCATCACAGGGCGGAGCCGGGTGATTTGTCTATAAATCTCTCATTGGCAATGTAATTGAAGTCTCCGATTTATCGCTGAGGGTTGCGTAACTTGTGATAAAGCTGAACAACAGGTACAGCCTAAATGTTATCCACGTGTACGCTCCACCGTCGTCATACCCGGACGATGATATTGAAGACATGTTCGAGGACATCTCGACAGCCTTACATTACACTACTAAGGCTCACTTTAACGTTGCCATGGGAGAGTTCAATGCCAGAGTACAGACTTGCAGCGAATTAATACTGGAATCATATGGTTACAGGAGCGGAAATCGTAGGGAGAAAATGATCATCTATTTCCTCGAATGAGAGGAGCTGTTCTTAATGAACTCATTCTATAAGAAACGTTCCCTAAGAAAATGGATGTGTGGTAGCGCAGCTTCGAGAACAGGCCGGGTTTCGGAGGGGTTATAGCACCATAGCCTATATCCACACAGTGAGAGAGGGTGTACAGAAGACACATGAGCATAACCAACCCCTGTGTATGGCACTTGTGGACAATGAGAAGGCTTTTTACTCCGCCGAGATCTTTCCTCGAGTCCTTATAACGGTGCCAAATTGATAGGTGATATATCGAGATGCTGAGATGTATGTATGACGCCGCTGCTATGTCTGTCACAGTCCAAAGTGGGCAGACTGAGCCTATCCGCTTGCATGGGGGTGTGAGAAAAGGAGACTTGATGTCTCCGAACATAAATATAATAATAAATACTCCTTAACGATTTATAGACTTTATTTCCGTTATAACTGGAAATAGTAAGAGTTGTAGTATAAAAGTTACAACAAATCCCAAGTATAGAAAGAGACCTCCCAGTCCTCCTTTTCTTGTTATAGATAGATAGTATTGTAGAAAGTGTAATGGAAAGTTAGTATGCTTTTATTAAGAGAGTAATGTGGTATATTTGCCGATATATAAGGGTAAATTCGAGGTAACAAAGGGTCTCCACGTGTGTGGCAGAATTTATTTAAATCTCATTAGTACCACTCTCACGATTTGTATTCCAAATACGTTTGTGTGAAATTTTTAGACCAGAATTTTTATTTACAAAAATGATTGTAATTTATATTTTGGAATATTGCTAGATTCTATACATGTTGTTACCTATGTTTAAGACAGCTTAAATATTAGTGCTTTTACTTTTTGAGGTCTACATTTTTAAATACCGCTGCGTTAACTGCAGGCATATAAATGCAAAAAAGGTACTAGTTTGATAAAATTATGTCATTCTGACAGCAGCAATGGTAAAACGCTAAACACTGCTACGTATTGAAGAAGTAATAGCAAAATTTCTCAAGGTTGCTCGTCTTCATGTTAGTCTGAGCCATGATTCACCAAGAGAATTAAACCTTTACTTCCAACATTGGAATTTGCAAACACATTGCAGAGATGGCACGACCTCTCACGAAATGCAGTGACTATGCATCTCGTTGATCGCGCCATAGTGCAAAGGCCGCCACTGGAGAATCTTTCTTGACCAAAGGTTGTTAGATTTAAAAGCTTTATGGTCGACTAATTGCCACTTCTGTTTACTTAGTTCTGCTGCGGATGTCTATATAATGCGCTAGTATTAATAGGTGTTAGGGCCTCTTAGTACAGGGAACCACCCACAATCATCACGGTGATTTCTGTTGCAAATCAGAAATGTATCAATACTAATATGTACCAGTTTAAAAGGCATCGTAATAAGCATAGCGACACGGTAAACGGGATGTAATCAATTGTTTCTGATGTATTTTCTGATGTTATGCTTCCAGACTATTGTCTATTCGTCTAAAACAGAGTTCAAACGAAGCTGCCGTTCCCTCGAACCAACCAATCAACCAGTGACCAAAACTTTTTGCTTAAAATGAAGGCCACACACGCTTACACAAGATACTTGATTTAGGACATTTTTGGTGTCTCATGAGGATCGTTGACGATCGGTTTTCGAATCGGGACGCTGACGATCTGTTGACTGTTTTAATCGGTTGCTGGGGTGGTGAGAGCCATCCTGGAACGTGGGTGTAAGGAATGTAGTAGAGAGTATGTGTGTGTCTCGGTGTGCTCGTAAGCAAAGGTAAACTGCAGGTGTGTGTATGCTGCTATCTTGTGTAAGGTACTTGTGTGAAAGGTTAGCGGGACCCTCGTTTGGTCCGGAATCTGTATGAGCCCTTCCTAGTCCTGATCGAGAAGAACTTCTTGCTTACGACACAAGCGTTTAGGTCGGCTAGATACGATATATATATAGATATATAGATATTTGACTCCATTGTTTACGAGTTAACTTTTTAAAGTAATTGCGGATAGTCGTTATTCAAGTCGATGGTGTTTTAACGTCACCGAGTCCCAAGAGCGGCGGACAAATTAATTTTGCTAGTCATTGAGGGATATTTGAAAGGAAGATTAATTCTGAGCCTGTGAAGAAGTACCCAAAATATTTTGCCATTTGCTATCCGTGTAAAACTGTTATTTTCACGTAAAATATTTAACATTGTTCACGTTAAGAGTTATCTTGGTGTTTTAATAATCTGTTACGATGGAAATAATTTGTAATACATACATTTATAAATAGAAGTTTAAAATCTTATTAGTGTCAATTACAGAAAACAATAATATTTTTATACAATTTCAACGCTGAAGTCAGCGTTGAAATTGTATAAAAATATTAAAATTATTAAAGTTTTTCTAAGAGCACTTAACTGGCAAAAGCATCAGAAATGTTTTCGCGACGACGAGGGTATTTTAGCTCCTTTCCGCCCTTTAGCTTATATTTGTTATCACCCAAGTACCTCGCCTGCATTTTACTTGTGCTTTGGAGTTTCTGAAGGTGTTAAATGGTTTGTTCACTTGCTTTGATAAAAAATCCAAACATCACGGTAAAACGTGGAATTAAATATTGGCAATGATAATGATTATTTGATTAATAATTAAAAGTTCATATGTATTTTACAGTACTTATACGAATTATATATTTAAACTTCTAATGCAAAAAACTAAAAAAAATGTAAAAATGAAAATAATATTTTTTAATTTGTCAGCTAAGACAAAGTCTTTAAGCCTAAAATATTAATTAAATATTAATATTTTTTGTTTTAAAGATATAACATACAGCAAGTGAATAAAGAAGAACCTAAGTATACCATATCCACAGTAAAAAAGTGCCAGCAGTTTTTTTTACTGCTTAATTAAATTATATTTACGTTTTTGGCGTGTGTTATTTTATAACATAAAAATATAGTTGTAAAAAATATTTATATATGCATGTAATTAAAAAATGGAACCTTTATAAATTTAACATATCTAGAACGCTTAGGCATCATACAGTATCATTATTCATGTTTCCGTACCAATACTATATGTACATTATGTTTTACATTAAAATGGCTATTGTGAGTTGGTATTAATACATAGATTATGCGCTTGCGGGCTTTGTTATAGAACATTTAAAGAAGTACAATTATGAAAAACATAGTTTAAGTCTATCTTTTACGGTTTCGACAACGTTTACTATTAAAACGAACACAGTTGTGATTTTTGACGCCCAACTTTTTTTAATTTCTTTATTATCTATTAAGCTATTTATTTTTTAAATTATAACAAAGAAATGGCCAATACCTTTGACATAAAATAGAGTGAACAAAATCAGAGCACTAGGAGCAGAGCAACGAGGAGCATACATTTAAAAATAATAAGCTCCGAATTGAGTAACTTCTTCTTGTGGGAAGTCGTTCAAAAATGCGGTTGAAAACGGAGTAAAATACTAGAAAGTTAAAATATTCTGCGCTACAACCTATAGTAAAGGCATTTAGTTCAATATATCTACTAATTACATAAAAAATATACATAGATTTGTACTGTAACAAATTCATATAACCGGTTCTACGTAACATTCTATTTAGACAATTATAACAATAACTTTATTCAAGCCTTTTATTGCTTATAGTAGAAGTTTTATCAAAAACTCTTTTAATAATTGTTTGGTGGCTAAAAATACACATTTATTATTTTCTGCTAGACACATATACAACAGACCCAGAATAAAAAGTGTATAACCAAAGGTTTAACAAATAACTTAAACAGTAATTATGATTAATGGGTAATACGTTAACTATTACCCATTAATACCATTTATATAATATCAATCAAATTTTGAAGATTCTTCATGAGTTCTTCTAAATTATTCATGAAATAAAAAAGTGAAAAATTAGTCACAAAGCTATATATAAAAGTCATAACTGTGTTAACCACCTAATTTTTTTATCGGCATGAATTTCCTGTCATTATTTTTTAAGTCAACGCTTAAAGAAGCTTTCCGGTTTCTTTCCCAAGTTCGATGCTACACAGCAATTGTTGCAGCATTGCAAATGGTCGCCTCCGCCTCTGCAAAATGAATTTGTTATCGTTATACATCATTAAACATCCCATTACGAGCACCCAAATACATTTTCATAATGAACGAATCGCAAAATAAAATTTCCTCCTTAAAGATATTTATTGAATTCGTAATAAAATTGTATTTTTCTAGAATATTTATTTAAATTTATCATGTTAATTCTATTATAATGATTTGTTTTAAGATTACAACGTAAGTTTGATTATTAAAAATGATAAGTAATAAAATTTTAAAAATTATAAACTTACGGTAAATTCTCGGCAATCCAGCTACAATAGCAGCTACTTTAGTAGCCACAATAATGTGTTCAAATTCATTTACAAGTTCTCCTGCGGCAATCGAAACAAGATGGTTTCTATATATTGATGGTGCGCCAGCGTTTCCCTAAAAGAACATCAAAACATAAGATGTATTTTTTATAAGAAAAATTCACAATTTTAAGATTAAGAACAAATAGTTTAATAATAACCTAATTAAACAAATCGTTAGAATTTATACGTCAGTTTTAGGTATAATATAAACTGTAACAAGGCAAATTTTTTATGAGATAAGTATTAAAAACATCTTATTACATTTTATTATTGTCATAAATCACATTTTTAACAAAAAAAAAGTTTTAGTTTAAGAGGTAGGTTTTTACAGGAGGTCGTCTGGTACCACCGCGGTGCCCATTTCTGCCGCAAAGCAGTAGTGCCGGTTTGGAGCACACAATTAAAAAAACTGAGCAGCAATTACAAAAATTTTAACAAAAAAAAACGACCGATTTCCATCAGTATATAACCACCTTGCGCAATATAAGCCAGTGACAACGTGCCCTCTGCAAGAAAATACCCGGAGGTTTCAACCAATGCATTTTAAATATCTAATATGTTTTAATCTATTCATTTAATTTAATTTTCATTTAATTTATTTCATATATGACACATTTTATGCACATAGAATATTTTTTAATACATTAACTTTTAGATAAACTTACTCTGTATTACCTTAAATGAGGATTAAATATGTCTATTGCAATTTTTAACAATATTTTACGTCAAAATGGCTATTATGAACTATGGAAACATAGACATATGCGCTTGCGGACTTTATTATAGGCCATTTAAAGTACAATTATGTAAAACATAGTTTAAGTCTATATTTTACGGTTTCGGCAGCGTTTGCAATGTAATCACACGATGTTGTGATTTTTGACGCCGGAATTTTATAAATATTTTTAATATTTATCAAACTACAATTTACAGCTTATGCGGCTCCAAATTGAACTAAACTCCTTATGTTCAGAAGTCGGTCAAAAATATTTTTTTTGAAAATAACGTGTAAAATTTATTTTTTCATTGCAATAAATGTTCGTTGTCAAACATAACTTCTAAGCCGAAACATTAGAAAAAACTTTTTATGACTTATTACTGTTTGCAAGAGATTTAAAATGACTAACCTGAGCTATATTCGGACTTTTTGTAAAATAACAAAGAGTTTTGTTTTCGTCGACTGAAACAAAATTTTAGAACACGAATAAAAAATTATTAAATTAAATAAATGTTCCAATTTTAGTGTTTAATTTGTAATTTACCTATTTGATACATTGGTGGTTTTGATTTCTGTACTAAATGCTTACAGGCGTGTACCTCAAAAATTGTGTAGTTTGCCATATATAACAAATTTTCCTGTAATATTAATAATCATTATAAACGCATTTTTAATATTACCAACTATATCAAATTTAAAATTTGTATCAGGAAACATACATAAAAATTTGGTGCTGTTGTTGTTGACTGTAATAAAAAATATATAAACTTACATTAAATATTTATATTATAATTAGTTTAAGAAATCATAACCATTTAATACTAGTTTGGCACAAACCGTGGCGTCTTCATCACTCGAACCGTGATTACTTTTGACCAGAATTGGACGAGTCATTCCGGTAGGGAAATATTTATCCTAAAACATTTGCCATTTAATAATAACTGTTTAAATTATTACGAACTACCTTTTTGACACGCGCGTGACTTCATCCACGTGTATAAATAAAAATCTGTATTTTTTAAAGGTAACCAAAGTTAAACGTGAAAGTCCCGACTAAATCAGACCAGCTATTTCAGAGATAAGCTAGGACAAACTAGAGACCTAGAACGTCATAGAATAATTTAAAATAAAATGTTGTTTCCTTCATAATGTTATTATTTAAAAACTGTTATTTTGTTGATAAAAAGAGATTCTCCAATTGTATTTATAGACAACTTACTCTTTCCAAAACGATCTAACTAGCGTATCAATGGTACTCCGCTTTCTCGCAAACTTGCGAAGGAAGCGGAAAATAAACTATAATATGACAGTGGACCGTCGAAAGGCTGATAATCTCGACGCTAATATAAATAAACGAAATGGGGCGTGTCTGCTTTTACGAACTCTGTAACTGTATACGATGTTGCTTAATAATTATTTTATCTCACTTTCGCTCAATCTTTATTGGTGAAAAGCGATGATACGAGCAGGACGTATCACTGTCGTGGACGTGAACTGTTCTGACGTAAGAAAAGATGCGTAAGACTGATCATCAAATCTTCTTCACGGCCCTTTTTAAAACAAGAAATGTCTATTACTTTGGCAAGAGTTGCAGTTAAAACTGGAAGACAATAGTGTTTATTCATTACTGATTTGAGGCAGAAATAGGCACCACGGGGGTAATATCCCAGGCGGTCCCTTTAAAATAAGAACCTAAATGAAGATTGTTTGTAGATATTTGTATAATAAATTCTTTATTGAAGTGTATTGATTATATTCAAATATCTTGATGGAAAATAATCTTGTCGACTCGTCATGCTTACGTTAATAATATGCGCATTTATAAGGCACTCAACTTAGTTGTTGATTCAGTAAACGCAATAAATTCAGTACTACTGAATTCTGACAAAAGATTCAGTAAATGCAAGTTCATTAAGATTTATTAGAAAATAAAATCACCCTAATTAAAGATAAAGTCGTATTGCTATTAAAACACATTTAATATTGCATGACCTAATATATTATCAAATTTTGGTAATTTCAACTCAGAAGCTTTTGTTACAAAACAATTTACTTTTCCAGTTTACCCGTTACATAAATTATGGTACTGGGCTATGTTTTTATTTAAAGTATTATATCTAGAGGAAATCTTCTACTACCCTTTTAAATGTATACAGTTTAAATACCATGGTCAAAATTCAAAATATTACCTAATTTTGAATCTAGTTACTGAAAAATGAACGACAGCTAAAGTAAAGAGTTTTATATATATAGAAAATTGCAACTATTAATAGTAATTATTTTAAAAATATATATAAAAATATAAACATAATAACCTCTTCCTCATGCGACGCTGAGCAACTGTCGTGGTCCCACGATTTTGTTGTGGTAGTTGTAGCCTTAAAAATTTAGGTTGAGCTTAAAAAAATTATGATGGATTGCTTTAATTTGAAAGTAACTTGTAAAGTGAGCAGAAATTACACCAAATATTGATAGAACCTCAAGAGTTTATTTATTTACACTTTAAAAACTAATTTTGCATAGGCGGCTTAATGCCATAAACATTTTCTCCCCGTCAGCCAGGTGGTGCAGAAATAATAAGTGAGGAGGTGCACAGATAAAATAAAAAATATGATGTAACGGCTAAATATAAGTTAAACAAAGATATGTATATAGATATAACAAAAGAAACCTCTAAGAGAGTTGATATTAACATACGGTACTTACAGGCTTTTTTATTTGATTCCAATTTATAACGGTAACATTAGAATGTTTAGAGGTAAATAAATTTTCTCCCGCCAGTGGAATAATATTGCCAGGTTTATCGGACATCATACCGGCGAAAGTATACACAAGTGCTAAATCAGCAGTCCACCCTGAGTAGTCCGGATGAATGAGCACACGTTCTATTGGCAGATACTGTTCGTATCCGGTATCGAACATGCGTTTAGTTCCAATGATTACAAACGATCCAGTGAGTTCCGGTTGTAAAGAAGTTGTATTCTCATCATCACTGAAATGGTTGTATCCGTTATTAAGACAAAATGGTTAGGATATTGAGAAAATACTATTATAACGGCTAAAACTCAAATCGGTGTAGGTTCCTACTAGTTTCGGACCTATGTATATGGTATTTCATCAGGATTGCTGCTGATATTGTATTCAAATTCAAATTTAAATGCGTAATTCAGTGGCCCATAATTAGAAGACAAAATTTATTAAACAGTTTTTTTTATTAAAACAGAATTAGAATTAAAAAATGCTTTCAGTATTGGGCAATTATTCTGTAATAATTAGGGTGATCCTGTGAATTGTATGAGTACTTTTATAAATAAATTGTTATTAAATGTTGTACTAAGTTACTTACAAACAGTGAGCTGCAGTAATAACGACGTTATCGTGTATTATAGCACCGGTGCAGTTTCTTCTTGACCCATCATTGAACATAATTCTAAAAATAAAAAAGGTATTTCTCTTTGATAGTAAAGTTTATTATCCTAAAATATATTTGCGAACATGAATTGGCTGTTTGTTGGGCACGCCTAAAGCTCTAAGCGGATTTTTGAAATACAAAGATCTTTGTGTAATATTTTTATTTAAAATATATAAGACTTGGCTTTAAATATCTTGTTAACTTGTTAAAAAGAATTATACATTTTTGTAAACTGTATGTGTTTCTTTTATTGCAATTTGTTCCGGTTATCCCGCTTAATATGTTTTATAAAATACGAAAACCATGTTTGAATATTATCAAAATATAATTACTCTATTAATGCCACAAAAGTATAGTGTCCTGTTTGTTCGGGAGTCTCCGTCGGTTTTGTTTCTACTTCCTTGTGTTTTTCTAAGAAATGATCGATTGATACGTGATTTTAAAATCGTTCTTGAAAGAACCTTATTTAACTTTTCTTTTGCGATTGGTTTAAAATAACGACCTCCAAGTCGATTTTAACTATGGTGCCTGATGTTTATAAGATGTCAGCCAATGGCAAAGAGATATTAGTTTTTTTTGGCATTCGCGGCAGACGACAGTCACCATTGATGGTAAGTGGGCACCGACGCTCATAGACTGGAAACCATGGTATCACCAACGCCCCGGTGAGACATAGTGTTAAGTCCGTTTAACAGTAATATGCTGATAGCTGGAACATAGCAGTGTTTTCACACTACGGGCCACCCAGACGGTCTCCTGTAAAAGGGGACTCACAATATAGCACAAGGTACGCAATCTGTCCCATGGTCCATAAGAACGAGAGGGACGATAAATCATCATTTTAGAGGCAGGAGGATCAGCCGCAAATGCCCCAGATTTGAAGAAAATTTAACTTCACTTCGGTTTCAAAAGGGTAAATCCACACGACTAGGCTGAGAAGGCAGATAGCGATTGCCTAAAATAATGATAAATATTATATAAAATAATAAATATTTTCTGCCAACCTGAGACAATCTACCTTTATCTTGTTTTTTGATATTTTGCACTAGCGCCTTACGTATAATACACTACATAAATAAAAGATCACATACACAATTTTATAAGGGGATAAAATTATGTTTATAAAATTATGTCAAACAAACCAAAAAATATAATATTTTTAAGTTATAATTTGTTTTGTACATCTACACATCTATTTTTAGAACATAATTAAATTTAAAGATTCTTACCGGTTTTAATCTCTTGGAATTCCGTTAACTAAAATTATAATAAAACAACATACAGCTGATTGAATAACTTCAAATCTAAACTCTATACTCATTTTTGTTTGTATTCGTTAAGTAACATTTAATTAAAATTACAATCAACTTTGATAAGCCAAGAGATGTTTGTGTTAGAGGTTTTACAACATCAGTAAAATCCAAGATATGGCGTTATTTGATTGTAATAATTTTTAAAATTTTACGCAATTTCATTTTCATTGGGTATATTTCTTAGCTTAAGCTAATTAAGAAGCATATAATACTTATTAAAGTAAATTTGTGAATTACTTTTAAGTAATAAAATGTATTAGGTAAATTTTTTTAGAAATTTTTATTATTTCTTGTTGAAATATTAAAACTATTGTAGAAATATTGTGTAAGTACCAATATTTTACTACTTGTAACGGGAATAGCAGCGTGCAAATTTTTGATAGTAAACCGAAAGATATCATCATCATTATCAGCCTGTGATAGTTCACTGTTAGACATAGGCCACCCCAAATACAACCCTATCCATTGCGGGGTTAGAGTATCCATCATAACCGTGGGATTGACCGATTTTAATGCCCATCGACGCATGGGTCATCTTAATTTTCAGACAATTGGTGATCGGCCCAAATTGCCCTAACCAACTAGGAAACAATAAGGAAAATTTGTTGAGTCCCCGCCGGATTCAAACCCACGACCTCCGGTTTCTAAAGCACACGCCCATACCACTAGGCTACGGAGGCAGTTTAACCGAAAGATATACAGATATGAAATATAACGTTACACAGAGAAATAATAAGTTAGGTTTAGTGAGTCAATAAGTCTAACTATTGAGCTTCCTAAGTCAAATCGGCTTTTGATTTCGGACACGAACTTTTAATTTTTTTTCGTCCCAGTATTGTTCATAATCAGGGCAATGGCGAAACTTTTCCCCTAAAGACATTTTTTATTGACAATGAAAAATGAATTAACCTAAAATTTATATATTAATGTGATTAAAAACGAATGTTTTATCTTTAGAGAATACTTTGCCTTAAAACAAACCAGACATCGTGATAATCCTTATATCTGACAATTTTGTTGAACTTTTTATTTTATATTGTATATTTTTTTGTTTTTATTAAGCTTTGTTAAACTTTTATATTGTATTTTTATTATAATGGTTATTAACATGATATATTTCAAAATATTTCAAATTAATTTATATCTGACATTGAGTTGAAAATATAACAATTCCGATTTTTTTAAATTGATGTTAAATATTTAGGTTATAAATAATTGATGCCAATGTGGAAAATAACTATAACAAATTGTGTTTAACATCTGAACGTACCGTATTTGAGCAAATAAAGATAATTTGAATTTTGAATTAATTTGAATTTGAATTAAAATACTGTTTTTATCATAATTTATATCATACAATAGAATTTGTATTATTAAATAGAAATATTATGTTTCTATACTGAAAAACTATTGACTATGAACGAGGAAATCGATTATCTAATATTTAAATCACTCAAAACAAACTGCCAGCCGGTATTTATGCAACACTGTAGTGTCCATTTCTAAAGTTACAAGCATAAAATAACTATGTTTAAATTAGTTCATTGTGATATTTAACGGATACATATAAGAATGTAACCCTTTAAAAAAATCTCGGTCTGTTATTCTGGCTATTCTCCGAAAAAGATGGTCCGATTTTGACGAATTTTACTTGAATAATATAGCTTGGTGAATACTTACTGGCAGTAACTTAACTAATTATTCTTACAAAAACTTTAAGAATGATTTTCAAAATATAGCGGATACGGTCGCAACAGTTTTATAAACAAATTGTTACCCGTAAATCTTTGTATAAACCTTTCCAGCAGCCCCAGATTTTCTAGTCCACCATAAGCCTCTGTTTACTGTAGCTTATTATGACATTCGTGACAGATGTGATAAGTCTTTTATGTTTATAGAGTTTATATTTCATATTTATTTATCTTATTGCAAAAAAAAAAAATGTATATTCTTAATTGGTATTGGGCTAAGCAACGAGTATTTTTTCCGATTATGAAACTTCAACAATGTTTGTTACTATAATTTTCCACAAAAAAAAGTTATTTACTAATATATATTTCATTATAGATAAAAATATATAGCACATTGTATACACAAATTGATTTAGTTCGATAGTTGACACAAAAATATCACTAAGTAACAAAATGAAAATTGATTATTCACTAATCGATTTTGAATAAAACCTTTTTCAGAGTCCTTGTTCACTAGCCACATAAAATATAAATTTTAATATAATATATTCTTTTATTCTAATGTTTAATATATTCTTGTGCATCTTCAGACTTACATAATTCATATTTATTTTCTTAAAATAACTTTATTGTAATCTTTAATAAACAATAATAACTTTTTTTTAAAGACTTTCGATGTGACCCTCAGGTTGACGTGGTTTGGGCATCATAGCAATTGAACAGATAAAGAAAGATCCCAATTTTTTTATTAACTGACTTCCTCAAAAATCGTTCTTTTAATACTGTATCAAAAAGAAAATAAAGGACTTATTAAATCACCGTAATATTTTGAACGTTTGCAATCACTACCAGCTATTACACACAAAATTTGGCGTCTTGTGTGTCTACCTTGTAGTGCAAATGTTTATAAAGCCTTTCCAACTGGGTTCGTTACAGTTCGGTTTTATATTTTTAATCTGTGGTAATAAACATTTGACGATAAATTAATACCATAGTTTAAGAATTTTTGAAAAGCTTTATAATTATTTTGAAAAGTTAATGTCAAGGCAAGATTTTAAAAATACTTAACAATTTTTTCATATAACTGTATGCCTTACGAATCCTTAAAAATATTTAGTAGTACATCTTTCTGTGCAACTTCAGTGACATTACAAATAAACATAAATCAAGATTAGTATAGAATTTAAGCTGTGCCAATTAAAGCTCATAAATAAGACTCAAAAGTGTTGTGCAAATTTACGTGAGTTTTTTTTAAGTTCATAATTACCGTAGTATATGTTTAAGTAAATGTTAAAAATCTAACGTTGTCTTAACTGCTATAAACCTTGTTTACTACATATCTTTAATAATATATTTTATACGCATTTAAAAATCTAAATAAAAAATCTCGGGTTTTGATAAATTGTAAAGATTTTTTTTTCTTTTAGCTTCCGTTTTATAACTACAAATTATTTAAGTAAAACATACCAGAATTATGTAAAAGATACGGAAATATAAAAAACAACGATCTAACAACCAAGCAGTCATTATTAAACCAACGACCTTGCGTAAACGTACACGGCATGATGGTTATTAAAAGAACAATATGAGACAAGAACAATAACAAATGCAACGTTTTAATAACCATATTTGTAGGAAGCAAATAGTGCTTGATATAAAGTAACTAAGTGTTATAAAATATGACAATAACTTGGATTTTTTAATATTAAATACAAAGAAACTATGTATTACTTTCAGTGACTGTTTTTACATCAATATGCATTAATTTAAGATATTTTAGCAGGCGTATATGTAACTTTGAAACTCTTTACTCCTATTTTTAATCGATTTCCTAAGAAAAGCTACTCATACGTACTTACGCGTATGTTTTTTTTATAATGGTAGGTAGGTAGTGGCTATCGTGTGGTCTTTCATTGTGCTGTCAAAAAAAAATAAGTTAACCAGTAGTTTCAGAGATGTTTTTGCGGCCGAATTGAAAACGTTTGATCTACGTTAAGAAGAAATTTATTTTAATTAAGATTGTATCTATTAAATAGATCAACAATATAAACTGCGAGAATGCTCTTTCTTAGATTTTGAATTCAGTCTAAGTAAATATGCAATATAAATTGGTCCACCTCATGTTGCCTTAAAGTTAAGCTAATCTAGGTTCGGAAGAAATGTAAACAAATCTTATGTAATGGCTGCAGAAATGAACACGTCCTTATTAGTCAACCGCGGCCATTTGCGATCCCGCGATGCATATGTGTAAGGGATTTTTTTAGCAATGATGTTATGCTTCCAGACCCATGTCTTTGCTAAGTTTGATCTAACACAGAGCACGCGGGAAGCTAACATCCCCAAAAACTAGATGATCGGTCGTATACGTTGCTGTTTTTAACAGCAGAGGGTTACTGTGGTTGACTACTTTATCTATGTGTTTGCGAGTTAACTTTTGCCAGACTTTTTCGCACCAATTGACATGAGTCTTTTTAACGTAAACTGTTTTTATAAAACGGCTTAACATTTACATTTCAATCAAATGAATCTCTAATGCGACAGCATAATAAATCAGTAGACAGTAATAGGCAATTAATTAGTCACTTATCCTTAAACAATAAAAACTATATCAAATCCACTAATTTACAGATTTTTCGCGTTACTTAAATATATTCATTCCCGACGTTTCGGATTCTTTTCAGCAGACTGCCAGTGATCATGGATGATCCATGATCACGGGCAGTCTAGTAAATTAGTGGATTTGATATGTATAATAATCGCGTAAATAAAAGAAATAATTAATAAAAACTATGTTGTTTAAATAATAATGTTAGTTACGCAGTATATTTTGTGAGCGTACTACTACTATTATATATAGACTTGGCAGTTTCTAACAGGCAAATAGGCACTCCGAGGAAATAATCAAACTGGTTCTTGCAATATTCTACGGAGAGCCATATTTAAACTAGAAGGAAGGTTAATATGCATAAAGGGAAATAATTGCTATCAAAAAAAAATGAATGCAGCTGTCTCATTTTACTTTGAAAAACCAACAAACTCTGCGAAGTTGTTAACATCGTCATTTATGAATACAAGAACAGTTGTCTGGCCACGTATAAATATTGTAACTATTCTTTTCAGTCCTGAACTAAAAGTTCATATTTAAAAACTTTAACACAATTTTACCCAAGATAAATATTTTGCGTGGGGACGCCGTGCAGCGTTATTTTCAGTAGATTCAGCTCAGATGTCAATAATTATTTTTTATTATAAATCTTAATAGTAATTATTAGATTTACTTTTCAACACAAAAATGTTAATCTCCTTTTCTAGCTACATTATCAGCCTTGATCTAACTTTATAATAAAGTCTTTACTTCTCTAACTGCCTCCGTAGCCTAGTGGTATGAGCGTGTGGCTTAGAAACTGCAGGGGACTCAAACAAATTTTCATTTTGTTTCTAGTTGGTTAGAAGCAATTTGGGCAATCACCCAATTGTCTGAAAAGTAAGATGATCCATGCGTCGGATGGGCATGTAAAAAGTCGGTCCACCCACCAACCCGCATTGGACCAGCGTGGTGGGATACGGTCCAAAAAACCCTCTAATGGATAGGGGTGTATTAGAGGAGGCCTATGTCCAGCAGTGGACTATCACAGGCTGATGATGATGATGATGATGATGACTTCTCCTAAAAAGTTAAAATTTATATATAAACAAAGAAATATCACTTTGGGTTTCTTCTGATGAGAAATTAACGTCCTGCTCATATCTTCGAATCAAAAATTTAAAAGAGTGTACGTCCAACGAATTATTAAATATAACTGAGTATATGTAGAGCATGTTCTATTATACAAATTGTGCTACAGATAAATGAATGTTCATTACTTTTAATACGGAAATCTAAAAAGACGGCTTCAAATGGCATGCGTAGTCCAGATTCCGAGCGCTAGGTATTTAGTTTTTAAAAACGTTTACGGTTCTCATATTTATGTGTACATTTTGTTACTGAAAGGTTTACGTGGACTACATTTATTTTTTACAGCAAGTTAACTTAAAGGAAGCCAAAAGCCTCAATTTCAATTTGTTTCATTTGAGAGAAACAAATATATATATATATATGCAAATGTAGTTTGGATCTTTGCGTTTACACACTATTGTTTTTAAAGTACTTCTAGTATTATTAACTTTGGCTGCAGTACAGAATATTTTGAACTTGTTCAACTTTTAATTATGTACGTTTATTGAAATTAAATATTTTATGATTATTCTTGCCATGAACAACATCCTGAGTTCTTAAGAATTTACTCCAAATTTTTTCCCTTCGTATTCTTTTCCAAAGTTTAATTTAACGTTTCTAATTTAGAAGGTAAAATCCCTTGCGAAACATCTAAAGTGGCAAACAGCCGTATAAGACAAAATTTATATCTGTTTATTTTACATACATATTGTTTATTATGCTTACATATTTTCTAACTTACGTCCTCTTCGTCTCTATATTATTGATTACTTTTTATATATTTCATTCATAAAAATTACTTCACTTAATGTAGAAACGTAGTAGTCAATTACTTTACATTTTAGATAGTTTATGTTAATTAATTGCATGTTTTTTGCTGTGTATTTAAATTTTACCGTCAACTAATTCTAATTGCATGCATTAGGGAAGGCCTTTGTCCAGCAGTGGACTAACACAGGCTGATGATGATGATGATGAACGTGCGTATTTTCATAAATTTAAAGGACATACTTAAAACATTTAAGAATATTTTTATCAATGGTTTCATATTTAAATATTCATGATAAAGTAAATATTCCAAACGTACACAAAAAGATACGATAGCCTTAACACTTTATATTTAAAATTAAGAACTTTACATACATATTGTTGCTTCTTACCACCTGTTTAAGAACTTCATTGCTTATTCCGTCAGGTCCTGGGGCTTTATTGCCTTTTATGGTTTCAATTGCGAATTCTATTCTATTGAAAAACTCTATTTTTTTCTCTACTGTAGCACTGTCATATAATTTCTTATAGTAATATATAGGAATCCTAAAAATTTCTAGTCTACGATTTTTTTACACGTTATTATTATCTATATCAAATTTACAGTCCAGTCGTTATAATTAGTTAACTCCTTTTATGCTTTTCTTATTCCTCCTGTCTATAGAACATTTCTCTCTATTGTTTCTAGCCTGGGATGAGTTCTATCTTTCCTAATACTTTCTTTCATTTCTCTGCTAATCTTTGCTTCACACTTTTAAAAATACGTGGTATTGGTTCCAATTACTCCATTTATTAGGCTCTTTGTTTTATAAGATCAATGGTATGGATATTCATCTATTTGTAGAAGAAAATAGAATGGTCCTAATGATTAATTTCTTGTTTAATGCCTGCATTCATTGCATCTTCCAACCAGTTGTACTTTTTTTGCAACCCAACTTTTGTGGTATCTGTTTTATGCTTTGAAAGTTTTATTTGTATATTTCGGTGTTTTGGTATTTAGTAGGTTTTTTATCCATTATATTTTTTTATGGCAAACGCAGGCAGACGAGCAGTCGGGCCATCTGATGGGAAGTAGTCACCGACGCCCATAGACATTGATAATATCAGTGGTATCGCCGACGCGCTGCCTACAGTGAGCCATAGGGTGTTAAGTCTTGTCATTGTCATTTTTCTTGGTCTTTGATTTTTTGGCGGAGTTCTCAACAGTTCAGTTCGAATAATTCAATTGTTAGTATTGAAGTTGAAATTTTTATAACTTTCATATTTGAAAAGTATCTGCTTTTATTTGTCAATATAAAACCTATTTCGTTTTTGTTTTTAGCTTTGGAAATTGGCACTGCAGCCTTTCAATCCCGGTCGAAGGCCAAGAGGTAGACCCAAAATAAGACGGAAAGATGTAGTTGCTAAGGATATTTTAGCATGCGAAGTTTCCAAGGAGGATGTCGAAGATAGGGCGAAGTGGATAAAAAAATATATAAAAAACTTCACCCCAACACTATGTGGGACCTAGCTAGGGAGAAAGAGAGAGTTTTAGCGTCTGGTGATATCGAGGTCCACTTTATGCTTTTTTCCTCTTAAACATTATTTATAAGTTTCCTAAACCATTCTCTTGTACGAAGTTCACTACCCGTTCTCCGTTTTTGCTTCTGAACTTTTTCACATATAGAAATGCTCCAAGGACTGTAGCATCTTCTGGTAGTCGTTTCCTAATCTAATATTAGCATAAGATTTGATTGCGCATGGTTTTTGATGTTTTTTTTTAAGTTCTAGATAAAATAAATCTATTGATCTTGAGTCAGATTGCTCCGTGGGAAAGTATACTTGTATATTGGACCATGGATGAGTTTAATATTGATAACTGCTATGCGTTTTGATATTCCCATTAAGCTGTCTACATAATTTTTAGGTATTTTTTGATAACAAAACCAACTCCATACTGACCTGATGTTGCTTGCTAATTCTTTTCTTTATTCGCCTAACCTCACTCTAGCCAATAAGATGCCATTTGATCTCTTTTGAGACATAAGTAAATCCTACAAGATTTTCTCCATTTTTTAATGTAAGAACATTCAGAGCTGCAACATACATTTTAGATTTTATGTGTTGTTTTTCACCATTTTCTATGATTTTGGAGGGTTGTGATTTCTGTCCCTACTATGACCAGGCGGCTTGGAGGAAAATGGGGAAATGCCAAACGTATTAATATTTATAAAATACAGCTGGGATTTTAATTTGTTATTAATAAAATTACGAAGCGGCATGGCTTAATAGATTTTGAAATGGCATTTTTTTACTCAAAAATCTCTTGGAATTTTACTGAAAAATATAGTTTTGTTCAAATTTATATATTTCTTAGAAGATTTATCAAAACACATAGTAAGAAAAAATATTAACAATTTATTTTCAAGACTAAAAAAACAAATAAAATATCCAATACAAAACAACACGTCCGAGAAATAAAATGGAATCAGCGCGACGGGAATTGCACGTTACTTACCGTTTAGGAAACTGTTACTTGTGCCGCATCCATTTGTTATACGGATACCCAAAAAGGAATTTTGTATTTCCTAGTCCATTTGAGTTTATTGTTGGTGTTCTTTTGTTCTCGACGTAGTTTATGTTTGCTATTTTATCGTAAATTATATTTGTTTTATATTTTGTTTTTTATTAATTACGACATATTTTTATTATATATTTTAGTTGTACATGTGCTTTTAATCAGACTAAAAAAATTGTAACATTTATTTCATTTTACTATCGCTGTAAATAAAATACCTAATAATTAAACAGTGTAATAAAGAAGCATACGAACATTTTAGGGCTTAGAGTCAGAATCAAAGTATAAAGAAAGCAAAGCTAAAATAGTACGGCGTCGACGAAGTCCAATACATTGATTAGAATTCACTAATATATATTTTTTTAACTTTAAACTATATAATACTATTGCCCTTAGAAGTTTTCAATATTCTTTTATAAAACTACCACAAGGAGTGTCTTTTTTTCCTTTATTCTCATAGCGTTTTCCTTATTCTTGTTGTAGAATCAGAGTAAAGTGCTAGACACGCCATGTCACGCATGGCTGTATATGAGAAATTACATGAAAAAACTTAAAATACATTGAACTAGAAATTACTTTAAAAACAGGCTTCAATGCAATCTCTAACTAAGGACTATTATCTATTTAGATTCAGAATAAAGGTCCAGTGTGGAACTTTATTCTTTATGTAATTTGACCATAATAATGTAAAATTATAATCTAAAAAAAGGAGAGTATAACTAAGTTGAAGCGCCTTTTGTAAGTGTGTATAGAATTCCAAAGCAATGTTTTATTTTGTACACTTTTGTACGCTTATTATTTCTTACTCGATTTTATTGCGAGATGGAATTGGTGGTCATAAAGAATACCCAAACGTTAGCGATAAGATGTGAAACAATTTGATTGGTTACATTGAAACACGATAGAATATCTTTTGATTTAAATGTTTATCTCGCTTATCAATGAGATATTAAAAATATTTTATTAAACTAACAACTCAATAAAAATATTTATCAATTAAATAAATTCAATATTTACAATGAATTTGTTATTTTCCGTGGTAAATAACATATTTATTGTAATCTAAAAATGCATTTTATACCTAAATAGAGTCGTATTTTACTAAACATATTCGATAACCAACTGCCGTTTTAATATAATTTCAACATTATAGGACACATATGTTTAATGTTGATGTGTTTCAAGGAAGAAAACTTTATGGAACAGCACATAATTATATAAATGCATCATACTATTTTCAAGAAAATCACAGCAGTGCATGAGCGTCTGAAATATAAAAATTCTTCTCTAAAATTTTATTAAATTCTAGAAATTACAAAAACCTTTTATTATTGAACGTACTTGTGAAAATGATGACAACATTGGAATAATGAGACACATTGCGCCCAGTTAACTTTGATATCTAAAAGGCCATGTTACAATTAAAATATATCCAGTTTACAAAACAAGAGCCAATGCCGCTAGGCCACGGAGGCGGTTAATTGTATACAAACATGCAAATATATCAATTGCTGGTATAAAGAACATTTCACTTGACAGGATATTATAAATATTAAATAAATATTTGATGTCATCATCATCATCATCAGCCTGTGATAGTCCTCTGCTGGACATAGGCCTCCCCTAATACACCCCTATCCATTAGAGGGTTTTTGGACCGTTTGAGGACCTTCAACACCAACATTGCAGCTGCAAACGAAATATTATTTCAACGAGAGCATTTATAAGCAAAAATCAAAAATGTACATCAAATATCTTGATTCAATATCATCATCATCAGCCTGTGATAGTCCACTGCTGGACATAGGCCTCCCTAATACACCTCCATCCATTAGGGGATTTTGGAACGTATCCCACCACGCTGGTCCAATGCGGGTTGGTGGGTGGACCGACTTTTACATGCCCATCCGACGCATGGATCATCTTAATTTTCAGACAATTGGGTGATCAGGCCAAATTGCCCTAACCAACTAGGTAACAACAATGAAAATTTGTTGAGTCCCCGCAGGATTCGAACCCACGACCTCCGGTTTCTAAGCCACACGCCTATACCACTAGGCTACGGAGGCAGTTATATAGGCAATATTTGATGTGCATTTTGTAATTTGATAGATATTGTGCTCAACATGAAGCGTGACTACTGAATATAATCGATATTTGTCACAGGCTTAGCGGGAATAATATAGTTTCTGTGAATGCAACCAAGTAATCAATTTAAACATCGTATTATTTTTAGGTTATAATTCGTAAGTTGATTTTGGATATGTATGTATAATTAATATCATGCAAATTTTGGATACGTGTACTGATTCCTAGTAACTTTCGCAGGATGTCTTATTATAATATTAAACGTCTGTGTGTAAATTCAGTGATGCTATAAGTTATTTTCATGAAAATTCACTCAAAGTTATTTCTAATAAGGATACAAAAGATAGTTTGTTAGATTTCTTAACGAAATGTCTCGTTAAATAATAAGCATTTCCAATAAAATGAATTCTTATAACTTTTTCGTTATGTATCTGTAATCACGAATACTTAGTTTTTATAGTGTACAAAACAAAGCGAATTGTTTAATTTCAAGATTTTTTTAGCTTATATATGTATAAAAGAGAAATACCCAATTAAATTATTCCCGATTGTGAAAACAATTCCGAATTTGGAAACATAGCGCGGGAGACAAAAAATGTAAAATTAGAACCACATCGCTAGTGTACATGAAGGGATAAAACAATGTAAAACCGGTGAAATAAATTTGTTGCCCCTTAGACTATGTTGGGAATTAATGTAAGCAGATAAAAAAATACTTTTTAAATAGACCCTTTCAAACAGCCTTCGCAGAAACATATTTGTGGCCTAAATTATATTACGCATTTATTTTCAATATAAAAATATCAAGCCATTACCCTATACTATCAAGATTAAAAGTTTTTGTAGTAATACTAATGGCTGATATCGGTTTTTCATTATATTGGGCACGTTTATTTGTTTTATCAGAATAAAAGAACTTACCAAAAATAATGTAACTACGTTTTTGTATTAAAAGTTAAAAATTATTTTAAGTATAGCTTGTGTATAATACATGTTTTACTTAGTTTAACCAATTTAAAACAATAAACATTATTATAAAAATCAAAATTGATTTAACGTAAAGAAAAAGCATAATTATAATATATCGTTCGATAAATGTTCAGCTATTATCTGTAAATAAATTTAAAAAAGTTGTGAAGGAAAGTTGGTGTGTTAAAGGATATTATTGCTGTAATGACTACTTGATAGGTAACACACCCTGGTAATGAACTGTTTGCTCTAGGCTATTTCAAACTATTAAAAGGTGATGTTTAATGAAAAGATTTTGCAAAACTTATTGAAAGGAGGAAAAAAAAGTCCCGCTGAGTTTCTTACGCCGGTTCTTCTCAGATCAGACGGTTCCATTTCCGAACCGGTGGTAGTTTATTTGACAATCAATAAGAAAATGTAATACTTCCATAATTAATAAAGAAATTTTACTTTGACTTTGAAAAAAGATCAAAAGTAGCCCTAATGACATATTTCTATCATATTGCATTTGATCAAATATTTAAAACACATATTGTCCTCGCCGCCGTGTGCCTGCACCCTGTTCAGTAGGTATCGCAGGTACTAGGCCGAATTTACCAGCACGATAGGTTATCCATCCAAGTAAATTCAGTCCCAAAGCAACTGATCGAGCCGTGGTGCGGCTCACTTGGGAACCCTCTATACAGGATTGCTAACGCGTTTAGAAAAGGAGCATGATGAGCGGCTCATAGAGCCGACGCTCGGCCCACCTGGCCACCCTCAATCTATCCAGCTATCGGGAAAATTATTGACAGTCCGAGCCAAGGTTTCCCCTCCGGGGTCCTCGGAGCTAAGCCACAAATAAAAATATGCAGGTCTGTGCACGCATAAAGATCGATTCCGCCGGGTTCGAATTAAGGAATGAAGTTATCATTCCACTAACGTAAAATCACCAGTAAAAAAATAACTAAATTACATATATTTGTGTATGAACAAATCAATGTTACGTAACGTACGTTATAAACTTATAGTCTTTTTGGTTCTCAATATCTTTTTATGCATAGTATTAAAAAAATAACTCTTAATCATAAATATGGTGAGACGTAGTAGACGTGAATAGAAAACGAAATAAAAACGTAAACTAAATGTACATTTTAAAGTTATTGTCTTCTATGCTTTTCTTTTTTTTTTAATAGGTACGTAATACACACAAGATAATAGGCAAAAAGGGTTTTTTTATATGAACATATTAAGTATACACTCCAAGTACCAAAATATAATAAAAATGGGAACTGGAATGAAATTTACTGCTGTAAATATTCAGACTATCCATACAAAGGATAGATGTATAACTCTTTCGAATTTCAATTTACCTTTGTCTGCTCCTTTTATATAAATCGCTACGGAACATTTTCCAAATTTTATGTTGCGTACTATGGTTGCCTTTAAGTTTAAGAACAGTTATATTTATCATAAAGTTACGTTTTTTTATGTTACTGTTCCAAAAATAAAACTTGAACCTCGAACAATAAATAATTTAGTTATTCGTCATTAATATTTTTGACAATCTTATTTAATGAGGTGCTCAATTTGGAGGGACTGTTTTTTTATTATAAATATTACCTATTTGCTCCGCTGCTAGTGCTCCAAGTTTGATTTTTTTAATGGTAAGCGTCATGTCATACTATTTTATATCAATATTTTTGTGATAAGAAGTTTAGGGAAAGGTGAATTTGAATTTTGAATGCAAGTCACTTAAGCCAAAATTGACATAATTTTTCTTACATATTCAATGAACTTAGAGCAAATGTAACTAAACTTGTATATAGACAATCTAGTTCACTTTGTAACTAATATGTTATATTTAATCCAGCTTATGAAGATTAACATATTTTTATACATTTTCAAAACCCTTCATTGACCGGCATTGTCTACCCTTTGCGGGTTATGGCAGTCATCAATTAGCGACAATTACAGTCGGATAAAATCAGTTAATCTTTGCTTCCAAAATAAATTAGCTATTATAGAAATTCAATAGAAATATTAATTACTAATAAATTCAAATTTGGTCAATGTTTATTTAAGGAATCAACCAAAGATGTTAAAGGCTAAAGTTTTAATTAGTTAACCCGAGGAACGACTACATGTTAAGGCTAGCGTTATTTTTGTAATATTTCAGGGAGCATTTTACAGTGACTGACATTTTCCACGGACCGTCATTCCCTAATAGATTTATAAGATGTAAAGACGACATAAATAGTAATAAGAGTTGCTATAAATTTTAGCCGGGAGAGCTATGTGTTTTGGACCCCTAGTGCCTTATTATTCAATTTAAGCAACACTTTTATTACGAAAGTTTTCAACTCAGTGCATTCTAATTCAAATAAACTGCATAGTAAAATATAATGAGCTAAGAGAAAACCTACCTACTGCTACCGTTATACGTTTCCTTTACTATAAATTCTGTTCTAAAGTTTTTCCTTAAGATGCAACAGCATTTAAAATATGAAAATATTTTTACGTTCCGAAATAAATAGTCACATTACGATTTAACCATTGCACATGTTTTTATTTTTTTATAATAGGGCCTAATTTACCCTTCGTCGTAATATTAAGCATAAATTCCATATAAAATCAGGAACTTAAGTGTAAAAATAGCGTCCCTAATAACAGTTTTCTCGACGTAAATAGGTGAAGAGCTCTGTCTTTCGCTCTAATTATATTAGCTTGATCTATTTCTGGCTCATAACGTGAGCGTTTTGCTATTTTATTGCGCGCATATTTTTAGTAAATAGGTAAACCCATCGCTCTTCATCAAATTTGAGAAAATGATGCTGTGCCTATGTCGTCAGTCTTTTGTACTTTTCTTAGGGCGTTTTCCTTCGGAGGTAACATATGATCTGTTTTAATGAATATGAGCATTTATTTCAAAAAAGGAAATTTATGTTGATCAATTTGATAGTTACAAAGGCACGCGTAATAAGACACGTGTAAAAGAACAACTCAGTAAGTATACATTCGATGCCATTCATCGTTGAGGCAAAATAAAAAGGTTACTGAGATTTAAATATAATTTTTATTATCTATATATATATTAATAATCTGCCACATAGGAAGTGAATAATCATTACATAGTATAAAACAAAGTCGCTTTCTCTGTTCCTATGTATGTTTAAATGTTTAAAAATACACAACAGATTTTGATGTGTTTTTTCTATAGATAGAGTGATTAAAGCGGACGGTTCATATGTATAATTCATACATAATATTCTAGGGAATCGCTGATAAATTTATAATGTTGCCATTAGTTTTACAGATATCAGTTTTGCACCCATGCGGAGCCGGGGCGGTCTCTAGTAATTAATAACAACCTTTTAAACATAACAAGAAATTTAATTCTTCCTTTTAAATAGGAACAAACCGTAGGCCACTAATAAATTACTGGACTCTAAGTGTTAAAATAAATAGACGCGGCTTTGGTAACAGCTTCCTTAACGGAAAGTAAAGCTCTATATCTGTCGCTCTAATTCTATTTTACTCTTCGAACGTGATGCTCAACGTGAGCATTATCCTTGGTTAACTCAGATTTTCCACATTATTACAATTTCTATAAAAAGTAATTCTTCTTCAGACTAGTAGAAACTTTACATGTCCATGAAAGCTTTAAATAAATTACTTATAAGCAAAATATGTATATGAAAACACTCAATGCAGTAAAATTAAAAACCAAAATTAATGCACTTGAATTTTTTCCGGCATTTCTTCACTTCTTCTTTATTCATTCTTTGCATTAACAGCACATCAAGTTTTATAGTTACCGCTACAAGTGACTGCCTCCGTAGCCTAGTGGATGGCTGGGCTTAGAAACCGGAGGTCGGGTCGAATCTCTGGGGGACGCAACAAATTTTCTTGTTGTTTTATTGGTTAGGCAATCTGGGCGATCACCCAATTGTCTGAAAAGTAAGATGATCCATGCGTCGGATGGGCTGTAAAAAAGTCGGTCCACCCACCAACCCGCATTTGGACCAGGCGGTGGGATACGGTCCAAACCCTAATGGACAGGGGTTTATTAGGGAGCCTATTCCAGCAGTGATCTATCACGTATGATGAATGATGAAATGAATGATGATGAACTACAAGTGATAGAATCGCACAATAAGTCTAAAGACATAACCAATTACAATGTTGCAGTTATCTATAAGTTTGTTCTTTTCTTTATATTCAAACGCTGAAAATAATGGATGTTATATATCATTATGGGTAATGTAGTTGGTGGATATAATTTTCCTATACAAAAGCAAACTTAATCGTTAAGTTTTTGTAACCATTGCTAAGTATTCACCGTTTGTGGGCGGTAAACCGAAAATTTGCCTAAATTCCTAACTACGATCGAGAATAATGGATCTTCATTTAACAACGAAGAAACGTAGTAGCTTTTAAAGTAAGTGAATACACATACGCTCCGAAATGAGTACCTCTTACTTGTAGGAAATCGGTCCGAATGGCAGGATTGTTAGGAACGCGTGGTAATTAAATATCTTCCAATGCCTACATACGTGTTACGTAATGAGATTGGTATTCAATAAATCTGAGAATTGCGATCCTAAAGAATACATATATTATGATGTTATTTACAGGAATTACTAATTAATGGTTAACATTGTTTTTAACGTCATTAATCTCTTCCTAATATATTGTTAGTCCATAGAAGCTCAGCTCTTAGCCTATTCTTGTATTATGTTCTAATTAATGGTGCGTAAGTGTACATCTAGGACTAGCTCCTATAACTGATGTTGTATGCGAATGCTTCGGCGTTAATGGTAGCCATCAGAATTTATAATAAGGAGCAATTCTATTCAGGAGTACTGGTGAAAGTGTCTAAAGCCAAACAGCATTAATGAACAACCGTCGCCTGAATTAGTTGTCAAATCGGTTTCGATTTTTTCGAGTTTAGGTATCTTGGGTAGATTTTGTATGAATCGGCAAGCATCAATTACATGCTATAACTCAATGAATGGTCAGGAAGTACCACTTTTTTATATATTAAAGATTAATACATTATCAGGAGACAAATATGTTCGTATGTTTATAACCAATTGAGAATTATTATTACTTGGATTTGAGCTGATATCAAGAACTTTTTTAAGATTTTATTAGTTAGATATAAATTGTTTTTTTTTGGAAGCCATGGACTTTATTATTTTTATTACCAAAACTAGATAATGTAACGTTAAAGTTAGAGAAATTTAAAAAATCAAACTAATAAATAGACTAAATATGTTTTAACCTTCTAGTTTTTTTATTATGTACTCTAATATAACTAATATAAATTCAAACTTTGATTATATTATAACATAACTCGCTATATGCATTTTATTTCATGTACAGCTCTTGATATTAAAGTAGTAAGTTCGCTTAAATAAAAGAGCCGTAAAACTTTTCATAAAAACGAAAAACCGCTTGGAAAAGCGTTCGCCTACATTATACAGCGCACCTTTTCAAACCCTATTCATAGTTTTATGTTGAAATATAATGAATGTCTATTATCTGTTTCACAATTCTCATTAAAAATAAATAATTTAAAGATTTTAAAGTAAACTCAGCGGGCTATTTTTTATGTCATCTTTTAAAAATAACAAACAATTTGATAACTCGGCATTACATATTATGCAATTTTGAAACAATACCTGGAGTGTTATCATTTAAAAAACCATTAATATCGTAATAACATTTAATACATAAACTTTCCTCGACTACCTTTTTTAATTTATTAATAGTTAAATTCTCAACGTTTACTGGGATGTTGTTGTAAAAACGTATACATTGTCTCATAAAAGACTTACTTATTCTTCGTAGTCTAGTTGCTGGAAGAATTAAATTACGTTTGTTCCTTGTATCTATGTCATGTGCATCACAATGTCTTAGGAAATCATATCTATTTTTTGCACATACATTAAATTTTCAAATATGTATTGAGAACTAACGGTCATTATTTTTATTTCTGTGAACAACTTTTTTAATGATTCTTTGGGGCCCAGGTTATAGACTGCACGAATTGCACGTTTTTAGAGGACAAAGATCGTATTAGTATCTGCTGCATTTGCCCACAGTAGAATGCCATAAGACATAATACTATGAAAATAGCTGAAATATACTAAACGAGCTGTCTCCATATCAGTTAATAATCTAATTCTTTTCACTGCGTAAGCTGCAGAGCTTAGTTTACTTGCTAGCCTATTAATATGGGGGCATTGTAGTTTTGCATCTACAGTTATTCCTAGAAATACAGTTGATTCAACTACGTCTAACGCCTCTCCATTCATAACCACTTCAAATTTACCATGCTTCGCGTTAGGAGTCATGAATCTAATACATTTTGTTTTTCTTTGGTTTAATAGCAAGTTATTAACACTAAACCAGTTCGCTTCTCTAGAGAGAGTATTATTTACATCGTCATTTATTGATGTATGTCGTTTAATTTTAAAAATCAAGAAGGTATCTGATGGTTATCATCTGCAAATAATACTATCTCTTCGCTATTATTCATCACATATGGTAAGTCGTTTGTATAAATGAGGAAGAGAAAAGGCCCAAGAATGGATCCTTGTCGGACCCCCATATTTACCGGGGCCCGGGAGATCTTTTACCATTCACGTCAACCCTCTGAATTCGATGGCTCAAGTACGAAGACAGAAGGTTGAGTGCGGTATTTCTTATACCATAGTGACGTAATTTCCTGACCAGAGTCTCATAGTGTACACAATCAAAATCAAAAGCCTTTTTGAGATCACAGAAAATGCCTAAAGCATCCTGTGATGCTTCCTAAGCCTCAAAAATGCTTTTAACTAGCTTGATATAGAGAAATAGGATTAGTATGGTGTTTTTTTCTTGACTGCACCTTAATAGAATAAAAACATGAAAGTACATGCCACAATATGGTAATAATATGCCAATAGCGTGATATTGATTTTCCTAATAAATATCCATTCACATAACTTCCATCCAATCAACGATGAAAAGTAAAGTAATTTGTTCCAATCATGTTGTTGATTGTTTGTATGGAGAGTCACTATAACCTAAAACACGATTTTCACAATAATTTGCTGCTTTTTCTAATACACAATAACAGAACATCATAACCGTAAATGTCACAGCATGAAATTATTTAATTTACTTATGTATAGTTATAAAAACTATGCGGTAATCCTCCATTTTGGTTAATGTGTTTTTAAAAATAGTTTACTAACCTTAATGAAAGGAAACGAATGAGTTGCTCCACGTCTATAAACATAAGTTTGTAAGAATTATTAGGTATTACAATATATATAAAAATAAAGCGGAGAAACTACACCGCTTATAACTTATTGTTTGTATAGCTTTATTCCCTTGACAGAAGGCTTTTTGACCATGACATTTATTCATACCAACGCGTTTTTCAAAATTGCGCAGAGGATTCTTCTACATAGAAGAAAAAGATGCATGTGAGAGTAATATATAATAATGAATAATTAATTGTTTTACTGTTTACCAAAATTCACGCCCATTTTAGAAGAAAAATCGCAAACGCCGCGACCCAAAAACACGATTAGACGAATTGAATTAGAGCGAAAGAAATAGCTCTTTACCTTCTTACATTGAGGAAACCGTTTTTGAAGACCCGTCCATTCGTTTATATACTTTATGCGCTGTACTTTGCTGAGTTTGTGCTTAATAGTATGTGAGGGTAAATTAATAAATATATGGGAAATGGAATAAAATACACATTTCTGTTAGCATTTCGAGACTATAAATAAAGATAAAGATGATCTGGATTGAAGACCGAGGCTCGACAAACGTTTGGGGGTCGCCCAGGGCAAAATGGAGGACTACGCAAATTTGGCCGATCTGGCGAGAGAATAAAAGATTGGGCGATGGGTTTCGAGGTCTTGCCAAAGGTGGACTGACACAGGCGGAATGATGAGAAAAAAAGAAATTTTAGGGTTTTTGAAACCATTTTTTCAAGTTTAAGAAAAAAAATATATTAATACCTTTATTTTAGTCCCAAAATTTACTGTGATGCAAATTTTAAATGCAGTAAAATGGAACTCCTTTGTTATAAAAGTGTGGCTTAAAATAGATATAATACTTTCATTCCACTGAGGTGGATAAGGCAAAATGTTGATATTTTAAACTTTAAATAAAAAATATAGCAAGGCTTTATTAACCCCTTTAAGGAATCAAATTGAATGTTATTTTTCAAAACATACTTTGAAAAAAAAAAGTAATCAACAAAGGTTTCATGTTTAATTTGATAAATGATACAAAATTAACTAATGAAATAATTACCGTAAAATATATCATCTGCAACCAATTAACATGCAGAAAGTTTGCACTTTTTGTTTGATAATTTCATAACTAAAAACTGATAACTTTTCCCCAATCATTTAAATTGGGCAAACTTGAAGAGAAAAAAATTTATATACAGCAATATGTATAAATGGATAAATTGTCAATTAGACTTGTTTCAATATAAAACACTGATTCATAAACTTATACAAACTTTTTGGTTTTAAAATTTGTTTTAAATAAAAATTTTCCATAAAAAGGAGTAAACTTAAAACCACAAAAAAGCGTTTCATAGGCACTTTTAAACCTCCTATTCAAGGTTCTTTACATAAATTTTATGAATGTTGGTTGTCTGTTTCAAACCCCAAAAGTAAATATTTTTAAACATTAAAGCTAAACGAGGACATGAACAAAAACCAAAAATTAGAATGGCCTGCCTAGTCTGGGATTGGAAGGTCGATATGATGATGATGGAGATGAGAGTTTATTCATCCTACTTCCCACTGACATTTTGAACGCGAAAGTCACCTAGTTCCTGGGAAAGGTAGCTTCAGCGAACCGTGTTGATGAGTTTTAACGAAGCAAGTCTGGGTGTATTTTAATACTCTTTACACACAATTTTTGATAAGCAGAAATAAAATATTTTTTTTATTGCCTATGCAGGAAGACGAACAGTCGGGCCACCTAATGGGAAGTGTTCACTGACGCCCATTGAATCGGCAATACTAGTGGTATCACCAACGCGCTGCTTACCGTGACTGGGGTTGAGTCCACCCAGAAATGCTGCCCTTTGAAACCTGAACCGGCGGGCTTCCCCTCGTTTCGGAAGAAATAGGCAGTGGCCCAACCCAGGGGTCCCCGTAGTCCACTACCACGAATGTATCTTTAAATATATTAGGTATATATATCTTTAAACGAAAAAATGGTAAACCATAAAATAATTTGTTTACCCTAATTTTAAATTCTAAAATACTTCCGGTGATTTTCAACGCTTCCCAATATCAAAAAAAAAAGACAACAAACGTCCTTTATCTCATTTGGTTTGTTTTTTGAAAAGGGACTTTTCAGCGGGACATTAGTGTCAGTCAAATTATTTTTTTTCATTAAAATTGCTTGATTTATTTTTAATGCCTTATAATATATTTTTTCATTGTATTATATTATTAAGGCCTTTAATTAACCCATTATTCAAAGGAAAATTATTGATTTTGTTTAGGTTCAACTCATTATTTTACCATTTATGTGTATTTAATTATTTTTTTCGGTCTATATAGTTAAATTTAACACGTTAAAAGAATTTGTTTTATTTCAAACAAGAAAATTTAAATTAAATATTTAAGAAACAAAAAATTTTGACTTGTTATTTTAATTTCAAGAAATTTTTTTTTCCTTATTTTTTTTAAAATTAAGAAAAGTTAATTTATTATTTTTATTTTAAAATAAAATTATAATAATTTGTTCCGTTAATTACCATGCTAAGCATTAAAATCATTCAGGTTAATTTAATTAAATGCCATCTATGCCGGGTTTATGATAAATGAAATTTTTCAATGAACTTAAATTTGAAACTTAAAATAATATTAATATAAAATAAAAACTTTAATGTAAAATCAGCCTGTGACCACTGCTAAACATACTCAGCCTTTGATAGTCCACTGCTGGAAAGGTGCCCCAATACACCCCTATCCATTAGGGAGTTTGTTTGGCGTATCCCCCCGCTGGTCCAATGGGGGTTGGGGGGGGAAAATAAAACTTTTTTATTTCCTGAATGAGCTTTAAATATGCCTGATTTTATAATAGAATATTTTTTTTAAATTTATTAACTAAAATGCTTTTGGGTTACAGAAAATATGGACTTTATTATGTCCAATTCTAGTATACATTTATTAAAACATAGTTTGTTCCTTTATAAGGTTGGGGTTTTAGTTTAATCGCCCCAGGATATGATTTTTAAACCCGAAATTTTCTTTATTTCTCTAATATCCATAGAACTACTTGTCACAAAATTATACAGAATGGGACATAATAACAGCAAATACCAAAAAATAAATATTTCGTCCATTTATTTATAAACTTTGTATTTTTCTGTTGTTTGTTACTAGGCTGTTTGGATGAATTGAGTCCCATTATATTACAATAAAATATGGGTAATAAAAACAATTTTAATACATTTAAATGATAAAAAATATTAAAATTTTAAAAATCGTTATTTTTGTCAAAATTTAAGACTTTTATAGTTTTACCATTGTTCTTTTTAGCTTTAATTTTAGCTGGCATTTAATTTTTAAAATGAATACCGAGATGCAACCTTTTTTTAGGTTTTGGCTTTAAATGGATATATTTTTTAATGTATTCTTATTTTTTTGCGGGAATGTATGGTTTTCTGAGGTGTATAAAAAATATGGATTCAAGTTCTGCTTTGAATTATGGATGTGATTTTTATCCTGAAATACATTTCTTTACAGGAATTCTATTGTTAAAACCCCAATGCAAAATTTTCCAATAGCCAAAGCAAGCTTATAGTAATAAGCTTTTAAATTCAACGGATTCCTTGATTAATAATATAAAATTAAAGCACAGTAAAAAAGTAAATAACCGCCTCCGTGATCTAGCTGTATTAGCCCTTGCTTTATAAACGAGGTCGGGTTAAACCCCGAGGAAGCCCAGTTATCGTTGTTTTCTTTGGTTAGGAAAATTTTAAATCACCCAATTGTCTTAAAAGTGAAATCCGCGTGAAGGGCATGTAAAATGTCCCTGCTGGATATATTTATTTTCCACCCCACCAACCTTAATGGGGTGGGGACGGCTGTGGGAGTTTTAAAAACCCCTAATGTAGAAGGCGGGATTATGGTTTATTCAAAGAGGACAACACAAGTAAATATGGGTAAAAATCACCAATTTATCCTTTGTCCTTTGCAGATGAACTTCCTCTAAAAAAGAAATGACCATAAGTTGAGAACCAAATAGGCAAATTTTGGTCAAACTGGTTTGGTCCAATAACTTGTATTAACGCGAAAAAATAAATGCTTACGTTTTTAGTCTTTTGTAAGTTGCCAGATTTTAAAAATATAAAATTACAATGGGTTCTAGAAGCTCTACTACATTTTTGGATTTTATTAACCAAGATGGTGGGCCCCATATTACAAATTCCAAGAAGTAAAACGAATCTTTGCCATGCAAAGATTAGGAGCTAACTGACGATCAACGCAAAAGAGTTTTTACGCTTTCCGTTTGTCCTTGGATTATTATTTGGGGGATCTGCAGTTTTGAAACTATTTATACTAAAAAACAGGCTGTTGGGCAATCTAAATCGTTCATTTAGAAAGTTTTTAATAAAACTAAATTGTAACTTTACCTCCATACATATTTGAAAATATTATGGCCGCCAGATTTAGACACGAACCAAAAATCTTTCAATATAAAGTATAAGAATATAATAAATTAAATGCCTGCCAAACGAAATTGAATGATTCGAGCTTTCGTAAAGTTATCAAAACAACGCTTATAGAAAAGTCTACTATTCTGTTATAAATTATATTGAGGACCAAGATGTGGAAATAGTTTATATTCTGCGCTTGCAAATTACCTGGTAACTTAAAAAAATGTGTTGGTCAAATTTTGTAAATACTAATATTTTTAAAAAAAGGCCGCAGAGTTTCTTGCCGGTTCTTTCTGGACGGGTCTGAGTTTGTGAACCGGTGGTAAATGGATAATTTTGACGTTCATAAGTGCTCAGTAGAGCCTAAATTGAATAAATGATTTTGACTTTGACTTTGAAAAGTACGATGATAAGTACCAGCATCTTGAATCGTGTATTGTGTAGATTACTGCATTAACTTTTTATTAACTAACTCCGCAGTGTGGGTTTGCGCTTTAGAAATCGAAAATTGTTGGTTTGAATCCTGCGGGTACTTTACAATATTTCATCCTTGTTGCGTTGCTTTGGACAATGCGCGGTGATCACACAATTTCCTGTGAAGTAAGACGATGATGAAAAATTCGGCCTTGCGTTTTATCTCTTTCCGGTCGTGATGGTTTTTCGACCCATAGGGTACTGAATGTGTAAAAGAATAGAGATTGTACCTGTGTTTCCAAATATCGTTTCTATTGCGTTTGTTCACTATCAAGGATCAGTTATAATAAATGGTTAAAGCTTTGAGCTTAATATGTCATAGATAAAAAACGCAACTTTAATTGAAGAATACGTGTAACTATAAATTTCCAACTGATATGTCTACAACCTGTAAAAAACGTGTTGTCGCTAGTCAAAAATAATAATGATATTAATTTTAAATTTCTATATTAGCTGTAAATAATTTAGAGTCAAGAAGATGATTTTAAATTCACTAATATTATATTCAATACGTAAATAAAAACAAAACTGACATTTCTAATAATAATAATAGTATTTTCCAAATATAACGATATAATTATTTCATCCTGTGAGGGACAAAACACGGACCGCACATAAATTACTGGACCCTAAGTGTGAAAATAAATAGACGCGGCTTCGGTAACGGTTTCCTTAACGGAAAGTAAAGCTATTTTACACATCGGCCGTGACTTTCGAAACTATTATTTTTCCTGCAACACCGTTGCTCAAGTTAACTTTGTTGCGTTGTTATAGGGTACGGATATTAATTGTAACACAATAGTTGTTAAAAAGCATGTTTTTGTATGATCGAGTGTTCCGAATTAATTATGAGTAGGAACGTGCCCACACAAAGTTCTGTAATTTAATACATATTTATTAGACACAAACACCCCGGCACGAGAAAAACACTATGTTTATAACACAATATTTTGCTTGCGGTGGAAATCGAACCCACATTCCTTGACGCAAGTCGGGGCGCCTGACCACTGCGCAAGAGAGTCGTCATTCACATTTCTAACGAACACCCCTTTAACTGCTAGTCCATATAGACCCAAATTCCTAGAGCGATAAGACACAACTTATTTTCTAAAGCTAAGAACTTTAGGTTCTTAGTAGTCAATTTTTGTGAATAAAAATCAGTCTTTAAAATTAGGTTAAATAACTGTGATTTTTAGTTACCTTTCTCACCAGGTACCTGCGCAGGTATCACCGAGCCAACTCCACAAACGTACAGGTATCAAAAATTACACGAGAGACTACTAATAACCGGAAGTTCTACGCTTTAAAAAATAAGTTGTCTTATCGCTCTGGGATCTTACTCTAATACGGTAAAGTGAAATAAAACACAATAATTTTCACGTATTTTTTTATTTGCGTATAAAATTCAATTTCAACGATTAACGTAATTTTATATGAAATTATATAAATACTCTAAGCCACTAATAAATACAACTCAGTTATGTCTTGTGTATATATAATACCTTTTTTTTGTATAATAAAACAGCGATTTTATAATTCACAAGTGGTAGTACTAAGAACCAACAATATATGAACACAGTTTCAACACATTGCCGCTACAGATCCAAAATCCGCTAAGTCGCTAAATATAATGAGAATACGCATTTTACAACTATACAGAGCTTAGCCTATAGCAATGTGTATTAGGGTCGTCAAAATACTTAATTAACCTATAGATTATATTGTACGTCGAAAGTAATCGCAATAAGCTTTCAGTAAATAATAAGGCAGTGACTAAAGATAAAGTTAAGCAATAATCAAGTAAACTTAAATAATCAGTTGTTGTTACATAAGAAAATTATTGTTACATATAATTTTTTTTCATTCCTTCTCTTAATTATTTTCCACACTACAATAAACAATTACTCACCGTTTTTTGTTTCATTTCATTTAAACTTACAAGAGATTAAAATTACAAAACATAAGTTACAACCAAAATTTTACAGTAAAAACTTTAAATTTTTTGTGATTGAAATTAATGTGATGCTGATATAATACCTTACTAGTTTTCAATTCGAGACCAGTATAGTAAAATAAATTTACCATTTTATGTCAATGGCACAACCCTACAATAATCAAAAAATAATACCATAAAGATACAAATTATTTTCATAACAAGTATGAGATTCTAAATAATGAAAAATTAAAGCATTAAAGATAATAAAAAGAAATATATTTCATTTCTATAAGAAGCCTATCGTTGTTCGTGGCTGGAAACTAGTTTTGTTCATGTCAAATATATTTTTTAAGTATCGACATGAACTAAAGTAAAATAATACATACGCTTAATAAGGCTTAAATGCTTGTGCTTAGAAGTAATTATTATTAATTAATTTCATAATATAGAATCAAATGAGGTGGAACCCTACAATACTACAAGATAATCGGAAATAAGATGTTGAATTTAAGCAAACAAAGTATATATCCAACTCCATGAGCCATTAAATGTAGGTCACTCTTATTAGTTGGTGAACCAATTGCATCCCTCCTAGCATTCCATTATACTTTGTTCACATATATCCCATATCTATTTCACTTCGTGTATAATTTATGTTAAAGGCTTAAGCTATAATTAAAGGCATTTTTAATTTCAAAACACAGACATTAATCGTGTAGTCAAATATCTTAAAAACTATATCACTATATCTAGTATTGTCAGCCATTAATCTCCTGTTGCCATAGTAACGACCCATAACGCGGCTCTAAGGACGAACGTCAAACACAGCAACGTGACGTCATCAAACCCAACCATTATTTCCATAGACCATGAACGAATAATATATACAGGACATCTGTATAATCGAATAGTCTTACATTTACATTGAAATAGTAGGAATATCCCACATAATATTGGACATAGAAATAAGGAAATGGGGAAAAATATATGAATAATTCATTCAAAAACCCATTTGAGCTATCTATCACAGATTTATCAGATCAAAACAAATATTTCCGTCTCGATATTGACAAAATTAGCATGTTTGGAATTACATTTATCGTTTAGATTAAACTACAAATTTGCATTGAATCTAAATTAAAATGTGTATACCACTATGGAGAGCTTTTGCATATTAAAAACTTTTTTAAAATGATTTCACAGATATAAATAACTCATCACAATCATGAACTTAACAACAATATTAACAAAGTTTTCTTGGAATTTGTTATATGATATTATAAAGAGTATTTAATCTGCAATCTATCCCCATCATTTTACATATAATTTTAATATTTTAAATATACTAAATAACAAATATAATTTTATCTGGTGGACATTTTGAATTTCTCTATCAGATATCAACAATAAAAATTAATATATTTAATAAAATGTTTGGTTTAGATTATATTTGTGTAAAAACTTGTAGAGTGCGGTTTGAAAGACAAGGTTAGTAAAGAAAACAGGAAGTATTGTTCACAAATTTAAAACTTAATGATATTAACTTTTTACAAATTTTATATTTTATTTAAGTTGATAACATTTTAATAGACTATTTATACTTACATGTATCAATTTAGATATTTAGATTCTGATCTGGGACTTCCATGTTGTTTTTACATTATTAAGTATTTATTAAACAACATGTTTTACTGTTCAATGTGGATTATTGCTTAACGATTGAGGTATTTGAATATCTACCAATTAAACACTAGAAACATAATAGTATGCAATCACACATACACTTTTAGATATTTAACATCTTATCAAGCAGATAATTTTAACCAAATTCTAATAGTTGAGTAAGATTATTCAGAGCTTTTGCAATATCTCTCATGGAATAGCTCTATAAATCCACTAGTTACCGTTTATGTATGATGTTATTAATTTGCCATGTTTAATAATTCCAACTACTCTAAATTAAGCTCAAACAAGACTGAGAATTCTTAGTAACCAACCCAAAATTAAATTGAGTGAAAAAGTAGTATCAAGTGATAAGTATCATAATCAAGTGATAAGGAGATTCTGTGAAAAACTTTGAATGTATGTTAAAAATACACATAAGTGGCATAATATTAAATATTGTGTAATTCTTTATCTTGGCCTCAAAAGGCAATTATTTGTTGGCGTTTCCTATTAATTAAATCAATATCAAGTAAATCAAATTAGTTAAATTATTACTCATAAACACATTATGTTGACAGCAATTGTCACACATATTATTGATAAATCATTCACAAGCATATCTTTACATCCATTTAATGCTACCACCAATAGACCTTTTGTCACAGATATGTCAGAAGCATTAAGTTTTTGACACTTCTGTCATATGTCATCTTTTTGTAATGGCTCAATCTTGATGATTCTGCCAGTGTCAAAGTTGGTAGAAACAAGAAATACATATATAAAATTGATCGGTAATATTGACAATTGTACAGTTTAAACACTATGTTACATAATTGACTGAGACACCAGGAACAAGAGTCACTCGTCATCGTAGCCTCGGTTCCGTCGTCAGCCTTTTACGATGTCGTTCATTCGTTCAGTAAGCGTGCCGTCCATACAAGTGTCCAGCGTCTAGAACGTGCCCTCGTTCCGATGACTCATTCGTCGCGTGTCATTCGTTCACGTCAGTTGCAGAGTCGTCCACTCTTTCATTCGTACAGTGAGCGTGTGTTTCTCACAGGTGTCCCGCGTATAGAAACGTGCCGTCAGTTCAATAACTCATTCATCTGTCATTCGTTTATGTCAGTTGCAGTGTCGTACAGTCGTTCATTAGTTCAGTGAGCGCGTTTTCCTCACAGGTGTCCCGCGTACAGTAGCCGGTAGGGGTCGCTGGTGCGCCGGATCGGTCACACGGCAGCAGGAGGGGCCGTATGTCAGTGCCACTTCGACTTCTGCGCGAATATGTCCGCGCGCAAGTTCTGGGCGAAGCATATGCCGAGGATCTGTTGAGTTATTGACGCGTTTTAGTACACCTAGCTAATAACATCAGGACCAAATTCGACTCGGAATTGATGTTAGTATTGTTAACTTTATATTGAAAGAGAAAAGTTTGATTTATGTCTGCGACAAGATTGTCCACCTAATTGAAATTTATCTCAATCACTTAATTGTTGACTTGGAGACGATACCATTGTCATAAGTTCCTTCATTTAACTGACAATTTATAAAAAGTTAATTCAATAGAGCCATTGTAACGCAGTAGCGTTATACATTAAGATTGCTTACTGATGAGTTGTCATCAAAGTCAATCACTAAACGACAGTTGATTGAAAACAACATTTTTTACATCAAATCCGAAAATAAATTGGCCCTTATGTAAGAATTAGTATGACAGATGATTTTGGTATAGAATAGCCTCATTGCAATAGCTGTTACAAATATTCAACAAGATTTGAAATATAACAAAAGATAACTAAGCTCTAATTACTCAAAAAATATAAAAATTACCTATTATTTTGTACTTTAATAATAATTTAGATGCTACCATGGAGTTCAAAGAACAATATAAAAAAAGGTTTTTATAACATTAACAAGATTAATTAAAATTTAACTTATTATATTTAAAATTAACAGCAAAGCATAAGCATAACTTTCTTAACAACTACATGTATTAAATTTAATGTATCAAGTACATACAAGGGTGTCTTAGACAATAGTGCATCTACTCCAACTTACTTGTGCAAAAGCGGTACAAACAGCGGAAGTAGCTACAATCAACAGGTTTCGGTCAAACCACTCCTCGGCCGCCTCTAAGCAGCCTTTGTCATATATTATTTTAGCAATGTCAAAGTTCTAAAACAAACACAGAAAGGAAAAATTACAATAAACACATAAAGCACTCTTTACAGAAGTATTTATTAGCAGCCAATACATAAATTCAGTCACTTATGCAGTAATTATTTATTATACCGGCATAATTAAAATACAAAATAATGGGATACTGTTCAATATGAGAGATAACTTTAAAGAGAAATAGTCCAATAATTTCAGAAAGACTAGTATTACCTGCATATATTAACTACTTAAACAGCATAATTATTTATATTTAATTTTGTGCTGCAGATAGTCAAAATTTAAGAAATCTAAGAGTATATTTTTAATAGTAATAATTGTTAGAAATTATCTGAACCAAAATTTTTAGACAGGATTTAAAATTTTCATAAAAAAGTACTACATAGCCTCAAAATACATCCATTACTGATTTAACATTTTACTTTCTATACATACTTCAATCTTTATACACCAAAAGCTGCAAAACCACTAACTATGGAACCATTACAGTATGTTTCATACAATTGGTATTTAAAATTCTTCTAATGGCAGGATTCTGATGATGCTTACCACAAGAATCATCTTTTACGGCTTTATATGTGGAAAAAATTATGACTGGAAATTGAAATAAGTTACTTTGCGAATTTCGAGATAAAAGTTACTAAACGCAGCAATAATATTCGAAAACATATCTGATGATGCATTGATGATTAGACAGGGACCAGAAGAGTAATAAATTATTATAAAAAAACATTCTGCAATAGCTCCATCAGTGCTGTCATTACAGCTAACTGGCTAGCTAGACCTTAAAGGCAAGTGGGGAGACTACGGCCGCGGCGACGATCGCAAAGTGCCGCCGAAGCCAATCCTCGCCCGCAGTCAGGCACCCGCGCTCGTTTATCACGCGTTCACTGACTTGCTGCACTCACAATAATAATAATGCCCTCCGAGTAGACTTCGACCACATCAGCCGATCTGTATTAGAGATCGGCCAACTACGCAGGTGATATTATAGTGCACAAGTGTACGCACAGAAACACGTGCAGTCCCTCTCCCTACACTCATATAGACCAATGGAATGAATAACCGACACAACCTGAGATAGATCAGGAGCAGGGCCGACTTTTTACATGCCCATCCAATGGGTTGATTATATTACTTTACTGGCAACCAGAGTGATCAGCCCGCATTGCTCTAACAACACTAAAGAGTTTCGAAGACGGCGCGGGATTCGAACCCACAACGTCCGTTTTTAAAGTTCGAGCTCATACAAGGAGGCTATGGAGGCAGTTAATACCGTATTCACTTTGGAATAACTGATTGATTCAATTCATATTTATTTGATTGACTTACTTTAAAATTATTTGAAGTTCAATGAGTAATTGCCACCTAATCGTAACCACTTTAAATTTGACATTTCCGCTTTTCACTATCCAAAGATTTTTTTTTATTCATTAAATCATGTTATATCAATATTAACTAACATTGAATAATGTATTAACCGTATAGTCAAGCAACATAACATGCGAGTTAAAATACTCACATAAGATGGCTTCCTGACATCATAGCCACACTGTTTGTTCTTGATTATAATATCTTGAGGTTTACTCCGACAACAACTGAAAGGCACTCCGCAGGCCTCACGTGAACCGACAGCACCGCTTGAGCAGTTAAAGTAGGCATTACGATCCCAGTCACGAGGACCTTCAACACCGCAGCATTGCAGCTGCAAACGAAATATTATTTCAACGAGAGCATTTATAAGCAAAAAATCAAAAATGTAGATCAAATATCTTGATTCAATATACAAGCACAAAACTTTCTTATACATTGTCTATTAGGCTATTAGTTGGACATGCAAGCCTCTGACCAGAGAGGGCCTCTAACAAGAAACAGTGTATGAAACTGAGCACCCTTTATATTTTTTTCTTTTTTTACAATATACTATTATATCATTGAGAATGCACATTTTCTCAATTTAAAAAGATTGGGGCAAATGGTGTGGTCATTACTACAGTAATATTCTTTTACACTAAAAGTCCTCCAAAAGTTTGTAAATTTAATTACTGACAAAAGTTCAATGTTTACCAGATTTCATTGTAAAGTAGACCAGGAAATATTACTTAACAATTCAAATTGGTTTTAACTACTCAGATGTAAGTTTCATAATTGTCAATTCAAATTATAGTAACATCTAATATAAATCTGCTTTATTATTTGTAATAAATTATACTTTCTAATAAAATTAATTATAAAAGCTAGTAGGACATGAAATATTTGTGCACATGCTACTAGTTTGTACATTCAAACCCAAACTTTATATTAATGTCACAAATTTACCTCTTAAATCATATTATCAAAAAAAATCTATTATTTTTTATTTGAAACCTCTATCAGTGTCATTCTATAAAATAGCTCTAAAATTTGAATATGATTTCTTCTAAAACATTAAACATCCATAAATGCCAAATGAACATTAACATTTGTGGTCAAATAAGGAAACGAAATTGAATTTAAAACAGTAGCATTAACTGAATATAAAACTATAATATTACACTAATCACTAGCTTTGTCAACAATTATAAACATAAACGTAACAATAACCTCTGTATATTTATAATGTATTATAATATATCTTTTGGCGATAAATAATCAAACAAAAGGTTTACTTACCCATTCACCTTGTATCCAATCTATAAGATTTTGTTGATCAGGATCCTCTCTATAATGTGTAATGAAGGACTGAAAACCAGTAGTGGCTTGCTGTTTAATCTAAAAAAAAAATACAGTTATTAAATTAATGTAATCATAATCTTATAATTATCTTTGAACATAGTATCATTAGATGCATGCAATAATGAAGTCATATAAACACTTAGCCTTAACCCTAATTATCTAGAAGATGAAGAAGTCTTGCATGTTAGCTTTCAAGGTAACATAGTATAACTTAAAGTTAGAAAAATAATTACCCAATCTTTGAAGACGAAAAATAAAATTCCCGTTGTCATTTCAGCTAACAATAACAGTGCAAGAAATACTGCATACTGTAAAAAAGAGACAGTTTTAAAAATAAATTAGAAACAGAAAATTATTGTATACAAATTTCTCATGCAAACATAACAACAACTTTGACTTACACAAGCTAGAAGGCATGTATTCTCACGTAAGGCACCAACACATCCAGTAAAGCCAATTATAAAGGTTATAGTACCTGAAATTTAACAGTAATTTTTATTCCAAATGACAGCTATCTTTTTTATTTTATGCTTAATTTAGAAATATATCATAAAAGTGGGTTACTAATAAAATATCTTATGTTATTTTATTTACAACAAACACAATACAGAATTTAAAACATAAATTGTTTCAGAATAAGAATTGTAATATCTAATATCTCAGTTAAAAATAAAGTTATTTTACCATACAATGTGGCCATAATGGCTACTTTATAAGAAAAAGATAGGAAATATAAAAATTGTCTTTGAAAACATCAAGCTTTTCTCATAGTATTTATTGTTTAAAAAAGAAGGCTGTATTGTATACTATTGATTGATTACACAAATAAACTATTAAAAATATTAGACTTTAAACATATAAATAAAAAGACCACAAGATAATTATAAACTTACCAACACATATTAAAATAAATGCAGGATCTAAGGCAATATTAGTTAATCGTGAAAGATTATTAAATGTATCTTTTTCCATCCATGCCCAAATTCCAACGGCTAATACAATTAGCCCAACAAACTGTAAAAAATAAAATTATTTTAAATAAGTGACTTTTTAACCATGCATCGGATGGGCATGTAAAAAGTCAGTCCACCTACCAACCCTTATTGGACCAGCATGGTGGGAGACGGTCCAGAAACCCCCTAATGGAGAAGGTGTGCAGTAGGAGGCATATGTCCAGCTGTGGACTTACACAGGCTGATGATGATAGTGAACTTTTTTATTTTACACTATGTTACATTTTTTTAGTTGTAAAGAAATATTCTATTAATAAACAATCATTAATAAATCACATATCAAAAGTTTAATTTATCAATTGTACAAAGTTACTTTAATTAAAGTAAACTTGAAAAAACAATAAAACTATTAGATCATCAAAATCTACAGCAAAATTTAGGAGAATATTTTGGAAAAATGCTAAATGTACTATTCAGAATCTTCAGGAACATATCTACTCTACCCCTAGAATTCCATATGAAATTATGTAGCCCGGGCTATATAAGAGTGAATATTCTGGCAAGGCACAATCAGAAAAGAATGTTTTTTTATTCAAGATAACTTTTGCAAAAGATAATTACTTGACCATATTCAATTTAAATTCATATTCAAATATTTTTATTCAATATAGAAGTGTAATACCCGCTTATTGATTATCAAGGACGCTACCACCGGTTCGGAATAGGACGCCTCCGACCTGAGAAGAACCGGCGAAAGAAACTCAGTGGGCCTATTTTGTCATCTTTTAAAATAATCAAATATATTCATATAAATTTTCTTATGAGCTATATACAGTCCTATCATACGTATATTATACTTGAAAAATCCTGGAGCGTGCATTCCATTACCAGGCTGTGTTATCATTTAGAAATTCATTTATGTTATAATAACCTTTAACACATAAACATTCCTTTACTACTTTTTTAAATTTATTAACAGTTAAATTCTGAATGTTTACTGGGATTTTGTTGTATACATTGTCCCATAAAAGATTTACTTATTCTTTGCAGTCTAGTTGCTGGAAGAATTAAATTATGTGTGTTTCTAGTATTTATGTTATGTGCATCACAATGTCTGCGAAAATTATTTCTATTTTTTTGCACATACATTAGGTTTTCGAATATGTTAGTTTTTTAACCTCTGGGACCAGTTTTCTCAGGAATTCTTTGGGTTTTCCCAGGTTATAAACCGCTTGAATAGCTCGTTTTTGGAGGACAAAGATCGTATTAGTATCCGCCGCATTTTCCCTCAGTAGAATGCCATAAGACATTACACTGTGGAAATAGCTAAAGTATACTAACCAGACCATCTCCACGTCAGTTAATTGTCTGATTTTCTTGACAGCATATACTGCAGAGCTGAGTTTATTCGACAGTCTATTAATACGAGAGCCCACTGCAATCTGGTATCTATTGTTATTCCCAGAAACACGGTTGACTCAACAACGTCTATCTCTTACTCATCGATAAACACTTCACATTTACTCGGTCTTACATTTGGAGTCATAAATTTAATACATTTTGTCTTCTTCTGGTTTAGTAGCAAATTAACGGCACCAAATCAGTGCGCCACTCTCTCTCTAGAGTGGCGCACTAAACCAGTGCGCCTTTTACATTGTCATTTATAGATGTGTGTCGTTTAACTTTAAAAATTAAGGAAGTATCATCAGCAAATAATACTATCTCTCAGTTTTTATTAAAAACATATGGTAAATAATTTATATAGATGAGAAAGAGAAAAGACACAAGAATAGACCCTTGTGGGACACCCATATTTACCGGGGCCCTGGGAGATCTTTTACCATTCATGTCAACCCTCTGAGTTTGGTGGCTCAAGTACGAAGACAGAAGATTGAGTACGGCGTTTCTTACACCATAGTAACGTAATTTCCTGACCAGAGCTGTTCATGCTGTTCATGCTGATGCAATCAAAATCTTTTTTGAGATCGCAAAAAATGCCTAAGGCATCCTGCAACGCTTCCCAAGACTCAAAGATGCTCTTAATGAGCATAATGCCAGCATCAATAGTGGATCGACCCCTAGTAAAACCGTATTGTTTGTTATTAATAAGACATTTACTTTTAAAATGTTTCATTAATTTGTTTAATAATAGTTTTTCAAATATTTTACTAAAAGTAGGCAAAATGGAGATAGGTCTAAAATTATTAGGGTCCATATTACACCCTGCTTTAATAACCGGTATAACTCTACTGTGCTTCATTAGGTCAGAAAACTCGCCTCTCTGGATGCTTACATTAAATATTGTTGCTAGATGAGGTGATATTACATCAATAATCAAATTTATCACCTTAACCCAAAGGTCTGCGGTTTATATCCAATTCTAATCCAATTAAATCTACATGCACTTATAATGTCTTTGCTACATACATCAGTAAAATTAAACATTTTTGTAAATTCAATAACATTATCTTTTAAAAGTGATTCGGCAACTGTTGGAGAAGACAAAAGTGACTTGGTAGTCGAAACCGGAATGTCCGAAAAAAAACTCTCGAAATAAGTAGCAACATCTCTGTCAGCTTCAATTCTATGGTTATCAACATTTAAAGTTATTTTAGAGCTGCTCCTTACGGCCTTTCCGGTTTCTCTATTAATAATATTCCGAGTCTTTTTCACTTTATCTGATGAATTTTTAACTTAATTTTAAGGTATAAACATCTAGCCAGATAACACACTTTTTGAAATATTTTAAAATAGGCGCTAACATGTGCAAGAAAGTTATTGTTATGGTTATATGTTCTTTGACTATAAAGTTGCTCATTCACTAAACGCTGCAGAACCTTTAGATTTAACCGTTTTAGAAGTAAATATATTCTTTTTTTATTAAAGTGAATAATGCGCTAAAAAGCACATGTGGATTTTCATCATAATGAAAATAATTAACTTTTTGTAATTTATAACTCCTGAACTTCTCAATATGCTTTTTATATATAGGAACAACATACTTCTTGTGAACTTTTATTGTATAACATTCTATCTATTTGAAAGGAGGCAAATTGACTATAATGGTCAGAAGTTAACATTTTATTAATTGATTTATTTAATGGTTGACAATTAGTATATATTTCAAATAGTTATAACTATAAATATTATTGTGAAAATAATGCATAACGAGTATCATGTTTACATTATGATAATGATGCATAATAATAAAGTATATGTAACCAAATTAGAAATGGACAAATATGTAACCAGTGCAAAAATTTACAGTTTACAAGTATTCTTCATATTATTAGTGTCAATAAACCTGCGAGCCTCTCTTATTTCATCTTGTAATTCTTACAGAACCAGTCTCAAATTTCAGTTTCTACTTAGTCAGCCTTGGATCTACAGGCCTTTGTTTAATACCAAACTGTGTAACATTCCAGTTTAATACGATAAGTAATTGCTATGGTAATTATAATTTACCGTTAAAGAAAGAAATGCTAAACTTACCCAAAATAATACATTTACTCCAAAAATCACATATTTTAAACAACAGCTGACTTCGCTTGTGTCACGTCGATATTTTCTTATGCCAGGCATTTTTACACATACTAGATGTAATCAAATACAAAATCAATACATAATCAATCGAAGCAGCCTACGTGAGCATTTGTTACACTTAATATTTCAAAAGAAGATCGGAATATTTGCGAACATCGATATTAAAAACAAGTAGGGCAAACTAGTATATTCATCTATGCACATATCCACAGACTAAGTAAAGGGAATGTAATTTATGTTTAGGTGTGTAGTGTGTATGTGTGCGAAAATCTGTAAATTGAGAATTTTGTGCTTGCCAATTGCGTGTACAAAGTTATTGTTTTACTGAAAATATCGTTAATTAATATGGTTTACGAATTTACGTTGCATTTTAAAGCCATGACTTGTAAAGGTGCCTTTTACAAATATTAAATTACGCCATATCAGTTAACAGTGAATAAAAAAAATATTTACACGAATATGTATCTGTTACCTATTATGATTTAATTTATTGATATATATTTTGTTATAAAATTCATTGGAAATATTTTTCTTGATAGTAGCACATGTGGTAATATTGTCAACTGCGAAAGTTTCAGATCATTAATTACCTGCCAAAAATGTTAATCCTAACAATTTAGCAGCATGGAAGTAATAAGTACTACGTATAACAGGAATGACCTCTACCATTGCATCTTACAGCTAAAATATAGATAATAAAACTTTATGCTAAGGTCGTAAGTGTCTTGCTGCGCGCAAACAAAAATTAAACGAGTGAGAGGTAAGTGCGAGTTATTTCACGTCATCAGTTACAATAACTGGTTGCGCGATATAAAACTTATTTATCGTTTCGTGTCAAATCAAAAGTAGTTATTTTGGTAAACACGCTATTCGGGCGAACTCGGTCGTCGTCGTCTTCGTTCGTCAGTTGAGTGAGCGTAAATCGCTATATTTCTTTCGCATGTAGACTAACGAAATGACAGATCGAGATTTGCCGAGTAAGCGAGACAGCGAGTGTAGCATTTAGTTTTCATAGGTATAACTAATACACATAGATACCATATTGGAGTGGCCCCTGTTGGTAAATATTCTATTTTCTATGTCTTGCGATTCCGGGAAACTAGCAGTTATTTGAAGTAAAATAAAACAAAAAAAGGTTTTTATTTAAATAGTCGAACAAACAAAGTAACTGAACGGTGTATATAAAAGTGAAAAATAGTTATAATTAGAGTCCGACCGAAACTGTTTTTCCGGCCGAAACCGAAACCGAAACCGAAAGTTCGGCCGTGGCTTCAGTTTCGGCCGAAACCGAAACCGAAACCGAAACTCACGTGATCAAGAATAAAAATTCTTAAAATACTAAAATATGGAGCTTTTATGCCTATTATTTTGCTTTATTTTAGTCGTGGAATGGAGACAGTATATTAAACGTGTGGGAATCGTTTATTTTAGTTGCTAATAATATTTTTATGTAACAAAATATTAAAAATATATTAATTTCTTTTCAAATAAATTTCTTATAGCAATATGAGTTATTAATAAATAAATTAATAATTGTGACTGTTGCATTAAAGACTAATTATTGGTATTTTTACTAATTAATACTTTGGTTTGTATTTGTAGTTCCGAGGGTGGATCAAAAAGTAAAAATGAGATAGAATATAATGACTATCATAGCTTAATTATTTATTTTTCTACATAATCTCCGAGTCCACCTACACGCCAAGTCCAGCGTTCCAAGTTTCCAATGCTTCAATTCCTTTAAAAAAAGGATTGTCTTGGTCCTGCAAAAAGGTCACCACGGCATCGTTTACTTGTTATATATAGTTTTAACACATGTTTTCTCTTAAGTATTCTATCAATTTGGAGAACAGATGAAAAATAGCTAGGCGCCAGATCTGGTGAATAGGGGGATGCTCAACCAATTGTACGCTAGCATGCTGAACGGTGGCCATCGCTAATGCCAACCTATGCGCCGGTACGTTGTCAAGATGAAACAGCTCGCCCAAAGTTTGCCTCTTTTTTATCATTGACGGCATTTCTCAACCTCGGTATTAAAGCTGCATAATCTGTAATGATGGTTCCATGCTCCAGGTAATCAAACAACAATATCACTTTTGAGTCCCAAAATATTGAGGCCATACCCCGGCCAGCCCATATACCACGGCCACGGAATGAAGATCCTTCGGATAAACCCGTGTTTCGTCCACTGCCACAAAACTAGATTTAACAAACTTGTCCAACGATATCTTTGAAGTCGATTTTGTTTTGATTCTCGGCAAACCATCTTGCAGACTTTGTCATATTTCAAAATTTGTGCTATTGCATTGAGTACCTCATAATGCAAATGCTCGTTTGTCAGGATGAGTTTATCAGATGTAGCTCTCTTTGATCTAAAACGAGTTTTTCGAATGATAGCTGCATTTTCTTATTGTTTCGTTGATTACATGCTCGATGGACGTCTGCAACCATGTTCGTCTTCTGTACAGTTCCCCTACTGAAATCTAAAAGCCCCTTTTCGACAATTGATTATGACAGAGCAAGATCTTTCATCGATTGCTTTCTGAGCCGCAATAAACTCTTAGTTGGTAATTCTTTTAATAACGTGGTTATTAATGACAAGTCGATTGGTTTTCTTTTTCGAGAACATTTGCCACATAGCAAACAAATGACTACATTCAGAAAAAAAGTAAAGAGACTAGAAGATTTTTTTATTAACACAACAAATATCTGAGCTACACTTTTAAGTATTATTTGTATTTATTTTTTGGTTACCAAGGAGTATAACATAATTTAATTCTTCCAGCAACTAGACTGCGAAGAATAAGTAAGTATTTTATGGGACAATTTATACATTTTTACAATAAAATCCCAGTAAACGTTCAGAATTTAACTAAAAATAAATTTACAAAGGTAGTCAAGGAACGTTTATGTGTTAAAGGTTATTACGATATTAATGAATTTTTAAATGATAACACAGCCTGGTAATGAATGCTCGCTCCAGGTCTTGTTTCAAAATTGCATAATATCTAATGCCGAATTATTAAATTGTTTGTTATTTTTAATAATCATAAAAAATAGCCCGCTGAGTTTCTTTCGCCGGTTCTTCTCAGTCTGAGGCGTCCTTTTCCGAACCGGTGGTAGTGTGTTTGACAATCAATAAGCAAGTGTAAACTTCAATATTGAATAAAGATATTTGAATTTGAATATATATTACATACACATAATAGTGAGATCAATCACTACTATTTGTTCCCTCCTCAATTTCTTTTGTCAAACTTGGAATTTTGTCTGAACTAAAATCGACTGATCTGAGCTCGATTGTAGCAATGATACATTTAACTTTCGCTACTATTTTGAAAGTGAAAACACTTCTGAATCTGAAAATTTGGAAAATCGAGTATAGTATGCAGGAAAGTAAATTTATTGATTTAACAATTCGGCATCAGACGAAACCGTGATTTTTGTTACGTATGTAACCGTATGGTTGGGAAACGAAAGTAAACGCATAGTTGATAAACTCGTAACAAATCTAGTTTGAAACTTATTTTGCCGTAGCTGATAAAGTAAGCCATGTTATAAAAATAACTGGTTTCAAAACAAGCAACGCCGTCCACAATACTGGTTTCGTTTTGTTTCTTAAAAGTGACGTAACGACCCACGTCTAGTGAGAGGGCACTAACTGTACGCTGTGTCCCATTCTAACAGTGTCTTGCCAGCAGTGAGTGCCAGAGATAAGTTGATGTCAATATCCTTTCGTTGTTTGTAAAAATTTTCAATTAAGGTAATAAATAAAGTTAAAATATCCGGTTTTAAAATGTGTCTATGTATAAATTATATTTTAGTAGCGACGTGTTAAAATATTATAATTTGTTGCCTCGTGTAAAGCCTTATGAGTGCAAAAAAATGTGATTGGCGTATAAGTTTTCTTTTATTGTTATGAAATACGGACACCTGACCTGACAACCAGATATGAAATCGGACTCGGACGTTAATGGCGGAGTTTTCGGGTCTTTTCATGGCATTTTTGAAGTATTTTAATTGAAATTGGGAGAATTTCTGTGGTGGAGGTGTGCGGAAGCTAAAGAGAATATTTTGAAACAAAATTTGTCAGTGAAGAATAACAGTGTCCATGCATGACTTGAATAGGCCTAGTTCAAAAACAATTATTTTAAATACCTATGGATTTTTTATTCCTTTCTCTATTTGATTGAAACAAGGTTAATTTAAACTTTGTTTAAATTTCAGATTTTATAAAGATCCTTATGATAGGAAAATATGGATAAATATTATACCTATGAGTTCCACCCAAAATACACCGATTCATTAGCTGTATGTAGCAAAGGGAGTTTTAAAACTCAAGATTTTGTTCCTTGTTTATCACCAATATTAAATTAATTGAAAAAGTATTATTGTTTTATGTTTTGTTAGATCCCCTATGTACTCCTCAATCTATATTTAAAGATCCACATGATATTTAAATGCTGAAGGTGTTACCAAAATCATATATCAATTTACGTTATCTATTAGCTTTAAGTTTAAGTTTTGCATTATAAAAATAGAATTAAATTTACACTCCACTGTTTTTTCCGACCTAATTTATTGAATATACTACAATATATAATTTATATTTTATTTTTAATTATCTTATATCGTAATTTTATCTCAGTCCAGCTACGTGCCGTGTCCCACAAAGACCAGTAGGTACGTACCTAGCGAAACAGTAAAGGGTTAAGTTTATCATTAGCATCATCAATCAAAATCTATCGGAGCAGTGATCTCCTGAGATTAGATCACAAATATTTTTTCGTCGTTATTATCCTCAAATCATAAGTCAATATAGTCACCATCGCCAAGAAGAACTAAAGGTAGAGTTACCAGCTCTCGCGCCGTTACAATAATACGACAACAGCTCTCTTTTTTTTTCTTTTTTAACACGGATTTTACGCTTTAAGTCTCTTTGTCTATTCCAAGCTTCATTTAACACAGAGTTCGCGGGAAGCCCCCGTCCCTACGAACTAGGTGGCCGATTCTTTTTACTAAAAGTGAAAGCTTATGTAATTTGGCAACTGAAGATAAGATCCTAGTTTTTTTGCTAATGGAAATATTGGAGCTTATAAGTAAGCTTTTATATTGTAAAGTAATTAAACGCGATAAAATCCGTAAAAATTGTTTCATTTATCATGTAGGCAAGTATCATACATTAATGAGATGAATGGAGATAAAATTATTGCAAGAAAAATTATGACAGTAAAACAAATCAAGCATAATGTACTTTTTTATTTTCTAAATCTAATCATCACATGTTTCTCCGTCACCTGTGTGTCGACGTATCCAATCAACGAAATGACTCACTTTAGTGTAGATACCTGAAAATATTTCAGTTATGTTAATAAATAGATAAAGATTTTTTAATCTGTATTGCCGATGTCCCTGGGCGTTGGTGATCACTTTTCATCAGGTGGGCCGACTACTCGTCTGCCGTGGTTGACCATAGTGAAATAATAAAACACCAAACGTTACCCTTTGTTATGCCAAATAAATGTAATCTTCTTTACAATGCAGAACAATAACATTAAACATACTTATTACAAGTTGTAATAAACAAAATTTTGTTATCAGGTGTGTCTTCGAATGCTGTCACTGAGTGATAATGTACTAATAAAAGCCTTAAGTTTTGTGGCATTTGTTACCTTTTATTAAAAGATTTAAGATTGTACGTTTTGTTACAAGCAAAAACAAGCAAAATCAAGTAATTGTAAAAGGTATTAAAATGTAAATACATATTACTTGTCTCTGGTACTATTGTTTTGCTAAAAATGTCGGTTACTTGGTATCTGTAAACAGGAAATTACAAGTCGAGGAAATATGCAGTAAATTGTTCATAAATATAACCTTATAAACTAGCATAGATGACGTTTTGTAAAGAAAATAGCAATGCTATTGTAAAGTGATTAAAATGATAAATACATATTTATGTTGGTTAGCAGTTGTGTAAAGAATCAGAAACTGTGTATAAACTAAAAGTAGTCGAGATATATACGTTATTTAATTGTCATAATTAATTAAATTTGTGTCGAAGTATTCAAAATAGTTCATTCTTTAGTTGTGAAGATAAGTATTTAGTTAGATGAATCTGCTAGAATATTGATATACAAGTTTTGTTAGTCTTATTATTTTTCAAAATTCTTGTAATATCAAATAGTTTTGTTTTAAGGTAAGAGGCTTTGGTTAGCATATATACATGTTCACGCATACATCTTACCTAGTATCTTGAATCAGCTATCCAATATTCCAAAACGACTCTAGAAAGATTTGTTTTTAAGGTATGAGCTTGGGTAAGCATATATATAACTTCGTCTAACACCACTTATGTATCTATCTCATACCCAAAAAACTTTGCATTTTGTCTTTAAATACAGTTTTAGAACGACAAACACGTAAAGTCACAGGATACTGCTGAGAGCAAATTTACTTGGATTGCTTAAATTCGAACTGTTTCTTGTGGAAAACACAATTCTACTTTCAGTAAAAGATGAACATCTAACTCCTAATCCTAATCCAAATGAGACCCTTCATTTGAAAAAGAATTAAGATCAGGCGAAACGAATCTTGGAAGAGAAAGTGTTAGAAAACGAAAGCGTGACTAGAGGAGCACGTTTGTTATTCTGTAACAATATTTATATTTGCTTTTACAATATCTCATCATCATCACCATCAGCCGGTGATTGTCCACTGCTGGAGATAGGCCTCCTAAACACCCTATCCTTTAGTATTAGGAGGCTATCTAGGTGATACGCTTAACGTCATCCCACCACGCTGGTCCAATGCGGGTTGTGGTTGATCGACTTTTACATGCCCATCCGACGCATGGATCATCTCACTTTTCAGACAATTGGGTGATCGGCCCAAATTGCCCTAACTAATTAGGAAACAACAATGAAAATTTGTTGAGTCCCCGCAGGATTCGAACCCACGACCTCCGGTTTCTAAAGTAAGCCCATTCTCGATGCTACGGAGGCAGTTTTACAATATCTATTTTGTGGTATCTATTGCCAATTGACATAATGTTTTACACCTTATAAATATGAACGTATACCCCCTGCGGTTTTTTACTCCAGAACCTTGTTCAAAGTCAAAGAATAATTCAATATGAAAGCATTACAGTTTTTATTGATCGCCAATTAGTCTACCGGTACGGAAGTGGAAACCTCTAACTTAAAAGGACTGGCGTAAAATCTTTTTCTTATGTCATGTATGAGTGAAGCTTGTAATTTTGATCCAATGCTGATAAAATTATTGAAGTTAGTCATACTCGAGTGAATCATGCTTAAACAACTTACCTGCTTGGACGTATCTTGCACTCGTATCAAATACTAAGAGAGGGCCACCGCTGTCTCCCTTGAAAATGCAAAATATTTTTATAGCTATATGTAACACAAAATTAAACTCTAAAATCTAAAATCTCTGAAGCAAAACTAAAACCAAGCCTTTCATCTAAATTTAAAACAGAAAAAATAATTATGGAAAACACGTAGCGGGCTAGAAAAATGGTAAATAATGTTGCATTTAAACATAAAATACTATACTATTAGTTGTATATCCTAATACAAATTTGCGAATATGTCCAGAAAAATTCTTAATTACCTGACAGCCGTCCTTGCCCTTGGAGAAAGCGCACATCATCATTGGCTTTAAATGTGCTGCGAGTTTGGATTGCAAGCATTCTTCGTCTGTTAATATCTTGAGACTGGCCTTCAGAAGAACCCTGGAGGACATCTTATCAACACCAATACGTCCCCATCCAACTATTGTGCCGACGAGGTCACCGAAATTCTGACCTGCATACAATTTTTTTTTTAAATTATACGATTTTAATGGAAATCGTGCGTTTTAATTGTACACTTAAAGGATAATGTAATCTCTGGTTGACGCCTCCGCAGTAGGCTGCGGAGGCGTCAACCATACATCTAGGGATGTAGCCTAGTCTTACGCTTGTTTGTTTATGTAAGATCTTGCGCTTTGGTTTTTATCCTACGGGGTTTCAGACAATCACGAAAAGTTTTTGTTTTCTTATTGCATATCATCTATATAACACTTTCTTTCTGAACGAATAACACAGCATCATCTAATCCTAAACTAAGCTAAGCTGCAGGCATTATAGACGCCAGGTGATTGATAAATACATAGACACTATTTTTCAAAAACACTAGAAAAACACTATTTTTGCCACACAATTTTTTCTTATGGTGGGTATCGCATCCACATACTTTAGCGTATCAGTCAGGGTCACTAACCATAAGGTTGTCCGGCATAGGAAAGGCATGTTTTGTTATGTAAAAAACTCAGTCCTGCACGCTATTCTATATCTGAACGAATCAGTTATCTATTCTTACGAACTAAAAGAACGACAGAGGGAGTGCACTTGTATAATAATGTTTTCCAGTCCATTACGACTACGGCGGCCGATCTGTATTAGAGATCAGCCAACTACGCAGGAGATATTATAGTGAACAAGTGTACGCGCAAACACAGGCGCACTCCCTGTTCCTTTATACTCTCAAAGTCCGGATGGATGGATAACCGACTCGACCGGAGAGTGTAAAGCGCAGGAACGACTTTTTACATGCCCATCCGACGCATGGATCATGTTACTTTTCAGACAATTGTGTGATCAGCCCTAATTGCCCTAACCAACTAGGAAACAACAACGAAATTTTGAGTCCCCGCAGGATTCGAACCCACGACCTCCTAGAAACCTAGGCCATGGAGGCAGTTAACTATAATATCTCCTGTGTAGATGACTTATTGCCAATATAGATCGGCAGACGTAAACAAAACTGACTTAATAAGTGAATAAGTAAGTCTGAGTACGTGTAGCTAATATATTCTAGACATATACTTACCTGGTTTAGGTAAGCAAACAGGAATAATCGTATTTCCAAATGGCACGGATTCGTTCAAATTGGCTATCGCAATATCATTTTCGTCCCTCAGTGCGGTCGAAGTGAAGTGTTCGTGTATGGTAACACTTTTTATGCTTCGTCGTTCAACACCAGAGAGATCGTCAAGATTGTCGAGCCCTATTAATGCTACCATGCTGTTTAATGTGTCCCTGTAACATAAAGTAAAGCAATAATATGAGAGAAAGAAAAAATTACACCAAAAGGGTTTCCACTAATAAGCGAATAAACGTTTATTCTGTGCGATAAAAATTCGCTGAGAAAAAAAAAAGTATAGACGTGGATTCCAAACACTATACATCTTTTTGTTATTGTATTTCTTTTAAAATTACGCAGGGCTATTCATGCATATTAATTGCATATAATTTCTTAAACATCTATTTTAAAATTTCGTACGTTCTGTTAAATTGGGAATAATAAACGCCGCAAAAAGTTGGTTCAAAATTATTTGAAATAGAAACGATATTTAGTAAGATACACAAACATTATGCTATTTATATAAAGAAATAAACAGCAAACATTAACGTGAAGCTGTCTATAACGTTTCTATTAATGAACTATAACTGCACTTGGTAACTCACCATTTGAAGCAATGGCCCGCGCTGAGTACATGTTTCGAAGTAATCAAAGCGCCTCCACAATGCATTTTGCCATTATTCGTAATGGCCACTGTCCAAGGGTACGAATGGGGTTCTGCCCTTCGTCCCCCACAATTCTCATCGAGAACACTGAATCCGATGGTCTGCCGCATTCTACTCACAGACAAATGAGACCACTTTAAAGTATTAAGTCTAATGTGCCTTGTTATTATATATCAGATAATTTATTTAAATTTTTACTTACTTGATTTTAACCAACATTTAACCTTTACCGTACATACGTTACCATTTTATATACGCAATACTCTAGCACCCTCTTCCAAGTGCAGCGTAATTCATGTTAACTTTGCAATTCCGATATTTTCTCACTCGCTATTACTCTTATCAGTAACTAATGGCATTTCAAGTAACGATATATTTTCGATGTCAAACTTACCGCAATCAAGACCCCATGCTTGCTGCACCTATAATAACGCTCTAGCAACAATTAGTTCTATAAGTTCGACATAAATGAAAATGTTGTATTTCTTTCGTTATATTAGTTCCACAAACCTGAGTTGCGATGGTGAAAATTATTATTGAGTGCAGCATTCCGAAGCACTCGCACACAGGACACTAAGAACGAACTATTTTATGCACAACATACGACGCTTATTTACGGTTTTCACAAGTTAGTACCGTGGAAATTGTCCAAGCGATAATGCCCTTGTACATTTATCACGGCAAAGGTGCAAAATAACGATTGTATTGAATCAACAATAGAAAATTTTTGTGTGAAAGTCATAAGTTTTCTAATGTTGATAAAGAACTAACGTAAATATGATATTGTTTTTGGTGAAATATGGTTTACTAAACTTTTCCACGGAGTTACATGCATAAAATTTGGTGCACACGATAAATCTTATTGAATATAAACATGCCCAGAAAGGGAAATTATTGTAACTTCGCCAGAATAATTACTTAGCTAGTTTTAAATATTTTAATGAAAAATGTAAATATGAAATTGCCACTGCGAAGGTTTTATAATAACTGTAAAGGTAATTTCAATTACTCTTTCAGTGTTTATGCTTTTGGATCTTTATAAATTGAAATCTAAGACTGATTTTAATAGGAACACTGCTCGATGCTACAATTCAATTAAATGCACGCATAAAGTCGCTAAGTCGTAAGCAACAATTAGTAACGGTATAGCATGTTATAATAATATTTAAAAAACATGCTATTTTTAAACATTATTTATTTACGAAACTACGATACCGTATCAAAGAGATCCGCCAACATATTTTTATGTCTTCTACGTTGTCATTTCTTATTTTAATTCATTTACAATACATCCCGTTTACTGTTTGTTGTTTTATCCATGATATAAACCTAGATACGATCGTGTAGACACCTGAAACGTTAATATATTTAATATGAAATAAATAAAGTATTTATTTAGACAAAGCAGCGTCGTAGTTGTGTTATTGTCGTTACAGGCAGCTTTTGATAATTTATTAAAAAAATATGCAAAAAAACGCTGTTGTCTAATCCGGTTCGAAGGTTGCCATAGCAAAAAACATAAATAATTAGCCCGTATCTACTTATAAATAACATTCAGTATATAACAATGAATAATCGAATATTACACAAAAATGTTTGTTATATGACACTTTTAACTTTAATTTTACCGTCATATTGGTATCGTATTAGTTTTGACACTTTTTTTGCAGGAAAATAACATTTTAAAATAGTCTATTTCATAACTTTACCTGGATAGCCAGGCATCGCGCAATCTATACCCCATGAAACGATTCCTGCAATTAATGAGCATTAATAATATCTATAATTATTTAACATTTGATTATCATTTTGTTTTTTAAAACTTACCAACTTGATAATATTTCGTGTTTTGTGTGAGTGAGTGAGTCGAAAACAAGGGTCCTCCACTATCACCCTGAAATTATCGATTAGCATTTTGTGTAACTTATGTTTTTTAATCACGGCTTAACAATAAATAAAACACATCATTACAACTCACAACACTTATAGATACGTTGCCCTTAGACCATGATTAGGGTAAGTTTTTACTGCTAAAACCAATATTATTTTAAATTATTTTGTAATTTACCGCTGTATTAATAAAACGAACTATACACAATTCAGCGTTTAGTTCAGTTTTGTTCAAGCATCGTACTTCCGCACTTGTACTTTGATGGTTTTTGTAATTTAAAATAAAACCTAATTTTATGTTAATTTATACTTCCGAAAAAGTAAAATATTTTTCTTTCATCACATACAAAGCAGACAAGCAGTCTTGCCACCTGATGGAAAATGATCACTCACACCCATGAACGTTAGAAATACCAAGTAGGAATCACCAACGCGCCGCCTACCGTGAGACATAGGATGTTGTTGGACGTGTAGTTTACCCAGTAAACACGATGGCTTCAAACCGAAACACAGTAGTGTCTTCACACTACTCCTTGGGGCAGAAATGGGCATTGCGGTGGTACCACCACCACCCCAGAGACCCCCTTCAAAAAGGGGATATACCACCTACAATAATTAAGTTTTTCTTTTTGAGTCATAACAGGTTAATGCTCAAATGTAACCCTCTTAGATAAGTGATGGCGTAAATTATGAATATTCGAAAAAATATCGATCTGATCGACCTGCCAAATAAGTTGTTGTATTCTTCGAAATTGAAATTTTGTTTTCCTCAATTAAATCATATAGTTTATTATAGATAAATTTATAATGCGAATAAAGTTACACTTTTACTATCATCATCATCATTATCAGCCTTTGATAGTCCACTGCTGGACATAGGCCTCCCCGAATACACCCCTATCCATTAGGGGGTTTTGGATTGGACCATATACCACCACGCTGGTCCAATGCGGGTTGGTGGGTGGACCACCTTTTTACATGCCCATCCGACGCATGGATCATCTTACTTTTCAGACAATTGGGAGATCAGCCCAAAGTGTCCTAACCAACTAGGAAACAACAATGAAAATCTGTTGAGTCCCCGCAGGATTTGAACCAACGACCTCCGGTTTCTAAAGCAAACGTCTATACTACTAGGCTACGGAGGCAGTACATACTGGAACACTTTTATTATAACAATACTATATTATTTTACGACCGTGATACACAAATGATTACTCTGCATTGATTATTCTGGGGAGTGGGTATGGGTACAGGAATATAAGTCGGAGTATCGAAATGTAAATTACCTGGCAAGCATCCTGTCCCAGATTATAGGCACACAACATAACGTAAGGCACTAGATTTTCTTTATAAATAGAAGATTCTGTGCATGTATCGGAATCAACAATTTTAACTTTCGTCTCTTGCAAGTAACGAGATGATGTTAAAGCCCCCTGCCTCGTTTTACCCCAACCCGCTACGGTGAGCGTTGTGTCGGCGAAGTTCATGCCTGAATTTTAAGTTATTAGTTTATAAACATAAATTAATTGTCGGCTAAATACTTTCCCGAAGGCAATACCGTCTAATAGAATGGCTTCTGACATCATTATCTTATGATTAATTAGATGTTAGTATATTTAAAGGCAATGAAGTTCTCTAACAATAGAGTAGGAGTTAAAAAAAATTTCATTCCAATTAAATAGTAAACTTGAAGTAATACAAAGTAAATAGTATAATTATTACAATTCTATAAAATAAAACTTTATTTATCATATTGTTAAATGAATTGAAGTCGTTTCGACATTTACCTTGTCTTTGCCATTTTTAAGACTTATATAAAAGCCTAATGGTTTAAATATTAAAAGACAGAGGTAAAGAGGTAAAGATTATGACAAAAGATACGTTACTAATTCAGTGTCATTATATATAACAATGCATATCCTTTAAAACCGATTCCAACAAATTTTAGTAAGACAAAAAACTTTAGCAACCCAAAAATGTATAGTAATTTAGAAATGAATCAAGGTTTTCTCTGAATACCTACTTAAAATGCGTACCTACAAAAACAATACATTACCAAATGCATTATGTAAACGGACGAAACAAGCGCAAGGCTCGCTTCGATGAAATAAATCAAAACACAATGATGTTTCAATTACCTTCAGTAGGCAAGCATATCGGCTGCACCTTATCGGAGAATTTCAAACGCGTGTCGAGCGTTAAGACCGCAATATCGTTTATGTCCCTGACTGCGTTTGATTTAAAATTGGGATGTTTTTCGCCGTTCACTATACTATAGACGGAATACGATGAATCCAAACGGTCGTGCATCCCAACGTTTACGGTCAAGTCAAGATAGTGAACCCTGAAAATAGATAATGTAGAGTAAAAAAGACAATAATGAAGACATTGTAATAGCAACGGACTAGCGTTGTTATCGATGATTTGTTACCAAGATGTCAATTATTGTCGACAATTAACAACACTATTTATTTATTACACAATTTAAGTACAAAAGGCGGAATTTTTCTCCCAGCCAACCTTAGGGTGGTTCAGAGAGTATATTAATAATAATACAAATTATATGTTTATAATAAATATATACTTATATAGTTGTTATAGAGATAGTAGTTCTGCCGACGTTCCTTCCAAGAGATTTTTTGCACATTTCTTTTAAACTGGTGAAGTGTCCTAGCCATCCTGATCTTAAACGGTAGCGCATTCCACAGAAGATTGGATTGAATAAAGAAATATTTATGAAGAAAATTGGAACGATGTGAAGGAAAAAGCAAAAGACGACTGTGTGGCGAACGAAGCTCTTTTTTAGTAACATCACGAAGGGGTTAAAAATTAGAAGATGAATATGTTGGGGTCGAAGAAGAGTAAAGAAGAGAAAATAGTGTGGTGAGACCCCGAAGTGATCGTCGTAGACGAATTGACAACCAATGCAGTTCGCAGCTATTTGTGCGACACCGCTTAGTTGACAAAATGTCTTTGAAGTAACTTTTTCGTGTTAGGAAAAAATTATGATAGTTTTTTTTTTATCTTTTTATTGCCTACGCAGTCAGACGAGCAATCGGGCCACCTGATGGAAAGTGGTCACTGACGCCCATAGACATTGGCAATACTAGAATCACCAACGCGCTGCCTACCGTTTGAGATAGGAAGTTAAGTCTCATTTACCCAGTAAATACGCTTAATTTAGTTAATTTTTACGATGAACATCGGCGCAGAACATCGATACCCTGAAGTTAGATATAGTCAACTGACAACAGTATTCACGATATTTATTAAAACAAACGTAAAATTAGAATAAAGAAAAAAAAATTAAAAATATTTTTATTTCGTTACGCCAAAAAAGTATAACTTTGAACATACATACATACATACATAATCCACTGCTGTACATAGGCCTTCCCTAATGCACCCCTATCCATTAGGGGGTTCAGACCGTATCCCACCACGCTGGTCCAATGCGGGTTGGTGGGTGGACCAACTTTTTACATGCCCATCCGACGCATAAATCATCTTACTTTTCAGACAATTGGGTGATCGGCCCAAATTGTCCTAACCAACTAGGAAACAACAATGAAAATTTGTTGATACCCCGCAGGATTCTATCCCACGACCTCCAGTTTCTAAAGCAAACGCCCATACCACTAGGCTACGGAGGCAGTCAAACTTTGATGTACATACATGTACATGAAACGCATGTACATAACCGCATCACCTTTTTTACATATTTATACAATAAATATTTTTATTATGACGGAATAATTTATGAATGGAAAATATAGTTATCAGCCATTTAGCTGTTACTATGCGAGATGAATTATAATTTTTCAGATAAACAACGTCGATAATGGCGGACCAAATCGAAATATATTGGAATCAGTCGACGTTATCGAGGTCAAGGGTAGAACTTATTACCTATAAATTATTGTAAATTACCTCAAAATTGTACCATTCGTCTATGAAATCCACATTCTTTAGATTATTAAAGAAGTTAACAGCACATGTCAAATTTATTGTGATCCTTATGTAAATTTTGATAGCAGGTAGGTCCCTTTTTACAAGCGACCGTTTGGGTCAGTGCATCCTTGGTGTCTATTTCTGCCGCAACTCAAGTGTGTACACTAATGTCTTCCGTGTTCGTAATTACTGGGTAAACGAGACCTAACATAAAAGATGTACTACAGACGGCTGAACTCACGTGAAATCGGTATTGGTGCCGACTAGTTTCGGATCTATCGGAGGTCCTTCATCAGGACGAGTGGGATATCCTCACGGTTGTTTCCTGTCCGTACCGATAATACCGATTTCACTACGGTTCAGCCGTTTGCAGTACTGCCGTATCGAAAAAACAATATAATTATGCAATTAGTATGTACTTTTAACCTTTTACCTTTTGTTTCATGATTTAACCTTTTGCTTTTAATTAAATTAAAAGGTATTGCAATAAAACTACCTCGAGGAAGTATATACAATTTAAATAACGTCATTAGAAATAAATATAATACAGATGATGCGGTAATTAAAACTATAACAATAAGTGTCAAAGGTTAAACACCACAGTAAAATTACTCGTCATTCTTAAAAATAAATACACACATGTTGGTTTTAAATTAAAAAGGATAATAATACGTATCCCTTTATTTTTATTGAGTTTATCGTGGCAATTTTAAAATGGAGAACTTACTATTATGTAGCATTATTTTATGAAGTAATCCTATAAAGAAATTAAGTGTTACTTATTATCAACTTATATTTTAAAATTGTATATCATTGTGTAAACGAGAAAAATTTAAAATTGTATCAAACCGAAGTGAACAATATAATTCTTTCTAACAAGATCAATTAACCAAAACTTATAATAGCGTACCCTAAAAAATGAACAACGTAGTGTAAAAAAAACTGCTGCATTCAGAGCGATAACAATTTTTTTTTGGAACTTTAGTTAGACTATATCTAAAATAATTTAACAAAGAAGATAAATCTAAAATCATATGTACTCGTAGTGTAACTAAAAAGGTTTTACATTAACTTGGTTTATATAAACTCTCTGTTTTAATTGGCTAAACCATAGGCGTCTTAGGGACTATGAGGCGAACCTTCCGTTCCTTTTATCGCTTTATCTAAGTATAAATCTCTTAATCCCGCAGAACTATCGAAATAAAATACTACATTTACCTAAATTATTTTATTTCCTATAACCTTTTCCTTATGGAGGTTACAGTTAAAAGAGCTTAAAAATAGTTCGACTGCTGTTTTCATGTGGTGGTTGGACTAGTCGTTGGTAAATCTGGAGGCAAAGTTCTTTATACGGCCAAATTTAATCGTTGCATGCTTATCCTAAACATGGTTCATCTAACCTTTTCATGCAATCTACAAAATATCGCACTGCATATCGCCCTAAGCAACACAAATTTGTTCCCCCCAAAACAACCTTTCGGTAGCTCTATAAAGTAAGACTATAAAGAGGACCAAGTGCATTGGCCTTCAACAGAAATTAAAAAATCTACTTACCCAAAAGTAATACAATGTCCCGCCGTGAGGACGTGTAGGTCTGTAATAATTGCGCCACCACAATGCAGCTTTTCGCCCAACATCAAAGACACCAGCCATGGGTACTGGTGTGGCTCGACAGCTGAACCGCCCACTATTCTCCTGTTCTTCCCGCCAACACCACATTCTTAAGACAAAATAATCAGTTTGTTCAGATGAACGGCTTTACGGATTCAATTATGAAGGAGAAACCAATATTTTTAGCTAACAGTAGCAAATACGTTCACAAACGTAGTCTTTTCAATTTGATATTTTAGATTGTTAGATTTAAAGATTACGACGGATTTAATAAAATACTTTACTACAAAAGGTAGTACTACTTTGATCTGGGTAATCTAAATGTTTTTCTACGATCAGCTTTTAAGAGTTTGATGAATTTAGGATCTTACGTAAGATATTTATAGGACAGCCAAATCAATAAAATAAAAGAAACGAACTGGCACTTAAAACTTAATTATTACTTCAATGTTAATTAACGTCGATTTTAATAGACATTTCACGATTATAAGCGTAGCATACAATTATTGAAATTAGTTGAATTTCAGTATATAGTACATATACTGAAATTGAACTAATTAAAATTCAGTAATCTATTTCTTACCACACGAATAATTAACATTTGCCCCCGTTGTCTATGGAATGACGAAAATAATATTGTTATTAAATGTATTTTCACGAAATAATAAATGAAAAAAAAATACAAAATTAAATTTACGCATGTGACCATAGAAATACACAGAAGCAGGATATGCTTCATTTTATTACGCAAAGGTTTACATAAAAAACTCTGTAAGATTCATGTTTGCCTAGAACGATTTCTTGGTAATAAATGAGTCACGAGAAGAAATTTTAATTAAAACGGAAATTTAATCTCGAAGTTTATGCGTGAACGGCTTATATTACAAATTGCTTTGCTTAAATACCACTACTGAAATGCTTCTGATGATAATTTTCTAAACTTTTCCTTTGTTTCTGCATCTCGTCATAACGTCAGTATAATATCGATAGAAATAGAGTTTGATCACATCACATCACATCATCAGCCTTTGTTAGTCCACTGCTGGACATAGGCCTTCCCTAATACACCCCTATCCATTAGGGGGTTTGGACCGTATCCCACCACGCTGGTCCAATGCGGGTTGGTAGGTGGACCGACTTTTTTACATGCCCATCCGACGCATGGATCATCTTACTTTTCAGACAATTGGGTGATCGGCCCAAATTGCCCTAACCAACTAGGAAACAACAATGAAAATTTGTTGCGTCCCCGCAGGATTCGAACCCACGACCTCCGGTTTCTAAAGCACACGCCCATACCACTAGGCTATGGAGGCAGTCAGAGTTTGATATCGAGTTTAAATTAGTAAATAACACTTCAATTTTCTATTTTAACAAAATGATTACAGTCTAATGTACCGCCTAACCTGTAAACTTACCTGTGACATTGTCCATTTCATATCTATCAAGAGCCATGTTGATATATATGAAATGGACAATGTATTTAAGGTTCTTAATTGAATAAGAGATAATGGTGTAGAGATTAAAATCACTCTATAAATAAGCTATTTTATTATGCCTAATTAATACCATCGTGGAGTTTTTTATATCAATAATGTTGCGTAGTTTTAAAGATTTAAGCATCCTGCGTAAGCTTCAATGAAGAACAGATGGCGAAAGCGATTTTAGACTTGTAGTGTGAATCTTATGATATTTCACAAAACCTTATTACCATATACTATATATTGTAAAAAAAATCTTCAAATTGAAAAACTACGCATAAACCATAAAGAGATGAATTTATTTGACAAAACAAATCAACGATATCAACAAAACAAAAGCGATAGGCGCGTTTATTTTTTGTTTTGTTGTCCATTTGCAATTTAATTATACAAAGTTTTGGTTTTTGATGACACATTTTTTTCCTAATATTATTTTAGAATAACAGGGAAAATATAAACTAAATTAAAAAAAACTACCATTCGAATTGACAACTTATTAACCTCTAGTATCAGAATTACAAATAAATGAAAAAAACGTACTTGGACCATTACATTTACAGTTCACACCAAATCATTTAAATTAAATCAGTATTAAACCCATATATACACGAACCTCAATAGTTCAACGTTTTATTATATATTTAGATTTTAAAATATTTATATATTAAATAAAAACGCGTGAATTTATTAATACATATTTGCATAAAAGTTATATATAAATATGTCTTAATAGAATCAGCTATAATAAATCAATTAAACGGGCTCACTCTATTCATACTCAAGTCAACACATCTGAATTGGTAATTTATTGCCACCCGTAGTTCATGATCCATTAATTACAAAACTCAACGGAATACAATTGAAATTTTCGGTGAACGATGATTGCGAAGATATCCTTTATAAGCATCTCGTGAACCTTATTCAAATGCAGTGACCACTAACTAAACCCAGTGCGAACATGACTACCACAGAATCCAAATTGAACGAATGCGATGAGATCAAGAAGCAGGTTAATCTCAATCCAGACCTGACAGAAAAATACGTTCCGGCCAAAACTATTGGGACAGATTACACGTTTAGACACAAAGTCGTGTGGAAAAACGCTATAGGATTTTTGATTTTGCATTTGTTGGCCCTATGGGGATTATACAGAATTGTAATAGGACGTGTATATGTTAACACAACTCTTTGGGGTAATGACGGCAGTAGAATTGATTTTTGTTGGGTTGACTACGACTGGTTGCTAAGGATATTTATAATACAACAATTTTTCAGGTCTTTTTGTTGGCTATTTGTGTACCGAAGGTATAACTATAGGCGCGCACAGATACTATGCTCACAGAACTTTTTCGGCAACTCCACTTCTGCGAGCAATTTTGGTGATATTACAGACTTTAGCCGGCCAGGTTAGTAAATTTATTATGTTGAAATTATTATGTTTTTAGTAGTATATCTAGTAGTTGTTGTCAGGTGAACTGGACTGGTTCGCCTCGTCTTAATAAATAAATAAACTTAAACAAAGTGATCATATTCCTTTTGGCCTGCAGAATTCCGTATATATCTGGTGTAGGGATCACCGCCTTCATCATCGTTACTCAGATACGGATGCTGATCCTCACAATTCGAAGCGGGGCTTCTTTTTCTCCCACGTAGGATGGTTAATGTCCAAGAAACATCCGTATGTGATCGAACTGGGTAAAAGGATCGACATGAGCGACCTAGAAGCTGATTGGATGGTCATGTTCCAAAGGAAGTAAGATTAATTGAATTTTGGTTTTTGCCTATTTGCGTTAGATTTAGATTTTTTATGTTTGAAATTACATATAATTTTATTTGCGGTTTTGATAAACTGTTTCCACTTATAAATTGTGAGTCATGATAAAATGTTCTTTCGCTTGTTGTATGCCTTGGTGCGTAACCAAAGCTATGTGCTGGTTTTGTAGTACTCTCATAGTAGCAGTGAAGTTATAGGGTTACCTCCTATTTCTTCAAGTGAAATTTGTCTAAAAGTACTTTTTCTTATGCAGGACACATTCTGTATTACATATTCTGCACGCATTCACCCTGTTTTGAATTGAAAAGAGGTTCAACCTTAGCCTTCATGAATTTGACTCAAAACGTACTTCCATCAGTAAACGTCATAATTTTTTAGGTACTACTACCCACTCTACATTATCTTTGCTATTTTCATTCCCGTTTGGGTACCAATGTATTACTTCGGGGAAACTTTTATGAACTCCTTTTGGTGTGTTACTTTACTCGATACCTTCTCGTACTGAATGGGACGTGGCTGGTCAATAGTGCCGCACACCTTATGGCACAAGGCCGTACGACAAGTGAGTATATTTTTTTTTTATAAATTATCAATTATTTACTACAGTATTTTATAAGACTAAAGCCAATTCCCTGCAAACAAATCATTGACACAACGTGGTGTTACTATTGCCTTCTGGCTGAATATAGCTATATTGGTCGATCAATCGATGCCTGATAAATAAAATGAATAGGACATGTTAAATGACCATCCCTGTTGTCAATACCAACTTTGTCAATAGTAATAGAACAGTGCCTTAAAATTAACCAGCATCTATTCCATCCATGGACTGCAGTTTATCCTTCAGATTGTAGAGGTCAAATGTCAGTTAATCTAGGAGAAAGCCAATTAGGAAGGCAGATTAGAAGCTCACCCTATGTTTAATTGCGATAAATCGCTCAGTAGACAATAGATATTAAAGAATTGTACATTTATAATACCAATTATATTGAACAATAAATCTAAATTCCGATGTTACTAATGAAATATTTTGATACAAGCTAAAATTGAATTATGAACGACAAAAAATATGAACGAATTGCTTCGGAAATATTGCATCATAATATATATTTATATAGTTTTTGTAATTTATGCTCAATTTTATTCTTTTTCTAGAAATCTTCAGCCAGTAGAGTCTTGGTTTGTCTCATTTTTAAGTCTAGGCGAAGGTTGGCACAATTACCATCACACGTTTCCGTGGGATTATAAGGCAGCCGAGTTGTCGACCCATTTTAATTTCACGGCAAGATTAATAAAGATGTGCGAGAAAATAGGTTTAGCATACAACTTAAAGACTGCTTCACAGGAAATGGTATGAAATTTTTGTACTTAAAAATTTTTACAAACCTGCGTTTACAATCAATCTGTTTATCACTTGATATTAAGTTTATTTTCATTTCTGGAGTAATATTATTTGCTTGTTGACAAACTAATTTAAACAGGTATTGTAAAGCAAAAATCAAAATTGTTTCAAAATATTAAGCTTAAGTATAAAAAAAATTACCTGAATTTTCTTTCAAATCTTCATCTTTCTGGCAAGATTAAGCCGATGATTAGTTTAACTTTTAAAAAGAATACCGAAATGATTGCATTTATATGATTTTACCATCACTTTTAGGTCCAAAAAAGGATAATGCGAACTGGTGATGGCACACATCATACTCTAGGGATGAAGACTCGAAGGCATCGGTGACGGCGATAGGGCCTTTACATCCCCTGAATCCATCCTACAAAACTATAGTCAATACATCAAGAGACGAGCTTGAAGACCAAGGGTTGCCACTATTCCACGAAAGAGATGTAATAACGGCCACCAGCAGAAATATTAATTCCAAAGCGGGCTAAAATTACATTAGTTATTGTTAACTTAAAAAGACCGCAAGAAATTGCCTGCTGAAATTTCCTTATGGTGATATCTAAATAAATGATGAAGAAATACATATTATTACAAATCAGCTGTCAAAGTACTTGTTAGGGCATGAGATATTTCCACAAATGTATTAGTTATCCCTAAGGTATATATAATTAAGAAAGTCGATACTTAAATTTTTAAAATAACTTTGAAGAATAATTTTTGTACGACGTTTTTAGGAATAATAATATTTAAAGAAATCGATTGTTACTTTGATTATTTACTTTGAGTAAAAACAATTAATAAAAAAACATGAAGAAATTAGGTTATTTGTTTTCATATCCATTATCACAAATATTTCCTCATATTCTAACGGGACGGAAAACAGACACAAAATATTTTTGCATGCCTCTCTGATGCATGGATCATCTTACTTTGCACGTAATCGAATAATCAGCCCACATTGCCCTGATCCATTAGGAAAAAACAACATAGAGTTGTTTATTTCTCGCAGAATTGGAACCCATGACCTTCTGTGTCTAAAGTGTAGACACATATCACTACGGAGGCGGTTAAAACATACCTAATACACATAAGTGTTTTTTTATATTTTTGTTTAACATGAAAGTGCAATTATAGTCAATTTACTCAGAAAACAGAAAGTTTTGCTTTTGATTAAACTACCTAATTGTAGAGTCCACGGAGCCTTGGTCATAACCAACAAATATTTAAGACAATGGTCATGCGTATTGTCCGTCCGGTTGACATATTACTATTATTCCTAAAAATGGTTCAAATATTTACATACTACTTTAAACGAGTTATGACGTATATAATCCTCATGAAATAATATTGGATATAACCGCCTTCGTGGCCTAGCGGTCTTGGCCATTGCATTATAAACCGGAGGTACTGGTTTCGATTCACGCGGGGAAACAACTTTGGATTATCGTTGTTTTCTGATTGGTTCGGATAGTATGGGCCGATCAACTAATTGTCTGAAAAGAAAGATGATCATATTTGACGGATAAGCATGTTGTCAAAACCATCTTTGGCAGACGTCATAAGATGTCAGAGACTTTACATTTTTAAAAAGGAACTCATCTTTAGAAAACACTTTATCCTTTAGGTTGTAGAGGTAAGATGGAAGTCAGAGCGACAAGCAAGCGTAAAACTGTTATTCAGGTAAATCTCGATAAAGGTGACTCCATTTTTTTTGGAACTTTGGAAAATGGCCAGGTGAAAGCATGATACAAAAAAGTATCATGGAGTAGGACAAGAGTAAAACGAAAGAGACAAACCGCAGTTTGTTATAAAACATTAAAATGTAGTTTATTTATAACAAAAGACGTGTTATCAATGTACAGGTTAATTCAGTTTAAGGATTGTATTGACTAACACAATATAAAATATTATTTATTCCATAAAGACAGTATACAGTACATATATTTAAAAATATTAGTACAAATGTAATGCATCGCACATCATAATAACGATGGCTTATACGTTAATTTATTATTACGATACTACTACATACGAATAAACTCTGTAAAAACTACGATGTACTAAGTGTTTATTTATATACTTAATCACTGCAAAAACATCCTTGACGTGCATTATGTTTGATCCAATACAGATACTTTGTTACACGAGTATAGACGCCCGGATATCCTGCGCGGCCACAACCAATACCCCACGACACGACACCTATAAAACACAAATAGATTACATACTCTATCTTATTGACTTACTTATAAAAATAATGAATTCATTCTTATGTTTATATATATGTCCATAAACATAAAAATGAATTTTATCTATTTTAGATATAAGCATAAACTTCTTCGTCGTCTTCAAAAAAACAAATACCTTCTCCGAAGATCGACAAGGGGAATGTAACGTTAAGCGTTGATCTGATAACAAATTGAAAAAAAAAAGGTTTGTGTGTAAGAGGTAGATAGGATTGCTATAATGCCTACTTAAACGAGAACACCCTGTTTCGAACTTTTCGCTCCATGCTTTTTTGAACTGATAAAACATGCTGTATTCTCTACAAATTTAAAGAAAAATTAAAACATTTTTTGCTATGTTGTTCTCAGCTTATTTTCGTACAGATGGAAGTTTAGTTGACAATCAATAAGAAAGTTTGTTGTTTTATTTCATTTTGTCTTAATATTATAATTGGCAAAATATGTAGTTTTGCGGGTTTTCTCATACGGCGCTTGTTATGCCTCTCGGGGCCAAAAAGTTGATAAAGACTATGCTGCTAAAAACCTATTGTTTATTCAGTCATTAATTGAGTTTAATTAAACAAATGCTTTTTTTACACCAACACCAAGGAAATGCAAATAAATGATTTAATAATAAAAAAGAATATAAAACGGTAAGAAATATGAATAGATACGCGGGGTCAATTGTTTTTTAATGTAAAAATATTAATGAACAAAAAAAATTAAATGCAGGGCAATGAACTATTAAAGAACAAATGCTATTGTTTTCCAATATGTGGAACAAACCTTGAGTTCAAGAGCAAAGTAATACTTTTTTAAGGTCACTGTCTTCAAATTGTCAAATAGTTGATTATTTGATGTAAGTCTGCGATCATGGTTACCCAGATTGAGTATTTTCTTAAATTGAATTAATTGTTGTTTTTTAATATTATATTTGTAACCAGAGTTTTAATAAAAAGTATGAAGATAATACAATTGTTTTTCTTACCTAACAATTCGTACCGCTTATCACCTCTTTCAGCCGTTAATGGTCCACCACTATCACCCTGAAAACAAAAAGTTACCAGTAATTAATATCGAGAAAAGTATTTAAAAATCGTATTTAAAGATCTATCATAATCCTTTTAATTAATTTAAAAAAATTTATCTTAATCCGTTTTAAAATCGTTATTTATTATTGACTTTTGCAATTTAAGACACAGAACTCAATAACAATTCTTTAAAAATACCTAAATTTATAATGGATATCTTAAATATAAAACGGTATCAATAATAACGAGCAGACCCTAATATTTTAAAGGTCAACCCTGAATTTGATAAATTGAATGCATAACATGTTTTTATTGTTCTTATAAACATCTTAAGCACAATAACCATAAAATCATTTGATTTATATTTAAACCTTTATATTATTTTATGCAAGTGATTTCATACGGATTGGATAAATTTAGATATTCAACTTAATTTTATTATCGTCTCATTTTTTTTTACTTTCGGTAATAGTATGCTTAAAAGTTTTTTTTTGTTCTTTAATAATAAAAAGATGTCAAAACAATGAGAGATCTTCTTTTATTTCAGTTTGATTAAATTTTCACAGAACTTGCTTTTATTATTAAACAATATGTAAAAATCTTTATAAAATGTGACCCATACGATATTTTCATATTCATACATAATAACTTATAGTTTGCAATCTAGTTAATAAAATTGAATCTAGAATCTGTATCAGAATAAGTGTATATGTATATATAGTATCTTTTTAACCTGACAAGTACAGCGTTTGTATTAAATGACACTATTGTACCAATTTTTTATAATAGTTTTTACTGTTTCATCGCACTTTATGACGTTTAATTTTTGGCAGACGTTTCTGATGCTTCCCATCTTCGCGATTACAGTACAGACTTAATATGAGGAGCTTTACTTGACGGAGATCACACTTCCTTTATCTAAATATCATTGCTTGCATTGCATAAGTCCTATTTATTATTATTCAAGACCCGCTCGGAGCATTGGTAAATGACCCTGACTGTTGCGTCAGAGGATGTGGGTTCGATTCCAACCAAGAGAAAAATATTATGAAACGAACATAGTATCGTGTCTGGGTGTGCTTCTGTAATATATGACTTTATTTGCAAATTAAAAGTAAGCTTAAGTATTAGTACAAGCTTTGCTTAGTTTTGGACACGATGGTGAAGTGTTGCTCCACATTATTTATTTATTTATTATGGTTTTACCTGACAAGTGTCCTTATCTCCTTTGTCAGGATAGCCGGCACAAAGCATACTATCTGCAATCATAGATGTCTCGTACTTAGTATTTCTACACGCCTCATTACTGAGAACCGGCAGTTCCACGTCAAGTAGATAACAGGAATGGTTCTTCTGTTCACCAACGGAACCCCATCCAACAGCGATAGCCTTAATTCCTTCGTATGTAGTATCTGAAATATATTTATATTTGTGCTACCGCTTCGACTAATGTCTTATAATTGTTATTTTAATTCTGGGATGGTTTAAAATTAATCCATGCACCGGACGGACATGTTAAAGTCGGTCCACCCACAAACCCGCAATGGACCAGCGTGGTGGGATACAGTCCAGAAACCCTAATGGAGAAGGCGTGCTATAAGGGAGACCTTTGTCCAGCAGTGGACTAGCACAGGCTGATGATAATGATGATTAAAATTAATTTTATTATAAAACACTGTTAATTTTTGAAGAATATTCTTATATTATTGCTTGACTACTAACAAGCAATAAAAAAAAAATGTTTCTCAAAAACACAAGATTGGGCTGTACAATTATTAAGTATTAAATAATGTTAAATGAAAGCTTGATTCTGTAAAATATACTTAATAAAAGCTATTAGCAAAAATTTTGCTTCCAAACTGCTGAATTAACACAAAATCTTACCGTCATTATGAGGCAAACACACCGGCTTTATTTCGTCCGTGATCGTAACGCGGTCTGAGAGCCTTAAGAGCGCTATGTCGTCTCTAAAGTTGACATACGTAAAGTTGTGTGAAACCACTTCCACCACGTATCTGGTCTCAGGACGATGGGTGTCGTTGCATCGGTTGTGTTCGCCGAGCGTTACTTTGATCATAAACCACATCAAGCTGAAATATTCATTATTTCATAATAATTTTCTTTTAAGTAGTCTTCTAAAGTAACAAGAAAAAAAAAAGATAAGAAAACTAGGTAAAACCGATTGGTATAGTGGTTAGTGACCATAATCGTTACAACAGAGGGGTAGGTTCGATTCCCACAACGGGAAAAATAATATACAACGAACTCGTGTCTTGTAGTCTGTATTTATATGCACTTATTTACGAAAGAAAATCAAGTTAATGTATTTTTCAATCTGCAGTTACCATTGACACAATCTTTACTTAGACTTGGCTCATTCAAATCTAAGTTACAGTCCTGATATATTTTTTTATTTGTTATCTTTTATATTGGCTATTTCAATCTACCTAACTATCAATCCTTCAGCTAGGTAAGTGTAAGTCCAGAAATTAATTATTACCCTTTGACGCAATGAGCTGCCGTTAGAACATATCTGTCGTTGACGAGCATACCACCACAATAAAACTTGTTGAAATATGTAAGACGAGCCACCCATGGGAATTCGTTAACATTCGTTTCCTCTCCGCCGACGATACGCGACGCTTCATTACGTTCACCGCACCCTAAAACAGAGAAGAAAAGAGAGAAGGAAAGGAGGGAGGAAGAAGAGAAAAGAGAAAGAAGATAAAAGAAAAAGAAAAGAAGTGAGCAATCCACTTTTTTTAAGAATTCCTATATTCTTACTGCTACTTTGTCAGTAAGAACAGTAAAAAGATACAAAGTTTGCTTGAAGACCATACTTTCGGTGGCTTATTTTCAAATAAAGTCCTGAGGATTTGATATAAAAGCATAAAAGCCTTTTTTATTGGTTGAGGCGATGGTCCACAAGCTTTTTGTTGCTCAACATGCTATGGAAAGCGTTCGGAGTCTCTCTGTCGGATAAAATTCGTAATGAATTCATCCGGCAAAGAAAAATTGCACGACATGCTGTTCAGTGCAGAAATGGATGCCGATGGCGAATCAGAGGTTGAGAGTGTGACATTTAGGAAAACGGAATGGTGGTTAACCTCAACAGGTGGTATGACGATCTCCGTGCTGAGCCGTTTAATTCTGGTAGAGTAGCAGGAGATCGCGTCTTAGGTTCATGAAGCCTGTTCCAGCAGGGACTGATAGTGTTGATTATGATGATGAAAGCGATGGACAAATAATAAGCTTCGAAATCGCCACCGCACGAGACACTGAGATTTAGTCTCCTTACCAGTGATTACTTGGCACAGTCAAACGCAAGCACTAGTTTATACACTACTGATTTGCGGCGAAATAGAGGAGCACACCTCAGATGTGGCCTTAAAGATAGTTTCAGTATAGTTTTTGTATATGTACCTAAAACTTGTTGTTTTCTCTCGTTTTCATTTTATTTATAAAAAAAACTAGCTTTCCTAATCAAAGTGTTGAATACAACACTATAAAGTAAAGTGAGTTCCGTAAGGTAAAGGTGTATTAACATTCTTTATAAAAAATCATATGTACATTATTTTATACATACATACATTGGACATACATTTGATAAAATACCTAAAAATATATTATTGAGACTGAACGTGTTGTTATTAAACCAGATAAGAACTGCCAAATATATACAATATCTTATAATAAAAAGCAGGTTTATTCGCATGAGAAACAATAAATATTTAAAGAATTGATATGAAAATGGACAAAACAGAGGAATGAAATAAAACACTCACGACAACTGCACCCATATATCTCTTCGTATCGGTCGTCTTCGGTTGCCCTTGCAGGGTCCTCTGCTTTTACCTTTATTAATTCAGTGATTTAGAAAACCAGTTCGCGACGTACCTGACCTAAGTTGCTCAGTGTTTCAATATTTTAAAAAACTCAGCTTATACCTCGTGTATTTCTCAAGATCAAAACAAGCCAATATTAAAAAATGTCACTAACTTTAAACACATTTGATCAGATATTTATCTATTAAGTGACTTGACATTTTTAAAATAAATACATTTAAATAATATCACTCATACCTACTTAACAATATATAGAGTTACGATTTTAAATTACAATATAATAGATATTATACTTACCAATGAGCAAGTCAGAATATAGCACGTGATAAGGGTTAACGTAATATTCCACATATTGAAATTACAACTGAATAATTTGAATAAAACGGTATTGTTCCTAATAATTTGCGACGGAGTTTAGTATTCAAAGGTGTCCTATGTGAGGTCTGGGAAGGCTGTGGTTGAAATGAGGACGACGCTCCCGCTAACCCCGCAGCGCTCTAGGTTCATGTCTATTACTGTAGACCAGTATCAGTCTATAAACTCACATAGCACTTATACCTTTGCTATCTTGGCGAACACGATTGGAATAACCGGCAACTAGCTGTACTTTTATAACCCAGAAAAAGCACCCATTTATCGCTGTTAAACGCTTTTGTGATCAATATATTAGTTTTGTCCTTATATAAATTCTTGAGAGCATGTTTTTTTAATTTATATTGACGTTATTCTAAACGTTATAATATTAATATCAATATAAACCGCAAGTTCTGAAATTCGATTATTATTTGAAATAAAACAGGATATTTTATTAATTTAATTTGAAACAAGTACATGTCGCTAAATACATGGCTTATAGGGGGATTTAAGAGCAATACTTGTCACAACAAAGTTGCAGATTTTCATATTAAAACTTAAACCTAAATATAGTAATTATCTTGACTTTTAATTAATTAATATAAGCTTATTTCAATAAGCGCAGTAGCAAGCATCTTGCGTATTATCTTTAATCCAATCTAAATACTTATTGAGTCGTGTATATACTCCTGGGAATCCTTTTCTAGCACAGCCGTAACCCCATGATACGATTCCTGCAAGTGCACGTAAAGTTATGATGGATTAAGTTTTTTGAAACTATCTTAGTTGCCTGGTGTTCTAGGCCCTTGCATTACAAGACTGAGGTCGTGAATTCGAATTCTGCGGAAAAACAATATTCTTACCGTTCTTTTTCGTTATCGCGATATATGTCGATAAACAAATAACCTTAAAAGTAACATGTGTCTGCGTCCAATGCATAATGTTGTTAAAACCAACTTTGGATGTCAGTGTTTTTATATTTATTGTCATCTAGTCGAAATTCAGATGTCGCTCTGCCGAATAACTGTTTTTCAGGCACACATAAATTACTCTTCCCTAGGTTTTATAAAGCAAAAGGCTTGGCTTTTTAGACTTTTTAACCAAAAGTTATGCAATCGTAAAAATCTAATTGGATAATAACAACAACTGCTTACCGATAAGTTCATATGCGTGTTCAACATTCTCAGCAACCAATGGACCGCCGCTGTCACCCTACAAATAATAGTGTATTTTAAAAAAGAATAACATAGATGCAAAGGAGAGATGGACCAAAAAAATAATATAAAGCCTTCTAGAATCAAAACAAACATACTCACAGTACAAGCATCTTTATGCGCGGTCGCCGGATATCCTGCGCACATCATAACATCCCTTATCTTAGACTCATTGTAGTTTGTGTTACGACACTCTTCGTTACTAAGAACTGGTAGCTGTGCCTCTAGCAGTGTACAAGACCAATTTCCTGTTTCATGTTTGGCTCCCCACCCGGCTACTGTTGCCATTGTTTTGTAATATAAGTTATCTGTAAATAAATCAGCCTTTCAAGAATTACACATGGTAAAAATCTTATTAACAGTAAAAGCCTTGTGGTATGGGCTTGCTTTAGAAACCGGAGTGGTTCGAATTCTCTTAGGGCTCCCATACGTTTCTAAGTTGCTTCCTAGTTGGTTAGGGCAATGTGGGGTGATCCCCTGTGTAATAAGATGGTCCATCTGATTACCATGTAAAAAATCGATCTGAGCTTGATTTCTCTCCAGTCATTTCCATTTAAGTGAATAAAGAGAGAGTGCTTGCACGTATGCTTGTGCATAATATCTCCTGCGAAGTTCCCCATTGCAATTTACGCTATGTTTTACATTCACCATAAATAAATATACTAAACCTTTGGGTAGATGGATGAAAAAAAATTTTACCAAACGCAAGTCGAAATCAAAGACATAAAAATTCTTATTTTATTGCATCGTAAATTTAAATCGCAGACCGTCGAATAGTTGTTGAACAATCAAATGTACTAAAAATGTTAAATTTATGTCTAAATTAGCTTTTATAGTTGCAAAAGGACCCTTTTTTTAAAGAATATTGTCATAAAAACGAGACCCATGTATTATAGTGTTTATTTTATTCTTGTTTTACAACCTTATTTAAAGCCTCTTATCAAATTCGTATACACAAAACGTGTCACCAAAAATAATAAAGGACGAATCCAACTTCAAAATTGAAAATTTATTTCATTGGAAGGTTAATTTCCTGTTGGCCGTAATAAAATCTGTAAAGTTTTCATTATTATTTATCACATTTGTTATTAAGATTACAACAAGTAAATAAATATGTTCTTAACACATTCATAAATCTAGTCTCGCTAAAACCCCAGATCGGCTGAATTGATTTGGCTAATTTTGGTCTTGAACTATTTGTGGAGGTCCAGGCAAGGTTTAAAAGATGAAAAAAATATGAAAAATCGGGCTGTATCGTTTAGAAATCGAACTGTAAATCAATTCTACCTAGTTACAGTTGGTAGATCTAGTATGGTTGTTTACTATCTACCAGATTACCTTTATGTAGATTGATAAATCTTGAATGTTTACATCTTTTACTTATCGACTATAGTATTACGAAGTCTGCCGGATCAACAAGTCGATTTATAATTATGTATCATTGCAGTTGCGTTTTCCAAATAATATGAAAAATAATCGTTTTTCCAACTGTATTCTTTCGGTATTTTTTTTTAGATTAAAAGTAATACTCCTGGATTGAAAAAGTAAAATGAAAACTGAAGTTACTAACCTTAAAAATATTTCCCTTGTTGCTTGCGTAAAAGTATACCGTAAAAACTTAAAAAAAAAACTGCCAGCAACTTTCGATATTCCCAACAAATCTCTTTATTGCCATTACTACATTAAATATACTACAAACAATTTATCTAAATATTTGTAATATTACAACCAACGTTATATATTACTTAGTATATTACTTACCAGGATTTGTAGGGAGACAGACAGGCCTTACAGCATGCGTATATGTCATAGGTTCGCTAAGCATCAGTAAAGATACATCGTTCGATAGGTCGGTCAAAGTGAAATTGTGTACGTACATCTTCACTACGTAGCGTGTTTCAGGTTTTGTTTTTGCAATGCAACGATCGTGTTCACCGAACGTCACTCGGAACATAAACCACATGAATCTGAAGACAAGATTAAAGATCAAACGACACATTATAATTATGGCTGATGACGTACAATCAGTGTAGGTGCTTATTTGGAATTTGTAGTGGAACTTCTGCTAAATAATATATTATGATTACGGCTAAACATACATATGATAGGCAAAGGAGTCGACTAGTCCCGATCCTATCGCATCAGGATAATAAGGATAAGTGACAGGTTAACGCGTACGCAACGGATAAGCACAGTTATATTATGTTATTTAGTTAAATAAATAATTCAATTTAAATTCAAATATCTTGATTCAATATATAAGTATTACACTCGCTTATTGAATGTCAAGGACGCTACCACCGGTTCGGAATAGGACGCCTCCGATCTGAGAAGAACCCGCGAAAGAAACTCAGCGGGCCTTTTTTGTCATCTTTTAAAATTATCAAATATACATTCATATGAGCTTATTAAATTTGAATAACCAAAAGTTTAATTTTTTTTAAATAGTTTGTAAATTCTTTGTTAATTTTTAGAGATTGTGTTACATAAATTTACTTTAAAATAATACACATAACGCATCGAACTAAATTCAATCTTTAACATCTGTAAAATCTATAAATATGTTAACTTTTTTAAAAACTGACACTGTCAGCTTAGCAGTCCAAAGACTGTTTTGGCTGTTAATAAGCTTTATGAAGTAACAATAAATAAACTTAATTTACGATTTTGTCCTTATTTTGTACATTAAATAGTTTTGACCTTACGCTTATAACAATTAGCGTGTAAATTTCAAATATTTTCTATTTTCCGATCCCAATGTTTTTGTAATAACCGTTATTCCAAAAACTGATCTACAGACATATACCAAAGTAGTGTTTAAATTAGTGCATTCGATATTTAAAATAATCGCAAAATAAGAGAAATAATAATTTTCTAACCCTTTAACACAATGGGCCGCCGAAATGACATATCTGTCGTTGATAAGCGAAGCTCCACAACCGAACGATTTGTGGTAAATTAAACGAGCAATCCATGGGAAAGCGTTGACATTCGAGCCAGAACCCCCGACTACTCTAAGTTCTTCGTTTCGCTCTCCACAATCTAGAAGAAAACAAAGAATATTTTTTTATTAAAAAAACGTACTAAATAAGAAAATGTGCTTAATATATTATCATCATCAGCCTGTAATAGTCCACTGTTGGACATAGGCCTCCCCTAATACACCCCTATCCATTAGGGGGTTTTTAGACCGTATCCCACCACGCTGGTCCAATGCAGGTTAGAGGGTGGATCGACTTTTTACATACCCATCCGACGCATGAATCATCTTTTCAGACAATTGGGTGATCAGCTCAAATTGCGCTAGGAAACCAACTAGGAAACAACAATGAAATTTTTTGAGTCCCCGCAGTATTCGAACCCACGACCTCCGGTTTCTAAAGCACACGCCTATACCACTAGGCTACGGAGGCAGTTATAAATTATAATATAATACAAAACTTTTACAAAACTTCTTTTTTTATTTTCTTTTATATTAAAAAATATTAGCAGTAACGTACCGGCAAATATGTATAAACATAGGTATTTTAACTAAACTGTAGTGTAAAGAGCTGTTTTGTTTTATCGTAATATTTACTAAATAATTTGTTTCAACCATTATGCTTAATCATGAAACCAGTGAAACATTTTTTTTTCCAGATCTATGATAAAAAATTACATTGATATTCCAACTTATGTTAAACAGATCACACATTACTATATATTTAATAGCTACTCAAAAACTTATGAAATCAAATATCTGATGTAGATGGGAGGGCAACAAAATATAAATTTCAAAATTGAAAATAGACGAAAAGTTAATAATGAACTAAAATTAGTGACTGGTCAGTTTATACTAGGAAAACTACTAATTCAATTTTTTATTAAAAAAATTTAATTACAAAAAAAGGAAGCAAGAAGGCATAACATTGCTGTCAGCAACATTATATCATTCAATTAATTTTCAAGGAATCGTAATAAGATACAATTTTGTTGAAATATTATGAAATGTTTCCTTCCATGGCCACAGGTTTCTGTTATTTCCAACAAAATTTGTGTATGGGCGCGAAAAAAAAATAGTCGCGAAAAAAAGGACCATAATGGCCACATACAGATTAATCATATATCTTTACTTAGTCTGTTCCTAATAGTAACATAAAGTAATTGCATAAATAAAAGAATCAATTATGAACACAAAATAATTTTTCTTTTACGATTTACCTAACATATTTTAACTCCACGCTAATTAAAGCAAATCCATTTGTGACATTAAATTTAACTCGCGTAAAAAGCAAATGAAGTGGCAAGTAATTTAAATATATATTTTTAAACATTAATCAATGAATTATTTATGAATAAGAAATCAATACGCTCGCAATGAAATCGTAAAATTTAAGAGCACGTGATTTCAGCACAAAAACTATCATATTATATGAAATTTATAACGAGTATTTTAAGTTACGAAACACTAATAATATGTGTGTTTGCATTATTAAAAAACTATATTTATTGATGGTTTTTTGTTCAAATATGCCTAAACCAAAATATAAAAAAACTGGTGCCAGCTGGAGCTATCTCCACCGGCGTCCTTACCACGACTAACTTGCATTCCGATTAAGGAAAATAACGTGTAAAAATGTTACAAAAAAGATATATTAGGTGTAAAATATCTACGCGGTCAACATAGTTTCTAAATAGCTAATATCAAAAGAAAAGTCTGAACTTAAATAGAGTTATCCATTTTGTGTTTTAAAACTACATAATTTAATGTATTAGTAGCCAATGATTATCTAGAAGATAACATATCCTGATAGACTATTAAAAAAATGTGATAAATTTAAAAGACTTATTTATGTATTGTATAATTGGAAACAACGTTATAACTCAAAAATAAATATTAAATGAAAAATATCGAAATATTATTGCGAATTATAATATTTTGATGATGAATTTATAACGAAATAACCATTTCAATGAAAGGGCGCGACGAACATAGTTGCGCAGAAAATGGATTATAAAATAGAGCAGAAATTATAAAAATCGTTGTGCTTAAATACAAAATATAATAAAAACAATATATAAACATAATTTAAAATAGTAACACAATGAGTTATTACGAGCGTAATAAATATCACTTGTTATTATATACTTGTTGAAGTTTTCGAAACTATACTTCATATTATTATGTCATTGTACATAAAATGTTAATAAATTACAACCATGCACATATACCCAATGTGCATGACATGACAATGAAATAAAATAGATGTTTTTGCGCGATCAACTAAAATCACGTTAACTCTCATGACAAGATAAGCTAATAAAATATTACAAAATAAAAAAGCAAAACTTACTGCAGTCAACGCATGGAGGCAGCTGCTGTCTATTATATTTCGCTTCCGATGCTCCGTAAGATGAATCCAAAATTTTAACCTCTGTCTAAACATAAAACAGAACTATCAAAAATCAACACATATAATATACAATTATAATTAAAATTAAAGTACGCCTATAACTGCATTGATAATTTACAATTCATTGTAATATATTAGTCAAATATTAATGCAGAATAAACTCATATTCATTTCCGAGAAAGTTTTAATAGGTTGCCATAAACAATAGTAGTTACTTAAGTTCATTCTTACCTCGCTTAGTGTGTCACCGTCACTCAAAGATATACACAGAACGCAAAAAGTGCACAACAATATTGTCTTCATTTTTAAACGACTAGAAGAAACAGTAACTTTGTAGGCCGCGAACTAATATCGTCTATATAATTATGGCCGAATAAGTTCCCACTCTTTTCGTTACTGATACACCTCGTATATTCGTTTACGAAATGCTTATGATCTCCGGGCACCCTAAAATTTAGCACTTATACTTGGACACACGTAAAACCAAAAAAAAGAACAGTCGAACGCGACAGGAAATTTAGTGCCGCGCCAACTGTTTTGTGCAATATACGCCCTGTCCGCGAATGATAGATAAAACGTGCGGATTGTTTACGATGTTAAATACAAAAAGCTACTTGTGAAAAGCACCGTTTTGGGCGTCTCACTGAGGCTATATGGGCGAGCGTGTTTGGCAATGACCTCAGGGGTCAATGACCCAGCTGTCATAATCACTAATTTGATTCTTATATCCTAAAGTATAGAGGCGTGTTGGTTTGTGCAGTACCTGATGGTATCCGCTCGACTTATTAAAACATAATTTATACTTGTCACAATTTTTTCTGTCGTCTTGATTTTAATCGGAAGTTTTTATTGTATCGATATATCTATATGGTTTAAGTAATTTATCAATTTAATTCGACCCATTTATTATATTTAGAGAATGTTTAATCGGAAACCGTACAGAGGTGAATTCTAAGAAATATTATTTCTTTCTTTTTATCTGCGAAAGTTTTATTAATAATACCCATTATTTCAAACTTTTTATAACTTTTAAAACTTAAAATTTTGTATGGAGATTAACAAAAATGTTTCAAATTTGAAGGCAACGGAATCTAAATTATCTATTATCTCTTATCTATATTAAATTCATTAACACATTTCGTCACTTTTTACTACTTAGTGACGACGAATCAATATATTTATATGTATTTATCTACTTTTTATTCTTTGGTACAAAATATCATGTACTAGTTAAGAAATAAAACATACATATCCGACAAGTAAATCATTTATTACCATTAAAATTGTCATCAAACTTTGTATAGTGAACTTTAAATAATTGCAAATAATTCTTAATATTAAATATATGGCAATAATACGTATAAAAATGGCAATACCATAATGTCGATAACAAATAGTATCTCAAAGAAATTACATCTTACCGATATTTTTTGGTACAATAGATACGACAATCATCTCACGGCCTTTTGTTATTGTTAACCTTTAATACAATCAATTAAAAGTTTATTTAAAAAATATCACATAAATACAATATAGTTCACATACTTAATCTTAACCAAATGTAAAAAAAATCCCATTCTATAATTATGTAGGGTTATGAATTAGATATATCGCTATTTATTTTTATTTTAAAACATATTTTATCAGATAGGGTTGTCACATTCAGCTTGCACAGTAGCAAGCGTCCTGTGTGTTCTCCTTTATCCAGTCAATATAGTTGGTTACCCTAGTGTAAACTCCTGGATACCCAACACGAGCACAGCCGTTCCCCCATGAGACCACACCTGAAAAGCAAAGAAAGCCCAATCGGTTTTTATCAATATTTCTCGTCAGCTTCCTTCCTTTTAGCAGAGCGGTAATGACCATGTAAATCAATTAATGTCAATGAAAAGCAGCTAGATTGACCACCATTATTATCTTATATCTAAGCCTACTTAAGTAGGATATGGAATAATTTATTTGTTTTGTTTACACGAGTTCTACACATTTAATTATAGTTTAACTCACGACGTTTCGAACCTCAGTCTGTCACGTGACCACGACCGCTAGAAAGTTTTTGAAACTTCGTGAGTTACAAAATAATTTAATATGTTAATTGGCTTAAAATCCTCTACATTCCTTTTATTTAAGGCTACAGAGTAGTTTTATTAATCGCGGAATAAATACTGACATTTTTTTTTTCATTGTTTCCTTGAATATTCAACAAAAGAATTGTTATTATTGAGCAAACAGTTGAATATTCAAATATTACAGCTGCCTCGATTTCGGAAGTGGTTTCTATTTAGTAAACAATTAGAAAAGTAAAAGTTTTTCCTAACGAAATGCTATAGACGCGGATTTCATATGCATATAATTAACAGTACTATGCATACAATAGGTAGCTTTCAATTAAGTGTATTTAGGTTTCGAATGTCGTATGTACAAAAATACAACTTTTCATAATTTAAGGTTGTCAAACGAGCCTTAAGTTACGTAAAAGCTTTCTTTGTATTATTGTAGCTTTTAGAATAAAGTGCGTATGGTAGAGGTCTCGAGTGGTTTCCATCTATACACTACCGATTATATATGTAAAACATTTTATCGGAGAAACATACAGTCATATAAATAAATTACTTTGTATATGACTTAACTAAAAAAATGATTAATTGGAGCACAATAGCCAAGCATCGTTGATTGTTTTCATATTAGATATTTTTATGATCTTACAGAAGCATTTGATTGAGTTATAGTTCGAAGGGTATGGAAATGACGTTGCTGTAGTTACTATGAGAAATTCTGCATTCAAACTTCTATTATCTTGCTTAAGCTATTAAACATTGAGGACGACATAAATAGTAAAACATTAACAGTGTCCTCGTCTATATAAATAATAACAATTAGATAAGAATTATTTGCAGGTGCCTGTATAGTTTTTAAACTTGAAAGATAGTCATGATTATATATAATTGGGGTATAATGTAAATAATACCTCTCTGGGCAAGCAAATCGCGAAATTATGTAAATAATTTGCTATTTACCTTATAAGCCAAAATTAACAAAAATTATGAAATAGTAAAGCAAGTTATTGCAAAAGTAGACTTCTCGAATCACCAGCATTCCTTGGGATAACAATAGATGCTAAATCGTTGCTCTGTACCTAACACTAAAAAAATTACGTTCAATTTATGTTAACTGTCTATTTTTTTCAACGTCTAGCAGTCTGCCCACGGCTCTGCTCGTGTTATTTTAGATTTTTGAAATGGTAATGGTACAAGGTGAATCTAGCTTACTTCTGCAGAAATATTTTTTTTAAAACGGCCCACTATTGTTTAAAATTACGCATTACATACATACACACAAACAAAACACAAATCTTTGCTTTTTATAATATTAGTATGCATAAAGCTTTCTGTACCATCTATTTCTACAGAATAATGGCTTATAGCGTGCCACTGTTAAAAACGCCGCAGATATCGATGCAATGATTGTCTTCCAAAAATTGGTACTTGTCAAATATCTTAAAGCTAAGCCCCAGTTCATTACTGCTAAAGTTGTTTACAGTGTAACTAATTTCCCAACCTTTTCTATACATATTCGAAACCTTACTATACATTCATTACGAAAATAGAAGTAAGAAATCAGTTCTTATTGTGTTTTTCCCATTCTTCCGGGAATTTGGCTACGAAGAATAAGTTATTCATTTAATGGGACAATGTGAACGCATTTATCAACACAATCCTAAAAATCATCCAAAATTTAGTTAGAAATAAATTGAAAAATATTACTAAAAAACCGTATGTTATTCATCATCATCATCATTATCAGCCTGTGTCGGTCTACTGCTGGACGTAGGCCTCCCCTAATGCACGCCACTGCTTCCAATCTTCGGCTTAGCCAAGCATCGGAAGCGGTATGTTACTACTATAAAAAAAAATGGATAAAAACCATTTCAGGATATTTATGCTTCCTTATGTTATTTTTAAATTAATTCTTTTATCGTAGATATATATGTAGAGGCCATAAATAATGTCCTTAAAATTATTTGTAAATTGGTCAAATTAATAATACAAACCCCGGTGCCGCGGTGACTTCTCTGACCTTTTCTTTTCAGGTCAAAAGTCCGAACCGGTAGCTAACTACGTTTACAATCAAATAGCTAGTGTAGTTCTCTACGTCGAATAAAGTTATTTTAATTCAAAACTTATATCACCAACGAAAGAAAATGGCTGACATCCGATTTTAATTCAATATAGCTTGGTTTTTATTATATCTTGGCCAATGTAGACTTAAAAAAAATAACAATGTTCCCTTAGCAACGAAGTATATCTAGAGATCTTATTAATGAATTGCCAAAGACATATCAATAACCGAGTAACTAATTACAACGCCGCTTTATTGCTATTAGTTACTTTATTTGCAGAAATTTTAATCTCATTTGACAAAACTATAGCAATTATTGCAATGAATGCACCAATGTTAATTTGGAAAAGTACTAGAATGAAGAAATTTATCAATTCAAATTGACGTTTATTACCGATCAACTCGTAGCGTTTGTCATGCTTCCTTTCTGTTACTAATGGACCGCCGCTGTCACCCTGAAAAAAACGACAGAGCGTGAACAAAATATATCATCGACTAAGATAATTAGTATTCGAAATGAGAAGCTAGCACTTTCCTTGTGAATTACAATTGTCCCTATTATTATATAAGTAAGTAGGTATTATATAAGCTGGGCTGACGTTTACGGGGCATATCTTTTTTATGTATTGTTTAACTGTGTATCGAAATAATTAAATTGTGATAAATGACGAACAAATGACATTTGTCTCCTTTCAAATCTCCTTTTAAAATATGAAGAGATTTGGTTATATACTTGATGTCTTTTGTTGCTATATAATGTTTTCCATGTAGGTGTACCACGTGTGTATCCAGTTGTATTGAATAATAGTTATTATAATCAAATAACATTTAAAAAAGCACAATCATAAATTACTAGCAATATTATTAAAAAAGACAGGAATTTATTTTCAAAAACACACCTGGCACGAGTCCTTCTGTCCAGTTTTCGGATATCCAGCGCATAACATATTATCCGTGATCATGGAGGAGGTATATTTCGTTTTGCGACACTCCTCATTACTCAGCACAGGTACTTCCACTTCTTGAAGCGTGCAGGAGACCTTTCCTTCCTCGCTCAAAGTACCCCAGCCTGATGCGACAGCTTTCACACCAACATAGAGCAAAGCTGGGGAGCACAAATGTTTGCACATTAATAAAAATAACTTCGTCTTGGCTTGGCATCCCGGCTCATATCGTTACCAAATTACATAATTCATCTTTTTATTTTCTTACTTCTCAATATTATTTAACCCACTATCTAGAATCTAGTAAAATTACTTCCTCAATTTCACTAGATATTAAATAGTGGGATAAGTAATTTACATCTCAATAATATGATCAAAAATAATGTAATAAAAGAGTTTACAAATGCTATCATGATTGAATAGGTGAAAAGTTTTACAATATCTATTGAATCGATCATAAAATAGAATTATGAAAGTGACAAAAAACTATTTTTGGTTTCTAATATGTCATATTTCCACTCAAAATGTAAATAATATCGAAGATGATAAAAATATGATACATAAGATAAATCACACTTTCGCTAGAATATTTAAATAAATAAAGTGACAATACGTTCTTAAAAAATAGTTATTCCCGTAGTTTCACTTTTAGTGCACAGTTTATGACAATATATGGACGTAATAATTTATATTTTTTAACAATAACTTAAACTGCAAACAATATGTACAAAAATATCAATTTTATAGAACTGCCGTTAGCTTTTTCGATAACAAATATATTGTTGTATTTCTTGAGTTCAAACCTTTTACGCTTCATTAAATATATCTCGCGTTTTTTGTGATCCTCTTTTCAAGGTTTACTTCACTTTCACTTTAACTTTCATTCGCTAATCACGACTTAGGAAAATCTTAGATACTGATTCGGACACTTTCGTTTATCCTATCGACTTGCAAATTTGAACTCACAATCGGGTGCACGGATACAATATAAATGAGCTTACTTCGTCTGACTCTATCAGTATGGTACTCGTTTAAATGCTCATCATTACTTAAACATACTTAACAGAACTAGGTTTTTATAGCAATCCATCAAAATATGTATAGAAACATCTAACAAGATTACCACCTCCAACCACCAAATATTTTTAATGACCGGAAAGTTTTTGTGCAAATTTATGGTAGTTGATAATTAATTTTGTTTATTTCTAGTATCGTTATCAAAATATCATGATTCTTCTTATATGAAGTCGCCTCAACAACAAAGTTTATTCCCTTCCTTCCATATTATCCTTAATGCGATTTAGCTATCCCTTTTTTATATCTCGCACTCTTCTTATCAAAGATCTCTTATAAGTATAAGCAATACACGTCCAGATAGAACAGACATATTGAATGCTAAGTTCTCATTGTTTCCCCACGAATATTCCTATCTAAAATTCATAGCATATACTCTTTTCTTGTTTTTTGTCTATTTATTTGCAATCCTCATTTTTGCTATCTTCATCACATCACGCACACGTACTTTAATTTGCTAGAAATAATAAACAAACTAGAAATGGTGAGTTCTATGTTACTCTACTTACTTTTGTCTGTTGGCAAGCAAATAGGTTTGATGGCATCTGACATAGGTACTCGTTCGTTTAGACGAAGTAGCGCTATATCGTTGTCGAAGTTGGTTAGACTGAATTTATTGGCGATGACCCTTATCACGAATCTTGTCTCTGGGCGCACCGTTGCGTTGCAGCGGTTATGCTCGCCGAATGTCACCTTTATCATGAACCACATAAAGCTGAAAATGTATAAATGTTATAAGTAAGCCGATGTTATAAATACTAAGCGACATATTTTTTAAAGCTATAAATTGGCTTCAGTGCGAAAAGTTAAATGACAATAGTACTAACGTACTGCTATAAGTACTAACATGTTATACGTCTTCATATATGAATTATAAAAGTATGCTCTGTAAAATTGGTAATTACTTTTAGAACATTCGATGTTGTACTATTTAAAATTTACTAAAAACAATGTGGTTTTTAAACCTAAGAGATAATTTTTGAATGTGACGTAAACAAAACAAACATAATACACATTCTTAGCTCGACGGTGACATTCAACGAGCCGAGTTTGTATTGGGCGAAAGTGACACAGTATTTTTCGTTGGACCGCGGACATGCATACTATTAATGATGCCTCATTTACGCTTTCACTTACTGTATTTTTACATCTTATTCTCGCTTCATCGAACGCGGCCTTTTTCCTTTTGGAAGCTGGAATTTGCACAGATAAACAAGCAAAACGAATCGTCCCCCAATTCTCGGTATTGCCGCCCTCGTTTTACGAGCGTTCGCAAATTAAACAATCCAATGGAAGAACGTTAAAAATTCGCGCTAAAAAGGTCGCACTAACACGACCGAAATGTACATTTGTCGAGGATAATGAACTTTAATGTTCGGAACCTGCTCATTGGGCCGGTAAAGGTGAACGCACCTATACTACTGATTGGAATTTAAAAAGATCGCCTACGAGAAATAATTTCGGACATGTTTGCTGATGCCTCAGGTTATCGCACCTGTATATCAATGATTTACGGTACGATATAACGACACGATAAATGCAATTAGCATATTCAACATGTGGCAATCGATCCATTATTGTCTGGTCATCCCGATAGACAAAGGCATTGTCTGGCCTTACAAACTCTTCAATCGTCCTTAACCTATTTTGTTTACCTACCTTTATTTCTTCGCGAATTTCGTCACGAAACGCGTCTAATGTAACAATTACGTTTATATTGAACTTTTGAATCAATTAATTGAACATTAAAGTTAAGAGTGAAGTTTATTCTGTACTTTCTTTACTACATCCTGGCAACGACTCAACGCCGTCGAGGATTGTATGCAAATACTCAAAAACATCACGCAACTTGTTTGTTCAAGGAACTTGAAAATTTGCCAAAGGCGAGTGAATAGACAACATCTCTGTAAACTACAACTTCTTACACGTTTTAAGTGTGCCAATATTTACATACGCAGTGGTTAAACTCCCGTTGGACATAAACATTTCGGAAGATAAAAACGAAATGCAAAAGTAACTTAAGTTTTATATGAATTCGTTTATATTAAACTTTCTATAGGCGTGCTTATAGTTTATATAGTATTTATATTTTAGTAAGCAAAAGTGTTTAAAAGTTGTATGAGCGGCTATCGACGAGTTTAGTCCTTCACAACTAAAAAGTCAAAAGGACTTGTACGTTGGACAATCGTAAGCATAATAAATATTGGACAATAAATTAGCATAAGACCTTATTCAGGTAAAAATATCAAGAAATATTATTAGACGAGCAAACCCGATTTGACAGTGTATATGGTAGTAATAAAATTTTATTATTTAATAATTACTACAATAATTTGATGTTTGACTCAATAAAGATTTAAACAAGAAGTGCAAAATATTTCTATGTCTGTTCTTATAAATATTAATAATAAATGGTCGATCAAAGAGGTAACCTTTACCTCAGCAGTGAATAAGTGATACTTCCTGCCCATAAGGTGAACAACGAACGTCGCTCAACGAATCATGGGGTTCTACGTCTCGTTTACCTAGTAATAACATTCACTACGATGATGATGTTCAGCTGGTAAAAATCCGAATAATCGTTAAGAATGTATGTATTTATTATTTACAAAACCAATGCATCTTTTTATCGTGTTTTACTGCGGCCACGTACAATACTATTTAAACCACCAAATTTAATCATGCATTGCATTGCATTGCATGCCTGCCACTACAGAAAAGACAGAAAGAAGAATACCCTTTAACACAATGAGCAGCCGTCAGCACGTATCTGTCATTGATAAGCATTCCACCGCAGTAGAATCTCTTGAAATAGATCATTTTTGCCATCCATGGAAACTCGTCATTGCTGGCTTCAGTGCCGCCCACGATTCGAGACACCTCATTCCTCTCGCCGCATTCTGGAATTAGATATAAGAATTATTAATGATTTATTTTTATTTGAACATTTGTCTATGGCAGCTGAATGATAAAAGCGTTTTCTGATAGTCAACCATAAGGTGGCACCAAGTACAAAACAAGGTGCAAAGTTAAATAAATCGTCATAAACATAAGTAAAGGTGTCACGAAAGGTATTGTAAAAAGAAGGAATTTCATGTATTATTTACACAAATAGTATAAATCCAGAAAGATTTGTTTACTTAGCGTTTAAATATCTAATGGAAACATGTTATATATTTAGGTGATTAACGTATTATTCTGTAAGATGAATCTGCCTAGACTTGAATGACCTAGTTAAATAAATACTTGCCTTATACACCAGAATATAGGTTCAAATCACTCAGATATTAGTGCACAAGTAAGGGTTCTAGTAAGGCCTATTAGATCCAATCATATTATTGTTTTAAAAGATTAAAGTAACCGAAAACCGATTGCTATATCCGACTTTAGGGAATTTGCTATAGCTATAAATAACAAACACACAGGTGCTTCTATGCCATTGACAAGCTTTCCATTATCATTGACAACAACTTTATGGTTGGTGGTTTAAGTGCTGTTTTACGCCTCCTACTGTTAGTTAACAAGTTGTCCGAAACACTACATATATATGACAAAAACACGGAATTATTTCTATTGCTTGCGCAAATATTATACATTATTAAATAAAATTACTTTACGGATTTTATCGTGACCACGGCCGCTGGAAAGTGTTCGAAACGTCGGGAATTTAAAATGTAAAATAAACGCGATAAAATCCGTAAAGTAATTTTATTTAATAAAAAACACGGACTCAAGAAAGTTAAAATAAAATTGTATAATTTGTATATAAGAACTCTAAATCGTTTAAGGTCGTAAAACATTTCTATGCAAACATGTAAACTAAAAACTACCTTACCTAATTTATAAAACGAAAAAAGAGATACAAGTTTTACACCATTATTAACATCGCAGGGGCTATCTGTGACAAATTAGTTAACTTGATGAACAACGGTAGCAAGAGTTAATGATATGAATGTCTTTAAGCCTTAAAAATTCTTCTTATTTCTTTTATTTATACAACTAACATAGTAAACCCACTTTTTACGGATTTTTCGTGTTGATTCTAATTTTATTTTTTTTATTTTGATTATAATTTTATTCTCGACTTTTAGACTTCTCAGCGTCCATGATTACGAGCGCACTATGATGGGATATGTCTGTATCTTAATGTGTTTCAAATAACTGTCAGGGTTTTATTTAAAAATTGACACATCTATCTAATTTCTTAATTGTAAATATTGTTTTGATATTTTTACCCCGGGGCTTAATTTTTGAAATGGCTGGATCCTGCATATGGTAAAGACCAAATAGACCAACCATCTTCCCTTTATTAAAATTAGGATATTTTTAATTTCTATGGTTCCCAAATTTACCTTGGTACAAATCAATGTTCTTTTACAAGCATTTTTGGTTTATCAAATCGAATGTAATGCTTCAGTTTGTCTAAAATATGGTCGCAAACAGCAGATTACTTTAGGCGTCGGTGCTTAAGACCAGCAATTACGCCGGAATTAAAATATGAAAAATAAACGCTTTTTTAGTAAGACATATTTTCTGATATAGTAGATTTCCTAAAAGCTGCTTTCACTTAGATGCCGATCTACAAACAGTTTATTGAAGAATACACAAAGACGGCAACGGGTTCGTAAGTTTTATTATTAAAAAATGTGTAATTTTAAAGACATCTTTATATAAAATTAAGCTATTTTAATAAATTTTAACATTAGAAATTCTTTGGAAAACCAAAACTTAGTTTATTAATTCTAAATTGCATGTGAGACATGCAATTTAGAATGATAGAAATTGCTTACTATGTTTAAACAGAAGAAAAAGATAGGTTTTTATTAATCGTGAGGTTTGTGTGTTAATAAAAAAATTGTGCAAGCATTTTGCACGTGGCATTTGCATAAATTTTAATTGGAATGTATCGGATATTTATTGCTGTGATTAAAATCATAAATGACTTGTTAAAAAAGCTTATTTTTAAACGCCTTATTAAAAGTATTTATTGGTGCAAGACATTAAAATTCTTGCATCAGAAATATGACGATAAAGATAGGTAGTTTTTGTCAATGACTCATTCTTTATGTTTTTACGAACAAAGACTTACCTTCAATATTTATTTCAAAAAGTATTGATATGGTATTTTGCAAAGGATTTGTTATTTTTTTCTGTTGCATTACTAAAAACTTGCTTTGATTTTTATATAAGGCTAGCAGTCCATCCACGGCTATACCCATGGACTTTTTAGATCTTTGGAATAAATTTTTAAGTAAAAAGTAGCTTGTGTTGCAGAAGAATAATATATCTTTCTAGCAGTGTAATAATATATTCAAATCAGTTTTGTAGTTTTGGTGCCTATTCAAAACAATATAATTTTCCTCTTTAGATTATTAGACTGGATAGTTTACGTTTCTTAAGTATACCTTATTACCAAAGCCAAATAACTCTTTGAATTATATTAAAATACCAAATGGTTACTAATCATCAGCGCGATACTTAAATTTCATACGGTTTTGCGTCATTAGAGTTTAAAAGCAGGTAATGTTCGGACGAATTCCATTTTAAATAGTTATATATAATGATTTTAAATAGTTTTCACATTCATCATCATCATTCATCATTACCTGTAATAGTCCACTGCTGGACATAGGCCTCCCCTAATACAATCCTATCCATTAGGGGGTTTTGGACCGTATCCCACCACGCGGGTCCAAAGCAGGTTGGTGGGTGGACCGACTTTTTACATCCGACGCATGGATCATCTTACTTATCAGACAATTTAGTGATCGGCCCAAATTACCCTAACCAACTAGGAAATAACAATGAAAAATTGTTGAATGAATCCCCGCAGGATTCGACCACCGACCTCCGGTTTCAAAAGCGCAAGCCCACACCACTAGGCTACGGAGGCAGTCAGACAGCAGGTCATTATAAAAGATAGTAGAAGAAGAAAAAGTATGCTGCTATTTATTCAACTTAATATTTGCAATCTTTAAATGTACTTATTATTCATTTATGACTGTCGTTTCAACCGACATTTTTTTGTTGGAAAATGCAAGCATTTTTAATAAAAGATATAGTCTTACGGATTTTATCGCGTTTAATTGCAACAATTACAGTTATTTTAGAATTATTCCCGAAGCTTCAAACTGCTTACAAGGTCCAGGGTCACGGGTTAGACTGATACTAACTATGCATTGTATTGGTATTATTTAAAAATAATTGTAAAGTAATTATCAATTCATCTATTTAGCCAGCGTATGACTAGTTTATTAATACGTATACTGTCCGCGTAACCAACAGCCAATTTTATATTTGAAATAGTTCAGTTATACGTAATTAAATTAAAGTCCACAAAATAGGTAAACCTTCATCGTCGATCGTGTTTAATTTATATTCTCTCCAGGTTATTTTTTTGTCGTTAGAAAGTAACCTGTTAACAATAATATTGGTGATTCAGAAAGGAAAATAAAACGGTGACGTTATTTGGAGCAGGTTCCAAGACAGGTCGTACTACATCAAGAGCGGTACCCACGTACCATGATTTTTTTCCATCTAATATCGAGTTTTTGATTCTTTTTTAGCAATCGAAGATAACAACGTGTAATAAAAGTCCGCGCTTGCTCATCTAAGGTCACCTTAGGGATAATGTCAAAGGTGTTTTCTTAAATAAAATATGAAGAGTTATAATAGTTTGTTTTTAGTAAATAATACTGAGAACCCACTAAATAAAGTCGTTTATATTTTAAGGTGGAAATATTAAAGTAATGTAAAAAAAGCATTATTTTGTTGACGTAGACAGGTAATGTGTCGCAATTGCCAGCGGATTAACAATGTTATGATATTATAATTACTTCTGGTGCCTTTCAAACCGGATTTTAGCAATAACAGCCCGATACTGCATTACAGCATAAAGCATCATATCAGCCCAAGAATAACAATTTTACGTTATTCATAGAACATCTTAATATGGTTATTATCATTAATTTTTTAGTTGTGAGTATTATTTATACATATATTCTAAACCAATTTTTATTAAGGCTTAAAACTGTAGTAAGTTCCAATCTATCGCCTATTTTTAAATTCCACCTGCGCGGCGTAGGACCGGTAAGAGACTCTGCGGTCGTCACTTTTGTCTATTTTAGAATATAAATAAAAAATAGACAAAAAAAATTATTTATGTTCTAAATGTATACTTTTTTCCTATAAACTCAATAGTAATAAAAATTACTTACTGCAGGTGCATGTTGCTTTAGGCTGGTTTCTGTCCATTAACGGTGGACGATTCCCCAAACGCCACCAAAAAAATTTTTAGCCGACACCTCACGGCCATCGCGATCTAAATCCTCCTAGGTTACAAAAAAATATTAAATATTAACAGTAGAATCCTAGTTAGTAACATAAAGATATATCAAAATGTTTGTATTTTTTTTAATATTTTATTTATCGGACATATTCGTGAGCGTAAAGATTCGTATAAATTTGAAAAGAGAATTAATTTAAATAACTATCACTCACCTCAGAATTAGCGTAAACTATAAGCACAATCACCAAAAACAGGGAGCACTTCCACATCCTGGCTGATATGGGAACGTTTAAAAAAAACACAAAAAGCAAAAAAAAACAACTCGAAAATTCGTATTTAGAATTTCGCGCTCCGCTGGCGCATCGTCTTACGTTCTTGAACTTGTCGCGCGCGTTCGCAACACACACTGAGATGCGTTCCGGCCGCAGCCATGTTCTTGTGGGACGTGATTTGCTTACGACAATCACAAATACCACCGGCCAAATATCTTGTTTACTATTACGGTATACTTATCTATATACCAATTAGTATTAAACCATTCGAGATTTCGTTTTTCTCGCGGCTACATTTCCTCGAGCGTAATAAAATCAAATCGAAATACTTAATTATTTTTGACAATGCGCAATTTTTTATTGGATATTAGTAAGTATGGTTATTAGTAAAATAGTTTTGGCTTTATTTATTAGTGCGAAATAAAACATATGCAGTATAAACTGTAGCATATTGATACTACAAAGTATCCTTCAAATAGCATATATCAGCCTACACAGGAGAAAGTAAGCCTTCCTATGGAGGTCAGAAAACCACAACTGCTTTTAAACTGTTTCGTTGACATCTTTTTGGTAATCTTTTCATTTAATGAATAGACCAGATTGGAAATGAAAATCATATTTTTTTAACGTTTATAATAAATACAGTTGTACCTAATATCGAAAAAATAAATATTTTGTATTTGGTTTTGTAGCTTTTTATCAATAAGCAACAAAAAGTCGTTTTTGAAAGTCAGAGTAAAATAAAATTAACTCTTGTAACTTGATAAAGCACCTGATAACGACGTAATCACATTAAAGCTTCTCCAATCGGGTGGATGACCAGTGCTTATAGTTCTTCAAAAGTTCTCATATTACAGGATTGTGTTACGCCAAAAACATGGAAAATTTCTCTAAAAAAAGGACCCCTTAAAAAACTATGGACCAATTTTCTTTGAGCCCCATGTATGTCCTGTTCTCGGGACCATCTTAAATCGATATCCACCCTCAGAAATATGACTGATTCATAATTTGGAAGATTATAAAGAAGACTAAGCGTTGCAAATTAACAGACTGTATATCAAGATGCTAACATCATCATCAGCCTGTGATAGTCCACTGCTGGACATAGGCCTCCCTATCTCCTATTTCCATATTCTCCCTATCTTCTATATTCCATAGGGGTTTTGAGAGTATCCCACCACGCTGGTCCAATGCGGTTCGTGGTGGATCGACTTTTACATGTCCATCCGAAGCATGGATCATCTTACTTTTCACACAATTGGTCAATCACCCAAGATTACCTAACAATGGAAATAGCAAGAAAATTTTGTTGAGTCCTGCGGGTTCAAACCACGACCTCCGGTTTCTAAAGTCTCGCCCATACTCGGCTCGGAGGCAGTTAAATGTTTGTACAAAAGCTTGAATAAAATAGAACGTCCGACTACAGTCCATTAGTAGGAAGTCTATTCAATTGCAGAAGGTGTAAGACAGGTGACGTTATTCTCGAATATCTTAACCGGCATTATTAGATGCTTCAATATCTAAAGACAGATTGTCAACCAAGTGTATTGCCAGTAATTACTTACACTAAAACTGGTCAATTAGGGCAACTGGTCGTGAAGCTTCAACAGCTCAGCGCGCTATGGAGCGCCACGGTATTCTATGGTAATAAATTGCATCTTGACAAGCTCGCAGCCCAAGCTTGAGTAGCATGGTCGCCACATAGCTCGTGGAACCGACAGCCGTTGGTGATAAAGGTTCTCGAGCTGCAACCATATAATGGACCGTCATTTGCAATTGGGACAATAACTACACAAGATGGAGTAACGATCTATGCAAATGTAGGAGTTAGTGGATGGAGGTGCAACTGCCTACCATCCATCCACCATCAACTTTGAGGAGGCCTTATGCAGTGGACTAACCCAGACTAAATGGACACTGAGCCAGCATCCCGCAACGGACCAGCGTGGTGGAACAGTCCAAAACCCTGATGAAAAGTCTGCAGTATGTCCATTTCCAGCAGTGGACTAACACAGGCTAATTATTTCTATTGTTTACGCGAATATTATACATTATTAAATAAATGACTTTACGGATTTCATCGCGTTTATTGTACATTTTAAATTCGACGTTTGAACACTTTCAGCGGCCGTGGTCACGGGTAGTGAGATGTCATGTCTTGTTGACAGTGCTAAACGGGGTTTCAGATTTTAATTTTAATTAATTATTTTAGTTTGACTGACCATGCAAAATGAACTGGTTTATCTTTACAGCCAGCAGTGGATATGCTTGTTTAAATTTAATTTAATAATTATGGGTCCCAACCAGGTGGTAGAACAACCATTTTCTCTATTGAAATTTGATGTTTTCTAATCTCAATAGACTAAGCCAGCATAATCATTGAGTGAATGAGACGTAACGCATTATGACTTAAGAGTCATGATGCGTTACGTCTGGTAATAAGTTACCTACGGCAAAGCGTATTACTTACCAGCAGGCTAATATCTGATTCGCATCTCAGATTCAATATAAAAACAATATAAAAAAGTAACATGAGTATAAGAAACGTTGCTCTTTAGCATAAATATTAAATTCAATATTAAATATTCTTTTAGATTAGTAGCGCTATCATAAAAAAAGTGAATATGCATTCCTTCTTTTTTTTAAATAGCAAATCACTTATTATGGGTTATTATTTTTATTTTGTCATATCACTATTATAAAATAATTTGAACACAAATTCAGGACGGGATACGCAAAATAAAAAAGAGAATAAAATATAAATCAATTAATATATTTTAAAATATTATTTAATTCAGTTAAAACAACTGAGATAATTTCTACAATTCTATAATGCTAACACTAAATAACATTTTTTATATATAGAATTAAAACAATTATATCATTTATTTCCAAATATAACATTAATTACTAAGATGAAAGCAATCACAGTTACAGCCTATAGAGCGACAATTCTAGAATCTTCTTAGATAAGCATAAACTAGTTTAACTTATTATATTTAACATACTACTAAACCATAAGTTGAAATTTAACGGAGTTTTTTGACGTTTTTATATTTAACAGCGAAAGCGACAATCTGCACTGATATCACGTAATTGATGTTTTTATTAACATTTTTAATATTATTTTAATAATTTTGTTTAAAGAGTGTATAAGACATTTTCCTGTTACAATTAACTGACACCTGATCAAATTATGCATGAGTATATTTAATCCATTTAATTGTAATTTTTCAACTTATGCTTTAACTTACAATTAATATAAAATAAATTAAATCGTTACTTATATGATATGGACAGCGTAAAACAATCATATATTAAAGATAATATTTACATACAATGAACACTAGGGTAGTCTACAGTGAACTTACGTTCTATTGGTAATCTGCACCACCGGCCTGAACTTAACAATAATAATTAATTAATTAAAAATATAAAAAAATAACAATAATATTAGCAACAACAAAGTTTTTAAACTAACTATTGAAGAAGAAGATAACATTAAAAAAATTAACGGAAATATTTCTTTTTCTATCAACTTTACAGAAAATATTAAATCAACATTATATGGGCATTTTAGATCATTGTACTTATTTAGCATTTTCGAACAACATAACTGGAACGGATAACTGTTATTGTTTTAAATGTAAACCGGCTTTTAATTTATACACTTTTAATAGCCTGCTTTCACTTAGGTTTCGCAGTATTTAAACGAAATATAAGAATATTTGTGTAAAATTCAAAGCATAGTTTAAATAAAACGTATGTTACTTCGGTCAAAAACCTTTACAAAAAAATATTAAAACAAGTTCTTACAAATTAATAAACCTAATTGCAATAAATTCGTAACAAGAACATCGCCTAATTCTAACAATAATTTAACAAAACACAATTAAAAAACATCGAAATGGCATAAGTACGAACTAGCAAGGCGTTATCATAACAATATTTATGTAACATAGAAATTCATGGAATAAAAATAACTCATAACTTGAACCGTAACAGTAAATTATTAAAATTATTCAACATATTTTATTATTGGATCGATTTACATAATCGCGACCTTTATATTAATTTTTACGAATCGATCGTAGACTATAAACAAATTAATCATATCTACAGTCACGTATTAATATTTTTATAAAACCGTTTTGTAAGATCAGTTTCCACAGAGGCAGGAATCTTGTAGATTTGCCCTCAACCAAGGCAAATATCGAGTGATCCTAGTATACACTCCAGGATATCCTGGGCGACCGCATCCAACACCCCAGGAAACGATTCCTGGACAAAGAATAAATAAAAGTTGAAAATGTTTATAGGCAGTATACGTTTGTACATCCTGCCCCAAAACTTACTGTTTTGTTTCGTTATTAACGAAATTGTAATCGTTTACGTAGAAGTGTATTAACACTAATGTGTAAAGGCATTTTGGTAACATCTTTATTATTGAAAGCAATTCTAAATGTATTTTGTATTTATTTACCGGTATAATGTGATTTTAAATAGCAATTTATAAAAAAAAAACATAAGTTACATTTATTGTGATCTTAAGTAATGGGCGAAAGGTAATCAACACAAGCAAAATATGGAGGTAATTTATACAACTTACATAATTACTTACATAGCTAATAAATGTATGCGTGTGTCCACAACGCAACAAACATAGGAAGCTAAAAGGGCGATCGCATAAAAATAGGTGGCATTTTATAATAGGATTTCCAAATACCGCGCTGCCTCCGTACTTCCAATAATGCCTCCGTAGCCTAGTGGTATGGGCGTGTGCTTTAGAAACCGGAGGTCGTGGGTTCGAATCCTGCGGGGACGCAACAAATTTTCATTGTTGTTTCCTAGTTGGTTAGGGCAATTTGGGCCGATCACCCAATTGTCTGAAAAGTAAGATGATCCATGCGTCGGATGGGCATGTAAAATAGTCGGTCCACCCACCAACTCGCATTGGACCAGCGTGGTGGGATACGGTCCAAACCCCCTAATGGATAGGGGTTATTAGGGGAGGCCTATGTCCAGCAGTGGACTAACAAAGGCTGATGATGTGATGTGTGTGATGTGAAATACCACGAAGTACTAAAATTATTTTTGTTCATCAGATTAAATAAATTTATACACTACATTATATCAATACTAGTCTAGGAATAGATGTTAATATTTTACATCATAAAAACGAAGTGGCGTCATACATCTACCGTTCTCATTGATGAAATGCCATTGAGGTATACCTGACATCGAAACATCAACGTACGTATTACGCCGTTTCGTCGCTACAAACTATTTTGCAGCAAAGTTAATCAGAGCATGGTATTCGGTAACAATTTGTAGAGCTTAACACAAAGGGACCCGAGAGGGTGATATCAGCCGAGCTGGCATTTTATTCATGCACGCGTTCACTATTAAGCAGATATAATACCACAAGGTGAACATATTGCTTACCGACTATCTGATATTTATCGCCTTGCTGAACGAGCAACGGTCCCCCGCTGTCGCCTTGGCAAGAGTCCGTGGAGGCGCGGCCGGCGCAGAGCATGTTGCTCGTAATCCTAGAGGCGCGGTACTTCATGCCCCGACATTGCGTCAAAGACAGAATGGGGACGCGGACTTCTTGGACAACCGCCGGCAGCTGTCCCCCTTCGGATGTACGACCCCAGCCGACGACGATACCTTCCTTGCCCGCCGGCTCGATACCTGAAAGAGACAATAATGATAAACAATGCAGTTTTTTCCAGACTTTAAAGCAATTGGGAAATTATTTGGACACGGGACAGGCTGGAAAAAGTCTGAAACGCCGGAAATAACGTGGAAATATTTATACAAAAGTAATCGCAATAAAATCTGTGAAAGTAGTGTTATTTCTTATATGATGTATTTGTGTAAAACGCAGAAAGTATATAAGAGATTATAATTTCAAAAAAATATGTATGTGATGTGTTACATGTACCTAAATAAGTAAATCTTGTATCATTAGTAAACATAATGAATTCGATATGCAATTCACAATCTTTTAGTTTTAAACTTGTCCTTATTCATAGTAGAAATACCGTCAGAGCTTTCATGCATACATTGTTTAACACCACAATACATAGGGATGACTGCAAGCCTATGGTATAATTTATCCAGTCTATAGATTGCATTGACTTACTAAACTGACTGCTTTCGAAGATGAGGCTCATGGCTTTTTATTCCTAATAAGAAAAGGACAAAAAACACAAAGTGGTTCTTATTCAAAAGAAAACAATACGGTTAACATAATATTTCATACATGATATACCAATCAGATGCAAGGAGCAACGAATTGCAAGCTTTGCAGACAACTCGACCACCAACATAGTTTGAAGGTTCTTTTTTTAATAGGAAGTATAATTTCTTGTATTGAGATTTTATATTCTTTCTGAAACTGTCTTTTTTATGATTACATTATGGGACCTGATACAACGCCATCTATCGCTTAATTAAAACAACTCTGGCCTTGGCGACTAGGTGCGACTGATCAAAGATTTAAGTTTTGTAACACTTTAGCAAAAAAATCCAAATTAATATTTTTAAGTAAGTTTCGTAATATTCAAACAGCATTTTAACAAAAAAAATATGAAGAAACCTTTGTTATCACAAAACGTAAAATAATTGTATAATAAAAACTTTTTTCCGGTAGTACGCTGAAGCATGACCACATTAAAATATAAAACACTTCTTTAACCTATGTACCCTTTCCTCCAAGGCTATAATTATCTCAACCTTCCGTCTTAATTTATAATTTACTAATGAAATCGATAAATTCATGAAATCAATGAGGTTTATAATATAAATCCATATCAACTATTGCGATTTATTAAAAAAAGAACGACATTTAAACACATTAATGTTACGTTAAATTGATAATTTTTTGAATTGATACTTTAAAAAACGTAGCAGCTTATGTAATAACAATAACCAAAAAATATTTACGATCTCTTTAGGTACCTATAGTAATTAAACAAAAACTATATCAATTCGATTGCTCTTCAACGCAATGTTCAAAAGCACTTACCAGCCGCGGGTAAACAAACAGGCTTTATAATTCTCGAGAAATTGACGGGCTTCCTCAATTTCAGCAATGCGATGTCATTATTATACGAATCTGCGTCGAAACTTCGGTGACGAACTATCGAGTTGACCGCCCGCATGATGGCAGCACTCTCGCTTGTAATCGTCTGATCGTGGTCACCTAGGATGACGCGGATCTTTGACCGCTTTAATCTGTAAAAATGTATAAAAAAACTTAAGAACAGAATAATAATTAATTTTAAATGATAATACTGTATTTGAGTACAAAGTAATAAAACAAAATGATAAAAGTAACTCATATTGCGACATTAACGCGTTAACCTGGTATTATTGAATAAAAGAAAAAAAGAATTTTTTTTATAGCATACGTAGGCAGACGAGCAGTTGGGCCACCTGATGGGAAGTGGTCACCGACGTCCATATACATTGGCATTACCAGTGGCATCGCCAACGCGCTGCCTACCGAGAGACATACGGTGTTAAGTCTCGTTTACCCAGTAAATACGCTGGCTACGGTGCCCTTCAAACCGGAACGCAGCAGCGTTTTCACACTACTGCTTCGCGGCAGAAATAGGCACCGTGTTGGTACACACCCAGACGGTCTCCTGTAAAAAGGGGACCTACCACCGGTATAAATATTCAATTCTCGATAACTACCGTCTACCCCGTGACCCGTAAATTTAAAATGTAAAATAAACGTGATAAAATCCGTAACAAGTGCTTTTATTCGATAATGTGTAGTATTTGTGTAAACAAAAGAATTACCTAATTATGCGTTTACCTGGCTTAAATTATATAGGCCTCAATTGTCAAATAACAGAGATTTGTTAAATACGTACTTCTAGACATGGTAAGAAAAATATAAAATGCAGGCCAGATGGATTGTTGCAACCGTTAAATAGTCTATGGCGAAAATTGCTAGAAGTAATAAATTTATACGAATAAATTTACAACATTTATATAATTATTTCTGGAACTTATCTATAACTAGCAGATATTCAGTCCAATATTCTGCCTATTGTATTATATTACTTGCCTATTTCTTCGAAATATACAGTATTTAAATCATAGGAAGAGACGGTAATACGGACCACTTAAGGGAAAATCGGTGTCAAACAAAAAATAATATGTTCATTTTTCTTTTTTTGTTATGATATGATTGAGCATTTATTAATTAACTTAATGTTAAAGAACACTTAAATCAAATCACACTTACAAAGATATTGGATGATTTCCAAAACCTTCGCTTTGGTTCATTTTGCCTACACGTGAAGGTAAAACGAACCAGACATGAAGGCAAAATGGACCTATGGCGACATAATACCAAACTAAAGTCTCCACACTGTACCCAGCCTCTAGCTGATTTATAAAATAAATGAGAGCAATAGAAACATCGTATGTCTTCTTCATATTCGCTAGATGAGTCTTTTTTGTGTTATTGTAGATTTTCCCTTTTTGTCTATTCGTTTGCTTCCCTTTCCTATTCTTTCCAGTGAAAAAAATAGATCTAGTCCGTTTTGGAGATCATGCCTAGGCATGATATCCTTTGGAGCAATAGTAAAAGATAATCTACTTTTACTATATATATTTATTTGGTTCATTTTGGCCATTCCGTTTTGCCTTTTCGGTAGGCATGTAAACAATAAAGTATTTTGAGGTTAATATTGAAGATAATCATGCCTATTTATCGTTAAAACTAAGTATTATAAACAATATCCCAAACAAAATCACAAAATCCCCGATATCTTTAACGTAATATAACTGTAGGCGATTTACAATTTGCTGTTTTTTCATCAAAACTTGCAAAAGTAAACTTTCCTTGACAAAAACTTGTGCCGCTGCATGACCGCTTCAAGAACGCTGACCAACTCTGAGTGGAAGGCGACTGTCAAGTTGAAGCAAGTTGGTAATAGATAGCACTAACAGTATTAAAGTTATTAGTCCCGTTCGTTTTACCTTCAGGGTCCGTTATACCTTCCTTTCCCCTAGAGTTTAGAGGAGTTTTCTCAGATATATAAATTATATGAAAAAAGCGCATACTGTGTAATTAAACTAACAGTGCAGGGTACTGTTATTTGAGCAACTAGAACAAGCAAATTTTAATTTTCACAAATAGTTTTTCTCATTCTTAAGTATATTGCCTTTAGATCTAAAATTAACGCAGTATTTATTAACAGTAATTGTAACTTGAAGACACATAGTCGTGTAAGATACGAAAAAGTGACTATAAAACACAAATTTACCTATATCCTATGCTTGAATCCTATATACCTAGGTCATAGAACGAAAGGAAAAGCATACACGCGTAACGTCATCTTCTCTATAAACTATTATAAATTGTTTTGCAACAACATAAAGATAACAATGGAACACTCGAATTACTGATTGTATCATAGCATCAGCACCGGAACGAACGTAAAAAGTAACTTTCTCACCGAGCTGAATTGCAAATTCGGTCATAATTTGAATGGTATGCAACGTCGCGTGACGCCAAACATACGCAGATTAATCGACAGCAAATAGTCGACGACGTAACAAACGTTATTCGATGTAATATAACATCGCTGGCAAATAAATCATTTGTAAATTACTATATATCGTTACATTTTCTAATTATCGTGTAACTAATGAACGTATTTTGACCGTATCGTTGCGCTACTAGGTTTTTGTGTTCCGCTAAGTAATCGTGGGGAAGGCGGTTACACAAATCTGTTTTTTCTCATAAATAATTGTCAACAGGTATAAATCATCGCGTTGTGGCCAAGATTAAATCGATTCACGATGTTTGATGTTCTAAAAATGTATCAAATATGTTATCAGCTATCTTATAAAACATTGGATAGGCGCAGCCTTTCATTTTTTTGTGTCCATTCCTTACATATTGTAATATAATACTGAAACCATATGTAACTTTTACACGTCCAATGCATACCTTTATCTATTTAATTCGATAGAGATGAGAGGGACAAGCCGTTTACGTGGTGGCAAGTGATTCCTACCCTGCCCAAAAGAAAACCAAATCCGCTGACCACCCTGAGACATAAGATGTTATGTCTCCTTTACCCAGTAATAACGCTAGCAACGGTGCCCTTCAAACCGGAAGAGGGTAGTGTTTACACACTATACGGTTTGGGACAAAAATAGGCAGCGCGGGGGTACTATTTAAGACAGTCCCTTGTAAAAAGGGACCTACTACCTCAAAAAGTAAAATAAACATATTTTTCTCAGACAATTGTTTGAATAAAAATGTATGATGGTCACACCGAGAATCGCGTTATAATGTAACGAGTAAATATCTCGAGTGCATTGACAGAACAGCATTTAAATATTTAGTAATAAGACAAAATTTTAGTAAACAAAATTGCACACAGTTGGATCAATAAATTGTTAATTAAACACATAAAATTATTTAAATTTAAAACGATTAATGAACGTTACTAAGAAAAAAAGCCTTTTTGGAGTTTTCGTTTTTGATACTAACTTTCTGACGCAATGCGCCGCTGTCAGGACATACTCCTTCGTGAGCAAGGACGCCCCACAATGGAATTGCCCGTCGTACACAATCCTCGCCATCCACGGGTATCGGTTAGCGCTAGCAGGAGAGCCACCGACAATGCGGTTCTCCTGATTGGAACCATTACATTCTGCAATAGCGAAAACATACTTAAATTTTCCTGCCTCAATAGTACGACAGAAACATAGCATTACCTAAAATTAACAGGTAATAATACAGATAAAACTTAATTTAGCTAATACATATTGTAGTTTAAATACACAAGATGTGCCAAGCTATGGTCACTAATCATAGAACTAATTATTTACGAAATTACATGCAACTTGGTGACGCGAATCTAAGATCGTCTTTTGTTTCTCGTATGAATTTTTACCGACTATTAAATCAGAGTTTCGCTAATCACATTTGGGGTTTAAAGTTTTATTTACCGTTTTTATTATGCGTGATATTAAAAATAAATTTTAGTCTTGTTAATCAATGCAGTCTATTTTCAGAAATAGATAAAACCAATATAATAATACGTACTAAACATGCACATGTATTGATACATTTAAAATAAAATTGTTATTTCTCTTACAAATTCCTAATTTCCAAAGTGTTAAGTGAAATAGATATTAAGTGAAGAACATTTCAACTGTGAGAATGATCAATTAGATTTAGAGATATTAAATATTTATTCGTATTATGTCTATACCAAGGGACATCATTTAGTTGCTTATTGGCCAAAAAAATAACTAAGAATATATAAGATACAAAATAATATATATATATATATGAAACAGAAAAATATTTTTTTTACAAACAATTATACCTAGAACGACATATACATAATTAGAGACCGACTGTTTATACTACAAATACTTTTATACATACATAAATGTAAACTAGTAATATCTTATCTTTTTCCCTATTATTGATACAATCTCCTGAATTAAGAATTAACTAGTATTAATAATGATCCGGCTAGGTTTCCGCTAGCAAGTGAAATGCGGAGGCAACGTGCTTAACAGGAATCCGATCGATGTCAAAGCCGGTAGTATTATGATGTACTTTACAGTTTAATGAAGGTCCGAGTGCAGGAAGGTGGAACATTTCACTTTCACCATAAATCTCACGGCTTCGCAATCTTATGGGTTAATAAAACGTAACTAATAACTATACGGGGAAATATCATGACTTAATTATAAACACTATAGTGAAAGTATATATTTTCCCTTTGTCATGTATCTGTCTGTTAAATATTGTTAAAAAAAAAGTAAATAATACAGAAGTTAGGAAATCAAAAATGTATATAAACTATAATACGTATAATAAAAAACAGTACTTTTTGACGAAAAATATCATGGTAATTAACTTAAAATTGTGCAGTATAAATATATAAAGCGTTCTATATAAGTGCGTATAAATGTTTTACATGCAATAATACAAAGGTTAAAAATGTTAAGTATAAATTACATTTGCTTTACAAATAACAACTTACCCATCTTTCTAGGAAGTGGGTTTGCTCGGCCGCACTCTAAAAAGTTGACGTGAATTTTTATTATTACATGTACACTAAAATTGCTGTATATAAATAAGGATATCTACATTTTAGGATAATTTGCTAAAAGTGAAACAACACAAAATAGCCACAAAATAGCCCATTTATTTAAAACTATGGTGGATGATAAACACCTACTTGCGAAAGAAGTAAAGTCAGTGCCATTTTTAAATCATAACATTTGTACAGAAATATGAAACAAAGAACCTTTTTTATCATTCACACTTCTCTAAAAGTAAACTTTAAAGTCCAAGAAATACTGCTACAATTTTTATATAATATAAAACACAAATCACAGTAACAGTAACTTTATCTTCATCTTAAAGTACAGGTGAAATGTATTAAAAATGTGTGACTTTTTAAAATAGATGATAAGAATTTTGTCTCCCTAAAATAATGTGGACATAATTAAATCCGTGTGGGGAAACTTGTGATAATTCGAAGTTTTAACTTGATTTAAAGGGAAAAAAAATCAATACAATATATACATATCTATGATCGAATATATTCTTGTCGATACTTGCCACATGAGCAGTTCTTAGTTTGGACTTCCTCTTCCTCGTCATCTTCAACGCTTTGTTCTTCGAGCAGTGGCACCTCCAAGCCGAAGATGGCGTCGAAGAGAAAACGCGATGTCCTATTGCCATACGATAGCTGTAATCGTTAAATAATTACGTTGTATCTTGAACTATACGACATAATTACATGATGGTTTTTATACTCCTTGGTTATATTGATCCTGACGAGAAACACTAATTATTATACCCCCGTAAGATGAAATAAGTCTACTTAGCAAAGTGACTCGTTAATTTATCCATAATTTAAAACAATATAAAAAAATCTTTACATCTCATGACAAATTTAATTTACAGACGCAAATCTCCCTCCGTAGGTACGTAAAAACAGGTATTGGCTCTTGCTTTATAAACCCGAGGTCGTGGGTTCGAATCGCGCGGTAAAAACGATTTTGTTTTATAGTTGTTTTCTAGTTGGTTAGGACAAAACAAGATAAAATGATCCGTTCGCCGGAAGGGAATGTAAAAAGTCGGTATCTGTTGTCAAGACCATCTTCGACAGTCATTATATAAAATGTCAGTGCCTTCAAATTTTCTTATAACAGTTTTGCCTTTGGCTTGTGGAGGTCAGATACCAGTCGCTCTGCGTCATCATCATCATCAGTCTGTGTAAGTCCACTGCTCGACATAGACCTCCCCTTCTCCATTAAGAGGCTTATGGACTGTATCCCACCATACTGGTCCAATGCAGGTTGGTAGGTGGATCGACTTTTTACATGGCCAACATATACACATGGATGATCTCTGATAATTAGGTCATCAGCCCAAATTGCCCAAACCAACTAGGAAACAACAATGAAAGTTTGTTGAGTTCCCCACAGGATTCGAAACCACGGCCTTCGGTTTTTAAAACACATGCCCTTACCAATAGTGTAAGGAGGCAGCTCAGCGTAAAACCTGTTATTCAAGTAATTCTGGGTGGATTAGCAGCCTCATTATGTCATGGAAAAACCGATAGCAGAAGTAATACATAAAAACTTTTTCTACGTTACACTTTCTGTTGGTTACGAAAACATTATACATGATAAATAATACAATGTAATAATAGTCCACTAGGAAAGCTTTAAAACGTCGAGTATAATTTTTAATTAAACGCGATGATATTCGGAAAACTTCATTGTTTATCTTTTTTCTACGTTAATTATATAATCAATAATACATTTTTACTAACAAAAAGTATATTTTATATATAGTTACTTTTATGTCAATTACTATACGATGAAAAGGATTTGGAAAGATCTTCAGCCATACACGAAATGTGTGATTAAAACTTAGCTAATACTTAAAATCTACAAATGGCTATAACAGCTAACGTATAATAAAAAAATAAAGCGAAATCGTATTTACAGACAATGATTCTAATCACATAAATCATAATAATTAAGTAGACTTTCGATGAAAAACTATTATGTTGTAATAACATCAAAATGTAGTTTTATTAGTTTTCTATGTAAAACTCAGGGACACATAATTTACGCTACAGTCGCTTGTGCAAAAATAAAGTATATCTAAACATTTTTCGACATACGAATTGCATGTTAAGACGCAAAGGCCGTTGCGACAGAATCCAGTTTTGTTTTGGTGTTTAGATCTTTAAATCACACCGTTACGCCTAATTTTAAAACAACTGGGACTTCAATTAATCTACAAACATAAACTTTTATCAAAAAAAAAGTATTAATATATGAAATATTCACCGAATTTTTAGTAAAGCTTTAAATAAACAAAAAAATAGTTATGTTTTTTTTAATGCAACGTAAATAAGCCACAACACCGTCCTAAAACGTAAGATACAAAGTCTATACACGTATTACATAAGAGCACACAAAGCAACTAACCACTTGCGTACATCTTCCGTTGGAAATAACCTTATATAACATTTGTTTACCATTTTAAATTTACTTTCACGTTTACTCGTTACCGCAATTTAGTGCCTCCGCAATTAAAATTACACTCATTTAAAATTTAATCTTTGCAATGTTACGATATCATCTGAATTTAAATAACAATTGATAACTAACAATAGAAGTTGATAATAAAAGTATTTAGTAATTTTATAAAAAAATACAAAGCTGTTCTTGGCACAAGACAATTTTATATCTTAAACTTGGTACCATTGGTTGCATAATTACAAACAAAACAAAAAGCCTCAATAGCACTTTCTCAAGTTAATGATTCTTGGGTTTTTTTTTCTTTTAGAAAAGTCTTAAAGAGAATGATTGACACGAAAGAGTCTGTCATATTTTCGTTATTGATTATAAAGTCAAGTAGTAGTCGTAGGTAAATAAATACGACATTCAATCAAAAGTATCCAGCACCAGCTTAGTTAAATATATTAGTCATTATCTTTATAGAATCGCGTGCGTTAATGGTTGATCACATCACGATTATTTATGTCAAATTTTTCAGGAACGTACATACAAACAAGTGCACTTATGTCAATGTCATGACATTTGTTGAGCTTGAGATTCACATTCTATGCCAGCGTTACATAACAACATTCAAATACGCTCAGGTAAATGTATATCAGACTTTCTCTTTGACGGGCCGACATACGTAACTGGTGGTGACGAAACGGTTATCATATCATTGACTTCCATATGCATATTTGGCGATATTGAATAACGTGTTATGAAATTTATAATGAACTAGGCTAAGGTTGTATGGCAATCCTATCTTTACTACTAGACTTGCTAATAGGCTAGATTTGATTCAGACAAGGCCAAACATAGATTTTTCAATAGCCTTTGCATTATTATTATCTATATCATTAACTAAATTAAAAAATATTTTTAAATACAAAAAGAAACAGATTAAATAATTTAAGAATAAAAAAAAATACTTTTACGCTAACGCTTAATTTAGTATAGAAATAAAATTATAGAAACATATTTTTTCGTTTTAAATGAGCTCTGAAATATTTGTTGGCTACAGAAATATTTGTTATATTATTTTACAACTAGAAATCTGTATTATTCTTGACTAACTTAATATAACACAGGCAAATCCGGGGACGGGCTGGTAGTCGGTAACAAGGTCGCGATTAAAACATCTTTTATCTCAAACATGATTTATCAGTGTACCGCTTGCACGAGTAAAAATCAGCTCAAAACCCAGTTAACAGCTGTCGCAATAGTTAATAAATTGTCTGAATAAATCTCAATTCGAGGTCAATGTTTATGTAAAAAATGATACTACTGAACAAAAAGCTTCAGGTTTTACAGAACTCATCCGAATTCGTATAATTGTTCCGTGACCCGGTTAATAGACAATTGATTTCGTAAGCAAAGTCGAATTTTACTTAAATATTAGAACGGTCTTTAGAGTTCAATACCAGTTCAAGGTTTGCTCTTAACCTATTTTACAGCAGAAAAAATTAATAAAATTAATGTTGTTTAAAATCGATTCGTTGCGGATACTAGATACTTTCAGCAATTATTTATGTCTTAAATATATATACACAAATTTTAAATAATGAACTTTTAACGACTTTTGTGATTAAGTAATAAAGCCTTTAATTTTTCTAAAATAATTAATACTGCCTTTCAATATTTTAGAAATCCTGTGTGTACATTATACAATAAAAGGCTTTGAAGGTGAAAACGTTCAGAATAAAAAGATAAAAGAGTGTCAAATTACAAGTAACGCTTGACTGAGTATTTTGTGCCGTGGTATTCCCGCTTAAGGCTTTTATCAAACTTCTGAATTGTTGAGGTCAACTACTAAACTACTTTCCAAAGTGTAATTGCCAGTTGCCTTTCACGTGGTAATTGTTGTGGCACTCTCTTTCCCGTCATTCTTAGTCGTTTATTAGACAAATTTTGGCGTAATTAGATTCTACAAGCGTTCACACAGATATGTAATAGAATTTCGCATTTGAAATATTATATGCCAAAAACGCTTACGTTTGTAGGTTATATAGAACTAAACATATAATCAGAATTTTGTTATTTCAATTATCTCCTAATCCTATCCAAGTTTGCTATATTTATTATAGGCGTATCCTATGCAAAGGTCTATATAAGGTTTTGTAACACTATATAAATATAAATTTATAAGTATATACCTACTACATTGCCTGTTATGTTTCTGGCTTAATATTTTTTAACACAACATATATTTTTTAGCTTCAAAAATTGTTTATGTGATCGTTACCCAAAAGCAAAACTGCACACAACAATAATAAATATTATATAAAACGAAATGCAAACATTATTTTATACTAACACAGATAACGTGTAACAAAGTTTCAACTTTACGCAATAAAAGAGAACCGATAAAAAGCGAATCAATTATAGGCCGTAAAAATGTGCATAAGCTTGCGTGATTCGTTCCACACAAGCAGCATTCTGACCACAAAATATCGGAACCGGATACGCCTATTACATAAATATGAAAATGCACAGTGAAGTGTGTGTCAATCAAATGCAATAAGAACGGCACATGACTTTATTGATTTTAGAACTAAATTTATGTGGTGTTACGTAAATTTTTAAAAACATGAGATGTGATTGTCACATTTAAAATGTTAAGAATATGTGCAAAATATTGTTTTAAGGGCAAGAAGCAAACGTTGTAAACTATAAATAAAAAAAATAATGAACGTATGTTTCAGTCGGATTTTCGGTTAAGAAACAACATTCAACAAAGTAAAAAGAAGTAATTTATAAAACAAATACAAACCATTTATCGGTATAAATACTTTTTTTGTATAAGGATTAATTGCACTGTTTTAAAACATTTTTTTCCCGATATTGAAAGTCATCTTCGTGAATATATGAACTTCTTCAACTGCCGTAGCCTGGGGGTACGGGCGTGTGTTTTAGAAACCGGAGGTCGTGGGTTCGAAACAAATTTTAATTGATGTTTCCTAGTTGGTTATGGCAATTTGGGCCGATCACCCAATTGTCTGAAAAGTACGATGATCCAGCAGTGGGCTATTACAGGCTGATTATCACAATCAGCCTGAATTACTGAGAATAATGATGAATTTATGGCTAACATAGTGACATCACACTATCTCACTATGTTATTCTAACGATTTTATAATAAACGCCAATGGAGAAAAACTTATACGTTCGTGAATTACATAACAATGCTCGTAACAGGCGAAAGTAGTGCACCTCCGGTTGCCATACAATAATTATGATGATACTTTCGCATCATTATAGTGCGATCTACCTTGCAATTTTGACATCATCGTCTTATTACTAAGTGGAAGTTAATGCCGCTTATCTCAAACGAAGGAAGTAACGGAAATTTCATCCAATGCACGAGAACTTCCCCTGTCTAATTGTACTAATATCATAAATGTTCGTATGGATGTTTGTTACTCTATAACGCAAAAACTACTTAAGGGTTTTTGGAAAAAAATTATAGTAGCTAATATAACAGATTAATATAGATTTGAAACATGATTTTGATAAAATTACGCGTGCGTCGCCAGGGGGTGCAATGACTTGCACCTTTTAAAATGACTACTATTATTTAAAAAAAAAACTAAGTAAGCTTTCAGATAAATACTCAAGACTTTAATAAAAAGCAAATCGTGACAGTTTTTGCTAGAACAACTGCGTGCAGTTCAATAATAGCATAATGTTATATTTGTACTTGCAAACTCAGTAGACTTGGGGAAACTATTTACATTTTTAAAATTAAAATATGCAATGCATAAAATGGTACATAACAATGCAGAACGGCATTTATTTTACTTCACAATAAGTCTGATGCAAGTATTCAATGACGTTATTTTTGCTTATATTATTAAGAAAATAAATGGTTTGCTATTTTAAAGACTTTCATAATTAAAAATCGCTTAAACGCTTTAAAAAATAGATGCGAAATCGCTTAAACGCTTTAAAAAATAGAAATAAGTTTGTTACGCTTTCCTATTAATAAAAGTAAACCGATTTAGATGAATTTTAAAATACGAAATATTCGGAACCGTGAAGACAGTCGAGTCAAAGGCGGTGTAGTAAATCTAAAGACATAATTTTGGTAAACGCTATAAAAAATAATTCCGTTAGTTTTGTTGTAAGAGAAAAAGTTACATCATCTAGCTTCCAGTTAAAGTCCTGTAAAAATCGGACGAGCCATTCCAGAACCAACAGACAGAAAGAGACAATTTTTTTAACAAATGTTAATTTTTTATATGTATCGTTCAAATATCATTCATAACGGTTATATATTTTGATCTAACAAACAGCCACTGCAATTCTATTTATTTGTATAGATTTTTATGTTGGCATAATATTATATCAAACAACAATACTTATATTTGTAATAAATATGTACTTATCTTGTCTAAATGTCTACACGGTTTTTAATATTAATTTAATACAAACTTTGTTATTTTATTTTTACAATTACAAATAGGATATTTCTTATATACCTTGAGTACCAAAAAGTGCTCGTGAACTTAAAAGTAAACAAAGTGCGTATTCGTGAACAAACAAACATTAAAATAAATTAATATTTTTCTCAACGTTATTAACTTAAATGTCTACGTTAAATTATCATTTCAGATGTGTAAAAAGGAGCGTTTGCAAGTTAATTTTAATTAAGACAGAAAAAAGGTAATGAATAGCAAGAGGTCGTTGTCTCATCATGAACCTGTTCACAAAGTAAGCGAAGGCAGAAAGTAAAAGTGCATGCTCCAAGTCAATGCACCAAGGCGTCATACACACTGAACGCTATCTTACCAACGTAATTTATAACGGTATAATTAATAACATATCAGTAGTGTAACTCACATGGTTGTCTTCCTTAGCGACGTCCGGCGTACTTATTTCCCTCCCCTCGTTCGGATAAACGACCAGGAGCACATAAAACGCCAGCATCCATTGGCACATTGTCGTTGAGTCGCGTGGGCGATGTCAATGCTGCAGCCGCCACTATTTATTAGCGCGTCATCCCGACCGTGGTCACTGACAATTTTGGCGGCTGTTTGGCATTATTTCGCAAACGTATCGCCGGCCGACTGTCGGCGGCGGCCGCGCGGATTCCGCTGCCAAGCGCCCGCCCGTACATCCACCACCACGTACTTTCTCCTCGTACCAAAAACCTAATGTGATCCCTAGCCCCACCACTCTGTTACGACATTGATGCCGACATGATTCGTTTGAACGTTGGCAACGCGCAACAAGAGTATGGAGGAGGGTGGATCTTAAGTATCCGCAACGGAGTTCGTTAAACATACGACGTGACGTAAAAGCGCTTACATGGCAGCGGATTACAACTAAAGGTTGGGCTACAAGGATAATGACCATACATAGTTGATGTAGTTTAAATGCGATTTATATAAAAGACATCTTGAGTCATTTAACCTTGGGCCTCTTAGAACTTCGATGGCGAGTGAAGAAGATACGTTTTTTATTAAAAACTATTTGACTGATAACGACGCTGTACTTCTTAAAACATTCAAAGTTTTATTTTCAAACAAGATCTACAGTTTCAAATACATTCAATAAAAAAAAAATCATCATCACTATCATTATTTAAGCATGTTAAAGCCCAATGCCAGGCACATGCCTCCCCATGTACCCCACTTCACAAATAACTCAAAAATATATTCCAAAATGTTATAAGATAACAGCATCAACAACGACGACGACTACATGTTCATACATGTTTTCGTTACTTTAATATAACATTCGTGCATAAACTCATAATTAATATGATAAAACAACAAGAAGAGCACGCAATCATGATCGTAGGATTTCCCATACTGATAAAACGAAAGTGAAATCATGCGCTTCGCACAGTTGTTTCCGCAACACGCGGCGCCCGGCCTCAACGGTCACGTAATAGCGACATTTTAAATCAAACCCGTCTGAGAACAAGGGAAAAAGCCAAGTCTTAGCAAAGTTAAATGAGATCCTGAGACTGTTATATTGTAATGTTATTGTTGTTAAGCGAGTTATAACTTTACATTATGAATGAAACTGCTTTATAAGTATGTAACGCGTTTCCTATTAGACGTAAGGAATAAAAGTTTATTCCTAACGTCTTAGAATCTTCAGTGTCCATGGTCACAACCGGGACTGCCATACATACATACACGGATTTTCTTGCCGGCCTAGGCGGTCGGCCGTTATTGCGTGAATAGAAATCAAACAATTTTTGACTTATATATTTTCTTGCATCAACAAATGACTTTAACAATTTCTGAAAAAAGTCTCAAAGATATACAATACTAAATTCAGCACCACAAAGTAACAACACATATTGCGACAAAAAAACTGGCTTTAGGATTTATTTATTATAAAAATATTCTCACAAAATTTAAAATAAAAACAATAAAAAACAGAGCACGAACACCCTATATCCACGTTTCAAAATAAAAATCAAATCGGGTTCATGTTTTCAAATTTAGGTTATTGTTACAATAAGAAGTAATTACTTAAATAAGTTTTAAAAAGTAACTTTACATTATTTTAAAAAGTAACATATATAATCAACTTCCCACAGAGCACATAATAAGATTATTTTGAATATTATTTTTATTTGGCAAAATAATCAAAAGTACCAAAACCGACGGATTGCAATTAATTTATTACTTTAGGTTTACTTGTTAGTTTTGGACCAAAGAATTACCAGGACTAATAATGATAAGTCAAAATAGGATTTATTATGTATTGCCGTAGTATTTTACTTGGTTTGTTATGATTATTGTATATGCGCCGTGGACGGAGTTATAGTGTACATCCCAATAGGTTTCTTGTACTATTTTCAGTAAATTAGAGAATGACGTAAGAAGTCTAATAAACGCTATTACCATATATATTTTCCACACGAAGTTCTACATATAACCGCCCGTCTTTTTGTATCAATTGAGTCTGACCTTAGACTTTGCTTATATAAATTCCATCTCTATGCTCTCTTGGCTTAAGTACAGTTGTTTAGTAAAGAACTTGTAGCTGGTACCACGAGGAAGCTAAGAATAATTTGGCAAGCTTACAGCGGGGAAGGCAGGGGAGGTTGCCCCAAACGGACTAAGACTCGTGAAGAGATCATCAATGCCTATAGCTTCGTGCACCCGTAAACAACCTATTTGAAGTAGCAGGGTGACCATAGGACGAGGAGACCCGGTTTTGAAAATAAATCCGAAAATAATACCGGCACGTTTTTTACGGCTAAGAGTCTAAATCACCTGGCTCTCTAACTACTGGGCAACAGAGTTAAGCGAGTCTGGTGACAACCATAGGAGCAAGGCGCGTAAGTGCGATGCGTTCTAAAGTGACGGAGGACATTGGCCTCAGCGGCCAGCCTTACATGCAAGTTTTAGGCTTCATATAGAAGCGCCCTGGTAGTCTTAGTCTCTGCGCGTCCGTCATAAGCAGTATAAGACCCATCAAGGAATGCCCTTACCCACGCAAAAATAGTGAGTTTGGCTAAAATTAAGTCTATACCCGTCTACAAACAACAAATGTGATGTCTGACTCTGATCGCGCTCATTTTTTCTTTATAGTTTTTATTGTTATGCAATATTTGGTATAATAAAAAATTCGATACTAAAAAAGGATTGAATTTACATATATATAATTTTCACTTTTACACAGTATTTTATCACGTTTAATTTTAATTTAAAGAGACACACCTTCTTACATATCGTCAACAGCCGTACGAATTCTATATTTTATCAAAACGATTGTCAACTGATGTATGCCACGAAAACCTAGAATCTTTGTATTCACTTTGTCATCATGGACGATTTTAATACCAACCTCCTCTAACCTATATCACTATGATCCCTTAAATTCCCCCTTCATGGTCAATATTTTATTTCTGGTATTTCTCTCCATGGCTTAATTACTTTCATAAATCCTAACGCCTCCCAAGCCAAAATTTAAGGTTCTGTACTTCGGTCTTTCGCAAATGCATGTTGGAAAACTCAACAAGGATGCTGCTATAGAGGAATGGGGAACTTGTAATGTCGACAGAGACAATATTGAAGAAAAGTAGCCACTTTTAATACCTTAATAACAAAGCGGTACGATGTCCATGATCCTGTTCATTCATCATTGGCAGCCTTTAACCGTCCAATGCTGGACATAGGCCTCTTTCAATGAACGCCAAGACGTCCGATCCCTTGCTATTCGCTGCAAAATTGAAATTTGCCTTTTGCTGCTACTGCACGGAGATCAGCATACCACCTGGTCGGGGGTCGACCAACACTCCGTCTTCCCAAACGCGGCCTCCACTCCAGAACCTTATTGACCCATTGACCATCGGTTCTACTGACTGTGACCAGCCCACTTCCACTTTAAGACCTTTGCCGGAATAATTCATTACGAATTATGTCTGACATGGGGAGGACGCAATGGTTAAAGACTTTCATCTTTCATCATTGCGGTGTCGGCGGCGACGTTAGAACGCTTAGCTTCCTAAATGCTGCCAAGCCCCACTGAATCCTCCTATCGTTTTCCCTCTTGAAGCTGTGTCTCCCCAACTGTAATATATATCCGGGGTACACATACTCATTGACAACTTCGAGAGTAACGCCATCAACACTGATCGGCCCCGGGAGGACATGTTCGTTGAACATGAATTTCGTCTTGACCAAGTTCATCGCGAGGCCAACACGTCGAACACGGAGGATTCATTTCGGCTGTACAACATATCCTGCAAGCACCCTAGCGATTTGGCTAATATTACGATATCGTCGGCAAAAGGCGGAGGTGTGAAAGAACGTTGATGTTTATGTCATATCCACCCAGTCTAGGGTCTTGAAGACGTCCTCCAAAGCATTTGTGAACAGTTTCGAGGAATTAATATCCCTCTGTCGCACTTCACGATGCAATTGGATGGGACTCGTATGACCTCCCGGAATCAAGATTGACATAAAAGCAGCGCTATGTAGACCTCTCAGCACCTCGACGTATCGATAATTGACCTGACATCGTTGAAGAGCTTCCAGAACAGCCCAGGTTTCCACAGAGTCACAAGCTTTCTCATAGTCCACAAAGGCAAGGCACAAAGGCAGATTGTACTCGTGAGACTTTTGTAAAACTTACCTTATCGTGTAGATGTAATCTTTGGTGCAAAATCTGCGAAACCCAGTCTGCTCAGGTGGCTGGAAGTCATCAAGCTTGTTGGGGAGGCGATTCGTCATTACTTTAGAGCTTGTATATGTGATTTAAAAGTGAGATCGATCGTTAAATTGGAGGTCACATCCCTGTTAGTGAAAGTGTGAAAAGCCTAGGTCTTCATATAAATAACACTCTAAGTTCGACCACCAGATCTCAAATGTTGTGCAAGAAGATCCTGGAGTCATGCAATGTCTCTACCGGTTCAACAAGTTTTTGCCCTCCTAGACGAAATTGACCCTCGTGCATGACCTTATTTTTCCTCTTATCGACTATGGTGACATGTGCATCATCACATAAACACAGATCACCTCAATATAGGCTTATCGAAAACATATCGATGCATCGATAAACCGATATATCATTTTCGAAATATCGATATTTTTAGCCGATATTTAATATTACGATATAACTCAACACATATTCGAAAACCTAATGTATGTGCAAAAATAGAAATGATTTTCGCAGACATTGTGATGCACATAATATAAATACTAGAAACAAACATAATTTAATTCTTCCAGGAACTAGACTGCGAAGAATAAGTAAATCTTTTATGGAACAATGTATACGATTTTACAACAAAATCTCAGTAAAAGTTCAGAATTTAACTGTTAATAAATTTAAAAAAGTAGTAAAGGATTCAACGTTTATGTGTTAAAGGTTATTATAACATAAATGAATTTATAATTGATAATACAGCCTGGTAATGGAATGCTCGCTCCAGCCTTTTTCAAGTATAATATACGTATGTAGCTCATAAGAAAATTTATATGTATATTTGATTATTTTAAAAGATGACAAAATAGGCCCACTGAGTTTCTTTCGCCGGTTCTTGTCAGGTCAGAAGCGTCCTATTCCGACCGGTGGTAACGTCCATTTTGAATAAAGATTTTAGAATTTGAATTTAACAATACACAATTGCAAGTATCGAAAACGTGATATTTTTCAGGATAAGACTAAATTATTTTTATTTTGTCGGATAAACCGAAATATTCCTATTTTCAAGCATGGCAAAGGTATACAAATCGATGTTTTTTTAAAAAAACCAGCAGTTTTTTCTTACCAACCGGAAATTACATTTTATTTTTGCTAGAATAAATGTACCGATATATCAATATATTCTAAATTAAATCAATATCGACATTAATATAATTCTAAAATATCGATATAATAAATATCGATACTTTTTTACATTTCGACATCCCTACCTAAATAAAATCGTTTTCAATCTACGTAAATATGACCACGTCTCTGTCCATCGTTCCAAACTTAAGTGGTTACCTATTCGCCAGCGACGCTCCCCTTATGAACCTATCCACTCTACATTAGTTTCTCAATCCTTATAATTCACCATCTTATATATCTTCCTATTTTCGATATTTATGAAATGTCAGCAACAATCTTCGTTGGACGCATACTCATTTGGCTCCAATGCCCGATTCACCGTTCTGACCTAACATTTCTTTTTTGTTACCTCTCGAAATCACGATGGCCTAAACTGTCGTAACTTTACGTAAAAAGCACTTGCATAAAAATTTCTCGGCAGATAATAAAATTATCAGACATATATTTATAGATATATGTTTATAATATACTAGAAACCCTGCCACGCGTTGCTTCGGCTAGGATTTACTTATTTTACATTGTAATAAACAATTTTATGACTTAAGGTAAACGGAAAGAGAATATCTGTCATGAAGATCACCATTATTAGATTAATGTCATTTGTAGAAAAATAGTGACCTCGATGATGCTACAGTTACGCCTGAATACCATGAAAAAATAACACTGGTATAAAAGTCGAAAATTGGACAGATTAAAGACGATTAATCAAAATGCTCCTTCTGTTGTTATCCTACAAAATTCAATACAAAAGAGTTAGTTTTAAAAATTATTATAGTTTTTTTAAGTTTTGGTTTTCTATTAAAAATTTTATAATTTGTATTAGATATGGTAGACTACCACCAAAAACAAATTTTTAACGTTTAAGTTGCATGGTTATAAAAAAAACAAAGAACCAAAGTTGATAACATTCGTCGCAAGCGTAAGGAAACAACTATCGTATGAAATAAGAAATCACGAATATTTACAATACCTACAATCGTATCCGCCGTTAAATATGTCATCAAAAAATTTCCTTAACACAACATCACTTTTATTTCATTTTGCTCTGTAAAAAACCAATAATTTAAAATTTTACACGCATGTTAAGAAACTATTTTATTCATTTTTTTTTTAATTTAATGGCCTGGTATGAAATAACGCCGTAATGAAGTTGCATTTTTGTTTCTAACAATAGATAATAATTATTATAAAATTAAATGACCTAAAGTAATTAATTTTAGCAATTACTTTTAATTGTCCCAATTCTTCTATTCTCAACGAAAAGTTAATACTATTAAACAGCGCCATCTAATGGCACACAACGCAATCAATAGATAGCGCCAACTGTCACAAACATTTTGCATCATATAATAATAGAAAAATAAATCGTAATAAACAATACTGAGACTATAAATTAAGGTGTAAGCTATTCTATCTTTCAAGTTGGATTAAAATGCACATTGTGTGCAACTATATTTTAAAATCGGTAAGAAGTTTAAGAGTCCATCGCGGACAAACAACGTGGTGATTTATATATATTAAGATATTTACTTTTTCATTTACACTTGTATTGAGTAGAACTATATAATGGATTAAATATTATTTATGTATTTAGTTATGAATACATACAGTAGTAAAATTACTTTACTTTTTTTTCTATTTTCAACACGTTAATGCACCAAACACGCATTGGACCAGTATGGTGGGATACGGTCCTAAAACCCACTAAATGGAGGTGTGATGCATTAGGGGAGGCTATGTCCAGCAGTGGACTGACACAAAACTGATGATGAATGATGATGATGCTTTTTAAATATATTTTTTTATTGATTTGTCTTTTAATTTTGTTGTTTTTATATTAATTAAATTAAGTAATTTTGGCTTCAATGTTTTTCCTTTTTTCATGTAAAATGTTTTTTTATATGCTTAGTAATCACAGTTTTATTATTTAAGGGCCCCACACTTATACCTTATCATAGATGTAAAAGGGTATGTAGTTGCTTGAAGTCAATATTTCAAAAGGTGCGATCTTTTTAATGTCGAGTGTATGTTTACGTCTAAAATAGATTATTTTATATATATATATATATATATATATATATATATTATAGTTTTCAAGGACACATTTTTCTTTTCAAACTTGGCAGTCTCAGCGACAACTGCACTAACTTTAACAACATATTTTTAAAATTAAAAACGATTTTCAAGAGAAATAATGTTCCGCGTGCCTGGGAAGGTATGGCTAATGAACTGTATAAATTTCGGGACGGTAGCTCGTTTGCCGTTGTCATAGGAAGAAATTCAAAAACTTACGAGGGCGGCACTAAAAATTTCAGAAGTGACACGACATTACTATTTAAAAATGTATTTATTGCTTTTCGAAGTAATTTCCGCGAAATTTGACACACTTGTTCGTACGATGGAACCAATCATTGAAGCAACCATTCCATTCAGAAGTTTTGGTCTCCAAACTGGCCGTTTTGTAGGAGTCTACTGCTTCTTCAGGTGATGAAAATCTCTGAACACGCAATTTCGTAACTCGTACCAACAGATGGCCCACCCTTTACGTTCAGTATTTTTTCTGAAATTTCCCATTCTCTCGACAGCCTGATTAATAACGCTGTAGCGTCGCGTTCACTTAGTCCTCTCCATAGGATCTGCAGAAAAACGAATACAATCTCTTTCTTGCACGGCTATACACCATGAAGTATTCATTTTTCTCCCTTAAACTTGTCACGGCTTTAGACAATGTAGTATCCATTTTCCTTCAAACTTGTCACCTGTAATAGAAGAGAATAGTGTTTTCAAAAATGTGTTTGTAATCATTAAATATATATAAGCTCTTTGGCAAAGATAGTGAACGTAACTTTTTCGAAACATTTCTTATTTTAGTTTCGTTTCTAAAAGGAAGGTTTCATACTTGACGTAAAAGGCAAACTGAAATTTATTTTTAAAATAAAAAAGATCGACATCGAATCGGCCAAATGTACAAAAAAAAATGTATATGTTTAAAAATAATATATCAAAATTTATACAAATTGCATTTTGAACCTTGCAAGAGTCTGAAATAGAATAATTATAAGAACATATTATAACTTAATTTATTAACAATAATGGCAAGCGTTATATATCTTTCTGAAATTTTCGTACCTACATATATTTTAAAATGGCAACATCGCAACCATAAACAGCCTTCATAGCATTGATTTGACGTACATCACGAATTTATCAGCTTTACACTAAATGTTATATACAGATCGATCCGATATGTTTTGTTGGCGTTATGAACAACTATAACCTAATGTTTTATTGACATTGCTTACCACCAAAGATATAATTTAAATAGTCACGTCACATCCCTCTTGCTATGGGATAACTATTTTTCTTGCGGCAATTTAGCAAATCTTTGGAGTCACAAAACCTCTCGTGTCACAAATTATTTCGTGTCATGATATTAGTATGTATGAATTAAATAAGGGAAGAATTCTTGATTGTCAACCTGTACGATGTGGACTATGAACTGTTAGACGACCAGTTATATTTGTAATTTTAAGTAGAGCTGAGTTTCAGAAAGCAGTGGACATTGCAGATGGGTTGCCCTAAACGGCAAACTTTCAATAGCTTATTAAAAAAGCATATGTATTTTATTCAGTCTAGTTCACTAAGTCATTGTTGTAGTATAAGAAATGTAGTTTTGCAAATGCTTTATTATTTTTTCAATAATATATTTTAAATAAAATAAGTGTTAAAATATTATATGTTTCATTTAGTATGATTACTATATTGTTATCGATAGGTATGTTTTTCATTTGCCTCGACATGAATTAAAATTAATATTTTTACAAGTGTAGATTAATTTCAAAATTAAAAAGGTACGTTTACGTTATTTGTTATTAGTAGTAAAACGTTTACCCTTCTAAACTTTGACATTTTGTTTTATTCCACTAAAAAAATTACTTCCTTTAAAGTAAAATTTGCATTGGGATTAATCTTATAGCTTTAACTTGGTATCGCTTTTAAGAGAGATTATTAGGTATAATCGTATTTATAATTTGAAGGTATGTTCATAAAATTAACACTATGATTATGTAATTACATAATCCTTATGCAATTTAATTAAATTGCATAAGAATTTATCATAATTTTTCAGGTTTGAAAGGGTAAAATATATTCTACCGAGAATAAACTAGCTATTGCCCGCCAATTCGTACGAGTGATTACATGTAATAAAAATTGATTAAGATTTTCCAGCGAATTCCAGTCAAAAACAGTCAATAATTAAAAAATTGTTATGTCGGTACATTGGTTATATATCACAATATACTTATTAAAAACGGTTATTTGAATGGTTTAAACACTCCTTTTTTTCTTTCTTTTATTTTTCGGGTATAGATTAAGGTTGATAAAGATCAAGTGGTAACTATTCGAAGGTATTTTTCAAGCACATTTAAAATACTATTATTTTCCCTAGGCATTGTATTCGAATTCCATTATTTTGTTTGTAATTATCTTGCACCTCACAAGTTGTGAAGAAACGGTATACCCGCGTGTAAATACTTTGTTGCTGGAGCGTATTGGTAGATGTTTTTATGTGCATAAGATTCAATGAAGTTAGTTATGTTTTATGTTCCAAAAAATTTTATGCAATAAAGAATGCAGTCGTATTAGAAACTGTAATTTAATTTACTCCCAAATGCAATAGCTCTAATACTGACAGGATGGGCACAAATTAATATTGAAATTTTGTAGGTTATTTATGCAATTTTATAAAAGACAAATTTAAAAACTTTTACTAATTGGTGATGACGATGTGATAACGAATTAATACTGGAAGATAAATAACTATCAGTAGATGGTAGAGGTGTTAAAAATTTCGACAAAAGTCAATTTTTGGAAACTTGTACCAGAATACCTTGATTTACCGTACCAATAAACAAAAAGATTTTGAATTTTTTTATCTCTATAACTATAACAAATGTTTAAAAAATGAGACTAAACGGCAGAAATAATCTATCATCAAAAACAAGAATGAATAAAATCACAGCACTAGGAGCGGAGCAACGAATGTATAAAAAACCATTCGCTCTAAATTAAGTACCTCTTTTTAGGCAATCGGAGTACATACGTAACTATATCAATTTGTTTTGGTCTATTTTAAGCACAAGTACTGAAAATCCATCAAATGGTTCTTTTGGGTTTTTTTTTTGTTTCTAAAATATATAGGTACGCAAACTTTTATTAAAGCAGAAAGTTATCTATAGGATTAGGAAAAAGTGGAACACAGATATACAGAATGCACAGATAGTCACGCAGTTTTAACTAATCAATAGAATAATTATTCAGAAAGGTTTAGGTATATAATTTGTACAGTTTCTGTGATAATTTGAGTAAAATATATAAATATTTGTCAGCTATGTCGGAGAAAAATTAAGGCCTCAAGGAAAACGCCGCATATATTTAACTGTATAACCTATAGAAAATAAAAAACAATGTATGTTGGAAATATTTATCATTTCTAAATCTAAAAAATCCGCGATAGCAAATGTAATGACTGGTCCGATCTTGACGAGACTATCTCTAAAACATAGCGATGTAATAGGTAGTAAATTAGTTTTTACACCACGCGGACGTAGTCGTAGGCAACAGCTAGTACTAATATAGTTGTACGACGGTTACTAACGACATTAATCCGCATAACTATATAGTTCACGTTTTAATAAAAGTTAAATGTTGTATGTGCTATTTGATTTAAATACTTTCGTTTCATTTCTTTTGTTTCGTAAACTTTGTTTTTCTTTCCGTTAGAATAGCAAATTAAAGCTGCTTATCATGTTTGACATTACGATCCAACATATACTAAACCATTACTTACATACAAGAAGTTTTTCTATAAGACTGATCACCATTTTTTAAATTCTTAATTAGTTTACTTAATACTGAGTTCACTCGTTATTTTAAATATATGCTATCGACAATATGCTTGTAATTCCTTTTATATTGGCTTTCAACGAAGACGAACCATTGCGTTGCAGTACCCCGAGCTAGCAACCTTTTTAAGGCAAGGCGTACTTTTGAAAGTGATTGGAAGTCCTGCTTTATCACTCACTCCATTGAAAGGGTTGTACTGTCTGCCGCATTGACAAGTCAATGACGAATATTATTAATCTCTCCGAACAGAATCAATCGTAATATAGCTATGTTAGAAAATTTGTTTGTTTCATTAAGCGTTATCAATTTGACACGGATAACATGGTTGAACTTCTAATAATATTTTACTATTAAATATTTCCTTCGGATTTATCCGTACATAGGATATGTAAGGGGTATGGAATATTAAAGCGTTAATGGCGGAGAAGTTATGTCTCACACAAACTAAGTAATAATGTCCGAAAATTACTTGTAATATGTGGAAATTACGGTGTCCCGTTTAAACGCTGCTAGCATAGCGCCTTTCCTTGATCTTAGTAATTTTACAGAGCAATCACGGGGTGGGCGCAAAATCCATCCAGACTTGCCTAAATTTTAGTTTTATTCAAGGCAATAGCCATCATTCTGCAAGACCCAAAGGGTAAACTGCAGTGGATGGATGGGTTAGGATTGATTGATATTAGAAAAAGATTCTAAAATCAAATAAATAATCGATGTACGATACACATCGATATTTTTAAACATCGATGTGTTTCTGTAAATTATAATATGTTTCTTAATTATAATAACCAAAAATAACATTCAGTATTTTCAAACGAGTTTCTTAAATTGGAACGAACGTCAATTAAATCTATATGCCAACTGAATCCGTTTACGTTTATTAAAGCAGCGAGTAGAAATGTCTTCGATATTCCTTGTAACCATTTAACATATAATTTACTCAATAGTTTGAAAGATTTTGATGTATATCGATGAACATCGATCATCCCTACGACGGAACAGTTATCAACTATAGAACAGGTATAATGACAGCACTGACGTTCTTTTACCGACTGCTATGTTGATTTTGACAGCCAGGACAGATTTATCATGCCCATCCCACGCAGACTTTACTTTCGAGAGTTATGTTAGCCAATATTATCCTAACCGATTTGAAAACCACGATAAAATTACCTCCAGCTTGTAAAGCAGAGATAAATAGCATAATTGCTTGGAGGATTTGCGGCCGGTACGCGCCCTACATAACGGCATCAATAATAAGTTAAGGCTTCGTCTATCGTCATTGTAGTTTTACGAACACATTTTATTACTATTTAACAAATGACAATTGTGACCTGCAGAAGCTAAAACTCCACCTGGATTATAAACTATACCCTAACCAAAAGATATGAATAAACAGCCATGAAAAATACTTACATACAAAATCAGTCCTAAGCAACATATTATATTTATTTTTATACCTGCCAACAGTACCCATCAAACGCAGATATAAGTTACGATTATTTCGTCCTATAAAGATTTCTTCGTGTAATATGTACCCTAAATCTAAAAAGAAAAAGACCTAAACATTTCTACCCAGTGACAGTCATAAATTTAAAAAATCGTGGAAGATCTGTCTCGAAATACAAAAGAAAATATATCTGATTTCAAAAAGAAGGAAGAAAGAAAGAAAATGAAACCTATGTATAATAAGGATCGCCCACCAACCCGCATTGGACCAGCGTGGTGGGATACGGTCTAAAAACCCCTTAATGGATAGGGGTGTATTAGGGAAGACCCTATGTCCAGCAGTGGACTATCACAAGCTGATGACGACGATGTTCATAAGGTTAATGAGACTTACAAACTATGTAAAAGAATAAGGGAAAAATGAGTACTACATTTTCTCAAAGTGCGGTAAACAGTTCAACAAATGTAATAGAAACAAAATAATAAATAAGAAATCTAATGCAGTCGTAAGAAAGAAGAATGAATTATAATGATTTCGCGAAAAATACGTACGCACGTAACTAACGCGTGTACTTATGACCAAAATGAGCCCTTACAGCATCTTGACTTGTCAAATGCTTGAGCATTGTGTTACAAGCCTGTCTGCCATAGCTGATTAGCGGATATTGTGCTTATACATGCCACTGTTCGTATCTATTTATATAATTACAATTGCCATACATACATATGGTGGCTTCCAATGTATTATATATTTTTTAACTCATTCTACCATACAAAAATAGGCTAGAATATATAGTTCACCTTCAAAAACCTTTACGTTTATAGTTCCTAACTCATCAGGTTGCGATGTAGTATACCCATAATTATAAAAAACCTACGTAAAAATGCATAACTTAATCATTGGTTAAATCTTAACAAGTACGGTGTCTGTTTTGAGCTGCCCTTTTATTAACTTCTAATTGCAGATAACCCGAACATTAGAATAAATTTATTAATGATGAAAAGAACATTTTTATTCTACTTACGCTGTACTAACCAACGATAATTTTTCCAACATTTGTAGGTGTTAAACTGGCAGGAGAGGGTTTTAAATAAAATAAGACGAGGCTATTGCCTAGGTAAACTTATGTACAACGGTTCTGTATGTAGGCATATTTTGTAAGAAACAAATCCAACATGTTCTGAACATTAAAATAGATAGTACTGATATGATTTCATTTTATCGCTTTTTTAAGGGTAACAAATGAAATAACGACACTAATAATGATTACTCATCCAAACTATGCATTAGAGGAGTAAACACAAATTATTAAGCAGAATAAATATCTAAACACGCATAAATGTTACACCTTAAGTAGTAATAATCTCCTACCACTGAATGTACAAAAAGTCTATTTATCCCTTCAATTCTACACATGATATCCATATATGTTTATACTAAAAGACCATGCACTATCATTTTAATATTTTATATCCTAAAATTAAACATCTCCAAAATCTAACCATAAGAGAATCATGATTTACGGTTCTAAGGAACTGATATCATTGTTTATGAGACTGCAACTATTTGCAAATGATGTTAAAAAAACTACATTTGGTATATTATTTAAATTTCAAAATTATCGGGAAATGGACTTGAATGAAATTGAACAAATATTACTTTATGTTAAAAATAATGTAATTTATTAGGTAATTCTATTAAATATTATTATAGTTATGTCATTTAAAATGAGGTTCCTAAATATCTCTTACACAATGCAGACAATTTATTATTAAAGGCTGCAATTTTTTAACAAGTCCACTGTAAAAACATGTAATAAACATTTACATAAAGTGCTTACATAGTAACTTGTTTTTCAACTAAAAAAAAGTTAAATCAAACAAAATAATAAGGATTATATACATATCTAAAGAAACAACCCTACAATTTTGTATTAAAATTTTATTTATACATTAAATTAACCTAGAAGTCCATTATTCTAAAGCTAAATTTTCAAATAACAGCTATTTGAGAACTTAATACTGAGTAAGTCAGGAAAATTAAAATTATCATGATCATTTTATATTCTTATGTCAACTAAACTCTTGATCTCATTACCTAGCGTCTATTTTCACGGACTTGTTACATATTACACCTACATTGTACTTAGTTATCCGTTAAAAATTGTTTACTTCACAAACTATGCAAAATCCTTAAAAGTATGTCACGTAGGTACCTAAAGTACTACAATAAATAGAAGACCAACTTACATATCAGTACATATTTTAAGATAATCTATTCATATTTCTCAATAAGACATAAGATAAGAGCTCCAAACTACACGTAATAGGTTTCCTGACGGCTTCTCCTAGGTGGTCTCAAGAAGACCAGAGGTGTAACTAGTGCTCCGGAGCGTACTGCCTACACTAGCTCGGTATAGTCTGCTCTACTAGTGTACTTAGCACGAAACCTAGAGATTGAAAAAATTCATCAGTCATATACCAACATTAAACATAATAGTGGGCCATCTTCATAGCATTAATCTCAATGAGGCTACCATCCAAAACTTTCTAACGCATCCTATTCACAATTAATGCTATGTAGTGCTCAAATTGAACCTAAATAAAAAAAAACAATCACTAGAAACAACCTAAAAGAGACTGTTGAGTCAGTTTATGGGTCCTTGGTGATGTGATATGAATTATAAACAATAAAAGGGGATACATACATATAGTTTAAAATCTTCCTCCTCTCCCTTGGCCACCACCATAGCTTCCTCCGCTGCCATAGCCACCGCCGCCGCCGCCACCTCCCTGGTTCATGTTGTAAGGTGCGGCGCGATTATTGCTATACTGTTGGTTCCGAGTGGGGCCACCGCTATAGCTCTGCTGGCCATAGTTGCCAAACTCTGGCTACCCCCCCAGCCGCCGCCGCCACCACCACCACCTCCCCTCTGGTTGCCCCCCCCGTAACCACCACTGCCCTGGTTACCTCCCCAACCACCTTGGTTGTTATCCCAAGGTTTGAGTTGCTCCAGCCACCTTGGTTGTTACCATAACCACCGCCTCCTGAAATCGCAAAGGGTAATTAGAAAAAAATATGTACCACTCAAATAATACTGTATATTGCTTATCAGACAATGACTTGGGATGTGCATATAAATTAGGACTTACCAGAGTTACCCCAGTTATCATTGCGCCTTTGTCCTTGTCTACCTCCACCTCCTCTCTGGTCTGAACCATCTTTAGGAAGCGCTTTTTTAACATCCAACTGTTTACCATTGATCTTGTGAGGTGCATTTACTGAAAATTTGCAAAATCGTTGGTAAGCGACACTATTAATCATAAGCATCATATAACGAAATTAAAATTTCAAATGTTCATTGATTTGCGTACCAGATCTGCCCTATAGTGTGGTAGTCAGGTATAGCTTTAATCAACAATTTTAATCTCCACAGTTAGAGAAGCCAAACCTGGACATAGATATTCCATTTTGGGGCAAAACTGTGGAACTATATTGCTCAGGAAACTTCAAATACTTACAGCATACTTTATCGACTGGGTCGTAATCATCGAATTCAACGAATCCAAAACCACGCTTCTTGCCAGTGGCTTTGTCCGTAACAATGCTCACGTTTTGAACATTGCCATAGTTTGAGAAATATTCTCTCAGTTGGTCTTCAGTGTGATCATCTTTAATCCACCAATGAAAAGTTTACGAACGGTTGCGCCGGCTTCTGGGTTCTTGATATCTTGTCTGGCAACAGCCCTTTTCGTTTCCACGACACTAAGAGTTAAACAGAGTATTTATAATGCGAATATATATATGAAACTGAAGTAAAGGGCGAATGCGTCTGTTAAGTTTGTCGACCCCACAGAAAATGCCACGTGGGAAATTACACTAGACATTCACCAAGCAGAGTCGGCATTTAATTTTTGCAGTTTGAAACGATATGAAAGCCACTAATAAGCATTCATATAGCTGGACTGCAATATTTGCACAGTTAGTTAAAGTTCAGTAAAAAATTAATTAATTAGGGACTCACCGGGTATCAATGGTGTGTGGTCTATTATTCTGCGCGTCATCCACCATATGAGCTTTGGAATAAGTAATAAAACCAAATCCACGAGATCTCTTGGTTTTTGGATCTTTCATTACAACGACGTCTACAATTTCTCCCCATTTTTCAAAATGAGCCTTCAAGGACTCGTCTGTGGTTCTATAATTCAGTCCACCGATAAATATTTTGCGGTGTACCTCGGGCTCGTCCTAAAATGGAAGACCGTAATAATGTACATGTCAACAACAAAATGGCGGATGGCGTGGCTTCTTTAGGTGCTAAAAATAAATTTAAAAACGCGCAACAACAGCCATGACAACGCTTTAATATTATAAAATTTAAATAAAAATGATAATATAATAAACATATACAATGATTTTATTGCAGAACAAAAAACACTTTATACAAACATTAATTAATTATCATACTAGTACTTACAAAGCCATCATCTCCATTCTGTTGTGGTCTCATATTAAACTACTCTTACCCGTTAATAAATGGAATAAAATTACTAAACTTCTTAGCGAAAGCAACGACCTTACACCGGTACCGGTTTAACTACTTCTCAACGACACGACCGATGCCAACCGACGCCACGCCAAAAAGGAAGTCTTCGCAACGTAGCGTTAAGTTGAAAATTATTATGTAGCGCAAAAGCAACGGTGACTCATCAGTTGCCAGTACAAATAATAATAAATAATTTATTTTAAAATATGAACATATGTAATTTATTAAAACGCCTAAGTTTAAGCTACATTAGACATTGAAACATTAAATAAAAAATCTAAATATGTGCCGCAATAGATGATTTAATTCAATAAAATATGGATGACGCATGGATCTTATTACTTTTCAGACAATTGGGTGACCAGTCCATAATCAGACATATCGTCCTAACAAACCAAAAAACTACTACAACACAAAATTATTTACCCACAACATATAACTTTCGGTATATTAACCCAAAACTTTCGGTTTAAAACGATACGGCCAATATAACTAAGGCATGGAGGCAGTTACGCTTTAGTAGACGGTTTTACATTAGTTCAAATTAATATCTGCTATTACATTATCAAATTTGTTTTTTCGATAAAAAAAGACCAGAATTGTGTTCTAGGTATATGCTTTTATTTAACCCGTGAGGTAAACTTTATTCATTGTTCTATCTACTTTGCCGAAGATGCCTTTAACCGAAGTTATAACATTTTATACGGAATATGCACTCATTTGTTCACACTTAGTACTCATGGACATTATATTTAATTCCTTGGTAGTTGATTTCTATTATTATTAGCTAATATTTAGGGTAAATTACTAAAAGTAAGAGATTTGATAGGTAATATCACTGACACAAGTGCGGTCCTTTTCATATGGCTCATTTAAGGGCTAGTAAGAGGAATTTTTATCTACGGGGGATTGCTGATTCGGAAGAACATGTATCAGATATCTAACCGAAATTCATTTACGTGCAAATCAGACGCATGCTTTTTCTTACGTAATGGGTAATCGGAATACCATAACGTTGCATTTCCTGAAGCAACACAAACTTGTATATAATGGGTATTAAACACACATTTGTAAATCTACATATATATATAAACTTATCTTTAAAAAAAATCTTTACCGTGAAAAGCCTCTATGTGGAACAACCTTGTATTACAAACTATAAAAGTAATTTGCGAATCCTGGTAACTCCTGTATGGATTTTTAATTGACACATTGACAATTGATAAATAAATTAAAGTAATCTAAAATTGGCAATCGTCGGATGAACCCTACATCATATTATATAGATATTCCAATTTTTCGGTTCATTTATTTATATTGTACATTTAAATATTTAAGTTTTCAATATGAGCCACAGTGGAGGAGGAGATGAATGTGTAAGATTATCGCTCTATATGTTAGCATTTGATGACGTTGTAAAACATTTAATGTTAACATTCGTATAGAAAACAAAATTTTTAATAGTCATTGTGTATATTTGGATGTAAAATTGTTTTAGGATGAGCCTGAGCATCTTCGAAAATTATTTATAGGCGGTCTCGACTACCGCACTACTGATACTTCCCTCAAAGAGTTTTATGAAGAATGGGGTGAAGTTGTTGATGTGGTAGTTATGAAGGATCCTCAGACTAAAAGGTCTCGGGGTTTTGGATTTATAACATTTTCACAGTCATATATGTTGGACGATGCCCAAATGCATCGGCCCCATAGAATTGATGGAAGGTATAAAATTAATTTAAAATATGTTTGAAATTGCATGTATACCAAAAATGGAATAATTGATGATTTCCTTCTTTTAACTTAAGATTACAAAATGAATGAAGAGTGCTTCTTAAAACAAAAAAAAAATGTCATGATACTGAGTTCACTGGGCATCAGTTTGAACACATTGCTATTACTAATATTAATAAATAAAAATATTAAATAAAATAATTACCAGCATATGTAAAGTTTATTATTTGTTGTTGTTACTGTTATACTAGAGTAATGAGATGGATACAACACAACTATTGGAATTAGTTGACTGTTATATAAAACTTGCAAAATTTGCAAACATGTATTTAAAAACTATGATATGATTGATGACTATTTTAGTCTTGATTAATGCATTCAACAATATTGTTAAACAGTTTTTATCAATTTTCATTGATATTGTTTGTGATATAAAGGATTTAGGTATTATTGCATTAAGAATAAATATAAACTATCCTTTTGTTAGAATAGTGGTGGGAGACAAGAAATAGCTTTTAGTTTAAAAGAAAAAGTTGTATATGTACAATATCCTTTTTAATTTTGAGATTCAGTGGTGATTTTTTTTAAACAGCTAAGCTGATTACATCTGAAACAACTGTATGTAAGCATACTTTTCAGAAAATAACTTAAGTATAAGAAGCAAAAATTAACATATCTTTATGATGGTAATATTTAAGTGTTACTCATTGTTAAAAATTCTTTTTTTCAGAGTTGTAGAATCGAAAAGGGCTGTTCCTAGAGATGAATTAAAAAGGCAAGAGATCAATACTACTGTAAAAAAACTGTATGTTGGTAAGCTGATGCCAGATATTGACGTAGACGACTTGCGGAGTTATTTTTGACCTACGGTAATGTTGTCTCTGTGAATATAATCACCGAAAAGGAAACAGGGAAAAAGAGAGGTTTTGGATTTGTGGAGTTTGATGATTATGATCCTGTGGACAGAGTGTGCTGTAAGTTTTATCTAAAATAAAACTTACATATATTTTACACGCTAAAAAATCATAGTTTTTATAAGTTTAGCCAATTTAGATTTGGAATAGATGTAAACAAATCTAATGTCAAATAGTAACAACAAAACATGTTTGTATTGGTGGGCACCAGCTATTTTCAATTCACATGCAATGTGTTGGAGGGTTCTCTTTTAGGGGTTTGTGTTCTGGGGATGAGGGGCTATTTCAAAACACAGGATTTATGGTTAATATACATTACACACTGCACTATTACATTATTTCATATTATTTCATCAATCAAAGGATGTTACACTATCGGTGACTAGATGAGAAGTTTAAGTGTCATTACTGAAAACAATCAGCTTTAATAAAATTTAAATAGCATTCTACTTGTGTAAAATTATTTTTCACAAGTGACAAGTGTTGCTTGCAATTCTTTTTTTACATATATTAAAAAATTAAAACACAATGTTTTACCTATAAAATTGCCCGGCTTTTTGGTGCCGATTGTGCTCAACATTAGACTTTATTTATGTAAATTCTATCTCTAACTTAGCTTTACTATAGTTTTATATATTTTTTAATGTAGTAGGATTTTATGTAGACATTAACAATTTTGGTATAATAAATCTATTACAATGGGGTGATAGATATATTGTACAATCTTTTTACACCATAAAATGGTTTAGTATGGTTTATAAGGATTTTAATTTTATATAAATGTAGCATATGGTATCCAGTGAAAGGTATGTTTTTTTTTTGTTTTGTGATAAAAAAAAGAATTTTTGCAGTCAGATAATAATTTGGTTACTTTCATTGTTTTACATACAAAAATACAAATCTTTGCTAATGTGAATGTTAGTGTAGATATGTTTATCGAGATATAGTCAAGTGAGAAAAAATGCTCTTTAAGTTATTCTTATATAAAATAATCTTGGAATACCTATTAATTAGATTAATATAATTAGCTCAATTAAATTAATAAAGTTTTTCTGCAAGTCTTATTTTTCTTGAATCAACTTTTACCTTATTTTAGCATTACAATGAAGTGGTCTAATAAGCGAGGGTCAATAGTTATAAAAGCTTATAATTTCTTTTGTTTAGGTGAACTTAAAGGAAGACAACACTACTAAGTTGAATATTTCCCTGTAATTTAAAAATTTAAAAATTTTCTAATAGTTTGAATCATGTTTTTAGATTGTGCTTTATGTTGTCATTGCTATTTATGCTACTTTATTTGATTTTTTATGTTATATTAGTAATTGAAACTCCTATTTTCATGAATAAGTGCAACCAAACCATACACTCAAAGGTCACGGGATTGATGTAAGAAAAGCATTCTTAAAAGCTGAATTGCCTAATATGGCTGGAGGAGGCCGACGAGGTCGCGGCGGCGGTCGCGGTGGTGGTTGGAATAGCCGCCAAGATTGGGGTGATTATAATGTTTTTTTTCTATATTATTTATTATTATAACTTCTTATCCCAAAACGGTTTAAAGGTAGGTCTCATTTTAACAAGGGGTGGTACTACCGCGGTACATATATCTGCTGCAAATCAGTAGCGTGTAAACACTATTGTGTACCTGTTTGATGCGCAAAATAGCTTGCATAATTACTGGGTAAACAAGCTGTTTCATCCCGCGTCTTGGGGCAGGGTGTATCACTTACCATCATGAATAAGTCCTGCTTGCCTTATAGCATTAGCCAAAAAAGAAAACCTTGCTTGCTTGCTTCTTGTATGCTTTAGCCAAATAAGGCTATTGATTAATTGTCCAGATGTGTTAGTTGACTATTAACGATAACATACATTTGTGTTAAATTCACATTCATAAGAGCTTAACACAGCCTAAATTGAATGAAGAATATTTTAATTTAAATATTTACATATATTCTGTGTTTGAAGATGTAAATGATTTTTCTGATGTAGCATATACCAAAAACTATCACATCCCTAATCCATTCATTAGCTGTGAATAACAATTTATCGCCAGAAATATTCCTTAATCAAATTCAAATTTGACAAATTTTGTTTTTATCCTGGTTTACAATTCCCTTACAATTGATGTTATGTCTCATTAATTTCAGTAACTTTTATTAGAAGTAAGTTATCATCATCATCAGCCTTTGTTAGTCCACTGCTGGATAATAGGCCTCCCCTAATACGCCCCTATCCATTGGGGGGTTTGGACCGTATCCCACCACGCTGGTCCAATGCGGGTTGGTGGGTGGATCGACTTTTTACATGCCCATTCGACGCATGGATCATCTTACTTTCAGACAATTGGGTGATCGGCCCAAATTGCCCTAACCAACTAGGAAACAACAATGAAAATTTGTTGAGTCCCCGCAGGATTCGCACCCACGACCTCCGGTTTCTAAAGCACACGCCCATACCACTAGGCCACAGAGGCAGTTACGAAGTAAGTTAGAAGTAATAATATTTGGGAACAGGCTTGATATTTGATTTTATTTCTAAATATTTTCTTGAAGCAACCAAAAGTGGTATAAAAGTTTTTTAAGAATGGTTGCCATATGCTATATCTAAATAAAGACACTTTATCAAATGACTGTTTTTAGGGTGAGACAATTAATGTAAATTATTTTGTAGGGAAGATTTTTAACTAATATACCTATTATAAAATAAAATTACTTTACGGATTTTATCGCGTTTATTTTACATTTTAAATTCCGACGTTTCGAACACTTTCCAGCGACCGTGGTCACGGGTAGACTGAGATGTCATGCGTCTTCTTGCCAGTGCTGAAGCGGGTTTCCAGATCTTAATTTTATTAATTATTTTTAATCTGTACTCCGACCTATGCAAAATGAACTGATTTTATCTGTACAGCCGGCAGTGGTATTATGCTTGGGTTTAAATTTTAATTTATTAATTATGGGATCCCAAGCAGGTGGTAGAACCTAACCATCTTCTCTATCGAAATTTGGATGTTTGTTAATCTCAATAGCCTCACGGATCATCCTTGGTAGGAATCGGTGTTCTTTAGCGAGGATTTGTGGTCGATCAAATCTGATGTAATGGTTTGGGTGATTTAAGGTATGGTGGCGATAAAATCCGTAAAGTAATTTTATTTTATAATGTATAATATTCGCCAAGCAATAGAAATAATTATAATATACCTATTTTAGGTAGTGGCTATAATTCAGGATACGAAGGCGGCGGTGGTTGGAACAGTCGGAATTCTTTGACTCCGAATGATGCTCAAGAAGATTGGGATGAGCAGGGATACGGTGACCAGGGATACGGTGACCAGGGCTGGTCACAAGACGATAGCTTCAGCAGTGATTATCAACAAAAATATAGTGGGGGCCCAGTGAGATCTAACTACAATGCACAGCGCTCACAGCCCTACAGCTCTGGTGAATAAACGGAATTAAATTTTTAAACAATTAATTTTATGCAAAATTACGCTACAAAAATACCTAAATACAATTATAATATTGTTTTAATTATATTAAGCAATAACATAAAAGACACATACACTTCATTCTATTTTCCATATATGAATTTGTCCCATTGCTATCTCTACTAAATATAACTCGAAGCCATTAGACATGATCAAGCATTGCATACAGCACTGTTGAATTTATCCGCCCCATTGGGCTTTAAGAGTATAAAAGAACAGGTAATTTGCCTGTGTTTGTGTTCTCCTGCGTAGTAGGCTGATTCTTAACATAGATCAGCTGCCTTTTGCCTACAATATTGTTGGCCCTACAAGGTGTTTGAGTATATTTTGTAGCCACTCTAGTTTATTTATTTTTTGAAGGGCACCAAATGCCTAGGATCATAGACTATTTGACTACAATCATTTTAGAATTAAAAATAACCTTTTTGCAGGTGGAAGTGGAAGTACCCAAAATTACAATACTAGTGGTAATTCTACAAATGATGGAAACCGTCGATATTAATAGCATACTAAGTCTCGTGAGTATTATATTCATAATTTTTTATTTGATTCTTTATTAAAGTTCAAGAAATTAAAAATCATTGAGCCACGGCAAGTTTTTACTGTGTTCATTTTTCATCGTCCTACTGCTTCTGACTCCTTTAATATAAGCAGAAGGTCGAGGATACAACTAAAAAATCAAAACAATTAAAAATAGGCCCCCATTTTCCTTCAACTACTTATCACCAAAAAAATCTTGTAATTCCTGATTAGGTTGAATAATCTTTTTAAATTAAAGTATCATTTCATCCTTAAGAAATAGGAAAATAATGGTTTTTATAGAAGAGGTGAGGAAAATATATTTAAACTAGAAGTTGTCCGCGACTTCGCCCGCGTGGTGATATAATTAAAAAAAATCGGAAAAAATTGCTTAAGTTACTCCCAGTTCATCGACTTCTTCCAATGAAAGTCCCGTCAAAATCGGATTTGCTGTTTCAGCAATTAATCAGAATAACGAGACACAACAATAAAATTTTTTTTTTATTACCTGTATTGGTTATATATGACAGTGTAATCATTAAAATGGGTATATTGATGATACAAACAAAAACTTAATTAAGTAACTAATTTATTTTTGTAGATAACACCATTTGTGTAGATAGATCAGAGTAACAATAATTCTTTATCATCCAAATATTTAAAAATATTTTAATATGTAATGTAGTCTGTGAGACCAACTCCAATGTTCGTGTTACACCTCCATCGCAGATTAATAACACAAACTTTCTTCTTGCTCATTGTGGTCAAATAACTATTATTAATTTATTAATTCACATCTCGGACATAACCTCCTGTATGCTATATAATTTTAAAAAGGTATTTAAATTGGTTTTCGACGACTATTTTGACAATGACAAAACTCTATTAAGATGTATAACAATCATTTTTAATCCTTAGGTATCAACTCAGACATAGTCAAAACTTAGCAGCCTTACCATTGAGGACTAGACAAGTGGTCGACTAATGAAATTAGGATTAGGTGTCTATTTTTTAAAATTGTGGTAGAATAATATTGTTTAATAAAATTTTGATAATGTCCAGAACTTCATATATTTTTTTAATGGTGATCACAATTTAGGATCTCTTATCACTGCCGCTAAATCTTTAAGAGTTTATGGAGGAATGAATACTTATTATCTTTAAGAGTAATTTAAGTTTTTTACAGTGCATTTAATAATTTTAAGTGTATTTTTGGTGACATTCCAAGTATAAGATTGTGAAAATTTCATTGATAAAATAAAAAGTAAGTGATAAGTAACTATTATAAAATTTTTAAGACTTAAAATATACATACTATTTACCTATGTCCCAAAGATTAGGCACTGTATTCTCTTTTATTTTAGCATGTTGCAGATTAACATTTGAGTAAGTTAATATTGTTTATATTATTTTCAAATGGAAAATACTTTGGTGTAATATCAGACTATGTTATGAGGTTGACAAGCTTTTTGTGTGTGAAAAATGTTATGGTAAACAGATCTTGCCAAATAAATAAACACTTAAAATATGCCTCCTTCTTTTATTGAACCTTATTTTAGTTACAGTTTATTTACAAAAGCTTTAATAGAAAGACTTTAATGCCTAGGCAGAAAGAGAACTTGTATAGAAAATGGTGCCATGCGTTACTAGTAGTGTCTCTATTAATGAATTTAACACCACCAGACTTAAACGTGACATAATAGAAGCGGTGTTTGATATATTGCTTTGTTATATGTAGATTGTTGGTCGACCCTTTAACAATAAAACAAGCAATAATAAAAATATCACACTATTGCTATCATGACTGCAGTCCTTCACTTTATAAATGGAACTTATATAATGAAACCGATTACGAATTTGACAACAGCATTTGGGACTGAAGCGAACGCATTGTTATCGATGGACAGTCCGTATGTTCTATCCCTACATAATCAAGAAGAACGCCTGATAATCCAAATATATTTTGCCTTAGGAATATTTATGTGAAATAAAAAGTATAACATGTACATTATCTAGTGACATTTTAGTTTTATTTTATCATTGCAGTAAAGCATCATAAAAATATAATAACCTCGCTATATTGTATGGTGATTTTTTTAGTATGATTCAATTGCACATCATTAAAGTTAAAGGTCTGAATATCGTATAATATTTTAAAATTTTTGAAAGGTCATTTTATAAATGTTATAATTTTGTGACAAATTTATTTAAGCCGATTATAGAATTCACACAAATAAGCTTGGAATATTTTTAGTTTTTCATCCATATATTCATAAAACTAAGTAAGTATATACTTATAAATGGTCTAGTTTGAATAAATATAATGTATATGCAATAGTAATTATCTATTTTCATATTTTATTTATAATTTCGATCTCTATGGATGTTTACTTTTAATTCATCCCTTGTTAATTGTCTGTTGGGGATGAATCGGCAGACACGGGCATGGTGGTGGAGTAGCGAATGGGTTTGTCAGTATCGTTGGGAAGAATCCGGATGCAGCTGCAATTTGCCTGGAAAGGAAGTTGGGTGTTAAATGGTCATTTATAAAGCAACTAGCTAGCTTTACCCCGCGTTTCACTTGCGTTCTGATTGTGACTTTAGATAATGATGATAACACGTGCTATACCTAAAATCTAGAATAGCCCGAAAAAGACAGACTTTTATAATTTTTTAAAGGCATTTCGTAAGTAGTCACCGACACTCACGGCCATTGGCAATACCAGGGGTATCATCAATGCCTACGTGAGACATAGTTACGTCTCGTTTGCGGTGCTCTTCAAACCGGAACACAGGAGTGTTTTCATTCTACTGCTTTGCGGCAGAAATAGGCACGGTGGTACCGCCTCAGACGGCGCCTAAAAGGGGACCTACCACTTCTAAAATAGTCTAATAATATTCCTCATACATTGTGAAATTAGATATAAGTACAGCGTATTCCGTAACTACAAGCTATGTTTTTAGATCTCTTTTATAGAGAGCCTTTTAGGATCACACGGTGTCTATTTTTACAACGCTGTAGTGTACATGCGGTACTTTATATCGGTTTGAAGGGCACCGGCGTTATAATAATCCCTGGGTAAACGAAATGCGTCATCTAAAAATTCGTGGGTAAGTGGATTCGTTACGCGTTGCTTTCCTTATGGGCAAGGCTCATCGCTTACTAGGTTCTACCCGTCTTCCAGCTTTATTAAATAACAAACGATTATAAGTAATCATTACATATTACCTGTACTGTTGGTCTAAATGTGCCTTTTCTATTCTCTTGTCTTTCGCTCTTCGATTTTGAAACCAAATTTTTACTTGCGTTTCACTCAGGGAAAGTGCGGACGCCAGTTCACACCTAAAACAAAGAAAAAAGAGAATAAGTATCCAATTTCAAATATTTTTACTCAACATGGAAGCGAAACACTCATTTATTGATTATAAAAAATCTACCATCGGTTCGGAAAAGGAAGCCTCTGACTTGAGAAGAACCGGCGGAAGAAACTCAGCGGGACTTTTTTTTGTCATTTTTACAATAAAATTGAAACAGTAAACAAACATTTACAAGCATAAAATTATCATATTATAAAAAAACCAGGAGCGAGCATTCTATTACCGGAGTGCGTTATCATTTAAAAACGAATTTTGATTGTAATAACCTTTAACACACAAATATTTCTCGACGACCAGACGACCTCGTTAGATATTCTTCGCAGTCTAATTGCTGGAAGAATTAGTCTATGCTGTGCATTACAATGCCTTAAAAATAATTTTTGTTTTACTGCACAAACATTAAATTTTTTTTAATCGAACTCGGATCGGAGGTGGACGATCTATGATGAAAAACAGCCAATTTCGCAGTAGGTATTACAGTTATACTTTCTCTTTCTTTTTTGCATAGCAAGTTGCGACGGATAACTAAGAGGATCGTAGAGAGATCAAGCGCAGGACCTCAGTTTTACATGCCCATCCGGCGCATGGATCATTTTACTTTTAAGGCAATCGCGTGATTAGCCCACTTTGCCCTAACCAATATGAAACATGAAAAGTTGTTGTCCCTGCAAGATTCGAACACATGACCTTCGGTGTCTAAATCGACAGTCCATACCATTAGGCTCCGAAGGCAGTTTTGGTAAAAAACCTAACCTGGCAAATATTAAATTTAGAATAGTGCAATTTGAACAGTATCGGCCGCTGGGCACCAAAAAATTTTCCGAAGAAAATTGTGCAGAAAACTTAAAATCTTCATCATCATCAGCCTGTGTTAGTCCACTGCTGGACATAGGCTTTTCTCCATTAGGGGTTTTTGGACCGTAGCCTAGCTGGTCCAATGCGGGTTGGTGGGTGGAACGATTTTTAACACGCCCGCCCTGAATTGAAATAACTGGTGGACTAATTTTTACATGCTCATCCGACGCATAGATCATCTTTCTTTCAAGACAATTGGGCGATAGGCCCAAAGTGTCCTAAGCAACCAGAAAATAACAATAAAACAAAGTTATTTCCCCACGGGATTCGAACCCAGTACCTCCGGTTTATAAAGCAAGGGCCAATACCACTGGACCGCAGAGGCGGTTATAACAAAAGGTAACCGCCTTTTGTTATAACCGCCTCGCGGTCTAAGGAAATAATAACCATTACTTCTCAATATATATTTGAAAACCTAATGCATGTGCAGAAATATATAAAAGATTGTCTTAGACGTTATGATGCACATAATATAATTACTAGAAACAAATATAATTTAATTGGTACAGCAATGAGATTGTGCAAAATTTGTATATATTTTATGGGACAATGTATCCACTTTTGCTAAAATTTCCCAGTAAACGTTCAGAATTTAAGTATTAATAAATTTTAAAAATTATAGCGGAACGTTTGTTTTAAATATAGATGATAACACAAGCAGGTAATGGAATTGCTCCAGGCCTTTTAAAATTAAAATAAGTATCATATAACTGTATATTGCTAATATTAATGTATATAAGATCATTTTATAAGATGAGAAGAACCAGCCTTTTTTCGCCGGTCCTTCTCAAGTTAGAGGCGTCATTTTATGAACCTAGTGCTAGCGTCTTTGACAATCAATAAGCGAGTGTTACACTTCGATATTGAATAAGGATATTTGAATTTGAGTTTGAAAATTAATGCGTGGTATTCTTAAACTAGTTCTGTACATAAGTTAGTACTATTTATGATTGTGTATGTAACGAACTATATATGACGTATAGATACACAAAACACCTTAATAATGAGAGTTATCGCCAATAACTGCGGACTAGCATAATACGTACTATATATTGATATTTTATAAAAGATACCATTATAATCAAAACGATGTAAAGATTCCGCTAATTCAATTGATTCTAGTTAAGTCTAGTGTGTCACATGATTATACACGGTGCAAAGTTATGTGAAAAAATACCAATCTCATTGCATTTTCACTGGCTTTGAACGTAGAACATTGGCATACAGACCATAAACAATAGAGTAAGTGAGGAAATAAAGTGTAGGAGTCTGATGGTTTATGCGCGCTGATTACGCTATCGTTGTTATAATTCACTAACAGTTATTTTATAATGCAGAGGTCAGATACCAAATGTTTAGTGTAAAACGGTTGTCCAGAGCGTACTGTTCTATTAGAAGTGGTAAAGCGAAATGTGGTTAAGGCTGGTTGTGGTAAAAGAATATAAACACATACGTTACAAAAACATTACCTGCGTGCTCTTGCAACATATTCGCCTCGAGCGTACTCTAATTCGAGCCGAAGGGTTTGATGCGCCGAGAATGTGGTGCGCTGTCGACGTGGCCGGCTCTCTTTACGCCTTCTGCGAGCTACTGAATAATAAAAGGATTTTAATTACTCATCATTATGATCATATCGGCCTATCAATCTCCACTGCTGAATATCATGAACACAGGTTTACCACATGGGCCACCAAGAGGTACGTTGCTGAGCTACCTATGCATTCACCTACTCTCTTGCAACATTGGCATAGGTTGTCCCTCAGGCGCGCTGTCCTACAATGCGATGACCGTGTATGCTTGCCGGCTCAGTCAGGTCGAGAATCTGTCCTTCTGAACGGTCGTCGGATCTACGACCTATACGGTCGCCCTATTTGAATTTAAAATGAGCAGGCAGCACTAGATTACTTTGGAATGTTCTGTTATGTGTAGAGATGCTACAAATATTCGGCCACTATTCGGTATTTTGCCTATTGCGTCCGTTTATTTGGTATAATGGTTAAAACATGAAAAGGACCCATAATATTACTCAAGCCTTAGCCAAATGAGATTTTTGAAGTTAACTTCTTTAGGCGCGTTATGAAAAATATGAGGTGAAATTTTACGATTTGTCACACAAAACTAACAGTTTTATAATGAAAATGGTGAAAATGTAATAAGGTCCATATTACATAGTGATAAGGTTGATTTTTGTGTAGTGATAATGGAGTTGTCGTTTTTATTTGCGATAGTTGTGGCATAATGTGCTCTATGAGTTAGGATTAAGGTTCGTTTTGGTATATATATGTATTATTATTAATAATATATTTTATATTATTTAAATTTATATTAATATATTAATATTTGTAATGATGTTTATTCAACTTGATATAATGGTAATATTTTATTCATTTAATATATCAACATTGTGATTTATCTATGTAATACGTTTTCGATAAGCGCCATCTAGTGACACATAATCAAAGCTTCTGATTTATAGTACCGCTGTACAAGTAACCAACATCTCTTAGAATTCTACATTTGTAAGCAACAGATGGCGCTGAACTACCAGTTATATGATATATCAAAGTACGTCTTGTGAATCCATAAATTCTTAATCGAATTATTTATGATTAGTTCTTGTAAATCTATCATCTTTAATTGTCTTAATTATTTTTGATTGATATTACTTACTACTTGTGAATATTAGTGAAAAAAAATTGCGCTTATATACTTTTTTAAGTGCTCGATATAATTGGAGGTTAACTATCCGTATGTATTATTTATTGATATAAATTAAAATACTTTTATAATTAACACTAAATATTATTAAATTATTAATGTTAAATACTTATAATTGGTTATTTTTTAATAAATTTAATAAAACATTTAATAAAAAGTTTGTGATAAAATTAAAATTGAACATCAAATTATAATTTTAATTTTTAATATTTCTATTAAATTGAATAAATAATAAATATTTATAAAAATAACTAAATTAATTTAATGAAAACTTTTGATAAAAATGATAACTGAAGTTCCGATTCAGACATTACGGGAAGATACTATGGAAGTGGACATCATTTAATTAAAATACAATTCGAATAATAAGACAATTTATGTTAGACTTAATGTAAGAAAATAAATTTTTATTTATTTAATTTTTCAAATTTAAACGGAACTTTGTTGATTATCCTTTTCCAATCCTTTCTATTATTTTATTGTAATTAATTATTTGCATGCAATTAAAAACTATTTTTAATGATGCCAAAGAAGTATAACTTCTCACGCGCGTACATAAGTACACGCACCCATTTTTATTGTTATGGCATAATAGCACTGTTATTTGACTTCATTAAATTGGCAATTCAACAAAATCCATTAGCAAGCGTAAAATGCACAGTTAACATATTAACTGTTGACTTTGCGAAATTTTAAAGAAATAAGTTTGTAATTATCCAATGTGTATGTTTAAGGTAGATGTTCAAAATTAACTGGGAGAAAAAGCAGAATCTACATTTTAGCGTATTTTTAAGTACACCATGTTAATAGGTCTATAAATAAGCGTTACAACAAGCGGACGTTGTGAAAATACTTTGTTTTTAATTGATTTTAACCTTTGCAAACTGTATGTCCATTATAAGGCAAACCCATAAAAATGTGTTTTGAAATCTTGTAAATAATCATTTTTAAAATTAAAAGATGTACTTGTAAACTGAAAACTTAAGCCTCCTCAACAAATAGACAAAAATTATTTAATTTTTTCTGTCTCCTTTTGATTAGTCTGCCCGCGATCATGGATGTTGCAAAGAGTCCGAAACGTCGGGAACAAATAAAAGGAATTATCGCGAGAAGTCCGCAAAAAGTGGATAAGATTTATATCATAAACGCGTAAATAAAACGAATAATTAATTATTTACAATTTATAATTACGTCAATGTTGTCGTAATAAATTTTTTGTTATAAAAGCCGTTTACTATTTTGCAAACAGTATTCATAGTGAGCGTTAAACTGCTATATTTACGGCCGAGCGATCGCGCAACTTTCATATGGATTCTCAGCGGTTCCACAGGCGTCGGCAAGTGATTGAGGCATGAGAGAAGGAGTGCTTACAAGAGACCCGATTCCTGGCCATATTGTCGCGGAAGTGAAACCTTTTCCATAACAAGGGTGAATCACGCGCTCAAATCGTCACAGTTCGGCCACCCGATACCTTAATATCGGCTCGCGGCAAAGTATCATGTACATTTTAATACACCATCTGTCGGGATTCATTGGAAGGGTACTTCCGATTTGTTCGTTCCTTGCTGTTTTAATATTGTTCAAAGTGAACGATTTGAGTAATTATTATGAGGATGTATGCTACTGTTATTTAGCCGTAATAACAATAGACTATTGTACTAATCGTGTGTTAGAGTTTTTATTACAATAAAAACTCAAAGATACTAAAAAAAGCTTTTACAGGTTTTATCGCGTTTATTTTACATTTTAAATTTCCGACGTTGGCCGTAGTCACGGGGTAGACTGAGATGTCATGCGTCTTGTTGCCAGTGCTGAAGCGGGATTTCCAGATCTTAATTGTAATAAAATATTCTAGTCTGTACTGCGAGCTATGCATAGCTAAAATCTGTAAAAGTACTTTAATAATGTATATTATTTATTTATTTATTCTTGCAAACAATAAATTAAGGCTTAAAATGCTAGTCATTATCTAATGCACCTTTATGATGTTAAGGAAAATTTAGCGTGTGCTTAAGTACAATGCAGAATAATAAGAATCAAAAATAGGTGTAATTGAGATAAAATTTATACAAGATAAAGTCAAAACTATATTATGTTAATAAATATATATTTTAAATATTTTAGGTCATAAAATAAATCATAAATTTTGTATATACTAAAATGGTGTAGTTTCAGTAAATTAATATTGAAAAATATATATCAATATTACATATACACAAATATGATTATAAATACAAATTACAATCCTTGTCGATTCTTCGTCAGTAAATTTACGCTACTTTCTGTTAAACTGAATGAAAAATTTGCCATCCGAGTTTAGGCCTATCCAAGAAAATGGTTGAATTGGAAAAGATTTTTAATTTGAAAGTTGCATGATGAACGGAACAACAGAAGAGTACGTGTTTGTAGACATGAAGATCTCTAAGACTAAGTCGACACTGAGGTATTGGAAATAAGACGACAAATAAGTCGGAGAAGAGGACGATACAAGTAAAGAAAATAGTGTGGTAAGTGCCCTTAACGATCGACGATGACGGATCGGTGGCCACCGGAGTTGGGATCGGTACGACGTATCTATGGTCATATTTACGAATATTGAATACGAATCGAATGCAGTTATGTAGAAGCCGGTCGAGTGTGTGTAGTATTAGCGTAAACAATAGAATTAACTAAAAAAAGCTGTTCTTTTTGATGTACTATTTTTTATATTCATCTTTTGAAAGGGCAAGTTTGTTAGTTAATACAATGCCTGAAAGTAAGACACATTGGTAGTTTTAGTAAAATATACATACATGATAAAGTCACAAAACCGGCTTTATCATGTATGTCTGTAGTACCTTATATTTTATTAATATTTTTGGTAATAAAAGAAATCGTAAATTTTGCCGCTACAACTAAGGTGGTGTAGTATTTCAAAGTTAAAATGCTCGTATTGAAAAATAGATCTTGAATTTACTAACGTAGTTTTAAAGGAAGTACCACATCCTATGTACTTTTACGTCAATAATTTGCTCTCTTTACGCGGTTAAGTAATCAGGTTGATAAAAAAATTTGTCTTCCGAGGTATGCGCCTACGCACACGTAAGATTTCGATTATGATAAAAACCGTTGATTGAACTTTTGCGGTTTCATATAAGTACTGCAAATAAATCGAAGGAGCTATACGATAATTTTAATCATTGGGTGTTTTAAGTAAAATCGATCGTATTTACTCTATGAATTTATAATATCTTTGTAATATTAATGTTGAAATTTGTTTACATCATACATGTTGCTATGTTTGAAGTTGCTTTATATTTTTATATTTAAAATATTATAACTGGCATATTGCGTCCCTTGCTTATGCATTAAAATAGTTTCTAGGAAATAAGTGATTAAGATTTAATCATAGAAAACTAACTTTGTTAAAAAAGGAGCAAAAATGACACTAGTGATTCTAAACCAAGAAAATTTACTGTTGGTCGTCTAATACCTGTTATGTGTTATTATACGTAAACGATGACGTAAGAAATATAAAAAAAAATCTTGAAAGGCATATTGTGGAGAAGAACAAAGAACGGAATAACCATACACCTATTTATTAATTTTCCTTTTTTGTTACAATAAAGAGAATAGAAACACAAAAGGATAATTGGTAAACAGTTTGCATGATCCAGATCGTTATGAAAGAATAATGGATTCACCGCCCACATTTCTTTCCTTTGATAACATATTGTCCTGCTAATATAGACCTATTTCTATAACGATACAGGTTAAGACTCAATTAAGGTAAAACGATAAGAGAGAACAAAATAAAAACGCCTTTCACTGTTTCACTTTAATAAATCTTTATATATTGGTAAGGAAGTATGTAGTAAGTAAGTACCGGATTAGTAAGCCGAAGTGGCAGTGGGCTGGTCACATAAGGTATTGTAGTGCATTTATGCTTAATGGCAATAACTTTTTTTTAAATGCGAGTGACGATGCAAAAAAAAATTTGTTTATGCCATAAAATTTATACGACTTCGATATTACTCTTATTACAATCGAGGGCAATGTCCTATTGAGTACATTTCAATTGCTAATAAAGGATAAATGTATGAGTTATATAGATAACATAAGAGCATAGGTCATGTACGAGATATCTATAATTAATAGATAAAAGAATTACGCATAAATATTTCAATAGTTATGGTACAATCTAACACCAAAATCGTTACAGACAAAATTGCCCGATTAACGATTAAGAAAAAAATGTTACAGAGTGATCGCAAGAATTACATAAAAATAAAAAAAAACATAATATTACGAAAATTGTTACAAAATTAAAATCAATGTTAAAAGACGGCGTTATTATTATCTCACCACCATCCAAAGGTTGGCTGCTAGACAATGCCATCAGCATTAAGTCCACCTTATACAAATTTTGTGCATGAAGAATAAATGAATAAAATATATAAAAATTAAACATTTTAGATATTATAGATTTTATAAGCCGAATAAACAGCAAATTCATTTATTACGTCAACTAACAAGATCGCATGAGCAAAACGCTTTTTGCGTGGGAGGCGTCAGCTGCGGTCACCCCGCTGCATACGTAATTGGTGCACAATGTGGGTATTATCTGACTGAGTGTTGTCACATTGAATTGTCATTCGCTCGGTAGACTCGAAAGCGAGTATGACATTAGTGCTTTCGAAAGGATTTACGCTCAAATCGATTAAACTTGATTAAATCCCCTTTAGCTTTGTGTGAGTTTTTACTACGGCATAATAGTTACGCTATTAAAGTAATTGTAACTTAATTTTAACTAGATTTTTTTTTGATATTAACATGCTATTTAAAACAATTTTTACGAATTTTATCGCGTATATTCGCTCCTGGGATACGGCCGGTCTTATCATTAAAAGCGATAAAATACATCCAGACTGTTTTATTTAACATATCTCTATTAACTATTGGCACAATTTTTAGTCCTATTGTTGTCGTTGCATCGTATAACTGCGTAAGTTTTGATAAGGGTAAAAGGTTTGTTTGAAATATATTTTCATCCCTTTTTTATATTTCAACACGACATAAAATATATACATTTATACTTAAGAACTTAATAAAACGAAGGATCGTTGAAGAACAAAACAAAGGTTTTCGCCTAATACCTACGATGCTAATAAAAGATCACTACTATCTGGCTATCACTACTGCTGTTTGTTATCGCAGATTGAAAAAAAAGCAAGCTATTGTGTTTAATCATCAATGTTAACAATGCCCTAATAGAGCTATGAATATATTGGGGTTGCTACCCCTAATATTCATTAGCCAAGATCCCCTAATTACAAGTCCAGTGGAGCGGCAGGCCAGCTAAATCCGAGATGAGGTACACCTGACTTGGTAGCGTTTGTTTTGTTCTCAATGGCCAGCGAACGCAAATTGATATTGTGGGGAACGCTTGCTCGAACGGACTTCTATAGAAAATCAATAATCTTACTGTTATTCAGCCTCTACGGAGGCGGTATTTTATTTTAATTTAAACGAAAAATGAACATTGTAACGCTCCAAGATACAATTAATACTTTATAAATTGTTAGCATAACGGTATATTAAAATTAAGCTTCAAAATTTGCGATTTTATAAGTCGAATAATTTCCGAGTAGTGGCAAACCCCATCAGTTTAACATTAAAATTATTAATTCTGCAGCATAATGTAAAGCAGGCATTTTCTTGGCTTGGTTTTAGGAATGCTGTATCTTAAGGTGACGACGGATAATCAATTGACAATAGACAATAGGTTCTGCTATAAAAAGGCTAAGATTACTATCGTTTCAATCAAACCTTCAAAAAAAAAATATTTACTTGCGGTGTAGAATACACTACAAGCATAAGTAATTATTTGCGACTGTTAATATTTAACAGTGCACTGACGAGCGATAAAATCGTCATGATAATGTGATTAAGTCGCCCCGTTCGTGGCTCAAATACGTTGTAAAACGAGAACGATACAAATTGCGGCTAATGTTGATCGAAATGTTGTTTCCACTAGAGAAGGCGCGGATAGGCCGGCACACATGTCCGCTCCCACAGATTAAATCCTATCTCGTTTTTTTGTAACATAATCGATACAATTAAATGTATATCGTATTATAGTACGAGGTTCTGTTTTAAAAATCTTAGTTCTCATTAGTCATCATGAGTGAAAATATTTAAAAAATATATAAACAAATTATGCAGTATTTTAATAAGCACATAAAAATATATTAAAAAATAACAAATCAATATATCCAATTATCGGGATACATTTATAAATTTTCTTACATTTATATATTAAAAATATAAAAAAATATAATAAAAAACGTTTTTGGAACATAATGTAACTGTTAAGTTTTTTATAGTAACAATTTAAATGTAACTAAACGATGTAGCCATAGCTTCGCAACGTTTACTAATTTGAGTTATTCAGTTTCACGGCGCGCGATCTCGTAATAGTTATAACGTCGAACAATGGAGAGATTTTATTGTGGAGTTTGAGAACATTGCGGGCAATTTTCGCGAGAGAGCGGCCATGAATAGACCACGCCGGGGCTCCATAGCGGAGCACCGAGACGTGGTGTCATAATCGCATCATACAGCCTCCATCACTCCCGCATCCACCTTCCTAGCGTGGAAATGAAATAGCCGTTTCAAACGACGCGACAAACCGTTATTGTGACGTTTTTAACGTGAACATTATTGCGAACGCGCCGGAAAAACGATTCACGCGTTAATCGGCTTAATCGTAAATTGTTCGAGCGTTCTGTTGTTTGTTCGTAATAGGTATTTAATGTTGTTTGGGTAAAATTAACAAATGTTTATAAATAAATTATTGAGGTGTTATAATCTCGCTTTGTCCAGCGGTTTCACCCGCGTTATAATAGTAATTTGTGATAATGATTATTATAGATTTTAAACTTGACCAAACTATAATCGGAATAGCTTAGATGTAATTTCTTATGCAATAATGACGCTTCATATCATATTTGGAATTATTTACGAAACGTCTTTATAAAGTAAAGCTTAGCCTACATGTTATTATATGTGTGGGCTATAAAATTGTACAGTTTCATCAAAATACATCATAAAGTTTTTGCCTAAAACAACAACCAATGCATCCATTCAGTTCAGACAGTTACGTTATTTATATATATTATAGGATTTGTCCCTGATCCAGAATTAAATTTCAGAGGATGGGTAACAAATATAAATTATGGACTAATAATATAAATTATTATAGATTTATTGAAGATATTGAACAAATCGTGTGAAACCAAGTATTGCATTATAAGATGGAGGTCGTGGTCAATCCGAAACAACGTTTATCGTTTTGTTGAGTTGACTGGACCGATCACGATTAAAATAACGTCGATGGCATGTAAAGTCGTCACCCACACCGATTAGACCAGCGTAGTGGGATAGGTCTAAAACCTCAAATGGAAATGCGTGAATGGTCGTGGGCTCTCCAGGTGGATTAACACAGGGTGATAATGATGATGATGATGCATGTTTTATTTTCAAATTACAAGTAACTCGATGTTCATTACTTTTGAATTTTACATTAAAACGAATCATTTAAACACTGATCATGCCTCAAAATTATTGATAGTTTTACATTAAGTTCATATTCAAAACTAAACAAAAAAAAAACTAAATCACAACCATTTCAGTTTACAGGATGAAAGAAAATATAATACTCCACATACAACGGCCTTCTTTAATATAAGTTGAAAGCAAAGGAAGATTTCTTATAAAAATACACATAAAAGTAATGCTGCGACGTACTTCCCATTGAATTTACATAAAGGAACGTCCGGCAAAGAGTTGGACGGGGGATTAGATAGATAACTGTTCCTATACCGCGTAAAGGCTTATCGCGATCGCTCTATTATATTCGAATATTTTTCTAGTGATATTTTATATTTACAACTGAGAATATCTACTGCTGCGATATCTTTTATTCACAGGTTTCATAATACACCCTTTAGATTTAATCTCTAGGATACTGTATTACTCTTACCGTTTATTATTTAATTTTTATTATAGTAATAATTTTCGTATACATACGGTAGAACTCACTCTAATTGCCATTTACATTAAAAAATATTTCCTGGATAATATAATTTCGAGGCAGTGTCATTTCTCCTGCGAAAACGGAAAGCAAAATTTGCATTTGATTGATACATTACTTTTCATCGTGTTTGAAGTAAAATCAATAACTTCCTATACAAGTAGGTATATTAACGGCGGATCGTTTTATATTTCAAACAATAGGGTGATGAACCTAAATTGCTATTTTATAATTACAAAAACAATCCCTATTTCAATAGTACATGTTTGCGGCAAAATATTTTTCGATAGCACAGACTTTATTGAGTTCTTGTTTTATAATAACTATCTGCATCTATGTTTTTAAAGAATTAAATAATAATCTAATAAATAAATTATCTCGAACTGCCTCCGTAGCCTAGTGGTATAGGGGTGTGCCTTAGAAACTGGAGGTCGTGGGTTCGAATCCTGCGGGGACTCAACAAATTTTCATTGTTGTTTCCTAGTTGGTTAGGATAATTTGGGCCGATCGCCTAATTGACTGAAAAGTAACATGATCCATGCGTCGGATGGGCATGTAAAAGTCGGTCCACCCACCAACCCGCATTGGACCAGCGTGGTGGGATACGGTCCAAAATCCCCTAATGGATGGAGGTGTATTAGGGGAGGCCTATGTCCAGCAGTGGACTATCACAGGCTGATGATGAAATAAATTATCTCGATAACATAACGGACTGTATTAGTACAGCCTACAGTTTGACTTAAAAATCAGGAGATCATGGTTACGTAGCAGGGAAACAATTTTGTGTTGCCTTTGTTTTCTGGTTTGTTAGGACAGTATTGACCGATTACACAAATATTAGAAAAGTTTATACTACAGATGGTCACGCAAAAAGTAGGTCCGTTGTCAATACCATCGTTGGCCGTTGGTGTATTTTCCAAAAACTAATACCTTAATCGAATGCATGTCCTATGGGTTGAGGATGTCAGATTATAGCCGCTCGGCGTGAAAACTGTTATTTAAGTAAATTTGGATGAGTTAGGAGCCCATCCCATGAAATTTTGTAAAAACGGTTAGAAGCACTAAAATAAAAGATATTGACAATAATAGTTTCAGTGCCTTGATAAATAATAAGTGCTGTATGGAAAATCGAAACACTTTTTTTTTAAATGAAAATTGCTAGAAGACATTAATCTAAGTCTAAGCGATTCCTTGCCCTAAGATATACAGTGAAAGTCAACACAAACACGATTATCAAGATGTAGAATTATTTGCACATAACTGCATTGCAGCTGTAAAGGAAATACATGTGTCTATTTCTGCATAACTATGTGTATTTATTTTATAAGAACCTAAGGCGTAATTTAAGATACGATATAAGTTATAATATTAAATTTTTCAGAGACTTGTGGTTTCTTGTATACATTATTTCTATTATAGCAGCATGGCATTTTAAAGCAGTATATTCAGACTAAGCCTTTTCTGTCTGTATTTGGTTCTACGTATGATATAGCAACATAGAATGTTTAAATCCCCTCAGGATTGAAGCTGGTGCCTTACAAAATGTTAACAATGGGCCATTATAGGTGGCTGTGGTAGCTGTGTGTTTATTTTTAAATTACAGATATTAGTGAAGGATATGACACATTTTTTCATAACCCCAATCTGTACAAATTAATAAAATTAGAGTGTTTTACTAATGCCAAAATGACAATATATGTACACTCGTAGACTAATTTAGAGGAACGTAAATAAAAGGTTTAATATTCTCTGCTGAATGTAACCTACCTACTGGCCACAAATATTATTAAATCATTAAAAAACTAATGTTTCATTTTTTATTTTTGAGTTTAATTTGTTTTTTTCCTTAATTATTGCTTAATACGCATCTTTCCATACTACAAAAAAAATCTAACATTTAATTTGAGTTTAAATTTGACCGTGACTGTTTTGTTTATCGTGTTAAATGTGAGTTGTTACTGCAAATAAACTCAGAACGCTAGAATGTACCGCCACCCAATTTTTCTTTATTGCATGCGCAGGCAGACGAGCAGGCGAGCCACCTGATGGAAAGTGGTCATCGACGCCCGTAGACATTGGCAATACTGGCATCACCAATGAGCTGCCAGCCGTGAGACTTAGGATGTTAAGTCTCGTTTATTCAATAATTACGCTGGCTACGGTACCCTTCAAACCGAAACACAGTAGTGTTTTAACACTACTGCCATGTAGTAGAAACAGGCAAGAGATACCTACAGACCGGAAAGTATATGAGATTCGCAGGACTAAGACGGAGAAGAAAAACTGTGGCCAAACATGACCGGTTCATCGTTACCAGTGTTCTTAGAAATCGGACCTTTACTTTTTCTAAAGTGAGAAGCAAGCCCCTAGAGGTTCGCGGAATTGCAATAAGTACAATTACTGTAAGAAGAAGGCTGAAATCGTCAGGTATAAATAACCACTTGCCTGTCAGAGGCCCACTATTGTCACAAGACATGGAGTAGCTCGAGTCAATTTTGCCCGCAATCAGTACCATTGGTATGACGACGCTTGGAATCAAGTTATATTCACTGACGAGTCCAGATTTGGCTAGAAGCCTGATGATAGAAGGAATAAAGTGTTGAGGCGCCATGGAAAGAGGCATTGCAAAAGAGGCTTATGGTGGAGGGTACGTAATGTTATGGGGAGGTATTTGTATGGGGGCACGTACGGAACTCCGCGTCATAGAGAATAGGTCACTAACAGCGGCACTATATAACTGATGTGCCGGAAGAACTTGTAATGCCATTTGCCCCTTTTATAGGAGATAGATTTGTTCTTATGCACGATAACGTACGTCCTCAAACTGCGGCAGTAGTTTGCGAATACCTCCGAACCGTAGAAATCAGTTATGGGGTGGCCAGAGCGCTCGCCCGATGTGAACTCCATAGAACAAGTATGGATTAAGCTCGGAAGACAAATTAAAAAAAATAAATCTTAAAAATGCATTACAGGAAGAGTGGGGCGCGATACTTCAAGATTTTATTGATGATTTGATTAGAGGCATGTCAAGGCGTCTAGAAGCAACACTAAGAACTGATTATAATCTAGGTTACAACATTTTTAAGCAGTATTGAAAAAACATAACAAGAGTTGAACATTAAAATGATTATCTTATGTCTATATTTTTTTAACTTTGTTAATTTTTGTCATTTTCATTAATAGTTTTTAGATGTTTGAAATTCTAAATGATCTAATAATAACCCAAAACTAAATCTATGAACTGAACTGTTACCTCACTGAACAAATATCCATCATATTATATTATAACTACAATTTTATTTACGTTCCTCTAAATTTGTCCACGAGTATGTTTACGGGTGTATATACCAAAACATAATTTATAATATTTGTCTGTCTGTCTATCTGATAATCTATGGAATGGATATTTCGATTTTACGGGAATTTTACTAGAACAAAGCTGGTGTAAGCAGGAGAAACTTGGCTACTTTTTTCTAGGATTTTTTTATATACTACCACGCGGACATAGCATTATTAAAAAAAGGGTAATTCAACGAAGCTGATAATTTTATAAATAAATAATCAATGTGCAAATGTTTTCAAGAAATATTTTTTTAAATTAGTTTTTATCTAGTTTTTAATTAGTTGATATCGGCATAGGGTATCATTAATGCGTCGCCTACCCTGAGAAATACGCATGCTACGGTCCCCGTCAAACCGGAACATGGTAGCGTTTTTACACTACTGCTTTGCAGCAGATCTAGGCACTGTGGTGTCACTATCCCAGGCGGCCTTTTGCAAAGGGGTCCTACCACCTCTAAGGATCTTTGGAGCTTTTATAAACAACTTACTTACTTAATTAGAAGGGTGCACAGGCTTTTTTTTAATTATATTAGCACTAAATAACCGGACCAATTACAGGTATATACATGCTACGCAGCAGCCTATATAACAAGTAAATTAAACTCATAATTTTATGTAGTTCTTGTAGAGCAGAGGACAGTAAACAGCTCGAAAAAATAGGATGTATAGCTTTAAAACTAATTGAGAACGCTTACTTTAAAACTTTGAGATATTACAAAAAGCCTTAGAAGTAACTTGAAATTTATGAATAGAATGAGTTCATGAAAATAATATTCAAATCAAATGTTTTAATTTGGGTTGTTATTGTTACAACTGTCGATGTGATTTGTTGTTAAACAAGACCTTTTCAATTATTTTCAATTAAATCTAAACATAGGAATGAGGTTATCTTCATAGTCATCTGTCCAAGGATTCATGACGTCATCTTCTAGTCAACCATAATAACAGACAGAGTGACTAGCACTGCTCCTCCACAAGATTAGACTTGGCTTGATCTTTTGATTATTAAAAAAAATTTAAAGCCTGACGTCTTACCTTGATTTTAACCCGTGCCGTACGGACCATGCTAATCAATTCGAATTTCCAAGTTAAGCAAAATTATTTTTAAATACTGCTACCCGAATAGCAATGCAGCATTTATAATGCTTAAAAGACGTAAAACTTAATATGCCATTGCCTTTACACCGAGAACTGCTGAAAACTGCGGATTTCAAGTGTCACAAAAATACGCATCAGTATGCGTATTTTTGTTCCTCAAAACAAAGCCTCAACGGTTGCTGGTTCTACGAGCTATTTGGCTGGCCCGTTGCAACTTCAGCTTGCTAACTGTGCCATCTATTTTGCTAATTTAGACATACGTTTTCTAATATAGGTCAATGATGGATTTTGGATTTTATGAACAAATGTTGAAAAGTAAATTCAATGTATCGAATAGATGTCATTAACTTAAATTGCACTGACGACCAAAATCGAATAACAAATCCCGCCGGACCTACTATTCCGTCCATCCGATCCATTGGTAAATTTGATGAAAAGCCTTAATTATCTTATTCCCCTTAACATTATATCTAAAAACAGTGATAACGCAAAATAGTTTTCTAATGTCATTTGAATCTACAACCTCTGGTAAACCAATGGTAGTTCATGGTTATTACAATATTAATGATTGTATAAATAATAAATACACACAGTCTGGTAATGGAATGCTCGCTCCAGGCATTATTTCAATATTGCGTAATATATATCAAATCCACTAATTTACGGATTTAGCCAGCATGCTGGAAAGAATCCGAACCGTCGGGAATAAATATATTTAAGTAACGCGAGAAATCCGTAAATTAGTAATTGGATTTGATGTGTATAATAATCGCGTAAATAAAATAAATAATTATTGCGCTAATACTTATTCTGAAATTGTTTGTAATTTTTTCAAAAGATGACATAAAAATAGCGCGCCGATTTCTTTCGCCGTTCTTCTCAGGTCTGAGCGTCCTTTTCCAAACCGGTGGTAGCGTGTTTGACATTCAATGAGCAGTCGTAAACCTCTATATTCAATAAAAATATTTGAATTTGAAAATTTTAATTTAAATAAAACAAGAAATTCAACAAAGAGACGGAGGTAGTTATTTTAATCAAACCACATTATTTCAAATTTGATTATCAACACAGTAATATACAGAAATACCAACTATCTATTTATATGTACATTTTCTAACATAATATGGTGAAGATAATCCAGACAGATTAGTACAAATAAAATGAGTTTACAAAAATCGATCTAGTACTACACAGGGTTTTTTATAATTTCATAATAGTATCAGCTGGTACTTAAATAGGCATAGCTGTGCTAAAGTTACCAGCAACCTCCAATTGACAATTGTTTTATTACAATAACGAAAGACTCTTACACCGAATAGTTTGTACCTACCATGATGTATTTTGGATGACTTATAGAAAAAAATATATAATTAATTATTTATCATATTTGTGTGAGTGTGTGAATCTATGTGTGTGTTTTCTTTTATAGAGTTCCATGAAGAAGATCTTCTGTTTCTTGATATGTCTGTTTTAAAAGCCACTTTTTCACTATCTCTTTGCAATCATGTTCATTTTTGTGGTGTAAAAGAATATGACGTTAAATACTTAGTTGGATCACTTGGGTTGACTCGCAGCCCTTTTCATATTCGAAACTATGTGTTAACTTATAAGAGTGCCCGATTTTTTTTGCCAATTGAGCTTCAAATTCGATTTTGTCTACGTTCATTCCATTTGTTATTGGGCTTAGGTACAGTTACTGAACAGTTGCTTTGCAGCAGATAGTAAAATTAACTCATAACCTGTTCCGGTTATGAGTCCAATTTAAACAGCCAAATTGCCATCTTGCAACTAACTTCTCTCATGCACAAGTTATTTGCGAAAATCACTTTTGTTTTAAATTTATTCTTCATTCATTCTGTCAAAATATATTTATGCTTTATCGTTTAATCCTAAATTGGAAATTCTAATTCCTGATCTGATCAATATTTTTACATAAAAGCGTTGAACATTATATAGTTTTTTTTTATTATTTATATATCATTTTATAGTAAAATTACTATATCTTACCTAGCAAGATTGTTTATAGTTATTTAATAGATGTTCCTGTAGGTCCCAAAGGCAAGGGGCAAAGGTTTTAAAGCAAACTCATAAAAGTATCCTTAATTAATAAAAGATTTGTGTAATAAGAAACATTCGTGTCCGTTGTTATAGCACTAGTAATTTATAAAACTAGGATACTTTAATTTTATCGGACTAAATTATAATATTCACGCAGCGGTATATTCACAGGAGTGATAAGAGATGCTGACAGTTAACTATACTACTAGGTCCCCGTTCCACAATCACAATAGTTTGTGTGGTTGTTGACAAAGCCAAGAGCAATATGATATGTTTTAAGCCGGTGAGTGAATGTGTGGACTGACACAATATTTATTATGGAAAAACGGATCGCTTACCTCGCGATAAAGCTTTCCTATATTTATTTATTCATTGAGACTGTTACACAAGTAAATGGTTCAAAGGCGGACTTAATTCCAATGGCATTGTCCCCATGCCAACTTTTGGATGGTTCAGAAAACATACGGTAGGCGTACAGTTTTAAAATTATATAAATTTAAGGTCAGTAATAAACGCAAATCAATAAGAATGAATAGTACAATTTGTTCATATACACATGAACAAAATGTACGTAGGTACAATAGGTACAATTAGTATTGGTATTAGGTACGATAAAAAATAGATACTGTAAAGTAACCAATTTTAAGTTGTTTTAAAAGGAAAGAATACCTGCAAAAAAAGCTTTATTTATCTATTTAATTTTCTGTAAACTTCATTCCAGAACCAATATAAGCATTAAACCTATTCATTTTTTTCGGAAAAAGTTTAGAAATATTTTCGATGTCTTAATCAGTTGTATGTGTTCGTAAAATTAACGGGTCTTTACATTTAATTTAACGTATGCTGATACATTTTTGGGCGATGAACTAACCGTCTTTAAAAGTTTAAAATCTAATAACTAATCTAACAGTCTGGGCTCGTCAAAATATCACTAAATTACTCACTAATAGACATACTAACTTTTAACTGCCTCGTAGCCTAGTGGTATAGGGTAGTAGGCTTAAAACCGGAGGTCGTGGGTTTCGAATCCTCGGGACTCAACAAATTTTCCTTTGTGTTTCTAGTCGGTTAGGGCAATTTGGGCCGATCACCCAATTGTCTGAAAAGTAAGATGATCCATCGTCGGATGGGCATGTAAGTTGGTCCACCACCAACCCGCATTGGACCAGCGTGGTGGATACGGTCCAAAAACCTCTAATGGATAGGTGTATTAGGGAGGCCTATGTCCAGCAGTGGACTATCACAGGCTGATGATGATGAGACATCTAATAGACATTCTAAGACATGAAACTGTATATTAATATTACTAGGTTAAATTCATGCGACAGGTATTGTTTTTCCTAATCGGTTACCATGCTTAATTTTATAAACATCTTACTGTTTAATCCATATATAAAACTATGTGGTATTAACATTAGCGAAAATACGCCGTTTTCACTTATTTCAAAGAAAATATAAATATCTTTTTTATTAGTGATGACCATTATTTTAAAAAGGTGTACAATCAAATCAATTCTATGTATTTATTATCAATATATTGTTACTTACGGAACGCAGCCAAGCCCGCTCCGAAGGCTAGTTGCTGATGAGGAAGTAGCATCGGACGGGGACACAGCGGCATCAGAGCTGGTGGCGCCCAGATCTGCGGCATCCGACTCCTGACATCTTCACTGTCACCGATTTCGACGTCCGAACACGAATCGCTGTCCGTTTCGGGCCTCTTCCTCGCCTCCTTCTCGGGCGGATCCTCCAAATGTCCGTAGATACGCGCGAAGAACTTTCTGGGGGATGACGGCCGTGGTGTTTGAACTGTAGTGTTCTTTGGTAATTCGTACTTTCTTAGCTCTTCATCCATGTTTTGTTTTATTTTTAATTACTCTTAAGGACACTGTTTTTTTTTTAAGTAATTCTAGATTTTAACAAACGATATTAAAAAACTGAATCGGTTAATATTAAAAATAGAACATGTCGCGAAAAACACGCTCCTAATACGTGTTTCCTTATGACCGCAAACACGTGGATTGAAGTCGGTGCGTCAGGTGCCTTAAAATCCCTCGGGAACGTTAGTCCCGCCCACTGGAATTTTGTCACCCCTAACGGAAGCTGGGATACAGGGGAAGGAGGTGCGCGCGTCCAATGATATCGACAAACACGACCCGAACCAACCCACAAGGCGGGCTTCAATATTTAACTCAAATTCCTAATTTCAATGTTTATAAACGATTTTATTCTTTGAACTTTTTTCTTTTAGAAGTTGACCCTTATTATTTAAAAAGAAATTTTCCCTACGTAATTTGAGTAATAGATAGGTTTTCTTTAAAAGAAAAGACAGTATTGTGAATTTTCAATTGATTACAAGCAACTTAAGGTAAACATTGTTTTATTTTTTGTTTGCCTCACTTACCAAGCCATTTTTAGCACGTACTGTCTTATACCTGATGATTCACAATATGTGACAATAAAATCTTTAATGGTTCCAATATTTTATAACTACATTATACTTTTAATTAGTTCTCGCAATTAGTGATTCAGAGCATTGCAATAACATTTAGGTTTTATTTTAATGAACAAATTCCTTCTTTGTTTACATTAATTTAGAACATTTACTGAAATTTTATTATCAAAATCTTCATCATCTTCATAAAAATGTACATCAGCAAGAACTCTGCTTTAAATCATCAGGTTCGAGCAGTACTATGTTTCTTTCATAGTCTTTTTTTTTGGAAGGAGTCGTGATATTTGCATATTTTAAATTTAATAATGTTTTACTTATTACGATAATAACGTACATATTTTATCTTAACACACAAGAGTTAAAACAAATAGAGTAGTAACGTAATGCCTCCCCGCTTTCGCTTTCTTTTTTTGAATCTTTCTCACTCTACTTTCTCTCTTTTCCAGTTCGCAAATAAGTAAGAACGATATGCAATTGATTAATGCGTCTTGTAAAACAATCGTTTCGGCTATCTATAACATCGGAATATAACGTCATATGAAGAAGTGGCGCTTTCTTAGAGATGTGCGTTTTCTGTGCGTTTCTGAGCAGATGGTTAGTCTAAAAAACAATATGATTATTTATATAGTGAGTACTTCAATGCACTAACATTTTTTAGTGAAAAACGAGAAAGGAATATAAAGCTCAAGCTTTCCTTCTAAACCAGCTTTTCTTTTTATCCTAAATTCTGAGTGTTCTGATTATATCATTATAATCACTTTCACGTGTACGTGTTTACTGCTGAACACTGACCTCCCCTAAGCGCCGGCATGAGGTATGATGCGGAGCCAACCGACATCCTATACATTTGCCTACGTGCGATCTCTTCTTTGTTTTGGTTTTTGGCTCTACTAGTTATATGGCCGGCTCGATGCTAATATAACTTGCTTATTCTGCGAGCTATAATCGTTTATTCGTGGATTACACATTCTATCATAAAAAAAGTACTAAGCATTTTCGACGACCTGCCTGACGGTGACTATAAATTGTGCAGTCTAAAATCGAGTGATTTAGGATGAATCTTGAGAACAGCACATATACCCGTCCAAGAAAATCACAATTTTACACAGGTTTACAATTCGTCCAGACTTAACTCCTGCTGGAGTTAGCTCCTGCTGGTGCTTGGTAAAGCGTTTATCGCTTTACTTAAAGACCAGCACCACATAAACCTTACTTCACGTATAATAAGCTACATACAACCTAAAATATTATATCTTTCATCTCGTTTCCCAGTATTATAAAACCTAGTACTCTTCGTACAGAAAGTTAATACGAGTGCAGAGTTTATCTTTTCCATAGTGGTGTAATTCGCATCAGGAAGCTTTCGGGATTACAATAGCAGTTTATTTACTTTTGTCCACTTTTGCATTAAAACCCTAATCACCACCATGTACTGAGTTTTGGTTTGCGTCGAGTGTCGAAATTAGCGCATATAGGTAGGCACCTGTTTAACCTATAGCAAGTACCGTTTTGATATAACTATAAAATTTAATCCTTACTTAGTACTTCTAATTATTTAGGATTAATTTTACTTTTTAACATAATGAATCTTATGGCCCTCAGATCTATCATTGGATAGTATTCGAGTACATGGCACTAATATCCTAAAAGATAAAGAAATCGTAAATTATAAGTCACTTGTCAACTTTTGACAGTGATTGTTTAGGTATATTCCTTAAGGATTAAACATTTTGATGTTCGAGAAATAATGCAAAAAAATGGTGCAGTACTAACTATCGCGTACATTTTATTGCTTTTTACTTTTAATTATACTCTACCACTGCGGAAAGAGACGCCGAAACCAAAGAAAACTATTTACGGAAATGGTATTGCCTTCGTAATTTATATTCTATTGTATGTGTTGTTTAAGTAGATATCTGCAAAGACATGCAATTTTTAGATCGTTATTACACTCTATTTCCACGTATCATGGCAATGAAAACTCCCTGTCGATAGAATACTGCAATTATTATAAATTTCTCTTATATCAGTTCTTCTAAATTGTTTATATATTATCGATTTAATATTTCACCTACAGAGAGTTTAAAGTGCCACGGACCTCTGCGTCATGAATCATTTGTGGAAAAAATGAAAAACGTTCCAGCTAATCTGCAAAATGTAATAAGGAAAATAAGAAATTCAACACAAAAAGAAATCAATGCAGTATTTGGCCATAAAAATTTTTCAAATCATAATTTGCTCAGCGAAGAAGACATTCGTCATTACGAGCAGTTAGTGATTATGAAAAAGTATCCGTACTTGGATATCAAAGAGCTGGAAATGAAATACAGCCCAGTATCAAATAAAGATACACGACAAAGTGTAAAATATCATTCTAGAGTATATATTCCACACGAATCCGGTATTTGTGAACCTGCTGATGATTCAATCAATGTAGAGATAAGTAATCGAGGACTTTCGGGATTTGCTATCCCTACACAACTGGTCAAACACAAATTAAAAAGTGAATCAGAAAGTATCAGAAAAAACCTGAAATTACAGATAATCTTGCAATAAAACCCGTAGATAGAAACGTGTTGACTATGTTAAAGAATGACATTAATATATTTATTCAAAAGAGAGAAATTGAATAATATCTTTTGTCTTTGTAATTTGTATTATAAAAAATGTGAACATAAATAATTTATAATACTACTGTTATTTAAACACAACATTGTACCTATAATGTTTGTATTTCACATTATTGTTTTTAAACTAAACTTAAAACCCAAGTTTGAAACTGAAATAGCATTTCAAATTATTGTAAATATTATTCGATTAATGATATTAAAAGCCTTCAATTTTATTGACCTAAAAGCTTGATTTATTTTATGCAATATGATATAAAGTAAACATTATTTTATTCAATGGTACTTGCTAATAATAAAATGCAATTAAAATATTAAAATATTACACATGTTTAATAATAATACTGCCTCCGTAGCCTAGTGGTATGGGCGTATGCTTTAGAAACTGGAGGTCGTGGTTTCGAATTTCCTGCGGGGGACTCAACAAATTTTCATTGCTATTTCCTAGTTGGTTAGGGCGATTTGGGCCGATCACCCGATTGTCCGAAAAGTAAGATGATCTATGCGTTGGATTGGCATGCATAAAGTCGTTCCATCCACCAACCCGCATTGGACCTGCGTCGTGGGAAAGGGTCCAAAACCCCCTAATGGATAGGGGTGTATTAGGGTAGGCCTATGTCCAGCAGTGGACTACAGGCTGATGATGATGATGATGAATAAAAATACATATAGGATATATGGTTCTCTCACAGATGTAACATAGTAATAAGATTAACTAAAGCTGTGGTTGGCCGTTTAGTTTTTGGCGCTATTATATTTTTACATATGTTTCATAAATGTAAAAATCATCACATATTTCAAATATCTTAAAATCATGGTCTGGAATTTGGCTGTCCATGAATCACAGGATTTTTAATGGCCTTTAAATTTAAAACGGGCAAAGTCTTTTGATATTTTTATCAAGCATACGGTAATTGCACAAAGATAGGCATCCCACCTAGACCGATGCTTGGTCTTCTCGAGCGCGGCTTCCAGAACCTTATTGACCAATCGACCATCTCCGTCGCCGATCTCCGTGAAGTAGCCGGTTCAAGTTGGGAGCGAGTAGCAAGGGATCGGTCGTCCTGGTATTCAATGGAAAAGGCTAATTTTCAAGGCTTTCTTAGTCCAGCAATGGACTAAGAAAGGCTGCTGCTGATACTAAAGAAGATGACACGGCTAATAATACAATAAACTCTTAAAGTTTCATTGAACGATTTTATTAGCTTAAGATCGATAATACTTTTTAAGAAAATAAATCACCCATAACCAATAAAAACAAGGATTGCGCTCGCGTTAAAGGTTATTTTAATTCTTCACTAGTTACTTTTATACTCTTATTAACAAAGCATCTAGTGATCTAATTTGCAAAAAATCTTACTCCTACATTCTTCATATCTGTATTATAAGCATGAAATCTGTTCAGTTCAGTTCAGTTCTTTGGCTTAATGGCGTTTCTTGTAGATTTCGCCAACGTCAAGTTTTTTCGATTAGACTCTGCTATATGTAACAGGCTTCGTAAATGAACAAGGTCACAGTTAACAACTAGAATTGATTATGGGCTGAGATAATCCACCACAATAGTTTCTGTTGATGTATCTAAAACAAAAGAGACACACAATAAACACAGGGTTAGTTGGTTAAGACAAACAAACTAAAGTTTAATGTTATTATGATTAATGTAGGAACAAAAATATGAACAAATGGGGAATCAACATAGGATAATAAAGTTTTAAATTAGTGGACGCGGAATTTGGGGAGGGAGCAGGTCATAGAGAGAAGAGGTCTGTCTGGGACAATTGAAAATATGTGGTCGAGTGTTCTTCATCTAGTCCACATTCAGAGGGAGGTGTCTTTTATGTGTAGCTTTGCAAGATGAACAGGGGTACATAGCATGTCCTAGTCTTAATCTGCAGATGATACTGGTACTTTGTTTGTGCAGATTTTTGAAGTTGCAGAACCAAGGACGAGTAGGAATATGGGCTGGATATCAGCATAGAACTTCCTTAGAGCACTAGCATTAAGCCAATATTTGTTCCAAGATGAGAAGAGGCGCTGACTTGCTAATGGCAGTAAATCATTTGAATACAATCTGTAGTGGTCCATGCATCCTGTTTTGCTGCATCTTTGGCATAGAAGTCTACAGCCTCATTGCCATGAATGCCACTGTGCCCTGGAATCCAGGCCAGAACTACCTGAATATCTTTAGTATGACACCGTAAGAGGACTTCTTTAATTTTCAATATGTAGGGAAACTTATGTTTGGACTTAAATTGATTAGATGCAATAGCCTGTAGGCAACTCTTAGAATCAGTGAGAATAACAGTTTTTTAATTTGTGGGACTCAATAAAAGTCAGAGCTTCCAGTACAGCTTATGGATTCACCTGAAAATACTGATGTTTCAGGGGGGAATTTATAATTTAATATCACTTTGTACTTGGGTATCCAAACAGCAGCACCGACACAACTCTGCTCAGACAACTTTGAAGCATCAGTGTACATGATCAGCCAATCAGGCCAATGTTGTGAAATGAAATTGATTAACTGGATATTTGCAAAACAGGAGTTTTTATCAATACCAATATCCAGAAGAATTTGAGGTTTAAAAATAAGTGCATCAAAAGGTGTTTCATAGAGAGGAAACTTTTGACACTGAAATATAGGACAAGGCAGATGAAGATAAGTGACAAAACTTTTGAACAGGCAAGGGTAATCTTTATGGGACCAGTATTTATTTGAAGAGATAAAATTGGATAAACTGTGCAGCCTAGAAATAAGAGGGTGATAAGAAGATTGAATAACCTTGAATAGGAATCGGTCAGATAAAAATTGTCTTCTAAGATACAATGGAGCTTCTCCACACTCCACCTGAAGAGCATTTATAGGTGAGGATTTACATGCCACACATATTATTCTAAGGCATTTATATTGGATTTTGTCAAGGGATTGTAAGGCAGATTTATTACAGGGTTCCAGTAGAAACATGCCATAGTCAAAATGGCTACGCACCAGGGCATTGTACATGAGTTTCTGGGTATAGGGGTGACAGCCCCACCAAGTGCCAGAATAAAGAACGCAATATGTTCATGTTTTTCTCACATTTTTAATTACATGGTTATATATGTTGAATACCAGTTAATCTCGAATCTAATACAACACCTAGAAATTTAACATTGTCCACCACAGCAAATTTTTGTTGCCCATAGAAGATTGGAACATCCGGAGGGATCTGGCACGCGAAAATACAACAACATTGCTTTTACTAATAGAAAGGCCTAGTCCATGGTTATCAAGCCATTCATGGAGATATCTAATAGCTGAATTAAGACGGGAAGAGAGCTTCCTCAATTTTTTAACTAGATACATAAAGAGCCAAGTCATCGGCAAATTGAAGTATTTGACAAAAGAATTTACTGAAAGCTCTAGATCATATGTGTAAATACTGTAAAGCAGTGGACTAAGCACTGAGCCTTGGGGCAGCCCTTTCCATATCTGTCTCGAGGAAGATATAAAGTTAGAAAACGAATGGATACGGATCTAGGGCTTAAGAGATTAAAGATTATATTTACAATCTTCACAGGAATACTCAGCTGGAGCATTTTCTGCCTGAGTACTGGAAGAAGTACATTGTCATATGCCGAAGAAACATCTAAAATACTCCTACCAAAGACTTACTTCAGAGAAGGCAATGCGTATGTCAGTCACTAATGTGCTAAGGCTGTCAATAGTACTAAAACCTTATGCGAAAGCCGAATTGGATTTAGCTAATGTGTTGTTTGCTCGACTATCCATTCCAAGCGATTCTTTATCAAATGTTCTATCACCTCAGCCATTGTACATGATAGAGCTTATCGGGCGATAGCTGGACGGGTCCGAGTTAGCCTTTCCAGGTTTTAAGATAGGTATGATTACCTGAGTTCTCCACTCTTCAGGAACAGTACCAGTTAGAAAAATATTATTTAGGATGGATAAGAAAACCTGTTTTGCAGAAGTGCTGCTATTACTTATGAAGGAATATGGGATCCCATCAATACCTGGGGATGAGTCTGTAAGACCCTCGAGAACCAATGAAAGTTCTTCCCCAGAGAAAGGGGCCTCAAAAGGGTTATTTGTCTTAAGTGTTAAAATGGGAGGTAAAGCTCTTCTAATGAGGGACATATGGAGGAGCTAATTTGGCAGAGAACTGTTCGATCCAAGAAGATGGATCAGTAGATAAATTAGCAGGACTGCAGACAGAGCTACGATAGTGTCTAATGCTGGTCCAGACTTTAGATGGGGAGTAATAGGAGAAAGTTGCTCACAAAAGCGGAGCCACCGGATCTTTTCGTGTCTGCTAAATTCTAGTGGTCTTTGCAGCTACTTTTGATAGTTGGTGTAATTTTCCATCGTCATGTCATGAGCGTAAGTTACTTCTGCCTCGGAGCGCTCTCTTACAGGCCTCTGTAATTCAGAATTCCACCATGTGGTGGGAAGACAGTTTACGTTTAGCCAAACTTTTGAGAGGATGGACTTGGTAGCAGAAGATAAAAGAGCATTTTGAAACAAAATATATGAATGTTGGACATTGTCTGGTTCAATAAATGGAATGTTTACCATTTCTTCATTTAAACATGATTTAAACAGGGACCAGTCTGCTTTGTGAACATTAAATTTTAGGAGTGGGAAAGGTTAACATTAGGAACAGATCTAATTGAGTCAGGGCAGAAATAAAGATAGTAAAATGGTCACTTCCATAAGTGGAAGACAAGACCGTCCAGTAGAGACTAGAGGACAGAGAAGGAGATGCTAATGTAAGGTCAACTGCAGTCTTTGGGTTTTTGAAAGGAGACTCTGCGAGTTGGAGACCCATTGTTTAAAACACACAAATCTAATTCATCGCAGAGATCGAGAAAGGTGAAGAATTGGCATCGCTATAATAACAGCCCCAAGAGGTATGGTGAATATAAAATCACCTAGGATAAGTATAGAGAAGGAAGACTAATTATGATATGTTTTAACTCAGAGAGGAGGGCAAGATTAGGATCAGGAATGTATATAGAGAGGAAAGAAATATTGTGTGCTCTAATAGCACGGCAAAAATGCCATTACTGTGGGAAGGAGATCTATTTGGTAAAATACCATGTTCCTAGAAACTAAAATGGCACAGCCAACATAACCATCTGATCTCTGTCATCCTGAGACATGAGTAGCCTGGGATCCTAAAGATGGACCCAGACTTCAACCACGTCTCCTGGACTGCAAAGACAGAGGGTTGGTATTTGTTAATAAGAGAAATGATATCATTTTTTATTGACGAATACTATGGCAATTCCATTGAAGTATGTTTAGAACTGTTAATGGTTTTGTTAAGCTGAGAAAGTTTAGATATGACATTGTACGGTAGTTGGGAGTCGTCAAACGAGAAACTATATTTAAAATTGTTGAAAGTAACAGGTCTAAGAGGTTATCATTAGGAGAAATATTTTCAGGTGGATAAGCATTCCCATTAGGAGACTAAAAGAAGGTGTGCTAGTAATCGCCTGATGGACTGTTGTCACTAACCTAAAGCTATGAGGGCATTGGAGAGGTTCTCTGAGAGAAGAATGTATGACAGTAAGAAATATTATTTGATGAGGGTTGTGAAGGTAGGAGATTTAGATGCACTCTGGAAGGATTGAGTAGGGATGAAACTGAGGGCGAGGATTGGGAAATATCAGCAAAAGTTTCCTCACTAGAGGAAATCTAACTGAAACTTCTGAGTAAGAATATATTTTCCTGAGACATTACTTCTTAATGGACTTCTGTCTGGAATGTTCAGGGCACTTTCTATCAGTTGCTTTATGGTTACCGGAACATAAGACACAAGTAGGAATATAGATTGATTGGACAATCAATGCCTGCATGAGGTTGTGCACAAATAAAACACCTCTCTTTGATCGACATTGGTAGCCACATGCCCAAATCTACAGCATTTATGGCACTGAATCGTTGGAAGAACATATGTTTGGACTGGAAGAGCTGTGTAAAAACAATAAACTTTTCTGGTAGCTTTTGACCAATGAATGTTAAAACAACTGATGGGGTCGGGTCCAAATAAGCTTATTGTTTTCCATGGATTTTCTATTAAGGCGGCGTGCTCTAATAACACTTACAAAACCTTCAGGTACTTCGATGGACGAAACTAATTCCTCTAAAGTCCATTCAACTGGAACATCTCTAACAATACCCATGCAGGTTACATTATAAGAAGGAATAATGGCATCATACTTACTGCAACAAGTCCGGAATGATCTAAAATAGGTTAGCAGCCTCAGCAGATTTAAATTCCACTGAGACACGATTACGGCCATGCGTTTAACACCATCCTTAACAATACCCTTAATTTCATTGTGATGTAAGAAGTGACCGAACTTAAGTGGTCTTAATGTAGTACTAGAAGAGGGTTCACAGTCTTTACTCAATGGACCAAAAAGGGCAATGTCTAGATCAGATATCGCTTTTGGAGCCTTCATTGAGGTAAAGTAAAGGTTGACTGGATGGACGACTGCTTGGGCAACTGTGTTTTTTGAGAGTTGAGACGAATCAGGAGTAGCAGCAATCTGTCTTTTCCTTGAAATTAGGTGTAGGATCGGTAATCATAGGGGTTGAATTGGAATGGGAACTATGTTTGTAAACATAACCTCCCAGGATCGGGGTCACCTCAACCATACTTATACTTAAATATACAAAATAGGACAACACAATATATAAATATCAACACACACACAATACTAGATAATCAACAGAAAGAACAGAAAAAGTACAATAAAACGTTGAAATTACGAAAAACACTTGTGTCAAGCACTCAACCATAGAGCAGGCCCATGAAATCTGAATTAAACATGAATAAGCGATGCTTAGACTGTATGGCTTTACAACGAACGCTGTCAAACACGTTAAAAAAAAATAATGACATTTCTTTATGTCATATATCGTTGATAACATAATAGGAAAGCGCGGTAAAGTTCAAACTAAAAGGCGCCTTTTAAAGTTTAATTGAAAATAATACAAATAGTTATTATTGAAAGTTTTATTTTCTATATAAAGTGGTGTGTGGTTGTTACCGCGATGTAGAAACGACGTAAAAGAAGGAGGATGCCGAGGGAGACTACGAGGAAAGCGCTGCGGTGAGGGACTCGGTCGGAATCTATTAGTCTGAAGATGATGCTGATAAGTATATTCCATTTAAGTTACCCAACTACGTCCGTTTTTATCCTGAAGACGGTGGCAATTTTGAATATATCGTTTTCCTGGAAAGCACAGACAAAGACAAACCAATAGGCTCAAGGGACATGATGTCTCGCCAACGCAATCAAACGCTATAATAAAGGCGTGAAACAATTAAAAAGAATTAACAAAGGTAAAATAGGTGTAATATTTGAGAGACCGCTTTGGCTAATGCAGCTTTAAATAATAAAAGTTTCTGGATGGCCTACAAACTATATGCAAAGCATACCAGCTGCCGCACAGAAACAATTGGCGTGATTAGTCATGTGCCGATAGATCTTTCAAACAAGGAGATATACAGTGCCATGACCAGCACAAAAAATATAGTATCAATCAGACGCTTCATGCTAGGATTGTCGAGAACGTAATATAAAATTTGAACCGACAAAAACTGTGTCCATTACATTTTCTTGTCCAAACTTACCAGAGAGTGTTGACCTCAATAGCTGGAGATTTGAGTACGTGTGTACATACCTCCGGTAAAACAGTGCCTCCGTTGCCTGAGATATGGTCACATAGCCAAATTTTTAAAACGCTGAAAGGTGCTCTATCTGTGGAGAAAATCACAATTTTAAATCTTGTAATTTAATCCCAAAGAGGCTAATTGTTGCCATTGTAAAGGCAATCATATTTCAATATCTTCAATTTGCCCTGTTAAAAAGAAAAATTCACTTAACAAAGAAAAATTTCAAAACAAAAGTTATGCACAAGCTCTTAATAGTACAAATTTTCCTCGCACAGTAAAACAGACCAATTCCTTTTATTACTTAATTCAGAATTAATTCTTAAAACCATTACTGAATCAATTGTTAAATTAATCACTCTTAAAAGACCAATGAATCAAAATTTGCTCTGAAACTATAAAAGATGTCCTAAAGATTCTTTCAAAAAGCAAAGTAGTAATCAATCTTCAATAACTTAATGGATACTTTAAATATAGTACAATGGAATGCTCAGAGTATATTGCACAATCAACATATTTTAACCATTTTCTTTAGACCACAATGTTCATTGGCTATTATTTGTGAGACATGGCTCAAACCTCATCATAAATTTAAATTGCGTAATTATAATGTAGTAAGACTAGACTCTGGAACTCACACAATGGTGTAGCCATAATAGTACATAGATCTATCTTTTACTCTAATGTGAATACTGTTTATGATAATTCCTTCAAAATATAGCTATTAGGATTAAATATTCAAACTGCAAGGAATTAACTATTGATAGCCTTTACAGTCCAGGTAATTGCAACCTCCATTCTCACCACATAAATTTAATAATTTAATTAAAAGTCTCCTGAGCCAATGTTCTTGGCGAGGATTTTAATAGTCATAATATTCTCTGGGGCAGCCAAACCTCTGATTGCAGGGGCAGGGACATTCTAGATGTCATTCATAACAACAATTTAGTCTTACTGAATGATGGTCATGTGACTACAGTCGGCTCCCACATATGGAAACCCAGTGTCTTGGATTTAACCATTGTTTCTCCTTCAATCTCTTTGCAATGTAACTGGATGGTCCACAATGATCCATTAGGCAGCTATCATCTTCCTGTAATAACAAAAATTGTACTTAGTTATAATAATTCTTATTCTACAGATATACCTGATAGTAGTCCTCTCCCTTCTTCTTGTAATTTGAAGTTAGTTGATTGGGATCTATATTCTTCTAAAGTTGATCTGTTATTTTCTTATTTATCCTTAAATAGTCAAGATCCTATTTTAGCATATAACAGCCTAATTAAATGTTTAAACATGGCTCTAACAGAATCTCTTCCTTGCTCTTCATCTGGTCATAATAATTCTCGTCTGAAACCAAACACAAAAAAAAAGAAATCCACTCCCATGGTGGAACTCAAATTGTTTTAAAGCTCTTCTAGATAGCAAAAATGCATACTTACAATTCAAAAAAGACCCAACGGAAGAGAATTATATAAACTTTAAAAAGCTTCAAGCTAAGAAGAAATTCATTATTAGGTCTGAAAGAAGATTAAGTTGGAACAAATTATGTGAATCCTTCAACAGAACTACCCCTATCTCAATTATTTGGTCACATATGCGTAAATTTAACAAAACTTACACACCCTCATCTCAGCTTGATAACAATTATGATTGGATTACACATTTTCTTAAAAAATATACTCCAGATACTGTTGAGCCAGCATCCTTCTTTGAAAATCAATATTGGTCTTGCCCAAATCACAGCTACTTTTTAGAACCATTTTCATTTGCCGAATTAACGTCAGCAATATCATCTAGAAGAGACACAACAGCTGGCCTAGACGGTATTTCTTATAAAATGCTAAAGCACTTATCCACTCAATCCAAATCAATACTTTTAGATGTTTTCAATCTTCTTTGGCAACAAACTTTGATTCCAGATGATTGGAAGATTGATTGTTTAGTCCCCATACTAAAACCTAACAAGGAGAAATTTCATTTTAATTCATATAGACCTATTGCTTTAACAATTATTGTAACAAAGATTAGAGCATTTTATAGAATTAAATAGAATATTACCTTCTAATAAATTTGGTTTTAGAAAGGGCAGATCTTCAAGAGAGAGTATTGCTCATTTACATTTGGACATCTTCCAAGCTTTCAAATCCAATAATGTTTTGGTCAGTATATTTTTTGATGTTGTAGGGGCTTTTAATAATGTAAATCATCATATTCTGTCTTCTGAACTTGTTGCCATTGGTCTGCCTGTTCAGGTTGTGCAATGGATATTTGATTTCTTGCATGGTAGAAAAGTCTTTGTTAAATATCATAACAAGATCATTGGTCCACGTTTCTCCTATAAGGCACCTGCCAAGCAGCATTCTAAGTCCTTTAATCTTTACATTGTATATCCACAAACTTAACTTAATTTTAGATCACAATGTAAGTAATCTACAATTTGCTGATGATTTAGTGGTATATTACTCTGATATCAACTCCATGAATATAGCTCCTAAATTGAATAGTAGTTTAAAAAATTTACATACCTATTTCAATTATCTTGCTTTAGACATTAGTATAGAGAAAACCAAAGTATTAGTCTTCAGTAAAGGAAGCCATTTCCAGGTCAAATTATATTACAATAATATAGAACTACCAGCTGAAACGGAAGCTAAGTTTTTAGGTGTGTTGTTTGTAAACAATTTATCCTGGGGTAAATATGTTGATTGTGTGACTAACAGAGCTATAAAAGCGTTGAATATTTTGAGGTCTCTTGCTGGAACTTACTGGGGCTCTGACCCTAAAATTCTTTTAACTCTATATAAATCTCTTGTTCGTAGCCACTTTGAATACAGTTTCTTTTGTTTTGCTTCAAATAACCAATTTATTCACAAATTAGATGTCATTCAAAATCATAGTCTTCGACTCATTACTGGAGCAATGAGAACAACTCCCATAAATTCACTCCAAGTTGAATGCAACATTCCTCCTATATTTTTAAGGTTTCAATATCTAAAAAGGAGATTATTGCTTAAATTACTTTCTATAAACAGTCACCCACTTATTAACAAACTTTTCCATCTGAACAATAGTTTCCCTATAATTCCCTCTCAAGCAATTATCCCTATCTTTTGCATGAGCTTCTTTTTGTTAAATCTGGTCAATCAGCACAGCATCTTTAAATCAGATAACTGGGGTTGTTATACTAAAAGCTATGAAAGTATTATGAATCACATCAGCATAACTATAGACAATAAACTGAGAGATCGACAAGAAGTCTATAATCTTATATCTCAATATCCCAATTATAATCACATTTATACAGATGGCTCGAAAAAGGAGGCTATGGTTTCAATGGCATTCTATATACCCAGTTTGAAGTTTGGACGAGGTACTTGGAGGACATATTTTCTGCAGAAGCTCTTGCAATTTGTGCTGCATTAAAATTTATTGAAGATCGTTCTGAAAGATTTTGGTTAATCATCACAGACAGCATGAGTGTTCTAAAGGCTTTACAAAATTACCAATTCTGTGCTAAGTCTAACTACATTATAACCGAAATCAGATATATACTTTATATGCTATCTAAAAAGATTACAATGTGGAATTCTTATGGACGCCCTCGCATATAGGAGTCTCAGGCAACGAGTATGCGGATTTCTTCACGTGCAATTGTTGACAGCGACAGCGGCAGCGCTGATAACAATGTTGCTATTCCGTACACTGATTTACTACCACTTTTAAAGTCAAACTTAACCAGGATTGGAAACATGTTTGGCAAGAAAGTTTAGCGAGAAAGGGCACTTGGTATGCTGCAATCAACCAAGATATCGAATTCCATGGTTTTGTAAATCCAGTATTTACAAAAGCAGAAGATTTTATACGATACTTTGCCGCCTGAGATTTGGACATTGTAGATTTAATTCAATTTACACCGCATGCGCATTATTAAGTCTCCCTTCTGTTCATATTGACAATTCAGACGTCGATCAAACTTTAGACCACATATTCTTCGAATGCCCTCAATTCCATATTCAACGCCTTTGTTTATCATCTAATCTGTTAAACTATCACAAAAGACCTGAAAATATACACCGCTGCATTCAAGACTTGCTTATGAATCATGATATGCATGACATCATCTATGAATTTATTTCTAATACGGTTCAAAACATTTAAAAGGACTGTATTCCCCGGACTTACCTTAACATGGATATGTAACAATCACCTGGAAATACAAATAATTTTGTTTGGATACTACTATAATTGCTTATGGATTTGACTTCGACCATATTTGACCAGTCAACATCAAAGAATTGGCTTAGGCCTTATGATCAAGAATAATAAGACAAGACATGGCTTCGGCCTTAACATCAATAACTATGAAGACATGGCTTCGGCCTTTAAATCTATAAAAATTTGCAAATATTACCAAGAACAAGACCTGGCTGTATGGACTAAAGTCCTTTGCCTTTCCCATTAGGGATAAATTAAAAACAACAACAACAATGATAAAATAATATCAGTAATAAATAGAATTTAAAACAAATGTAAGCTTTAAACGAGATAAAAAATCGGTTTGCTGTTTATTTTTAAAGTACACAAATTTAATCGTTAATAATTTTAGTTATGTTAAAGAAGTGATAAATTTATCATTTTTAAAATAGTAGCCACTTCTTTTTTATGTGACAATAAGTGGCCTAGGCAATCTATTTAATTGTAGATTCATCAGCGTTGCTTTCAGTATGGAGTTGAAGTGCAAAGTCCAGAACTATGATTGGGGTAAATTAGGTCAAGATAGTATCGTTGCCAAATTGTTATCTAGCAGCGACCCCGGGGTTGAAATTGATACAAATAAACCTTACGCCGAACTTTGGATGGGAACTCATCCCAACGGACCATCCCTTATCATAGACAGGAATATACTTTTGTCGGAATATCTTAAAGATAATCTTGATGCCATTGGTCCTGTGGTCAAAAGAAAGTTTGGTGTTACAGTTCCTTTTCTTCTTAAAGTGTTATCTATTCGAAAATCCTTATCGATACAGGCTCATCCCAAAAAGGTACAACTTAAAATTTCGATTACTTAACGATTCTTTGTTTTGGTTGTAATTTATGTTTTTATTACTCCTTTTTTATTTGATATCAGGAACACGCTGAACAACTGCATGCATTGTTACCAGAAATGTACAAAGATCCAAACCATAAACCAGAGCTTGCAATAGCTTTGACTCATTTTGAAGCACTTTGTGGTTTTAGACCAATTCAAGAGATAAAGGAGTTTCTTCAAAGTAAGTGAAACAAAAATTGTTTCTGTAACACATATGTATTGTTTTAATATGTATAACAATTAATGTATACAAGTTTATTAGGTATGAATACATATAGTATACAGGGCTCTTATATATTAAAACACACAAATAATTAAAGCTGGTGTTCGGATTGCTCTCTGCTGCCAAAAATCTATCTCCATAAAATGTTCTACTAATATGAAAACCACAAAATATATATATTTTTTTAAACATTAGTTCAACATTTAAACTGTTGTTTAGTTAATATCCGACTAACATTGTATATCTTATACAAAGTTAAACTAACTAAATTAACTACATGTTGGATGTAAATTTTCAAGCAATGATATAGCTGACATTATCGCTCCATTTGCATGGTTGTAAATGCTTTTTTGACAATGCTACTTTTATTCACATCCGACATGTAGTTTACTAAACATGATTTTGAAAATTGCAATAAGTTTGAAGGAAAATGTTGCAGAAGGCTTAACAAAAGTGAGGAAAATGAAGAAATATATTTCAAACAAAATAACATATAGTATGTTTTCAGATCTTCCAGAACTCTCTGAAATATTGACAAAATCAAGTGTTGACAGCTTACTAAATTTTGATGGAGGTGATGCAGAATTACTGTTGAAGCAACTTTTCCAGTCATTAATGACATGTGATAAAACTATTGTTGCTAAAAGTCTTGAAAATCTTATGAAAAGGTTAAATAACTCAGGTGAATATATTTCTCTATTTTATTGTTTATTAAATCTATTGTGTGTTTCTTACATTTTTTTAATACCAACTCAGTATGATTTATCATTAATATAAAAATAATTTTATTACTTTAACCCACCTGGTTAAACTGTTATTCTTTACTGTAATGTATATGTGTATTGTTTCATCTTATGAAATATTTTATATAAAATATAAAAATATGTAATATAATATAAAATATCGACCATGTCAAGAAAGATTAAGCATAAGCGTAATTTCAGCATCATGATTATATTATATGGATCACAATATAAATATTCAAACATAATATATATTTTCTTATGTTTCAGATGACTCAGTCCAGTCCCAACTAAACTATAAAACATTGCAAAAACTTTATAACGAATTTCCTGGAGATGTGGGGTGCTATGCACTTTACTTTATGAATCTCATGCAACTCAATCCGGGCAGGCTATCTTCCTAAAACCAAACTTACCACATGCTTATTTAAGTGGAGGTAATTAGTATTTAAGTAATTTATGTAGTAAGATTTATTGACAAATAAAATTTTCAATACTTTTATTATTATAGTTACTTACCTGGTAATGATTTTCTTTCACATTCAACTCTGTAATTTATATTAGTTTTTTATTAAAAAGATTATTTCATATTTTTTTGATTATAAACAATTTCCGTAAGTTACCTAAGTAAATTTTGATTCTGTTATTTTCGGATACATGCTATCTAATTTATCATTTATATTTTCCGATTATTATTATTTTAGATTGCATAGAATGTATGGCATCCTCGGATAATGTAGTACGAGCTGGTCTAACTCCGAAGCACATTGATGTACCAACCCTAATTGAAATGTTAGACTACAGCAGTTATGCACCAAGTGACCTCCTGTTCAATCCAAATTTGGAGGATGAAAATAGTTGCATTTGGCGGCCACCGGTGCCAGACTTTGCTGTTGTGAAAATAAGGGTCTGTTAATATTACACATAAACTATGCCCAAAATTAAAATTTCTTGATACATATTATTACTGGATCAACTTTTAATTATAAAAAATCTACAGGTGTATCAAGCCATATGAATGTTAAATTGCAAACACATAATGTAACTTACATTAATCGTTTTCAAACACATGGAATATTTTCAACAAGACAACCATTCTCTTTCCATCATTATATATTTATATTTTAATTTAAATTGTTACTGGAGACATCAAACTGGTCTTATAGTTGCATAAATTGTATGCATATCCTAGTTTTGTAAAATGTGTCAATGTGCCCATGTAAAATACACATTATTTTTTATGTTGTTACTTATTTAACATTGTAAATGTGTAGTTTAATAAATGAAAATTTTAAAACCTAATTTTATACTAAAAAAATATGTAAAAACACTTAATTTTTTTGTCATCAGGTTGAAAATGACTCTTACAATACAATCATTAGAGCAAGTCCCAGCCTTATTCTATTCATATCAGGAGATGGGGAGGCATGTGATACGGAGCCAGTGAAAGTTAGACCTGGATCGGTATTATTTCTGAAAGCAAGTCGACAATTGACTATTACATCTACACCAGGAAAGCATTTGGAGGCTTATCAAGCAATATGTAATGTGTAATTAATTGCATAAATATATCACTATCAATGAATACTAAATTCATATAAAAAAATATAATTACAGAATTTTTTACTATTATTCTTTTTGAGATAAGTTTTTTAAGCTATCTGTTATGAGGCTAGCACATTTTATGTTATATGAAAAACAAATTGCCATTTTTTATAAAACATATTGCCAATTTTAAGTATTATCTGTATTTAATAGATTTATAATGCAGTTGTTCAGGAGAAATGATATGAAATGTTACATAATGTTTTTGAAATATTTTTATTTTGTGCCAAATTATTTCTATTTTTATTTAGTATTATAATAGTATTTGTGACTTATACACAGATAAAAAGCTTTTATTTTATTTTTATAAGATTGTATTAAACTTTATTATAAGATTGTCCATTTTATTTTGTGACCATCACATATCACAATTATGCAAGTTGTAAAATAAATTGTTGTGCCTATTACATTACTTTTTTATTAAAAACATTTTAATGACCATCAAATCGACATAGTTTACAAAGTTAACAATGTGCAAATATTATATAAACTAGCGTTTTCATTAATTGTTGACAAATATCAATGATCTCGGTCCATTCAATCAAGTTTGTTTTTGGCGTTGAAAAATTTCTTTTAAGATTCCCGCCACCAGATGGAGAAAGCGGTGGGACTATTTGGACCTCCGCGGCCAAGCCGGACGGCCCGTATAATAACTAAAAAACAAGTCCTTCCTTCTCTCATCACTTTGGAAATAGCAATCTTTGACGATCGCAGCGTTATTAAGCCTCTAAAGGCTTCATCTGTTCGCGTCTTTTGGCCACCGGACGTCTTTTAGGTGTGCCGATACAGACACCACGGTACTTCCTCGTAGGCCCTTTTATGGACGATAGACACTCTCATGCCGGCCAACCTACGGTGAAGAAGGTTGCGCGTGTAAGTCATTCTTCTACGCCTCGTGAACCACCTGCGGAAGATCAGGGCGTGCAAGCTTCGCCCAGAACGCAGTCTCACGTTCCTCGAACCAGATTGAATTAAGTATATACGTTTGCGCTCGCCAAACGACAAGAGATTTTTATTTATCTTTCAAGTAATTTTGTATTCCTATATCGCATTGCGATAAACCAAAAAACAAACTTGGATCGCATATGTATTGTAATTTTGAATAACCACTGTCAGAAGTTTTCTTTTCCTTACTAGTAATTTTCTAAATAAACATTGGGTAAATTTCTATCATAACTAGAATTTTGTGACAGCTTGTACGTATCATGCAGAGCGCCTGGTGTGTTGTTGTAATTAATGAAGTGACAAGGCGAACAGAACTTTATGGGCAATACACCCAGAAAAAAGAGTACACAAGCAAAAATGGGCAGTGCGGTACCCGATTATGTGTAAAAAGGGCCCTTTTTATCATTAAGAACTTTCCAGCTCCACTCACTAAAGGGATTCACCGCTTTTAATAGTTTTATTTTCTAGTTAATGAAGGAGAAGAGAGAAGCTAACAGTCGTGCTCACGTCATTCCACTGTCAGCGCTGTTCATTTCAGACTAGGCAGTCTTAAAATTATTCTTACGTCAACTGGGCCCCTTTGTACTCTTACAGTATAAGGCTTTATACTAGCCAGCCGTACTTCAAGATAAACACTCCACGTATAGATATTCTGTTTTCTAACCACAATTTTAAAATGAATCATATTACTTCGATCATGATGTAGCCTCATCTTCTATTTTTAACGGCAAAATAGTGTCAAGGATGGACTTTTCTACACATAATAGCTTCTGCTGTAGGTCTATGCCTTAACACCACCCTCTTTGACAGTAATAAATGATGTAATCCCCTAACCTTTTACGGGGCGCAGGTTTTCTCGGGAGAAGGTTGTTAAATGTAACACCTATGTTTGTGCTACCACTATCGACACCTGTTGTTGACTATCTGTGTTCACCAGGGAGACCCATGTAGTACTCCTGAAAGTTAAGCGGCTGTAGATTCGTAAACAAGATTTTCAGCGTTAAGCAAATATATTTATTTATGATGCCTACTACATTGATAATCATGATATTTAGGATTAGGATATGGGAAGTGATTTTATTGTTTGCACTCCCAAATCGCCTGATGACTTTACACTGCAATGCTGATGTTTTGAAAATCATATAACTGAAAAAGCTGACTAGGTTTATCACCCGTTCTTCACTGGACAGGTCTAAGTATTCATGCTTGTAATAAAACTTTTCTCTTATGAAAACAAAAAATGCTACAAGCTCTAAGACTATAAAAACGCTTTATGCGTATAATCGGACTCAAAATAAACATTGAATAATTTATTTAAAATTCTGGTATTGTAGTGATTTTTATGACATAAACTCAATTTCACTTGTTCATCATCATCATCATCAGCCTGTAATAGTCCACTGCTGGACATAGGCCTCCCCTAATACACCGCTATCCATTAGGGGTTTTGGACCTTATCCCTCCACGCTGGTCTAATGTGGGTTGGTGGGTGGACCGAATTTTTACATGCCCATCCGACGCATGGATCATCTTACTTTTCAGACAATTGGGTGATCGGCCCAAATTGCCCTAACCAAGTAGGAAACAACAATGAAAATTTGGTGAGTCCCCGCAGGATTCACACCTACGGCCTCCGGTTTCTAAGGCACACGCCCATACCACTAGGCTACGGAGGCAGGCTTACCTTTTAATTTACCTTGTTAGGTACACTAATCTTAGCGCCTTTTAAATTGGACTGAGAATATTTGTATGCTTAGTCTAACCTAAAAATCCTACCTAGAAAGGTTGTAATAGATTTTACTCAAACTTATTTACATAAATATTAAAACATACCTATTCTATTTTTATCGTCACTCATCTCACAAATCGAAAGTTTTCGATCAGTGCGTCCTACCTGTCATGACCCACGGTGCGGAGACTTGGACGTTTACGGTTCGACTGGTCAACAAATTTAAAGTTGCTCAGCAAGCTACGGAGAGGTCTATGCTCGGAGTATCTCTGAAGGACCGCATCAGAAATTATGTGATCCGTCAGAGAACCAGAGTCACCGACATAGTCCACCGGATTAGTAAGCTGAAGTGGCAGTGGCGGTGACATAAGCCGCAGAACTGACGACTGCTGGAGTCGGAAAGTTCTGGAGAGGAGACCGAGGCTCGGCAGATGTAGTGTGGGACGCCCTGCGGATAGATGGAGTGACGACATTCGCAAAGTAGTACCTATGCATAGTTTTAATTCATGATGAAATTATCTTTTGAATCAAACTTCTAAAATCGTTTTGAGTATTCAGGCGTGGCAAATCGCAGTCGCAATGAAAGTCTGAACTTTGCAACAATTTTACGCTTAATTGCTCCATTGCTACATTTAAAATTAGCTGTGACGACTAAGCGCTATGACGGGTCAATGGAGATGCTGGTAATCATGGTTATTCCTCAATTTTATTACCTAAGCTATTACTACACAAATTCGCTTACCTAGATGGACCGTACTAAATCGTCAATTTATAATTCTAGATTACAGAAGTCTTTCATTATAGTTCTATATTATTTAAACTTAATAAACGTTTTAAGATTGGATGAGCTGAATTTTTTTTTAATTCTAAAACGAAAGGAGTTATTAATATTGTCAAACACACTAAGATCAGAGACAAGTAAAATATTATTACTTGTTTATATTTATACTCTAAAATCTCAATAAGAATTTCTGATCTCACACTCTACTTTAAATCCATTAATCTTAATGCTTCTTTCCGAAAGAGAAAAAATGGCACTGCAAACCATAAGAAACCTTAATGGTGTTATATAATGCATGGCAGAAATGTTTTAATTTTATTTGTTATGTTAATATTTTTGGCATTTAAAATTCGAAGCTAATGAGTTGCGACGTTTGATTGTCATTAATTAATGTTTTGAATAAGCAAAACTTTGAAAATTAGGCATAATAATGATAGAGATTTAGTTAAATATTTATCTACTTGATAACTATTACGTCATCTGTACAAGGGAGTATGAAATAAAAGTATATAATACCGGATGTTGATAATTGACAGAGATGAAATGACCGACATACGAAATGTATTTGTTTTTTAATTTTGAACACGTACGCCATAGCAATTCGCAGTCCGTACTCGTTCAATACAAAAATGCAAATGACAACTGCAATTTCGACATAGGGCTTTATGGACTCGATACCATATAAAACGTTTGGACTCGTTTTACCATCTCACGGCTAGGGCGTACAAAGTTTAACGGATATGTCGATAACTCGACTGGTTGTAAAAAAACTCTTGCTCATATTGCCAGCCACATTACGGTTAACAACATTCAAGTTTAAATGTTGCAATAATTACCTCGAAACCCGTTATAAACTTCCATTATTTCAACACGTTGACGCTGTACATTAAATTCAATAACTTTGGAATATTTGTTTGTTCAACGGAACTTTATCTTAATAATACGCAATTAATATGTATTCAATATTTGATCTTGCTTTTTTAATCTTTAATAAGTAAAATGTTCTAATCATTAATAAAAAACATTACGTGCATGAATCATAATTGTGTTCGTCAAAAAGAGATTACTCAATTTACTTAGAGACATTAAAGAAACTTTTTAGATCTAGGTCAGCCGCGGAAGATCTATGATAATTTGGTGTTTCGTTTAATTTACAATTCTATGAACATTTCAAAACAGTTTTGCATTAACCAAATTACAGTGTCACGGTTGTCAAATTAACTTGCACTATTATGATATTTTGCAAAGTTCCAGTGAGTATTGGCAAACAAGAATAAGTTTCTTTTTATGTTTTACTGTTTATTACGTTACTTCAATTAAAATTCAATTTGTATTAAGAAGAGTTGTTAATATATAATTATATTACAATTTCATACAACATTTCAAAACTTAGTGTAAAGCCTTTGCAAATTTATTGGTAACTTAATGTTGTTTAACTTAACTTACTAAGAAACATAATGATGATTTGATTTTACAAAGATTTATTTTTACCCTATTATATAACCGTTACTTTTAGTTTTGTTTTTTAAAACTTTCTCATTTATATATCATTTAAACTTCATGCAATTTTAGTAATGACTGACTTAATATCTCAATTACAATTTGAGATTTTTTTTAATAATAGGTAAATAATATATTGTTTGTTTTTTAATTTAATCTTTAAACGATACGTTAGGGTACAAGTACCTACTCCATATAAAGTCATGATATGACAATTATAAAAAAAAAATAATACAATCATCGATAGATATATTAAGCAATTCTACACTATGAAACAACGGTTGTGATTTTGATAGACAGTAACATTAATAGATATATTATTTTATAAATAAAGCCAGACCATATGCGTTAAGACCTCATAAAAATTCTAATTTTTTACAGCGTATTTTTAACATTTCAAATGAGTAACAAGTAGGCGTAGAAGTATCGAATGCATTATTTAATAGTATTGCATCACAACGCTTTCGCACCTGCGCGGTTACTTGTACAGTTTCGAGCCTTTGTGGTTTTGTTTATAAAAAAAACATTGCAACAAATAAGCTACAAATATTTCTGCTTATATGTGCCCTCGTGATTTGTACTAATACTACTATTTATTTTTAACTATTAGTATCACGCTACGTCTTATTTTATATTAAATGTAACGTTCGTATAAATACTCTGTCATATTGAGCTCGGAATAAATATATAGACTTTTAATGAATGTCTTTGACTTTTGTATGGTAATTTAAGCACACGCCTATACCACTAGGCTACGGAGGACTGTAGCCTAGTGGTATAGGCGTGTGCTTAAAATACCGGAGCTCTTGGGTTCGAACCCTGCGGGCATCAAATTTTCATTGTTGTTTCCTAGTTGGTTAGGGCAATTTGGGTTCACCGAATTGTCTGAAAAGCAAGATTGCGTCGGATGAGCATGTTAAAGTCGGTCCACCCACCAACCCGCATTGGACCAGCGTGGTGGGAAACGGTCAAAAACCCCCTAATGGATAGGGGTGTATAAGGGGAGGTCTATGACCAGCAGTGGACTATCACAGGTTGATGATGATGATGATGATGATGTTAAAGTCTATAAAAGCGAATATTAATAAAAATTGTTTAATACTCATTGAAAACTGTCTAAACACTCTTTTTTAAAGAACATTTTAAGTTTCTCACCCTATCGAATTAGAAAATGCAGATTTGCCACTTGAATAATACGAAAAATCATTTAGCAGTTATTCTCATTAAGCATGTTTTGTTATAAACAACTGATTTAAGGTTACTCTGAGCATATAAAATTGTTTTAGACATTCTCGAAAAATTAAACTCTTATAGGATCTTGATCTTTATTAAATCCCCAACAGTTTAAAACGATTATAATTCTCCTATTAATGTCTATCTTTTCTATGAACTATGTTCTGTGTACAAATAGCATTCACATTTTGTACTTATCATAGAGCCCAATCTCCCAATTTGTCAGCCCACACGTGAGCTTGAGGCGTGTATCTGACAAATAGTTGTGAAAGAAGGGAACGTGACGTACTGTTTAGTAAACTAGATATTTTACTTGATATTTTCGTCACTATTTCATAACGGAATACTGTATTATTAATGATAAGACATCTCATGATTTCAAATGCGTATTATAAACAGTTAAAATGGCTTGAAAATGTTTTTCATTTTACAAAAATGTACTTTCATTCGGTTTCATTTCAGTTCACTGAGCAACAGCTGTACCTGAGCCAAGTAGGCTCTGGAATCTATTTTAAGTAAGTTTAATGTTATAGTGATAGTGCAATAAAAATATAATTTTTAATTAGCTAAATTAGCTTTTTAATTGGCTAAAGCGTTTAACCATAGTCAGTGATTACTCGATATTTTACATAACAAATTGAGACTTGGATATATAATTTACTTAAAGAAAGTGTAACGTAAAATTGGCTCGAAAAGTCGCGAACTGATATGGTGGTGGTCATGACCGTAGCCATTGAGAAAGCGTTTTCTTTTGATGCCATTAGAGTGTGATATAATATTTGTTTTATGTTTACGTTTATTCCTATTTCAAATTGGCTTAATTATATACTATGTTTGCAATACTGTTTAACTTACAAGATGTATTAATAATATTAATACACTTCAATAGTATAATTATACCATATACAAAGGTGCAATTGTAAGGAGAGAAGCAGAACTTTTTTGTCATAAATGAATTTGGAAGCTGCTAGTTGTAATATAAAAATATGATACCCTACCTTAATTATATTGACCGCCTACATGACAACACTTTTACCGCATTTCGTATGCAAATATTTTGTGTCGTAACTTTTTTATGGCATTCTATTATGCCGTACCGAATATAAGCAGTAAAATTTATTCTTCTATAGAAAAAGTTAAAGATATTGGTGTTAACTGTTTTGAAACTTTCCAATAATAATTTTAAATAAGGAAGCGGTTTTCCGAGTAGTATTTTTGCATTTTACGCACATAATTAATTTATTCCTTTAATTATCATATGATTGATGTCATCGTAAATCTTATGATTCGTACTTTTAAAATTAAAATGAATTTACATTTATCGTTAGTTATGTAACACATACAATTTTTTATATTTATTTTTCAATAAAATAAAGTGTGATATTTTTATTCGTTGGGTGTTTTAAAATTCAAAGCCACCGATGACTTTGATACTACGAGCTTGGAAAGCAAAATGAGAAGTGTGAACCACGGAGGACTATTTTTCTAACCTTAATCTTATTACAGCACGTTACGCACTTTAGAAGTGTATAATTTTTACATTGGCATATGATTAGTAAGTACGTATAAAAAATAAATAAAGAAAATGGCGGGAATAAATGATCAAAAGAAGCAAGATTAAACCGTAAAAGTATTTATAATATTGGTATACTTTAGAATATAGAAGATAATACTTACTTAAGCTAATGTTATAATATATACGTTATATTAAATAAATAGGTAATCTGACAAAAATAAAATGGCAAAATGGCTTCATCGGATAGAACTGATTTCTAACGTCGTAAAGTTTGAATTGTTATATAATTCGTATTTTACTTTAACCTAGGATAACGCTGAATATGTACAGTGTGAAATAATAGTGCAATATAATGAAAATTATTATATTAATAAAGTTATATTTAATCGTTGCCAGACATATTAATTTGCAATTATACGCTTTTGGTTGTTACAAGTTAGCGGTCGATAATTGTCACAAGAATATTGATGTTATCGATGAAATTTTAATTATAGTTATGTTAATTTCCTTTAAGGTATTAGTACACGCATAAATCGCTCCGTGTTTGGTATTGCGTTATAACGGACCGTGAGATCATAATTACTTGACATTTAGCTGGCGTGTTAAGTTGTCTAAGAGTAATAGAAAAAATGATATGCATTAATAGGTTATGTTTACTTCAAGACGACGAATGGTAATAAAGTTAGATGTCAATCTCCTTTTGAGAACATTGAGAGAGAAGCTTTTTGCAACTTCAAAGCAAAAATGATACGAATATCATCATAAAAAAGTGAAGTAAGTATCCAGGGCAATAAAATTTAAAGACATAGATGGCTGATAAAATGTTTAGGTGCCTTTAATTGTTAAGAAAAGGAAAGTTTAAGCGACCTGAGAAGTACCGACACTTTTCTCCCGCAGCTCGACTTTTACTTTAGCTGCGGAAATTTGGGGTTTGATTGTCTACCACCTTCCACATATGTCTGATACTGCTGAGTAAATGCAAAGCGGGCTGCATCAGCGCGCTTGGAGTAGCCCTCACATCCAGTCTCTTTCCTCGAATCGGAAAGATTCCTTTCGATTCATCCAATAATGTTAACGGCCGCCGTAACCGAATAATTGTTTTCGAGTCCAATGTTTTAGCTTCCTTTTCACTTCTTCTCTTAATTTCGTAGGACGTGTAAAACCTCAACATATCAATTGGATCAGATCAAATAGTCACCGATGTCATCGATTGCTTACTAGAAGTTTTTTGTTACTTCAAACGCAGTATGGTGCAGATAAATATCTTTTTAACGATTTATCATCGGCGTTGCCGCGAGCGTTAATAAATCGACACGATCCGTCCAATTAGCCGGAGTAGTCCAGGCAGCCTTGCGGTGTTTGCGCCACAACAGTCGATCGTGACCCGAACTTATGAAAGGTGCACCAAATCCGCCTAACAGGCGCGCCCACGGCTGCGTTACATTCTAACACATGTCGGCTCGATACGTTACATGCTTGGGATGTCTTCGTCTATTATTACAGATTATAAATTATCGGGTAATGTTACATCAGTTATCGACCATAATTCATAAAGGTCGAAGTCTAAAATAATTTTTTGATTTATACAAAAGGGAATATTTGAACGACAAGCAGCAGATTTCTCTATTTATTTAGAAAAAAGTTGTAGTTTTCAATTTATTTTCAAGATATTTCCACTGCATATATTTTAAACTGCAAATTTGCCGATGCTTACTAATAATACATTTTAAAAACACGTCGGTTGTTTTTAAAGTGTATTATTTTTTTGCGAAAACCTTATCAAGACATATATGAGGTAAAAAGTTTGTGTAAATAAAGCTCAAACAAGCTCCTTAATACCTGCAAACGGCGTTTTCTGCGTAGGTTTTAAATTAGCAGAACAGGCGGTTCTGCATCGTAAAGTTAATAAGAGATGTTTTGGAGCCGGTTATTCGTAATTTGGAAGTTACTACTTGGTACTTTATTTTAAAAATGATACTTCTACTAAAAATTGTGTACCTATTACATCATTATAAATAATGATTTATCGTGGTAAATTTTTCGCTCATCCAAACATGATTTGGTGACAATATGCTTTAATACCATCAAACATATATGGTATATATGATTTAAGAAAAAGTTCTTATGCTTTAAAAATTTCATACATTGCCGTAGTAAAATAAGACAAAATTAAAAGAATGGCATTCATATATTTTTTTTAATTAACTTACATTGAATATTGGATTAAGTAATCATCTCTACTAAAGTTATATTTAATATAGATTTACTAACTTTAATGTCTACCGTCTGAAACTTTATCTCTTGTGACATTACTATTCATTGACATTATATTAAATTATCTAATACAAGTTCGTTCGGCCTAGATTCAAGTCTGTATGAATAAAAAGGTCAATACAGCATTATTTTTTTTAAAGTGCGACACCGCTTTAATGGTCGCAGCTTATTGAACGGGCCGTATCGTCACTGTTAACACATTAAACGGTATGAGGCAACACTGTATGTAGATAAACTACAATGTAATTAATTACATTATTTCAAATTACAGTTTTAAAAACGTAACAAACATGTTAAAATGTATATAAAAGGTTTCCAATTCCATATATATATATATTGGAATTGGAAATTCATAATATATTCAAAATAGGAGCGATACACTTATTTATTGACTGTCAAAAATTTACTACCGGTTCAGAATAGGACGCCTCTGACTTAAGAAGAACCGGCGAAAGAGCTCAGCGGGACTTTTTTTGTCATTTTTACAGTAAAATGAATAACAAATAAAGTTATTTTAGTTTTATTATATCTGTTTATTCATAAATCACGTAAAAGCACTTTCGATTTGAAACTAACAACGGTTGAATCTCTTAAGTGGAACAAGGCTAAATTCAGATGATATCTCGGTTCGTTAATGCTCATACATTTCTATCACTTAATTTTATGTTGCTTTGAACTGTGTTACGCAAATAGTACTAGTGGAGCACAAACGATCGGTAATTGATAATTGTTGCGCATAAACAAAACTAGAATTATGTTCGCACGTCTAATTAGTATTACCATTAAATAATTTACGTTTGCATCTCGGATAGTATCCGGCCTAATCGATAATATGTATTATGTATCTTCTACATAATATTACTTACTTTGCAGCTAGGTAAATATAATATTATATTAAGTAGAGATCTGCGAATGATCCTAACGGTTGCCATTAAACTTTAAAAACTATCTTTTCAATTCAGAACTCTATACATCCGTTGCTTTTAAAGAAAAAGAAGCCAAAACAATAGCAATTTCTTGTTTACCCGATGTGAGTATTTAACTATATTATTTTATATTCCATAACATATTCGATTAATTTAATATCCGTTTTTTTACCTAAATTCAAATTTATAGTGAAGTTTTTTTTCTTCAATTAGCAAACCCATTAGCATTAATTTGTCATCGTTAATATTAGCCATGGTTTTGTGCATAATTCTTGTTTTATTTTAAATTAGCAATGCTCGCCGTGAGTAAAGTATATATTTAACAACTCAATAATTACAGTCCGTTTTTTACTGCTCCTGCAATTAGTCTATCAATAAACGTATGCCTTACAGATTAGTTACTTGAAGCACTTTACAATTATAACGATTTGTCTCAATCAGGTCGTGAACTGCCACTACTTAATTAAACATTTGAATTGGATTATTCGTGTGAGTGACTTCATAGTAATATTGCGATTGTTACAAGGTTAGCGTTATGAGTACACTTGGGTCTCTCTCGTAGATAGTGATTGCAATTCATTGCGATCCCCTCCGCAAATCATCCGCTCGAAGTCGGCCTTCGCAGTCACATGACTAAAGATTTGCTGGTCCACTTTAGATCATTTATTACATGTCGGCATTCCATGTTATGTTGCCAGACAATATTGCTTCGTTGTGCTTCGTAAACTTATAAAAAATAATGTTTTTCTACGTACGTTACGGCGTTGGTTTTGTAAGATAATATTATATATAACTGCCTGCGCAAACTGTTTTCTTTCTTTTATATGTTATTAATTTCAAAAAACGTTGGTAAATGAAAGTTTTAATATAGAGTTCCGACGCGTAGCGATAGTGGTAAATATGACTTATTAAATAAAAATAAATACAATTTTTTAAACATCTTATATCACGAGTTTCTACTATGGCACTCTTGGTTTCATAATATTAAGGCTACTTAATAACTACGAGCCAGTGAATATCGTAGTCATAATAGAGCAGATATTTTTTTAATAAATAAAGTAACGAGGTAATAACAACACGTTTATCTGATATTAAACAAAACGCCGTGCAAAAAAGGAAAACATTGCATAACTCCATCAATCTGAGTCTTTCTGATTACTTACCAGTATCTCCGCAGTCTTAGTGCAGATGCTGGTGCACGTCCTCTTATTTCTTAGTCCGAAGGAACAATAAGCCAAGATCTAGCAGATATTAGGCACACGACCGAATTTTCACATATCTACCTGACGCTTGGAGTATATACCTTTACAGGCGATTGGGTGAACGCCCTGCATTACTGTAAGCAACTAGGATAAAAAATCACACCAAGTTGTTTCGTCGGAAAAAACTATAACCGACTTGTAAATCGAAAAAAGAAGATATATAAAAGATATATATAGCAAAATAGCGGTAATTCTATTGTTACCAAATTAAAATTACAATAATTCACATTGTGAAATACAACAAACGATATTGGTGCAAATGAAATACCTTGCGGTCGGTTAGTGTGGTGTGAAATTGTGTAAACCTTATTTTACGCCACTAGGAAGTCAGCCATACCTTTGTACAATTTCGCAAAGGCGGACGAAGATTTCGTAATATTGTACTTTGCATACTTACATATGGATCATTTTATAAAATTTCACCAACTTTCGAATCAAAGACAACAAAATAAATCTATATTCTTTAATAGCATACATAAAATATTATGTACCTTATGACAAATATTGTAATATAAGTATAATATATTTTGTAATAACGCATTTGTCTTTTTGTTACGTTCATGTAGTTTAGATTTTGAAGAAAGTGAGATGATTAATTATTCGATGATTATATTTTCTATTTTGACGTGGTTTCATAAATTGATAATTTATTATTTACGGTAATAGCTAACACTTCAACCACGCATTTAATTTAGTCAGATTCAAATTCTGCTTTCCATCGTCATGTTTTCTACTAAATACTAACTGCCTTTGCCAGAAAGAACTCCACCTGACTAAAATTTGTATAGAACATTTATAACTTAATAGATTTTAAGGAAAGTAGTAATAATAGATTTCATTATAATCTTCATTCATTCTATCAGAATTTTTCTACACCGAAAGAGCTAATGTATGTACAATTTTTTTTTAAATTATATATTGTCGGAAAGCGCAACTCTGTACACGTCAAGTAAACAAATATTTACATAAAATTAAATACGTTACTGATCCTCTAAGTTTAATCATCGTGGTCGTATTGTAATTAACCGAAAGACTTTTGCGATTTAATGTAGATATCTAAATCTTAATTAATTCAAAATTTTTCCCAATGTTCCCAAATATAACATTCAACCTTAAATCCAACTCTCGTATGAACTTACTTAAACTTTATTTGTTCCGCTTTATACCTTCAAATCAGTTTATCTTCCTAGCTTTAATTCTAATATATAAGTGGCTAATATATAATAATAGTATAATAGTAGTTCCTGACTATTGCACCAGAGAGTGTGGGCTCGATTCTCACCACAGGATACGAGAAACGTTCTCCTCGACCCGGACGAGGAAGGGGTCGCCGAGACTCCGGACCCAACGGGGTCCCGACATCAGACCCTACACACCACACGAGTAGGGATAGCACACACCTAGTCGCTCGCCCAGCGTAAACACACCGCTCATAGATACACCGCTCCAGGGCGGTTCTCACCGCCCCCAGCCACCGATTAATACAGTCGCCAATCCGTCGGCGTCCCGGTTCGTAAACCGATCGTCAACGATCCTTAGGAGACATAAACAAATACCTAACCCACGTACCTTCTGTACGTTTGGCCCTCATTTTTAGCAAAAAATGTTGGCCACCTAGTTCGTGGGGACGGAAGCTTCCCGCGAACTCTGTGTTAGATGAAGCTTATCAAAGACAAAGTCTGGAAGTATAACATCCAAGTCAAAAAAAAGACACAGGAAAAATCAATATTATATGTATTTTTTTACAAAAGAAATGTAATTTTATGTAGTTATAGGTCATATAGTTGTACAAGCTTTACTTAGTTGAGTACTAGATGGTGTTGCGTTAACGTCCTATAATTTTTATTTATTTATTAATAAATATATCTAAGAAATACATTTCAGTTTCTGCAATCTCTGATTATGGTATCATATTAATATAACTAGTAAAGTTTGTTAGCAATTGATGAATTCTTTACACGATTTGATCAAATGCACATGATTTAAAATAATTCAACGTCCCGTCGATTGATTTATTATTGCTCTGTTGATATTCTGATACCATAAAAGTCCTGTAATTGTATTCACTGTGAAATTATCGAAACGTCATTAATTAAAAGTCGTATTAAAACTCAATAATCAATCTGTGAACCGGTTTTAACGTAATAATATGATTTTGAATATCTTTTATTGTGCGACATAATTTCTTAAATGCGAAATTGTTGCTTAACTCAACCGACTATAAAATCAGATTAAGAAATTTGCGATGAGCGAACGAAAATTCACTGTTATTTTCTTATATGAGATGTTAACGAAACAAAACTCATTAACAGTGTGCGTGGCCTTAAAATGTGTCTATAAATTTTAACGTTTGCAATTAATAAAACAACTGTATGAAGGCTTGTTAATTATTGCCGAGTTATTAAAGTTTGGCCCACTTTTGTTTCGCTACATCAAAACTTGTTCATGATGCACTAATATGGTTCACCTAATAAATTATACGTGAGGCGCTTAAATAATCCAGTAACGAGATAAAAACTTGTTATTCACTTCTTTATTAAATCCTAAAATTAATGTAACACATTTGTGTCGTAACATTTATGCGTTTAGTTTAATAATTGTGCACAAGAGGTTGTGTAAATTATTTAATACAACTGGGCTACTAGAAAAAATAATAAAATTAAAAAAGACGTCTAATTTTTGAGATGGTGTCTATATCAAACTGCTAAAAATCCGGCCAAATGCCTAAAATCTGTTAAAATCATATTTACCTTGAATGATTTTTTTCTTTTAAATTGTTCCCTTTCTAAAATATCACATTTAGTTGTATATTCATCTTAGACTGAATTCTGGACTAAATAGTTCCTTTCAAATCCATCATAACGTTTCTTATGAAGGAATTTCATACTCACTACAACAAAAAAGAGATCTATAATAAATATAAAGCGGTTCTTAGCTTTTCATTTATTAGCATTCCTTCTAAATATTTGCAAATAGCCACTGACATCTTGAATAGTTTAAGTTTAATTATAATCATCTCAGATAAAGAGAACATACTAATTTACCGCACCCAGTCAGAGTCATATATTACTTTTATCTTGTATGTTATTCATTCGTTGACGTTATATTGTTATTTTAGGCGTTAACATTTGATAAGACAATTATAGATTCTTACGATATATTGCAAAAAAAGGCCCCTAAATAAAATAATGTAAATTTAATGGCTATATAGAAATAGTTTTGAAAATCAGTGTGTCGATGTTAATGATATTGTGAGATGTGGAACAATAAGATTCATGTCACAATAATAAAATGTATATTTGTGGTATCTTTATAATACTGTTCTTAGATTGATTTGCTTACTAAGGTAAGCTTAGGAATTCTCTTTTTTATAGAGAGAAATACGAAACCTAAGGTAAAAACGTTAAATTCAAAGAACATTACGGTACTGAAAATATTCTAAATAGTTTGAGTATAACATATTTAACGCCAACAAAGCTATCTGGTCTGCTTTTTAGTGTACGTTGAATTAGCACTTAATTTTCTTTTTGTAACTGTAATACTTTTTAATATAATACATATGAGTGGGTGTCAATAACACGTGCACCTACTGTTGAACTCTTTAGTAAATTATTTAAATTATTCTGTACCTAGTACTTTTATCATTAATCTACAATAACCTTAATATAAAAAATATACGTCAATCGTGCAAAGGTGACACTGACCTGGTGAATGCTTATGCTTATGCGTATGACTTAATATTAAATTAAAATTATTACATTAGCATTTGTAAGACTATATTACATCGCAAAATCATTCAGTTCCACTTGTAGTGAATTAAGAAATGACTTAAATTTGTGATATTCGAATTAATTTTAAAAATTTAGATTGATATATGCTTGTGACCATTCTGATGATAATACCGAGATTTATAATGATAATTTAATTTGCATGTAGAATCAAATATTATATGCAAATAAGATGCATCATAAAAAGATAAAAAAACACAAAAAAGGGTTATGATAATTTTTATTGAAACAGATTTATTGCGTAATTTGTTACTGGTATGTTTTAGGGATGACACTTGTTTTAAATTAATCTATTTTAAACGAGAAATTTAAATCTCGTTTAATAATTAAAATATTTTTTGATACACTACAAATTTAAGATAATAATTCGTTAGCCAACTGGCATTTGCGAATTCCAATACCATATGTCGTGAATTCATAGCGTTGGAATTGGCGCAATCAGAACTATATTATTGGCCACCGGTAACCACTTCTAGGCTCTTGCGAAATCTAGTATTGCAAAGTTGTAGTCCTACCTTCGTTGAACCACCTTTCAGCTGTTGTTATCGTAATTGGAACGACTATGTTAAATGTATATAAGGACAAGCATTGAATTTTTGTGCCTTACCCCTGTCTGATTGGCGTGATATTGAGCTATTAATTGTCCATTTGTTGAGCACATAGTTAATATGAATTTCAGACTTATAAAATTTTTTCAAGAATGCCCCTCATCAGAACAGGACGGAATTGCTATGGGACCAAACGGAAAGCACCAGCTTTCAAATAATAAAAAAACCATACAAATCAGTTCACCCAGGCGAAAGTTCTGAGGTAAAAAACATTAAAAAATACAGATGAATTGAGAACCTCCTCCTATTTTTGAAGTCGTAACAATAAACGATGATTGACGGAAAAAAATTATTAAAGAAAAAAATAACAGAAAACCCTAGAGTATACTTTGATGTAAATCGTGATTGTAATTATTATTTAATATTTATACATTAGATTTAAAAAAATTAAATAAGGTTTGAAAGACTATATTAACCTAAAACGGTTTGCATTTTAAGTTTAAAGTTTATAGGATAAATTCTAAGCCTTTTATATTGAAGAACAGTTTCTTTTTCTATCATATTTACGTATATGAAAAATAGATATGAACAGTGTTATTGTAAAGTGATGTTACTAAGTAGATATCGTCACATTAGCCGCGACCACACACGCAACAGTATAAATTAGGCACTATACTAATATATACAATTTGTATAATCTATAGTGAATTAAAGACAAAACAAATACTACATAGATGGCGACGCGTACAACACCTTGTAATAACAATCTGAATAAAATCTAGCATCGTTTATCGCTTAAATTGTTCCTGGGTACCGCCGAAAATCTACGCAACAAAAGAATTGCGAATCATCTTGCGTAACCGCCCATAGAATATTCTGTTACTTGTATTTGTACCTAGACTAATTGCACAAGAAAGATTTTCCGTTTCCCAGACTGATAGTAATTCACCTGTACGTGTTTTGCAATACAATTTTGTGCTCCTCCATGTATCTTGACATATGATATCAGAAAACTCTATTATGAATCTCTATCTAGTACGAAAAAAGTGTACTTTTGGTAAAATCCTAACATACTATACTTCTTGTATGCTAGCTAAACCATAACCAGGCTATAATCATTTATGAGATATTTTATCAAATAATAATATTAAAATGCCTCTATTTTAATGTATTTTTACTTAAAAAAAATATACCTTTACGAAATTATAACATCCGGACGTTTTAGCTCTTTTCGTATAAGTTTTTTAATTAGAAGTTACTTAAATCTAAGAACCTGCTGTGAACTTAAGTGGATTAATTTTTACATTTTGGCAATGTGTTTTGTTATAACATCATCCATTTAAATCCATTGTAAATTTAAATTTAGCCGGTCATTGACATGTTTTAACCAAAAATTTCTAATCTACAATCGTTAAGCAGCATATCTAAATTAATTTGTTTACGAAACGTATTAGCATAGTTAATTCTTGTAGAAGCAAATTAGTCAATTTGGTTTATGAGCAACATGGATAAATATTATGTAACATAATACTCATATATTTAAACAATTAAATTTTAATATCACTAATGGTAACGTATGTAAAGTATGTACGTTGTATACTTTTAATTAGTGTTTGATAGTTTAGGCTACTACGGACCTGACAATGTATCCCTAGTGGCCAACAAGATAGTGCCCGCCGTGCAGAGAAAGGATTGCGATGTCTATCTCTATGCTTCAGTGGAAGGCTTACAAAGATCAAGTAGCTCCAGGGTCGCTGAAAACTAATACCTGCCGGCTATCCCCCCTGGTAAAAGCAATCCGGAAAACAGGTTTATTACGTTTTTTTGTGAGTGTACCAGTCGTTCTAACTTTACGGGCATTGACAGATCTGGACGGAGCTATGGAAATATATAATCATTACATAGTATAAAACATATTCGCTTATCTGACCCTATATCCTTATGTATGCTTTGCCTTTGCTTATCTTTAAAACTACGCAACGGATGTTCATGCGGTTTTTTTTTAATAGGTAGAGTGTTTGAAGAGGAAGGTTTTTATGTTCATGCTTAATATTGTTGAGAAATGATGTTAAATTTATAAATTTTTCCATATACTTTACAGATATCAGTATTGCACTGTACGGAGCCGAGGCGGGTCGCTAGTACTTTATAAAATAGGAGTATGTGAGGTTTTACTATATATTATATATATATATGTAGTTTTTGAACAACGGCGCCTCCGTTGTTGAAAAACTTAAAAAAAATAAAATTTCTTATCCATATATATAAATATATACATATATTTATATAATCATAGATGTAGATGCACTACCTATGTTAAAGTTATACTAATTTGTATCCTAATAATTAGCATTCAAATTAATTCAATTTGAATTAGCTACCAAAAATAATTATCTTAGATTATATATAATCTTGCTTTATATTTGCATTAACAATGGCACATAAGAATATAATCGAGCGAGTTTAGCGGATGACTGTGCATATTAATTGTGACAAAATTGTATCACTTTCCTTCGCCAAAGAAGGTCAATGTCGTCCACAACCGACGAACGTGGCTCACTGCGTGTGTACGCTTGCGGGCATGTGGAGCTTTTAAAAAAAACTAGGCCAGCCGCACCCGAAATTAGGGCGTATTCGGCACATTACTAGTGATTAATTACCGTCCTAGTGATTGGACATCATTAAAAGCAATAAATTAATTAAATCGGTACGGATATTAATGATCAAATGACGTCGGATCTGTTTGCGTAATACGAATGACCGGCAGCTTTTTCTCACGTAGGAAAGTTTTATTCGGTAATGACTTCCCCGCACAAATACTTTCTCCAATTTTGTATACATAAATGAATAACTTTCAGGAGTACTTATTCAGTTAAAACTCTCTTCAAGTTGATTTAACAAAAAGGACCGAAGGACGATCTAAATCGGTTTGTATTAGTTGATGAAAGTAATTTACGTTTAATTAATTTAAATTAGTAACCGTTCAAATTTTCATATATTTGTAATTCATTTAAGTTTATCTCAAGAATGTTAGAACACAGTATTAACGATCTGTGAGTTATTACATTTCGTGCATTTGTCGGTCATATTGAAGTTTTAATTGCCGAAAGAGTACATGGCTAAATGTCCAGTGTCCCGGGGCGGTTAGTTGCGACACCGATAAGACAAATCGAAGCTTAACAGCCTAATGAACATCGACCTCGAGCTACATAGCTGCGTGTGCGAGCCATTTGAATTAGCATTGCGCACGCGGTTCCACTGAAGGCTGCTTAGATGATCTGCGAACAATAATTCACATCACGCCTTCATAAATACATTGCTCGTTATTTGAGACCGCCTCATTCGCTGCCACCGTAGAGAATGAAAAGAATTTGCACGTAATTCGACTCAAATATAGATTTGTTTAGACCATTTCAGAAAATTCACACATGGTAATATTCAGGTAGACGTTTCAAAGTGGCCGGTGTGGGTTGGATGAGAATAGCCGAAGATCGGAAGCAGTGGCGTGCATTAGGGGAGGCCTAAGTCCAGTACTGGATTGACACAGGCTGATGATGATGATTATGATGATGAGTCGTTTAAAATCCTTTAATCCTTAAATATGTAATCAAGCTCAAGCCAAATGTTGTTGTATCATTGTTACATCGTAATGACCTTTTTTAATAGAATTGAACGACTAAAACTGATTATCCACATCGGCCGCGGACACAAAAGAGGTTGGATTACAGATTGCTATCACATGAGGGTTCATTTCGGGTAGTTTGCATAGATATGTTTCGTTGCTTGAGCACAGTATACACGTTGAGTTAAAGGTCTTTAGAATTAACATCGCTAAAACATATGGTAAAAAGACTTTTCTAATGATTTACTAGCTCTTTTTACAAGGTTTCGCCTTTGAAATTTATCTAAATGATCGTTCATTGTAGCCTCAATCTTATTTTTGCGCATAAACTCTATTTGTTTTGAAGGTTCATCATAATCCGTTATGTTGTTTTTGCATAAAAGAATAATTAAATAATATCCGTTGACGATAACTTTCGCTTATATAATATTGATTTTCCTATTAATTGTTGTTTATATTTTGAGAAATTTTTAACTACAAAAATATATTAGTTACTTACAAGTTAAAATTAGTATTGTCTTCGTCGTCTAATAATAAATACATTTACCATTGTCACTACAAAGAATTCTAAACCCTGGTAAATTTAATTTAAGTTAATTTGTTTTAATACGATAAAAACTTTGTTTTTTTTCATTTGACACGACAGTCTTTAAGTTTTTTAACAACGTAGGCTCATATTATTTGTGATATTAATATCAATAAAATTTATATAAATTACGTTTTAATCTACAGTGTAAAATAACCTATCAGTTACTCATTTATTTGTTTTGCAGGACATTAGAGTAAAATAGTCATAGGCTGAAATATTTCAACTAATCCTGTTAATAAATACGTAGAAGCTAATTATGCATAATTTTGTAGAATACATTTTTTTCTATCTCCCAATCAAGTATTCGCTGTATAAGCTGATATTTACATGTTTTTTATCAGACGGTCACTATTCTGCAGTTGCTTTTTTCACTCATATCATTTAGATCTGCATAAACATAGCTGTTAATTACATAAACGCTAATACTTTATTATTTAAAATACAGTATTTTTGTAACATGTGTAATGTGGACAATGGTTATTTCGGGTCAATTTTAGAATTTATTTTTATTTTACAGAAACAATAGGGTGAACGTGCCATAGAAGATAGCTATCATATATCATATGTCTTAGGTTAAAATGGTGTCATAGGGCAAAATCACTCAATATCAGTCCACCAAAATTAACACGGAAATCAAACGTGTTTAATTTAGTTAATCCAACTTTTGGAAAAAGTCACTGAATCCATGGTTTATTGATATCCGTAAGAGTGTTGAAATCTCTTCAGTGATTAAGCTATACAAGAGTTTCGGAAAATTAAACAAGTTCTCTGAGAAGGTTATTTAAATTAAACGGAAGCGAGTACTGAATGAAAACGACTGTAAACGATGTTATTTCTTAACTTTACTCTCGTGATAGTGTTAAAGTCACATCTTGATACTTTTAAATGATACTTCCGTCTATTACAATTTCTTATACAAAATAGTTAATATTATCTACTTTTTAATATTGCACCTCGCCACAGAAGACTGACATTGTTGTTGTAGTTTAATATGAACAATGGCTCCCATTTACCCATTCATCAGCTTTTTCCGGTATTGTTCGACATATGTACGGATGCAGTCCGCAATTTAATTTGAATTTCACAATGAAAAATTCCCACGCACTCTGTCGCAATGCTTAACGCATATTAACGAGAATGTGAGTATCATATGAATATAGGTGTGAACGAGATATATATATATATATATATATATATATATATATATATATATATATATACGTATACTAACTGTGTGTCCCGGCTTTGCACATTTCTTATGAAATTTTGAAGAAAATAAAGACACTTAAACGAGGGTACAGACATTGTACAACATTTTTTTCTTACACCTGGATGTTATGGTTTTAGGGGATTTTTTATTTCTTTTTATAATTATACCCTATATTATTTTGTAATAATGTAGCTGTGTAATAAAAAAGTAATTTATAAAATTGATTTAGTGTGTTTTAAGTTTACTCGGTACATACAAAGCAATTCCTTTTTACTCTTTATAATATATAGGACCATCCCTGCTCCTTAAAATATAATCTAAGGATATAAGATGTGTTACAATAAACATTCTTTCAATCACTTTATACTATTAAAGAACCTAATCAGTTGCAGTTAGAAAGTTTAACATACATATAGGTACTAGGACAGGTAAAGGACTTTTTTATATATGTAGTGAAGTTATTGCTAGATTTCTACTAAATAAATTATTTTCACAAACTAACCTCATTCTTAATATATTATGACTATACAATGGTTTATCAGCAATAGTTTGAATATTTACTATATTTTAATTAATTATTGTTTAATAAAGTAAGAAAAAAGTAAGTTTTATCCAACGAAATACACGCCCATGGTCTCCACATAGTAATGCATAGGCTATACCACAAGAAGGCTATTCTCTTAAAATTTAAAAAAAATAATAATTAATGTAAGACATTTTAGACTATGTTGAAAAATTTATGTAACAATAAATTGGTTCGCTAGTTGATTGGTTGACAGCCTGTATTATATTTCAACTTTTCTGAGTTTAACGCTTAATTTACTTGCGGTTGACAATCGTGGGAATAAAAAAAACTGTAATGTAATAAAAGTAATAAGTTTTATCAACTTGATTTCTTAATGTACGTATGTACGTATATTATACGTACCGTATGTAAATGCGATCCTTGTAATGACGTCTATGATGTATTTAATCTCCATAAATACAGTTTTATCAGTTTCCCTTTTACAACTTTTAAGTATTAATTGATCAAACATTCTAATACTTTTACGATGAGTTAAAAAAATTATAAATAGGATATTAGGAAAAAATGGTAGTTAAAGTTTCTTCTCTCCTCTTCCTAGCTTAGCTGTCCTCCTAGCTTGGCTGTCTTCCTAGCTTGCCTGGTGAACGGAAGCTAAACAGAGACGGTGTATTGAAGAAACAAAACAACTTTAGCTCTTTAGTTCTTCACCCTTTTCTAGGTCAGAATTTTATATGTGAAATAACCTAATTTCATAAATTGCAATATGAGCACTTCATATATTTTTTTATTTCTTCAGCGACCCAATAATAAGGTAAACCCAATTTGGGTTTGCCTGCTCTGAATATTTTTAGTTTTTATTTCGCTAAAAGGTTTTTGAAATTTATCCATTCTTAATCTAGACCCCTTGCAAACGATGTTACGCTCGACTAGAATTTTATCATTTGAACAACTCATACATACATACATCATCAGCCTGTGTTAGTCCACTGCTGGACATAGGCCTCCCCTGATACACCCCTATTCATTAGGGGTTTTGGACCGTTTCCCACCAAGCTGGTCCAATGCGGGTTGGTGGTATCCGATGCATGGATCATCTTACTTTTCAGACAATTGTTCTATTGGCCCAAGTTGCCCTAACCAACTAGGAAACAACAATGAAAATTTGTTGAGCCCCCGCAGGATTCGAACCCACGACCTCCAGTTTCTAAAGCACACGTCCATACCACTTGGCTACAGAGGCAGTTTGATCAACTCACAGGAGACATTTTTTTAAATATTTAGAAATATGTCTATGCAAATAATAACATTACCATTTCTTTGCTGTTACATAGTGACATGAACTAGCGGATGTAGAAAATTATAGTTATTGCACACTTAACTTTAATGACGCGTAAATTATTCTATTAGTACGGTGTTACATAAACATTGTAACGACAAATTCAATAGAACGGCATTCCCCGATCGATGTTCAATTCTGAAAGATCACTGACACAATAAGTTATACAATAGTAAGTTATCCAATGGCGCTATAAAAAACCCGGCAATAAATTTGACACAACGAATTATTTCTAGATTAGCGGTCGCAATCGTTCGCGCTCTGATAAATGTGCCGAAACATTTGTCGAGATAATCAAAAACGTTTTATTTACCCGATGAGCAAATAGTTTTCAATGGATAATCAATAAAACAGACTAAACAATTCAAAAACAGATATTAGATTTATTTAAAAAGGCTTCATCATTGCACAATGAATCAAGTTTTATGTTAACAAATTAAAGTAAGGTAAAAAACATGTAGATCAAAATTTGATTGGCACTAACATACGTTTATATTTGTTGTTACGTATGTGCGTTCTCACATAATTAAAAGAGGTAACACGAAGATAAAATCTAGATTATCTGAAGTACACTGTAAATTACAATCAAACAAGGATGCGTTAGTTACACAAACAAGTTATAATTATAATTGTATCAGATAGCCTCGTTGCTTATACGATCATTATAAGTCTTATACTGGTTTTCTTGGTTTATAAGAGAAAGGAATATCATGTCTTTGTATTAGGATGAGATAAAGGTAACGTTCTAGTAATGTTCAACGGCCTCGCTATTCATCTGACCCGACTGTGAGAGAGCAATGGAGAGGGAAAAGCACGTGATGAGCTTGTGAAAGGCATATTGCGCATATGTAATAGTGAAACCTTTGATATCAAAAAGTGGCGTAGAGCTAGAGCGGAAGAAAAAACTTTTACATAATAAATCATTATTTATTACCTTTCACACCTCATTTAAAAATATTTGGAGTGTGATCAATAATAATCAATGATCGATGTGGTTTGATAACATTCCATTAGTAGGTAGCCAAATACTTAAATAACCTTCTTCTGTGAATACGATAATACCAGAGTAAAACCAAAGGTTTTATGCATTACATTATTTTCATTACATGGTTGGCTTCAATTTAAATGTAATTGATTGAAATTTGAGGGACCTCCTCAAGCTCTTTGATATGGTATATTCAGTACCTATTCAGACCAAAAGCAATTTCACCTAATATGGGCATGTGCTGTAGCAAGAAACAGCTTACGGCCCAGACCAACTATACGCAAAATAGTTGGTACATATATGTACAATTAATTATTATTTTTTTGGATTTAATAAAATACTATTCGAGTAATAATAATCTCGCCATAGTGTTATCTTATTTAATGACATAAACATATATTCTTTATTTCTCATTGGTATAGTGCCCATTTCTGCCATGTGTAAAATACTCCGGTTCCGGTTTAAAGGGCACCGTAGCCAGGGTATTTACTGGGTAAACGAGTCTTAACACCCTGTGTCACTCCGTTGGCACCGCGTTGATTATACGACTGATATTGACTGTGTATGATAATACAATTTATAGGATATTGTATGTTGCCGGTAAAAATAAAAAAAACTACCATAGGTTTTTTTGCACTCTTAACGATTTAAAAATGCTTGACTGAAAATTTTCTTTTATATTATTGATCCATAAAGTATTAAAATGCCTGAGTAGGCGATGTCCTTATATAAAGGGTCGAATGTTCGTTTTCTATATAAATTTATGTTAATTTTCCTGTTTATGGGGAACCAACCAATTGTGACCATACTTTGGTAGTCTTTGAGTTTTTAGATCTTATTTGAGTATTATTAATTATATTCTTTTCTACACCTTGATTCCTTACTTTAAATAGTAAAAATGAATGTCTTTTAATTATCATTAGTTGTAACAACTATATTTTTTAATGCTGCATAACCTATAATTGATAGGTATATATTATTAATTACAACAGAATACGTATAATGTTGCTTTAGGAAGAAACAAAAATGAGACTAATAAAAGTGCATTATAAAGATACAGCCGTATTTGTCGATCATAAATAAATCAAAGAATAATAGTATTTTTAAATTGAATTAATGAAGCTTTTTGCATTGAGCTATAAAATGACAAAATAAGCCATATAAGCAATAAACTATTTCAAGAACCGAGATTTAGCAGTTACAAAAGAGGTTGTATACTTCAATGTTCGTCCAATTACGGTTGCCCGTTGCGAATTTGGCAATTGTTCAAAAAAAAATCACATTGTGTTATTTATAACGCCGACAGCGTGTCGGGATGTAAAGTGAATAAAAACCTTCGGAATTGCATCTGCGGTTGCGAAAAGTGACGAGCGTTGCATTCAGTATTCTCACTTCTTTTAGCTTGAGTTTTGGCGAGCGCAGACAATTGCGCAAGATCAATCAGATAGCTGACTTACTTATTTCTTTGTTTATTTACTCTCTCGCTTTCATATTCACATTAATAATTCATGCTATCAATTAGTGCTAATGGGAATTCCTTTCGCTTTTGGTGCATTGAACATTTATGTTGAGTATTTCATTTATGCCGATGGTACTTCTTACAATAAGCATTTCATTTTAAGACCCCTTTTTAATGTTTTCCTTTTTGTTTTCTATTTATTACACACTCATCTTTGTGTACAAGGGCTGAAATTTCACGGCTTCTATATTTGGTGCATTGCGTATTTTCGGTGTAAAGGTATCTATTCGTTTAAAATAAGGAGATGTTTTTAACATGAGATATTTTACATGTATTATTAGCAGCTGCCTCTGACAGCCTGTGTAGCATAGTGGTCGGGGCGTGTGCATTAAAAACCGGAGGTCGTGGATTCGAAACCTGCGGGGACTCGACCTTCTGACTTCGTACTTGAGCCATCGAACTCAGAGAGTTGACGTGAACGGCAAGAGATCTCCCGGGGCGCAGGTAGGTATGGGAGTCCACAGGGATCTATTTTGGGCCTTTCTCTTCCTGGTCTATATTAATGACCTACCACACCAGGTTGAGAACAATAACGAGATTTTATTATTTGCTGATGATACTTCATTAATATTTAGAATAAAACGACGTAATTTGCAAAATGACTATGTAAATAATACCCTCTTAAAAGTAAAATACTGGTTTAGTGCAAATAATTTATTGTTAAACAAAATAAAACTAAATGTATAAGGTTTATAACTCCTAATGTTCCTGCAAGCTGGGTGTGATGTGGTCGTAGATGGAGAAGCGCTAGACCGATACATTGCACTGTATTTCTCAGCATCACAATAGATTCTAAACTGCAATGGGGCCCTCATATTCATAAACTGGCGAGTAAACTTAGCTCAGCGGCTTATGCAGTCAAAAATTAGACAATTAACGATGTTGAGACAGCCCGTTTAGTATATTTTAGTTATTTTCACAGTATAATGTCTTATGCATTCTACTGTGGGAAACGGCTGATATTAATACTATTTTATAATTCAAAAAGAGCGATTCGAGCAGTGGAGACCTGGGCCCAAAGAATCGCTGAGAAAAATGTTTACAGAAATTAATGTAATGACTGTTTTTCTCAATACATATTTGAAAATATTATGTATGTTCATAAAAATAAAGATGATTTTGTAAAACATTGTGACACACATAGTATAAATACTAGCAATAAGCATAATTTTAATCTTCCAAAAACTAGACTCCGAAGAACAAGGAAATCTTTTATGGGACATTGTATACTCTTTTACAACAAATTGAAACAGAAAACGTTCAGCTATTATCTGTAGGTAAATTTAAAAAGTTGTAAAAGAACATTTGTGTATTAAAGGATATTATTGTTGTAATGACTACTTGATAGATAACACCCTGGTAATGAACTGTTCGCTCCAGGCTATTTCAAAGTAGTAAATGTAAGGTTTTATGTAAAGTTTTGGTAAAAAGGAAAGAAAAGTCCCGCTGAGTTTCTTACGCCGGTTCTTCTCAGGTCAGAGGCTTCCATTTCCGAACCGGTGGTAGATTATTTGACAATCAATAAGAAAGTGTAATGCTTCCATATTGAATAAAGATATTTGACTTTGACTTTAACTTTGACTCAACAAATTAAAAATATTGGTTTCCTAGTTGGTTAGGACAATTTGGGCCGAATGCCCAATTGTCTGAAAGGTAAGACGATCCAAGCATGTAAAAAGTCGGTCCATCCACCAACCCGCATTGGACCAGCGTGGTGGGATACCGTCCAAAAACCTCCTAATGAGGAGTGCGTGCATTAATCAGCCTATGTCCAGCAGTGGTCTAACAGAGGCTGATGATGATAAGCGTCCGTTATAGCAACTATTATATAACTTCTTATTTATTATATTTCATACTTGTTATAACACTGAATTCAATAATCAAGATATAAATAAGGACATTCGCGGGGTAATTAAAATAGTGTTGTCTTATGATTTCATTTATTTATATTATGTTTTTTATACCTAAAATCATTAAATTTCTTACACCTGGTATGGCAATGTAGGCTTTCCATAAAACCTAAACGTTAAAAGAGATTTCTTATGACTTTTTACTTGACTCATTTGATATCTATCGCGTACCTAGATTAGTGAAACATAATGTACATGTTATAAAATATTTATTTTTTAGCAGCAATTCCTCGAAAGCTTTCCTTATTGATTAAAATAATCCTTTAGAAAAAAAATTATTACTGAGTGTTTTTTAATTCTTTTATTTTACGGCGGTACAACCTTCAAGCTCAAATTTAATATACCTACACATTTATAACTTCACATTTTTCAAATCGTTAACAAGGTCATATTATTGCACATCTTACAATTACACTCATTAAGCTTGCGTATCTAATCTTTTAAATTTGTTATCTAAAAAAATAAGTTTATATACAAAGCATAGATTTAAATTTATTAAGATCACAAAAGCATCGCAATCTTCAAATATTGCTAAATCTAGTCTTAAATAAATACCATTGCAAAAATAAATTTAAGAAAATCTGATTATGTTTTATGAATACGCAAAACTCATAAAGAACAAAATGGTTACTAAATATGTTTTTTTTTTTAAATAATAAGTCTTTAAACTTGCACGACAAAATAAGATAATGTAATGCAGAAGTACATTAAATACTTATTTAATTCTTAAATAAACGTTAAGAAGAATATAAATTAAGAACTATATACTGATGCCTAAAAATATATAATGCAGTTTTACTAACATAATTCTTAGTATATTTGTATTTCACAGATTTTTTGAAAATGAGCTTTATTCGATTTTCAAAGTATAAATAGAAGAATAACTTGTTACGTGACATAAATTTAACGCAACGGTTTTTATAACCCACCACTATATGCACCTATGCTATCATACCTATAAAATTTTTAAGATATTGATCATATGCCTCGCTGTATCTTAAAACTTTTTGACTGTGTATTAAAAAACAAACACAATACACGTATTTTTAATATTTTTTATGAGTTAAAAATTATACGAAATACTCCTATATTTAACTAAATCGAATAATAATCAATATTAAAGAACTTACTATTCTTTGTAATTTTTTTATACAAAAGCAATGAATGCACAATTATTTTTCAATATAGGAGTATTGTGTATTTTCGCTTTTTATCTTGTTTAAACTATCTAATAGTATGTTGAAATGATTATTGACATTAGACGTCCTTACAGAATATTCCTTCGGGTATTACGATCTATAAAAATTAAAACAAATGAAAAGCGGCCAATGGCGCCTTCTTCATAAACGCGCTGCGTTCAATACATTGTAAAGGTCCAATCTGCCCTCCACGGTGGCTGGGGGCAGGTCACGTGGCCAACTTTCTTGACGCAGGCTTCGACGCAAGCGGTGCCCAAAGCGGTCGCAGTACATGCGCCGGCGCACCATCGACAGCACGTGTACTTGAAAAACTGTCGGTACAAACGATGATAACACCATCAATAACAAACTGAAAGCCTTGTGCGTATTGTGCATATTTTTTTTCTATTGAGTGAATCAGTGATCCGCAAGTGGAGTGGGCCGTTTCCGGTTTAAAGATGTTCGAAAGGTATTTAATTTATTAATATTAAAATTTTGTTTCCATAATATTTTTACTGTACAATTATTTTCCATGTATTTTATAAAATTTACTGTATTAAATAATCCTGAATGGCTACGAATTTTTCAACGGTACGACGTTGAAGTCTTTTGTAAGGACAATAACGCTCTAGCCTCTACGAATGTCTACAGGCGCTCTCGTAGCTATGACAATATTACAGAAATTTGTAAAGTAATAATTTTTATAAAAGAGTTTTTAATGGAAAAAATTAAAAAAACTATAAAAATTATAACTAAACAGATTAATTTTTGCATAAATCTTGACACATATCTATAAAATAAATATTATGTACTTGCTCAGAGACTTTTTGTTAATATATATTTTAATTATACTTCAATTAATTAGATAATATCAAACAATTATTTACAATGCCAATAAATCTATCTTATCCATCTATACCTGAATAAGTAGAGTATTAGTATACGTATAAAATATATATATAGTCTTTGATTAGTAATATTAAAAAGATATTTAATATTATAAAATATAATATTAACTCAAATATATATACATCTCAAATTTGTAGAAAAAAATTCAAATCTCCATTTTAAATTGCTGTATTTCATTATTTTTTTAAAAGAAGTATTTTCGTCTATTGACCAAATAGGAATGAATACTTTTATCGACACAAATGTCCTTTTGTCTTATTCGTTTAAATCTTATACTGACTTAGCAGTTATAAAATCTTCAAAAGATACTGATAAGTAACGGTGCCTAAAAATAAACAAGAGGAAGTGAAATTGGTCATGCATAATGATGCGCATCATAGTGTAATAAAAACCGCCTATATTGGTTTCGCCGAGTCGGTCGATGAATATTTAACCCACACATAGAAAAAAAAGAACAAATAAATATCAAAACTTCTTACCACATATCAATTTTATTTAATAAACATAAAATAATGTTTTGATTAACATACTTAAAAACTAAATTATTTTTGATAAGCCAATTTAAAAAAAATGTCCAAATGCGCAAAGCTGGGACGGATCGCATAGTAAGTAGTAACGAGAACTTTTAAATGATCGAAGAAAACAACGGTCTTCGGTATTCAAAGTATTTGTATTTCATAAAAAGGATTAAATTTTTTATGTTTTCTGGTTCGTTAAAGTATATATTTATTTTTTCTATTGAGTATTTTATATGTAAACGTAAGATGAAATCATTTAGTCACTTAACTTAATTTACCCTTAACCACATAGAATGAATGTATAAATATATATATAATCAATTATGAATATTTGATATATTATAAAATATTTGGTAAAATATTCTACCATCCAGCTGTCAGTCCATCACAAATGTTTTTTATGTGAACAGTTTAATTTCATTAATCATCTCTAATGATTCTACAACCTTAAACTAAATTATTTTATTAATTTATAATATAGAACAGTCAGATAATTAAAATATCAACAATATTATCAAAAAAATCCTTATTGAATAAAAAGTTACTTTTAACGGATTTTCTTGCGTTTATTTTCATTTTTAATTCCTGACGTTTTAACTTTTTATCATGTTTGCCCTTAAAACGGCTCGCTAAATAATGAAAATCGTAAAAATCCTTTGATTGAATAATTTGTAGTGTTCACATAAACAAAGAATCAACCCTTATATTCATTATAGTTTAAATAAAAATAAACAATTGTTTTGTTGAGAAAGTAATATCGTTAAAATTAGTAATACATATTTTTAATTAATATAAATTAAACATTACTATTTCATCATTATCATTATCATTGGCGGATTTTATCCGTCCACTGCTGGACATAGGCCTTTTTACGTCAAAAGAACGATCTCTTGAGACTAACTTAAACTGCTAACTGAACGGAATCTGGCATCCATTTGGTCTCTCATTCTGATGACTGGTTGCCTCCCTGACACCTATTCATTAGGGGGTTTTGGACCGTATCCCACCACGCTGGTCCAATGCGGGTTGGTGGGTAGACCGACTTTCTAAATTCCCATCCGACGCATGGACATCTTACTTTTCAGACATTTAGATAATCAGCCCAAATTGCCAAACTTGCTAAACCAACTAGGAAATAACGATAAAAAATTGTTGAGTCCCCGCAGGATTCGAACCCACGACCTCCGGTTTCCAAGGCACACGTCTATACCACTAGGCTGCGGAGACAGCCATAATCATTATTTATATCGTATTAAATTAAAGTTTAATAATTATTTAACGGTTGAAAAAAAATACTTAAACATAATAAAAAAATCGAACACATGTAATTTATGTATTTTAATGATTAATTCTTAGAAAAAAATTAAATTACTTGAAATAAATTAGGTTCTCTACGGAATCCATGAGGCTTAATTTCTTCTACGCCACCTAACCCAAGTTTTCTAATAGCTCTTAACTTGTTAATAGCCGATAGGTTTCGCCGTTATATAGAAAAAGTTGAAGTCACTCCTTAGAGTTACACTCATTATACGATTGTGAGTACAGCGAACCCAATAGCACCCGCCGTTGCATAAGGTACGATAATTGTTCACTGCTATATTGCAACCAAACAGCGCAATGGAGAATTTATAATGCTTAACAATTAACTACAAATTTTACGACCACTTTAAGGCTTTACAGTCCTTTTTAAACAAGCGGTTTCAAAAGCGTTTTATCCGTTTTATAGCCATTACTCTATTTATTTTGAAACTTATTATTAATTACCTACGAGCCTTATTCAGCTTTATACATCTACAGACTATTATTGACATTAATAATAGTAATAACAATGTCCTGTGACCCTGTTACGACTACGGCGGCCGATATATATTAGAGATTAGCGAACTACACAGGAGATATATGCAAATATAACCAACACGACCAACGTTTTAGATGCTCATCGGACGCATGAATCATATTACTTTATACGTACTCGGCCACTGGCCTTCATTGCCCTAACCGACTAGAAAACAACAATGAGAAAAGGGGTTCAGGATTCGAACTCACGACCTCCAGTTGCCAAAGCGCAAACCCGTACTACTTATTATGAAAATACATAAAAATGTTGCGATCCTAAACAGTGTGTATTTTTTTACGTCACTTTACAAATGTGATGTAATTGCAAGTAAAATGAAGCGTCTCCACCCCATTTTAAGACCAAAATACTCAATAATTTCAATCTAGCTGCTGCGGGGTGTATATTACCATAAAAAAACAATTTATATATCAAAGGGTTGCGGTAATGTATTGTACTTACAAATATTACAAAAGAACCTAACGCTTGTTCTTAAAAAAAATTCATCGTTTCCTCTGTCTCTTTCTTTATTTTTTTTTATTTGGAAATTTTATCTCACATCAGCTCAATGGCTTGATAACATAACTTTTATAACATAAAAATCGCAGTTAATTTTAATTATTGATACATACTTAAATATTTATATAAAATTGTTTTTCCTTCACTAATCAATAATAATAAATAAATGATACCTGTTGCGTTCTTTAATTTTGTTTTCATATCTCAATTATCGTTTGCGTGAAATAAAAGTAACAGTGAAAGCTGTAGCTACGCATTCATTGTTCAAGCTTTATCAGATCAAGCGTTTTATATAATATAATAAAGATGTACAAACAATCCTATATAGCTACTGCTTCCACCTTCCCAGCATTCAACAATTACGCAATCATCATCGATTAAACACAATTTATTACTTCTATATTTGGTCAACGTTGTCTTTGATATCTCCGATTGTTTTATGTAACGCTCAATTTACTGCTTTCACAAATACTTTTCGCTCAATTAAAAAGTTGATAGACAAGTCGACGTATTATGATTCACAAACGAATTTACGAGCAGAAGGCCATATTCCAAATTGTGTTTCAGTTATTCGTGTCAAACGTACTAAATAAAACTCGAGTTCCAATTTTAAATCTTTAAAGAAAAAACTAGTTGGCCAGGACCTAGGTGATTCGCGACAAAAAAAGATCTTAAAGCATTTTAATCACATGTACCGGTCAATACTACACTGTGGGTTAGTTGGAAAAGTACTATATACGGTTTAATCAACCACTGGTTGTGTTTCAATGTAGCTTAATTTGATACATACGATAAACTCGTGATTTACTGATAATCTTAAGCAAACCGAATTATTTGCATGTCCACTAAAATAAAATTAGGCCGAAGAATGTTAATACACTACTAAAACGTTGTCTTTTCACACTATTGTTGAAAATAAATGCTGTTTGCGCGGAATTGAAAACTATATGGTGATATATGTCATCATGTAATATTTGAATTTTATCTGTGTCCACCGATTTCGGAACCAGTTCATTAGATTGAAAATTTGAAGTTATGACACCCAATATCTTTAAAGATAAACACATCAAAGTTATGCAGCTTATGATTTGCTTTTGAAATATAGTTAATATAAGTTATTAAAAATGAGTAAAGTTATACATATGTATATTAAACGTTATCCTATTAGTTATTGGGTAATAAAAATTATTTTCGTGTTTCGAAATTTCTGTGACTCTCAAGCAGTGCCTAAATCTAAGTGGTAAGCTTAAATTGTAAAAAACACATTAGGGACTACACGGAAAATACAAATATATCTGCAGCAAAGATATTTAAATATTTCTGTTAATAATATTTTAGCTCGAAGAGTAAATCAGTAGAAATGATACTAAGTGAAACTAACGAAACATCCACTATCTTCAGATGGCTATTGGATTTATCCTACAGATCTATTTTACAACAGTTCAGTTTTATAAAAACTTTGGTTGCCACGTTGTCAAAAAAATAAAATACTCTATTTTCAAAAGGTGACGTCATTGACAGCGTCATCGCGTACCGACGAAAACGATATTGAGAGTGAAAGGACAAAAATATTAAACGATGGTATTTACTGAAGCGAGGTTACCGACCACTCGATAGCCTCTTAACTAACGGAAATTGATATAAAACGAAGCTGCCCAAAGTATTTTTATTATGCACATCCTGCTATTAGTACCTTTAGGCGTATTCGATAATTTACAGTCTAAATTAACTGCGTTGTAGGCGCGTACTCACCAACCTTAATCTCGTTACGCGTGTTAATAAAATATGTACGTAACTATTTCAAGGAAATAATGAATTATTTGTAACGCCTCTTTTTGTCATTAATATCAATGCCGTGCATACGTTCTTTAAAGTTCATTCATGTTTGATTTTCGTGTAAAAACTTATGCTTGCGTACGCTCTATCGTAATTATGATAACGATACGTACTCGTTAGCGTATTTAAAGTAACGCAATTACATTATAAGATTTAACGTTGGCTAGTTTCAGCGGAATTTGAAAATTTGTTTATAAGACACTATATAAACCGCAGCCGCAACGTCCATTGAAACGATTTAGCTTGAAAAGATCAAATACAAATCGGCATGCGTGTAAAAACGTTCATCAGGTCTTTGGTTAAAGAAAAGCTCAGGTTAAATAAGAAGCCTTGACTAGTAATCCTTTTCGGCTAATAGCCCAGTAAAATGACCATACTGAATATGTTATAATATTATAACTGTTGGAAGGTAGATTTATGGATTTATGGTACAAGAAGAAAACTTAATATGGGATAAAAAATCAATTGAAAGTGATGATATTAAACTTGAATGATACAAACAAAGCCAGGGCTTATTGCTAGTATAATATTGTGAAACAATTCCTAAAATACGTTTTAATCAAGACAAGTAGTAGACTATAATAACAAATTTAAAGTACACCAGTAACTGATGTACTCTTAATGTGCGTTAAATGTAAATAAACCGGAATAAGTGACAGCGATAAATTATCGTTTAAAGAATTCCGGTAATATATTTATGCGGATAAAGAAATTTCACTTACTCTCACGTTATAATGTTACATAACGTTATATGAAAAATATCCGGGACCATATAAGTACGAACAGACTATTTTAAAGTCGTCTTGGCCAGTCGTGCAAATGGCATGATTGGTTAAGGCTACCTAACAATGACAGGCCGAGTTATCTGCGCAAACCTTGTTGGGCAGGAACGAGAAGAAACCTTTCACCGAACATAGATATGTTATGTTATATATGATAGGTATTATGTTTCCTCACGGGTTATAAGAGGAAGAGTATTGATAATTCAGCTTGTATGTAATAAACTATATCATACATAATGAGCTCTTGAAGCTAGATGATACTGATCACATTTTCTAAAATAAAAGTATTATTTTGTTAAAATTAATCCATGTCTAAGCTATCGACATTGCAAAGATTTGCATTAGAAAATTTCAATGGTTACATTTAAAACAAGTACGGAGTACGAGTAAATTAAGACATTACATATCCTAATTTATTTCGGTACGTGTGCCCTACATTTGGTGATTGTACAAGATATGTTGTATCTAATTACGCGGTTTCAAACTAATATCAGTATACATTATTCGTAACTTATTGGTTCACTATCTGACTGTTAATTTATCAGTAATAAAAGTAGTTTAGTTATTGGAATGTAAGTCGCAGAAAACATCGATAGCGCGTGCTTCGATTTATTTTAATTCATGTAAATTAAAGACCAAATAAAATCAAAATTGTAAACACCTGATCATCAAAGTCATCTTTTGTAAAACACAATGAAACATCCTTATAAAAATAACTTAGTTTAAAATTAAAAAAATAATTATGTGCAACTGTTAGTTTTTTTGTGAGGACCCACCATTTCAGAGATTAACTAGAACAGACATACGGAAAAAAACGTTATATATGACGTTTTTGTCCGTATGTCTGTTCTAGTAACGACTGCTTCGCACAGGGGCTATGCTGGTAGAAACTGCAATATTAAGCATGTGTTATACGTATAAACCTTCCACTTCAATCACTCTATCTATTAAAAGAAACGCATCGAAATCCGTTGCATAGGTTGAACTATTTAATTATTTAAGCATACATAGGGATATAGGGACTGAGAAAGCTTCTTTGTTTTATACTATGTAGTGATAATGTTTGTGCTTAGTTTATTAAAATATATCCTAACATCACAGGGCGCTGTTTTTGGCGCTGTGGGGCGTTTGTGCCTCAGCATTGGCACCGCTGGCCATCCCAGCTGACGACGACTGTGCATTATACCTCACTGGGCCTGGACGATCATCAGCCTACGACTACAGCCTTAACCTACTCAAAGGAAACTTGTAAGTACTATAACACGTCTTCACTAGTAGACATTTTAAGAAAGGGGGGCTTATTTTATTTTAATTAGTTTTCTATTTTTTAATATAATAACTGCAGAATTTTACAGAACTTTATGAAGAAGCTTAAAAAAATTTTGTTAATTGCGTTAAATCTTAATAGAGATTTGGTATTTTCATATTTAATTTTACCTTTGGTATTGAAGTTTTTTAAATTATCAATATTTAACTATATTTTATTGCTTATTTCTTTATCCATTAAAGTAAATTAATTAAAGTCAATCACATTATTTCTCTACTAAAAAAGAATAACAATATACAAGTTTAAAAGACTTATTCTTATCAGATGCACATATTCTATTTACAAATCGTTCAATCATTATTAAAAGCGGAAGCAAAACCGATTTGTCAGTTTTATTTGACATTCTCCGTTTGAGTATATATTATTTAGGTTATGTAACGGTAACGACATTGAATGTAAATCATTAAATCATGTAAACGATATTAATTAACTGACACAGTTTATGATTAAAGGTGAACTGCAATCTAAATTTAAGCATTTCGATTCGTTAATACATACTCGTAAACACAACTAATGACAAGAATGGCTGAAAGTAACTACTACTTTACATATACCATAAAATTATATAAAATTCATAGTCATTTAATTTGTTGAAACCTGCGCCATGGCCCTAAAAATATATAAACTTTCGTTATTATTAACTCAAATTATTTGTAACTTAGTTTGTAATAATAACGTATATAATGCAGTCTATATAGTAGGCTTGATAAACTGCCTCCGTAGCCTAGTGGTATAGGCGTATGCTTTAGAAACTTCTTGGGTTCGAATCCTGCGGGGACTCAAGAAATTTTCATTGTTGTTGGCTAGTTAGGGCAAGCTAAGTATTGTGCTAACACTACCGTCAAATCACTATTTTGTTTTAGGTACTTTACCTAGGGTAATAAATGTGTTAAGAGGGCGTAACATTCTAGGTATTTCTGTAATAAACGTATTGCCATGGTTAATGCTACATTTTTATACACAACGCGTGTTAATAACCATTGTTTTTGCATTTTTTGTGGTTTCTAAATTAAATAAAAAATATGTCTAAATTTTTTTATCAGTGAACTGATTTATTATATTAATATGAAGAATGCGCGACTAATGTTTGAACATTTCCATATAATTTTTTAATACTAGTGCAGTGTCAGTCATTGTTCAGTGTAATGCTTCATAGAGTCCTACGATTACATCATTGAGGCAAACTTGACACAGTCGAGTGGCACACTTTTCTCAGACCATTCTTCGCTAAACGGCGTATGCTTATAACGTGTGCTTTGCTCTTGTCCAACTCATGCAGCTATTAAAACGTTTCCACGGCGTAATGCAATCGTTACTTGAAATGTTACAACACTCGCCTCTCTTTGTGAACGGTACATCTTTTACGTAAATTACCGTTTTGCGGCTTTCGTGTACCGCGATGTAAACACGCTGTCACTTTCATTAGAACGTCGATTTACGGAAATCGTGAACCCTTCACTTTTCGTAACGTAATTACCTATAAGTTTGTTAATAACTTTACCGCTAATGTTCTCTCGTACTTTACTTATAAAGTAAAATAACAGTAAAGTAATGATATTTTCTCGTCTAACTTTATATAGACAGCACAATTTTTCTCTTCTCCGAATAAGAAATTTTTGCACTTACAATTTATCTTGTTAATATTAATTTTGATTATTTAAAGTGAAAAGTAGGTATTAACGCTTTTAGACTTGGCCTTAAAACTTATTTTTATTTATATTGATCACGAAAAACAAATTAGCGATGTAAAGTGGAATTCATCGCTATCTCGTAAAAACTTGTTGATGTAAAATAAAAAAAATAACTATGCATCAATAAATAGACAACTATTGATATTGAAAGGTTGATTTGAAGGCTTTTTGATTTTACTGACCTGAAAAATATTATCAGTATTTTTTTGGTGTAAAGAATAAAGGAATGACACTTTTATAGATAAGTAAAAAATTAGATAATGACGTAGTTGATTTGTTAACATATTTATCAAAATCTAATACAGTAAACGGCTTCCTTTTTAACGTAGATATAGAACTTTAACAATAAAATAGTGTTATTAAAAAAAGTTGTTTTGCTATGTTTTTAAAAAATTATGGTAAAAAATTTAAAGCAGGTGAAATTGACAAAAACCGTTCGACTTAACAGTAATGAACGCTAATAAAAACATTTAATGTAAAAAATATACTCATAGTATACTTATATATATTTGCTACATTTAATTTCTTCATCTATTATCTAGGGTTAAATATTATTAATTCTTGCTATACAACCGTTTATCATGTAGCATGTTACGTTTCGCAGGTCACGAACTGACCTGATGTTAGCATTATATAATCTCGTAACATCAAGCTATCAACAATGCTTTCATCTCGGGCCCATTACATTGGGCAACGACCCAAACGAATGGCACATTCACTTTCGAATCCTTTCCCATTATATAGACTTGTTTATCCAAAAAAAAACATGTTGCTAAAACAAAATATGTATTTATAAATATATAACATATTTCGAAAGTTACTTTTGTGTATAAAAGCATTCTAGAAAAACATTCAATGTTAAAACTTTGTTTGTCCGATTCTTATCTCTAGTATCGTAGACAGTATTCATAAATTTACCACGCTCAATTTCGTGTGAATTAATTCTGCCGATTCATTACTTCCACGCTAATGCGGACGTAACACATTATTTTAAAACATAATAAAAGTAGATTGTTCATTAATAATTTTCTAAAATAATGTTATTGTATTGATTTACCAATTTAGTTAAAAAAAGCACGTGGAGAACCTGTAACCCTTTTTTAGTATGTCAAAACTGTCTAGCCCCACATGTCCGTGCATACGTCAGAGATATTTAGTACAGGTGCTTAGCTAACGGTGTGACCCTTTGCGATATCGTTTGTCCGCAACAGACGTTACTCCCTACTTAATGGAGTGGTCACGGGTACAATGCGAACAGAATGAACCGGCGTACCGCTAGACGCGGCTAACGGGGACGACCATTTGTTGACATATTGTAGAAATTCACCCAACAAATCAACTCTAAATAAGTGACTCGTCCACTTTCTATCGGATAGGTCACGCCCTCTTATACGTTATCGCGACGCTCATATTATACTCGCCGGATCGAATCCGGTTTTACTTTGCTTCCTGAATATATTTTACGTAAGTATTTCGTGACAAATTTAGAATTATAACGGTTAGGCAGCTCTATAGCATCTTGTTTCTATATAAATCATAACAGAATTCTCATTGTATAGAAGAATAATTTTATACGTACCTTCTCGAATCATTCTTTTTTGTGATCGACATCAATAAGCGATCACAGTGGAAAGGAATCGAAAGGTAGTTTTGCAATAGCCATTCAGTGATCAACACTTCGGGGTACTTGAAATTATGCAACATGTCTAGACATCTCATTCGACACATAAAACTAATAAGTTTTAATCGAATGTCAGTATCGCGGCAAAGAATCCTAGACCCTCCTTAACCAGTTAAATGAATTACAAGTATGTTGTAAAGTATGAATTACACTAATTCCGAGATTTTATAACAAAATTTCTTAACACCTAAAGGTTTAAACTATAGTTAACCTATGTGTTCACCTAAGTTAATAATAACTGGTATATATAAAACACGCACACACATATATGCAACCTAACTTTTTCTTGTCGTTATTCTTCAAAAACTTTCTGTGTAACTGTTTCAATCAATTTACAAACAATACGATGACCCCGATATAACGTGATAAATGTCAGTATGGTTTCTTCCATAACGTAGAAAAGATAACCAGTAAGCACATTTGGCAGGCAAACATGTAACCACCGTTATAAAAACGTTAAATAAGTAGAGAGCTAAGTAATGTTTGATGAAATGAATGGTTTCTATCTTTGTCTCGTTAACATACTTGAGATTTGGTTCATATTTATTTATGTCTATTACTAAGATTTAGAAACCTAAGAGCATACATACTCAGTTAAACTTACTGATGTATAATTTTTCGGACGCAAAATTTATTGTATGGTAAATTATTCAAAACTGACCTCTATCAGAACAACAGTTTTCGTAACGTTCAAGATATTTTTTTTAGAACACGACGTTTAACGTAAACTCGTCTTGGAACCATAGTTCAATGGCCGATGTTCGCTTATTTAACGTTTATAGATTATGTAATGCATAGCGGAATTTTGAGAACATAATTAAATTGTTGCTACTTATCGTCAATGGTATTATTTTATAATTATTTCTATTGCTTGCGAATATTATACATTATTAATAAAATTACTTTGATTTTATCGCGTTTATTTTCATTTTTAATTCCCGACGTTTCGAACACTTTCCAGCGGCCGTGGTCACGGGGTAAAATAAACGCGATAAAATCCTAAAGTAATTTTATTTAATAATGTATTATTTAGTTTGTTTTCATGTTTAAATATTTCTCAGACAAATTATATATCTAATAATTGCACAGTCAGACTAACAGTCTGATCTAAAATACACGTCAAAGTAAATGTCATGTTAGAAAATTAATACTGACATTTTAACAATTGCCTTAGGAAATAAATAAATTGCACCAATTGAAGCAGCCTGTAGGAAAATCAGGGTTCGTATTTTCAGTTATCGTTTATCGTGGCTATAATAAATGACAGCTTTTGTTACATAAATGTTTAGGCACGACATTTTCAGAATAAATTACTCTTATGGATTGAATAATAGTACACGGCTGTTCATAATTTTTTTGGCATTGTAACCCCTTTAATATAAATATGTTTTACCAAAGATAAACTTTAGAAATAAAGATATATTTCTTACTCTTTTTTTCTTGTATGTCAGTAACCAACTATACTCCGTTAATATTTTGGATGAAAAATATTTGAGGTATGGGCGTGTGCTTTAGAAACCGGAGGTCATGTGTTCGATTCCTGCGGGGACTAAGCAAATTTTCATTGTTGTTTCCTAGTTGGTTAGGGTAATTTGGGCCAATCACCCCGTTGTTTGTAAAGTAAGATGATCCGAGCGTCGGATGGGCATGTAAAAGTCGGTCTACTTACCGACGAAGCGAATGGGATACGGTCCAAAACAACCTAATGGATAGAGGTGTATTAGAGGAGACCTATGTCCAGCAGTGGACTATCACAGCCTCAATATGTATGTATGATGTATGTATGTAAAATTTTTTGTTAATTTTGTTTCAGCGGTTACGATGGTCAACAAACCTGCATCACATACGACGCCATAAACAAAGCGTATCTTGACGCAAGGAACCGAATTCGTGAGTTATAGAATTTTATTTCATTTTGACAAACTATTTGTATCGTTGTTTTAAATATATTTACTGATGGCGATAATAAAAAGGTAGCTTTTTAGACCGCTAGAGATTTACGTACGGGTATTTTGTTTTGTTCGGGCTTAAAGGATACCTTAGCTGATAAAAAAGATTATTATTATCCGACTAAACTTCTGTTTATATTGCAAGATATTTTGTACAAATTGGAGTTATATAAAATGTAACCTAACCTAACCCTCTTTCCAAAAGGGACGCGCTAATTTATCGCGTAAAAATTTTAAGTTTAAAAGTATGAATATATAGGACGCTACCATGGGATAATTGAATCTTACAAGCTACGTCATAATAGTATAGTGATAGCGTATAAGTAACGCGTATGTGCGAGATGTAACCACCGAATTAGCACGTCTTGTTTGAAGAGAGAAAGAGGTCAGCGGGGAAATTTACATAGCGTGGTCTCAATTTAGTTTCGTGCCGTTGTATCAGTTTATTGTGTTTAAGCTATTTGACAAGTTATGCTTAACTGCACTTAAATCTGATACGATTAAGCTATGACGTTGACAGTCTCAGTAGGCGGCCTCGCGAGTTGTGGGAAAACAGAGTCATGTTTCCGATATGTGAAACGTATTGGAGGACAATTTAATTACACTGAACCTATGCATTAGAATTATCGTCACGATTACATGATAAATCGATGACAGATTTTTGTTTAACTAGTAACAATATTTAAATTATAAATTTTAAATAGTTATTTTATGATAATAAAATCTATTCGTGGCGTACTTTTGGCAATTGTACTCCTATCGTTAATGATTTCACTATACACAATTGATAACATGTATAAGTAACTTTTTGTTATTGATAATTAAAGCACTGTTATTATTACTGTCTACGTATCTATATTGTTTTATTTCTCTTTAATGACACGTAAATGTTTGTTTATACAGTCGTAGCCCAGCCGAAAGGAGATTGGAAACCTGAGGATTTCGCCAGCGTCGGTGAATTGGTTCTAGACATTTCAATCCAATTAGCCAGAACGTGAGTGTTAATGCATTTTACAACTATCTAACCCATGCTTATTAATAAGTATCGCGTAGTAATTAATTACTACCCTAGGAATAGCAATATAACATTTTTGTTCATACTGCTTTGGCTCCTGTTGTGTTTATGATAAGTGCAATATTCTTTTCTCTCTTCTCAAATATGCATACAGTTATAGTATTTTTAAATATAAAAGATTCGTTCGTAATATTAGTAGAAAAGGTAAACTATATAAAGCTTAATAAATGAACTTTTCAGTTTTGTATATCTAAGTACAAATATGCATAACCTTTCAACGCATTGTAATGCTGTAATTAGTACGCGTGCCATGCAGAAGTTTTATTATTTAATTAAATCAAAAGTAACACATTAAAATTCCAATCGTTAATTAACATCACCAAATAGCTAGTAGGAATTTGAATTATTGTAACTTAACCGACCTTCGTGTAACGCTCTCCTTATCCTGGTTTAGATTAATGATACACATACAATCTACATATAGCAAGGTCGGTGTCTATTATGACCACTGCATGTTCTTAACGAATCCGCCCTTTTGTCTTCTTTGACTAAATCGAGGCCACGAGACGTTCACGATACGGTATCAATGCTTTTAAAAGTTTGAATGGGTCGCTCTATAAACGTAACCTTACTTGTAAGCGTTACCATCGATTTTACGACTTGACTATACTACTTAAATATATATTATACTACTAGTTGACTTGGCAGACTTCATACTACCTCAATCGATAACTAAAGATCTACTTTTTATATGAGTTTCGTTCGTTGAACCCTACTTGGAAAAGAAAATAAACTCACCTTAATAATAATTTGCGGGTATTTTAAGATATTCGATATTCGACGATATTCTTCATCTGCCAGTGAAAATCCATAAGTGTGCCTTCAGGTCAATCGGAGGTATGGGAGATTATCCTGGAGGAGGGCTACTTTGTTTTCCATACTCTCTTCTATACTTATTTAATAAATACATTCTGTTTTTGAACTTGATAAAGTTTATCAGCGTAAGCCTACCCTGCCTTCAACTTAAAAATTAACAACATGCCTAAATTTATATTTGTGTAATTTATTTGATGAAACAAAAACATTATTGATATAGAGATTTTGGTATTATAAATCAATGATAACAAGTGAAATTCAGTTAGAAAACTTTCTCTTTGGAATTATTATTGTGTGCTTCAGTTTTTTTTAAAGTGTATTTATGCATTATCAGTGCCCAAATATAACGAACTATAATCGATTTTCTCCGAACAAAAATACACATAATGTAGCAAAGGTCAGAATTCTCAATAATTCTTCAACTTGTTACTTGTGGTAACCGTTTTACGAAATTACTGTAAAAAAATTCGGGTCATACTTTAATGCCACTTGACCTTTGATGTTTTAATGAGAAATTTTTAAATGTCATCCAGTTTAATATTTATCTCGAAACTTTATGTTTTTAAAGTTTTTTTGTTTTGTGTGTGATAAAATAAAACTAACAGAGAAAAGAGAAAGAAAAACAAGAAAATCCTTTTATTAAAGTATTGTTCTAATAACTTTAAGATGGCTAACTAAATCAAATTAAGTCTATTTTATGCTTGATCGACTTATCATTTAAGTGCAACTATAATATATTAAAGAAGCTTTTGATGTCCTCGTTACTTAAGGCGATAGATTGTGTATAGCTTTTAAGAAATAAAATTATTAGTAAAATAATTTTATTTTTAATTTTACACCACCATAGTACTAAAAAATAACTCCATAGGACTGTAGTATAATAATAATATTGTCCTCCTAGTCGATTCCGACTACGCCGGCCGATCTATATTAGAGATCAGCCAACTGAGCAGGATATATTATAGTGCACAAGTGTATGCGCAGACACAGATGCATTCCCTATTCCTTCAATCATAGTCCAATGGGATGGATTACGACCGGAGATTGATCAGACGCAGGACCGAGTTTTTACATGCCCATCCGGCACATGGATCTTCATACTTTACAGACAATCGGGTGATCAGCCCGCATTGCCCTTAACAACTAGGAAACAACAATGAAAAGTTGTTGCGTCCCAGCAGGATTCGAACCCACGACCTCCGGTTTCTAAAGCCCAAGCCCATACCACTAGGCTACGAAAGCAGTTAGGTACGTTTACTTCGTTAGGAAAGTAGTATGCTGAAGCAGTAATAAAAATTAAATAGATATATTAAATAAGTCAATTAGCATTAGGGCAGCATCGTAATAGTATATCTCAATCACATAGTGTAATCAAAAACAATATGTCTTAGTAATAAAATATGAATAAAAATAGTGTATAACATCACTATTTACTAAAAACTTTTTGCATAGATCAGGCTTCGTTGTCAATGTCACTCCAATCAATTTAATCGACTGATTTTTTCTACTATAACTACTATACTATTTATCTTTAATAAATTTCACAAATGATATATGTGATCTTAAAAAATGTTGCATCTAGTATAGTTAAATGTATTTAACGTTTATTGTTGACTTATTTTATCGTATCATATATATGTTTACGTATATATTATTATTAATAAATATCACAAAACACAATAAGAAAAGTAACAATAATTTCCATGTCCCCTTTATAATGCTTTACTGAGGAAATTATGTGTAATTTCACGGTACAAGAAACATTTTGACGAATTATCACAATACTCGGTCAATGTTACACGCACTTAAAAGTAATTTATTACATATTCGCATTACACTTATTTCAGTGCAACACTTGCTAAACTTTATTTTTATTTTTGAAAAACATTTTTCAGAAAATACTTCGATCAGAAAACAACTGTCATAGTAGTTTTTCCATAAAATTTATACATGGATAGAAGTTTTTTATCTATTTCACATACGTTACTAAATTTGGTAAAGGTTGATAGTGTTATAGCTGTTATCGAAATTTTGTTATGTTATCACATACTATGTGATCGAAATTTCTAAAAAAAATTATGACTTGGTCGTGAAATTAAAAGACCACAACAAACGCGGAAATTATCAATATGTTACCTACAACAATAAGGGAATTGTAGGTTTCTCCCGTTTTCTTTACTTTGATAGTCAAATATAGGTTAATATTACATGTAAACGTATGTATATAGCTTTATGTTATAGATCCAAATTATATAATATATATAGATACATATTGTATTATATGTTTTGGAACTATTATTCCAGCTTGTAAAGAAATGGCCGATATACTTAATAAAAGGAAGACCGATTTAAAAAAAAAATGTTAGATGAAGTATACGCTTAAACTAATCGCTAAAAATAAAAAATGTAGGGGTTTCACTATTGTTGTTTATTTAAATAATGTGTCTTGAACGACACTTAAATCTTAGTACCTACAGTAGCCTTGAACTACATTCCATAGTTACTTTTGGCCGTGATAAAAAATAAATATACGTCAAAGCGTTACAGTTATACAGATTAATGTACCTTAACAAATTGAATACTCGACGAAAACTATTATAAGTAGATTCAAAACCCTTATACTGTTTGCATGTGAGTGTTATAAAAAAGCGATAAAGTAATTTATTACAACAAAAGAAAAAATACGTTTACCAGTTAAAAACCAATACATCTCTGCTGCGTCTCTGGCTGAAATGCAGAGAGATTTATAATAAATACACTTTATAAAGCACCTTTCAAACCAGAACTCTGACTTATTTTGATTTAAAACTGATTCCCGATAGGAACAAGGAATACGGTGGTACCCGTATCCTCTAGTATTCAAATGATATAAAAAAGATATATATAAGCCTATTATGCACACTACTATTAACTTCTTAACTATTACAAATCACGTATGAACGATTTCAAGTCACGAAGCACCTCATTATAAAGATGACTTAATCTAAATATAGCTTACGCAAAATCTCCAGTTAGATTGATGCAATTTTGAATTGCATTATACGTTAATATTACATTTAATTATATAGATTCATTTAGATTCATATAGATTTATATAGATTTTCCATATAAAGATAGCTACTATACTATTTATCTTCTGATTACATCATTGTCAGCAGCGATTTTTTCATAAAGCGAATTCTGTTTACATTTCATGAATAAATCGATACAGAAAATTGGAGTATCCACGATTACTATAAATTTATGTATTTAGTTAAAAATTTGTTTATAAATTTATGTGTTTAGATGTCATCTTTTAAAAATGTTTCTATTAAATTTTATCACTTTCTGATTGGGATAATTTAAAACGTTTTCAATTGGCACCATATTCCATATGCAAATTTAGTCGTATAATAAATTTACGAATTATATAGAGTACGCATAACTAGGTTAGTTTCTGCTTTGGATTGTTACAACATTTCATATCCATAAATTATACTCGTTCGGAAATTTGTACTACATATAAATGCCGTCATAATAAAAATCGATATCACAAAAATTTATGAAAATATTAATATTATTTGTAACCAATAAATAATAAATTGTCCTGTATAAGTAAATAGATATATAAAGAAATATGAAGTGCATGATTAGGTTTTAGCAAGAATTCAGACTAGTTAAATTTATCATCTAATAAAATATGTACTATACTTTTTTGTAAATAACACGTCTATTTGGGAGCAAAACGGTATTAGAGCATTTAAATTTAAAGAAGTTTAAATTGTCTTATGTTACATTTTACCTAATCCGTAATCATTTCTACCGCTTGTCTTTTCTATTGAATTAAAGTTATTAAAATCAAAAGTGTGATCGAAATGTATGTAGTATGTATAGGAGGTGATTTTTGTAGTATGGACCTTGGTGTAACGTGATTTTCACCTCATTGTTGATATCGTCAAGCGTTAAAAAGCTGCGAGAGAAAGGAAAAATTAACCTAGCGTTATCATCGATTCCTGTTTCTTTCACCTTTCCTTTTCTCGCCACACCTCAGAGTAAACAATCCTATTTCTGTTAAATTTCTAGATATGGCCTGACGTACGAGGAAATCGAGAAAGGGCTGCCTCTGATCGATACTTCGCGAACGCTTATACGCGAAGTGTGCCCTCCCGTATTCTCGCACGTTGAGTGCAGAGCCGGCAAGTACCGTCGTCTTGATGGTCTCTGCAACAATCTACAGCATCCAACATGGGGTGCCACTATGGCTCCTTTTCAGAGGTACTTAATATTTTCGGTACTTACGTCAGATCAGTTAAGTTGTATGGTATAAAACGTAAGAGAGAAAAGTGAAATGATGACTACCTACTAACTCTAACTACTTGACTGAAAAATTGTTGCATTATGTACCAAGTATATTAAAATTTGTGATAGTACCCATGTCTTTAGACAAAATAATAATTTTAAGTATTTAATTTTATTTCGTCCCTGTTACCGTAATTTTTTAACCGTTAACAGCCAAAGTTTTTTTTTTAATTAAACCATTTTACAACCAAGTGTCTAATTTTAATTTAGTTTACGCACTCTTACTTCAAAGTCCGTACGAACTAAATTTCTGAATATTGCAACTTTTTTGCATTAAGTTCTATTTATATGTATCGGGGCGGTAACTAAGTGCTGGGTTTGCTGTTTTTGCTTATACTGAATAAGGCATATCTTAAATAATTTAAATGTTTACGGCACACAGAAATCTTAAACGTTCGAACGTCACTTTAAATTTTCTTTTAAATCAAAATACGCTATTATTTTAATACTTTAAACATATTTTAATTTGTTAAATAACGCGCATATTAAGTATGTCAAGTACATAAATCTATCAAGCAGTGAAAAAAGTAACAGTTTTTTGCTTAAGTAAATAAAACCAATTTTGAATAACACATAAAATACATTTTAAATATAATTTAAAACATGTCAAATTAGTTTTTATAATAACTATTGTGTTATGTATTTACAAAAATAAATTAAATATTAATTTAATGCTTAACTATAATATGAGAGCTTTTATAGGTTAATAGGTCCACTGTTTGCCGATGGAATAAACGCACCAAGAATCTCGCACACCGGGCGCGATCTTCCACTATCTCGTGTAGTATCAAGGACCATGCACCCTGATGATGGTTTCCACGACCACGCCGGCACCGTCATGGTCATCGCCTGGGGCCAGTTCATGGACCACGATTATACCCTCACTGGAACCCCACTTGGTAAGGGTTTTAAATATCTTAGAACAACCTTTACTAGACCATAGTCTTCTATTTGGATGTGGCCTGAAAGGTTAATTTTATAAATAAAGCTCAATTCTGCTATAAAATGTAGTCCTATAGCTTCATTGTGTTCCAATTATATGGTACCTGTATAATATATGCATTAATAAAAAACAAGATTCTTGAAGATTTAGAGAAAGTATTTTATAAGTTCATTGCGTAAAGCAATAAAAGATTACTAGCAAAATTATGTTAAAGTCTTGTTCAGAACAAATATTTACGTAATGTTGCCATAAGAAGATGCAAAACTAAACGTTTATGTCGCTCGCATTCTTTAAATAACACTTTCTCAAAATATCAACGTTCACTTACTTACGTAAGTAGGTAAAATAAATATTTTTGCAACATAATAAACTGATTTATTTTAATAAAAAAAAACACTCTCTTTGAGCCGAAACGTTGAACTACGTTTTATTATTTTGATATCATCATCATCAGCCTGTGATAGTCCACTGCTGGACATAGGCCTCTCCTAATACACTCCTATCCGTATCCTACCACGCAAGTCCAATGCGGGTTGGTGGGTGTATTTTTTTTTTCACATGCCCATCCGATGCATGGATCACCTTACTTTTCAGACAATTAGGTGATCGGCCCAAATTGCCCTAACCAACTGGGAAACAACATTGAAAATTTATTGATTCCTCGCAGGATTCGAACCCACCACCTCCGGTTTCTGAAGCACACGCCCTTACCACTAGGCTACTGAGGTAGGATATATTACTAATCATCTCATTCAATAAACCATAATACCAAGAAATATTCTCTAAACAGACCCCGTTCACCGTAACGACCCAGAGGAATGCTGCAAACGTCCACCGCATTTGAAGCATCCTTATTGTAACGAAATCAGGATACCTGAGGATGACTATTTCTATCGTTTGTTCGGTGTCAAGTGCATGGACTTTGTAAGAGGCTTCCCATCGCCGCGACCTGGCTGCCGTCTTGGTGAGTTTCTTAATGATTTGAATTATCATTAAATAATGTTTATTTAAACTGCCATAAATATGTAATCGGCCAAAATCAGAAAGTGTGAATGACGAACATTTGATCGTACTAGCAGATAACAAAGTTATAGTCAATATTCGACAGTGGTATAGTTGTTTAAAACAGTATTATTACTTTTGAACGAATAATTATAAAATTGTACCATCGATTTCGATCTATACGTCAAAAAAACTAGAATATGCGATACTAAATATTTTTTGGCAGTTAAAATGGAAAATTATTCTTTATCAAAGTTAAATAGAATAATTATGAAAAAAGTAAAATATGTAAACCAAAAAAATATACAATTTACCTTGAAAAACATTACGAAATATCTTGCGTAACATTTCTAAAAAATTATTTAAACTAGGCACTTACTAATTACATTACTGCAGCCAATTTACAGGACGAAGATATAATACTATCTAACTTATACATAATAATGTACACAGCAGATGTAACAAATAATTATTTAATAATTAATGATATCATTGTATAAACATACTATCATAAAACCCTGCACGATTTTGTAAACATCGTTAAATAAGAATAAACAAATTAATTCGTCAATTTTGTTATAATAATTATGTATAAATAAAAAAAAATTGATGTTTCTGTAAACGTATAAAGACCATTGTCTTTACAACTTTAAACCGTTATAATAAAATTTAACTAAACTTACTACGCGTTTCGAAAACTTAGCTTAGCTTCCAGTTACATTCTATACAATGGTTCCACATTATATTTAGTTCAAGTACAGCTTGTTATTAAGCTGTCACATATATCGACGATTAAACGTCGTACGATGATTTATGTTGCGATTGCAACGTATAACACATTATGACATGCCGTGCAAGGTCACACTATCTTCGATCACAATTCAATTGTTACCAGTTATCAGATCATTCGCACATCATATTAGACAGGCACGCTGTCAGACATACCCAAAACTGAGACGACTTGACGCGACCACAATCGGTCGTTTGCGGTCGATTTGCGAAATCGTATCCGGGATACATAACTACAACACAAATAAACGAGCTTTCATGACTTATATAGGTCGACGTGTACTATTACCAAATACTAATAACGATATGTACGGAGGTTGGTTAATATAGAGATAGCAGATGATGTGCTGACGATTCCTATTGCTAGAAATACATATGTGAAACAAAATATATTTTGTCTTTTTGATATAATCATACATATATAAGCTATACCATGGAAATATATTGGGCGTTGTAGAGCAGTAATTAATAGTTCATACAGAAGGATATTTTTACAACTATGTTCCCAATAAATATATATATGCCTTACAAAGAGAACTTTCAAATTATATTCGCAAAATAAGTTACGTAAAATATATATTCAAAAGCAAATTTAAATGTCGATGACATTAAACGGATTCTTGTGAATTTCACACATACATACCATAGCCAAAATATATAGAATTGTTATAAACAAGGTAACCAATAACGAAATGCGGCATTAAAGTGTCAATTGCTACGCGATGTTCCAACGAGATACACCATACTAAACGCCATCAGTTGCCACATCGCATGGGATTCAGCTAGATTGTTTTTGACCGTGCCGTATTCGATCGGCCGTGGCGAGGCGTGTGACCGGACCCTGTTCAAGCATCGTCTGCCAGTGAGAGGCGAAAGTTAATCCGTTACGTATAGGAGCCGGTGCTCCCAGGTTGCGCAATGTAGTGCAGAATATTGTTGCGGACTGCGAGGGCACTCGAGACATTCGTAAACAAGTCTTCGCGCCTCTCTCTTTATGGCACCGTACCATATTGTTCGGTAAAAGGGGCACTATCTATGGTTCTACACGTTAGATGTGTGGCGAATAAAAAGCGTTTTACATTCACGTGACAATTTGTAGTATTAACGTAATTTACAAATTTTTATGGTTCATGTGTTCATGTTACTTTGAAAGCGCAACGCGGTACATTTTAGTATTTTTTCTATTAGGTTAAATTTTTCTTACACGTTTGTTTTATTACCTGACTATATGTTTAGCATGATTAGTATAGAAATCCCTATAATATTATAATAATGAAAACTTGTAACATAAATATTAGTAATAGTATTATATTGTCATGTAGGTATAGTGGTATATTCAAAATGAAAGTTTTCTATGTCCTTAGTAACAGTCACTACGTATACTTGACATATTTTAAATTAAGTTATTATACCCAAAACGTCTTAACGATAATTAACGTGGCCACTTTTCTAAAAGTTGTCTATTACAATAACAAGGGGTTTACAGTGAAATAATTCTACAACACACACTATTGTTGTCTTGAGAAATCGTGCGTTTTTGATCGTCTTTAGAATCTTACGATACCCTGTTAGACAAGGCACATTGAGACTTGTGTAAACATTGAGAAATCATTTGCCAAGATCATTAGCTTAACATGAACCGTTGTAATATATTGCAATATTGTAACACACAAACAATTTAGCAAAATATTCATATGCGAGCTCATAACGTATTAACATTTTTGATGGGGTTAAGAAAGAGTAAATATACATACATACGTTAAACTTTCATCAACTTTTATATTCTGAGGAAATTCTTTATAAAATATAATATTAAACTTTGAAGCTAATGTAATATGTTAGCAACAACAACAAAAAATACCGTCCGTCTTCTTGATTCCATTTTGGCGCAACTAGTAAATTAATAAAAAACTTTTTTAATATTTAATAACTTGAAGCGATTTATCAAATCCACTAATTTACGGATTTTTCGCGTTACTTAAAAATATATTTATTCCCGACGTTTCGGATTCTTTCCAGCATCCATGATCACGGGCAGACTAACTTGAAGCGATTTTTCGCAACTTTTACCTAAATTAATGATATAAAAAATACTTCATAAAAAATAATATGAACATCAATTAAAATTAAACAAAAAAACTTTATCATATTTTATTTATAGACGTAAATAGATAATACAGCAACAGTGTTTTATCTAGAATTTTTTATCCCTATCCAGGCTCAAGAATTCCGTTCAACACATTGACCGGCGTTATAGACGGAAACACCGTTTACGGAGTCACCGACAAGTTTGCCAGGTATTAACTAGATTTCTGAATGTTGCCACAGCCATATCCATCGCACCGCAAATGACTTAACTATTTAATTCGAAACGCTATATTCACGCGGGGGCCGCTTAAAAATTTCCAAAGTAATTAGTAGACAGAACTTGACTACTTTCTTTTCGGGTGAATGTTGTTTACTTACCCAAATATCTTTCAATATTCATTCGGTAAACAACCGTTATATTACTGTTTAAAAAGAAACAACTCATGTTATTTTTACAGGAAACTGCGAACGGGTTACGGAGGATTGTTGCGAATGAATCCCGTGTTCAAAGAATACGGTCTCAAAGACCTGCTCCCGCTTAAACTTGACATTCCTGACGAAGGATGCACAAGACCTAACAAGAACATGTACTGTTTTGAAGCCGGTAAGTTCCATTCAATAAAACTATATAAAATTTTGAAATAACGAATTAATAATGACTTGATTTTTAAATAAGCGAACATAGAACAAGAAAAAACAATGCTTAGTATGTACATGTTATCATTAGTGTTGGTTATTATAGAAAAGATTTAGTAAAGCTTTTAAATTTTTGTCGCTCTCATATCAAACAAATAAATTACCATTCAATTATATCCTTAAGTCATTACAATTATTATTGATATGTCATTACACTACTGATAATTGGTAATTTGTCTTAATTATAAATAAAGTAGGCTGTTCTATAAATATCATTTTACACAATTTAACTACTTACTAAAGTTAAAAGGTTTAAAAATAAAAGAGAAATGAGCAAGGTCGATCGTAAATTGATTGGGGCAAGGGCGTTAAGATAATATTACTTTTATTGAACTTGTAAGCACTTGTCCCATTTTTCGGTGGAATCCGCTGTGCTGTCTAGTTATCTACATGCTCGCGCATATTATTCTGTAGTAAAACAAATTTCTACTTCGTTATTCCGACCACAGATGAGCATTCAACTAACGATATTATTCAATTGTTATATAATGTTTGCTATTTACGAATTTAAAGTAACGGTAATTGTAATCGTATAATATAATTTTGACTGCAATTTTTTTTTTCAACTTTAGGCGAGATTCGAGTAAACGAGCAATTAGTTTTGACGTTATGCACACACTTATGGCCCGTGAGCACAACCGTGTCGCAGAAGCTTTGGCTGCTGTCAACCCTCATTGGGATGACGAGACCCTGTTCCAGGAAGCCAGAAGGATAAACATTGCCGAAATACAACACATCACTTACAACGAGTTCCTCCCCATCCTGCTAGGAAAGGACGTCATGGAGAAATTTGGATTGGTTTTGGAGAAGCAGGTAATAAACGAAGATGCAACTTTTTAATATATTATAAACAATTGTTATTGACGTAAGGCCACGGATAATAAATATTTCAAAACGTGATAAACCATTCTGTTCCTAGCTTATGTCCGTAATTAACTTTTAGTAATGTAGAGATATTTAAGTTTATGTCAAGGAATGTGTGACTAATAATTAAGTATTAAAGTAAGTTATACGTTAATAGTTTAAAAATTACACTAGGTATACGATACCAGAGGTAAATAGTATAAAATTTCATATGAATTAAATTAGTATCGTCTGTATAAAAGGATAATTAAGTGTATAAATTGTTATTTATAATCTTTAAACCTTTTATTTATAATGTTATTTCAAAGGGTTACTGGAATGGATACGATCAGGAAGTGAATCCGGATGTGCTAGCATCGTTCGCGGCAGCTGCGTACCGTTTCGGACACTCACTTCTGCCTACTGCAGTGGAAAGATGGTCGAAAGCTCATAAGTTCATTGGTAATTCTACATGATTAATTAGGTTTTCATTTTAATTAGAGCTATATCCCAAGCTATATCCCAATCTATATATATATAGCTTGGGCTTTATATACATAGCTATACCCCAAGTTCTATACAAATAAGCTCCTATGCAACTACGGTAATCTTTAAGTAAAAAGCAAAGCGTCCAGCGACTGACCTACAAAAAACCTACTGACAAATTCAACTCAATTTCCAATTCAATATACTAAATATCCTGATATATAACTAATTAATCAAAACTCGATTAATTAATTGGGTGCGAGGATATTTAAAGTTACTGACGTATAATTAATATCCATCATGTAACAAAAAAAATTTCTATGATTTAACAACAACAACGATTGAAAAACTAAATTAACTTTAAAAATTATTAAGTCAATTGCACTTTTACATAAAAATCAATACTTTACGTTACAGCCTCAAAGAGACTGTCCGACCTCATTCGTCGGCCGTACGATTTGTACAGAGCCGGTGTTCTCGACGAATATCTGATGGGACTGATGAATCAAGTAGCACAGGCTATGGACGACTCTATTACCCAGGAAGTTACGAACCATCTGTTCAAAAAAGTTGGTGCTCGTTTCGGAATGGACTTGGTGTCACTTAACATGCAGAGAGGACGGGAATTTGGTCTCCCCGGTTATATGGAGTTCAGAAAGTTCTGTGGACTGTCTGGTGCCGAAACGTTTGAAGAGTTGTTCGGATCGATGCCAAATGAGACAGTACGAAAGTACGAAACGATATTCGAGCATCCGATCGATGTAGATCTGTGGTCGGGCGGTGTTTCCGAACGTCCTTTGCCAGGCTCTATGTTGGGACCAACATTCGCGTGCATAATCGCGACCCAATTCTCGTACTCAAGACGCGGTGATAGATTCTGGTAAGTTTTAGTAACAAACCATCATTATTTACAACGATTTGTAGTATGGTCGGTTAACAGTAAATGTATTCCTCAGGTTCGAGCTACCCAACCAGCCTTCTTCATTCACACCAGAACAAATGTCTGAGATAAGAAAATCTCGTCTTGCGCGAATTATATGCGATAACACAGATATCATTGATACAGTTCAACTGTACCCAATGGTTTTACCTGATCACGAACTGTAAGTATATTTACGATAGCATTTCGTTAAACTATTTAGACCATTAAACAAACTACGCGCAAAACAATTATTTTTTTACATACCAGGTACATATTTTAATTCGCTTACGTTATTGCCAATTAATTGATGTTGTAATTTTTAAACGTATTTATGTATATATTACACGTTCATCAAACTTTTTTCAGAAATCCACGCGTACCTTGCAGAAGTGGTATTATACCACAAATGGACTTTAGTAAGTGGGCAGATCCAGTACCTTTTCATGGAGCAGCGAAGCAATTTGTAAGTAGTTTTACATATAACCCGTTTTTGGGCAAGAAATAGTAGCACGAGCACCGAGTATTTATTTACAAACGATTGCAGTCAATAGTTACACCCGTAGAGTATTGTATTAGATTAAATAGAGTACATTCTTCATGCTCATTTTTTACTATGTAATTTCGTTTGGACTAAAGGATACTCTATTTAATTATAATACCGACCCAGACCTCGAATTTATTTAAAAAATAATCATATGATAACTATTTTTTTTTTCGCATTTTGCCTTTAAAAATATAAATTTTTAATACAATAAAAGTTAATCGTTTTAAGAGGCGTAGTACCTTTATTTTTTTTATATAAAAACAGATAAGAACTATCCAGTCAATTTTTAATTATTTTCGATGTCTGCGGCTTTAATTTACACCTAATTTTAACTGAGTGTATGCTTGGCAATAATTTAATTATAAAATATATGTAAATAAATAAACACGCATTATTTTGTAGTAATCATAGTTCTAATTTATATTTGTAGTGGTATGTAATTTGTACAAAATGTATTCTGAGGAAGTTTTGACGATTGCCATATTTGTTTGAATGAGCAATAACGTAATGTCTTGTCTATTTTAAATTAAAAAAAACATATTGTTTTTAGATGGTAACTTTTGGATAAGTAGAATATATTTTAGTTATTGTAGTTAATACAAATGCTTTTTAACATACTATTGTAATAGATTTTAAAGTAAAAAACCATAATTTCTGAAAGCATTTCAGTATTTCAACGCATCATGTTAAAAAATACTTTTGTTAAATACCATAACAATTGCAAAGTAAAATCGATTGTACTACAAAAATATGCTTTTGGAAATAATCGTCCATATTTAGTTATTTAGGCATGTTAAAGTATACATTAGTTGTTTTATTTAATTTTTAGTGAAATGTTTTGTATTGTAGAAATAATTTAACGTTCAACGAATCGTTTTGTAAATACACTATAAAAACCAGAAATAAATAAATAGTATACAACCACTGTTTTATTTTGAAAAAAAAATCACCCCGTAACCATTGATGCACTTTTAATTTCAAATTACTTATTTCGAAAAATAATACTTTTAAGCGTGTTCACAGGTTACAGATGCTATAGTTACGGAAACGGATAATAAAAATGATATTCTCGTTAAGGAGTTAAGAGATAAATACAATGCAAGTGAAAAACGTGATGAAGAGACTGTAAGTAACAACACAGTTCTTGATAATGTCAATGGTACCGAGACATCAACTCCCGTCTTAACCAATCTCCAAAATATTGAGAAGTTTGAAACTGATAAAAATAATTCCAGTCAGGTGATTGAAGCTACGACAAATACAAATATTAACCGAACTAAGGTTGGTAAAGATTCTCAGTATCTAAATAATAAAGATACCCCACATCATGATAAAAGAAGTACGCTACATAAGTCCAAAGGCCACTTTCGAAATCAACTGAAGAGACGTAGAAGGGCTTTAAATGCTTCTGACAATTTAGAACACCTCACTGGGGAAAAAATATTACCCATTATTGTTGATTACGTTACTTCACACCAAGGAAAGGATCGAGAAGAATTACTTACACCCACAACACAAACACATAACTTTATAAAAAATTCTGCCCTGGCTGATTTCAACATTGAGACCACGCACAGCACTAATAGTAGACCTACAAATCATGTACAGCCATCAGCTTTTAAAAAGTTAAACAAAGAAGATTATGATGGTCGTACACCTGGAACGGATAAAGCAAAAGATATTCAAAAAAACCATAATCTTAAAGAAGCTGACGAAAGAGATTATCGGCAAAGCCAGAAAAATCGCGGCATAGATAAACAAAAAGAGGAAGAAAATGATAATATTAATAATGAACTAGAGAGACAAGGCTCGTATGATACATCAGAAAGTACAGAAAGCTCGGAAAATTTAGAAGACCCAAATTCCTCTGAAAAAGACGAGACCAGTAGAGAAAACAGAAGTTATGAGAATATAAGGTATGATCCAGTAGTAAATGGTAAAAGCAATTATAAAGTTAACGATTCATCTGCAGAATATAGCAAAGAGTTAAACGAAGAAAGTTCAGAAGAATCCGAAGATTATGGAAAAGAGAAGGCTGATTCAAAAGAATTTATAAAACAAGAACCAAGCGATTCAGATGGGAAATATTTCGAAAATGATAGTAAAAACGATCAAATCAAAGAAAAGAATGGACTACCGAAGGAATCAAATGAAGACTATATTTCTGAAGAAAGTAATGAATCCTTCGAAGACGCAAAGTCACAAGATGGCGAAAATAACAATAAAAATGAAAAACAAACGCACATTAACGATGAAGAAGTCAAACCAGTAGTCGAACTAAACAACGAAAGTGACGAGTCCAGCGAAGAAAATTCGGACATAGATATTCATTTAAGAAGCAAATTAGAGTCTCTTTCTGATGCAGATGACAGAGTAGGTAAGGAAAATGAAAAAATTACTGCGCGCAGCGATAATTTAGAGAAAATTGATGTCAAACAACAATTCGAAAGAATTCCTCTTAATTATAATCATGCGAAGAACTTAAAACCAAAAATTAATAACGATAGTAAAACTCTAAATCATCAGCCTGAAACTGAAGTTTTAGAAGAAGATAAAGAAGGTACTTTAGACACATTGTCACCAGAAGATCATAAATATGACGATAATTTAAATATAAAATTTCACGATTCACCTATAAAGCTCCCAGAAATAAAATTACCGGAAGATATTTTAAATTTTAGCTATGGTAAAAGTATATACGACGATTATGATGATCAAAATGATAAGCGTGCTCAGAATCAAAAAGATGTTCAATATGACGATGAATATTCAAACGAGAACAAAGATAATAAAAATGATGACGAGCAAGATGATTCATATGAATATTATGGTAGAGGTGATCATAATAATTATGAGGATAAGAAAAGTAAGATAATTGATAAAGAGCAAGATCATGAAGATTTATATGACAAGTTTGTGAGGGAACGATTTGGTAAAACATCTTTTAAAAAGCGATCCGAAAAGTTGAAAGATGATACAAAAGAGCGAAATCCGCAACTTGATAACAGAATAAAAAATATTTTAAAGAAGACTGCTAACATCCATAAAGAAGCTGAAAAAGTAGTATCCCATTAAAAGCTGACGTGAAATGAAGAAACTAGTTATAGATTGAAAAAGTGTATTTATATTGCTTACTGAACATATTTTTATTAAATAACTATGTTAATTTATATGTATTTATTAACTATATTATTATATCTACTCTAAACTAGAAATTTTGTTGTCTTAGTACTGTTATTTATATGCAATCTTAATAACTACGTAGCTTATGTGTATGTTCTTAGAACCTCGAGAATCGGGTTCTAACAGCAGGATACATTTTGTTATTTATCTAATAGATTGACATTTAACAACTATGGTTGAGACTTTAAAGGTCGAAATAATTTGAATAGACCGCCTTAGAATTTCCGAATAGGTTGATACTCGAGATCACATTTTAACATAATGATTATTTTAAAATTATGGACCTTTGATTTAAGTTTGAAACTCTCAATTATGAATACACACAGGCTAAATTCTGGTATAGTTATGATAATAAAGGTAGAAGTTTAAAATATTAATAATTTTGAATTATAAATACTTCCAAGTGTAATTCAATTTAGAACCTAAATTAAGATAATACGATTACAGTCGACGAGTCCAACACTTGAATATTTAACAGTTGATTATCATATATAATTGAGAAAAACAAGCATTTTCTCAGAATACGGTTTCAAAAGTAAGCACTAATACCAATAAGCCAATAAGACGTTTATTATCTACGTACTCGCAATCTTCATCCTAGTCTTCTTTCCGAAATTTTCATAAGGTTGATAAGGTTAGGTTTAAATTCTCCCAGATTTACAGGTATCTGCATACCCCTAACATTATTATTCGTTACACATTAGCTGTAAGTGTCAAAGTACTATTTGCTTCAAATATTAGCAAAACATTAGGATTATTAATATCCGTAAAGTCCAGCGTATTGCCCATGCTACAAACTTGAGGTCGTAGTTTCGAATCCCGGAGGGAAACTACTTTAAAGTTGTTTCCCTAATGGGGAAAAATGCATGCGTATCCAACGCACGAATTATTTATAATATAAATATATAAAAGTCATATAAAAGTCCTATGCTGTATCTCTCTCCGATCGAGTCGGTTATCCGTCCTATCGAATTATGAGAGTGTACACATGTACACTTGTGCAATACATAATCTCCTGCGCAGTTAGCTGATCTCTAATATATATCGCCTTTAACACATTCCCACACCCTTTAGAGCGCAACCACAGCGGGCATGCTCAACCTGCTTGTTACCTTAACAGCCAGCATTACTCAGATTGGCCAGGTTTCTCTCAGCTTCTCCGCGACTGGACCGCGCTAGAAGCCTACTGAGTAATAAGATAAAGTGGGAACTTTTTGGAAAAAATTGGACTTACCTAACTGGAGTTCTTGCCTCAGGTAATAATATTTATGGACAACATTAAGCAGAATGCTTGCAAATTTAAACAAGATCATTTTTTTCAATTTTTATCATAGGACCATAAGTTGGGAAGGAGAAGGACTATTGAGTTTAAAAAGAAGCGTTTAGTTCATAACAAACTTTATCGTAATAACATTATAATAATGAAAACTCGAAAACATCTATCTTGTATGTTTTAAATCCTGTAGGTTATATCATAGATGGTGTTATTAAATAATACATTAGAGTGCACATTACATATAACTTTTTTTATTAATGGCAATACTGAATTCGTGAATACATGTTAACCTAAAATTATTGGCTACAATCTTTAAGACTTAAACATAGACGTTCTGTTTCATTTATAAAATAATCTCTGCTTAAAATTTATCAAAATGAGTACAGAAGAAATACAGAAAAAAATGCAAAAAGAATTAGAAATATTCAATGGGGTGCAAAAGGAATATCATAAGGCTGTTGCACAAAAACAACAGTTAGATAGTCAACTTAATGAAAATAAAGCTGTGCAGACGGAATTAGTCTTGCTTAAAAAAGATGCAGAAGTATATAAGCTAATCGGCCCGGTATTGATAAAACAAGAATTAGAAGAAGCCAAACAAAATGTCTCTAAAAGAATGGAATATATAACTAAAGAAGTTAAAAGAACAGATGGCTATATATCTGCTTTGGAAAACAAACAGGAAGCCATACAAGAAAATCTTAATAAACTTAGAGGTGATCTTGGAAATTTGAAGATAGCGGCCTAAAATTAATTAATAGCTTATATTAGTGTTAGTGCCTTTAATGAATAGTAATGCTTTATTTTCTTCTGAGCTAATATTTTAACATCACTTCAAAAGAAGTTAAGGTAAAATCATACTATCTCTAATATTAAAATATATAAGTATTAAAGAACAGAAAATAAACAGAAACTGTGGCATTTATTTTATGCACAATATGGTGAAGATTGCTGCTTATATTTATTGTTATGCTATAAAATAAGACATAGAATAATGTAAAAAAATATGATTTAACCCATCACAGTAATATGCAACAAATATGTATGCCCTATATTTTTATTTACATCACTGTATAAGCATGGGTCAACAATTTATTGCTCTATGTGTACTCCACAATACTGTTCTCTTCACATTAACTTTATATATTTCTCTATTGCGTTATATTTGAAAAACTGTATGTAATGCAAATACAACATTTTATTAATAAATTTTTTAACTTGATTTCCTGTTCTTATTTTGAATAGGTGTCTTTTAATGTAACCAACTTAGGTGTTATTAAAACATTATTATTAAGTTGAATGAGTTATTTTTTAAATTGTGGAATAGTAACTTCCACAAGGTCAGTTTATTCATTAGAATAGTGGATTTTATCCATCATTTAATCTTGATTGCAGTACATATTAAATATATTGAATACTGTTGCTGGAATGGAATCTTGTTATATTTATAGAGTAATTTTGTGAAACAATGACACCAGAATTGAAATAAAATAAACCATACATTCTAACATATAGTTTTGTTATAATTTCTTAATATTGTAAGATATTTGTCAAGGATTAAAAATATGAATGTAGAGACAATACAAAAAAGTTTTAGAAAAACAAATGTGTATGTGTGTACTTAATAAAATCAAATAACTACTTAGATAAATTAAAATAATGTAATACGGTATTTTACATCTTAACAAGGTCAACATAAAAGTCTGAAAACCCATAATCATCATCAGCCTGTGTCAGCCCACTTCTGGACATAGGCCTACCCTAATGCACACCACCGCTTCGGATCTTCGCCTATTCTCATCCAGCCCACACTGGCCTCTTTGTGAATTTCGTCACTCTATCACACCGCAGGGCATTCTACACTCCCCCCGAACAGGTTTTCGCTTTGTCGTAGCGGTGGGGCTCAATACCTGCGGCCAGCCCAGCCGCGGGAAGCTAAGAGTAACCTGGCCGGCCTGTGATGCAAGGCCGGCCGTGTGCTCCAAGACGGATAAACAAGCCTGCTTTGGATGCGCCTAGGCGGATGCGAGGGACGGGTTGCAGGAGGTAAGTGTGCCGCCCTTCCTGTCCTTCGCAACCAAGGTGGAGTCACGGGGATGAGGCGTGTCAGTACTCCGTGAGGCCGCTCTTCTAGTGATGTGCCGAGTACGGTTTGACTCGAGTCAGACTCGATTCCTGCTTTGGACTCGCTTACTCGAATAGCAATTTATTTTGACGGACTCGATTTCGGTACTCGAGTCAGGAAGAATCGATTCGTACTCGATTCTATTCATACGAGTCCAACTGACTCGATTCTAGTATTCGAGTTTGGTAAACTCGTTTTTACTTGCAAACAGTTTACCTAATCAATGAATTCCCAAATTTATATTCAGAGCTATTGAGTTTGTGTTTTGAGCTATTGACTACTTACTGCAAAATTAAAATGGTTTGATTTTAATGCTTACTATGTATGTCTTATTGTCTAGTTTTTAGATGTATAGGGTTCTCTAAAGCTGTCTCAGACGACTAATACATAATTAAATAATAATATATAGTCTTAGGCCGTGAGTGAATTTGATTATGTTCTGTTTTTTTGTTTATCTCCATTGCTCTATTTTTGTATTTAATGTTTTTAACTTTTCTTTCATTAAAAATATTGATTTATTATTGTCTAATAGTGTCATTATGCTAAACCTAATTTATACGCTGTTTGAAGTTAATTCCTTTTAATTTCTCATTTTTGTTTTAAAATCGGACTTTAGTTCGGGACTAGAATTTCTAGACTCGAATTCTGGGCTCGAATTTCAAGACTCGAGTCCAGCCGAACTCGAATTCCGAGACTCGAGTCCAGCCAGACTCGAGTCTTGAAATATAACTCGAGTACTGGGCTCGAATCGGGGAATCGAGTCATGATTCGAATACCTTATAAACTGACTCGAGTCGAATCGATTTACCAAAACATTGACTCGGCACATCACTACGCTTTTCCTATCCTCCGCGACTCGCTGGGTCGCGCCGCTGATCGGTGTGGATGGGCCGTGGGAGGGACATTCCCCATGGTGTCGTCGATCTCTCCGTCTGCGGCCGAAATGGAGCTAGCGGCGGAGCTTAACTTCGGGGCCGCCGCTGGGGCTGGGAGTCTCGTTCCTGCGTAGGCTAGGAACTCCTGGCTCCCATAGCCCCTGAGTAACAGACTCGGGGGAGTCTACTACCTAACTACAGTGGCCGAGACGATGGGTCGTTAGTTCCGACGCGCCCAGAGGGAGGCAGATGGCCGTAGGGCCGAGATGGGGCTGCTTCGGCAGCCAGCGCTGGTGGAATCGCAGAAGACTGCGAAAGAGTTCCTGTGACCAAGTGGGGGCAAAGATGGGTTATGTTGGACTGCAACCGACTAAAACCACCACGATGTTCCTTCTTGGCGCCTTAGCGATGGTGGTGGTTTTAGTCGGTGCGAGTCTGACATAACCGTCTTTGCCCCCGCGAGGACAGGTATGCGTAGGCATTTCCCCGGCAGTAAAAAAAAAAAAGGGCGTTCTACACTACGATTGCCGAGCCTCGGTCTCAATAAAAATGTCGGGACATAACGGTGCAACCGAAGCGTGCATACGTAGCCGGGGCGGGTCGTTAGTCGAAGGTAATTAAAATTCTACATCATAACGAAGCTACCATTGAAAATGACTTGGCGCGAGGTGGCTTGTTTCTGCAAATCACTGATACCCATGACACCTATATGGGAAATGCTAATTGATTTGCAACTGTTACCTGGGAATTGCGGCCGCCTTTTTTACCAACCTCTCTCAGTATATCTAGACATCAACATTAGAATGGCTAATATACAGAGCTGTAATCCTATGATTCTCTATTTCTGCAGCAAAGTAGTTTTAACGATACTGTGCACCAGTTTGAAGTGCCACTAATCACATTATGGAGAACATGTAACTCATATTATTGATTTCTATGATTAAATTTAAATCATTGTTTTTATTTTATATTGAATATACAATCACTATGTGTATGTGCTGTCTCTTGTTAATGCAGTAAACACTAACCACATACAATTCTTATTAGGTGGTGATAGCTAGTTATTTTTATTAGCGTGAAAAAATGGTATTGTGTGCTGTTAAATAAAAAATAAACATGTATGTTATATCATTTTCATTTTCTCAAAATACATTTTATAGTAATGGCACAAATTTTTGTACCTTTATAACAAATAATATATCACCTCATGCTATTATTGGCACACTTATATATTTTAATAAACTTATACATCTAAATACAATGTTTGTCAAGTCTCTTACTTCTTTAAATGCATTTGCATATTTTAACTCTTATATATTATACTCTCAAAGTATTTGAACCCAAAATGGAAAATATTACGGAACATATCAAAAAGCAGTAGAAAAATTCTATCAACTATAAAATTGTCATTATCTTAGTAGTTTTGGTCCCTTTAAACAATTCACAGTGTTTGACATATTTAGTATATTGTATATATTAATATTGTTTATCTGCTATTTTTAATAAATTTAAGTTTCAATAAAATTCACACTTTATTGATATAACTCTTTTTTTGAATATTCAAATTGCATAAGTTATTTATTATTTTTTAATATAACATTTCTAAAATTGAATTATGTATGTAACTATAAATAAATTTTTATATAATTATGAATACTTTAGAAATATATATATTGAATAAAATATCACTTTTTGGACTGAGAGATCTAAGACAAAATCTGAGCTGCAATATATAAGTATAAGAGTTTAATACATTTGGACCACAGATATAAATGAAAAATTATTACAATTAATATTCTCTAAAATAATTCATTATAGCTATAAAGATTTATAAAAATATATCCTTAGTATAAAAGTCAATAGCATCAAAAATCCATGCAATAAAATATTATAAATGATTCAATATAAGGCTAAATTTACTTTATTCTACTCTGTACACAAGGTACACTGCAAAATGGCATGTCTTGCTTGACAACAAATCTCCCGCTTAGAAGACTTTTGCCACACATCCTTCCAGAACATATGAAACAATCTGCATGCCAATGCACTGAGCTCCAGGATACTCCTTGTTGTTCCGGGCCAATAACACCTCCGCAAGCGCGGCATCGTTCCGCGTAATATTGATCATAACAGGACAAACAAATTGGCAGTCCTGTTTTATCATCTGGGACATACTTTTTTCCTCCAAGCGGTGCATCGCAATGATAACAACAAAAATGTTGCACGTGGAATGCTCTGCCTTCTGCAGCTGTATACGGTCTAGTAAATATTAGCTCATCGCAACCTGCGCAACGCGGTATTTCCAGTACGTTAGCCAAATCTCTCGCGCAATATATTTCACCCTTATAAAAGAAGTACACGAGATCCGCGAGCAATTCGCCACATTTGCAACAAGTAAAGCACTGTGGGTGCCAGATAGCTTCTTGGCCCGCTCTTTCAGCTTTCACTGCCACTTCACCCGCAAACATTGGCTTCTGGCAGCGTTGACAAGGCACACCTTCATTGTACAGTTTCCTATTGAACTCCATTTCAGCAGGGTTTACTGACATTTCAGCGAACTGAGTAAGTATTGGATCAACTTGCTCTGCATAGTTACTAACAGGGTGAGCCATGGTGTTGACAACATTTTCGGGCAGGTTATGATTATCAGGTGAGGCCAAATCAACAAGAGCAGTTGGTTGCGGCAAAGCCCCAGGATATGTGTGATAGTTTGGTACTGGTGGAGGAGGGAGGTCTTCTTCGGAATGAGTCCTAAGATATTCCCTTAAGGGAGCGGTTTGTTGAGGTTCTACTTGATTCATAGGCTTTGAGGAAGTAGAAACTGTGGATTAATTCTTGTAGAACAAATTGTGCTGTTAAGCTCTGGAGTAGTTGGTTCATTCTTCCAGCTCCATATTTCTCCATTTGGAGCAAATATAGTACCTTTCTGTATCCTACTATCTAATATTTTTGCAGTACCCATCACATTATTGTTGCTAGTGGGCCACAAATCAGCCATAATTTGAGCTCCCAAAGTTTTACTTACAAATTCATTAGTTTCATCTCTGAACTGAGGATTCTTGTTGTACTCATCACGGAAAAGTTTAATTGGTTGTAAATAAACATCATTTGTGATAGGCATGTTTAAGTCACTCAAATTTTTAATTAATTTGTCATATACTGGGCCGTGTTCTACGGCACTCTTGATTCTATCAGATTCAATGCGCATCACATGAAGTTTATCTTTTACAATTCTACTCAATATTGAACTTGATTTATAATCTGGAAGATTGGCAGCACTGCTTACAACATTTCCTTGTGAATCCAAAACCAGTTTTTTATCAGAAGCATTTTTGGGTACTATGTTGTATTTAACACCTTTTGATACATTTGAATATTTTTAGTGGCAGTGCATAAGATTTTGTGGTGGAATGGCTTTTACTATTTTCAACGGAATATACCTCACCATTTTGCAATGGACCAACTCTGACAACATTGCCCATACCAACAACATGATCTTTTATTCTTGTTATATACTCCTGAAAAATGTACATTAAATATTATTAACTACTATATAGTTTGATTTTGTATAAAAAAGAAGAGTTATATAAACATTGTTTGCTTATATTTCATACAAAAATTGAATAAGAACTCTATAAATATTATTTTTATCTGTATATTTATTCTTCCCAGGCTTTATTCTATCTGAAAGATTATTGATCTTTCTTCATTTATATCAAAATAAATGTCTGATAAGTCTTATCGGAAGTTATAATTTGTGACAACAAATAAATACAACATTTGAATTAGCAGTGAATTAATGTATATTTTTATATACCTTAGCCAAATTACATTTAGAATTGATATTAAGATAGTAACAATGTTGGCTATAACTAGTATTCTCATTACTGAATTGTCTCAGACAATCACTATGTGCAAATACATTGTAATCATATTAACACCATGTGTATTACACAGCTTTTTGTTTTATGATTTACATTGTTCACATCAATTTAAAGTCTAATTTGGCTAAACAATTGAGACAGACGTAAGAAAGAATAAAGTTAAATTTAACAAATTATTTAATAGATATTATTTAGCGCTCAAGTTCTATCAAACTATGCTAAAAATAATTGAGATAAACAAAAAATAATTAGTAAATACTGAGTTTGTAATACATACTGTGTGTTCCGTCTTTTCTTGATCAGTAGCATGATGACGAGCGGCCGGCGCAACATCATGCGGTGGTAGTTGGGTACGTAGTTGTGCGCGTCTTTTGCGTGCTGCAGCTGAACCTGACACAGGAGCTAACGGTCCCAAGCATGACATATATTCTGATACCTACAAACAAAAAATGAGTAAAATAGATTAATAAGAGGACATTAGAAATTATTCAGAAGCAAAATATCTTAAAAATAATATGGTTTAAAACTTATGCCTTCTTATAAGTATATGCTTGCTTTTAATTGAAAGAATCACACTGTCCATAGAATAAGACATAACTTCACTTAGACAGGTTCCATTTCTTAATTGACTTAAATATTTCTATACATAAGGAATGTTTTTTTTTTTATGGCATATGCAGGCAGACGAGCATTCAGGCCACCTGATGGGAAGTGGTCACCGACACCATGGACATCGCAATACTAGTGGTATCCCAACGCGCTGCCTACCGGAGACATAGGGTGTAAGTCTTGTTACAGTAATGCTGGCTCGATGCCCTTCAAACGAACACAGCAGTGTTTTACATCTGCTTCAGCGGCAGAAATAGACACGCTTATTGTACCCAGATGGTCTCCTGTAAACAGGGGACCTACTACCGGTGAATGTATAGAAAATATTCATTTAACAGATTAACCAAGAAAAAAAAATCCAAAACAAAAGAAAGCTACAAGCATTATCTTATTTGCCTTATATACATATTTTACTTGTATACATGGATTATTAGCGATTTACCAATTTCTATTAGCAAGAACTATAGATTTTATGTATATTTCCTTAACAAAAATGCATTTTATGTATATTTAATTTTTAAGATATGGTATAAACTGATTTTTTTTTAAATAAATTAAGCTTGATTACCAATTCTGTAGAAGCGTTTGGAGGCACCCAATCCAACTTGACAGGTTTATCAGTAACCCCACGAATCTTGATTAAAGGCACTGAAAACAAGTTTATCTATTAATAAATGGAACATACTTAATATATTACTATTTACTAGTTTTAAAAGTGTTATTTTTTACAATTATACAACATGAATAAATAATTAACAAAAAAACGTCTTATATTTAATATTTTAAATTACAGTAATTGTACTCACTAGATGACTTCTTGGGCTTGGTAGTGCCAAGCAGTTCAAATTGGGCCCATCCAGAGAGGTCATCATCCTGAACATCATGAACATCTTTGCTGCAATGACAAGCACGACACACCTTACGCCAAAAATGTAGATCTAATCCAGGACAAGTGGAACCTTAAACAGTTTAGTTAACATGTTATAGCTGGAAATATATTCACACAATTCCAATACTTATCGTAAATAATTACCACGAAATAATTTCAATCAAATCTTACCGCAAGAATTACATGGAGCACCGGCACCACTGTCGTGACCCAAGCGAGCTTTACTTAATTTCTCACGTTGGCTTTCTAACTTAGACAACCAAGCGGGCGCCTCGGTGGTCTCTACACATGAATCAGTCATGTTTAAGTTTCAGCACTTCAACTTTGCAAGTACCTATTACAAACCGAACTCAAAAGTTTTCATCCAATGGTGTTAAAACTTTATATAAAAGTAAATCGTTAAATACCCTGCTGAATATACGAAATAGTTTAAATTATTCAATAAATGGAAATTATCACTAGATATCAGTCTATCTATAAATAAGCCACTTATCTCAATAATTGAATGAATCAGTATCACAGACTGCAACTTATTTTACTCAAACTTTTTGAACAAAACATACCAAATGACACACAAAAATATGTTGCCTGCAAAAGTAATAACACCTACAATAAATGAAACACAAATTGAATATTTAATATTTTTTACTTATTTACAACAAATAATTATCGATATCTAAATAATGTATAATTTCCCAAGATGTAGAAATATTATGAATCTTCTGACTTGTAAGCTATGAACAGAATGATATATACTTTATCTGCGGAAAGGATACCATCCATCATTCAATGCGTTTTTTCTATATTGTGGTCGGAATTTGATTTAAATTATACACATTACTGTAGAAAAGTTCGTGCTAAACTAATCAACGAAATATAATAATAATTTTTAATAGGACTCAATTTATAGTATCTTGTTTTAAGGTAAACAAAACGTTACACTTTTTGGATTTTCCGTGACTCATAGGATGGCTTTTATTTATCATTTTTGATTCTAGATGTCTTCAGGAAGACCTATCAAATGTGTTGTTGTTGGTGACGGAACTGTTGGGAAAACTTGCATGTTAATATCATACACAACAGATAGTTTTCCAGGGGAATATGTGCCTACAGTGTGAGTTAATTTTAATTCGTATTGGAATTCAAGTATTCTGCTAAATAGTTTATGTAAACATTTTAGCGACAAAATGATAAATCTGTTTTGGTATTTCAGATTTGACAACTATTCTGCACCCATGGTGGTGGATGGTGTTGCTGTTTCATTAGGACTTTGGGATACAGCTGGTCAAGAGGACTATGATAGACTTAGGCCATTGAGCTATCCACAAACAGATGTCTTCCTTATATGTTTCAGTGTTACAAGGTAAAATTAAATTATACACATTTTTATTTATTTAATTTGATAATGTTTTGAAATCATTGAATTAGGATTCTTATTACCTTTTCAGCCCATCTTCATATGAAAATGTCACATCAAAATGGTACCCAGAAATTAAACATCACTGCCCTGATGCTCCAATTATTTTGGTTGGTAAGTGAACAAAAAATATTATGCATAATCAGTGCATATTTATAGTTGCTTAACAATGTTCGCTTGATCAAATAACATATTAGCAAAACAACATAATGGATATGAATGATAACAATATTAGTCAAACTATTGTGATACTTAACAACAGTATACCCATTATCACAATAAGACATGTATGTTGCTTTATAAACAAAGGATTCAATTGATGTTTGTCTCAGATAATTTCTGCAATGGTTATGTTCAAGAATTCTTGAAATTAGCCAAAAACAGTATGTTTGTATATTTATTAACAAGTTTATTTTGTAGGAACAAAAATTGACTTGAGAGATGACAGAGAAACTCTGAGTTTGCTCTCAGAGCAGGGGATGTCTCCGTTGAAACGAGAACAAGGCCAGAAGTTGGCAAACAAAATACGAGCAGTGAAATACATGGAGTGTTCAGCTTTAACACAACGGGGACTAAAGCAGGTACATAAATTTCAAAAATCTTTGGATATATAATTAAACTTGTTAAAAGAGTTTACTTCATTAAAAGTACCTTAAAACAAATTAATTTTTTAATCATTTAAAGAAACAAAAAGATTATACCTGTGAGTAGTAGTTTTTTTAAATAACAATCTATTCTAATCAGGTGTAGCGTGAGCTAAGATTGGAATATCTTTGCATATGTTTTATGATTAATTCATATAGAACATTCTCTTTGTGGCTTGGACTAAGTACTTACCTAATAGCATAATAATTTTACATTGTAAATGGCAATATTTTAATTTTAATTTATGGAATGTGCTTGGTCATTATCTGGTGATAATAATTCGGTGACATGATAACAATTTTAAATTTCTGTAAGTGTATTATTGTCCATTTCTATATTGGTAAATTTAACAAACAAAAAAATCTAATAACCTAGAATGTACATATAAATTTGTTTTCTATATTAGTCCCAATTATTTTCTTTTCTTTGAATGCCATGGAACTATTCATTAACAAAATGGGCCCACTCCTACTTAAAAATTTTCTTAATGGTGTCAGCGAATACTCTCATTGTATATTTTCATTTATAGTCTCTCTATATATATAAGTCATTTGTTTCTAGACTTTTTGCTTTCCAAGATTTTTTTATATTTGGTCTTTGCAAATTGAGTGTCTAGTATTCATCTAGTAATGAAATACTTTATAGTTCAAATATATTAAAAAAATACTATTATCATATGTTAATCATATCAACTGGTTTTTTGTGATAAAAATCAAATTTCATATGACAATAAAATAAAATGATTTAATTCAATATTTAAGCATGATGGCATTGACATTATCTTTAAATGGCTGCAGTTGCAAAACTTCCTTTAAGCAGACCTTTACTGTGAACACCCACTCACAAGCTTATTAGGCCAATTGCAAGTAGTGTGTTGAGGGCCTCTATTATCAAGTTCCAACCAAGTGTATCATTGCTTTGTAAGTAGACCGAGGACAATGTGATAGTTGCAGCAAGCTGGCAACATACAGTACACATTTATATATCTTTTTTCTTATAAAAAGCTTGAACATAAATTTGTTACTACTACCTTAATAATAGTCAATATTCAATATATTTATACTAAATATATAAACATACAGTTTGGAAACAGGCTACCGATGTTTAAGGTATATACATATATGATTTATGTCCTATTAATATATATTTAAAATGTATCATTAACATTCATAAGTAAAATAGTTAGGGGTTTTATAGTGTTTGTTTACCTTTAATTGTTTAAGAATTATTCCTAGTGTTTCGGACTCTATTAGTTTTATAAGCTGTATGATTGTTTTTCAGGTATTTGACGAAGCGGTGAGAGCTGTCTTAAGACCTGAACCTCAAAAGAGACACCAAAGGAAGTGTTTGATCATGTAGACTTGACTCAGTGACCAAAATATCATTAATGACACTAATGCGCGCAGGAATCTCAAAGCAACAGTAATAATATGTTTCTATACCAGTTACATATTGAGAGTTATTGTAAAAAACTTTTTTATTTAAAAAGCTAATCCAAAATTTTTACTATCTATCACAAATTTTGTTATTTAAATTTATTTGAAAAATAACAAAAATAAAAGTTAATTTATTTCATTTGAGTGCCATAATATTTTAGTTGTATGTTCTTGAAATATTTTTCCATCACAAAAACCTTTTTTTTGTTTGTGCTATCAGTGTAAGCAGATGAAAAATGCCAAAGATTTATTAATAGATGTAAGGACTCCTTCATTTTCTTATTAGTTTCCATTGTGAAATCCAAAATGGTTGGAAACAAATTGTTACTGTTTATTAGAACTGATTAATAATGTTATTTTTGTAATACGCAAACAAACCTCAATACCTTGATGTTTTGATATATATTATTATTATAATGCAACTTGTGAATAAGGACTGAATGTAGAAGCTAGTGATTGTGTATCAATATACTCAGTTATTTTGGTATTAGTTGCGATATATAGGACTATATGTTGCCAACATATTAATATATTTGACAACAAAACATTGATTTCTATAAAAAAATATTTATGCAGACTTAAATAGACTAAGATTATGTTATTGTATAATTTTCTCTGACATTTCTTAATTAAAATGACATAGGTATAGCTTTATTTAACCATAAAGACATCCAAGCTTTAGATATTTTGCCTAGAGATGATAGTCAAACATTTTATGGCAAAGTATTATGCTTTAAAGTAACTGCCCAAAGTCTAAACCTTGAAAAAGAACTAACAACTATGGTTTTCTTTTTTCGTTTTATTTGTATAATGTACAATTTGAATTATTTAATAAAAAATTATATACAGTTTTTTTATAAAACAATTGCTTTTCTATAGCCGGCTTCAGGGTCAAATCTGTGTTTTTTTTATATAATTCAGGTTTCCATACAACCTTATTTTAAAAATGGCACAATCTTAAAATTTTTCTTTAAAAATTTGAAGGACAATAAGTGTTTATTTTTATAAGATTTTTCCTTTTATCTTTAGAACCAATGCAATTCTACTGCAGTTTTGCTAATTATCTATTCTGTTTTTGATACACGTCATTATACTTTAAAACATTTTTGAGCCATACTCTTTGTTCTCTATATGCTTACAGCTTAAGCAAATGTAAAATAGGATTTTTAAACTTAAGTTTTGTTTAATTACAAAGTATTGGTATGATTATGTTCGAGTTGTATTGTATTTTTTTTTAGTTTTGGATTGTCTTTAGATAGGCATGTGATGAAATCGTGTGTTTTATAGTGATTTATTAGGTCAAAATATTTTTGTATGTGAAAACATAGCTTAAGGATAACGAAGCATTTAGTGTGATCTAATTATATCGCATCAATCTTTCGTAAATGTTTTATAGACTGCTTTGATTTACAGTGTAACTTGTATATAACTATTCAATTATTTATACAAAATGCGCAATTAAAAATAAAACTTGTGTAACAATTCAACTTGCACTTCATAAATTATTAAATTAAAATATTTTGTATTATTTAATCCAATCATATCTGTTTCTTTAAACTAAATGTTAAAAAATTATTTTTTACATTCCTATTTGTGCATAATACATTTAACTATTAACATCTCTGATTTTTTTATAAAAAGTTAAATTAAAGAAGGTTTATCATACGGTAAATCGGTGAGTCGTAATCTAGCGTTTATTTATGAAGGAATAAAAGAACTTTACGGATTTTATCGGCGTTTATTTTACATTTTAAATTCTCGAAGTTTCGAACACTTTCCAGCGGCCGTGGTCAAAGGAATTTATAATGTAAAGAATTCGCGTAAGCAAAAGAATTAATAATTATATATTTATTAAGTCAAATCTACAAATGAGCTGCAAGTTTTCAATAAAACCAATTATTGAAAACTTGTAGCTGTATCAAAAGCATCATATAAATTATCACATGCAAAGTGAACTAGTATATGAGGGGCTTTGTGAAATACAAAAGCTTCATGATAAAAGACTTAAGAACTAGAATTAAAGGATGACTGATTAAATTAGTCAACTGGCAGCATAGAATTGTTTTTCAACGGTGTTTCCTTTTGCAACAAGACAATTGGCATTATATGCTAAGTGTTCCCATGTTATGGCATGTTGAATGAGGCATACATTGATCATCATTTAATAATTCATAATTTACATATAATGAATTTTTGTTTTAAAAAATATTTTTTTAAAACATTGGGGCATTTATAACAAAAGAAAAAGGCAAATAGTATTTTCTAAGGTTCTTTTTAATTACAACTTATAAATCAATTAAGATCAAAACTTCTAATTACAACAATAATAGAAGCATTCATTTTATTTTCATACATATAATAAATGCAACACAATAGGTTAATTTTTAACTTACTAATAGTCATGAACAATTGAAATTCTTTAATATAGACAATATTAAATTACATTAAACAGAAATATTTATGAAAATAGAACATAGTATTTGAATTGATTGATACTTCAAATTAAAATTGCTTAAAAACAATACTGAAACAGACATTTTAAAAAGAAGCACTGAAGTAAACGCAAAAAATACATGTTATATTTGATAATAAATGTCAATTATTTAAAAAAATTGTCTGCAATTCTTGTAGGTGGCAAAAACTAATTATATCAGATGTAGAGAGACATAGATCTTGAAATGTCACCCATATGATTGATTTCAACAGACAGGAAATGCCTAATCTTTTGAGTGTATTCCTTTAATATTAGAGATTTTCTAAATAAGATAGTACTACATTGAATAGTTTTTAATGCAATAACATTATATAAATATTTAAGATGTCTCATTAAACACTTATAAAAAGACTGAAGAAGGCAGTACATGAACATTTGGCCACTATGCATTTTTGATCCAATCTTTATGTAACAACAATATTACATTGAATCTTTATAAGAGAAGGCTCATAGAATTTAATCCTATAATTACCATGCATATAATACTATGTATTTACATCAAAACATATCAACATAAATTGCAGTAACATCCATGGAAATGTTGGCTCTTTAAATTTCATTACACTTACATATTATTAAATAGTAAACCTTAACTATAACACTAAGAATGTTGATTAGTATAGAAAGATATAAATATTACCAACTATAAACAGAATACTGGCAATTTACCATAATATTTTCCTGATTGTTTTAATACAGTAAGCAATAACACATTATTCAAGGATAATATGTAAATCCTTAAGGAAATACAAGGTTACGCCTTAAAATCCTTAAAGATTTCTCTCAAGGTACATGAAAGTACTACATATATAGTGTATATTCATATACATGAAAACATTTAAGCTGTAAAATGTAATATTTGAAAGAAATGCACACAAAGTTTTATCTAGGTGCTTTCAATGTTATGCAAGCTTTCATTTTCCTGATATCACATAGCTCTGTATGGACCTTGAGATTTTAAATACTGAATCACCAATGATGGCCCTGAAGACACAACATCAGGAGGTATAGCTGTCAATGGGCAGTTTTCAATGCTCATTATCTGTAAGCTAACACATAAAGCTAATTCGAATGGCAAATTGCACAAATTTGGATTGTCATTCAAATATAGAGACTCCAAATTCTCAAGTGTACCTATCTCTTCCGGTAAATACTGCAAATTATTTTCACCAACACTAAGAAAAGTTAGGTTGATTAGGTGTCCAATGGACCTAGGCAATGATGTCAGCTGATTAGATTGAACAATCAACTTTTGCAGCTCATGCAAAAATCCAATTTCATTGGGTAGGACTTCCAGTTTGTTCTCCTCCAAGTCAAGAACTCTGAGTTTCCTTAAACTACCAATACTGGGAGGTACTCGCCTCAACAAATTATTGGAAAGTATCAACACTTCAAGATTTTGAAGACATTGTATGTCATCAGGTAATTTGAGTAATTGATTTGTGCCTAAATTAAGCTCTACCATGTTAACCCATGTACCAATATCAAGTGGCAAAGATGTCAGAAGGTTTTCTTTCATATTCAGTTTGGTCAAATTTTTGGCTCTGGAAAATATCCCATAAGGTATTTTATCAATTTGATTGTGCTCTAAATTTATAGAGAAAGCATTAGTAAACTGAGAAGGTCCACCAGAAGGGTAGCTCATGAAAGAGTTTCTAGATAATGTTATGCTGGTCAATTCATTCAGGCTAGCTAGAAGTCCTTCAGGCAGCTGTGAGATAGAATTGCCTTCCACATTGAACTCATCCATATGCTTGCAGTTGCTCAAACTTGCAGGAATGGCTGTCAGCCTGTTATATCGAAGACCTAAACGAGTCAAGGATTGAAGATTTCCTATTGTGCCTGGGATATCCAGTAGCTCATTATGTTGCAAATCTAAAGTAGACAGGTTCACGCAGTAACCAATTTCTTGAGGTAGATGCTCCAAGTGGTTGTGAGACACATCAAAAGTCACTAAGTTAACAAGGTTTCCAATTCCAGAAGATAATTCCTTAATTTTGTTCTCCCTCAAGCTGAGCATGGTCAGATTAATAAGATTGGCTATACCATCACCAACCACTCTAATCCTGTTAAATCTAAGAAAGAGTAGTTAATGATGTTAACCTGTATACAACATCAGGAATGTCACTTAATTTATTATGTCTTAAGTCCAATACTTTCAGGCATTTTAAATTAGCAAGTGAGTCAGGTAGACTGGTTAACGAATTTTCGTTCAATGCGAGGGTCTGCAAGTTAGTTAAATACCCAAATTCAGCAGGTAGTGCTACTAATTTATTTCCATACAAGTAAAATTCCACCAGGTGTGTCAAATCCCTTACATTCGGCGGCAGAGAAGTAATGCTTGATTTACTTAGGTCAAGACGCTTCACACCCTCGTCACGGCAACGTATAAACTCTTTAATGACGTCTAAGTCGGCTTGAATAGGTTTGTTCTTTTTGGCTGTAGGTTTTGGTTTATTTGACTCAGGATGCTTTACTGTGACCACCTTAGGACGTGCCCCCTCTGCATTTGTGAGAGAAGCAGTGGATAACTTTTTCTCTCTCATACTGTGATATTTTTCCCTTGGACTAACAGTTCCGATGGAATCCAACGCTTCAGAATTTTCTCTCGATGAATTATCAAGATTCATTCCGACAGTATTTAAACAACTTCGAATCCTTATTATTGCATTTATCAGATATAAAGTGAGGTTTTAAAACTATTGTAGCATTTTTCTATTTTATTGAATAAAAAAAAACAATCAATATCACTGCACAAGTACCGAAACTTTACGTTCACAGTTCACAAAGAAACTAACATTAACTATGTCGTAACTTTGATTTTAAATAAAGATACTTTTACTGTTGATGAATAATGTCAAAGAAGATTTTAAGCGTTCTAAAAATAATAAAAACGCAATGCATTCTTCTTTAAATATATGAAAAATTGTTATATAGAAATCCAGATACTAAATATATAACATCAACTAAGCACAGATGTTGGTCTGTTGCAGGAAAAGAAACCATACACCCTTTCTTCTTATGTATTTATATCAAAACTCATATATATTCAAATTATTATTACTTTTTTTGCGTACAATATTCTTCTTACAATTTTGGCGATTCAATAAAAAATTGTACTTTTTTTCAACTTTTACATAATTTCATTTTTACTTTGGTAATTTCTCATCTACATCAGCAGCATAGATTTACCACAGATAGCACAAAGTGTAGTTGGCTGCCAAAGAGTTTACTAATACTGTGGCGTTTACAAAATAACAAATAACAACCTAAAACAACACAATAGTTATATTTACGTGTTAAATTAAGATACTAAATAACTCCGAAAATGGATAAAAGCAAAGAAAAAGAAGAGCAGAGTATCATGGATAAATCCATGAGATCTGTTTTCGGTAGCTTATATTTATATTCGTCGAGTGCTTAATTTGTAGCTTTTGTATCCCTATTCAATTAATATCTAATGTTTTAGTGGGAAATATACCCTACGAAGCTACGGAGGAAAAACTCAAAGATATATTCAGCGAAGTGGGGCCCGTGCTGTCTTTTAAGCTCGTTTTTGACCGAGAGACCGGAAAACCGAAGGGTTATGGCTTTTGCGAATATAAAGATCAGGAGACTGCCCTTAGTGCCATGAGGAACTTAAATGGATATGAAATTGGCGGTCGTTCACTCAGAGTTGATAATGCTTGTACAGAGAAGTCTAGAATGGAAATGCAAGCCTTGATGCAGGGGCCACAAGTAACACCTGTTGTACCTGTAGATTATTTGGTATCATAAATAAGGAAGCAAGTAAAAAAATGTATATATTTTCAGGTAGAAAACCCTTATGGTGACTCAGTAGAACCTGATAAGGCACCAGAAGCAATAAGTAAAGCTGTGGCTACTCTACCTCCGGAACAAATGTTTGAACTTATGAAACAGATGAAGCTCTGTGTTCAGGTAACATATTCTCAAATATAGGCATTAGTTACATTAATATTCAATCAATAAGTATTGAATATAACTACATAAATTATACATAGCAAATAAATCAGAACTGTCTTGTTAAAACACTATTAATAATGTTTGAACTTTGGGCTAGATATAATTATGTTTGAGTTTTGCCAAATTTATTTAAAAAATATATAAATATGACCATAAAAGGATGATTAAACTTTTTGTATCTCTAATTCTAACTAAATTTAAACAGTTAATCTTATGTTCTCTATGGCATTTGTTTCATTTCAGAACAATCCATCTGAAGCCAGAAATATGCTTTTACAAAACCCGCAGTTGGCATATGCATTACTTCAGGCCCAGGTTATTATGAGAATAGTTGATCCCGCAACTGCAGTTGTAAGTTACTGTTTGAAGTTATTGAATAAATATATTGATGATTCTGATTAAATATTTAAACTGTTAGTCTACCTTAATGTCTTTTTTGAACTGGTAAATTATTAAACTTTTTTTCACAACTCATAGTTGTAAACTGCAATCAATTTGATGTCAGAATGCTTGAGGGAAGACATACATAGTCTCAACTTCCTTACCAATTTAAAAACAATTAAATAATTGCTTACCTTCAGTTTGTACAGCAAGAACAAGTATATAATATTATTATTTCAATATAACCTTTATAAATGAAACACATTTATAAAGGTTCTTATCCGGTTATAGTCTTTCCCACCTTCTTTGCTCATGTGTTTTGGACATAATTATCATTATTATTTTAGAGTATGCTTCATCCAAGTAATCCTGTTCCACCAGTAATTCAACCTGGTGACAAACCTCCAATGCTAAACAGTTATGTTCCAACAAATCAACAACAAGGTATCTTGTTAAATATTTTCTATTAAATAAATATGTCATAATAATATTAAAAATATATACAGTGCATATAAAGATTTTATTATAGTGTGTTTAATATGACATCACTTATGGTTTGCTTGTCCACAAGCTTAAAGTTATGGAGAGGGCTATACTTGGAGTATCTCTGAAGGACTCCATAAGAAATTATGTTATCTGTCAGAGAACCGGATTCACCGACATAGCCCAACAGATTAGTAAGCTGAAGTGGCAGAGAGCCAGTCACAAAAGCCTCAGAACTGACAACTGCTGGAGTAGGAAAGTTCTGGAGTGGAGACTGAGGCTCGGCAAACATAGTGTGGGCTGCGGCTGGATGAGAATAGCCGGAGACAAGAAGCGGCGGCGTGCATAAGGGTGGCCTATGTCTAGCAGTGGACTGACACTGGCTGGTGCACACAATGATGATGATGATGATGATGATGATTTTTATTCTTTGAGTTGCATTTTAGGCAAAGTTTATAATTAATTACTTGAAATCTAGTTAAACATATATTTTAAAAAAGGCATTAATTATAAGACTTGAAGTTGACATAAACGTCATCACCACTGTTAGACATCTCTGTGACAATTATCCAATAAGAATGCGAGATATTTGACATCGTTTAACCGCCAAGAGTTACATCAAATATGTGTAATTTAACTCTGTTAAAGAATAAATGCATCACCATACATTTTATAGAAATGAAATAAATTGTATATTTTCTAATACGACAAAATTTCTCCATTTTATTATTTTTATTTATGCTGCATTAACGTTAGGAACTTTTTATCTATAATCATTTATATTATTTTAATTTAAGCTCCGCCACCTTCTATGCTGAATACACCTGTACCTCCTCCGAGTCAATATGTCCGTAAGTACGACAATTTATACATATTAAACATAAAAAAGGTTTTAAATTTAATTGGCATAAAAAGAGTACTCAAAATATCTTTCCTGTAATTAAAATCCGTTAGCAAAGGGTGGTTTTTTAATTACTTAAGCAAAAAATTGCAACAATCACAACTATATGTCTACGGAAGAAAACAGAAACGTCGTAAATGCAAACAATGGAATTATTCACCAGAGTCGTACAACATTAAAAAAAAAGAGTTTTGATCATAACTTTCATCATATTTAATATTATTATTAAAAAAGAATAAAAAGTAGCAAATAACTCGTATCATATATAAAAGTTATGTTCAAAACTTTACTTATTGAGTTTTTTTTTCGGCTTTGGTGAACAATTTAATTTTGTCAGGGTGCTGCAGGTAGGTTTCTGCTTTCTTCCGTTGATATGTATGTACTTAGTTATGAAGACAGTCGCTTTGCGTCAATTAGTCTGGATCTTCTTATATAAACACCGTGATTTTATTGCTCTTCAATTACTATGTTGTTTAAACCATCCACCTCCCATACCTCACATGGTGTTTATCTCAAATGTGAGTGTTTGCATTGTGCATACTGTCTATAAAAATATCTGCCATAGTTATAAATTATCTACTCCCCGAGAGAGAGAGTGATGAAATTTATATAAACATTCATGATATCGAAATAACGTTGCACTTATGACGGCTCTTTTATTAGTCAACTGGGTCCGTAGCCTAGTGGTAAAGGCTTGTGCTTTAGAAACCGGGGGTTGTAGGTTGGAATCCTGCGGGGACGCAACAAATTTTTACTGTTGTTCCTTAACTGGTTGGGGCAATTTGGGCTGATTACCCAATTGTCTGAAAAGTAAGATGTTCCATGCGTAGGTTGGGCATGTAAAAAAGTCGGTTCAGCGCTTGATCTCTCTCCAGTTGTGTCTGTTATCCGTCCCATCGGCCTAGGAGAGTAAAGGAAGACGGAGTGCACCTGTGGTTTGCGCGTACGTTTATGCACTATAATAACTCCTGCGCAGTTGGCTGATCTCTAATATAGATCGGCCGCCGTAGTCGGAATCGACTAGGACGACATTTTATTATTATTCGACTCTGGTGCTGTTACCATAGTTCGAACTTATAATAATTTTGTGGCGTTTTTGCAGTCTATATTTCTTCAATTTTATTGTATATTTTTTCTGACAGGTATATTTTAATAGTACATACATTGTATATGACGGTTCCTTACAGCTCGTGCCAGCATGGTGGACGTAGACTTGAGAGGGTCCGTGGCCCTCCCGTGCCTCCCCCAGCCCCAGTTCCCACCTTGCTCGACCAGGACATGCGCAGCCTGCCCCCAGTGCCACACCCTGTTCCGCCACCCATGCCTCAAGACAAGTATGTCTCGTTTATGTCTCGATGTATAGTATTACATTTTCCACTTGGTGTAGCGGTTATCGACCTTGACTGTTACACCGAAGGTGTGGGTTCGATTCCACCACTGGAAAAATATTTTGTATTGAACATGTTTTTCTTGGTTTGAATAATAACATGAATTTCTTTACAAAAAAAATCTGTGTATCCATGGTAACCTTTTTTTAATTTGGGACTAGAAAAAGAAAGAAAGAAAAGAAAGAAATTTAATATTAAAGGCCGATTTCCGCAAAAAATCTAACTTTCTGCTATAAGTAAATTATTTGGGAAAATACTTACCCATAGTTACATCAACAAAGTCGAATGTCAAACTCAATTGGCGCAAAAAAAGTCTGGTACTTCATAGGTAAAACATCGCATGGATGGCTAAAGTATAAATATTTTCCAAGCTTTTCATACATTAATTTATGTATATATCTTAATTTTATTTTAAATTCCTACAACTTCATACAATTATTCATACAAGTATCTTAAGCAGAATTAAATATTTTACATAACGAATGTATATTTTTTTAATAAACGTGAAGTTATTGCATTATCGTCCAACATATATAGATACTTGTAGTAACCGTTTCAAAGATGTGTATATTGATAATAAAATTTTACGATTTCGCTCTATTATTCTAAGCCTTCCTCCCCCCACACCGGAAACGAATCAAATGTAAGTTTGAGCATGCCATTTTTTCTTGTATTATATAAGCTAAATATGATCAAGTTTTGCGTATCTAAGCAATTGAGACAAAAAAAACAACAAACACCATCATTTATAAAACTATAAGCGTGGAACACATAGAGTAATTTGTAGTGAGAACGAATCGTCCTGAAGGATACAATTTTTCCGATTTTCCTGAAACTTTTACTTTTCGCAGCCACAGATGAACTGAAATGTTTGTTGTATTTTACTTGGATCATTGTGCCACGATTGACTTCAGAATTTGACGGCGTAAGGCTTTGTATTTATAGATTTTATTTATCCTGCACAGGGCAGTTTATTAGGGCAATTTTACGTCGCTATTCTGCTAGATATTTTGCTAGTCAACATAGCGATATTTCTTACGAAAAATACAAATTTAAACCTTCTGTATAATGTTATTTTTCTGTGTAGTGGTTAATTATTTACCCAAATTTTATAATTATTTACTTGTTTTATAATTATACAGTTTGATTGACATGACATTGACTGATTATAATTACCACTATATAGAAGAAATATATCACAATATATTAAAACATCATTCACAATTAAAGAAAGCTGACATGAGTAATTACGCGTACTTCTCTTCTATTTGAATAAAATACCCTTAGTGATGTTCAATCATCTGAATTACCCATATTATTGACGTTGCATGATCTTTTTGTACAATCGGAATAATTGTTTCTAATACGTTTTAGTTTTCCGGTATAATTATCAATTGTATGTGTCATAATTAACAGTACCATGTTCCCGCGGGACCCGCGCCTCGCCGGCGCGCAAGCGTTCAACGCGGACCCCCGCGTGCGTGCGAACGATCCACGCACTCAGCCCAAAATGCCACAGCGTAAGTTAATATCTGTAGCGAAGGTAGCTATTTCTTATGTATATACATATGAAATACGATGAGGAGGATGTTCAGATGTTGTATCTTTTAAATTAAAAAAAATCTTTATTAAATTTAGGCTCTTTCTCTTATTAACGACAATCTGGTTCGAAAGTTTTGGCCTGTCTAGAAGAGCCGTCAAGAACGAGGTCGATGACGATGATGAGACGCAGAACTTCAGATAGTGGTCCTTGATACGCAAATATTATTTTGGCAGAAAATACAAAAGTTTAAGAACCCCTTCAATTCGCTCGCTACCTAGAAATTTATAATGTTACACCTCTTTTACTCGGTAATTTAGCTGGCTACAAAGCCCTTAAAATCGGAACACAGTAGTGTTCTCGTCTTTGTGGCGGAAATACCTTAATAATAATAATTAATATGACATTTGTGTCACCAGAACAAATGCCGCCTGGTATGCCGAGTGTCGCACAAGCTAGGACAATTCAGGGTATACCATCCGGGGCATCGGATCAGGAGAAGGTAAGTCAAACGTTAAGGTTTTTAATTATAATTAACTACTTTTGTTAATGCCAATACTATATATTATTAATTTTGTAATTAAACTATTCTATCGCGTTAAATTTAAATGTAGCTTTTGACTCACAGTGTTTTTTATAATTTTACCATGTAGATCGTAGATTTAATATTTTATCACTTTTTCATATCCAGCCATTTCATAAAATCACTAAACTTCACTGATCATATTGGCTGATCAGATCAATTATAATTAATTATGATTATTTATAATTTTTTAAATCACTCAGAGCGTGTTAGCGTCATACGCAACGTTATTATCAATTTATAACGTAGTTGAATTTGCCGTCGTTAAAAGAGCTTTTATAGTATTCTATAAATGAAATATGATTAATTTTATTTTGTATACGCAGGCAATACTTTACATATATATATGTTGCATTGCCCGAAACGGCAACAATATTCGCTCAAACGATAAAGCGGTTCAATTTTGTTGTTAAGTACTTAAATTAAATAACCTCAATATTAATATCATGTGTTTTGTATCTTTTTTTTCCAGGCGGCGTTAATAATGCAGGTGTTGCAATTATCAGATGAGCAAATAGCCCTTCTGCCACCGGAACAGCGAGCCAGTATTCTAATGCTCAAAGAGCAGATTGCGAAGAGCACCCAGCAGCGTTAGACGAATGAATATTATTAGACCTTTAATACATGTACCAATTTAATTACATTTTTTTAAGCAATAAATGCCTAGACATTTTTGTTTTTATTACCCCGTAATTTTTGCCTTGAGATGTCATTACGTGTGAAGCACAATGGAAGGTAAGTTTAATACTATACTAAAATAGCATAGTTTGGTCTGTATCGGATCAACTACTTATCCTAGTACTACTATGATATTAAAGGAAAAGAGAAAATGCAGTATTTGCGAATATAATTGTGCACAAACTCCTCAATACAGAATTAGAATACATTGGATAGCAAGCAGGCAGTATTTTTATTATTATTTGTCATTGCCCTGATTAGGGTCATCATTTTTATTTAAATTCTGCACCAAAATTTTGCTATTATTTATATTACAACTAGCTAGTCTTTTATTTTTTTGTATGACCCAAAAAGGAACTGACGAAAATATGTCTTAAAATAAATTAAGTATTTGTCATTACAATATTAAAACAAAATAAGGTATAAAGTATGTCAAATACGTTTATTTGATTATTGTGTGACTGAATGGTTTCGCCAATTCACGTCGGAAAACACAGGGCAAAATTTTGAAAGTGACAAACACATTTTTTTATATTATGAAGGATGCCCCATTTAATTAATTATATTTTTAAATTTATATTTTATTTTTCGAAACACATCCGCAATAAGAAATAACTAGGATAAAAGCTGTCCTTTGACCGTGTGTCAAATCAAATTGTTTTTACCTAATTTTATAAAACCTTTTCTAATATGTAAAGAACACAATAGTTTGAGTGTAAAAAGATAGTAAGCAGACGCAGGTTAAAATTTTTATATTATTTGAATTTAAAATGAAATCTGAAGCAACTTTAATTTTATTTCATATCATATTAGCAGTACATATTTTCTTAAATTAATATAAAATTGCCACCTTGCATTATATAAGAAATACAGTGTTCTTTCATGACAAAATAAGTCAACCAAATTTCAGTGTAAGATAACCACAGATTAAATATTTACTTTGTAAACATTAGTGACAGTGACAGAACGTTTTACTCGCGCCTGAGTTTGTAGCGTCTGAAACCTACCTGTTTAATTTCTCACTTCCGTCTTGAAAAGCGCGTGTAGTTCAATTCTTAATTGTCGCCGCGCTCCGCAATTAGTTTGTCATTGCCAAAATATATTGGCAACGATTAGTGTTTATGACATTAAAGTTTTTGGTATAACTACGTAGTATTCAGGTAAACTTTTTATATTTATATTCACACACTATGCAAAGTTTCTATTAATATTACTTACTTACATATTACCAAGTTAATGTTCATCATATTAGGTAAATTTATAGTTTTTTTTTAATTTTCTTTGTTTGCATTTGAATCTTGTATATATTTCTTTTTTTTTTCTTTTTATGTAAATCATTGATTTATTAGAGGTATTTACTTAAAATAATTTTGTCTCTTTGTAATATTTCATTAAAAACTATTTTTAATTGTTTTGACAAGAATTTGTTTATTAATAATATTTTACTTTAAATTATATTTACATTAAAACATACATCGTATTTCACTAATTGGAATCAGAGTATGCTGTGCATTATCTTTTACTCTTTACCTTTAAATAATTTGTATTTAAAAATACATTCCAATTATAAATACTATTAGTAGTTGAAATTTATTCTATTTGATATTTTTATTCTAAATTCAAATAACATTTTCTGCATTTTCGCTTTGAAAGTGCAAGGTCACCGTCGTTAATTTAATGCGAGTTAACCGTCCACGTTTAATTGTTCCGCCGAACTACTTATCTACATAAAAATGTTTAGTAACTTGGAACAAAAGGATATTAATATTTTTTGTTTGATATTATTGACATAAAATAAGGAGCATATACCGGCTGGAATGACTATACCAATGTTAATTTTCAAGTTAGTTACGTCGTGAATAGCGTATTTCATAATGTAAGCCGTAATTATTTTGTTCTTACCTTTTCAGAGCGATTCGGAATTACACGTGCAATGTGCATGCAAAGCTATTTTTACGAAAGCCACTCTGGTGCAACGATCATTATTATTATAATATACCTACATTAAACTTCAAAATGCAATAGATCATATCGTTTTCATAGTCGCTTTATGCTTTACAAATTGTTTTAATTTAAAACCAACACGATATAGCTGTTTTTCATAATATTGAAATGGAAGTAAATTATTTTACGTGGTACAACGTATTGGTAAGCTTAAAATGGAAGTTGATCAAAGGCGTTATAAATTTATTGTAGACCCAATTTTTGAAGCAACGAACTGGCGTCTTGCGTCTATCGTTCCCATAAAAGACTAAATTAAAAAATTAAACTGATTCCTAGCTTCATTTGGCTAGACTATAAACAAACTAGTTACCGAGATAAACTAGTTTACAAATAGATATTATTCCTGTAATGTGTAAATACCTACAGATTGTAATAAGTTTTTAAAGCTTTTCGAGATTAGTATTAAGTCTGACACAACTATATTTTTGAACAACAGAACGTTTCGTATCGTGTTGCAAAACAGGAAAGCTTTATCGTACAAGGATAAATAATTTGTACCAGTATATATTTTATGAGCTTGCTGTTATAATTAATTGATGCATATGACGTAAACATTTTGTAGTTTATTGTTATTTTTATTGTATACCAATTTTATTTAAGTAGCATAGGTTTTCGCTGTGGGGTTGGGTGCTATGGGGAGAATTTCGACAGAAAATATTTTTTGGAGATTCCTATAGCGCTCTGCTGGACACGAGATATACAATTAATACCAATCAAGTCTTATGTCAAGCACTAATGGCACCTAAAGCTTTTTTATTAGTCTACCGTAGATATATTCAATTAAAACGTGTATTACCACAGATTATACAACGAGTTCGCTTTCTCTGTCCCTATCTATATGTATGCTTAAATCTATTAACCACGCAACAGAAATCTGTTTCATCAAAATTGATGCGGTTTATTTTTTATATATAAAATGATTGAAAAGGAAGGTTTATATGTATAATTCACGCGTAATATTAGACAAACGCTGGTAAATTTACTATTTTTCCATAGATTTTACAGATCGTACTCGTGCGGATTTGGGGCCGGTTGCTAGTTACTAATAAGTGCGCTCGTGATTGACTTTTGTGTAAATTCCGTCTCTCCTTTGGGTCGGATATTGTCGATCACGACATTATGTGTGATATAAAGACATCCAGATCTCTTATGACACATGGAGCGTAATAGACCTTCAGTGCATAATATAACATTTAAAGAATATATTTAGTTTTGGTTCGGGAAGTCTGTAGCTTGCCTTTAGATCTAATCTTCAGTATACTGTTTTCTTAAAAGTTTTATGTTCCCTCTCTTTCATGGCAACAATGGATAAAGGAATGTGTTTACATTTGCGGTGCATTAGATTACAAAGTGTTTGACATTAAGAAGGTCGACGTTTCACTGATAAGCTTACGATGATAACAGATGTATTGACAATGATGTTTATTACGTAATTAGAATTTAATAATGATAAAGAAGCCTTATAAAGTTTATTGTTATTTTAATATCGATGAAGTGATTTTTATTATACGTATACATATTACGTTTTTTAAACTTTTTCTTGTGTATACGTCGTAATCCTGAGACAATTAAAAATGTAATTAGTATAAACATTGGTACCCATTGCAGTGAAGAGCCATTGTACGTCTTGCACTGTTATTAGTGGATTATTACTTAGCAATTGTCTTCTTGCAACATGTGTTTACGATAATTTTATATATTTTTTTGGTTCTGCAATTATTTAACTTATGTATGTATTAATATATAATTGTAGGGTAGATTAGTCGATTGGCGACCATGGCGGGATAAGCGACCAAATGAAGTACTAACTTTATTAAAAGGCGCGAAACAAATGTTATATCATCCGCATTAAAAGCAAAGTTTACTTTATATTTTTTGTCTATCTGAACTATTTTTTCTCATAAATGCTTACTATTTTATATCCCATTATTAGCAGTAAATTAGTTAATCTTGTGGTCCAAAACAAGCAAAGGAGTGGTCGTAAACTAAAAAAATTGTTTGCAATCCAACAAGAAATCAATTGTGGAATTTTTTTGTGCTTCCGTTTTGTCTAAGTTGAATTGTTTTTTATAGTATAATTATCTACTAAGATGAACTGGAGTCTGTTCGCGGGGGCGTTATGCCTGCTATGTCTACACACCCAGTCAAAAACGCTGACCGCTGAAGAGTACAGGTACCGAAGGAATCTGATGAAGGAACTGTCAAACGAATCGGTGCGCAGGTCTGGCCATCACAGGAGTTCAGCTGACCCTCCGGACCACACCAAGCTGGTCGAGATGGCGAGATACGTTATGCACAATTGCGGTAATTAAATAATTCTTAATAAAGGGTCTGGTTAATTTACTGCACCAACGAAAGACGACGTATATATTCAATTCAAATTCAAATATCTTTATTTAATATAGAAGTGTAACACTCGCTTAGTGATGGTCAAGGACGCTATCACCGGTTCGGAATAGGACGCCTCCGACCTGAGAAGAACCGGCAAAAGAAACTCAGCATACTCAAATAATCCCTCACCATTTCTAAGTTGTTTTTGTGGTGTGTTTATATTATTGCTGATTTCTCTGATTACAGAGTTATTAAATTTTGAAGAATTGCATTCTAAAATATTCTAGTTTTCTGAATAAGCAGAACTTGAGCATTAAACTTTATCGGCGGTGGCGAACTATCTAATCACATTAGACTCCTGATGTGTTATTTATTTATACCTAAATTTGAACATAATATTTTTAGCTTTACAATTTAATTTACGCAATAAATGTATATGTACATATAATACATGTAATAAGTGATCACACGAGTATTATCTAATATAACTCTTATTATTTGTTATTAAGGCTGAACAACAACATCACTGAAAATAAATGAAAAGTGTTTCTAAAAATATAACAATCTGCTTGTCATTTGAACAAAGTAAACTAAACTAAATTGTTGCTCAATGTTTGTGATTATAATAATTTAAACTGTCTTAAAAATACTACACCTTATAAAATTGTAAAAAAACATTGATAAATTCAAGGCATGTATTGTGTTTAGATACATTCCAAAGCTGGTTAAATAATTCAAACATAAATGCAATTCCACTGTTAAGGCCTACCAATATCAAATTTGTTTAACAGATTGGGCGACCATTGCCACAATATCAATACAGCCGGCCATCGAGGGCTTTCCTTTTAACAACGTTAAATCCATAGTGGACGGCTCGTTAGCCAACTCCACCGGCATGCCCTACTTTTACATGTCGCCGTTGGACTTCACCGCTCGCGATTTAACGGTAATATTTTCATTTTGTATGTATTATAATGTAGTGTAATATTTTTATTTTATATTACTTATTAATACTTCATACAAAAATCACGTACTAATGCGGATTTAATGCTAATGACATTGTTTGACAGTCAACCTTCTAAACTTAACGTAACAATATAATTCTCATTACCATTTTGCTATGATTTTATGTGACGGCTTCTAATCTGCCGAGAGTTGAATGACGTTCCTTATGCATAATGGCTTTACATCTTCACAATCAAAGGGTAAATTGCTTTCGATGGGCGTATCAGTTCTCAGGTGAATTTGAAAGCAATGTCGTCCTATAATGACTGCCAAAGATGGTCTTGACGACCGGGATCGCCTTATTAAATGCTCATTTGACGTATCATCGCTCCTTAATTATTAGGCAAATGGGTAAATAGCCTATATTGTCCTAATTAGATAATAACAATATCTTAAAAAGTTTCTTTGTAGGATTCACACTCATGAGCTCCGGTTAGTGAAGCAAGCTAATACTACTAGTCAAAGAAGGCAGTATGTAGACGTGGGGACAGTAGCTTCCGCAACTCTGTGTTGGATAAAGCTTATCAAAGACATTGGCTCTGGAAGCATAACATCATTGACAAAAAAAGCAGTATGTAGAATGGGATGAAATACGGAAAAATTGTTTACATTAATTTCATGTTAAGTGTGCCTCAATTTTAATATATTATAATTGATTCAATTATTATTGAATGAAATTCATCAGCACGTGAGGCATGACAGAGTAACATACGGGCTTTTGTGTTTATAATACTATCAGTGTGGATTACGTAAACACTTAATCGATTTAAACACTTACGGTAAATGTAAACTGGTTTCTCGAGGTTGTTACTGTCGTACAGAACTAATATCAACTTGAATCCAACTTTCTTTTTGCAACATTTTTCAATTTTAAACTTATTATATTATATTTTATGATAAATAGTGTACCTTTGGAAAAGCTTAATGTGTTATATTACGATGTTAAACTCCAATGTTAAAATCTATATTATTAAAAATATAACGTAAAATATAGATTTAACGTATAAAAATACGGATAATTATTGCAAATGAAAGGCTTCAAAATTTTCCTTTTATTAATGAAATGTTGTAAGTGTAGCTTCAAATGTCGATGTTTAAAAAACCTAAAATATACATTTATTACGAATAAAACATACTTGTTATTATTGTTAAATGCTTAAAAATTTTCTTGTCTCAATAAAATGCTGTAAGTGTAGTTTCAAGAGACAAAGAGTGTTTACATATCGAATACAGAATTGAATTACATGTCTTCAGCAATTTCACTTCGTAGACTGTGTGAAACAGTTTCGGATTGTCTTAGTTTCAATGTTATAGGACTTTCAATATAAGAGTGTAGGTATTGCTTATTTAAAATATAGTTTCTCTTTTAAATATGCTACTGTCAATTTATAGTATTGTCTATTGTGTTTTCAATTTTCAAAAAAAAAAATTAATCCTGAGAGTAAACGTTTATGTATACAGTATTTAATTTGATTTCAAATAAAAATAATTTAGTTTGTATATTACCTTACTATCTGACATACATTTCTTATAAACGTAAGTTCAATATTCTTTTAACGAGTTTTGAATTTAACTTAAAATCTTCTTGTAATTTATAAATTGCAAGGTGTCAGGCAGGGTAGGGGAAAAATCAGTCAATCAATTCTGAAATCAATTGAATAATTTAGTCCGTGCGAAAAAGCGTAGTGACTCACTTAAATTGACTTACAGGCGCTTCTTAACAAACCATTTTTACAGTACTTAGTCAGTTGGAGAAGTGACAGGTTTAAGAATCCCATTATTATATAGTTTTATATTCCTTTAAATATTTTTATTATTCGCGACGAGATGTAGAGAATATTTACCAAATGACAAATGATACGTCTTGCCCATAAGAAATGCAGCGTAAGTCTCCACAATTCGGGCTAGTGGCTCGAATGCATAGGTCGTTACATAACTATTTGCAGTACTCATGCTGTAGGGTACCATTTTTCAGGACCAACGCAATAATGTCGATAAATGGGTAAATTACATGTTAACAATGTCTTAAGGCGGTAATCCGGCTTGTGGCGTCATATGCTGTTTTTGTTATGGGCAGGGCATATAACTATCCCCACCAACGTGTGGTGGAAGTCCAAAAACCCCTTAATGCATTAGGGGAGGCCTATGTCTCTATATAATTATATAACTATTAAGTAACGCTCTGCTCGACTTGTAGTCTCTTTTAACAAAACTGATGTCAGCCGCTCTACGTGAACTGTATTCTGATATCTATTTAAAGTAAATCTGTGTGTACATGTGACAATGTTTTCTTCGAGTTAAACTGATTTTTAGATAGAATAAATCTTAATTTGTTGGTCAGAAAAACTCGCGTGCCACGGTCCTGGTCTCGCTCGAAGAGACAAGATACTGCGAGAGCCAGAAATGGGACCCAGAAGACCCACGGTGCACCAGGCTCATGCTGTCCGGCAAGATGAAGAAGGTAAGTTATACCCGGGCCAAAAAAGCCGGAATTTATTCGAACATAGTCCAATAATAAAGGCTCAAAAGGTGAAGGACGCTTAAATATCATGAGGTTGTTAAATATAGCGGTTTTCCTCCAATAGGAAGGTTCTTAGCTTTCTTTATGATTAGCATAATATACTTGCAATGTTATAAATATTACTTCGTATTTAAGACGACCTGCTTGACATAGCGGTTAGTAGTTGACTCATGAGGTACAGGTTGTGGATTAGATTCCAAACAGTAATAAAATATCTTGTTTTAACCAGTCTTTGCATTTAGCAATGAAACAAAGCATAAATCCATAAATCTACATATAAATTGTTGTGGTCCTTTGTTGTCTAACGTAACATGTTTAATACAAAAACTTTGCAAGGGGCTTTTGAATTTAGTACGTAAGTTTTATGATCAGTAAGAATGTACATTTTTAGCTTTATATTTACTAAGTATTAATCATAAAACGTTGTCGGGTGAAACATAATTACTAGTGTCCGACCGAACTTTCGGTTTCGGTTTCGGTTTCGCCGAGTTTCGGCCAAAAATCAAGTTTCGCCACAGTTTCGGTTTCGGCCAAATTTGGCGACACTTTTGCCGAAACCGAAACTGGTTTCAAAGTGTTTTCAAAATAGTAGCAAGTTAAATGTATCATTGCTACAATCGAGCTCAACAGTTTGACAAAAGAAATTGATGATTCTTTTAAAGACGAGTAGGCAAATATATATATATTTGCCTACTCGTAACAAATAGTAGTGAGAACAGATATAAACAACGCTGAAGGGCCTGCAGCACAGCCCAAATTTCGACAGAATCAAGGCTTTCATAGTCCACAAACGCCAAGCATAAAGGCAGATTATACTCCTCGGTCTTCTGTATAATCTGCCGCAGCGTAAATATGTGGTCTATGGTACTAAAGCCTTTTCGAAATCAGCTTGTTCGGGTGGCTGAAAGTCGTCGAGTCTGGAAGCGAGACGATTCAAGATGACTCTCGAGAACAGGACATAAACGCGGCTCAGAAGGGAAATCGGTCTGTAGTTCTTCAAAAGGCTTTTATCACCTTTCTTGAAGAACAGCACCACCAAAACTTCCGCTTCACGCTTCTGGCGTAATACCATCCTGTAGAACGAAATTAAAGAGCCTCTGAAGGACTACAAGTACCGGTTCTCCACCCGCTTTCAGAAGCTCTGCTGTAATTCCGTCCTCACCAGGTGCTTTGCCGTTCTTAATTTTTTCGAGAGCCATTCGTATCTCGCTCAGACTGACTTCCGGGATATTTTCGGAGCTGTGCCGGGTATGCTTTGCTCTTGGGTCGTCACTCGCTTCAGCAAGCGGTTCCGACGACGATGTGTACAGCTGTCCATAGAATCTCTCGATCTCACTCAAAACTTCTGGTCTACCGGAGATGACGGCCCCACTATCGCTCTTCAACTTAGCTGGCTTTGCCGGACAGACAGATCTCTGGCAGAACCTTGGTTCCGTTCAATCGCCTCTTTAATACGACATGTATTAAAGATGCGCAAATCACGCCGCATACACTTGGAGATCTGTCTATTCAGCTGTCTGTAGCCTAACATGTTATTAATAATAACTGATATTGCTATAAGAAGTTTATAAAAAAAAATGATAAATTTTAAATATTTTGTTACATAAAAATATTATTAGCAACTGAAATAAACGATTACCACACGTTTAATATACTGTCTCCATTCCATGACTAAAATAAAGCAAAATAATAGGCATAAAAGCTCCATATTTTAGTATTATAAGAAATTTTATACTTGATCACGTGAGTTTCGGTTTCGGTTTCGGTTTCGGCCGAAAAAACAGTTTCGGTCGGACTCTAATAATTACCCTTGATAAGATATATTTATAAGAAAAGTAAATTAATTTAAGCGTTGCTATCATAAATATGAAACAAATACATAAAATGGAAAAAGCAGTTCTTATTTGCTTTTGTCCCTTTTAAACAGAAAAGTTGCTGTAATGCGTAAGCAATGATATTTACTTAATAAGAACTCGATCAAGATGTCAATTTATAAAAATAGTTCAAACCTTGCATGGTATTCGAGTAAACAGTTTATAAATAGATTGGTACCTTTTTTTAAAACTGGTCAATAATAAAAATAACACAGGCATGTTGCACAAGGATTATCCTTGTAGGTGTATATTTTTATTCATACAAGGACTCCAAGGTACAAATCAATAACTCGTTTTTATAATATGATAGAATAGCTGTTGCTTCGATCGCGTGGTGATATAGAAAAAATATCTGATAGTGTTATTTGTTAAAAAAAATAACCTAAGCAAGCAAAAAGTCATGTAAAAGCGTGGTGGGATACGGTCCAAAACCCCCTAACGGATAGGGGTGTATTAGGGGAGGCCTATGTCCAGCAGTGGACTATCACAGGCTGATGATGATGAAGCAAGCGAAAGTTACTTCTAGCTGCATGAGCTATCTTGCAGTGAAAGTCGCGTCAAATACGGACCAGCCATCTCAGAGATTAGCCAGAACAGACAGACAGACAGACAGACAAAATGTTAGAAAAGTAATTTTGTTATTTCTACCGGTTATATATTACAATGTAATCATTTCAAAACTGTTATTATGATGTTACAAATATACTCTCCAATTTTGTTCATTCCTATAGATTAAACAATATTTGTTCTCGTTAGCAACGATATTAATTGCAATTGTATGTGACGTTAAGCATTCTGTGAAAATTTTCGAGCTAAAATCTGCCGTCACGTCCACAGATTAGATAATTATAATCGCGTTTATTTACATATTCGCTACATGAGCCACAACACGTCGCTGTTATCTGGTACGCTATCGCGTATTGGGACCGATTATAGAACGCTTCTTTGTTAAATAAATAGTATGCACTGTTGAATTATCTTTTAAGCCACTTCTGATATTATACAGGACATTTAACAGTTCTGTAATATAGCAAACATGGGCAAAAATAATCTCATTTACTGTTGACTGCGAAATATTTTACTTCGCTATGTTATATAACGTTTTCAAATAGCGAGCGGTTTTCGTTATAAGACAATCATATAGTTTTTTATTATAATGTTTCGGTTATTTATTGGTATAAAGTTATGTCTTCATTAAAAAATATTTATGTATTCGTATAAATATCTTACATGTATTAGTTTTATACAAATGTTTTATGTACATAATTGTCAACATTGTTTAAATGACCACCTTAACGACTTGTGAATGTAATTTAAGGTATATATAGTAGGGTTATTATAACAAAACTTTAAGATGTAAAGGCAAATGAAGCTTGTATTATGGTTAAACCTTTTAAGTTATAAGATATAGTGTTTTTTATGTTATTCGTTTGAAAATCATTTGAAATCGATACTGATCTGACTCAGAACGACTGCCAAAGATGGTCTTGACAAACGGACCTACTTCTTACAAGTCCACCCGACGCAGAAATTATTTTACTTTTCAGACAATTGGGTAATCGGCCCATTGAATGGCCCGGTGAACACATTTCTCGTTTGCTAAAACAACCTTACAACTTTCCTTTCTAAAGAAAAGTAGTTATATGGTAGACAGGTTTCCTGCGCCTTTAGAGTCAATCCGATATTACCTTAAGTATCTACATTAATATGTTACAATTGAATTGAAAGTGCATTAAACATTTAAAAAGTGGATTGCATTGCGTATCCAATTTTGGATTACGAAATGTAAAATGAGAACATTTAAATTTTAAGACATTGATATATAAGATAATAGGTACTGTTTAAATTAATTACTTTGTGTCCTAATATACTGTTTTTTTCTCGTGTAACAAAATAAATCTATGCTTGACACCGTCTATAAAATAACACGGAGATATTACCAAACTGACTGGGTTTTAAATTTTGTATAATAGTAACATAACATAATAGTAACTTTAATCAGTAGAAAATACTTTCCATCAACGTCACCGACGCCCATCGACACTGGCAATACTAAGGGTATCACCAATGCGCTGCCTACGTTGGACATAGGATATTATGTTTCGTTTATCCAGTAAATACGCTGGCTACTACGGTGCCCTTCAAACCGGAACATGGTAGTGTTTTAAACAGAACTTGGCGGTAGAAATCGGCAACGCGGTTGTACCGGCGGCCCTCTGTACAGGGGGACATACCTTAGTTTCTAGTTTTACTCTAGTTTTTAATAACAGTTCGGTAAGGTTTAAATTATTACTCATTTATAAAATTTTGTAAATGTTTTACAAGACATTTTAGTTGTGGATTATTTTTGTAACATATTTTATACAGTGTTATAAGCAATAAAATATGATCATCACATATAAAGGTAAATAAGTATTTGGAGTGCGTATTGCATTAAATTTTGTTTGAAATGAAGCTAAACGCTATCGCTGCAGGTCAAGGAAGGCACACCAGAGTACACGTTCGCTAAAGCCGCTTTGTTCGAACGCCACCCGGCTATGGCTCACTTCCCCTCAGGTTTGTATATCATTATTTGTATCAAAATACAGGTAAATTATTTATTTTTTATTATTTTCTGGATACGAATAACCGGCAATCGGAAGCGGTAGCGTGCATTAGGGGAGGCTAATGTCCAGCACTGATTCAGGCTAAACCTAACTATTATTAATTTATGATTGATGAACACTATATTAATTAGAGTACTTGATTGATTTAGTGGCCACCGATTGTTTGATTTGCACTTTGGCTATACCGTTACTCTTATCTTGTAATGTAGAAGAAAATATTTACTCTACGGAGTGCTTGTCAATGTCAAATATTATATTCGGTTCAAAACTTGGATCACGCAATAGTGATATGGTTTTGACTTTTTTATCTATATGTATTTGTATTGTATGTGTATTTATACAAATGATTTGTATCAAAGTCTTAATAAATACATTATTATTGTACCTCTAAAATCTTCAGGTTGTTGTTATCGAGTGCAGAATGTGAGATATCAGCACGACTCGATATATTTTTATGGAATAGTAGGCATATTTGTACAGTGCTGCCTTATTAACTATCGCATCATCGCATCATCAGCCTTTGTTAGTCCACTGCTGGACATAGGCCTCCCTAATACACCCCTATCCATTAGGGGTTTGGACCTATCCCACCACGCTGGTCCAGTGCGGGTTGGTGGGTGGACCGACTTTTTACATGCCCATCCGACGCATGGATCATCTTACTTTTCAGAACAATTGGGTGATCGGCCCAAATTGCCTAACCAACAGGAAACAACAATGAAAATTTGTTGCGTCCCGCAGGATTCGAACCCACGACCTCCGGTTTCTAAAGCACACGCCCATACCACTAGGCTACGGAGGCTAGCATTATTAAATATACGTAAATATAATTATTTCTTTATGTTTACGCGAATACTATACATTATTAAATAATAGACTTTACGGATATTTATCACGTTTATTTTACATTTTAAAATTCCCGACGTTTCGAACACTTTACTCTACCCCGTGACCACGGCTACTGGAAGGTGATCGAATCGTTGGGAACTTAAAAATGTAAAATAAACGCGATAAATAATTACTAACTTTGTCGATGATTTCAAAGTACTACAGGGTGACCTATTTCTACTGTAGGCGGCGAAAGCGTACAAACACTACTGTGTTCCCGTTTGAAGGGCAGTGTAGCCAGTGTTTTTATTTAATGTTAAAGTAGAGGTATCATCCCATTTCCCAGGACAGCGAGTATGTTTATAAAAAAACACCCTGGTTTTACTTCGTTAATGATCGTTTTATCAGTAATAAAATAAGTTAAGTTAATTTAAATTATTTTTACAGACCACGAATGGTTCGTTGCCAAATGAAGATCGCCCAAATCGCAATGATCGATTGGTTCGGCGGAGCTAAATACGTACCGGTCAAGGATTACCTCGCGTACAATTACACAGGCAACGAAATGTTGCACTACTACAATCGTTTGCACCACTAATTTGTCGAACGCATGCGACAATATATTCTCAAAGCGAATGAGATGCAAATATATACAATCTTACTGACAGTGTGTCGTGTCGTATAAATAATGATTTTATGTATTGTATAATGTACATAACCATAGTTGAAGTGTTGAAAATAAAGGTTTTATATTCTTCTAAACATTGTGTTTTTTTATATTCCTATATAATCGCTAAAATATTAAGATGCAGTATTAAATGTACAAAATAATACTGCAACATCCGAAATTGACACCATATACATATTAAAAAAATACTAAATATATGATTAAGTTGGGAGCTTCGATTTTTTGCTAAATTTGACCAATTGTAACGGTACTATTTTTTCGTTCGAATCACTTAAAGGCAATTATTGCGTTCCTTTTGAACAAAACAAAGATAATAATAAAAAACAAATTATATTATAATTTGTTCTACACACTAAGTAACGACGCCAAAATCTATTGCGTTCTGATTAATAACCGCGCGATCTATAGTATATACATAAGAGCATACACATTTTGTCGCTATTTCATTTGATTTACATAAATTTCACGTAAAGAGTGGCCTATCATTACAAGGGACCCAGTAGGAAAGTACTGACATGATTTTCTATTCGTCTCGTCGCTTTATGTAATAATAAAGTATAGCCTTTAGTCATGTCGATTATAGATCTTGTTATACTAGGTATTGTCACTCTTTATGAGTAGTTGCATACGGGCGCCCTTTCGAGGGTCTAGTCTAACTTAGAGATAATCATACACTGCAAATACTACATATACGGCTTGGATTTCGTAAAGCGACGTGTTTTCGATTTTTCTTAAAAAATTCGAAACAAATCTCATTATAAATTTGCTAACCTACCGGCCGATCGTTTGCCATTTATAAGGCTAGAATGCATCCGCACCAGGAGTTGAGTTCTCATCTCGCAGAGGCAAATACTTCTTCCATTCAACTTGATTGCTCAATGACCTAACTTTTTATTATGCGTCACAATCTCTTTGCCTTTCATAATTAGCCTTTGCCTTTAGCCCTTCATAATTACCCATTAAGATACCATAGTCGTGCACCGCAAGTTTCCTTCGGCGAAAAAAACTCAGCGGGACTGTCATCTTTTACAGTTAAGTTATGATCATAAAAAAACAATTCCGGGTAGACATAAGTCATACAAATTAAGAAAATTGTCCTGGTTTATAACTCACTACTAAATAACTTCTTAAGTTGATCTAACGGATTCCTCTTACAGTAGCCTAAATGTAGTTAATTCAACCTGTCCTTGATATCTTGAACTCACGATAAAAAAGACATTTTGATTAATTAAGATTATCAATATTTATACTCTGACCTTTCAAATCTAATTGCAACTGATAAATTTTTGCTCTAAATTTCAAAATAAGATTCTCTTCCACCTTGCAGTTTAATGATACACAATTAGTTGATAATAACACTGTCTTTATTAATCTTATCCCATTAATATGTTAAGACAAGAACACATTATTCTAAATAAATATATATAAAGTAATAACATCACAGTTGAAAATTTTACAACCATAAACAGTTATATAGTATAATACAGAAAACCTCACTTGAACAACCTTTTTTAAGTCAAAATCTTTTTCGAAAATTAATACTTTGCTTTCTTTTCAAATTAAAAAACTAATCACATTGCATTTAATTATCTTAACACATCCCGCGAAAACATTACATTTTTGTGCCACCGTTGTGCCAAATCTCCTTATCAGTGTTTTACAATTAACACATATCCTAAAATAACAAGCTTATTAAAAATAAAGATCATATGTCAAACAAACTTATGGATAGCACATTGATAAAGAAACATATTTCTTCCTTTATTATATCTTCAATTATCGAACCAAAGTGTTTATCTATCTTAGGCACACAGCGGTCGATCTATACTGGAGAACAGCCAACTACGCAGAAGAAATTATATTGTACAATTGTACGCGCAAACTCTCTCCCTTCATTTTCAGTCCGATGAAATGGATGGAAAATGGAAACCAACACAACCAGATTGCCCTAATTGCCTTAACCCACTAAGAAACAACAATGAAAAATTGTTGAGTACCCACAAGGTTTGAGCTCATGACCTCCATTAAATAAAGCCCAAGGCCATAACAATAGACTATGGAACCAATTAAATAAGTCAAACATTAATTGTCAGTTGGTATTTGACATCTCAGTGAAACTCCATCAGTATTAAACTTAGACAAATGAAGCAGTTGGGTCACATTGCTTATATCGATTTAATATCTTATTTTATTTGGTACAGTTAAAACATTTAGAAATATTATAGTAGTTGCACTTTTCCATTGCAATGAACACAAGACGCGACTGGCGGTGTACCGTTTGAACTGTTATTGTATGCATGGTTCACTAATGCATTTACTGGTTCCTCGTTTTGCCTTTTCACCTCAACGGGCATTGCCATTACCTGAAAATCGTAAAATTATATGTTTTAAACATTAAGTAGTTGGGGTTGTCATTAATTATCTGTGTAAATTCACTTACAAGTACATTAAAAAAGGTACTTTGAAAAGACAATGTCATCATAGACACCAATTTTAGATTAAATATAGCACAGGAAAAAATTTAAGCTTTTGATTTTCATTTTATTTACGTAAATTCCATCTCTCATTTTGCGACTTATAACAAAAACGTTTTAATTATTGGTCAATGCCAATACAAGATTGAAACTCATATTAAAAATCTGATGAGTCTATTAAAAATCTGAAAATAAGATACATTTTGTCATAATAGCTACAAGAAATTTGTATTTCTTACTTACATTTTCAGCAAATATTTCAGCTTCGGTGGCCGATGGGAGTATATTAAGATGGCTGATATCCTGCTTGTCCACTGCACTACTGATATTCTCGGATAATTTCAAATTAACTGATGCCATGTCCAAAATATTTGTAGTGGGGAAGTGTTGCAGAAAAGTTAAGATTTCCTATTGGCCTGTTATACATGTTGTTATTGCCCATATATTCTGATATTGCTATATTCTCCAGCCATTTCTCATGTAGGCTGTATAAGTTTCGATATGTACATAGCATCATATCCCTAGCTCTGTACCTTTCGTCCAATAACTGTTTTATTGACTGTTGCAATTTTATAGTCTTTTCATTAAGGACTTTTTTGCAATTGGCCAGTTCTTCTACCATCAAACTGTAATAGGAAATATAAAAGTAGTACATTATTATAGAAATATGGTCATGTGGTAATTTATGTACATGCTGCTCTTATAATTTACCTGCTTGCGAGAAATTTACTCCTCCATACCTCACACTGCCCTGCTAGCCACTCAGTTTGTTCCTGAAAAATAGATAAATAAAACCAAATTAATGATTAAAAAAGAATTGACTTTCTTATTTGTATATTTTAATAGAATTTAGAATAAATATTTTTGAGATATTTTAGTATTGGGTTTTATGAATTATTAATTTTAAATGATAAGATGTATTTATTATTAACAGCAAAAATCAGTTCCCAAAAAGATAAAAAAAATTATATTACATTAGTGTCTACATTTTTGTAAATACAGCATAATATACAACTCTGCAAAAGATAATCTCAGAGTTATAATTCTAATTTCCCCAAAATTAACTTTGTACTACTAATTATTTAAGGTCTCTTACCATACAGGTATTGCCTGTTAGTGAATATGGTCTAAAACATTCGTCATTGAATTATATATTTATTTACATGATAAAAATTATGAACATAATAAGTTTTAGTGATCTTAATACCTTAAAAAATTAGTAATAACATCTTATGTAACTGCAAATTGAACTTGTGGGGATTTCTTTAAAAATACAATATACCTGATGGGTTGAAAGATGTTGAGCAGAATTAATCAATGCATTGGCCAGATGCTTTTTATCTTCATTAAGCGACTGTACTTGTGTCTCAAGGTCTTCCCCCATAGACGCCACCAGCATAGTTTTGAGTTCCTTGTTTACCTGAAAATCGTTTTCTTAATAATGAAAAAAGTATCCCTTTAACTAATGTTGAATTTCTTGGCATTTCTTCCCAGTAAATCTCGACAACTCTTAAATTAAATTGTTACAACCAAACTCTTTGATATGTACCTGGACTTGTTGTTTTAATTGATCATTTAAAGTTTCATTCTCCTTTAGTGCACTGTCTAGTTTTTTCTTCAAATCATTGCAAACATCATCCCTTACAAAGTCTGTACAGGACTTATCACTAGTGGATGGCAATTTAGGCCTTGGTTTGAATTCATTTAACTTTGTATCCATTTGTGACATCTGAGAGATGAGTGTGTTTATGTCCATATTATTTTTTGATTTTTTAGTGTTTTTGGATGTAGATTTTGATGTCATCGGATTTACAGCACCAGGATATGGCTCATATGGGACAAATTTCGGGTTTTTAGAATAAACATGTGGTTTTTTCTTATCTGATGTGATTATTTTTGATGGGTACACTTGTACCAGTCGGCCTGGGCGAAGCGAGTCTGTACTAAGTGTAGAAAGGTTACGCTTCAACTCTTTTTTTGGCCTATTTTCCGAAAAAGATTCTGCTGATTCCATGCCATCACCTGCAGTTCGTGCCTTAGCTAATATATCTGAAATTTATGTATTATGTCGTAAGCTTTAAAATGATTTTAAAAACAACACGTAACATAAACAATAATTCCATCTTTGTTTTAGTGCAAATGTAAAATACGTGTTAAAAAATATTTACCTGCGTAATGTTGGGTATTCATTTTATATGATGAATACTTTTGTATTCAATAAGATTTATAAAATAAACATAAATTTATGTAAGTAAAACAAGGAAGATATTTACAAACGCCTAAAAAATTGTCGTTCACTTATTTACGTGTGATTTTGACGTAGTAACTTCAAATTCAAATGAAGGTTGACACAGATTAAGTATGCGTTATTCTCTCATTCTGTTAAAATATTTGGAAGTTATTAAAATTGAATGCATGGAAACTTGCCGAACTTATACGTTATATTATTGGCGTACTATTACAGTACGCCAAAATCTGTAAAAATAATGTTACATTTTGGAATTTAAGTGCAAATAGTTGTCATCAATTAAGATCAATATGTTCTGTTTGGTTGTTACTTAAAATATAAAAATTTCACAATTGCTGTTTGAAAAATTCGTCTTTTTTAAGAATGAAAATAATTGAAAAAGGTACTAATATCTGGAAGACAATACGATAGTAGTCTCGTTATTTTACAAGCATTGCACAAAGAGTTTAGTTCTATGTACAAACATGCTATTCTATGAAACAACATCCCTGAGCCAATTAACTTGGCTCCAAACAAGCCGAACACAGAATTACTGCACTATATCCACGCCAAAAAAAGATAATACAGTTACATAGACAAAATCTCTTTTGATTGCTACAAGTAGTTCATATTGCTTGAACAGCCACGCTCATATTTGAAGATTGACTAAGATGTCGATTCACTGCTAAGAACGCGATCATGTTTTGGCATCACAGGCCCTTGTTTTAATAATTTAAGTAATAATTTTACTAAGTCTTTGTAGCAATTTTTAAATAGTTGGAGTCCAAACCATGCGTTTCTTACCGTTCTTCCAGCCATAGAGACCTAAACCTAAACGAAATATACCGTCCCGAACCTAGTAGCTATCAATTATCAAGCTAGCTGTTGCAAAATGTCATAGCTTAACAAGCTGTCATATCTTAAATCCTTTTAATTAAGATGAGTTTAACCAAGCTGCTTGAGATTACGTTGCCAAAACTTTTCAACCTATCCCTCGGACATGTCGTACTGTATGATCCTGCACGTCACTTAAAACGACAGTCCGGCTGACCCAACAAAAAACAAAATCGAAGCAAAGGAGTCCTTAGATCGCCACGACCACCACGTACTGTAGGTCAAAATATTTAAATTAGGAGTTTATGTATCTTTTTAGATTATTCATCATCATCATCAGCCTATGATAGTCCACTGCTGGACATAGGCCTCCCCTAATACACCCCTATCCATTAGAGGGTTTTTGGACCGTATCCCATCACGCTGGTCCAATGCGGGTTGGTGGGTGGACCGACTTTTTACATGCCCATCCGACGCATGGATCATCTTACTTTTCAGACAATTGGGTGATCGGCCCAAATTGCCCTAACCAACTAGGAAACAACAATGAAAATTTGTTGAGTCCCCGCAGGATTCGAACCCACGACCTCCGGTTTCTAAGACAAACGCCTATACCACTAGGCTACGGAGGCAATTTAGATTATTACTACTCCCGTTTTTCATTTCTAGGGTTCTCCTTTGGTCGGAAAAAAATAAACTCTGTGGCTTTACTTTCATAAGAGGCGGTAGGTCCAATTTTTACTGGGACAGTACCACCAAGGTGCCTATATCTGTAGTGTGAAAAAATTACCGCGTTCCAGTTTGAATAATCTATTTTCTAGGGAAACGAGTCGTAACATCTTGTGTTTTGGTATAGACTGGACTTTTTACGATACATTTTTTAAGAGCAAGATGTGTCACTACCATCAGGTGAACGTTTTGCTGGTCTTTTCTATCACTGTATTTCAAACGACCATTACTTAAAAATCCAATAACTGTAAATACGTTACTCATGAGTACAATCAGCCTCTGTTCCTCACTTTTGTAGACTATGAGAAAGCTTTTGACTGACCTAGGCTGTTCTGTAAGCTCTTAAACGATGTTAGGTCTATTATCAATACAAGGTGTTGAGAGGTCTGTCCTTAGTCCATAAAAAACATACAAGATTTTAGGGAGTGTACTAAACTCGTAGTTGTAGTCGAATCGTAAGGTTTAACCATTATTAATTTTCCGATAGCGCCACGCGGCGCGATGGCAGCAATGTCGTCTAGTATATAAGCCACGCGTCAGGCGCGATAATCCTATATCAGACTTTGAATACGTCCTTTCCTCCTCCTTCTCCAAAGCATGAGTAACTAGTTACGGAGTTAATTCAATAACATCCCTCTATCGCAGCGAATTATCGGATCCAATTAAGCTGGACAGTGTTTTGGAAGCTGAACCACATTTTCATGTCGTCGAATCGGCAGGGATTGAAAATTAAAGTCTAGGACCATTGAGTTACCTACGGAGTCGAAACATGGCTTTTACTTCAGGACTGGTCCACAAGTTTGCCAAAACTCAACATGCTATGCGCACTTATAACGCACCATGCATGGAGTTTCTTTTTAAGATAAAATTCGTAATGAAATCATTCGGCAAAGTACAAAGGATTAGCTTGTTAAAGTGACAGTATGTATGTGGTCAAAAGAACAGATGGCCAATTGGCCAAAAAGTTCCAGAGTGGAGGTCCCATGTGGGGAGACGGAATGTTGGTCGACCCACAACCAGGTGAGGTGCTGATCTCCATGTAAAAGCTGGTTTAAATTAGAAGCGAGTAGCATGGAATGTGCTATCTTGTCTTCATTGAAAAATGTCCAACAATGGACTATTAAAAGCTGGTGATATATACATTGTTCTCAAGATTTTCCTTGCTTCTGTCAGCACATATTGAACCTTTGCTGATGTCTCTATGGCAAGTAAATGTTTATTGCATGTTCTTACAAGACCATAACTGAATATTTGCTAAAAGTTGTTGCAAATCCTTGAGACTCATAATTATAAATGATTTACTCACTATTTTGACTAGATTTATTTTGTGGACTACATTTCCAGTACTCTCAAAATTACCGCTACAGGCATATATTTATGCATATCTTAATTTATACATTTTAGCTATAAAAAACCCTTTGGACTAATTTCAAAAATAAGAACAGTAATAAAACAAAGAGTGCATTTTCTGATCTGAAATGTAATTGATGCAGAATATTTTAGTAATAGTTTATCAAAGTTTATAGGTATTAAGTTAAGCAATATTAAAGTGCTACTTAAAATTTTTAGAAACAAAATACTGACTATAACATTATTTGGCTTTACAATTACCAATTATGAATAAAAACATGAACATTCTTCATTTAAGACATAAATTTGGTAGCGGTGAAATCAAAAAACCTAATGATTTTTACGTGATATAAAAGCACTAATTGTTACATAAGTGCATTATTCTGCACTCAGGTAACTCTGTCTTGAATAAAATCTATTTCGGATTATCAATCAAATTTTGAAAATATTTTAAAATAACTAATTTCAATTTGTAAATTTGGTTTAAAAATTTATAAATAACGCTAATTCTATTTAATAGTATGTTTAAAGATATTTAATATTGAAAATGTATTGCACAATAGACTTAATGTACCAATTCAAGTTAATTGAGCCATTTTTAATTATATGATGGGTATCATTCTGATATTATGAGACAAGTTAAAGATTAATGAAAAAGAAAATTATCACAACTTTCCCAATTATTTATTAAAATAAATAGAAATTAACCAAAGCGCACTTCATAGGTTACGCTTTTAATGTTGACTCCAGTTCACCACTGCTTTGTAATTCTTTAATTATATCTAAACCTCCTACAAGTTCACCTTTAACATACAGCTGTGGATATGTTGGCCAATCGGAATATTCTTTCAGTCCTTGGCGTACTTCTTCATCGGTTAAAATATCAAAAGTATCATATTGTACCCTGAAAATAAATTATTTCATAGGTCAATTTTTATTTGATCAAAAATTTTATTAATTTTATATTTGAATGTATATACATGTGCAATTTTAAATATGTTGTCTACACAAATAAAAAAAATTAGAGTGTCTGTAAGATTCAAATTTATAAGTGGGTAAATGATGATATGTAACCAGTACTTGTTTCCGAACAACATTTATTTTTGTCCGTCAGTCTGTTTGTTCCAGCTAATCTTTGGAATGGCTGGTCCGAATTTGATGGTACCTTTCACTAAAAGATAGATGTGACTGGGAGTAACTTAAGTTATTTTTTAAGGAAAAAATTCAGCAGATTTTTTTTATATCTTCTATGCAGACAAAGTTGCAATTAACAGTTAGTAGTTAAATAAAATAACAATATAGACACATTAAGACATTATCCTTGGCATAACTGATAACCTTTTCATGTTATGATACCATGTCGGAAATATGGAAAGAGATGTTTTAAATACACAATTTGAGCATAAACAACTTTAATACAATCCATTTTAATTTATTACTTACCCTGTTTCATTTATGATTTGTATGAGAGTTCTGCTGAACCCACATCTAGGTGTATCTCTGTTACCTTTCATGAAGATCATAACATTGTGTCTATTAATAAGTGCTTTCAGTCTTTCCTCTAGAGTTTGCTTAGGAGTACTAGCTGGTGTTGATTTCCCGTAACTTTGTGTTTTAACCTTAGATGTAATTTGTGCAACGTCGGCCCCATCAACTCTGTCAACTTGGGAACCATTTCTGAAAAGTATAACTGTGGGTACTGAATCAACCTGTAATTTAAAAACAATGGACAAAAGCTTGATTAAAACAGCAAAAAAAGAACCAACAAAGGAAGTTTAAACAATTTCTAGTATCTTTAGTTATCCAAGTACAAAATCTGTAAAAATAAAAAAAAAAACTTTGTTTTAACCAAACTATGTGTTCTGTTCTAAATTTATTGATTATAATTTAAATTTGTGTACGATTGTTCATATTTCTAACCTTGTATTTTAGTGAGATTTCTGAAAGACTCTCGGCATTACATGCACCAAATTTAGTACCGCTCGACTTAATTTCTGGAAGCGCGGCAAGCTCTTCTAGCACGGATGTTATTTGTGGACACTGTTCTGCCCAATCAGTGGCAAAATGCACTACAGTTAACTGAGGACATCTGGAAAGTAAGGTGTATTAAACTTATGAAATATGTTCATCATTAAAAATTGTTTAAAATTTCATGTTTATTTGATGAATATTAAAAAAATTGTGCATTTGCAAAGTTAAAGGAAAATACTCACCCAATGAATTTACAAAATTGTCGATAGAATCTATGTTGCTTACTGACATTGTGTAATAGGTTCTGTGTTCTTGTTTTCTCTGTGAACTAAAATATAATTTTATTGCTAACAATCTCTCACTTTTATAGTATTTACTCTTATACTTCTCAGTCTTATCGCATTTTTTTATTACTTACCGTAGTTCTAAAACCTATACGACAAATAATCTGACAAAACTTAAAATATGACCGATTATGACTGCTGAAATTGAGTGTTACCAAAACAATAAACTAAAATAAAATATTGCAGAATATAAATGAAATATAAAGTTGCTTTCTTTTAAAATTCAAATGTGCGATTTAATTTATTATACAAAATGTTTCAAAATCAATAGCTTATTATACCTAAAGTAAGTAAATTATAAATAAACCATCTAATATTATAGTTACCCTTTTGTGGCGACGATATACTACATTGTACTTTCGAAAAATTCGATGATCTTATGAACGGTTTAAGAGCCTATTTGTCCATCCTATCCTACACTAAATTACTTATTCCTCATACATAAGAAATCAAACTGAATCTTATTTAGCTTTTTTCGTATGTTTCGTAAGGGAATGCGTTTGTTTAGATTACGTATGTGCGTGATTCAGACTCATTTAAGGGAAAAATCAATCAATTTATAAGTAGAACCTTATTTTTTAATTGTATAGTAAGAGATATTTTTATTATAATATATATTTTAAGGGCGTCAAGTCCGATCCGTTGGGGGGGGGTCAAAGAGTGAAGTTTTTATCATTGTCAGCAAACGAGCATGAATTTTTATATTTTACTTATGTTATTACAAGTTAAATTGAATATATGCTGTGCGATTTCTGGTATGGATCAATTTTTATAGTACCTCTTGTCACGTACTTTTAAATATTTTTATCTTTTTAGTCTGTACATATGAATTTTTTGTATGGATAACATTGTTAAAAAAAATCATATTATTATGTTAAGCTTAGGATTACATTTTGAGGTTATAATTATGCGCTGAAAATAAGATACACTAATTGCTACTTTATCAGAGATATAAATTCGTAAAGCTTTATCAAAATGGCCTCCGTGAGTATGTCTCCAGCGCCTGGCATGCATCATGTTGACTTGTCTAAACTAAACCTCCACCAGTTGGCCCAACTGAAGCAACAAATGGATCAAGTAAGTCTCTATTCTTTATTTTTGGCAATAAATATTATGTTTTAACTAATATGTTTTTATTTGCAGGAGCTAAATGTTTTCACGGATTCGTTGCAAACTCTAAAAATGGCTCAGGGAAAATTTGTGGAGTCGGGAGAAAGTGTTGAAAGGATAACTCCTTCCACCAAAGGAAAAAGTATCTTAGTTCCTTTGACCAGTTCTATGTATGTTCCAGGAGAAATAGTTGATACAGATAACGTTCTAATTGATATAGGCACTGGCTACTTTGCCCAAAAGGTATGTATATTATAATCTAATAAAGATTTTAGCCAAACTTTAATATTCTTTCTTTCTTTAAATTTACGTATTTTATTAATACTTATAATGTATACTTGCCACAGGATATTGACGGGGCTAAAGATTACTTCAAACGAAAAGTTGCCTTTGTAACGGAGCAAATGGAAAAAATACAAGTATTGGCAATTGAGAAATCAAAAGTGCGAGATGCTATCTGTATGATGATGGAAATGAAGATGCAAGCTCAAAGTCAGACTGCGCAACCATCAACCTCATAAAATATTTGCTATCCCATTGCAAAAATAGTCATAGAGTTATTAATGCTTATTATTCTGTTAATAATTACTTCAAGTTTTTATCACACAATTTTAATGTTCCATTTAAAAGGATAAAATTGCAAACATGCATTTAAATTATTGATTGCAGTTACATATTTAACCTTTTTTTTAAAGAGCTATGCTCATTCATAATAAATGTATTTATACTTTGGATAATTTTCTCATAGCGCATTGATTAAATTCATAATTATTTGTTCTAGTGTTATTGTATTAATCAGACTAACACCAGTTAAGTTCTATTAATTAAATATGCTTTTCATAATATTATTTTTTATTTTATTCTGTAAGGGTGTAAATAGTTGTAGTGAATTTTTGCATTTCAATGTCAACAAAACTATGACCTAAAAAAAGTGCAGCCAAATTGTTTGCTGCTGTTAAAATCAATATCTTTATTTAGTTTTATATTCTACTAGAAAAGATACTAACACAATTGGGGATAGATTGAATGTGCATGTCTGACTTTTTACATGTCAATCTGACCATGGGTGATCCACCTGCCAAACAAGAATAAAAAGGTATTGAGTCTCCGCAAAATTTAAACCCACAACCTCTGGTTTCTAAAGCCCATACCAATAGTCTATCAAGGCAGTTGTATTTTTCTTATTATGTAAATATACCTTCGAAGTGCATCCACTGTCTCAAACAAAACAAATAAAAAAAAAACATTTTTCGTTGTAAATTAAAATTGACCGTCGCAAGTTTAAAGCTGCCTAAAGTTTATTAAAACTTTTTATTTTGCGTACACTTGGTTTTACTGGAACCGATAAAATCAGTTTTAATTCGACTATTGACAATTTTTATTTTGACCTTGATGTAAAGCTACCAGTCTCCACTCGGACTTTTATATATAGCGTTATAGAACAATGACTATAATAACCTGTCGCCGTAATTAGTTTTTAACTTTCAGTACAAATTAAAGCATCGAAGCTACTTAAGTAAATTGAAGGTCTCGCAAAAGGCTATGACGCGTATACGGCTCCTGGGTCCAGGTCGTTTTCTGTTTTTTGTCAAATTTAAATAAATCCCGTGAATTAACACGGGTGAACTTGCGCTTAAAAAGATCTACGTATTTAGTTGCGATTATTTTTGATTATATACGACGTGTGTTCAGTACGTCTTGTAAATCCTGCATGCATAAAAGCAGTAGCTGCACATCATCAGTGCGAGACGGGAATCGACCGTGCAGTTTTCCCTCTCGTTCTGATGAAAGACCTCGGATAGGTCGAAACTAATCGACATCAATACTAATTTCACAGGAGTTCAGCCGTTTTGTTGAATATTTTTTCAGTGCAATGTATCACGAATGTTTTATTTGTTAAATTAGCTACACATCATGATGATACCTTTACGCCCTGTGCAAAGGAAGAATATCTGTCATTGTTTGGTGACTGCCCTGTCAACTTATTCCACACAGTTAAATAAAAATTGCACACCATTTTAACCGGTCCTTCGGTTATTTTCGTTTTTGACATCCAATTTCGAAGGTTTATAGGTATTAGTGATAGATGATTTCAATAGCGATGCTAGAATAAGCCTTAACGTTATAATATTAATAATATTATGATGTTAACCTTATTGGTAGGTTATTATTATGATATTTTGATCTTATGATATTTTGATCTTATATGAAACTAACTGTTACTCGCGACCACGTCCGCGTGGAATAGGGGATATATTAAGAGGTGCATTGAAATATACTGTAGAGTAAAATATAAATGAGGTGTATTTATTGTATGTGCCTATCATGGCTTTTGCATCGACAATGACGAATTCGAAACAACGTTCCTACGTCTTTTCTTGCGGTCTAAACTAATTATGTACCAAATTTCATTTAAATCGGTTTAGCGGTTTAGACAGTAAAGACAGACAGGCAGACAGACAGAGTTACTTTCGCATTTAAAATATTAATATCGATAAAACAAATGAGGTGTTTTTATTGTACGTGCCTATCATTAGACACAAAGTTCTATGGCTTTTGCTTTGACGATGAAGAACTTCCATTTCAACCCCTATTTCATCCCCGTATAGTTTAAAACAAAAAAAAATAGTAGAAAAAACCAGTTGTGGCTCGTTACGCGTATCTAGACACTAAATTTCTTCGTTTAATGTTCAGTGTAGACGCTGTCTATTTAAAATTTCATCCCCTATTTCTACCCTTTCGACTACTATTATCGCAGTAATAGTCTTCGTGGAATCTATTGTAAGCATGTACCAAATGTATATTAGTGAAATAAATTAAAGCTTTTATTTTATTATATATTTTAATAGATTGGTTCTGTGCTAAGCTTTAATACAAATGAATGCCTTAAATGTACTCAATTTATCAATCGTCATTGATTTAACCTTGTAATTTTGTTGTGAAAAAAAATTGCAAAATGATTAATATGTACCGATTCAAAATAGCTCTATGCTTTTTAAGGGTTTTCTTTGTGTTTTTTTAGCTTTTTTTAAGCTAATAAATTTACTATTGTGCTTATAGCTACGAAAGGATTATTCTTTCATTATGAAAAAATAAACTACGTATGCTGTCAGAGATACCTACATTTCCTTTTGACCGTTAAATCACTTGTTTAAAGAATGAACAAGGTAAGATGAGAACGAACATATAAAAAAAAACATAATTTATATGAAATAAGTCTTAAAAAAATCACCCCAAACTATTGCTATCCACTGGCGAATATGCGCCTTTTAAGCCACATGCAGTATAAGGCAGGGATGGCGAACCTTAACGTACCAACGTGCCATTTTTCTAAAGAGACATGTGATGAGCTCATAGATGTGCCATGAAATTATTTTGATTATGTGATTATTGAGCAAATATAAATAATAAATACTATCAACTAATAACATCTTTGTTTAGTACAAAAAAATACGAACATTTTGCAAGGGTTATTAAGTAAAATTAATGTGACTTCTGTTGTTGCAGATTAGATGATAAATAACATATATTAGGCTTGTAAGATTTTACTTGTAGCAGCATGCATGCTGAACGAAACGAAACGAAATAGATTTATTTGTCAAACGGTTTCTATTTTCTAATCGAGTCTTTGACATTATTCATCTCTAAAAATAAAGAGTCATACCTATACATACATAAAATAGCATGAGCCAGCTTTTTTAAACAATTAAATGTATCTGGTAACGCATTCCACGTTGCCAACATTCTGTTGTTAGAATTTTCTTTTTCTATTAACTCCAAGTCCGTCCTTGTTGCAATAAATTTGAATTGAATCAATATTAAGAAAGCAATTAGCTGCATTTCAAATTCTTCAATTTCCAACCAATCGAGCTACGTGCCCAAAATATTGTATCGCCTGCCATTGGTTCGCCATTACTGGTATAGGGTATAGTTGAGAATCTAAAGCAATTGAGGTCGATTGCTTAAGATTCTCAAGCATTGCCGTGTTCCCAAGCGGTGTTGAAGCATTCAACATTGTGGCATTGGACTTTGTATACGTAAATTTCAACTCTTATTGATTGGGTATAGTTGAGAAACTAAAGCAATGGCGGTTCATTGCTTTAGATTCTCTTTAAGACAGCTACCGTCTGGTGGAGTCACCAATGCAGAATGCGTTCGCCTCGGGCGCCATTCGTGTCTAATATAAGAATCGGGTTTACGTTAAGTCTTCTCTGATTTGGCTTGGATATTCTTATTAAACAATAGAATGTGAACTTTATAATTTATGAGTCGGAAAAATGAATAACATTTGCGACACCAAATTATTTATTTTTAATAGGCCAAAATGATTGCGCTGGTATCTACATTGTAGTCGCTTATTATACTATCTTACTATACGTATCTACAATATGTCTTATAGTCACGAAATAATATTAACTAAATAAGGCAACGACTATCCCTTAATTTTTTAAACAATTATGTTTCATGTATATTTTAAATAAAACAAATTCATCTTTACACAATTTCCTATAACTTGAACACTTGAAAGGCTGTGAAGATAATAAACATTTTTAAATATGTGATAATAAGATAAATTACAACATTACACTTCAAGGAACAACAATTTGAAGCAGTCGTATTATGTATTTGCATGCTAAATAATAATAAACGAATGTATTCATAAGATATTTACAACAAGTACAAGTAGTCTTAATAATTAGAGCCTGTAGTTAAGTGTGAGCGTGTATTCGATACTCGAATAGCACCTTAATAATAAAAATGTACGTACGTATTAGCAAATATCATATACGTAGGTACTTCGCTAGTGAATTTTAACGCTACAATCGATAAGTATTTACATATTATTACAAAGTTAAATACATTACGATAAAAAGTAACCGTCGTATTAAGACGAATCGGTACAGTAATACAGTAATCGTAAAATTCATAATCTTCATCGCCTTTGGCGTGATCAAAGTCCTCGTAACCGTAACCCTTATTATAAAGCCGCGTGTATTATGACGTATGTATATGGGAAGCGTTTACACGAATAGATTGCTCGCCTGTTCGGCGAAGTCCTTGTCTCAAATGGTGTAGTACTCTGGCGCGAAGTCATTGGCGAGGTTGCTCAAGAAGTGGAAGTCCGAAGACGAGTTGGAGTTCTCCCCGGCGGCCGGGGTGCCGTGCGTGGCCTCGTAGAACTGCTGGAAGGAGCCGTAGCTATCCGCGCATTCCCCGCTGGTATAGGCTTCCCCTGACGGCTGTGCCCCACTTGGCCCGTAGCCAGCCGGCGTTGTGGCCGCCTGCTGGCTATAACCACTCGGATCGTTCCAACGAGCATATTCGTTTGGCGCGGTCTTTTGGCCGTCCGCTCCATAATATGCATGCGCGTGCTCCTGCCCACTCTCGGGATAATGGTAACCGTAGTGGCTGTTCGGATAACCCATATGCTCTCCAGCATAGCCTTGAGGTTGCTCATACCCTGGATGTGTGTATCCCGCTTGGTCCTTGTATCCGGCATAGCTGTAGTTCTGGTACATTTCGTGAGGGTAGGCCTGTCGGCCGACACCGTTTGCTCGAGTGGATGGGGATCCGTCTTGTGTCCTCGTGTGTTGTGGCCTGGTGTACGCATGCTGATCAACTCCCTGCAGCGGTGGCCCGTAGCTGTCATATGTTCTGTTAGTCTGCGGGTATTGGGCTAGCTTGCCGACAAACTGCTTTGAGTCCATGCGGAAGTCCGCGTGAGTCCCGAACTGGCCAGGTGGGACGTTGCCTCTAATGACGTAAGGCGGTATAGCGTTGGGCACAGCCTGCGCGTGAGGGGCGCCCGGCGGCACATTGGGCGGCGATGGTCGCGGATAATGACCGAGCGGACTTGGGTGCATACTCGAAGGAGTGCCGGGAGTGGACGACGGTGTTAAACTAACCGACGAGAACTTTCCGGCGTCCGGCAATCCCGCAATCCCGACCAGTCCGTCTTTAGAAGAGGAGGGCGATACTTTGCAGCCCGTTGCATCTAAAGAAGGCGAGCGTTTTCTGGATTCCTGTTTAATCCTTTTAGCTAGGTTCCGTGGCACCTGTGCTATGTTTGAGGGGTGGGCGTCTCGCGAATCGTCCTCGGCGAGTTTATCCAGGGAGGACGATGAAGCTACACTGGAAGCACCGTCACTGGCGAAGCTGTTGTTGTTAGTCGCACTGGGGGTGTTGTTGTTCCTTGTCCGTGAGGAGAGCTCAGGGATATCCTCTGTTGGTGAACACAGGACACCCGGTGGTAGTTCACAACCCTGACAGCTTTTCTTGCCCGAAAGTGGGCCATCGTCATCGAGGAATTTATCCCTAGCTTTCGAGCTCTTCCCGCCTTCTGATGTTGTTGAATCTTTATCGTCACCATCTTCGCTTTTACTCAGCGTCTGCCTTTTATGTTTCATACGCCTGTTCTGGAACCAGACTTTTACCTGCAAGTAATTTCAATTTTTAAATATTTTAAAGAGGAACTTCAAAGAACAGTTGAAGACAATAAAAACTTTATTGTTTTTGTATTTTGACACACATGTAAATTTCCACCCTATGCTTATATGTAACTAGCAATCCTCAACCCCCTGTGGGTGGAATTTCGTTAAATCCGTTCTTAGCTAAACCTCTACTCGGCGAAAGGAATATTCCTACCAAATTTCAAGTCGCTACGCCTTATGGTTCCAGAGATATCGGGATGAGTCGATATACAGGTGGGAATTTTTTATATATAAAGATTAAGAATACTTTCTGATATATTTAACAAAAATCATATCAATAAATATTCTGATAGAATCGAATTAATTTTACCTGTCTCTCTGTGAGATCGAGGGATGCAGCTATCTCAATACGTCTCGGTCTGCATAGATATTTATTAAAATGAAATTCCTTCTCAAGCTCCAACAGCTGCGTATTCGTGTAAGCAGTACGAAGGCGTCGCGGCAGACCATTCTCTGAAACAAAGAAATTTTCCTATTTACTATTGATTTCTATGATAATTTTTAATTAAGTGTAGTAAAACTACAAATAATGTTAACTGTTGAAGTAATGTTAACGTTTTGTTCTGCTTTTTTTTTGTATTTCGCTTACACAGTATTAGCCTATAAGCACATTATAACGAATATAGTTTTAGTACGTATAGTCATAACAATTTTTAAATAGTGTCGTCTATTCTGTTGTTACCGATTAAAACGAAGTTATAAAATTTTAAAATCATCAAAATGAATGTAAAAAATACTATTAAGTTTAAATTGCTCTACACCATTTATCGGCTGACTGGTAAAGAATGCTTTTTAGTATTAAGTCCAGCATTGAACTAAATTGTGCATGAAGTTTATAAAAATAAATACGTTATAAAATATTTAATTTAACCTTCATTTAATTTAAAAATAGTATTCGCGTGTAAAAGTTGAGTTCGCTCGTTTGTATTTAAGTAATTTTCAATAATCGTCGTATTGCGCTTTATAATAACAATCATGCTACATATTAACGTTATGGACGCATTCCTGGAAAACTTTAAATGGCGGGGCAGCGTTGGCGCTTTTCCTTTAATGTAATAACTTGATCGCATGTCAGAGTACCGCCCTTGACGCCATTGTGTCGAAACGGTACTTTTTATTTCACCACAAATAAGAATTGAAATTCCAAATTCAAATTACGAAAGGGCGGCAAATAATGGGGAAGCATCGCGTGACGGTATACAAGTAATTCGCACCACCTGCGATCGTCGTGCACTTTATTTGGTTGTGCTAAGGGTTATATTTGTTCGATCCGATTGTATTGTAACTTGGTCCGTGTTCGCGGTGGTGGCAAATGATTGACGTAATTCGGCAGTTACGTATACGCCATTGGCCAGGGGCTGCTGTCAATCATAACCGAAATTCGGCTCTCGGTTGAATGACTCGGCTGAATTAGAACGCCCCGTCGTCTCACATATGGCAATATGGAAGGACATTCTTTTATCCTTATTTATGAAGAATTTTTTTGATTTTTTACAATTAAACAAAACAGTTCACATATAATAAATCAAGGTTATATCTTTTTTTGATAACAGTTAGTCATTCAGTAGCGAAAATATAATGGACCGCCTATATAAACAAAAAACAAAATGTTTCTGGTTTCTATTGGTTCAGACATAGTTTTAAAATATTCTGATAATAATTAAAAGACATATTTCGGAATTGTTTTAAATATATTAGTAAATAAATTCTGGGGTAAAATTATAGTGCAGCTTTTACGTTATTTTGTAAATGAACGCTCAATTTCCTTCATCTACATTTACGGATCGAGTTATACTTCCATATAAAAAATAATACTATTGATTGTTTATAATATATCGAGGCATATATTGAATACATAGGGGCGAATGAGTTTTTTACTATATCTTAATATACATATTCCAAATAACATATAACGTATGTATCACGGTTTGTAACGAGCGTAGAGCGTTAACAATTTAAATAATGGTCAGTCAAGTGAAGTCTAAACTAGATAGCCCTTGGTCAGCGTGTGGCAATTTCAGTTAAAGGGTGTTGCCAACAAAAGTGATTCAAACCATTAGGCCGAATCATAACGAAGGTTTTAGAACTTGCTGCACACATAAGTAAAGGGAAGCGTTGAAAGATAATACTATAATTAGTATCGTTGACAATTATATTAAGAGTTTTAACTGTTTGTAATTTAAAGATTTTGTGTGTGTAATTATATATTTTATATAATATTTTTAAATGATCTAATGGAGAATATAATAATTCGCATACATTTAATTGATGGCAACGTCGTTCTAAACTTATTCCGAACTGTACCGTGCACGGTGAAAAGCCGAAGATGCAAGCTGGCACGATGTTTATGCGAGTTTGAGAGGTGCCTCGTATAATGTTCACATTATCTCGATATGCCGTACTTACGCATCACTGAGCAACACTAAATTCCGTCAGGGTTGCCAGAATTATAAGACGACTTTTTCCATAATTTCCAATAAAAAATAACTTGGTAGAGAAATCGAAACAATAATTATTTCGTACTCAGTTGTAGCATTTAATCCTTGTACGTTGAATTAATAATTCATTACACGACGTATCCACTGTGATATTGTCAACACATCGTTCTTTGGGAAGGTCTCGCAGGGCCTTAAAACATTAGTATAAACCCTTGTAAGGTTATAAAACAAGTGGGGTAATAAATGGTTGTACAGCCGTACTCGCTTGTTTAACCCTCTGGCCGACTTCGCCGGGGGTGGGCTGCGAAGATTTACTGCGGATTAGGGTCACTTACATCGGTCAAGTCAAGAGTTTGCGCTCGCACTCCATTCGATAATGCCCCTGTCCTAAGCCAGCGCGTGTATTCAATTAGAATAGGCCTTTGATGTTATATTTCTAATACAGATGTTATAAATTTAAAATTAAAATATTAACTAAAAACGGGATAATAGTAAACTGAACGGACAGTAGTATGGCAAATGCGGCGTCTACATTTTTAATTCAATAAGACGTTTTAATATTGGTTACACTGTGATAAATAGATTTATGTAAATATAAAAACTTAAAAATGATTTAAATTAAAGTTTATACAAACTCGTTTAAATTTTTATTGACTATAATAACAATTTCTTAAGTAGCACTACTGTGAGTAAATCTTTGTCTGCCGGCCCCTATTTAACTTTTTTAACGCGATAACATATCCACAAAATTAATAGAACTTCGACTGATTACATCATTTCGTCGATGTACTTCTAAACGAAGTACGAGTGAAAGTTTATCTTTGATAGATTGTCTTGTTATTTTATTCAATAAATTGAGAGTCACATATTTGTCCATGGTCCATGGTCCTTTGATATACAAATTTACATTAAATAAATGTATAAAGTTGTTCATTTAACATTGAAAGACGTTAGAAAAATTGTTTTTATTTTTTTATTGCATTAATAATTAAAAAATAAAAACAATAACGCGCGATTCACAAATTTAGAAAAGATATCTTTAAATTTAATCTATGACGGTCTTAAGCATGATTCATGCGATTTGAAGAAAGGATTTCGTCCACCGATACGTGTAGTATTTGCGAAGGAGTTACACAGAAACGGGGGCGAGTTTGAATAATTAATCAAGTGCCGTTAAAGGATTAATGCGGCGGCCAGTTGGCGGTCGGATACCATTAGAGAGGTGCCCCTCACTAAATGCTGCGGTCTCGTTATTTGTTGCTGGGGGTATTGGCACACGTTTAATTAATTTAAGGCCCACTATTTGATTCCAATATGTTGGTGAATGCAAATTTGGACGCTTTCGGGCATTCTTGAAAGGATATGTACCAGGTATTCGGTAAAGGCTTCACGATTATTTAACAGCGTTCAAATCTATAATACTTATATAAACTCAAAAGTTATAGATGTATTTAAAAAAATGTATGGTCATTACAAAGCTTCATTATCATTGAGTATTATAAAGTAACAATTAATAGTAGAAAAAATGAAGAATCTTTATTAATCGGCACTAAACTGATAGAGAGAAAAATAAATAATTAATTTATTCTGTTAATCTCCATCACTTAGTTACTGGACAATGTGCATGTGCTGAATCGAAGTAATTTCCACAGGTTGACTTGATCTAGTCTCTAGTCTCTGTCTTCGATCTTAATAGTCTCAAATGTATCATTATAACAGAACAAATCTCAAGCATTATAAAATTCCAGGTATTTTCGATCATATTTATTTTTTTACATACATTTATTGTCATAAATACAGTCAAAGCTTAGGCCGCACGCCACAGCAAGATGATATACGGGCAAACATTTATTTTGAATGTTGCCACTGCAACGGAAAAGTTATCAAAGAGGGAGGTTTTTCCTCGTGAGAGAAATATTACGTTATGAGGTGTGAAGGGCATAAATGTAAAAATTCAATATTTGAAGAGCCCGAAGTGAAATTTTCGCGCTGTTCAGCTCTCGCTTATAGCGTTTAAGGTGTTATGGGGGAAGTGGCTGCGTATAATGGGTGCATGTTTTAAATTGTTAGTGTGTGATTTATTGTTGTTGTTCATAAAGATTTAACTTTTGATATTTAATGTGCGTACTGGGAAAAATATAAATCTATTCAGAGAAGATATATTACATTGTGCTAAATCATGTATCAAGGTCTGTATTGACTAAAAATATTTTTTTAATAACTAAACAGTTTTTTTTTGATAATTAATTGATTCAGCATATTAACGGCTCAAGTTAAAGCCATCTTATAAATAGATGACGATTAGTTTTGCACGTTTCGGAGATCCTTTTACAGGACGAATGAGATTACTTCACGATCGAAGTAGTTTAACGTTAGTTTAGCCGGCTGTAAAATATATTTTAATCACTTTATACTTAACGCCATTTTATATATCAGGCTAGCCAAATCAGCCCAGCCGTTCTTAAGTTTAACAGATAATAGCAATATGCAATTGATTTATATAGATAAGATATATCACACGAAGACATATCACAAGGGTAAATAATAGGTACTGCCTCCGTAGCCTAGTGGTATAGGCGTTTGCTTTAGAAATCGGAGGTCGTGGGTTCGAATCCTGCGGGGACTCGACAAATTTTCATTGTTGTTTCCTAGTTGGTTAGGACAATTTGGGCCGATCATCCAATTGTCTGAAAAGTAAGATGATCCATGCGTCGGATGGGCATGTAAAAAGGCGGTCCACATTGGACCAGCGTGGTGGGATACGGTCCAATACCCCCTAATACACCCCATTAGGGGAGGCCTATGTCCAGCAGTGGAGTATTAATGGCTGATGATGATGAAATAATAGGTTAAGTATTTGTCGTTCAATGTTCTAAGCAAAATTTTATTAAAACCAGCGTCTAATATGACATCGGCTGTCATTTTTTTATTTGTACTAGGACGTAATAAACGTACCGATGTATCGTCTTTTCGGATGCCAATCGATCATAGAGATTTGTATTTTTCCCGATTAGCCGTAAATGTGGCCCGTTTGACATTGTCGCATCAATTATAAGCGCGGATTACTGAAGACAGATCCGAGACGGTTCCATTTGTGGCTCCGGCCCTGAAGCGGTAAGAAAATGGAGGGGAACGTATCCGAAGGACTTGAGATCGTATGATAAGTGCTGTTTACTCGTTTCGATTTAAATCGATTTTATAAATGTAATATGTAGTACGTGAATAAGGTATTCTTTTAGATGATCTTGTTATAATCGTTACTTAGCTTTTCAACACTGAGTTTTCTTAAATTGCAAAGGTATGAATAAAGCCAATCCCCTGTGTCTTGCATTAACTTTTTAAAGTTTTATTTTAATTTTATAATCTCATGAAATAGTCACACGATTAGTAAGTATCGTTTATAAATTAACATATTTAATGTTGACTAAATGTTAATTTAAAAAAAAGGGTCGACTGCTGATCAGACCTTAACTTGATATACTTTTTACGAGGAATAACTGACATCTGGTCTAAAAAACTAAATATGATAATTGAGATGTCTATAAGGGTGTCGAGTTATGGTCTTGACCATTGACAACAAGAACTCTCTTTGACCTGTAATCATTTTATATATTTTAGACATTTTGGCAATATATACCGAGATTTTGTCCTAGTTGAGTAATAAAAAACAACATATAAACATTTTTTTTTTCTTGTATTGGAATCTGTGACCTACGTTTCTAAAGTCCTAATAACGTTTAAAACGTAAACATGTGTAGCACAAAAGCCTATGCAACTTCAGGAGTAAATTTTATTGGCATCATAAAAAATACACGACGTGCAAAAATGCTTATTTATGTTCCAAGAATTTATCATTATCTATAAAGTAAACGTAAGACTAAAAATTTTCAATGTTATCAACGAAGCTAAACTTATAGAATTTAGTTATCTAAGGCTTTTCTTTGATATAAATTAGCCTTTAATGTTTAAACATCCTATTAGTCTAAAATCAGTGTGCACTGTTTATGTTACCATTTAATTGAAATAAGTTCTTTATCGTCTCTTGAGTTTGAGCCGAATAATGTACACAACTTAATAAAAGATTTAACGGATTTTAACGTGCTTTATTCTGAATCGTAAGAGATTAGACCGTAGACGCATCATAGGATTTGAAACGTGTGAAATATCGTAATCCGAATTTACGGCATTAAATTCAAAACCTCTGCTAGTGAACTAAATACTTGATTATATAGATATCTACGTGTATATATAATCGTATTTGAGTTGGGAAACTTTGTCACGAAACGCGCGGTGCGACATCGGGCGCGGAGCCCCAAATCCATTTGGCTGATGCAGGTTATTAAAAGTTGTCGCACGGCAGACGGCGAAATCCGGAACTCTTTGACAGTCCATCCCCCGAGACTTTGGTCGGATTCAAGCGGAGAGATGGTTTAATTAATTTGTTTGTTATTGATTTTAACTTATTTTAACGATTTTATAGCGTTTATTCTAATTAGTTTACCGACGCAACACAACAGTTTAATTTAATGGCGTGTAATGTTTATAAATTGTATTAAATTTTCTTAATAATTCACTGGAGAAATATATATTTTGCCTTCCAAGTATAAATATCCCTTACATCTATTAGATTACAGGACTAAACGTTTTTTTTTGTGGTTTCTGTTCTTTTTTTGCTGAAGTTTTTTTTATAATCAGTCTAAAATGGTGTAAAAACGGAAATGTTAACAACAAATTACTCGAAAATAGGAAACAGGTAACTTTAAGGTAATTCTTCAACCGTTCATATTAGACACTCATATATTTAATTAAGTAGTGTATGTTATTATTAGAAATATTAACGCTTTTAACAATCAACATTTTATTTTTAAACTGCAACAATATTTGTAATTAAAAAACACAAAAGTTAATAGATAGAACTAGACTTTCTACGCCGTAAATAGTAAGTAAAGAGTTGATGTAATAGGATTAATAACAGTAAGTTAGTGATAGTAATTAAAGAGTGTCAATTTCTTCGCAATTTACCTTTTGTTTCGTATTTAATTACTCAATCTGAGTGTTTGTCGTAAGGGTACATAAAAAAGCAACACATTCCATTCGTGAAAAGTTCGCGGGCGTTTTAAAGAGTGACGCTTACCCGACCTTTCGGGTATCTTTATTAGGGAGCTGATAATAAAGCGGTGACTCCTCGGAATATGCAAAGTGCTTTAAGACTGGCGGCATTTAATTGCCCTTGAAAGGGGGCGACAAAAAATAAACGGCCCTGGATATAAATAACGGTGCACTTTCATAATCGCAATTGTCGCCGGGAGAATATTTAGTGAGCGGTTAAAGCGGGGTGGCCGCACTCGAGGGAGTTTCGCTGTTTGTTAGGCGTTTTGGGATAGTGGAAGAATTTTATGTGAAGCGAAATCGTTGTTTAGTAGTTTCGTTTCGTTAAATTAAAATTAATTTTGGTCTGATTGACAAGTTAAAGCGATGTCTTGTTCATCAAACATGTCATGTTTGTGAGTCAAAAACTTTAGATTGAGATAATGATGCTGATGTAAGGTTTTTCCAGATAAGGTGGTGCTATCTTTCTGTATCCTCTTATATAGTTTATCTAAAATTGCAACGTTAACATTAGAGTCATGTTAAGCTGTCTCTGAAAACCCTTATATTCAATTGAGTGTTAAAATTTCAAGAGAAATACCATATCACAAAAAATATCATCAAGAGAATAAATAATATTAAATCAAACCAATCTTTAATAATTAACTGTGTTTATTGTATTTTGATTCAAATATTTAAAAAGTATTACTATGCCTCTAATTCATTTTCTTTTTCATCTTTGTGTTGTCTTAAAACAAAATAAGTCAGCACCATAAATATACAAGGCACCTAATAGCATACAAGGAGAAGGATACTAAAAATGAAGAAAAAAGGCTAATCGTTGAAGGGTGTTTGACCAAATGAGGCCGCCTGGTCAGAATCAACGTTTCGACGAAACCTTTCTATTCATAAGTTACTCACAAGCAGTTCATCGTCGAGAATTTATACACGTAACGTATTAATACAGCTTCATAACCATTCATTTAATAATTGTTGGCCTTGAGCCTTATTTAAAAATTATTTACATATATTTAAACGTAAATTCTTTTTAATTAGTCTTAAATAATTGTCCAGGAGACCAAATTAAAAATCGAACACCATGGATGTTAAATACATTCGTAAAGACTCTATTGTAAATATGTAGGTACTTACAACATAAGTCAAACATAGTAATAAAACTCATCGTCATAATAAGATTTGGCAATAAACTATCATAAAGGTAATAAACATTTTGTGATTAGCTAAAATAGTATCTTTGATGTTATGCAAATTTAATGATACCTACTTCTAAAACGATACTATTAATATGACTGTTGGGTGGCTTAAGGTTTATTTTTATAAATTAATCCCTCATACCCGGGGAACATACGAGTAGAGCATATTTATTTCAAGGACCTCCATACCTTAAACTTAGGACTGTATAAGCTATAATAGCAAGCACATGCCTGCTATTATAGCTTTATTGTAAGCTGTAAATTTTAATATAATGTCTGTATGTATCTGTTTTAAATGTTGAAATAAAATTTATAGCAGAAAATTGAATTTAAATTACTATACATAACTTTAGAATTATTTTAAATTATTTTATAATAAACAGAACTTTATTAAACACTAACTAAACTGTTGTGTATACAAATTGCACAATTATGGGAGCTTTGCAAAATTATGTTTTATTAGTAATATTCGTATTGATAATGTTCTAGGATCAATTTTAAATCGTAAACGAAACGAAAGATCGGTCTCAAACAAAGAGCGTCGCAGGAAACCAACACCCGCAAAGAACGGAGGAAGGCATAGACCGCGTTCTCGAATAAATTTTATTTATCAAATAAAAAGGATGGCGCGGTCGTTTTTCACCGCGCTGGGGACATTATCGCTCCTTTTAATTATTATCCCGCCGATATTTTATGCTATGCTTACTATAACCCCTCGCTACTGGGTTTCTCTGTTTTTATACCATTTATACGTGTTATAAACAATTTTTTTGTTATATGATAGACGATTTGAAAGTTATTGGTAATTTTAAAAATGTAGGTAAAAATAGTAGTTGTTTAATTGTCAAATACATTTTTTTAGTAGTGCTAAATAACTTTTACGTGATCGAATACGTAATTTCGAACTAGATTCTAAGTTAAAATATGAACATTGATTATGCGGTATAAGTGTAATTTACTAGAAAATTAACTATAGTTATAATAATAATACTCGAATACAGACATATAAATATAGTACAGCGTTTAATTCAGGCAACTGGGGCGCCCCAAACACGCTCCGAGGAAATGAAGGAAAAAAGCGACGGAAGCGGCGGCCGCCCTCCCCGACCGCCGCTTGTGGCTTTTTAAATGGAAATTTATTGTAAAACACTCCGTCAATTCGCCCGCAAAGTTGCTGGATTCTTACCTACGATGATAGTCCACTTGCTCACTTTTATTTAGGTAAGCGAGTTTAATGTTATGTAACGCTATGTTGCGGTACTTATTTCAATACGCGTTACCTTGTATGACTTTTGTTACCGTCTTTAAATGAACATATATAAAGTGTTAAAAATTAATACTGGATGCCTGTAACTGTATTGGCTTTAATAAAATTTTGCTCCTTCAAAAATACTATAGTGAAATTTCACAATTCAAACTTGGCTAACTTGATAAATCCTTGATTTAAAATGAAGTGAGTAAAATTAAACTGCTGTTAAGAAATTTCTATAGTAATTCAAATAATCACGACGGAGCGGGGCGAGTGAACTGTTTGAGAAACTCGGCGGGTTAATAAAATTCACTCAAAACGGAGCCGGCGTCCCCACAATTGAATGCTAGGGAATATTACAGTGCCCCTTACAGTAAAAGTTGAGGCTAATTGCCCTTAAGGCATATTTTTAATTTCATTGCCCATTCCTCCTTTCTAAGTATTCGGAGTTCACTAACTCTGCCCGATAGCTGGGGTACCGTGTAATTGCTGTTTTAAGGAGATAAGGTCACGGCTTTTTAAATGTCGAACATATTTTATGTTGCTATTTAGTTTATAGCTGTGTTAAGGGGTTTTCGAGTGTATTTTTTCTTTAGGCGAAATGTCCCCTTGTCCTGTGAAAAAAAATTGGACGAAATGTCATATTACGTAGATGTTCATTTGTATTGGTGTTAAGTTTTGACTGAAAACTCAGAAGCGTATATTTTATTAAAATTCTAATTTTAATTAAAAAAATACTACGATGGAACATTTTGTACACCCAATAACGATTTATTAGTAAAATAACGACTACGTAACCATATCTTATTTCCTCACATACCTTGTACAATAAGGAGATAAGACAAGCCATAAAACACAAAAACAGATGGGTTTAAACTTTATTTTAAAAACAGACGTCACTGTCTTTCCAAAAGCCTTAAAAACAGAAAATATTCTAATGAAGAATCCCATATTCGATAAACAATATGATTGGCGGGCACATGTTTATAATTATTCCCTTCGGAGTAATTATCTAACCGACGGCTCGAATGTACAAGAAACAATCGTCTTTTATCCGACATAGCATGATTTAGGACACAGAAGCTGCGTCCGTATCGGTTATTCTTTAGTTCGATTCGTTTCAAAGCGTCGGCCGGTAGCGACTGCCGCTATTGTGCCCCGTTCGCCTTCCATTCATTCTGTCATTTCGTTCACATACGAATCATTCTTCATTTGAATTCGGGCTAAGACCTTTTTTTACGGCCGCTGACCGCGCCGGCCACAATGACTAATGCCGTTGTAATGATTTATTTTTCTTCAACATTCTTATCACTGTTGCAGTTAGCCTGATGATGGGGTAACACAGCCGGTGGTTTTTGTGGATTGGACTGAGGTCGCTGTTGAAGGGCGATACAAAAAGAAATAATAAAAAGAGTAGGTACAGATTGTGTAAAATTCAATAAGTTTTTATATATAGTATTACCAAATATTTATAAGCTGTGCATATGTCATATCTGTACCGTATTATTTTTATTATTACCGCTTTGCTACTATTTGCGTAATAAAACAGTTGATACAAGATTAAGAAAAAATCTAAATCAAAAGGGACTATTACCAATAAATTAATAATGTAAATCTATTATTTAATGCTTTCTAAATGCTTTGGTAAATATTCTACACAGCTATCCTATTTAATTTCGTATATTTCTAAATATACACAAACGGTTACCGGATGCAATGACAATACGAAAGCGTTTTCTCAGTCCGCCCTGTCGGTATGCAGTTGCGGACGGCTGTCAATAGATGTCGCTGACAGTCTTGATGAATGACCGCAACCGCTAGGCGGTGCCGCAGAAGTGTGTTCCGCTAGAAACTCAAAGCGAGTTAAATGTTTGAACTATCGAATTGTTTATTTTTTTATTGATAGTTAAAAATTTTACCTTTAATAACTACTTATAATCTGTTTAAATAGTTTTTGGATGTGTTGATGACATATAAATTAACTCTTAAGAGCACAACTTTGGTCTCGGTTTTTGCAGCTATTACGTACAAGTACTTTTTTAATTAAACGTCATCAAAATAGGAAGTAATCCTAGCCATTATGAACTTGATATTATGTAAAATCTGTTTATGAGATATAAGAATTTCGCTTGTAAATAAAAATGCAAAGTTATAAATGAGTTCAATATTTTAAGATTAATTTACTAGCCGTATGCGGAAGAGTCGACATAATTGATGTTTGATCAACAAATTATCAAAGACTGACACTGCAATAATTTTGTTATATAAAGTCCTAGCTCCTTTACGAAGTCAGATCATTATGTATATTTATTTACAATGAATAACTTTCAAAGTTATGAAATTTATTGCAACCAATTTGTATAATTAAAAGTCGGAACTTCTTTATTTGTTGTTTAGATCATAATAAGATAATATTTTTGTTAAATATTCAATTTAATAACTACTTATAGGTAGTGCTACAGATTTTTATTACACATTGATTAAGTAATGTTTAGTTAATATCCATTAAAAGAATATTTTGTTCAGGAACCATTCGAAGAAGTTTTATATTATGTATGTCATCTAGCTGGATCAAAATAAACCAACTGAAAGCATCAAAATTTTCATATCAACCGTAAATGAAATAGGTAGTTTTTCAGATTTTTACTTTGATATAAGACTTGAACGGAAGAGACTGTGTATAGACTGATATTAATATGCCACTTAATAGAACATTGTAACTACAGTAACTTCTTCGTCGAGGAAGTATTTATTCAACTCATAAGGAAGTTAAATAGATATTCCTGCGTATCTCCATTTTAACCACCTCCGTGGCCTAGCGGTATTGGCCCTTGCTATAAAAACCAGAGTTCGGGGGTTTGAATCCAGTGGGAAACAACTTTGTGTTATCGTTGTTTTCTGGTTGGTAAGGACAATTTGGGATTTGGCGATTTGGCGATCACCCAATTGTCTGAAGAGTAAGATGATCCATGCATGGGCATGTAAAAAGTCGATCCACCAACCCCATTAAACCAGCGTGGTGGGATACGGTCAAAATACCCCTAATGGAGAAGGCGTGCATCAGGGGAGAACTATGTCTAGCAGTAGACTAACACAGGCTGATGATGATGATGATCTTCGGTTTTAAAGAATCAGAACTTTTTGATTACGGCCCGATTTTTTTTAAATTATTTTAAAATTTAAATAAATGATACATACCATACCCAAAAAGCAACATTTGCCCATATGGAAAGAAAATTTCCACCCTTACACATGAGTTACAGACAACTTTGTTGTATGATTATTCTTGCATTTTTGGTAGGTTAAATCTCAAAATGATGCTTTTAAACGGAAAAACCCCGGCTCAAAGGTCATAAAATATATACATACTCATGTAAATATTTTTCGAAGGCCAGCTCAGTGATTCTTCAGTTACCACCCGGAGAGCTCATGAAATCATCGCAATTGCATACCATTACTCATAAATATGTTGGCCTGTTATATGCACTGAATAACGTCGTGTGACAAGTGTCAAGTGACAAGTGACAAGTTTATATTTGTTCAGATGCTTCGGCGCGGACGGACGACCGGGTCGTATCCGTTGCTGCCGGCGATGATGGATGCGGGGGACAAACGCGATCGGCATGTCACTCGCGGGAGAAACATCTTGTGAACAAGCTTCGGCTTTTTGTGCATCCCGTATGTCAAGCTATATAGTTGCTTAAAATACTCTGGTATCACAAACTTTTTTCTAACAGAGAACTTGAATAAATTTTCATCTATGTTCGTCGTTGCTTCAGTGACTAATGTTAGGCGAGTCTAAGATCTACTTGATTAAGACAATATAGACTGATTATCCACTAGCTAACAACTTTAGCTGTAGGAGAAAATAAATACAATTTGTATATTTAGTCGTAGATCTCTTTTAAAATGATTCATGAATGTTTTTTTTTCTTAGTATTAACTATATAGGAATAAGGCCTTCATAAATACTCCTTCATGTTACTTATTCATTAAAAGCAGTAAACAATGCCAATAGTTTTGCGTTAATATCTCCATTAAACTCATTTTAAATAGACGCCGACATTATTGATGCCTAAAAATTGGCCAGTAAGTATAATAAAATAGAAAATGAGATTGATTGTGGCAACCCTATAAAATATACGACGTATAGTGCTGGTACAGAGGCATATTATAGAGCATCTTATCTCGACTGTCCGTCAGTACTCAAACATTTTAGATACAACACTAAACCGGAGCGACATATACGACATCCGTGCGGTCCATCAGTACATAATCCGTCTAAGTTTATAATGGGTAAACTTGTATCGGAGCATTTATAGTGGCAATCATAACGCGTTCAGATAACAATAAGTGAGTGAAGTTGGAGCAAGTTAGGGCCGGGCTTCATTAGGCTGACGACCGTTAGATGCAAGTGTCGCCCATAGTGGACATTGCCAACTTTGCCACTGAATATTCAGCACGCGGGGCTTCCACTTGTTTATGGACGCTCTCTCAGATGCTGGCCTCGGTTTTGTGGTACTCGAACTTTTGTACTCCACGCGTTTATGTCGCCCCGATAAGATTTACCGCTGCAAGGGACCTTTTACTGGCCAACTTCGGTGTCGACTTTATACGGTTAGTTTGGCAGTAAGCTTCTTGTGTGCGAACCGAGTTTATGGCTGGTTATCGTTGTTTTATGTGCTATTGTTGGTACGATGGTTTTTGATGGTGATATTCGGTTCGTTGAATGATGACCGCGATAAAAATTATATATGGCGATTTACATACACGCTATTTTATGTTTAATAATTCTTTCGTGTAATAAATACTTTCTTGTGTTTTCGCGAATACTACACATGATTTATTAAAAGAAAATATTTTATGTGAACTTGTATCAATTTTATCGCGTTTAATTACCATGAATCCTGTAGTGTCTGAAACGCGTTAAAGTCCGTAAAGTGTTTTATTAAATCAATATTTTTGTGGTTAAAATATTTCGAGTATTTTGATGTTATTACAAAATAAACCATTAAATAATAATAATAATAAAAAAACGTTTTTAGTGGTTTGAGCTAATATTTCGAACTGGAATAAATTGTTTTAGATAGACATCGTTGTTAGTAAAACGATGAGGGTTTTCATCGAACTACTTCTGGTTTATGTTCGTGTTTGGCCACTGACAACAACAAATAATCTTAACCGAGAAGACGCTGAATCAGAATCAACAGGAAAGATATCGGCTGTCGAAGAACAAAGGAGAGTCTTCGAAATGTTAAGTATTATTAATAACTGTTAACCTACTAGTACAAGCCAAAAAAGACGATATTTTTAACAGGAAGTTTGCATAATGCACCCTAAATTTATCGTACTCGGATTTTAAGTAAACTACAATAAACATATCGATTCCTTGGTATTTAAATAGACATTTAAAATTATTAAAAATATTTTGCTGTTTTAAAACTGCTTATTTAAAAGATGCCTCAAATTTGTTGTACCAGTGTTGAAGTTTCATGATAATCGCGATGACAATATCAGTCGGGTGAACTTCCATGGCGGGGGAGCAAACCGGCGTTAGTTGCCCATAACATCGTCCCCGACGAAAGGGCGATAACTGCAAGTCACTTATATCGATACCGCAGCTTAGGGTAGTGCGGGTTCGGTTCTCAGTTTTGCGTATTGCGTTCGTTAGATGGTTTATTTATTTAAATCTAACAAGAAATCCTACAGCAGAAATTCATAAATGCGATGGTTGTATCAGCAGTAGAGACTTCTTATAGCTCGCTTTAACTAAATTCAAATCTTTTTAGCTCATTTCTTAAATAAAACACAAAATGACAAACTAATAATAGCGCATTAATAGATTTTATATCCTTTTGTGAGATGTGCGTGCAAAAATTGGTCCTGGTCGATACAGGGTGTTAATGTCTTTAAATTTACTGATATATAATCACAAAAAGATGAAATTTCTATTTTAAGTAATGTTCAAATGTGGAATATGCCCGTCTCCAAAGGGATTCGATAACTTATGCTGAGTTCGAATACTACCGTGCTTAAACATCATCGAAATCTCAAAAATATTGACGACATTTAAAATATCTATGCTATACTTTTATATTAAGCGACGTACCTGATTATTGAGTAAATGCCGGCGGATAGGTAAATAAAATTGTTATATAAGTAAATTAAATCAAATATTAATTATTAAAAAGGAATGAATACATTTATCATATTTTACACATAATTTCACGAAAGTAGTTCACAAAGCTTTAACCTTCTTAAAGCTTAACCGTCAAGTTAAAATTTGTTACAGCTTTAAACTTTTTATCATAAAACGAAACAAGGCAAATGCATACATTGCAACAAGCAACGTCTAATGTTATAACTAAGCCAAATAAAATACGAACTTTATGCATACAACGTATCCAAGTTTTGCCATGGCGACATATTCTCATTGGATGATATGCCCAAGCGAAATCACTTACAATTTTCGACCAATAACAACGCTTTACGTATAATCATAACGTTATTTTACGTATACTCTTATATACTTTTTGTGGACCAGAATGTTCCAGATCAATCCGTTAGTCGTACGCGAGAACGCCGACTTTCACCTCAATCTCGATATTTGTGGAGTAATGGCTGTCGCAAGAAGCGCTATACGTAGTGAGTGCATTATAGGTTTTTTGCAGTTAGCGGGAAATCCAGGTGGAATGGTAGGATAAGAATGTTTTCCCGGGAAACGTGGCTGCGTGGTGCAATTTAGTTGCCCCGCCTGGTCCCGTTACATTTGCATCGATGTACGGTCGGAGCTTTTGCGAACGCTATTGCGTTACTACTCCATTTGCTCTTATGATATGATTATTTGCGACTTATTGAAAGCGTATTTTACGTATTAATTTCATAGAGTAAGATGTTCATTTAATAATAAGACGGATTTCGTATTCGTTGAGCCGCTTTTCAAATGTCTACTGAAACGACTCGAAGTGTTGGGAATTCGCTAAGACCAGTGCTGGTTGTTATTTATAACAACTTGTAATTGTATTTTATTCAACACAATTAACAATTAAGGATCAAAGATTTTCATTCACACTGTGCAATGTTCCAATGTTTGTTTTGGTTATTAACAATGTTTTAAATAAGTTTATTCTGAGCAAGATTGTGCTTAAATCGTAATTAATTAGTCGTCTATAGTTTTTCAAATGAAATCGTACGAAGCCCTGAATTATAATTGATATATGCTATACACGAGCCAATGTATACAAACCTCGAATTGCAAACGAACATTATTAGGCATATGCAACATCCAAGTACTAATGATGTCTAAACTTCTTATTTGAGCGTTATCAAAGCGTTGTTATTAGTGGATCGAGAATGTTCTACCAATAATTTTTAGACCTAATTCAATGCTTGTTGAATTGATATTGATCATGGTGTTTATTTCATGAAACCAAACAAGTAACTTATGAGACGGGTTAAAACTAACACTGTACATAGACAAAACGTTCCGATTGTACATTTAATTTGTATGTATCTAATATTTTAATAAATAAACGGTAATATTTACACGAACAATTTGAAATGTTCAATAGATATATTTCAATATTTTTTTTGTTCACCGTACCGATACCACAGTGAGTTTGCAAATATCACCCCTGTATTGCTATGCAACATTTCTCTGTTTGCAAATAAAAAGCTCAAATGCTGTTTCACTTGATTATATTGGCATTATCCATAGAGTATAACATAGATATATATGTGCTTATACTGATTTAGTCAAGAAGAATAGGCAATCAATAAGATGTTATTCAGTCGAAAATCTATATCCTAGCTTGTTATGGAATGCACAAATGACATTTTTGTTCGCTAAGAGGCAATAAGCTAAGTTAATAGATGAATATATTTCATTGGCAAATTAAAAGGAAAGTGATAGAAGCGAAAAAAAATGTAGCATTGTAGTATTAGAAGAAAAGAAATGGCATTGATAAATATTTTAGTCCTAATGTAAGTTTATTCTAAAATAATTTTCATTTTTTATTGCAATAACAACATGTAGTTCTTTTTTACTTTATTTCTTACACTTTTTATAGATGGCGTACTAAAAGTATTACTAACTGAAGATTAGCAGTTGCTTTGTTCATTGGTATGTTTGAGAAAAGGATTGCATGTCATAATTTAGCAATCTACATGAAAGAGTAAATTTTATATAACACGATGCATTACCCTTTTGTAATTTTTAAATTTGCAAAAAAAATAAACAAACGTATTATAGGCACATTTATGTTAAAATTTATTTAGCGTACTTCATCGATTGCGGCTTTTGTTTTCGTATATTAATTAGAGCAAAATTAATTTTCGTAGGTTACTAAATAAGCCGGAAACTACAAATATTATTTACTGGCCGGAAATAATAACCATAAACAAAGAAGTGAAGCGACTTACGCAGGCCGTATTTTGTTTTTCTTTATGACCCATGTCTGCGACTGCCAGCTTTTAATTTTGCCGAGAGAACAGCTTCGATTTTGCCGCAGTTTAAAAAAGTAACTTATCAGTTAAATAGAACGGGACGCACCTATTTCACAGCGCCGGCGAGAGAAGAGACAACAGATTGCGTAGAGGGAACGAAAATAAAACGGGGGGAAGAAAGTTAAGCGTCCGTGACTTTTCAAGATTTTTTTTTTTTATTTTTCCGAAGCTTACTTTTTTAAACTCCACTCCCGGCCTCGTTCTGTAGCGGGTGTTTGAATGCAAGCGTTTTCCGATTTGTTTGTTTCGTTTTCCTTGTTTGTTTTTTTTGTTCTTGAATGAATTGCGTGACGTCATTATTTTTATATAGAGAGACTTATAAATGGAATCAAATTTAAAATAAGTGTGTGTGTGTGTGATAAATTTTCTTAAATCTTATGAAAATCAAAATAAGTTGTTGTGCCAGGCATTTTACGAATTTTATCGTGAGAAGACTCCCGACGTTACGGAGAATCCGTAACTTTACTCAACTTATTAAACAAAATTATTAAGAATGAAAACAATAAAGCAAATTGCATCCACGTGTTAAGACAATAATTTTATTAGCACTTTTTATAACCAGCGTTTTGCATTCAAAGTTAGCTCCAAGGATTTTTATGTCACGTAAAAGCGAGCGCAAAGCGACTGTGCTAAGCTATTTTACTTCTTATTTTAAAGTGTAACTTATTCCCTCTGGCTATAAAAAAGCTGTCAATGCTCCGACATCACAGGAACCGAGACACCGAACTGAAATCTATATTAGAAACATTAGCGCTACAATGAAAGCAAACTCGCTAAGCGTCTAATTACGTCCGATATTAGGTAAATAGTGAGCGGCTCATTCAACCATCCATCACGGATAGAGCGCCTCTTTGTGGCCACCGACCAATTACGGGCATGAAAATTAAATTCACGAAATCTAATTAACAACAAATTGTTTTATTTATTATGATGCGTGCTGGTCATTTGTACATGTCGTATCGGCGCCCGGGGCGGGTCTGGCTGTCGGGCGCGGCCTTTCGGGACCGTCGGGTAGTGACGACTGCACTGATGACCTTCGTCGGGGCTCGGATATCGAAATTTGAATTTACGTGGCGTACGTCACGAGTGTTTTTTTTTATTATAATTGGCCAATGATTTTCTTTTGGCGCGAATTTTGTGATTGTCGGAAGATTGGTTGTTATTTTTTTTATTTAAAATGTTCAGCATTATTGCAATAATAATAATATGAACATAGTATAGCGTTGCTAAATAAAAAAAATTAAGTAATTAATAAAATAAATTTAGAATTCTATGTCTGGTTCTATTTATTTAAACGAAATACATAAGTTATAAATTCATAAGACTTTGGACCTATGTATGTTAGAGATAATAATAGTAGTCAAAAAGTATTATAACATCACAATTATATTTAAACAGTTTGATAGAAGAATCAATTCTAAATAAAATTAAAAAAAGGTACTACAGTAACACTAATCTGTCAAAACGTACGACAGCTGTTGCAATAGTAAAGTATATCAACTGTTACCCATATTCCAATATTAAAGACAAACCTCCACACCATACATGCATATACGTTAAAAGGTAACGTAACTCGCCCATCTAGCGAACGTTGCACGGGCTATAATGGTCCCATATGACGTATGTAGTGCGGGCCACACGTAATGCGGCCTCATTTGTTACCTCCGCGATATGGTCGTGTAAGTCGCGACGACACGGGGTGAGAATGTACAACATTTAGGTATATATTAATAATAAGTTTGATTTGTACTTGTTTAAAAGGGACATATTTGTAAAGATTATACAAATTATTTTTATTGGTATGGTAATAATGTATGTTATCTATCGTAACATTTACATGATACGGAGTAACATAAGTTATCTGTTGTGAGATTTACAAGAATTCCCTAAAGTCACCTCGCCTTTCAGATAAGAAATTGGTTTGGTCACAACGTTTTACTAGTGATTTCTTGACATTTTTGAAATTTGACATATTACTTTTTGATTATACTCTCATATTATTTACAAAATCAGTTGAAGTTCCATGTATAGAATTAATAAATATTTATCAAAACTTACAGATTATTACTGAACTGTAATACAACAATACTCCTTATAATAATACTTTAGTAAAAACATTTAAACGGAAAAGTTTACAGTGCCCTATATATTCCTACAAACTTGGGTGGAACAGGTAAAGGGCTGATGAAATACTGCGTACGAGATAGGTGGCCATCTATCATCCAGAGACCGCTGGGGTCAGCAAGCCAGCGTGGTCGATAGACGCCGAATGACCTCTTTAACACTATTGAGCCCAGGTCAGGATTTATTATGACCAGAAAAATATAATTTTATTGATGAAAAACTGTCGCTTGACACTTATATTAAAACATAAGGAGTTTTAGTTATGTACCATGAACAGACAGGTTTTCGAAGAGTAGTAAGTTGTAATAATAAAGGTAGAATGTACAACGTAAAAAAAATGTTCTACAAAATGCATAGTAATTATGAATTTTTTACTCTAATGTACTAAAAACAGTAGACTATAATGTTTTCCGTGATGACGTCACATTAATATTTAACAATAAAGTCATATATCTTATTACGTCTTTGACTTATGCTTAATTAATCTATTTCCTCGCATTTCGTGTATCAGGAACGGCGCAGAAATCTCGACGGCCACTCCGCAATGACCTAATTCGCCATGAAATTATTCCAAGATTGAAACAGTGGCCGGGGCCAAGGCGGCCTGCGCCAGACAGTTCATTTTTAATAATAAATGAGACGAAATCAAGACATGACGAATAAATGAATCCAGAACTTGACGAATAAATGAATATGGAATATGATGAATGGTCGCCCGCCGTCCCTGCGCGAAGATTTTTTCCCCCGGCCCGGGCGGAAGGCTGGCTTTTTCCTTTTGTAGCGGGACAAGTTAAGCGCTTTTTTGGACGGGACGACTGTCGGTGTGATATTTATCATTCCTTATAAAACTTCGCTATCATTACGCCACGGCTTCGATTCCCGGGCGAGCGTTTAATCTAATCGTCGGACCTATTGTGCCGTGTTGTGATCTCGGCTGACCGGATTTTTTCGGTAGTTCTGTTTGTTGAACGGCTTGTGTAAGAGTTTAAATTCAAAAAGTTGAAGGCTTTGTGTGACTTTAAAGTTTACACATAGAGATAGGTGGTCGGAGTATTAGGAAATTATTATCTGTCGGGTAAGCTATTTCAGCTGACAGTGAAGGTTACAACGTCCTTTTTTTGTCGCATTTTTGTTTCGAAGCATGGTAAATTATAACTTCTCATAATGTGGTAATCGCAATTTCCTGCGCCTAATTAAACTGCAAGGGTAAAATATGAAATTACTTTTAAGCCATACACGTAAAAAAATATTAATGGACTAAAGCACTATTTCATACAAAATGCAGATTGATAATAATTTAGTAAACAATCGATTTTGTAGTTATTAACGCTATACCCTGACAATCTTTTGAAAGTTTTGTTGTACGGTAATGTTTTTATGTATCTTACCCTATAACGAGTTAAAAAAAATAATATACTCAATTTATAGGCAATGTGTTATCTTCATTTTTGTTGCGAGATCAAGTTTTTTATCTCTTTTACCAATAACGACTCAAGATAACATTAGAAAATTATGCACGCTCCGTAAAACTCGCACCGAACCGGCTCAGAAGTGCCGATTAAAGCCGACGCACTGCACTAGTCACCGCCACGTGGTTCAATGATAAAGTGCCCAGAGATTATGTAAATTCTAAACTGTCCCCCCCCTCGTCGGGGCAACTCTATGCAATTTCACCCCACCGGTGCGCCTGATGGATGATGCGTTACCAATAACACTTTTTTTTTACTGAATCGCGTCATGCACTCGGTGGAACGATGTATTATTTTCGAATTTGGAACATGATTTTAGTAATATTTACAATTTTTTTTTTTTAATTAGGTATTACTATTATAAGTTTGGCATTACTATTACAGCACCAATCGCGTATGTCATTATGTAACTGCCATAAGTCATTAGAAAAAAAAATGGTAAGTAGTTATGACTGCGAGAAATTATTTAATGTCTTAGATTAAGGTTCAGTATGCAGTTTACTTTTCTTACCCTTAAATTTTGTATAAACATATTTGTTTAAAGTACTTAATAAATTTTGTTGCATAATACAATGTTCAAATTAATTAACGAAACGGTCACATATGTAAAATATATGTAACGGTGTCGTTTCTTTTGGATAGTAATGAAAAAAATATAGCTCATTCCATCTACGTAATAACTAAATAATATTAAGTCTTGTATAGATTATTATTAGCAATGTGATGAGTTGTAATCTCCAGCGCGATGTAAGTTCTCGGTAATAAGTGTCTGTGTGTGAACGGAAACTTCAAAGTTATTGTACAATTATGAAAATTAGTTATTACCTCGAGTTATTCATTATTGTATTCATTTGCAAATGGAACGGATTTTCCTTGTTTTTTATAATTATCTAGGTTGTGTTGTCTATTATGTATTTAGAAAAGGACACCAGCAGTACATATATATGACATTATATGAGAGATTGCTTACTCTCAATAATTTGGCAGCATGCGATTTATTCATAAGTAGATATTACGCGCGACTTTGTCCACGTGGTAAAGAACATGCGTTAGTTTTTTTGTAACAAAAAAGTATGAGTTGCTCCCAGTTGCGTGAGCTATTCTTTGGTGAAAGTCCCGTCAAAATCGGTCCAGCCGTTTCTATTTTATTTATTTGTATAGATTCTAATCAGTGTTTAGGGCCATTATCAGTGAAGAAAATATGTAACTTTTAATCAATTAAATTGCCGCCTTGTATTGTGTGGTCTTTTATAACTGCTGCTGTTAGTTTAATGTCAAGCAGCAGCTAATCAGTAGCCATAATTATGAAATTAATTATATTTTTATTTTCTCATGCCTAAATAACACTATATTAAAATTTGATATTTATTGTTTATAGGTCCATTTTAATAGAGCTTATGCTAAGTTCATTCCTCTATCCAAAATTTTTATTGATGATTCCAACTAGGAGGTTTCAATAACTAGTGTATCTATTTTAATAACGTTTGACACATATTTCACGTGTTTATTCAATGTTAAAGCGAACGGAAAGTTTTTCTCTGGCCGTTTTGCACGTTTCTTTGCCATTCTAATGCCTATAACTGGCATAGTGATCTGGCAATCTGCCAGATTGGCAATAACTCCGATAGCAATGGAAACCGTTCTGTGTTATTATTTGTTTGTATCGGAATAGGGGCTAATAATATCGCGTCTGTCGTTTGAAAATAGATGAGATTTATTTTCTGTAAAATTGAAACATTTAAGTATTGTTTCCTCTAGTTTTTTGTTACTGGCAGAGCTTTTATTATTTTTTTAGATGTTTTGACTTTTCTACTTCGAATTACAAAAAAACCTTTAAATATTTTTCTTCTATTATTACATACTCCGCAGAAATCAAATCCCCGAAGAAAACCTTCAGTTTGTAATTCACAATCTAATATGTACTCCACGGGGCATTAATACTGCTTAATAGCTTCGTGGTGCTTTTGCTCGTGTAGTAATATATTAACTGCGAAGACCTTTACGAAATTTATAATTTTATTTCCTTTCCTCCCTTTTTTTGGCATATTTATTTTAAATTGATAAAATCTATATAATGTCCACCAATACTATTTAATTCAATGTCCAAATCAATACTATCATATTGTTCCATAAAAAAATAACAAAACAAAATTAGTTCACTTTAAAATTTTTCATATTTATTGTTTTTTCCGACATGCAACATAAAAAAATATCGCTAATAGGCTTTCATTACATTGGCAACAAGTTTCAAATGCGATAATTTTTCTCGTACACGTGCCTACTGGGCATGTCCATTGAGATTTGACGTGGGTACGTGAGTCAGCGGGTTGCACGACTTATGCCCTTAACATATGCAAACCCGAAGGTGACTTGCGAAACCCTAAAAGGCCTACATAATTGGTACCGCAGACGAGTCAATACAAATTGAACGATGGACAAAAACTGTCGCGGAACCAAAAAAGTAACGAAACAGTTGAATATCCTATAACTATGGTTATGGATTCCTGTTAAAGCAAGTTTCCGAAAGAAGACTCAAGTTAATTTGGCAGTTTTTATGTCGTATCATGTTGATTAAGTATCATTTGATGTTACTCACGTAAGATATCGTTACAACTATGATAATTAAAGTCATTATTATATTCATATACAATATATTAAAAATATGATCCTACTTAGAATTCAAAAATCGAAAAGCTGAGCTATTAATCCCCGAATCTAAATAATTTCAAATAAGACCTTGCAGCAAATAAGAAACACACACACACACGTGGCCTTCTCACGAAATATAAATACATCTTACGAAATAATTCGACATAATTACCCAGTACTTCTTTTAAACTCAATATATTGCACAGCGTGAATAACGAACGCAATAAAATCAACCGCAAGGTGGACTTGTAAAAAATAGTGCACGCCGAAAATAATAACAGATAAAGAAAAAAAAAAACAAGCAACCAACCGCTCTCGGGGCGTAGTGGGTAGAGCTAAACGCAATATAAAGTGCGGCTGTGGTTGCGTATAGATGGATAGGTATGGTGCCTCGTCCCCCGCGGTCATTAGTGCCGCACCCCGTCGCGGAGAAAGTATGATTTTACTCCTATAAAGCAGTATTTCTACTCCATACAGGAATCCCGGCTGAATATTTGTAGCACTTCGGTGAAACAATCCCAATATGGCGGCCGCGTTCCGAAGTTTCGCGCGCTTCGTGTCGTATGGGGAACATGACGCGAGATGTCATAATTACATTTGACAAGCCGTCGAGAGCGCGTCGGCCGTAATTTGGTTGTGCAAACGGTAGCGTTTTGTTTTGTAGGAATTCCGTGCCGATACTCTATTTAATATGTAGAGCTAGTATTTATTGGAAATTTCATGTATTTATTCTAAAGCTAAAGTTCCGTTATAGAGTTTAAGTAATAATGTATAATTTTTTTTAATAAAACTATAAGCTTCTCGTCTGCTCTACGAATTTGATAATTCGAAAAATATATCATGAAAGACCGATAGTTTCTTAAAACTTTGAAATACAGACAAATATCGACATATTTTCGGTGTACAAATATTATTTTACCATACAAACTTGCGACCGTTTACGGCGTTCGGGCAGTAATACTTTCGTTAAATTACATTCGTAATATTTTAGTCGGAAAGGATATCTGTACCTCGGCGTTAGGTCGCCCCAGCTGAGTAATTAAGGACCACCACGTGGACGAAGGGGAATAACCGACCGGCACAAAAACTACGTCCGTGACGCTCGGACGAAATAATTTCCATTATTTGCTTTATTACGTGGCATCGATAATGATTTCAGTGGTCCAGAGATAATAAAGAATTTCTGAGACCTAATAAAATTTCTTTCATTACTAATTTGTTAAATATTATACATATTATACGTTTCTTTGACAGCTCAGTGTCGATACTGACAGTCTGAGATGTATCCGTTTCAAACTTTGGCATACATTCAAAATGTATTAAAAGAATGGTTTAAATTTAGCCTACCCTTATTTTTACCGGAATTTGAGTGAGTGCTACAGCTTCCTTTGTAATTCATTCCTATAAGTTTTATGTAAGATCTTATAAGCATAATATAAATTCATATACCTGTATAAGACAAAAATGTCTGTGCAAACTTCATAATTACGTTTATATAAAAATCCTTTCTCTTCGTTATAAGATCTGTTATAACTATTAAGCATATTTATATAGAAACAACAGAATAATCTTTTTTTTTTCTTCTTCCAATTTTCCCTGATATTGGAGATCAGGGACTTTGTGTTCTTTTAAATTATTATTTTCAGTGATGTTCTTTTCACTTTATTCTTGCGTTTAGAATTCATGTGTTATAAATAGCTTACGAAAGTATTACTGCCTATGTTTTCATTTTACGAAGTTGACACTCACGCTATATCCTTATCTTTTTATATATCCTTTTATTTCTTACACTACTATTTACTTTTTTGTATGTATTGTTTTCTTACAATTTTTTTCATCAATCAAAGGACTATTGGCATAACATTATTGCGCCAAAGACTTTAGTGTAGATGATATATCCATTTATTTTAGATATAATGATGTGACACTTTAGTGATAGAGCTAAACAAGTTTATTTAATGAAATTTTTTCACAAAAATAACATACACAAACGTCGGCTGATATCTGAAGCATTATCTTACCTCCTACTGTAGAATGTTTATGTCAAGATAAAGTAGTCAAGCAGCGGATACTAATGCAAAAAATACTATCATTAATATTTTTTTTATTTTCTTATTACCCTACAATATATTAGTATTACAAAATAAACTACCATACCAATATATTCTATATGCTCACAAAATCATGAAGTCCTGGTACTAAAGGTAGACGACGGGACAAAGAAATGCAAGGGCGGAAAGCGCGGGAGTTCCCAAGCGCGGGGGTCGTTGCCATATCGATTTTCGATTTGCACCCGCTGGAGCCAAACAAGTGGGTCAAGTGCTGGACGGCTGGATGTACCACCATTGTTCGGGATACGATCCCGAATGCGTGGTATGGATGTCGACACGTCACTCGTGTTTGTATGATTCGTAATTACGGTTATACATTTCATACTTATATGAAAGGCCGACGTTTATTTGTCTGATTTAACGCTTTAATCTAAAAAGCTATCAGTTTGTAATAAAAGCAAAGAAAGAAAGAAAAACCTCTTGAAAGTTAACCTAAGATGTATTTTTTTTAATATTGGGTAGTGTAATTACTGTAGCAAAATTTTATGTTCTTTAAGTACATTACTAACGCTTGTCAGGTAGTTAAAAATATTATTTACCGATTTAGCAGATACGCGATATGAAGTGATCAGTGGCAATAAAATATTTTTTTATTTGGCAAAGTAAGTTGAACGTATTTAAAAGCAAAATAAATTAAGTGCAATATGAGCGTATTACTATTTGAAGAAAAAATTGCACTGCATATTTATTAGGCAATTGGTTTTATTTATATTGAATAATCACTTTTCAATTGTTTGAGCGCATAAATCGATTTTTTCCGTTTTAGTTTGTTAGCTTTATACAGACTATAAATATTATAAAATGCTAGGCAAGTAAATCTATGGCTAAAGTTTATAACTTTGGGCAATATCTGCTTAAGCAAGGATTTAAACTGAATAATCTGGTGTACTTTAACGTAAGGTAAAAAAATACTTCTGCATTTAGAAAACATCTTTACTATCTACATACATATGAGCGGCGTTCGCAAGCGCTTTACATAAAAACTTTATCAATTAGAATCACGCGTCTGACAAAATAGAAGTTATTGATACCGAAATGAGGTATTCCAAGTTTTCATTAGGGAGCCGATCGGGGCATTAGAGCCCTTTTATTATCTGCTCGCCTCTAAATTGTCAAAAGAGGCCCTCCCCCCCGGAAAATAGGAAAAAAGGGGGGGAGGACAAAACCGTGTACTCAACTAAGCTACCGATGGCACCGTTATTTAAAAATCGAATGCGATAAGATTCCGAAGTGTTTTCTTTTTTTGTCCCTCGCCAATGGAAGGAATTTATGGCTCCTTTTAAACGCGCCAGTCAGTTAGGTCCTGTCGCCTTGATAAGATGTTTTTATTTGCCGATACAGTTGGAAAGGCTCCACTGGACCCTGTAATGTAATATTCGATTTTCGGTAACGGTCAATTGATAAGCAAACGACCTCATTTTCGACTCGATTTTAGTTTGTCTCGTTCGTTTGCATTTTTGAGCGAACATTTTATTGCTTTTTCGCTCTTTTATGGACTGTTTTTGTTTATGTGATATTGGTTGATAATAGAAAAATATGTTTGGGCATTATATTCGGAGTCAAACATAAATTATTAATATATTTTGTACTATTGATAGATACAATTTAATGTTTTGTGAAATCAAGATCGTGTAGTTGGATCTTGATTTTTAAGTAATTGTTTTGCATATATTTTAGAGAGACATTTGCTCAGCAGGGGAACAATAAAGATTTAAAAAGTACTTGTATGCATACATATCTCTTAAAAGATTTTGAACTTGTAAATACCCATGATAATAATGTATAATTTACTGGATTATACTAAACTTCAAAATCCGTTGCAATTTTTCGTCTCAAAGCGTTAAGTAACGGAAGAGTGTAAAACTTTATTTAACAAATTACATACAAAAATTTCGTATGAAATATCACTGATATTTCGCCCGTACGTAACATCCGGGCCATTCGGATATTGGGCAGGAGATAATAGGATAGATTTCGTCAGGTTATACATTAGAACTGCGCCGGGGGGTGAATCCGGGAAAACAGATACACCCCCGCTGATAAAGAACTGGGGGTATTAAACGATTACAAATGCTTCGCGGTTCAATAAACAGCCCACTGCGAGATGGCGTTTTAGACGAATTAGATACTCGCGCAGCGAGGGAAACGCTTGATAATTCCATGACTTGAGCACTCGAATGGGCGCTTTGGGAGATATTTTGTTTAGATTTTGGTCTATTTTGTTGTGTTTCGTTGTTAAAAAAAACTTTAAAATATAACGATTAAATTTTAACTCAAAAGCAAAGATTTTCAGACCCGTGTTATAGTGTTTAAAAAATGTAAAAGTTCTTTTGTCGAAGGAAATTCATACATAATATGGAAAAACTGACGGTAAGCGATAATCTCTAATCATAAAGAATGTAGCGCATTACACATAATATCTAAGTAGGGGACAATGTAATGACAACTTTATTATCTAGTAACAATACTTTAAACTGCCTCCATAGCCTAGTGGTACGGCCTAGGGCGTGAGCTTTAGAAACCGGTCGTCGGTTCAATCACACGGGGACTCAACAAATTTTAATTGTTGTTTCCTAGTTGGTTAAGGCAATTTGGGCTGATCACCCAATTTTCTGAAAAATAACATGATCCATGCTTCGAATAGGCATGTAAAAAGTTGGTCCACCCACCAACCCGCATTGGACCAGCGTGGTGAGATACTGTTCATAAACCCCTTAATGCAGAAGGGGAGGAGTAAGTCCAGGAGTGGACTTTTTCTTACACAGGCTGATGATGTATGGAACACTTTAAAACTGGTAGGTACTACAGTTTTGAGACTGAAATAGTTTGCTGACTTACCTAGTTCTATTTACTCAGTTCCAGTAAATTGCAATCCACTACTATTAAATATCTCTTTTTTTTACTACTATGAGCTACTCAGATAAGTAGCTCATAGTCATCCGACATAACGAAAAGAGGCTAAAATTTTATACGACAACGCGTCAAAGGTAACATAAGATAAGGACACCGCGATCTTATTTATGTAGCATCACATCCGATTGAGAGCCAGAGAGGACCGGCTACGCTTGTTCACTCACTTACCTCGTATCTACCCTTCGTACATTTGTTTCCGTCTTGCCGCCATTTTGTGGCCCCACTTTAAAACGAAACTCGACTGGTTCCTATAAGATGGCAGATAGCGTTGACATTCGGGCCACTTTAATCCGTGGACCGAGATAAACAAAGCGAATGTATTGCGAACGGCGGAATCGAAGCGGTGAATAATGTTAAAGGGAATATTTTTAGCGAGTCGCGAAGTTAAATGAGTTTGCTCGCTGTCTCGAAAGCTTTTTATCCGGCTATTGCAAGGATCTATAATAATATTTAAAGTGTTTATGTACTATAATATTTTTTCTAAGTACTGTCAACGTAAAATATCTACCATAAGAATGGTTTATAAGATTCGTTATTCGGTAGTTAGGCCTGAATAATTATTCTTAGCTAAATGTTTGTTTAAATGCATGGATCTAAGCTATAATGTGTGCATATTGGAAGATATTGATACATATATAACTCGAGATTTGACTTGTTTGGTGAAATTATGTGTAGCTATATTTTTTAAACTTTTTTATTTTTGTATAAACTTTTAAATATTATATTATTTTTATGTAGCGCTAGTGTAATAGTAAGGGTATGTATATTTGTATGTATATTTGTATGTATATCCTTTTGTAATTGCATGTACATTCTTTTACCTGTAAAAGTGAGTAATGTCGGCATGGTCGTTATACAATTTCTATAGCTTTATAAATACGCGCGCTCAGCGGGTTATCGTACAAATGTTCGTTTGCGTGGAAATTAATATACTTAAGTGTGTCGTACGCTAAACACAGGCGGTATCGCTTCCCCCGTGGCCTTAGACGATTTTAAACTTCCGTGTTGCCATAGATAAGCAAATACGGGGACGCGTGATGGATATTAGGGCGCACCTTACATCATTTCGGTTATTACGAGCGGGGGTAAGACGTGCTCCTTATAACTAGGTACGACCACCCCCTACTTATGTTAAAATCAAATTAGTTTCAAGGCGGAGTGATTCGTTCAACGATCGATCCGAATTTCTATATTGAGATTGCGTCGCGTCCCTTAGCCTGTTCGTAATTTGACTCATACGTTACAGGGTTTTTTAGTAATATTTACTTAAAACGATTGGTTTAATACAGACAAATGATGAATAAGTAAGAATGGAGTTATTATTAATATTGAGTGTGTTACTGCAAAGGTGATTTGCATATGTGAAATATAGTATTTTTTAGAATTTACCAAGTTGTGTTAAATGCAGTCAGTATCAGCAAGATATTAAGAATAAGTTTGGTTATTAGTACATGTTATGTTATTACCATCGCGTTTTATGGAAGTGTCGTCGAAAAGTTTATCAAAAATTTTAATAAGATTAATTATATTTTTTTACAGTATTACCTAACATATTCGCAAAGTTTCTCTTGTACGATCTGCAATGATAACAATCCTGTCTGCGAGTAGTTGGGAAGCGTCAATTTCCTGTGAAATTCTTGGGAGGGTTTATCCTGTCGGCATCGGGGACGAGTCGTGGCTTTCATTAGCACAGTCTTAGCAAATTAACACCCCTTGATGGTTTCAAGCTTTTCTGTATGCCATAGCTGCATCAACCTTATGGTAACGGAACAAGGTTAAAAATAGCGTGCTAAGTATTAGTTTTGCGTAGAATTGGATACGTCTAATTGCTTTGTTTAATACGAGTTTTGCGGTGAGTGATAACTGTTTCGCACACTTCCCATATGATACGTGGTGATATATGGTGAGGTTTGTGTTTTCATTGTGAGATTTTGCTTCATTAATAATCTGTGCTTTGGTATTTAAGCTAGTAACAAGTACGCGGTTGATAGATTAAATATGGTTGAGATGGGTATATTAACAATATTGAAAAAATTTTTTGGATGTTAGCTTAGTTAGGACAAATAATTATATATTTAGTAAGTTTATGTTACGATTTTTTTTTTGATCCTATAGCGTAGACAATAAGAAATACCCTAATTAATTAAAACGTATAATTTTTCTAGTTCTCACATTTTTTTAAATTTAACGTGTGGTTTTAGGCGAATAAAATATTTTTTTATCTTATATTTGTTATTTCTTTAAGTTATTATTAAAGCCTAAACGTTATGTGGTAAATAGTATCCAAAAGTACTTACTAAAATTAGTTGAATATGTAGATTTTGAATGTTAACTACACATAATATTTAATATGGAAGATGATCCAGTCATTGAAGGATAATTTGAATTCAAAGAATTGTAAACGATAAACTTTTAGAAGCAAAAAGGTATTTGTAAGTACATAGGTATAGTATTTTGCAAAAGATCACACGATGGGCATTCTTTAATATTATCCGCAAAGATTACAAAACCAAAATATCGATTAGGGACTGCTTCGTCGTGCAAAATATAGAATAAAATAAAGTTTTAATAAATAATCTATTAAATGATATAATGTTGCGCTTTTACTACTGAAGTTCAAGTTCACTAACAAGGCTCTAAACGTTCAACCTATCAATTCTTTTCTTATCTTCGATTCTAGTCCTAGTCTAGTCTGATGCCTCAAATATATCTCTCGTGTATATTTCTCGTGTATATGCCTTAAATATATCTCTCGTGTATATTTGAGGCATAAGGTAAGGAGCTAATAGTCATGTTACAATTTATAAAAACAAATTTCTACCAAGAACGCTATACTGCTGGACTCTGCAGCCAATTCCGACGCTCCGAGGGGATGGAGATGTTCCTGCCCCCAGACGCGGTTAAACGTCGCGTTGACGCTGACTAATGACGGATGCACTAATAGTTGTGTCGCATTCACCCGGTCGTATATCATACGAAATGGGAGGAACCACCGCGTCACTCGCTAGATAACAACGTTCGACTTATTGTGAAATCTTCGTTTTCGGAATAGATCCCCGGTAGTGGGTTTTGTTCGTGGTTATTGTACTGATTGGGAACGTTTGATGTTATATAATCAGATTTTATTTAAATTTAATGAATGTTCTGATTACATGATATTTATAATATAATTCATAAAATAGACAAAAATTATATCAAAAACATAATATTTACCGAGTAAAATAGATAATGAAATGGTAGTCAGTTTATTGCTTAAAAGCTTTATTAAATTGGGAGATGATAGATATTTAAAGATCCATTTTTTTTAATTTGTACTATACTTCACGCCTCAGCTCACGTCGTTTCAAATATACTTTTGTATGCATGTGTCACAATTACATACAATCATCCTTTTTTTTTAAATAATCAAATAAATAGAATTTGATTTAATTTATTGCTTGTAATTATTAAACATTCTGTTATTAAATTTAAATATTCAACACATTAGGGTCACTAATAATAACAAAAGCACCAAACAAGAAAATTAAACAACGAACTGCGATCGAATAACAGAATTAAGACGAAAGGTGGCTACGGGATCGTAGCATCATTACGCCGAGATAACCGTCACCCCGCTACGGCGTAGCGGCTACGCCTTAAGATTAATACATCGTAGAGGCCGGGTTAGTGGTGCGACAATTTGTCTCTATAAATGTTTACTCAGCTACGACCGCGGAGCGATTAGCCCCGCCAAATTTATTGTCTCTGCCCGGTTATTAATAACGCGCGAAATGATTTAACGCATTCCATAGACGCCACTTGTCTATGATTTATAATCTCCGACTTAATACGGTGCTGTGGCGTTGTGTTTTGTAACGCTCTACGCGAAGTATAGTATGTTTATGGCATTGTTTTAGTGTGAATATTTCATGTGTGAGGTGCAATTACGTTGTAGTTTAACTTATGTATTTTTAATCTATTATGTAGCAGAAATTATAGTACATTGAGTCCTTTATATGTATATTATTTTAAGTAGTTGTTAATGTTCTTATACAGCTTGGTTTTTATTTGTATCTAGGCAAACAAGAAATCAGTTTTACATATTTGTAGTATAGACATATATTGATCAGTTTAATTCCTTCAAAATTTCAATTTGATAGTTTTGACGTAAATCTTATACTACAGATAAACAGTATGTAGATGAGTTTAGTTTAATACCGTACGGTCTCTTGAAACTTACTAAATTACGGACGAGTGTCCGGAAACCAGACATCAGTATACATCGAGAATCGCACCCTTGTTTTAGACAAGCTTACATTATTGCTTTATAACAGCTTATCTGTCCATTTCAGCTAAATGAAAATCGTCGTTAATACCATGACTTAAGATCTATTTTACTTAGGGTCAATACTGCATCTAAGATGATTTGATTTTGTGTGTTTACAACGATGCTTATGGTACATACGAATATGAACTTTAATATTTCCTTTATACTGTTTAAAATGCTTTGGTATCGAGTTAAGGGAAGTTTTTATGTGCGTAAGATGATGCTTGTTGGCAAACACGATGATATGATAAAGTGTACGAGCTTCGGTTTACTTAAAAAAAGGGTTAGTAATTGTAACTGCTTCATCGCTATCATTTTTGGTGATATCAGTATTATATCATGTACCTCTTGTGCTTTAAATAAATGTTATATTTATGCTTATCGCTTACAATTGATTGTAGTAAATTTAATGTATGTGCAAAAAAATAGGCATGATTTTCTAAAACATTGTAATGCACATGACATAGATACAAGGATAAAACATAATTTAATTCTTCCAGCAACTAGACTGCAAAGAATAAGTAAGACTTATATGGGACAATGTTTACGTTTTAACTACAAAATCCAAGTAAACGTTCAGAATTTAAATATTAATAATTTTAAAAAGATAGTCAAAGAACGTTAATGTGTTAAAGGTTATTACGATATTAATGAATTTTTAAATGGTAACACAGCCTGGTAATGGAATGCTCACTCCAGGTCTTGTTTCAAAATTGCATAATGTGTTATGCCTTCAAATTGTTTGTTATTTTTAAAAGATGACATAAAAATAGCCCCCTGAGTTTCTTTCGCCGGTTCTTCTCAGGTCTGAGGTGTCCTTTTCCGAACCGATGATAGTGTGTTTGACAATCAATAAGCATCGTTATCATTTTTGGTGATATCAGTGTTATATCAAGCTTCGCATTTGAATTAGTAGTGTTTTTAATGTTTTGTATTAAAACGGAAATAACAAGACTAAGCTTGTAACCTTTTTTCTTAATTCTTTTTAGTTAAATATTTATTGCTATTTTATGCAAAAAGCCGCAGGAAAACAGTGTATAATATAAATAAAAGGAAAGTAAATTGTTCAATTCAAATATTGAATAATTCCGTACAGCTTAAAATGTTTCATATTCGTACTCAATCACGAAAATGGCACGGTCAGCCGTGAGTTTAGATTGCTTATATCTTAATTTCAACTAAACGAGATGAAATACTATAAAGAGCAGAACAGTTAAAATTGCACAATAATATTTTTTTCAATAAGAAATTGATGTTTATGCCGTTTTTCTATTAATACAGTCCAAACACCACTAGACACTTCTATCAAAACGAAAATTAACCGTTCAAAGCCTCACCAGAAGAGTGGTTCAGAGGCTTCATATAACGCTATACAACCAAGGATGTTTAACCCGATCCATACTTTATCCATACCAGCATCTAAAGTTCGAAGTCAGCCTCCCCGCATCAGGTTCAAAGGCTACCGCCCGACCCCAGAGGTGCATCACGCGGCGTTACCACAATGGCCGCCCACGGCCCACCGCGTAATAGGATTATGAACAGGTACTGTCACTAATTGCTGTTAAAATCGCACCGAAAGCACGCCACAAAGGACGGCGCCCGACCGTAGGCGAAAGTGATTTATTGATCTACGCTATGGATCACCTTTTTGTTTATTTGTTTGTTTTTGTTCGTGTTTCATAAGGCTTCCGTTGAGGCGATAGCTGTATGGTTCTTGTATATGTACGGTCGGGTATTACTATTTGATTATGGGATTACGTTACTTGATAATCCTATTGCTTATATACCTACCTAATCTGTTCAGAGATATGGTATGAAGTCTGTTTTGTTTTTTAAGCGACCAGACATATAAGCGATTTGTTCAGTGTCTGCAATGTACGCCAACTATAACTGCGGATATACAAGAAAATGTTCGTTTATTGTCTCAATTTTCTTGGCCTGTCCTAAAGTAAGATTTAGTCCTAGATATTATCTCTCGAATAACGATTTGTACGGTAAGTGATTAGCATCTTATTATTACACCTTAAAAGAATTAACTTTTCAGAAAAAAGTAGGTACAACGGTAATGTATTCGTTACAACAGGAACCAACTTTTTACACGATTATCAGATATCAAATTAACTTACTGTTAAGTTTGTTATGTATTAATAACACATTATGCACTATTTATGGAAACCTATTAACACAGGAATTATTATGCCGTTAAAAATTAGACATTTAAACCCTTGAGATGAGATTTGACGGTTAAAGAGATTTGAAAGAGTATAAACTTAATAAAATTAATTTGACAGATTTATTCTTCCCTGACTTCTTAGCAGAAGATTTACGGAAGAAGGCTAAGAAAATAACTGTGTTTTATCTGAAGATAGAGCACACGAAATCAGTCCACTGTTGGACATGGGCAGTCTTTTAATGAACGCCAAGACGGCTGATCCCCTATAACTCGATGGCAACTTTGACTGCACGGAGGCCCGTATCCTACCTGGTCAGTGGTCAACCAACGCTTCGTCTTTACAAATGCAGCCTCCACTTTATATTAACTTACATAGTGTAAGTATATTCTTTTAGTCAAATAGCCGATTGCAAAATTACCCATTTCAAAGTTATAGAACTTATACATTTAAGTAATATAACTCTATTCTGATGTATAAAATGATTTAACGTCTAGCAAATAATGAACGATATATTGATATATTTTTTTTGTATAAATATAGGTCGATTCAACACTTGACTAAACCAACTTGTATATTATATAAAACTCATGATAAGTAAGATCTTTTGGAACCTCAAATGTACGAATAGTATTGACTGCTCTTAACCAAACATTACATTAATCGTTATCAATTTCCTACATTATTATAAAATAAGTTTATAAAAATATATTGGGCGTAAGATTAAAATCTGTAAGTGTTTATCAAATTAATATTCGATATCAGATATATTTATGATTATCAAAGTAGAATGATGAACTTGTAATTTATGTTCAATTAAAACATGACGAAGTTTAAAACTATGTAATTCTAAGTATGTATTCTACACGTTACTTATAAATCAATAATATTATTAGCTGAACATAATTGCAAATAGTTTTCAAATGCCTGATTAATAAAAACTTTGTGTAGGTTATGATATTTATAACCTTTTTTTTATACCACTCATAGATTAAAAAATAAAATATTGGAAAATGGCAATACTTTTAAACATTCGGAAGTTCGCGTTGCTAAAGAGGCCAGTTGTCGCTACATTGATTTATGCGCGCCGTACGTAGTTGCCGGCACAGGCGTAAATCATAACGCATTGACAGCCGATGAACGCCGTCATTATATGAGGAAATGTTGTGATTCCAGTGCCCATTGACCGATCCGACACGTGATTTGATAATGGGAACTTATGGACTAATGAATGGACTGTTGACGTTTATATTGGTCAGGTTTTTTATTGATTTATGTGGATCTTTGATATTTATGACTTAAACGTGGTGAAACAATCCGTTTTGATCTTATTAGACGTTTAAATTTCACCTTTTTCGGTGTTACTTAACGGATTTATGGTTTTCTATTTGTTTATAATTGTGGCAACAGGCAGAGCTTAGGTTTGTTTCGAATCAACCTTATGAATAGACATCATAGAACACAGTGAGTAATTGTATTAGGTATATGATCTGGGTTTATTTATTTACAAAGGTAATCCAACAACATAGTATATTATTACCTTTATGTACATATATATTATTAAATGGGTATATTTATGACTGTTAGGTGTACACAGAAGATATTCTCAAACTCTTGTTGTAATCTCACAAACTGACACTAGAAATATTGAATCAAAACCTAGTCTAATAATAGTAAACACTTAACCTGAAAGCATTTGTAAAAAAGATATGTCTGTATGTGTATACAATACAAAATACATGTAAATGTTCAAATTAAATTATAATTTAACAAAAAACTATAAAATCCCGATCACATTTACTGTATTTCAAACTGTGACATCATGTGCAGGTAAAGGAATTATACCATGTAAGTCGATGCCCCTAGATCTATTTTTAATATATGGTTCGATATATTTTTTTAAATTGCCTCTAGATTCCGGCATCAAATAATTGTTGCAGGACATGATTGGAGACAAGAAGTTCCCGCCCCGGGACCATCCACTCAACCTCGAATTTACGCTCATTTTTCACATAAATCAAAGAGGTCCCGCCAAAAGATTTATTACTATCTGTGGTCATATAGTTGGGCAAAGACAAAGATCGTACTACCTGAATGGTAAAACTTGCCATTTTTTTTCCTTTGCACGCGCTTGAAGTGAATTAACTTTCAAGTACTGTGGAATGTATTGAAAGTGATTTTTTTTGCACGCTAAAAGCGGTTTCGCTTACTATTTTTTGCCGATATTTTGTGTCAGAATCAGTCAGTAAGGAATTGAAATTTGTCTAAAGTTAATTTTGTAACAAACACACGTCAGCCATTAAGGGTAATCAAATACTTTAAAATATTCCGATATCCAATCAAGCAATCAGTTAATGCACATAATATTGATCAAAGAGGTAAACGGCGATTCCACTTTACATATAAAACGTTATTTAGGTAATAAAAGTCTGTTTATGTTAGAAGCCATACAGCATACAATCCAATAGAAGTACTTAAGAATATTCTAGAAATATGACAAAGAAGCCTCCGATGTACGAGGGTGACGTTTAAAACAATGCTTTATTATCTTAGACGCTACGTCCTACTTATTCAATAATTAATTGTAAGAATGCTATAATTTCCTACAACGATTATAGTATCTAACAGTGAATGATATAGTCATATATTAAAAATACTGCTACACTAAAAGGGGGATTTGCCTTTAGCAATTTATGTCATCGATCCCATTATATGTAATTTCAACACATCGTTGCCGCCCGTAAAAATTGATAGGCGATATTTAATAAGGATCATTCGTAAACAAAAGGCACGGAATGACAAAATTCCCATGCCATCATCATTACGTGTAATGGCTTCGTATTACGGTAATATTTCGGTTGTTTAGTTACAGTCCGGCTCAGAAATGCTCACGCGATTCTTTTACCATTTTAACGGCTAAATGCTTCATTTTCTAGGGTCAAGTTTTACCAAAAAACCGATGGTTTTCGTTGTCTCCCGATGAAGACCTAACATGATAACGCACTTTCAATTTCTTTTAGTTACTTACCAAAAACAAGTTTAAGGATATGTATTCAGATGTTATTCAGTTATTGTTTTAACATTAATTATACGAATGTAGTTTTTTATATGCAATCCGTAAATCAACTTTATGAATGAACTAGCTGTGCCCGCGACTTCGTCCGCGTGGAATGTAATAAAAAAAACGTTTTTTATTTCGTTTTTTTAGTTTTTGATATTTCTATTTTAATAATCATTTAAGGCAGCCTTTGTGACATTGATTCGTTGGTGGGAGAAGGTGTGTGAGGCGTCCGACGTGACGACACAGTGGTTCTGGACAGTACTTAGATATTGCAACATTATTTTATTTTTCTAAAATAGGAGTAGCCTAAGTTACTCCTTATTACATAAGCTACCTGCCAGGGAAAGTCCCGTCTAAATCGGCCTAGCCGTTCCAGAGATTAGCCAGAACAAACAGACAGACATACAAAATTTTTTTCCCATGTGTACCGTATATACATTGACGTACATGTAGTAGAAAGCGGTCATTTTAATATTACAAACAGACATTGCAATTTTATTTATTTGTATAGATGAATGGATTATTATTTGTCTAATAAGTTCAATTATAGGTACATATACACATGTTTAAAGCATAGTGGCATTTACTTAATTAATAATAAAAATATGAAAATCCCTAGAAGGTATAACAGTCTATTTAGTAATCATACTATTTGAATGGACAGTAAATAGTATAACATAATCAATACAATTCAAAATCTATACCGATTGCATTATAAATTTTCCACCATTAAACAATCATCACAAAATCACACACCGAATGCATCAAGGCCCAATACAAGCTTATTTAAACACGCATTTCTTACCGACATCCGAAATGAGTTTCGCTAAAAAACTCAATACAACCCCTTTCGCAACGCTTCAGATTTTAATATGGACTTTATAAATATATCGTATAGTGTACAAGTTGTGCTAAAAATAATAAGTTAACGTATTAAAGATGAATCGGAATGATCGATAGTCGCTGGGCGTTTTAATTTCGATCCTTCGCGATATCGGCCCCAGGGCGTGGCGCGAGGACAATTTATTTCGTGTCTCAGGATACCTTCGCCGGTTGACGTATAGTTTTTGTGTAGTGATTAAACGGCCCGTCTGTACGTGCAGTGGCGCTTTTGCCAGCTATTGGATGGAGCAGTCTCTTTTAGATTGATACAAAAAGTTTATGGGCATTTATAGGTTGTAGTAGATAATAGTTGTAAGAATAATGTTATGGATTAAATTTGAACGGTCAATTTGCTTTCCGAAAATTTTTGCTGAGAATTTTTCCAAAAAGAATTGTTAATAAAATCTGTTAAATATCCGATTTACAGACAGCTTTAATACACCCCCTATCCATTAGGGGGTTTTGGACCGCACCCCACCACGCTGGTCCAATGCGGGTTGGTGGGTGGACCGACTTTTTACATGACCATCCGACGCATGGATCATCTTACTTTTCAGACAATTGGGTGATCAGCCCAAATTGCCCTAACCAACTAGGGCTACCTTCGATCCGAGGATCTGATATCCGTCCGTACGGCTAAATAAACATCGGATATAGGCAGTGCGGTGTTAAAATCGGAAACCCGCTCCAATATCCAAGTTCGCGGGTGAGGCGTGGGGCGCTCGATAGCGTTGACGTTGATTGATTGCTCCGCCGGTTCACGGCCGTCCACCGCACTTCGGGAGGACGCTGCGATTTTGATATGCAGACGAAATAATTACGGACGCTAATAACGAATTTAAAACTAATAACGTTAATTAATCGGTTTGTGTTAAGGAATAGTGTTAACGTTCCAAGTTATGACAAAAGTGTGAGATAATATACAACTGTAACGTTGAGACACGGGTTGTTCCATCGATTCGTAGACACGGGTAACTTTGAAAAACTAACCGGCACCAAGTAAGTATTAACAGGAATATATACAAATGTGTGAACTACTAGATAATACTTAGAGTATTATTGCGAGGCCAAAATTTTAAAGGACCCTGGCTTTTATTAAGAAAAAGGAACCTAAATATTTTATCATAAACTTTTTTAAGTAACAAATATCAGTTTATGCGACAAAGTTACTTCTCGTATCATAAAATATATAATACGTATAAAGACAAATCTTTGAATTAGTAATACGCGACTTGTGAGATAGAATTTGTATTGGCCACTGGGTCGTGTTAACGTGTTGGACCCCCGTAGAGCTCGGCGGGGGTCTCGCTTCTGTAGGACGCGGTAATTGTTAAACAAGAAAATGTCTATGGCTTCAGACATTACAATTTTGCGGTTCACTATTGTAGTATTAGTAAGGTAAGTTAGTTGTAAACGGGTATGTAAATGGATCAAAAATAATTTTCAGAATAGCATTGTGATTTTTTAATATTATAACAAAAAAATTATACGTAATTTGACATTAGTGCAAATTAATTCCCGTTGTTAACCTATGTTCAAATTTATACGCTTTGCTAACTAGAATATTGTTGTTTTACCTATTAAATATTAGAAGCAGGATTTGCTTGGAATAAATTAAGCAAACATATTGAATCTTTAAATCAAATGCATGAAGAGGTCGGTATATTTAAGAGTAATTGCAAATGAAACGAGAGTGGCAGCGACTTGTGATTTTTATGAGACATCAAGCATTAAACGTCGTTAGCTGTCAATTATTGTGCCATAAAAGAGTCAGAGATGCGATTCGACCATTTCACGGGAGATGGATCCGGATGACGTATCGGTCCAGGTGAGGTCACGTTCCCATAGGCGGTCGGACGGATGATGATGGATCGCGCGTTGCCCTCTTTGTTCTCGCCAGCGCGCCCTTTGTCCCGGCGACAAATTTGGGGCCGTCCCGTCTCCCGTTTCGCGTCTGTGCGAATGCTGTCGGTCGATTTTGAAAAAAGCACAATGCTAATTCTTGTGAGAGATTCAAAGATAGAACAGGATCATATTATTTTATGATCTATTTTTGTAATAGTACGCGTTCGTTTTTCGGAAGTGCTCTTACTATGCTATACAATACGCATCTACTTTTTTATTGGTTAAAGCCTTGAGACGATGGTAACTGAAGTTAAGTAGTACGCCCATAAAAATGCTACGTAAGACGCCACAAATCCGTTTGTCGCCCTGAGACATAAGATGTTACATCTTATGTATCAGGCAATAACGCTGATTACAGTGCTTTTCAAACTGGAAGATAGTAGAACATACAGACTACTGATTTGCAGCAAAAATGGGCACCACAATGGTACTACCCCAAACAGTACCTTTTAAAAATGGAACCTACAACATTAAAATGTATCGTTACTGTTGTACTCAAATACTGAACTAATGTAGCTCAAAAATAAGTAAAACATAACATGAACCTTCTTTTTGTGCGGTTTCAAAAATAGAACAGAATACCTTGCGTGTGCGAGACATTCGTTTCTCGAAATGTTCTCACTTATAATTTGTGCTTACAGCGCATGACGAATGTCAGTTCCGTTAGACGGCTCGGTCGGTGCCTCCCACCGGTCGAGACGTCGCCACTCAATTCAATATTTCGTAGCGATTTGACGTTCATTAAAGCAATCCCAGGAGCGTGACACAATGGCTGACCGCTCGTTGAAAGACGCTAGTTTGTGCACTCTTAAACGAGCTGTATTGCTGAGGCAGTTTGAATAGGTTCGTTCGTCTAGACTATGCCGTGGGAGATATGTCTGGGAATATTAGGAAAGAAGAATTTGCAGTTTTTGCGATTTGGTGTACAGAGTAATGTACTATTTCGGGTAGTAGAAATATTAAATATACGTTAGCCCTCAATAAAAAGAGATGTATACAAATAGAGAGATAAAAAAAATCCGATTTTCTCTTCTGACAATGTTGTTTTATATTAGAAACATGATTTTACCTTGTTACCCAAATAACACATCTCCACAGATGTTTTTGCCCATTTCGACCGAGACTTCTTTATCTATTAGTATGCTTAAAAAACTGACCTTGTTGGCTGCTCTTCCTTGTCGTCTTCTTCTCCTTCATCCAGGGATACTCAGGGACGTTCAAGCCCCCACCAGGGGAAGGTAGATCAGGTCCGTATCCAGGGGGCGTGTGTTGAGGACTAAGCTCACCACCCAACTGGGGCAGCGCCGTCATGAACTCCGCCATCGACGGCTGACTGTTGATGAAGCCCGTCTCCGTGCAGGCCTCCAACATAGAATGGGGTCCGCTGACCGCCGCTAGCCAGAACCCGTTGCCCCCATTGCCCCCGTCCACGGCCCCCATTGGCGGCGTGTTCCTCTTGTACTCCTCCTCCATGTCATCGCGACCCATCCCTGGCCTCGGCTTACCTCTTACGGGGAAGTCCTCGCATTTTATCTTCCGCACCAAGGGATTATTATCCAGGGGCAGGGCCGCATTGCATATCTCTTGCATTTCGTCGGCTTTGGTGAATCAACGAACAAAGGTCTCAGTCGTAGATCGCTCCGTTTTTCTTCTTTGCGGCGTTTGTAAACATTTTCATTGTTTTTTTTGGGTCGTCTAATGTTTGTTGGTGTTTCCGGTATGTAATGTATTGCTCCACACGGTTTTTGTTCACGGATCATGATATCTGTGAAAGAAAATTATGGATCAGTGAAGGTCTAGTACATTACAAATGTTCTAGCATCGAACCAAGTAAAGTAATAAGGTACTTATATATCGACGCTACACATCTTAAGTAAAAATAGTACAAGGTTTGTAAATATTATAATAGTAAATATATCAAAAACAAAATTTTATATTTTTATACGTGTATAAAGCTTTGTATAAAGTACGTGTAGTAATTATTGCGTCAAATCAAGGGACGTAATGGTCATGTAAATTAAGTGCAACATGGCCGTCTCGTGGTTATTTCGCAATTATTCTGGAACGTTCGACATTACCGCGGTTTTGTGGATAATTCCCGCCAAAAAGCGTGATGAGACCGCGAATAATGAGCGCACGCAATTGTTTATTGTAATTTGGCCGCCATCATGAAGTGCTTGTCACGTAATACCGGCTCGACAATAAAGTTATTATAATTGTCATGGACTCGACTGAATATCATGGCAGCTTCAGCGAATGGTTAAATTAAAAATGTTTGATGTTAAATGAAATTTACATAGGTTAAAAATAGCTGGATTGCTCCCAGTTGACAACGTGTTGAAGCTCTCCAGTTGAATCAATCTCTTTTTGAATGTTTATATCTTAAAAGCTTTTGGTAAATGATTTTAAGTAAATTCAATTATAATTCATAGCGAAGTACCATCACAGATAAGCTCTCTTACTGGGCGAGATATAGTGATAAAATACTCCTTCGTTCCGGTTTGACTTAACTTACACGTCACAAGTGCCGTTTTACACTATATGCCTTTTGGGGGTTTCTGATAAATTTCGATTTTGCTTGCATTGTCATTTCATTCTATAATAATTTTAAAAGTTTTCTTTTGTTGATTGTAAAAGCTAATATTGAGAAGTAAGACATTAACTATTAAACAAAAATATGACGATGCAGTTTCTTTAATTAATCTTATGAAATGGAAAATAAGGTATCATGATATTTGTTACCTTGAAGTCCAACAAACTATCATAATTTACAAACAGTTATGAAATTCATAAAAAAGTGTTTAGTACATACTTTTCACAGACAGCACAAGGGATATGGTTCGGGCCGAGCGTAGCCCACTTGAATGTCAATTAAAATTCACGCCGCGTGCGAAAAACGATTTTTCCCACTGGCATTTGCGGCGCGCCCCGAGGTATGGTATCGCGCCTTTTTTGTTTTTTGTTTTTATTTTTTCTTTTTATTTTTAAACAGAACACGCCGGCAGTAAAACCTATTTTAATGCGTTTTGTAACGTGCTGGCCGGCGTGTGATCTGAATTAAAAATTTACCGCGCGCGCCCGCGTACAATGGAACGTAATTTCCTTTCGATGAATTAATGCTGTCAACTGAACTGACACACTCGCATTTTGCTGTTGATACGGGCCTGTCGACGCCTCTGTTAATATGAGTTGCTAATTCCATGCAACGGGACAGCGCTATTAAAGATATATGTATTTTATTTATTAACAAATTGCTTACGTTAATGCAGTACGATGTGATATAATGGCAGCAATTTGTTATCATTCACATTATGAAACAAGAAATTTTGTTGTTACGAACAAAATAATATAGAATTTCTTACGTAAACGCATAATGTTTTTTGCCAATGGAAAAACCTTAAGTTCACTTTTAAAATTCTCTTTATAAAATAGCTTTTACTTTATATCCTTTCATGATTTTCTGTAACGGCAAATTAGTATTGTGTTTTGATTTTAACCCATAACTTTATCGAAGGCTTTATTATTAGAAATTACGAACTAGAAGCTTCGTCCATACTCTTTACTTCACTTCATAACAGAGGGAATGCTAGTGTACTATCTTTTTAAACAATCTTCGTAAACATTGATCGTTCCGTTAGTTTTCCAAGCATATGTAGAACAACATCGGATGATTTAAAATTTTCCCTGATCTCCCCCGCTCCCTAGGGACTCCCCGAGGTTTCACATCACCGTTTATCCCCCGAAGGGGAGTCCCGTTTTAAAAACGCATAAAGCCCCGAGTGTATACTGCTTATGAATTTGTTTATGGCCCTACTTGGGTATAACGCTGGCACGGAGTTAGCGTAACAGTTTTCCTAATTTAATGTTACTGGATTTTTATCGTTACGTGCTTGCCGTGAGGTGATTTTGAATAATTCGCTTCGAGTGCGCTGGAGCGATGCTTCCTTATATTATTGAATTTGGAACGCTAAGAATTTCAGTTTGCATTTGAAATTAGCACGACATTAGGTTGTTTACGATGTAGTATGGAAATAAGTTTCTTTAATATATTTTATATTAAAAAATGCCCATAAGGGCATTTTTTAGTATAAACTAAAAAAATATTTTTATTTTATTTGCTTCATAGACGAAATATTAATAAAATTATTTCTATTTTTATTGCTTCATAGACGGATCTGACACACTTTTAAAGGTTACCAAAAATAAGCAAATATGACATAAACTGAAAAACTTAAGGAAAATAGGTTTACATGAAATTCTTGTTCCAAACTAAAAAATAGTCAACTAGTAGAAACATTATAAAACACATTAGTGTTTCATTAAGAGTATAATTAATGATACTGTGCAAGGTGTGCGAAATTCTTATTTAATGATAATAAAAAGCGATTATTTTCTGGGATCAACGCGCCTTCCATGTCCGGTCCTTTTTCATATATATTTTTTGCTATTTATCGAATTAACGAGACATTTCTTCTGAAAACAATAATTATAAATTGTTTGTCAAAAATTTACTCAAATCATATTTTATGCAAATAACTAAGGCTTAAGAAAAATATGATTCATTTTTTACTAGCGATCCGCCCCGGCTTCGCACGGGTGCAATTCTAATATGTGTAAAATATATGGAAAACATCAATACTGATATCTTTAAATTTATCAGCAGTTCCCTACAATGTTATGCAAGACTTAAACATATAAACCTTCCTCTTTAATCTCTATATATTAGAAAAAACCCATCAAAATCCGTTTTTTTAAGCATACGTAGGGATACAGGGACAACGAAAGCGACTTTAGTTTTATATTATGTAGTGATAGTGATACTCAAATACTTTTTAAAGTTAACTTTATGTAGGTACTTCATAAGTATAAAGAATACCATGTTGTAAGTATTTGATACAAGTAACTTCGTCTATATGACATAATAATATTTTGTAGTAAGAAGTAAATTGCTCACGTTTTTAGTGTAATAAACAAAACAAATATATTCTTCTACTTTAATAATTATAACGAAGAAATATAATTATAACGAATCTACTTTAATAAATAACGAAGTTTATGTATTTATCAGTTATCTAGTTTCCATAGTACAAGCTTTGCTTAGTTTAGGACTAGATGATGTTGTGTTATTCGTCCAGAAATATTATTATTATATTTCTAGCTAAGTACGCACTAAAGCACGCATAAGTCTTAGGCAAGACTTATGCGTGCTTTTATTTTTATTGCAAAAATTAGTTGCTTTGATTTAGTAGGGACCACAAAAATTAAACTAACCTTAAATATATAATTTAAACATTAAAATTAGTAGGACTACACAAGAATATACATAGAAATAATATACTATATAGTTCTGTGAGCTGAAGCGAATGTACAGGATACAATTTCCAGTGCATACAAGGCATCTGCGTGTTGGGAGCGAGCTGAAACTAGTTGTTAGGCCCCAATTTGCCCGGCCGTAACGATTTCCTCTTCGGGGAATAGAATGGCGTGTTGGCTACGCCCACGGCAACGCGGACGGACATTTTATGTATATATGTATATACGAAACCACACAACCTATAATTTGTGCCCGTACGATGTGCAGGAACAGCTGTCATTACACGTTGTTATGTATATGCTGGGTTAATGCTGGTTGTTATTATATTAAAAAGGGTTCTAAAGTTAAAGCAGTAATATATATTTTTTAATTTTGTAAATATTTTGCTTTGAGTTAACTTTAAAATAAAGCTATTGATACAAATATTTTTGTTGGAATAAGAAGAAACGAGCCGGCATTTTACTAACATGTTTAAGTTGAATGGGACATTGTTTTTATTTTAGTTGCACATGGATAAATATCTACCTTGATATTTTGTTGTATAATCTAGTCAATTTACTATTAAAAAATATATATCGCTCATTATATGAAACAGCCTTTTTATATCATTAAAATTTTCGATCGATTAAGCATGACGTTAGATAACTCTTTCTTTAAAAAGAAAACCTTTATTTTCTTCCAACAGCAAGCTCAACTCAACCTACCTAACAATACTTTAAGCATTATGTTTAAATTTTGGTAAATACGCATATAAAACATGGCCTTTTGTAAGTACTGATGAAATCCACGTTGCATTCACAAAATATTCTAGACTCCAAATTTAGCTTTAACTATAATAAGAGCCCCCTTCTCAATGTTGATTTGTTTTATCATATTTGTATGTTTGTCTTTTACATTGAAGGAGATATAATGATGATGCAACAATTTTTACATACCTCTAGCATTTCGTGCAGTGCGCAATCTAAGTCGTGGTAAGGCTTCTATAATAAAAGAAAATCGGTTGATAGGTAATAACTTAGCTCCAAGACTGTTCTTAATACTTTAAGATATGCTGCATTTATGTCAACATTCGTTTTCGAAACTTAATGAAAAGAGGAAAAAAATAAGTAGGAAACGTGGTATTGATGTAAAAAATGTATCCTACAGCAACAAATCTGAGACGTAAGTACGTAATTATATTATTTACATTTATTCGTCTTATTAGTTATATACCAATAAACACAAACATCCATTTCTAAAGTTACCAAATAAGAAGCAGTCTAACTCAATGTTGCTTATGATCGTAAAGGCTAAAAAAACCAACCAATAGCATTTAACATTGGGGGTTTGTATGAAAGAAATATAAAGTAAATTTTTTATAGAATATGTTTTAGCAATCACACCGTTGTTATCCATGCACTTTCTTTATGTCATAGGTTAATTGATCCCTTTATTAAAAACCATAGGGCGATAATCAATAAACTTTTTTAAGGCAGTTTCGTCTGCCGCATCGAAGTAGACATTCCAATTGTAGCTCATCTAACGTAGGTTGTTCGTTGTTTGTGCAGTGTGTAGTCCTGCGTTGTCAAACACGGATACTTAGCAGCTAGGTCTTGCCTCATGGTCTGAAATTGCTAATAATATATATCTGCCGTAACCATCAGGCCAAATATTAGAAAGCTGCAGTGAGTGACATCGGCGCCAAACACTCACAAGTTACTTTTTCTATGACAATTTTAGTCTGTAGCAGGTTTTGGCAATCGAGCTGGTTCCTCCGATTATCTTACAGTATCCACTTTTCATCACAAGTAAAGATTCGATTTAAAATGCCTTCTTTATTGTGTCGGTTGAGAAAAGTAAGACATTCATGTGGTAGCCATTGTTAAAGTTTTTTGTACTTCCACGATATACTTTAAGTGGATTAATATAGTTTTGTCACTAACTCAGAATCCTGCAGCTATCTCTGAAGTGGATTGTGATGGATCCGCTTCCAAAATAAAGTCAAATATCTTAATTAAATATGGAAGCCTTACTAGTTCTTATTGAAAGTCAAATAAACTACCACTAGTTCGGAAATGGAAGAACCGGCTTAAGAACTTTCTTTTAATTCTTTATTTCAATAATATTTAATTCTTCATTTTCTACTTTAGTCTCAGGCCATCCACAGGGCTGGTTCTGAAGGTCGTAATTTTCAGAACGAAAACGTTAAAGTCAAACACGTTTCGTAACTTCTTTTGCGACACCAGCACCATATACACCATTAATCCTGATCCTGCAGCTGCTTCTGCAACACTGGTGCCACGTTAGAACTCTTACTCGTAAATATAGGTACCTATGCTTATATAATGTCTTCTATGGTGCCGTAATAAGCGACGCCAAAGAAAAAAAAGTAATCATTAAACGAACGAAGACTAAAACTGATTTACAAATTTTAATTTAGAATTTTTAATCAACAAGGAGATATTTTAGATCAGAGTACTCAGGACGAAAAAACGCTAATTTCATATGTAAGGACCCATTACTTTGAAAAACATATAACATGTGAAATACATGATTATTGTCAACATTGTCTATGTTTATATGATTTATATGTTAAAGACATTATGTTCATTTGTAAGTTCTAGATACAGACTAAATAACTAACATATTTTGACAGTTAACCAGTAGTATAATACACAAATATCATCTTTACAAGTTATCATGGTGGCTTTTAATTCAACCATACAGTAATTGGCATCGGACTTCCACAATGAAGGTAGTCGATTGCATTTGATGGGTGAATTATTTGCCACTTCTTGTATTGACAATTATATTTAGTCTTGAAATGCGTTACCGTCTATGTACAAAGACGGTAACGGCAGACGCATAAATTATGTTACTTTTCGGGCAATATTGTCCTAACCAACTAGAAAACAACCATACCACAAAGTTGTTACCTGTCAGAGTGTGTGTTATTAGAATCTATGAATTCCAATTTGTAAAGCAAAGACTACAGCGATTGTCCGTTGAAGATTTCATTAAAGCACTCGAAGTTTTTAAATATTAAAAAAATATCTGAGACTAATAGATTTTAACGCCTTACTTCATTGTTAAAAGTTTTTACAAATCACTTATGTATTGTCTCATAAATCGCCTTAGCCTCAGACAGCGAGCGTTTAGTATTATTTCCTTTAATATCGCCATTGCGTATTATTGTTAATTGACCGCGGAGGAGGATTCTGATATAATCTTTGTAGCGAGGCTATCTGCCTCGTTGTTTCATCTTAAGATTAGTTCACGCAATCTTCACGTGCTGTACCATGCCCTATGGAAATAAATACAAATGTATGCGGACTTATACATAATATTGTTCGGGCAATTCAAACAATATACATATATTGTAAGGTATGAAATTATTTTACATTGTGTGTGTAACAAAAGCTATACTAGCGAGTTATGTGGTGAAGGGCTGACCACAAGATTGACTGAAATATTAATAGCATTCGAGACTGGCTTATCACATGAAGGAGAAACGGTCTTGATCTGGGTTAAACAATAGAAAGAAATATGAGAAAATGAACAAGACTTTCTAAGTAAAATACGGACTGAATAATTTAAACTTTATCAACAAATCAAACTGGTTTATTGCAGGCGTATATAAGATCACAGGTTCTGCATTACGGTTAACATCAAATCCACGACGTCCATCAATTTGCGGTAACTTTTACCATCTACGTACTGTGTGTCTAATAAGCTCGGAGTGACACGAGGCAAAAAAGGATTGGAGAGAAATTCTACGAAGGTGTGCCGACACCATTAGAAATTGCGTACCTACGGCTCACAAACACGTATTTACGCTGCACAATTAACTTTCTACATCGAATGGAACTACATAAAGTCTAACATATAATGTAAATTGAGAAATTTGTTGAAATCTTGTTAAATGAAGTATTTAAAGCGATAAAAATGAATGTATAGGTGTATAAAAACTCAAATGTGGTAGCTATATCTATAAGTTTTGTTATTACTTAGATAGGAAGCAATTTAAGGAAACTTTCATTAAAACATATAAAGAATACACTTTCATGTTAGCTTTTGCTCTTAAATTCACAATAAATTAAAAACATAAATTGCAAATATTTTTAATTTTCTCTTTAAATCATAAATAAAGACTTCTAGCTCTAAGGGTAAATCTAGAGATGTTAGAGCGATAATATCTGTATATTTTTTGACTGTGTAGGATAATACAGGCTCATTGCCAGATTACTTGAGCAGCTGGAAAAAGATTTGGTGCAGTGTGATACGAAATCGCAATTAAAATTATGCTTCTGGTGGCACCTCACTTAATGAACAGGACTCGCTCAAAGACCAGGTCTCGCCAAAGTCACAGAAGACGTCCTGGCGGCCCAGGCGAAAGCAACATGAGAAAGGCTGACTGTTTGTTTACAGCTGGTCTACCATCCATTATTGTCTTAAAATCCTACTTATCTATTCCTATAATTTGGCAGTGTTGTTTAAAAACTGATTTTTGAACAAATGAAGAAAGGGATCATCATCTTTTTCTGATTTATACTTATTACATTTAAGCGTCGTATAGGCTTGTAAAGACTGATAGAACTTATTCCGTTTTTGGATCCTTAAGACACAGTAGCAGCATGCTAAACTTTCTGGCGGACGCAATTAATCCATTTGGGATTCGGAGGTCAGACATCAATCTAAACTTTTTCAACAACAACCACTTTTGTTCAATTGATATTTGGTTGTATAAGAAATAACCACCTCGGTTACTAGCCGAAAGTCGTGCATCCGAGGTCCATGTCACTTACGTGAAAAACAAGATAATTTTTGCCTTCAATAGTCATGGAACAATCAACCTCGATATCATAACAATTTTTTTATCCGTCTTTTAAATGCAATTGACTTCTTGGGTTGTTTACTTCAGATAACAGAAAATACGTTACTCCAGTGATATACTTTTGGTATGGCCAATAGTACTCGTATGATGCATTTCAAATATGACTAGCAATAAGTAAGGGATTAAATCACGGTATTTTTAAAAGTTATTAAGTTGACTTTCACGACGGCACCAACCTCGACGTTCCACCATTTAGTAGAATTTCAAACTTGACTCTATTTACTAAGCTTAACTATAGCTTTAAGCTTTAACTGGAAACACGTAAAAAACATCGATTGACAAACATTGTATTGTCATAACAAATTTAATACCCCGCGGTGAATACAAGTAAGCGAACATCAAACTGGCAAATATCGCATTGACAAAGTGTCGGGGACCTTAACGGCGGAAGGCGTACGTCATAATTCGGCTCGTAAACGTCCCGGCCGCGAGGGGTCACAGTGATTCTTGATGGATCGGGCCTTAGCAAAGTGGATTGCTGTGCTCGGATTAGGGAATCTCCTGCTTTGGCTAATGGAGAAAGTGCTTTGAGATGAGACTGATTTTAATGAGAGATTCAATAAGTGAATAGTTGTATAGGATCTGTAGAAGTATAAAGACGATTGGCAATGTAGTACAGTTTTCTTAAAGGTCTAGCTAGCATTGATATATTGTTAGAAAAATAAAACTTTTCATTCTAAAGAGAATAAAAAGTTTCTTTTTTCTTATCCCAATTTTCATGAGTGTTGTAGAGAAAGGAACTAGGTGCTAGGTTATAAGATCGTAGAAACAGGGCTTATAGATTTGAATAAAAATTATGACTGTTATAAATGTAGTGAGACAATATGTCGGTGTAATATTTGATAATCAAAACAATTTTCAAAAGCTTTACCAATTAAAACTATACAAAGGTATATCACGACTATTCTGACAGTATATATAACAGATCTATACGAAATAATAAGTAATATTGTTAACAAATCATATTAGGGTTAGCACAATACTTTTTCAAGCTTACAGGTTTATGATGATTTACTAATTTGCTTTTACGTAGTTTGAATTTGACAAAAAGTGAAAAAATGAATTTTTTTTTTAAACATAATGGAAAGATAAAATATTTCTTTATGTGTAATAATTATTAAATGGTAAAGGAACATAATTTTTTTTTTTACTTTTCTGACTGAAAAATCTGTTTTATAAGATATTTCATCGACTGCCTCCGTAGCCTAGTGGTATGGGCGTGTGCTTTAGAAACCGGAGGTCGTGGGTTCGAATCCTGCGGGGACGCAACAAATATTCATTGTTGTTTCTAGTTGGTTAGGGCAGGGCCGATCACCCAATTGTCTGAAAGTAAGATGATCCATGCGTCGGATGGGTATGTAAAAAAGTCGGTCCACTCACCAACCCGCATTGGACCAGCGTGGTGGGATACGGTCCAAACCCACCTCTAGTGTATTAGGGGAGGCCTATGTCCAGACTATGGACTAACAAAGGCTGATGATGATGATGATGAATATATTTCATTACTGAAAAGCATTACTTTCGTGTAAATATATGTTACGTCTAATATTTTTGTTCGAACAATCAAGGTAATGATGGCTCTGTTCCTATTTATTTACTAAAACAATAATAAGGTATAAACCAGTTGTGTTTTCAGAAAATATCTTGACAACAGTTCCGTAACATGGCGTTAATGTAACTATAAATTCAGGTCATGTGCCGCCGCGGAGTGTCGTGTATTTCATTATTTATTACGTGCTTGTTCTAGTGAATTAAGATATACCAAAGTTGCAGAAGTAGAGAGTTAGTCCACAGAATTTGCTGTTGCACGTACATAATTTGTATAAACTTTTCCTATTATATGAATAATTTTTCCTTTTTTCGTTTTTAACAAATTAAAAAAGGTTACAATAGAAACTGGACAATGTAGAAGTACTTTCTTAAAAAGCAATTTTTATCTGATTTGTCTTGTTTCATGGCAATTTCCTTGATTTTTACATTTCCTTAAATGTCTAATTCGTGTTTTGTGTAGAAGTAAGGATAAGATTATTCGCAAAGTATTACAGATTTAGTAACGGACTTTGTACCATAGATATAACAATGGAAAAGTAAATGTGATTATGGTTTTTTTTGTTTAAGATTTAAGAACTCTCCGCGTTTACTCTACTTATCCTGTAATTTTGTCTAGATGTTAGATTAAAAATCATTTTTACAGGGAGATGTATCCTCTTTGCCCGAATTTGCCTCAGCCCTTTTTTACATCTTTACACATTTAAGTATTTAAGCATTGAGCCCGCCTCTGTACTCATTTTATTGTTTTTGTATCCAAAAATTTTCAATAAATAAATAAAATAAGTTACCGTACGGGTATTGCGTTCATCATATTACAAATTGAAACGGAGCAACTTACATAATCTCCGATTTACGACCAGCCCGATGTACGTTAACTTCAACCATACTTCGCATACATTAATCTCAACTTATATGTTACTCGTGAAGTTTGCGAATACAGTATTGTTGAGATAGCGGTATATGTAAATTTGTGTGTACAGTTAAATGCAAACAGCGATGGGCGTGTCTCGGTTTAGTAAACCGCCCAGCGGCGGAGGCGGGTCGCTCTCATAACTACCTAGTTGACGAAACTTAGGTATGAAATAGGAAAATTAGTATGAAAGAGTAAAAATATTATTTTCAAGTAATATTCTATCATATTATTGCTTTATATCAAGAGAAATTAGCTAGGAGTTGTTTTGCCGTCTCTTATTTAGGAAGGGGAAAGAGCAGTAGAAAATTTAACGATCGTAAAATATTCTAAATTGAATGGACATTTTTAAAATTTATATTTAAAATAAATTAGTACACCTAATTGTGCAAAAGAAAAGTACAATGAAAAATGATTATTAAACCTTAGTAACATTCAACTATTATTGGAAGTGTTGTGGTTTATAGTAATGATTAAACATGTAACTAGTTAAAGTCCTTAATCTTAAGAACTCATATATAATTTGTGGTAAAAAGCATGTACGCTTTTACCACAAAATTAAACAATTTACTTTAAGTGGTTAGAAGTAATAAATAAAGGAGAAAATTGGGGTTGTTACAAGTATAGAAATATAGATATATTTACTTTTGCCTTTATAAATTATTTATAGTATGTTTAATCGCCAAAATACTGTAGTTATGTATACGGAAAAATCTTCATAATGCTTATTGTATCTACCTAATTATAACCTAATACATAAACATAATGTGCGAACAAAAATCAGTAACGTGCGAAATAAACTTAATATATTTTTTTTACACCGTTTTGTATTGTAAAAAAAAAATAGTTATAATAATAATAGTTACATTTAATTTTTATTAAATAACGTTTTAATTTTAATATGTGATAAATATTATGCATGATATTTGAAAAACAGGCATTGCATGTTTTATGTTATTATTATGTTCATAAATATATGTCATTTTTAATTATCCTATCTGTCATACTAATAGACTTCTTAAGTCGAGAAGCTATTAAGAAACGTCATTCATTTGTCATAATTTCAAAGTGGAAATAATAAAATGTGTTGACTGAACTAAAATTATTAATATATTAAAAAACCTCTTAAGATATTTATGTCATTAATACAGACATTTTTATTGTCGTGTAAAGAACGGTGAAACTATTAACTGTGAAAGAAACTATTATTTCAAACTTATTTATAGCTGTAAGGTTTGTGTGTATCTTATTAAGCAGAAATAAAATAAATTACAAATGGATATATGACAAAAAGGAAATCGGACCAAAAAGTTTCATGGCGATTCCTTTTTAGACAGTTGTTTTCGAACCCGTGATAGTTTTCACAAATGTTTGACGTTCATAAAAGCCAAGTAGAGCCTTGACTAATTAAATGTATTCTTTACATTGTATAATTAAAAATAATCACACTTTTTGACTTATATTACTATAAAATGATTCTCTTGGATTTTAGACCTTTTTAGAGATTTTGTACGTGACGTACGGGAAATCAATTTCAAAATTGTATAGCTATATATATTACAATACAGCTGTAATTAAATTTATACATATTCTTGAATCCCAATCGTATAGTAATTCGTAAGTGATTTTCTAAGCCAATCAAACCGAAACACTATGGTGTTTGCTTTATACAGAGGAAAGCTGCAAAATAGAATAATCATAATAGGCTAGTCTATTTGAAAAAAAAATCCTAACCTGAATTTTCTCTCTTATAAATAAAATAAAACAATATGTGTACTAAATTAAACAATAAAAAGTATATTATTGAAATTATTAAAAATTGAAAATTCAGTTTTATTCTTAGGAAAATTATACATAATGATATGTACTAATAACAAACGTGATTATTTCCAGTATTACAGTAACAAAGATAAACAAATTTACTCACGATGGGTCCAATCAAGTCCACAACACTGTCTAGGAGTCTAGAACATATCTATAATAGTTTTACCATCACAGCACTTCACTAGTACACTGAACAAAATGTATTTGTGTCAACATAAAATTTTTGTACACCGTCCGTTTTAAACTTGCACTGTACAGAAACAAATGTATAAATATTTGTTATCAGTCCTTCTATCGGAATGTCAGTATAGCGTGGCGACTGTCAACTGTCTACTAAACGAATCGTCACTGCTTGCCTGCCGCCATGCCCATTTTCACAACACATTCAAAGCTTAAAAAGCCTAAGTTATAATGTATATCAGTTGAATTTATGTTTTGTTGTATAGCACTAAAGCACAAATTAGACTGCCGCTTAAAGCTCACTTAAGCTTCACATGTCGGTTCATAGAACTATACAAAAGTCTTCTCTCTCTTTTACGCTTACGCCATTGTGCAATATACTGTCTTGCTTTGTTATATTTGAATTTGGAATAATTTAAAAATGTATTGATATTATACTGGGATTTTTTGAAAATCGAATTATTATTTATCAAAGAATTTCTTTGTTTTTTTTTAAGATTTTGATAGAATTTTCTGTGTGGCCTTACTGTAGCTGCAGTTGGAAAACGCGTGCTGCCAGTAAAATGTTCCCGTCTCGTTTCCTCTGATATTCCTTGTTTGTTGCACGTACAGCGATTGGGCCAATGGCGTTTACGGTTCGACCCACCTTACACGAAATAATGTACAGTGGAATAATATGCTCTATCACCTACAAATAAAGTTTAACTCTTTAGCATATAATGCGAAGTTACCGGCGTTTGTCACGCAAGAGTTCTAATTTTAAAACCCGAGTGTAGGCGGAGCTCGGAGCTTTTACATTGAAAAACAAAATGTCTTTTAAGAAGACCAGTTTTAAGAAAGTTAAGCCTTTTATGTACAGGAGATTTGAGTTTAGCGTTGGATGGGACATAGCACCTTTCGCTTCTGGCGCGCTTTAGTTTCTACGAAATAAAGAAAAAAGTTTAGTAACCGGCTTGTCGGTTCTCTTTTTGTTGTTTGAATTTTGTTTCGAGAACGGTACATTGCACGAGAAATGCAACAATATGGCGTCGCGTATTTGTCTTTAGGTATTGATGTTATTTATGATTCTGGACGGATATAATTATCAGAGTTCACCGTGATATATTCATAGCGTAAGAGACGTGACGTAAGAGCATATAGTTTATAACATATCGGCTTTAATAGAAATTCGTCTGTATCGCGGAATCTTTTAACTAGCAAGGTTATCAAGCTATTATTTTAATTGCTTTTTATATTGTTTTATATCTTTCGTTGACATTCAGAAAGCTGTTTCGGGTATAGGTTCGTGGTCGGCGTCTGAGCGTCGATGTGAACTCATTAGCGCTGTCGGTCAAGGCCTCGGGGTCGCAATGCTGGGTGGTCGATTTAATTACGGCCTGCGCCTTTCGATTCTACTCTTATCTGTGGCGAGTGCGTGGACAGAGTTCGTTACTACGTTTAATGATTCATTTGTTTTTTTTTATTATTTCTTGCCAGTTTGCTCAACGTGTTTTGTTACTGGCGGAATACGAACCGTACGGAAAAAAAAACAAAATAAATAGATAATGAAATTCAAACGAAGATTTATATTTTTTCGTCTTTGGTTCGCATTTACAATTCTTACAATTAAGTAGACATAGCCGATTGTATTTTTAACTTTTTTCAGATAGTGTCAAGTTATAAGGTTCGTTTTATCATGTTATTGTAAATTATTGCACGTTAATACTTTACTCTGGACACACCTAGCCATTTTCTTATTTGAAAAAAACAATATTATAGTCAATTCAAAAATATATTAGACCGTATTTTGATCAATGCATAAAATTGTAGCTAAGAATATTCAGTCTATTGAATCTGCGTACAAAATAATACCTTTTTACTATAATATTAACCACCTCATATACGCCTAATCACAGAATATAATATCATTATCGAAGCAATAAGACCTAGCTAAAGACCTTCTTTTAATTTAAGTAAAGTCTGGTACATTTACTTTATTATATTAAAAAAACTAATAAATGTTTTTAATGGGTAAACCTTGAATAAATATTAACTTCGATCAATAAAATATTGTACCAATCGTGATTAGTTACCTAGAAACGTCAATTCAGTGCGGCGACCATATTATCGGGGTCAAGGCGCTCATTTGACGTGACATTCAGTTCTATAACATTCTAGATTAGACTTATTTAGAGCTAGGCGAGCTAGGTTATCATTCATGCCTGTGGCACAATAAGGATTGTGATTTAGTTGACGCGAACTTGAAATTGACGATGTAATTGTATGGCACAAAATGTTTGAATTAAACGAACGGAACCTGTTTGGTTTTGTTGCTTAAGGAATTTTATATTACACTAGCGACCTACCTCGGTTCCGCACGGGTGCAATACTGATATCTGTAAAAAATTATGTAATAATTATAAATAAAAACTTTCCTCTTTAATTACTAATATTAAAAAATAAAATTCTAAATCTAAATAATAAAATTCTAAACCTTTGTAATGTGGATTTGGATCATTATTTGACGATTTAAAAAATATTCCCAGTTATTCACACACAGATTGGCATTCACGAATTAATAGCTTAAATATTAGAAGTAATGGAAACCTTTAAAACTACGATCACTTGCAGATTGGATTTGTACATCTTTCCAAAAAATGGTTTAGTGTCTGCGCAGCTATAAGTGTGCTTTGAAAATTTATTCTTGCTCTTAGCTTACTATTTGAAGTGGTAGATCTTAATGCTATAAAAATTATTGCACGTTGTTATTGATTGTCGAAAAAGCTACCTCTAGTAAGAAAAAGAACGTCTTTGCTCTCAACGATCATTTCAACGAACTAGAAAGATCTAGAAAGAAAGTTAGGACTTTTCCCTTCCTGTCATACTTTGCGACACATTCTAATTATCTTATAATCATATATACATGATATATAATGGGTCAGAAAGTCTTAAATTTTATATTTTAAATGTTATATTGGGCGACCGCAAATTGATAAAAAAGAAAAACGGATGTGCTTTTGAAGGCGGTAGAGGACTTGTCACAACCTTAATCGATTTCATAACTTCTAAAATATTATTTAGATATCAAATTCATGAAAATCAATACAAGTTTATTGATTCGTTTTCTTTACAGTTTACAAGAAGCTAACATAGTTTATTTTCTGGTATAAGACGTTTCTTTTTCAGTTATAACTTTTTGATCACTTCATAGCGCATGCGACGACTACTTTCTATCAATTATTTTTTTTTATTCTATACGTAGCTTTTACGTAACTGTTAGTTTTAGAATTTTTAAAATATACTAATTGAATCTTTATGCAAAAATATTGTTATTCACGAAGGAAAAAATCTACGTTGTCCCTTTAGTTATGAATATTCATCGGGGAGTTAGTTGAAAGGAATAAAATGATCTTAAAACCTATTTAAGTATTCCACGAAGCGGTTCTCAGCAATCAGTTATTCAAAGTGTGTTTCAGCCATTAGCCATAAAAAGAGGAAAACATCGTATAGTTTTAATGACATATTACCGTATTATTTTTATGTGTTTAAAGTTATGGTTTCATTTTCTGTACAGATGAGTCGTAGATGCCTAGGGATGCTTTTACGGGGTGGAAAAATTAAAGCATATATCTTGCTTTAGCGATTACATTGATTTAATTTTATTTCAGTTAAGCTGTTGCTTGTTGTTATTGGCAAGTTCACTATTATTTTTTTCCACCTTCCGAATTTTATTCAAAGGAAATTTGAAATTTTAATACAATTGATATAGTGTAATAATAATTTTAATAATTATTTTTATAGCATGTAACTAATGCTATTTGAATAAACGTGAATATTAATTAAATAAAATTATTTATCAATCATATCTCAAAAATATTTCTAAGCTTTGAGTAATGCCTTTTAGTTGGTATAACGTCGAATTATTACTACTTAAAGATCGTCCAAATTTATCAATAAACAAAGTTACATTTTGCCAAATAGTGTCAAATCGTATCGTACCTCGCATTGAGTAAAGCATTGCGTGATAGTTAATATTTCTCGTCAGGAAAGCCATAAATGTTTGACATAACATTTCATTCATTTCAAATTTCTGTAAAAAAAAGCCTGATTTGGTTATATCATATCTCATTGATTTTGAATTATTTAAGGCATTAGGCATTAAATTATTGATATACAATGAAATCCCTTCGTCAAGTTCATGTTTTTCTACGGCAGGATGGAGTTATAAGAATTTTACCAACGCTTCACTCAGATAATTATAAGGTCAATTTATAAAGTATCACTGTTTTAAAAGTAATGTTTTGTTTAGATTTATGTTGACGTGATCATATATTTTGTCTAGTTTCCGTCGATTACTTAAGGTACAAGTTTTTTTACATGCACTTATATTGCAATAACCAATGAGCTGTTGTATTATCATTTTGCTATTAGCCAAACAGTTTTCTATGAATAAAGATTGTTAGCCTTAATAAATGCCTAAAAACCTATATACGTAATATTTAAAAATATATATAACATATTAAAATCATTATCGCTTTCATGGTAAAAAAAATTGCTATATTTAAAAAGGCCTTATAGGAAACCACTAATAGGTAACATATAATTTTTTAAGAATAAAATTTTACTGAGGGCGCTGTTGTAGGCCATCTTAGTACAAACTGACCGTAACAAGAACCTTTGTAATAATTCTAATGTGGGTATCTGAAATATCATCTCGCAATATATGAATATTTGAACCGAATTATAAGTAACGTCAATTTTGCTTATTAAAAACCTAATAAATTTTCAACAAGTCTTTCTTAAAAAGGCTAAAACATTGGTAGTCAAAAGAAAATCATTTGTAATACATACAACTAGTATTAAAGTTCATCTTAAGTTATAAAGTCAATTAAATTACGTGCACAGAAATGTTGATAGATGATTTTTTTAAAGTGTTTGTAGGAGTTACGCCTCTCAATCTATTTTTCAATACATCACGACAAGGATATTTTGCTTAGTCTAGAAAGAGAAACTTAATTTAAAACGAATTCTATATAAAATTGTTATATTGAATTTGATGTTGTGAATATCAATACGTCAATAAATAATAAAGTACCTATTTACATTTAAGAAAATAAGAAAAGAAGAATAGGGTAAATCCGTCGATTGGCGGCCATGGGAGGGAGGTGGTGTTGGCAACCAAATTAAGTCTGACTTATAAGAAAGAATTATATCTCCCACATTGAGAACAAAGTTTACTTTATAAAAAATAGGACAACACTTTTCTTCAGCTAGTTTTAGTTGTAAACGCACGAACTCCAAAGTTTAATCTGTTAGTGGCACTGTTACGCCGATTATACATTGTTATTCTTATAAAATAAGCTTAAAAAGCAACTTATCAATTAGTTTTTTTGATATGTATTAATAAATACATAAATAATCGAGTCGTCGCACACGGAAACTACAAAAAATTTGCATTTGTTTTTTTTTCGTTTATGATCAGGTGATCGGGAAACTGTCATGTTCTATTAAGTTTCGTGATTCAATATATTTCTTCGTCGGTTTTCATGCCGCTGCTAGTTTACGTCCATGATTACGTATCAAATAATGAAATGTCCTTCTAGACGAATCCGACTACGGTGGCCGATTTGTATTAGATGTCATCCAACTGCGCTGAAAATATTATAGTGCACAGATGTACGCGCAAACACAGGTAGTCTCCCTCTTCTTTTATCCTCATAGACCGATGGGATGGATAACCAACACGATCGGAGAGAGATCAGCAGGCACAGGACCGACTTTTTACAAGCCCATCTGACGCATGGAACATTTTACTTTACAGACAATCGCGTGATCAACCCGCATTGCCCTGACTAAATAGGAAACAACAATAAAAATTTGTTGAGTCCCCGAAGGATTCGAACCCACGATCTCCGGCTTCTAAAGCACACGCTCTTACCACTACGGCTACGGAGGCAGTTAAAATCTATCCAATCCAGTTTTAAAAAATCGCCATAAGAAACAATCTAAAAATTTGGTTTTTGTTATCTCCTTTATTGAAATAAAATGTAATATAAGGAAAATAAAAATTAAAGCTGTGATACATTTGCTATTTAAGCCAAGGGCTAGAGGAAGCTAGTATACTTCTCATCTAATATTTACAAGAAACATTATCTGTGGGAATATGGTTTATTGAATACCAAGCGGGAAAATGGCGTCGAGTGATAAGTTATAATTCGGTGTCATATTACGACATGTGCGCAAAGGGTTGGGCTCATTAGTGTCATGTCCTTTATACTGAAATAGGCTGTTAGCTGGATTGCTATCGAAACTTTTTTGACGTTACCAAAACATACCACTGTATCTCTTAACACAAACAAAAAAAAAAGTAAAATAAAACTAAGCTCGTTATTTATCGACTAATTGCAATACTTTCTTTAAAAAATATTTATGCTCATTTGTGTGTTTAACGTTAAAAGTTAGGACAACTTAAATAAGAAAACGCGAGAGAAGGAAGAATTTTTCGATAAATTGTACTTTAAAAATGGATACCGAATAAGTAAGATGATTTCTAGCAATAGACTCACGACTGTCATGGATGTGCCTTAACAATTATTGTATAATGCAATGCGTTTATGCACTTAAAAGCAGCATCATTACCATCAAATGTCTTTAAAAAAATCAAACACTTATTACTAAGAATCACAGCTGATGAGAGACGGATGCTCAGCTTTTCATTTTGATTGTTATTTCGTAGTTCCACGATAAAATTGGATGGATGTAAATACCTCTGCGGTTGCTCTAATTAGCCGCCATTTCCTGTAGACGTACCCACCTGCTAGCGTACCTGCCGTTGACGCCTATCGACCAGAATTAATTATGCGCATTGATTAATAATCACTTCGACGCAGCAAAAACCCTTAATTAAAACGCGAATTTTCGCCGCTTACGCCCGCTCTCCGCCTGAGCGCGCTTCGGTTACGCGGAATTCGAAATTCAAATCGTAATCGAAAATGAGGATTGGTTCTTTTTCTCAATTTCTTTTTTAGCATTTCATGGTAGGTCAGGGTTGTGTAATTTATTACATGTTATTGATTCCTATATTTACCTATAATTTTTATTCTAAAATATTCTGTTTACATATTCATGGATAGAGTTAGTTTAAATTGTGCTTACTTTTGATGTCTTTTTATGCTTAAAATATTTAGTATTGTCTAAAGCACTTAATTTTAAATTTTAATACATAAAATATTTTTTACCTCGTGTTTTATATTAAATGGAGTTTAAATATTACGTTAGTTCTATTTAGAATAAAAAAATACGTCTACCTCTATAAAAATATCAAGCAATTTTGGATAATATTTTAAAGTATATAATGTATGATATTTTTAATCTGTTCACATCACAGTGTAAGTTTGCATTTTTAAACGGCACCCGTCAGCGTTTCGGTACGCCGCGTCCCGGTTGATGCACTCGGGCGGCTTTTTGCGCCGTCCCAACGCCGCAGTGAACCGCTTATTTGCGATCATCAATCATTATTTCGGCCCAGCACTGGGCACGGAGTTGGGCTGATAACCCTTTTTTGTGCCACGTGTAATCGTAAGTTTGCAACCGACATGGATACGCGGTACACGCTTATTAAGAATTATCCTATATGTTCTGGTTTTCTTGTTAATATTTTATATATAGTATCTGTGAATATATACCGTATAAAAAAATAATAGCAATTATTAAATTGTACGTCAGCGTAATTACTGATGGGTAAGAGGTGTTATGATGCGAGCATAGGATAGCTTAAATATAAGCAAAAAAACATGAACTTTTTAATGTCAAGCTGTTTTGACGTCATGAGGTCTTATTGGTAGAATAACGCATGTTGATTGACTGACTTAGAACGCTTTGAGTTCAAAGCGCTATAGATTTTTACTCTGTTTAAGTGAATTTTATTATTTTCTTGGCTTTTTATTAGGTTTTTATTAATTTTGTGTCTTAACATATGAAGTTAAAACATTAAAATACTTTTTATATTTTATTTTACGATATACATTTTAAAATTTATGTGAATGACAAAAATTTTGAATGAATCCATTTTGAGTTATAACTACAGATATTCATATTTAAAATATCTGTCAATAGGTTTTCGTCGCTTTTTATTAAATATTTTTTTAGCGTATAAACTATTTATTATTTACTTGTATTGAAAGAGTTAGACAAATTCAGTCTTCACTTTACATTTTATTTTTGGTCAAAAAATCTTTTTTTCATTTCCTGCGTGTTTGGTTATTAGGATGGTATGGACAAAATGACGGGACATTTTGTTTTGTGACAATATGATTGTAATCAGTCCTATCGTTTTCAGTCTCCTTAGGTTCATTGATAAACAGTTACAGTACATTTTTTTAATTAAGTAGAAACTATAAAGAAATATACATCAGCAGTCTGTGGTAGTCCACTGCTGGACATAGGCCTCCCCTAATACACCTTTATCCATAAGGGCGTTTTAAACCATATCCCACCGCGCTGATCCAATGCGGGTTGGTGGGTGGACCGACTTTTTACGTGCCCATCCGACGCATGGATCATCTACTTTTCAGACAACTGGCTGATCGGCCCAAATTACCATAACCAACAAGGAAACAACAATGAAAATTTGAGTCCCCGCAGGATTCACCATGACCTCCGATTTCTAAAGCACTAGCCCATACTAGTAGGCTACGGAGGCAGTTGAGTTGCTAATTAATATACGTTTCTCTAAATAGACTTAATGCCCTGTCTTATGACCTTACCTTAAAAATAGTATTTATTGTAAGTGCACAAGCATGAATTATATTTACTAGATACAGATAAAACATTGCAAATTAATTTCTTTGTTAAATAAAAAGTACATTAGCAACGCATTCGGATGAACGAACGATAAAGAAGGAAAAATAGTTTTTTAGGACGCTAATACATAGTTATGTTGGTAATTTATTTGTTATCTATGAAACTTCGTGTGCGTGTGCCCGTATTAGATTCGTATCGGTTGTCGGTTATTATGTTGCAATATACAATTATGGAAAACTAGTAGAAACAAACGACTTTTCTTACTTTTATAGATTAATAATTATTACTTAATCGATATCTGATGTCATGATCAAGTCATGGTTTTATCATGCTTTGAAAGATTTTTAATATAAAATTATACATCATCAGCCTGTGATAGTCCACTGTGGTGGCAATGCTGGTTGGTGGGTGGACCGATGTTTTACATGCCCATCCGACGCAAATTTTTAATACCTCGTTAACAAATTAACGGCTAACATATAAAATGTATTTGTGGTAACATTTAAATAAAAATTCGATTCACAAGTCGTATTACAAAGACAAACTTTTATGTTTATTTTAAAGGTGAGATGAAACGCTCAGAAAAGGTTACGCTTGGTAATTTCGCTGTAGTCTACAACCATTATGCCTCTCCTGTCGGGAGTTCTCGAATCTAATTATATGTTGTGGCAACACAGCCTTATCTAAAATCGTTTAGTTCAGCTTCGGTGATTATTTGCAAGGAGCAACAAATATTTTAGATTATCATACCTTCGTAGATGGAAAACAAGTAAGTTAAGAAACCTAAGCTATATTTGATTGTGCGTCATTTATTTTCTCAATTAAGTCTTTAATCAATTTCTTATTTTGTGTTTTAAAAATTCAGTAAGATAAAACGATTCCCTTAGTATTAAATTTTAGGTACAAATGCATATCTTAAATATTACATTTATAATTTTACACAAGTTATGGCAGAACATGTCTGCCATAACTTTAGGAATATAATTCTCTTCTTCATAGTTTTAGTAATTTCAAATGTACTACCACTTTTAGAAAAAGCTTTAACAGAATTTATAACTGCGTCTACTAATATCCTTTTACTTCAATTTAGTACAAAAACATACTACTCCCTGTCTCTACAATGAACTCTATCAAATAGTCAGCACATCTATAAGTATATTTTTTATAATGTATATCAAAAATGTAACTGAACGTGGAGGATTTCTTGCTAGAATGATAAGAGAGTAAGTGAACAAAACGCTCTCTGCACTTTCATATCTTTACTGGTCGTATATTCAGCCGTATCGTTCTGGCTCGCTTCGGCACTATGCATGGCGAGCCATTGAGGTAGCAATAGCAAGCCAGCGCTGGTTTATGTTTTGTTAAAATATTTTTCTGCATGTATTGTTTGTTGTATTTTTGTTATAAAAAGTCTATGGTAATACGAAATCGTCGTTTGACGTTTTTACGTGACGTCATGTGTACAAAACGGGTTTAATCGGTATTACATATGAAATTGAAAAAATTAAATTAAAAAACTACGCAATTCCTTTGTCCAAGTTTTTGTTTACTTTGTTTTTTTTTTATATTGTAACATTTTGTTTTAATGAAATGTTGGTATGCGACCATAAATAGATTGCAATGTGGACCAAATTAGAGAATTGACAAACTATTTGACAAAAGATAAGTATTATATATCTAGTTCTACAACAATGTTTTTTAGAGATGGACTCTTTTTTAGTTGGTACACGTGTCACGTAAAATAGATAACATTTAGTATATTTTTTACGTGGAACAGGAGTTCGGTGGCACATTCGCGCCATTGTCGTGAGGAGTTGGCGGGAAACGGGGCGAGGCCGGTAACAGATGCGCGGCATTGCCGCCATGCCAACTCCTGTTCGGGCGCAGAGATGGAATTGGAAATTATAAAAATATGTTAAATTTCAAATATTCTGTATATATATTTTTATTTATATATTTTAAAAACGAAAACACGCCTGTTTTTTTAACAATTATTTATTCTATAGACAAAATACTGTGTAGTCTACAAACTGTGCAAAGTCAGGTGTGCAGTTATCTTATCTAACAACCAACATTATGATCGTTACGAACGTTTTGGGTCAGCTTTAAGTTTTATGTACATTATAATACGTTACAATATTTATATTTTTAGATATCTTTTAAATTAAAATGTGAACGTTTTTATTTCATATGACTTAAAAATCAACTTAACTATAAAAACGTTAAAAATATTTAAACCGAAAATTATAGCTTAAAATAGTTTAAGAAAACTAATCTGGCAAAAACTTTACTGTTTCCTTTAAGTTCAAGTTGAAAAAGTGTACATTAAAATTGTTTAGAAAAACTACTTTTAACGTCTTTTATTCAATAAAAATTGAATATAAATCTATAGTCTAGAAAATTATTCGATTAGTTTTAGATCAGTTTCCATAAAATCTATCTATTAAATCCACTTATTTTTAAATGAATAAATTTAGAAAAAAAAGAACAACACAAATAAACTTCCAAAGTTTAGATTTAACATTTTTCTATTTTTTTTATTATGTGTCATCGTATTAATAGAAATTAAATTTTTAATTTGAAAGAGTCGTCCACGTTAGGGACAATGAATGAGAAGTTGGCGTGATTATAATTCCGAAATCACAATCGGCATTGGCGGCACCCTGACTTCGAGAGGTGGAATTGAAATGATAAAATAGTTTTACTCAATTAAATGGATCAATTTGTCAAGGCATGTTTACCCTAGCAAAAAAACTTCAAAGTTATTGCCTTTCTTATTGTAATTTAAATTCTTATATCTATTACACTTAAATAACCTACTGTTACATTAGTCCAATCCCCCGTTACATTAGAGGGATTGGAAAAATATCACACTTTATGTAATCAAAATCTCTCAATGGTGGACGATTTAATGCCCTACGACCAGGATCATCTTGCTTCAGACTAATTGGATAATCTTGCCTAATAAAAGACATTGATTTCGCAAACCAATGAATTTGTTGCTCCGCAAGATTAAACAACGACCTGGTTTGGAAATAAATGATTTGAAATAAAGGTTTATCGAACTGAAAATTTGTCTTAAAAATTGAATGTTTTTAATTTTGTAATTGTCGTTTAACTTTATTGCCCCAATGGACAAAGCGTATGAGGCCACACAGTGGATGAGAGGCTATGTCAGAGTGTGTGAACTGAACCGATGATGATGGTGTGACGTAGGACATAAAGATTTCTTTCAGGACGTGTCTTCTTCAAGACGAACATAAAAAAGGATATATTGTAAAAGCAAACGTATAGTATTTTAAGTTTTACGTAACGGAAATAGAGTCCTTGAATAAATTTTGAACAAACTATTAAGGCATATTATACACTTACTTATTAAGTATCAGAGTATAAATCAAATGTCTATATGAAAAATTCATACGATTGATTTTTACTTTTTGATATTCTGTTCATGTGATAGCCATAGTCACATGTATATGCCAAATCTTATCTAAATTCCCCACAGCTTTACGATGCAAGAGCTGTTTACTCGTTTTAGGCAGAAAAAAATCGGTCCCGATTGTTAAAATCATCCTTGACGTCATTCGATTTGTTGTTATTGCCATAAATTTTACTGAAATCTAATTCATTCATTAAAAGCAGCTTACTTACTTTTTTACTCTAAATAAAAACAGTTTTTAAGTAAAACCTAATCTTCCACAATAACTCGACCCTTGATATCTTGCGATATTAGTAGGAAGCAGGTGTAGCGGATTTCATGATAAAAAATACAAGTGTTTTACAATTAGCAAAAACACATCTGTCAAACGTAGCCGTCCAATAGAATAGCGCTCAAGCTCTCTACTACGCCCGTAACACCTAATTAACGATATTAAAACCCATCGTGCACCGCAAAATGTAAGGTCGCATTGCATTCGCACGTTGTCAGCCATAAAACGCAAACGCTACCCCTCCTTATTTATAGCGATGAGAATTTTAAATTAACTGCTTTGTCCCCAGCCGGAGGCGGCCGCTGGCCGGGACCCGCTTAAGGTATTCGGCTATGTTCCACTTTGTGTCTTAGTACAGTTATTTTAATAAATCTGGTATTAAAATTTACAGTACCTACGTTGTTTAATTGAAGTCATCATCAGTCTGTGTTAGCCCACTGCTGGACATAGGCCTCCCCTAATGCACGCCTTCTCCGTTAGGGTTTTTGGAACGTATCCCACCACGATGGTCCAATGCGGGTTGGTGGGTGACCGACTCTTTACATGCCCATCCGACGCATGGATCATCTTACCTTTTAGACAATTGGGTGATCGGCCAAATTGCCATAACCAACTAGGAAACCTCAATGAAATTTTTTTGATTCTGAGCAGAATTAGAACCCTCGACCTCCAGTTTTTAAAGATCACGCTCTTACCACTAGGCTACGGAGACAGTTAAGTATGCATAAACTTTAAATTGAAATTTCCTTTTACTTTGTGAATTTATGCATATGCTATTAAATTTTAAGTAAAGTTTTTGATGTGTCTATTAAATTTAAACCTTAACCCTGTTTTCAGAATTAAGATGATAAATCAATCTTATCATCATCATCATCAGCCTGTGATAGTCCACTGCTGGACATAGGCCTCCCCTAATACACCCCTATCCATTAGGCGGTTTTTGGACCGTACCCCACCACGCTGGTCCAATGCGGGTTGGTGGGTGGACCTACTTTTTACATGCCCATCCGACGCATGGATCATCTTACTTTTCAGAAAATTGGGTGATCGGCCCAAATTGCCCTAACCAACTGGGAAACAACAATGAAAATTTGTTGAGTCCCCGCAGGATTCGAACCCACGGCCTCCGGTTTCTAAAGCACACGCCCATACCACTAGGCTATGGAGGCAGTTACTAGGCTACGGAGATAGTTGCTGGGATAAATCAATAAATGGTACAAATTCAGCTTTATTATTTATTGTTTTTATTTCTGGCTACAGTTATACTACGATCCATAACAATGCATAAGAGCGAATACTTTTGTCATCTAAAAGTTAACCGATACTATGTTTATAAGCAAAAAATCGCTTTCAAAGCTGCTTTTAAATGTAACTATAATAAACGCTATTACTATCCATGGCAGCTTTAAATTACGAAAACAAGACATACAATTAAATTATTTAATAAGATTAAAATGTCCAGCGAGCCTCTACAATCGATGAACTCTAAATTAGAACAAACGCATACAACAGTATATTTCACGCTATCAAAAAAAAGAAAAATAATTTTAATCAAAACCATTTAACAAATGTGTTATTTTTTGTTAGAGCATAGTGGAACGTGCCCATTCGTTGCTCGGGGAGCATTATGTCGCGTTCTTGTAAACAAGTCGCAGCCACTTGTCGCTGATATATCTTGGGTGCGGTCAGCGAGTCCGCAATAAACCTCCCCCGCTGGCCGACGCTTAATTGTTTGTGTTGCCCATTTGCATCGGGCACCATTTTGATATTACAATTATACTCGTAACGGTTGTTTTTCCCCGTAAGGGAGTGTAACGTTTTACAATAGTTTTTGTTTATTAGTATTATTGTAGCATAACCGTTATTAAAAAAGAACCGTTATTTTTAATTATATAGTATACTTGTAAAATTATATATTTAATATGTGTGTACTCGATTTATTTATTTGTATTAAAACGTTATAGAAACTACTGCTATGTTTTCTTATTTCTTTTACTAATATAAACATTTATAATAAAAAGAAATAAAGACAACAAAGAATTTTTTTATTTAATTTAATTACGAAACTACCGCCCATAAATATTACATAGTATAACACGACAATACCGACGCGAAAAAAATAATTTGAAACGCTTTGTTTCGTTCGCTAATAAATATATTAATTGGGGTGTCCTTGAAACCGTCACACGCTGCACAAGACTTTTATTGCTTTTTAAAGACACCATGGTGTATAATAACAAAGTAAAACGTATGAAAGTGGCATACAATAAAAAAAATCAGATGAACATTCTAATTGGAACTTAGATATTTCGTTTCTGTGGAAAAATCCCCGACAAACAAAGGCGTAGTGAACGAAATGGAGCGAAACTTTCTTACTAATTAATTTAATCCCTTTGAGCTCTACCCCATTAGCCTAATTGAACTGCGGTGTACATGTCAATTCTTTGGCGTGACTCGAATCAATGCTGTAATCGATTTTAGACTGTATTCAGTTTGTATTCGGTTTATTTTCCTTTGAATATCGTCAGTAACAGATTTCGCGTTTGTTATTAACATGAGGAGCCTACTTTGTTCCGTTTTGCATAAGTGTTATGGTGGAAGTGATGACTTAATAAGTTTTTAACAAATGGCATTTGCGGGGTGCCTTCCGGAGTTTGCGCGAATGAGCTGTATAGCTAGTAGCTGTTTCGAAAAGTGTTTTTTTTTTGATAAGTTGTGGTGTGGCTATATCATTTTATTTGCATTAAATAAAAATCCCTTGAACAGTATGTTATTAGCATTAAAAAGGTTAGTTAATTATGCCTGAAGAGTATATGTACTATTTTTAGTTAAAATTATCAAAGACTCGGTTTTTTTTTGTTAGATAATGATAATTTGTACACTATTAGGCAAATACGTAAACACCTCTAATATAATAATCTAATAGTGAATATCTCACATTTGAATAGTTATTAATTATTAGAATATTTGGTACATGTTATAATAATTACAATATACAGAAGGAAATCTAAGCAGGTCTTCCTAAAAATCTTGGCGTAGTATATAAATAGTATAGTTTACAGCTTGTTTGTAATTTTTCTATTAAAGAATCTTAAAAAACATACAGTACAGTCATGTCGTGGTATGCAAGTAAATCCTATGGGCGAGTTATTGATCTGCGACCGATTACTCAGTAACGTTCCCCAATAATAGTACGATGACCTACTGTGTTAATATTAAATTAATTACATAATTTCATATAAAAACAGTAGGTCGTGTTGTTTAGAACAAATGATTACCATTTTATTTTCTTTCTTATACCGTGAAAACTAAGTAACGGATCTTTAGGACACTTAAGACTCATAGCTTACGATTATTTAAATAGTCCATCGTCTTGCAAGTGCTTTCCGATAATTAATGCACCTACTATATTAAGCACGTGCTATGCACAAAACCTTACTCTTCAATCACTCTATCCATTAAAAAAACCCCATCAATATTCGTTGTGTAGTTTGAAAGATTTAAGCATATATACACGGCCAAGAACAGAAAAAGCGACTTTGTTTTATACTATGTACCGATCTAAAAGTTTGAACCATCACCGATGTATAAAGATTCTACATTTGTATGGTTTTTTACACTTTATTTTATTTCTATATGGCATACAGGAGCGCATAGTCAGGCTCACGTGGTATCGCCAACGCCTGCCTACCTGTGAGACGATAGAGATGTTAGTCTCGTTTGACAGTGAATACTGCACGGTGCCTTCAAACCGGAACAAGTGACTGTGTTTTCACTACTGCTTCGGCAAAATAGGCACCTCGGTGGTACACCAGACGGTCTCCTCAAACAGGGGATCTCACCGTACTTACATGTAAAAACTACGATATAGTTGAAATTTTGCTATTACGAAACTTATATTTATTACCTATAACCTATATATTTACTTTCATTAACTTATTGTCATCATTTAAAAGAAAAGCCACTACTTTGCCGGTGCAACTGCGTGACAAAGCTAGACATCTAAATACGCGAACAGATCCGCTGGCATAAGCTAGTCAACTAGCAGTCAATTATGATAAGAGCTTCATCCAATTCATGACATTGTATGTAGTTATTTAGTCTTTACTTTGTATAGAAAAGTAACAATATTACAAATATAGTTATCACTCAATAATCAACTGGCTAACTTTCCAACTTTCCATTACTCACCGTGGATAATGGAAAAAGTAATATTCAACTTTGTCCATTAACAGTGCTGCGATGAAATGTCTTTTTTAACTCGACGCTGGAGCAAACATGAAGTGCGATTAAATATATTTACGTGTAACTTACAAAAGTAACTTTAACCTTAATAATTTATGAAGGAAAATGTGTTATTTTGTAATAAAACTCTCTTTAATGTAAATGCCGTACGACTCTATTTTTAATAACTTTAGGTATTTTCAGCTTTTAATATACTACGAAACTATTACTGCCACAAGTGTAATTGGAACCTGAAACTAAATATTAAATATAATACAATAAATATGCCTTCCTTCACGTTATATAACATGTCTACTTAGAAGTTTACATATGGCCTATGTCTTTTTGAAGTGTCTTGAAGCGACATCATAAAGCAAATATTTGTGTTAATGTTCAAATTTACCATTACCATGTTTTCGCCAAAGAATATTTTGCTTCGGTCTTCGGTCTAGCTAAGAAGATAGTTATTGCTAGGATCCAAATTAAATCCTAGAGTTCTAAGATTTGTAATAACACAGTTGCTCTTGGTCCAACAATAGTTCAACTCAATGCTTTCTCACTGAAACTAACATAAAAGCTGAAACCTTCCCGAACCTTCATGAAAAAAAAATAAATAAATTGTTTAATATTTTGGTTTTGCTGGTGTTACTGAAATGTTGGGACGGATCAATTTAAATCTGATCAGGTAAAGTTTATTTAATTACAGTTATCTGACAGCTCTAAGTATAACTCATATTCTGCTTCTAAGATAAATCAAAAGGTACCCTTTAGAATCGATTCTTATGAGTAAATTGATTAAATTTGTTAGGAAAATGAAGCTGAAAAATTAAAAATGCTCATAATCTTATATCAACATTCAACATTATTCCTTACCGATCCATTATATAATGGATCGGTAAAGAAGAATTATAAGCTTTGTATTCTTCTTTTTTTCTCACCATTTCTCGTCTTAGTCACAATATACACAAATAACTTCAGTATTTTTTTAGCAGGGCGACTAAATTTTATCTCCCAAAGTGTAAACTAAGAGTACGATGGATTAAATTTATGTAATGTAAAGGCGCAGACGTCCCAATACCACGAAGGCTAACAATGATGGTCCTTATAACTAAGACCTTACTTCTATATGTCCATCTCCAAATAGATAGATTCATGGTTCTATAACATGATACCGGTAAATCATTTACGGAAAAGTAAAATGATTTACAATCGTATCAGATGGGGTTTTAAAAAGTAGGTGCTACTTGTAGAGAATTTTTAACGAAATATTAATGAAAAGAACCTTTGTAACTTTGAATACTCTGATATGTAATCCGTGTCTGATCCAATGCAGGTAATCTCCTTGGGCATTTGAAGGATAAACGTTAGCCCTCGATAAAACTGTTCTATGTATTGAAACCCTGTTATTCACGTCACGTCAGCCTTGGTTATTAATCTCGTAATTGCCTCTATATATGTAGAAAATGGATAATCTAATCTGATAAGGCGTGTTAGTTAATATTGTTAATAGTTAGAATTTATTCTTACTTTTTACATAGTTAGAAATATCTTCTATATTTCTAACAAATAGCTTTAAGTCGAATTGAGTTCTCGATAAAACTGACAGCATAAATTATTTTACTAAAATATGATAAAAAAAAAATGGGTGCGTGTACTTATGTACGCGCGTGAGAAGTTATACTTCTTTGGCATCATTAAAAAATTAATATATTTATATAATAATATATTTAATATATATATATATATATATATATATATAAGCAGACGGCTTCATACTGTTAATTTTGTGTCACAGGTGCGCGCATCTTAAAATTTCACTCATATTTTTTCATAACGCGCCTAAAGAAGTATAACTTCAAAATAAACGCAACCAAAACGAACCTTAATCCCAACTCACAGAGCACATTATGCAACAACTATCGCAAATAAAAACGACAACTCCATTATGACTTACAAAAATCAACCTTATCACTATGTAATAAGGTCCATTTTACCGTCTTCATTATAAACTGTTAATTTTGTGTCACAGGTGCGCGCGCATCTTAAAATTTCACTCTCATCATTTTTTCATAACGCGCCTAAAGAAGTATAACTTCAAAAATCGAACTTCTATTAAAGCTAAACAATGTTAACTTTATTTTTTTGTTGCGTTTGTTTTTTTTAGGGTTTCTTAAACTGAGACTTGGATTTGTGAAATATTCTTTTTATACCTAGAATTTTATACTAAGAATGTTATTTTACCGACTATATTCAGAAGCTTAAGTAAAAGCAAAAATTGTCTTTAAAAATTAACTATTTTTCATAACAATAAAATTTAAAATTTGTTGTTTTTTCAAATATTTTGTTACGTGAAAAATGCTAATAAGATTAGGAGTTCTAATATGAAACGCATAGTAAAATATTGATAAGCGCACTAAAGTAATTAGTGACTTTTGTTTCTAAACCAGAGCGCGGGGCATAACAAACCCCCGTGAAATGGGCCAAAACGAATTCCGACGCGGACTCGCCATGTGTCGGTCCCGGGTTCAATTCCCGGGGGTCACCGATGTCTCTAATGTCACGCCTATTACTTGCCGATATATCTTCGGCTGACGTTTATATTTTATCTTTCCGCCGAACCGTTGATTTCACACATCGAGATTTTTGACATATAATCAGTTCGTAGGTGACAACCGTACTAAATAAATTAACAGAAATGTAAGAGTCGTGACTATAAAAAGTAAACTGAAATTATTAAATAAAAAACTTTAGATTTAAGTTACGAGCGCTACAGCGACTATGTAATACTAAAGAATACGGTTTATTAAAAGGCATTGGACATGTTGTCATTTAGGGTGACTTTTCTCGTTTATTTTACTACAGTTACTATACAGTTTTTGGGGAGGGGCAAGGCCTCGGCTCGATTCAGACGCTTTCTTCTAAGGATAATTTAATAGGTAGAAGAGCTCTATCTAAACTTTACTACTCCTTCTTAAAGCGTTGGCCTGGGAAAAAGTGGCACAAAACTTGCAACTCCTATCTAATATTGTGTTAGTAGTGTCATATAGCGAAGGGTGTAAGTTTGACCTCACCGGTGGGGCCGATCAAGAATGTGTGTGTTGTCCTACGCTTCAAGTCTAGGGTGTGTTTGGCTACTGCTTGGGTGTCGCAACCTATTATGCCTTAAGGGCGTTAATCAAATTCTTGTATCTCACAAGAAGTGAGAAACTAGCCATAGCTGATTAAATTCGTCTAGATACTATACAGATTACAGAGCCCTTTAATTAAGTCTCTCCTTTGGAACCAAAAACCACCTTACTTATCACCTAAAGCCACTTTAAACTGGTACTTTATAGGGTTTCAAAGAAATAATTATCGACTGTTTACACAAAAGATAAAAAAAAGATTTTATATCAATCATATGTTCACTTTTTTTAATATTGTTTTTTAGTAGTCTGTCCCTTGATGTCGTTCCTATTGTTTCGTTAATATTGACGATGGATATACAGTGAAGTTACTGGGAAGAAAAATTCCTAAAACAATTTTCAAATACACACTTGTTTTTTCCTATTATACAAATATTTATTCGCTTATAACTATTATTAAATGCTAATAGATCGTTTAACATATAATGAAACGATCGATGGAAGCAATGTAAAGCTGACTTCGATACTGATTTATCTCGAGGTATCCTTTTACCATATCCGTCACCCACACCTTCGGGTATACTAGACAATGTTATTAACTATCCCTACTTCCTCCCTCACGGGCCGGTCATCCTTTATTCAAATAAACCCTATTTTTATGGAAAACCTGCCCTTTCCGCATCAATATCAATTTCCCAGCGATTGTTGCAGAAATAAAGGGATGACCCTTGAGGGAACGAGGGCGCGGGTCTCAGTAAACTGTATTAAGGGATCCTCGAAGCGGACGAAGATTTTTTATACGTAAATCAAGTTTTGCGATAAGAAAATTAGTTAGAGAAAATTAATTGAAAAAATGTAACATAAAACATTTATTCAAATTTTATTATTCTTTCTTTAGCTAATTTAAATCTTTAAACTTAAACCTGGATTCAAAATAGTATACAAAATCACGATGCAACTCTCTACAATCAGATTACAGATTTCATTCTGTTATTTTAACCGGTTTACGTTATAAACGTAATATTCGTTCTTAATTATTTTTTAAGTAGATTTCTAGAATATTTCATTATTTATCACTTACCCATTTTCCCAAGTGATCACGAGGTCGGGTTCTGATTGATCTAGATTTACTTCAGATGCAGTTTTTACGCAGAGTGATTGGCATCTTACTTCCACAACCCAAAGGGTAATTCGCGGAATTGCATACTACTAATGAATTAGTTGTAGGTACATTTGCAGTGTACTGAAATCCTACCACGGCTCCCAAAGATGGTTTTGACAACCGGAAATGACTCTTTATATATCCGACGCAAAGATCAGTTCACTTTGAAAAAAAAAAAAATATCATATTGTTTTAAACAATCAACGACAACACGAAGTCGTTTTCCCGAGGAATTTGAACCGATGACCTCCGGTTTATAAAGCATGGTTATCCACTATACCGGGGTATAAAGGACGATATAATTATATAAAGCATTGATGATTGAACTGCCTTCGTAGCCTAGTGGTATGGGCGTGCTTTAGAAAGCGGAGGTCGTGGGTTTGAATCCTGCGGGACTCAACAAATTTTATTGTTGTTTCCTAGTTGGTTAGCAATTTGGGCCTATCACCCAATTGTCTGAAAGTAAGATGATCCATGCGTCGGATGGGCATGTAAAGACGGTCCACCCACCAACCGCATTGGACCAGCGTGGTGGATACGGTCCATAACCCTAATGGATAGGGTGTATTAGGGGAGGCCTATGTCCAGCAGTGGACTATCACAGGCTGATGATGATGATGATGAAAGCATTGATTGTCAATTTGTTGTTTGTCTGATACCATAGTGGTGAATCTTTATTCAGGTTTAATTCAAAAACAAAGTCAGGCATCAGTAAATAACAATGTACATTACATTGTACCCAATTACGTCCATATCATGCCCTTGAAGCATATAGAGCTGTGCGTACTAACAATCGGTACGACCGCTCTCCCGGTCCGGTATCGACTTGGTCCAACACTATGATTAGGGGCGATTACGCCGTCACCGGTCCCGCATTCGGTCCCCACTTAATATAATAAGCCTCGCTGAATCCTGGATCGAAATCGATGCTATTACATGTCTGGTACCATTTATAATCGGTACGTACTGCGTCGTACCGCCTCGGGGGAGGCGCGGTAATCGCTCAATTATATGTAATTTTCCACCATCAGAACATGCTATACCTCCTCGACTCTACGGGCTATCGATTTGTGTCTAGACCCTGAGCCTTGTTGCTGTAAACGAACTTCAGGCTGTTTTCATTGGTCGATCTTTCATAAATTTCTCCAACGAAAGCTTTGTACAAAAAAGTGAATTAAGTACTTCTATACTTAATTTGAATAGGATCATAATCAGCCTTTGATAGTCTGAGTAGATAGTAGATAGCTGAATAGGCCTCCCTATACACTACTATCCATTAGGGGTTTTGGACCGTATCCACCACGCTGTTCCAATGCAGGTTGGTGGGTGAACCGACTTTTACATGCCCATCCAACGCATGGATCATCTTACTTTTCAGACAATTGGGTGATCGGCCCAAATTGCCATAACCAACTAGGAAACAACAATGAAAATTTGTGAGTCCCGCAGTGATTCGAACCCACGACCTTCGGTTTCTAAAGCACACGCCTATATCACTAGGCTACGGATAACTTAGTAATTTGAATATAACTTTGTATATTAATTACGTAAAAACATTTATTAACATATACTTTTAGGAGATGTATACATTTTAGGGGCCGTTAATCAAAGCTGTAAAATACAATCTTATTCTTGTTACATAATTTCTTATATTTATTTCATTTTAATACTATGAATATTCTAAATCAAAAATGCGTATTAAATATTTTTTTTAAGGATTTTTCGTGTTACTTATTTATTTTTATTCCTGAATTTTACACTATTTCCAGTGTGTGGAAAAGTGGTTATAATATGTATAATAATCGCGTAAATAAAAAGAATAATTACCATTAATTCACTAAATATTAAATACACCAACAAAATTCGATAAAAATTGCAAGCAAAACAGTTTATAATAAACGGAGAGCATGAACTCACAGTTAAATGATACATAAAACCAAGTGAATATATACTATTACTGGCAGGTGTAAAGGTATCGTAAGATGTATCGCATGAACGTTTAAAACAAAAACTGGTCGCAGTTGTAGCTGAGTCGATACGCCCACGGCGGCTGCGTGCTCCGAGATATTTTTTACGGGCGAACCTTAATAAACTTTTTCCCATTGGGCGTGAGGAATTATACCAAATAAAAAACAGTGTAATAGCAGATGTTTTATGTGATATCGATACATATAATCGATAGCGATTGGTCGATTGAAATACAAGCTTAGGTTTTGAGTTATTTTTTATGCTTTTACGTAATATATACGGTTGTACAAGTAGTGGGTGGTTGTGAGTTAGTTTGTCGATGGTATTTTTGGGGCATTGTAGATTCGGTACGGAACGCGATCTCGCGTGACCTGTGGGCGTGGTTTTCATTTACAATTAAAACATTGTATTGTACGTTTGTAAGGTCCGAGTGATGTATTCGTTTGGCTATCCAATCGGGATTCGATCAGAGTACCTTAATTTCATTTCCGTATTGCTTTGTTGAAAGAAATTCAAGAGTATCAGGATGTGAAAGAAAATAATTAGATGTTAATGATCCTGTAGTTTTTAAGTATTTAAAAAAATTACTAAAAAATTAGAAAAAAGTGTATACATCTGTGAAACAACGAGGATAAAAGATTCGAAAATGTTGTTCTAAACGCGGTATCGGATGATGTTTAATTGGATTGGTACATCTTTATCACGATAGGCTTACGGCTTTGGAAAAGTATTGCTATGATTTCGTCTTAATTGTCGAAAGAGGGTCGCGATTTTGTCTATCGATGTGAAGACAAAAATTATTTTAGTTCAATAGTTAATGTTGTTAAAACCATATAGAAAAGATAGAAACAAAATATTTACATATCCGATCTCAAAAACATTTAGTCAGCACCGCATCCTAATATCTGTATAATGTTTTGATTTTTTTTTTCTTCTTCATTGGGTTGTTCTGCATTAAAAAACATTATTATGAGCTTACTAATTAAAATAGCTGACTAGATATTCAACCATATCGAAATAACAGGTCCAGTTGAACTTTACGTTAATAACATCGGGAGTAACAAATTGTTTTAACACTTTCCGATGCGTCCGTCACAGGACATCAAAGCCGTCCGCCGCCTAATTTAGTTCGGGCCAAATTAATGACGGCATTAATACACGTCACTGCGAGTGCAGGTCGTGACAAAATATTGACATGTTACGCTCTGGTCACGTTGTTGAAGTTTTTCTTGGACATTTCCCTTTGAAAGTACTTGCATTGACGCGAACAGTACAAATAAATAAAATAAAAGTCGGAATATTATAAACATAATTAAATGTGATTAAATCCTTAGAGTCTTCAATGAAATTACTTCACTACTTTGTGCATTGTTATTTTAATTTTAATTTGCATCCTTATATAATAGACAAAAATAGTATATCAGCTGTGATCGAGTTATTTTTTTACGATTTTGATTTTAGTAGCCAATATGTTCAGTATCTAATCAGAAATAAATTGCACCTTAAAATTCTTACTCAACACAGTTAATTTTAAAAAAGTGCTTGTCAATGGAACAAAAGCCTAGTCACTCTACTGCAGCGTATTAAGAATCGTAGAAGCCTTGAGTTTAAAAAACTAGAATTAAACGTACGTACAATAAAAACTGAAAACACGGGCCGTCGAGCATTTGTCTAGCGACCGGCACTAACTCGACTAATGGATGCCATGAAAATTTCTAACACAGCAGACGCTTTGTCACCGTTTCTGGATAAATTGTGTAAAACAAGAATAAACAATAAACAATAAAAAAAATTGTAGTCTATTGGTTTCGCTTGTGAATTAACTTTACAATTTTAAAACGTGATGCATGGTTTTAATACCTAATAGTAATAAGATGGATTAGTTGAATGTTGTTAAGAATTATTATCGGCATTGTGGTAAGAGGGCTTCTCTTTCCTTCTACAATACTCTCTTTATTACTGTTAGTCACAAAAATACATTTTACAGTTGAGTATAAATCACCCCGCGTTTTGAAGTGTTTTAAAAAAGCAGCAAAATACTTTCTGGTTCTAATCTTTATCTCGTCTCGACTTTTGCTTGTAGGTTGTTTTAAATTAAAGACGTATTTAACTTATTAAATATAAAGGAATAATTATACTATGGAAAAACCATAAATTTGCTGATTTTCAACAATAAAATAAAACGTCAATACTAAGACCGATGTACGATGTTTGTTTGTTTCGCAAAAATTATTGTTTATATATTTTATGATAGTAGTGCTTGTTTTGTTGCTCTTTCGTAAGCTTATTTTTTAGCTAATATGTAACTAGTTTATATATTACTTACCTAGTTTATTTATATTTTATTTACCTCCGAATTTTCTGCAGGCAAAATTTATTTTCATGATACCTTGAATGATGTATACCAAGTTCGATGTAAAATGCCTGCAAATACAATGCAATTATTCCATTTGGAGTGCCGGCAAAGGTGTTAATACATACTATGAACAGGTGAATGTAACATCTACTATCACCAGTCACATGACATAAGCTAATTAGTTTTTAATAGAGTCTGCTGTTTGCAACATTGTGGCATAATAATACTCTTAAGCTAAAGAAATATTTTTCTTTGCTGACTTGTGTTAAGTTAAAAAGGGCTACATATATTTACTGGTTTTAATTCGCTTAAATTCTTGGCGAATTTTATTGCTATTGTTACAGACAAGTTTTGAAGGATATAGGAAAGTACTGTTGGGGAGAAACTAAAAAACAAGTGGAATTTTAGCAAAAAAATATGACCGACTTCAAACAGTATATAACTTGAGTTATATGTATATGACACCCGCTTATTTTGGGTAATATAAGCGGGTGTCAACGTGCCCTCTGCAAGAAACTACCGCGCGATTTCTGCCATTGCATTTTGAATCTCTTATATCTTCTAAGGTTTTTATTTAACCAAAAGGTCATGTATAACACGTTTTATACACATCGAATATTATTTTTAAATGCATTAACTTTTATATAAACGTAAACTATATTACTATAAATGAGCTTTAAATGTGCCTCATTGTAATTTTTAATAATGTTGAACATTCAAATGGTTATTGTGGTTAATTCTTAAAACATAGATATATGTGCTCGCAAATTTGATTACAGATAATTTTAAGAAGTACAGTTATGTAATACATTGGCCCTTACTTTATAAACCAGAGGTCGTGGGTTCGAATCCCGCGGAATACAACTTTGTGCTATCGTTGTTTTCTGGTTAGTTAGGACAATTTGGGCCGATCACCCAATTGTCTGAAAAGTAAGATGGTCCATGCGTCGGATGAGCATGTACAAAGTTGATCCACTTTTAACCCGCATTGGACCAGCGTGGTGGGATAAGGTCCAAAAATCCCCTAATGGATCCCCTATTATATATCTGTGTATATTTTTTCAAGTTTATATATATTTATATATATCTTAACTTGTATGCTTCTTCCGTCTTTAATTCTGTACTATTTTCATTCTGCATTTATTGTTACAAGGAAGCAGGCTTCATAAAGAATATTTTAATCTACTCAGAGGTCACATTATTCGGCCATAACATGTTTAGACACGATTTATAACACTCGTGTGGGGAATTTTTACTATAAAATTTATTTACACTGTCCCCCGACTTTGGTTAAAGGGTGATGACGTATGTCTGTCATCAGTACGCTCTGAATATTAACCCTCTCTTTATGAGGTGCTATAATAGAATTAAACCTTACGCCATTCGCATACGAAACGACCTTCTAATTGTTGCCACATTTTTCTGTATTCAAGCGTTTTGCTTTATTTATCGCTTGCAACATTGACCATTCAGCGATGACACTAATTATTCATGTTTGTGAAATAAATGTACCTTGCGATGGTTAAGTGATGATGAAATTTTTTAAGTTCATAATATGTTTTTTGCATCAAATATATCGTGTATCGATAACTATTGGATTATAAAAAAAAACTTACTTGTTCTTAATAGAATTTTTTCTTATGTATTAAAAATTGACTTTTTCCGGAAGACACCGTATTTTTAGCGCTCACATTTTAAAATACCATGTTTTCCTTCTGAGATGAGATGTTTATATTTATATGAACATATATCGTGTGCAGGCATTAGGTTTATCTGTTAGCTGGCTTCACAAAGAAGCGCTCAACTGGGATAACATGGGCTTTGTGAATGCCGACGCCTATTCCTTTGATTTCTTTCAACGAATCCACGAAATATTCTTAATGTTTGAGGATTATACGAGTCCCGAACAAACGTCGAAACGGTTTACGAGATAATGCGTTATTCATATTATACCTATTTTATTGAGTGAGTTTTAAGGTTGTTACTATTATGTTTGTATTCCTTTATAAAATGAAAAGAATGATAACATTTTTTGTTTAATAAACTTTTTTCTTTAAAGCTTGTGTGTTTTTTCGAAAAACCAATTAATATTTTACGTTATTATATTTAAATAATAAATGTAAATGTGAAAAGATTATTTAAACATTTTTTTAAGTTTTCATTGAGGTCTAGGATGTTTTATAAGACCATTTTTGTCTGTATGAAGTGTTAGCATTATTCCTTAATTCAGAATCATGCAATCAGTGACATATTTTTAATCTAAACTTTGTATGTTTCCCTTAACCATACTAAAAAAAATAAAGTTAAAAAATAGATGTAAAAATATAATAGTATTAATTTAAAGAAGTATCTAATATTAAAACACTAAATAAAATTAAAACAGTTAGCAGATCGGAAAATGTCTACCTATTTTTAAGTTGTTTCTGGTTTAAAATGCATAACTCTCTAAAAATTTTTTTGATCCTTCTTAATTGTTATCGGTACTTTATTCGTCATTACTCATTGTCCCTAAAATTTATTAAAGAAAAACAACTGGTGCACTGGCATTGTAAATATGTATTTTATTGAAATTAATCGACTATTAATACGTAACTAATCTTTTAGGACTGTAATAAATTTCTAAATAACTTTTCATTATAAATACTTTAAGAAATGTGCAAACCAAATTTACATGACGTGCATCAGAATGGTATTCATCGATTTTTCTCGTGTTTTCGGCTTACGAAACAACTTCCATCAACCTTGTGTCGAATCTACTTTACAGCATTGTAGTATTTTACATTCGCGCAAACAATTCGTCTCCGCATCCATGGAATGCCTTGCTCGGACCGTTAAGTCCGTTTCATCAGCCGTACGGTTTCTAATGCCGGTCGGCGTTGGTCAAAGCGAGGCGTGACCCCGAGGCGTGGGAACGTACCGCCCGGGAGTGCCTCCCTCCCCCGCGGTGTCCCCCCAAAGTGACCGCACAGCACGCCTTGCGTCACGAGGTGACTGGGTAAGTTATTCTACGTTCGCCGCCTAATGTGGTACATTGTTCTTTTTAAAAACTAAAATAAAACCTCTGAGATCGGTGAAGTTCTTAATATGAAACCATATAAAACCTCTGACGTCGGTAGACTCGTCAATGTGAAATCACTATCAACGTTGCATCCTTGATAAAAAATTGCTTGGTCATTACGTTTCTAGCATTTTCAAACCGAAGATTAGTTCAAATATAATTAAATAACTGTTTTATAGCGGATTTCATATTATAAACAATTCCCGTACGAAATCAAATTAATGTCAAAGATTTAATGTTGGTGGTCTAGTTTAAAAATTTATATAATGAAACACAACGCTCTTTTCCGCGGTTTTGTTTTAAAGAAGAAATTACTTTTAAATAATTAAGTAAAAGTATACATTTATTTCCACTTTTGCAATAAAGTATATCAAAGAAGAAGTGTAACACAAGAAAAAACATTGTTTGTTATGACTTAATTTAAAATAACACAGCAAGTTTCTTATTATTTAAAAGGTTTACTGTTCATGGCGGTTAAGTTTCATTTTTCTAAACTCGAGCCTAATCTTGACTACTCAAGACGGCCATTTTTTGGTCAAAGCCAATGCCACCAGCGTGTGCTAATTAAATCGTTTAACCTTGCATAATAATACTATTGCATAAAATAGTTGCACAGCTTGACGCAATTATTGTTCGTACTATTATCTATGATGACAAATATAGAAATGAAATTAGTTTTAGTATATCTAGAACTTTGAAGTTTATTGAAAACTTTATTGTCTACTGTATGGTGGTGATTGGCCCTTTTTTTGGGTTTGATTTTTAAAATTTGTGTAACAATCAAGGTTATTCTTAATTTATAATTTTAAACAATGTAACCCGAAATCTTAGTAAAACAAAAAAATGTGCAAAATGCAGAATTCCTATTGAAAATCATCAATTTCTACCGATTTATATTTATAAGAATATATACTGGCACTATACTGACTGGCATTTTGGTGATAAATTCAGTATTCAATGATATCTCGAATAAAATGCTAATGTTTAATTTAAAGAGTCAATAGTGAACACGAACAATATTATGAATATGCCCTTCAAACTCATTTTATAGCGACACATTGATAACATTGGTTATTTTATAAAGTCATTGGACTGCTAATAGGTAATGTTATCAAATAACTAAACCAAAAGTATTTGGATTTAGGAATCTGATGATAAAAAAATATTTCATATAGAAAATATAGAAGTATCTTTGTCACAAAAAGAATACTGAATCCCCGTGACAGTTCTTTTTATTCGATTTTATGCTGATCACAGTGTTAGGAGTGATGAGATTGACGGTGACTCGGCCGAACGCGTGAAAAATAACATCCGCCCGCCCTTTCAGGCGATTCACACTGAAACGTTTCAAATCCGTGATCCGTTGAAGACAGCGCGATTGTATTATTCCGGTTGCCCAACCGAAAATCCAATTGTGCGGTCCCCCGACGGGAAATTCTCACCGAGATTGCCTGATTTCGGGTCCAAATTTCATGAATGCCCGCGAATAATACACTGTCATCCACCTTTATTACGGCAATGACGTTTTCTGAGATAAATATCTCCCGATGACAATCGCTTAACAAGCGTCGGATAACTTTTGTGATGTTATTTCAAATTTAATGCGTCCCGACAATAGAATGAGCCGCGCTCGCTTAATTTGTTCGTCTACTATCTCTATTTGGGCGCTCCATTTCAGCGTGTGTGTGACAGAAATGGGTTTCTGACACAATTTGTGTTTATTCGACCTTCGCAACGAAATTATGTCATTGAGAATGATTACGCGAAACGTTTGGATGTGCACAATTATGCGCGATTAAGTTAATTTCACTTTTGTTGTGTGTGATTTGCGAGATCATCTACTGAACATTAAATATAACCGTAATAACTTCATTATATTTGGACAATATACCAAACGTATAAATTTATCTATTGCTTCATTTGTTTGTCGTTGGATAAGGTTACATTAGATATATATATAGAAATATTAAGTAACATGTCATTTATAAACCTCAAACAGGTACATGTAAATCCAGTGGTTAATATTTATGCTCTATAGTAGCTTTCAACAATTTTTCCCTTAAAAAGTACCTATTATTAGATAACCTCTTATTATTTTTATTGTAAAATTTAAAAATGATTATACACTCCAAATCTATATTCACACAATGTATAATTTTATTATATTCAATGGCCCTTGAAATTTTGTGGAAGAAAATAAAATTCGTCCTGTCAATCGAATGACATTGACAAAACACATGATCACAGGACAGTCTATTTTGTAGAGGAGACGGATCTACCACAATCATCATCATCATCATCAGCCTCTGTTAGCCTTCAGCATTAGGGGGTTTTTAGACCGCATACCGCCACACTGGTTCAATGCGGGTTGGTGGGTGGACCCGGCTTTTTACATGCCCATACGGCGCAACCTAACCAACCAGAAAACAACGATATCACAAAGTTGGTTTTATCCGCGGGATTCCAACCCACAATCTGCAATTTATAGGCCCATACTACAGGCTCACATCACACACACATCAATCATCAGCCTTTATTAGTCCACTGCTGGACATAGGCTCTCCTAATACACCCTATCCATTAGGGGCTTGGACCGTATCCACCACGCTGGTCCAATGCCGGTTGGTGGGTGGACCGACTTTTACATTTCCATCCGACGCATGGATCATCTTACTTTTCAGACAATTGGGTAATCGCCCAAATTGCCTAACTAAATAGGAAACAACAATGAAAATTTGTTGCGTCCTGCAGGATTCGAACCCGACCTCCGGTTTCTAAGCACACGCCCATACCACTAGGCTACGAGGCAGTTACTACAGGCTACGGTACGGTAATATTTTATAGCAGTATATACCGCTATAAAATATTTTTAATAATACAACAAATTGTTAAATGCGGATTTAATTTACAATGTAACAGTATTATATGAATATAAATCCAAAGGTACAGACGTTGTAATTTAGTGTATTTTGTTGCTTTTACTGCAGTAATGCTATGACATCGCTCATCCCCCGGCGATGCGTGCAGTGATAAATTGCACTACTCGTATTCCCCGGGCACCGGCTATACTACGCCCATGACGTATTGTGACGTTTACATAAAAAGAAATAGTCTTTTCGATTTTAACTCACGATGTTACAACAAAATATTGTAGGTGTAACATAGACCATATTTTGTAAATATGGTTTATGTTACTCGTCTACATTGCTTAATAAATATTGTTTATGTTACTTCTTTATATTAATTATAATCATCATCAGCCTGTGTCAGTTCACTACTGGACATAGGCCTCCTCTAATGCACGCCACCGCTTCCGATCGGCTATTCTATTCCAGCCTACACCAGCCACTTTGCGAATGTATTAAATATAATAGTAACAGATATTTTTAAACGCTATGTTTGTTTAATGCAACAATGTTCAAATTTATTAACATCAAATGAAATATTTACTCTAAATTTTTCGTCGTTTACTGCAACGTTTTAGATTATTTTATACACATCACACATCATCAGCCTTTGTTAGTCCACTGTTGGACATAGGCCCCCCTAATACACCATTATCCATTAGGGGTTTGGACCGTATCCCAACATGCTGGTCCAATGCGGGTTGGTTGGTGGACCGACTTTTTACATGCCCATCCGACGCATGGTACATCTTACTTTTCAGACAATTGGGTGATCGGCCCAAATTGCCCTAACCAACTAAGAAACAACAATGAAAATTTCTTGCGTCCCCGCAGTATTCGAACCCTAGTCGACCTCCGGTTTTACTGGTTTCTTTTTTATAATCCTTCTTTATATTAAAAATTTGTAATCTTTAAAAATAAATTTAAGTGTCGAATTTGTGTCAATACAATTAAAGCATATAGTTGAGTAAAATAAAGTCGTTAGTACCGTCACGCAAAGGAAAGGTGAACTAAAGATTTACTTAAGCCACCGGTTTGGAAATGGAAGCCTTTGAATCTGCCCTGGAGGAACCGGCGTAAGAAACTCAACGGGTCTTTTTTTCCCTTCTATTACAAAATTTATGCGTCATATATTATAACATAAAATATATTACTGAGCGATTCTTTGGGGCCTAGATTATAGACTACTCGAATCGCTTTCTTCTGAAACACGAAAATAGTATTTATATCTGTGTTACCATAAGATATTATTCTGTGTAATTTATAATTTTAAGCGTTTTGCACAGCCCTCATAGAATTAAGTAAATCTACTTGATTCCATAACTCTCTGAATATTTAGTTATTGAGAAGTACTTTTTTGTGGCAGAAAGAGGCATTGCTATTGTATTTGACTAATATTTTTTTTACTCTAAAATTATATTTTTGCTATGCTAAATTTTTGTTGATGTATCTGTTTGCAGGATGATCTCAAGTTTCTGTTTAAGTTTGTTAATTATATAAATGATAATAGATGTAATATAAAACAAACTCAATACCGTACTTTAATATAACGAACATGGTTTGTGTATATAAGATTTACCAAACATTTTGTGCCATGAACTATAAGTCAAACTAGTTTTTATTTTGATGTAGACTGTAAGATAGGTTTTGAACTGTAACGACACGTTTATTTTATCGACAAGTTAAAGTAAAGTTTCTTTCATATTTCTTTTGGTTATAACTCTTTCGCTCCTCAAGCTAATTTATGATTGAATTCGCTTCTATGGGTATGGCCATCTGACGCCTTAAATTTAAGGTATAAGCAGGACAATGAAAAAAAATCCATTCTTCTTCATCCCCAGAGAATTGCGTGCTAGTATGGCGCCCCATCTATTGTTTTAATTCCTCTCGGATCACTAATTGCCTGGGAGGGTTTCAGATTTTCCCCGCAAACGTTTTTAACAACCACCTCGTTGCATTTTAAAAGAATGGATTATAATTTCTTTTTAACCCTTTTTCCCCCTTTAGTGGGCGTTTTTATTAATTCGGGGAGACTGTTCCTTCGCAGACTCATGGTTTATTTATTACGGGGGTATTGTTTGAATTCACATCTATGGTCGATCCAATAGCAAGTTTTCTTTAGTTCGATTTATGGTCTTATACTTGAACGTAGATGATATATAATTCACTGCCATTTTAAGTACAGGTCATATAAAATAAAAGACATAGTAAGTATATTTGTTCTGATCATTTTCTAGTTTATGGCACATAAGTTCTTTGTTGAGCTACCTTTTTACGATAAAATATAATTGACAAGCATTTGTAAAATTAAATGCCAGAGTTGAAATAAAATATAAAAGAAGGCTATAACGTACATAATTTAAAAAAAAGATATATAATCAGTATCGATCTGTTAATAAAGTACAAAATATCATTACCTATGTGTGTCCCATTACAAACCCTGCTTAGTATAATATAAAGCCAACAACGAAAACACAGAATATTCCTATAAAATTAGACAGACCCGTACCTTTTTTCACATCAAAATAGCATGCGCGCGTCAACGATTTTAGCATGCGTAGTATACGGCTATAACATATCGGATTCTAGCAGCATGTAAACATTATCTCAGCGAGTCGGCAACTCGGCACCGAGCCGTCGTTTTTGTTTTCAAATGGGGAAATAATGACTGGCATATGCCCACTGCGCCCCGATTCACCTCCCCGCATGCTAATACTCGCCATGAATATTTATGAAACTCTTTCTGAACAAAAAACAATTACCGTTTCGTATGTAACGTTCATAATTTTTGCGCAAAAAACCAGCATTGGATTGTTGTTGTCTTTACACGACGCATTTGAGAGTTCCTTGGTAGATTTACTTACGTTGTAAAGGATAACACTTGTTAATTCCACTAGTTAATCAAGATCAAACAGAATACACTGTATTGTAAAAATCTATATTTATCAGATCGCAAATCTACGTGTTACATCGGTCAAGTTAAAAACACAGCAGGACTTCTAGGTGACATCAGTAACTTTAAAAATAAAATTTGAAATCAGGCAACAAAATATTTAACTCATTGCTGTGAATATTACCGCTGTGGAATTAAACAGTATAGTGAAATTTGTTTTGGTAATCCAAATTAATTTCTTTTATAATATATTATGAATAGAGTAAAGTATAACATTGCTTGCGTATATTTGAACGTTATTAATTTTAGTATTGTTAAAATACATTGAAAATTCCTGAAAGGACCTCATGACGGGTAAAGTTACTTAGTAATTTAAAAGCAAAGTATTTTAATGATGCCACTTTTTTAAAGTAAAACAAGCAATCTTACCTTACCGTTTAATCAAATACGATTTCATCAAGCATATTTCGTTTAAAAGTTACAAAAACTTAAATATGTGCAATACAAGATACCAACAACCCATACATACATAACAGACACTCTGTTAAATATACTAGCAATTGAATAGTTTTCTTAAACCATATGATGGCAAAGCTTAAATAGTAATTAATTTTAATCTTTACTTTAATAATCATATTGTTTAGTATCTGTTCGCTTCCCAGAGAGGCGATTTATATTTTATTTTAAAGCATTTCACACAGCTTGACTTCTTACTATCCTTCGTTTTTTCTTGTATGAACCGTATGTTTAGATTTTTTACTTATATTAAAAATGGTGTAAAAAGATCTGTTTAAGTATTAGTTATGAACTTTGTTTTAGCTATAGCAATAATTTAATTTTAATTTTACTTAATTATGTTGTTGCTCAATGATTGCTTTAGCTTTTACTTTTAAATGCATAAGATAACTCATTAACTTAGACGATTAACATTCAAGTTAATTTGCTCGGGCATATTAAATATTTGAAAAGACTCAAAGAGTGATTTTACATATTTTAATATGAGGCAAATTAATGTTATGTAGAATTATGTGTTATACAAAACATTAACATTGCCTATACATTACAAACTTTTTGCAAAATGTTAACATACACTCATGCGGGTTTAATTCTTAAACTTTTATTTTAAACCTACCTAAGAGTAGCAAAATTCAAAGCAGCTGTAACATGAGAACGTTCTAAGTAAAATAGTAATGCTTACTTTTCCACTTTTCAAAGCTTTTAACGCACCAAGGCGCTTAATTAAAAACAAATATAAGTAATTAAAAACTCAATGTAAAATGGCTAATTAAGTGTATTATTAAGTTTTCACACATAAAACCAAGAGGCATAGCGAATCATGTAGTTCTGACATTCGTCATTCCTCGTACAATCTATTCACTTATGGAATGAGTTACCTCAGGAAATCAGAATGGTAAATAATCGCAAAGAGTTTAAGAAAAAAATCCGTAAACACTTAATAAGTCAACTAAAGACAGTATATGTGGTATGTGAATGTACGTATATGTATTTACAATGCTATATATTTTATATTCAAAGAGATAAACTAGCAAATGAGGTTCATTAAAAAGTATATTCATTGTCTGGTATGTTATAAACACCCAATCTAGCATCAAGTGCACAGACTGACAATGAAAATATCGAGGACCGGATCACAATTTCGAGTCAAGGATTTGAATTTAAATTGCACCGTCTCTATCTAGCGAGTGTCACCGCGGCTTCAGACTTGATAGATTGCCGATTGTGGCGTCGATACGCGCCGCGTTATTGTGTACCGCGTTTTTATGTCGACCTTACACGGTGATTAAGTTTATACTATTTATATAGCAAAACGTTGTTCAAATATATTTTTATTTAGTTGCGTATGAAAATTGAATAACGTACGAAGTTTGCTATAGGTAAAATTAGTTTAGACGAATATTATTACAAAAACCGCTGTGCCTAATGATTTCTTTTATTAGAGACCAAGCCTCCAATAGATGAATGAGTATAGTGAAGCAGATTTTTTCATATACACCATAAATTTTAACCAATACTTTAGCATACACCTGACATATGAGTGTCATATTACGACCACAAAATGTTTAGTAAAAACTTAAATAGAATAGCGGTTCACCTACAAATTACAACTTACTACAAACAAGGTTAAATAAGATCTTTTACAAAATTAGATGAACTATGTAACTATTGCCACAAAAACTTACTACTTCTATTAGTAGATCGCAAGAGCTCAATCAATTTGAGATTTTCTTCTAATTAGAAAGCCGTACGATTTGACGCTTTTTGATTTCTTATTTTTTTCGCTATTTAAATCGAATAAATTTCACGTCAAAGCGTAATTAAAGGCAGTGTCCTTACGGTCATAAGGTTAAGGTAAGGCCAAGTTTTTTTGTGGACTATGAATATATTATTTTAGTAGATTATTATGAACAGTTAACGTTTTAACGACCCACTTGGCATTGCATCTCGCGTTATAGGTATAAATTCGTGATTGTTTAATTATTTGGGAAAAATAATGTTATCTTATGCTTAAAGATTTAATGACTTATATTTTAAAAATTTAAAACAACTACCTTTTTAATGTTGAATTATTTGAGAATCTTCACGGTATCACCGCGCCGTGCTCATAAAGTGTATAGTGGAATATGCTATAAGCTCTAAATCTCCTTGGTTCTTTTTTGACACAAAATTTCACGTCTCTTATAATTAGTAGTTACACTGGTTACGGTGCCCTACAAACTGGACTACAGAAATGCTTATAGAGTTGTTTTGGGACAAAAATATTTCTTCATATTTTGTATGAAAATTTGCTTTGTTCACCGTTTTAAAAACTAATATTAACTATTGGACGTCATATTTAAATCAAGTTTAAAAGTACAAGACATAACTATGGTACATCCTTTTTCTAAAACGGCTATTTAAAATGTAATGTTACCTAAAATGCAACTGCTCATAAAAACATTTTTACTGATATAAAAATTTCATGACATCGATTTTTCTTTTAAATAATTAGGAAATAAATTATTCAGTTTAATTTCGCCCAGTCGATAATAGATGGCAGTGTTTTAAATTCTTTGCATACTTTTTTAATGCTGGCAATAATAAGCGCACATGTGTCCTGTGTAAACTTAATGAAATATAAATATTTTTAAGCATAAAAGGTTATTTCGTAGAGTTATTAATACATTATAACAACACTTGTACCTGAAAGATAAAAGTTGACCAAATACTCATACTAGACGATAAGATTCATAATAGTTTCTTGCGTTTAAATTTTGACAAAATCCATTCGTCACAACAGTGATCAGACGATATTCCCCCCACAAGGCGCGTTGCGAAAATAATTTAAAACATAACATTGAAACAGAATCCACGAATATTTCTTTTCCATCGCATCGGCCGGCATTAGAATTACAAATGAGCCCTGACTTCGCAACACGCGTGACGACGTAATATTGGCAGAGCGTTGCTAAACAGATGATTCAAGGATAATGCCTTGAGAATAATAGTACGTTCTATTCAGAGGCCGCGGTGTGGCGATCTTGCATTATGCGATTCGTTTCCTTATGAATGCCAACACTAGTAGCCGAGACACTCGATGTGTATGAATAATGAATTGTACACCGTATAGATAAAACGCGGATTTCAAAACAGTAACTTTATATCATAGTAACAGTAACTTTATTTTGTATTACTTAGTGGGTACCTTCCTACGTATTCTTCAACAAATTATATCTTGCACTGAAGTAAAAACGAATTTGCCGTTAAACTTGGTTTTTGTAATACTTGTACTTAAATTTACATATTTAGTTATGAATTAGTTGCATATATATGAACTGCCTCCGTAGCCTAGTGGTATGGGCGTGTGCTTTAGAAACCGGATGTCGTGGGTACGAATCCTGCTGGGACTCAACAAATTTTCATTGTTGTTACCTAGTTGGTTAGGGCAATTTGGGCCAATCACCCAATTGTCTGAAAAGTAAGATGATGTGTCGGGCATGTTAAAAGTCGGTCCACCCACCAACCCGCATTGGACCAGCGTGGTGGGCTACGGTCCGAAACCCCCTAATGGATAGGGGTGTATTAGGGGAGGCCAATGTCCAGCAGTGGAGTATCATAGACTAATGATGTTGTTGATGTTTTTGTATATATGTGTAATTTTAAGAAATATAATAATATTTATTTATGTAAATATTATTAATTTTAAGTATTATGATGAATTAACCGAATAAGATAAATAATTTATCATTTATCTTATTCGATTTTTTTTTCTAATTGGACACTTCTGGAATGTTATTTCAAACTCCTGTAGATGGCGTTTAAATCAAATACTGTGTTTAAGTACATTAACTGCTATTAATTTGTAATATACATAAAATCCTAATATCATTTTCATTAAATCATTAGTATTGTCAATTTCAATTATTGTCATATACAATAATAGTAGAATTCTTACCTCTTTGCGAGCTTAGGCATACCAATAAGATATGCATTGTACGAAACGCTATTAAACTGACTAATGAGAGGCCCGTTTCGATGTCTTAGTAATATCACGAGCAACATTCCCCTTCAAATCTATGTTAGTACTGTTTTCATATTCTGCGGCAAGAATAAAAAAGTTGCGAAGTCAAGCAAGGTTTCGCAACGGACGATAGATTTTATGCATAGTTCCTAAATAACACTAGATCCAAGTCGACTCTTTATGTTATTTAATAAAAGGTTTCTAATGTAACCAAGAAATACAACAGTTAATTTAATCGATATATATGTGTTAGTTAGTTCTATAATTTAAGCGGATACAGACAGCGTAATTGTAGTCTTTAGCATTTCTTTAGTAATATTGTAGTAATATCCTTTGTATGTTTCGACCATAATATATAAAATTTTCGTATTTACGTAGATATGTTATAATTCTTTGTCTAGTATATCTTTACACACTAGATAATATTTAAAATATTCTATCTTCAAGACCGAAAACATGATAATAATCATATAGATATAACCCTAAAATAAAGTCCATTAAATATGGTAGGATGCAAGCTAGAACCAAAATCTATTAAAAATCCATTTTTAATAGAATTTTGCATGAATATGTCCAAATAAGTCCTTAGCTAACTTTGTGTAAATAATGTAAAAAAATACTTGACGACGGTTACTAAGTCGTGAGTCGCGATAGTAAACAAATATAAAATGTTGAAGAAAAATGTAGTTACATTTTATAGAAAGTTACGCTTTATCCGGCGTATAAATCGAACGCGCGGGGAAAAGTTATTCGGGAAGCGGAGATCTGTTGTTTTATTCATGAAATATATATGTGGTAGGGAATATAATGCGCGGGTGCTGTGTGCTCTTTAAAATGGCGGATAAAAGGAGGTTTAAACTAATATTAAACGGTTACGACTATGCAGTTTAGATCGATCATCGCCTCGATTTCTTAATTCGTTAAATAAACTTTGATAACTTTCGATCTGTATTTATTAATAATCAACTTAATCATATCTTGAATGAATACTGCATTTATACATCGTTAGTTTTAGTTTAACCAGTTTTATCTATGTATTAGTTTTTTCATAGCATGATGCTATTATAACATTTTAGTTATATATATATATATTAGTTAAGAAAGTACCGAAAGAATCAAACTCTTTTAATATTTTTACGCTGTTATTTTTTACAGGGGACCGTCTGGGTACCACCGCAGTGCCAATTTCTGACGCAGAGCAGTAGTGTGAAAACACTAATGTGTTCTGGTTTGAAGGACACCGTAGCCAGTATATTCACTGGGTAAACGATACTTAACACCCTATGTCTCACGGTAGGCAGCGCGTTGGCGATACCACTAATATTGCCGATGTCAAAAAAATTAAAAGGCATGAAAAATTTGGTCCCTAACATAAACATATTTTAGCAGTGCTATCATGGTGTCAATTTTATTCCTTCGAATTGCTTTATTTAGTTTCGTCTTTCCTCGAACAGTTGCTATAACTTTAATAGTTCTAAAAGCCCTTATCTAAAAACATTACTATGATTCTGAATCCAAGAAAACGAGGAATCTCGTCTATGGGTTAACTATTAGTAGCGAATAGCTTGTTTTATATATTTTTTAATGCATACGCAGACAGACGAGCAGTCGGGGCCACCTGATGGAAAGTGGTCACCGCTCGCGCGCTGCCTACCGTGAGACAAAGGGTGTTAGTATAGTATACTTACGGTGCCTTCTAACCGAGCACAGTGAGTGTTTCACAATACTGCTTTGCGGTAGAAATAGGCACCGTGGTAGTACCCACCCAGACGTACCGCTGTAAAAAGGGGACCTACCACCGGTTATATCGCAGTTCTTAGCTAACGGTACATCAATTTGCGCAAAGAACCACAATTTATGCAACGAAAAACAGCTAGTGATCGCGACACGAGCAACTATTTCGAAATAGTACATTTTGCAATTCATGCCACCCGCTATTGTAACATTTTCAATATTCGATACGAGGACAGTGTAACAAATGGTGAACTAACAAAAGCGCAAAGTTGTTCCGAATCAGCACAGAAAGTTCGAGAGCTTGGCGATCAATCAAAACCGAGACACGGGGAGCGGTTGTGAACTCCGCGACAAATCCTCACGCTCCGTATCCATTAAATAATGCAAATTTGTTGTAATCCCCACTCGGCGGTACATCTCCCGGCGGCGCGAGTGAAATATTTAATTTTCATAAAGTATACATTAGCGGGCCGCGCGCTGGGGCGCCCTGGCTGCGTAAATGTTCAGCGTAACATCCACTTTGCGGACTAACTATTTGCCCTAAGAAGGTTTAATTTGGATATTAATAACGGATTGAGTGCTCACACCGCAAATGTCGGGGTGTTGCAATAGGCGACGGCGTTGGCCGTAATGGACTGTGGATTTTAAGATGACATCAAAACTGTGGTGTGTTATTATGGTCATCAGGTTTAGGCATTAGTCCAGTTGCTCCATCTGGTAGCACGAATCTATTACGGTTTTTATGGTACTGGTATTTAGTACTTCAATAGATATATCCACGATAAACTAGACGACTTATCAATTCAGAGAATTGAATTGTTCTCATCTAAATGTAAAATTGTTAAAAGGAGCCAAAAAACTTGTACATGAAAATAAATAGTTTCTACTAACTATACACAGTGATCGTAATCATTGTGTACAGTTACCTCTCTTAGATTCCAACATATGAAGCAAACGTATCGATTTAATTTTACAACAGATTGAAAGGAATTGGCCCGAAACGTCCACGCCGCGCTGCCAATTATCGATTGGCCGTCCGTTCGTTAAATAAACGAAATATAACCCCTATCGGGCATTGTCTATACGACACGGGCCGAATTTGCATATCACCGATATTATAGCGCGCGAAAAACGTATCCCTTACGCGTGTGTTCACATGAATGACGCGTGATCTGACGTCATCCATCATTCGGGATGGCGCCTGCACCTAGACTAGTGACAGCCGCGTGGCATGCGGGGGTGATAGAATACCGCAATGGATTAACAACCTTATAAATAGTAGATAGAGTGTATTTTGCCTTGTGTTGTGTATCACAAGGTGGCACTCCACCTCCCAGCTAGGGAGGATCCCTGTCAAACGCTGCCGAAGAGTTTGACAGACGCGGGGCGCGTATTTGACATGAAGGGGCTTGTTTGATACGGGGCCGAGACGGCGAGGGGGGAGCGAATTCTGCCCGGTCATGAATAGGCAATGCCCCGCTTTATTTATAAAGATTGTTAGCCCGAACATTGGCAGTAAACTGTTTAAATAGAGTTTAGACGGCGAATACTTGGGAGTTCGCTGGTTCTATTTTCGAACGTTCAGTGTTTTGTAAGGTAAAACGTTTAAAAACGAAATAATACTTCGTTAAAGCTCGTCCGTAGTCATCCATACAATATTTTTAGTCAAAATATTGATCGATTGAGCGATAATATCGATATCGACATGTTGCTAAATCGTAGACGTCCACATAAACCTAAAAATTCACTAAACAAATAGTTGTTCCAATATTAAGTCTATTAAACTTTCCGCAATAATTCATAAATAATACTTGTGCATCCTATCATTACAACAAAGCGAATCAAACAAAATGATAAACGTTTGAAACGTCCTATGCACCCTCTACGCATTCGTTATCTGGGACACTCGTACAGGAAATAGCGGCAGTCGACTTTATCAACGACGATTTAATTCAAGCAACCGCACAAGCATCTTGTTAGGGGGATAGGATCCATAAAAGACACGTTGCCGAATACGGGGCTTTGGCGAAATTTGATTATGCCGCGGCGTTGGCCCACCGCCAGCGAAGGACTATTTATCATGGCCTCTCCTCGCTCGACATTTTACAAGGATACTAATCATCGATACGCGATCTCTATAGAGATGTTATCCTACTTCGCGAGATTTCTGTTTAACGGAGTTTTGGGTGCGTTATACGCGTTTATGATAATGTTTAGTCTAATACTGTTTGGCTTTTTATGTACGTGTTATTAAGTTGAGTAGAAAGTAATAAAATGAAATGTAAACCTGTTCATATTGTTTGTAAGTTAATAAGCATGCTATTGTAATAATTAGATAATGGAATTAATTACGTTATATAGACTGAAAACAATCCCTTTTTATCGTTCTTGAAGCTATGGTCCGTTCAATGATCTGTGTTTATTTGTTATGTTCAAAAATTATTGATATGTTATGAAAAAAAAAATTAAAAAAGGGTGAAATATTTCAATTGAGTTCATACGTTTTAAGAACTCCGTGTGATATATATTTAAGTTAGTTTCCGGTGTGAAGCTAAAACAATAATTTGTAGTTTTACCGTTACAGGTTTTAGGTATTAATTAAAAATAAAAAATGTACACCGTTTTATTACACTTACATCATACTCTTCACTTGTTATTTAGTTGAATACTTTCATTATTTCATTTGCGTGATTTTATTGTAGCAGTTAAACACAATAAGATGCCACATCTAATATACATAATAATAAATTCGAAATTTTTTTTTATATCCATACAAATAATAATAACTAAAATTTTAGTAGAATTATAATAAATTTTAGTTCAATAATCATTTATTATTGCCGATCTACAAAAAATGGAGTATATTTTTTTTTAATTTTTTTTTATGGCATACGCAGGCAGACGAGCAGTCGGGCCACCTGATGGGAAGTGGTTACCGACACCCATAGACGTTGACAATACCAGTGGTATCACCGACGCGCTGCCTACCGTGAGACATAGGGTGTTAAGTCTTGTTTACCCAGTAAATACGCTGGCTACGGTGCCCTTCAAACCGGAACGCAGCAGTGTTTTCACACTACTGCTTCGCGGCAGAAATAGGCACTGTGGTGGTACCCACCCAGACGGTCTCCTGTAAACAGGGGTTTTGTTTTAAATATACCTAAATTTATTTTATATGACAAGGCGATTAAGGGTCCGATTAAGGGCAAGTAATATTCTAACGATTGTTTAATTTTGAGCGATTTAGTAATGAGTGTAAAATCAGAACATTGCGTAATTAAAAACTATGTACAGGCAAGTGATTAAAATAGACCTTTTGGTATCATTAAATTTTAGATTAATATGATAATATTCTAGGAAATTTAAATGTTATGCAATTATAATCAATTAAAACATTTGCCATATATGTAGCATCACGTATTTATAATTGAATAAGTGAAATAAACTTTTATAGCTGTAGAGCTAGTTTAAGTAATCTTATCTAGTTGGATTAGTGTATTAATATGATGAACATCTATGATTTTGCGTTAATGTTTTTTCTTGCAGGGATCATTAGATACTATTATTAGCTGGCCTTTCGGGGTTAAAGTAAAATAACTTGCTGATTTAAGTACTACAATAATACTATATAGTTATTGTATTAAGAAATTAGGGAAAATATTATGGTGCATCGGCTGTAGTGTGTAAAATATATTCGTTTTATGTAGATTTAAATGTTACTTGATTATGCGCGTGCTCTTTTAATTAATTATTTTATTGTTTTACCTTTTTACAGTACAGATAGGAAAAGATTTATCCTTGTCTTATGTATCCAATTGTATCTCGTATAAAAACCTAGATTATAATGGGATTCCTATGAAACTAACACTTATCAATAAAATATTTAACAGAGAAACATACAACTTATACTTTAACTCTTCTTCCGAAGGCCGCCTAAATCAAATGTAATCAATGGTGGGTAAAATATACATCATCATCATCAGGCTGTATTAGTCCACTGCTGGACATAGGCCTCCCATAATACACACCTATCCATTAGGGGTTTTTGGACCGTATCCCACCACACTGGTCCAATGCGGTTTGGTGGGTGGACCGACTTTTCACATGCCCATGCATGGATCATCTTACTTTTCAAATAAGTGGGTGATCGGCCCAAATTGCCCTAACGAACTAGGAAACTACAATGAAAATTTGTTGAGTTCCGCAGGATTCGAACCCACGACCTCCGGATTCTAAAGCACACGCATATACCACTAGGCTACGGAGGCAGTAGACGCCAAAAGCCCACACTAAAATTAAAACTATACTTTAAGTACAAAAGTTATCATTAGCTGCGAACATATCGCAACATAAAAAAATACGTAAATAATAGATTACAACACGCATTAAAATGAACCCCATTGAATGGCGCGGAGTCGCGGGGTCGTTTCCGCAGCTCTATGATTTATGGTACGCGAGATTTCGCGCGCTTCCTCTTGTCGCTGGTCGGTATTGTCGCTTTGACAGCCGATGCTTGTCTGACGATGCATTTGTTGTTGTATTCTAATTTATTTTCATGTATCGATACATCGTAAAAATGAAACAAAAATATTTATATTATATAAACTGCTCATTCTATTAGGGACTAACAAATGTAACAAAAGAGGGTTTACGGTGTAAATTTAATAATCACTAATATTTTTTTCGCGGCAATTACTTTCGGTATTTATAACGTTGAGTTTTATTATGTTTGATGTTATGATATTATATTTGATATTATATTTATATTGACAACATTGTTTTGCACACCATATAAATACTAGATACAAACATAGACTAATTCTCCTAGCAACTGCGAAAAATAACAAAATTTCTTATGAGACAATGTATTCGCTTTTAAAACAAAATCTCAAATAACGGTGAAGTTTTAACCATTAATAAATTTCTAAAAAAGTTGTAAAGGAACATTTGTGCTTTTAAGATTATTACAGTAACTAATATTATTAGTGACTTATTAAATGATAACACACTCTGGTAATTAAATTTTCGAATATAAAGAATGCGGTTAATTATACTGTCGTTTTTATTAATTAAGGATTAGCTCGTTGAAGTGGCAATGGGCCGGTCACGTGGTTAAAGAACTGATGGTCGATGGGCCATAAAGACGGAGCGTTGGTCGACCCCGACCAGGTGGGATGCCGATCTCCGTGTAGTAGCCGGCTCAAGTTAGCAGCGAGCAGCTAGGGATCGGCCGTCTTGGCGTTCATTGAGAAAGGCCTATGTCCAGCAGTGGACGGATAGGTTAAGTGGCAGCTAATGACGATGATGGTGTTAATAAAATGTTCTTTTATAAATGTTATAAATGTTAATACAATTTCAATTAAAAGATGTTTATCTAAATTACTTTTTTGTGTGTTATTTTCTTAACCGGAGCCAAATAAAACCAATATGACTTTATTGAAATCTAAGACCTAACGCTGATAACTCAGTAGTACACGCTGACATGCTGAGCCCCCGCCATTCAATATTCACTTGATATTTAACCCTAAGAGTGCCTAACATTTTACTGAAAACTTATATATCAAACAAGCGCTCTTTCAAATTCAAAATGAGCTCATGTCTCTATGTAAATAAAATAAATAATTGACAATAAGCCGTTGTGGAAACTTAACAATATTTGTTATTTACGAGTATAAGTTAATATGAAATAGTATTAAGTTAAAAAATCTTTTTTATGATAAGAAACTAATTTATTATTTAATTGCGTTTAATTGCTCCGGATCTTTCAACACCTCCAGTGTACCTGTTCACAGGTCGGACCTGTCTTTACAGATTTTATTTAAATACAACATGTGAAATTTATAATAACCTACGATCAACATAATATATTTCATTGTTAAAACTCTAATTTAACAAATTAGTTAAATCGTTATTAAAGCAGCATGACGCAAATTGCATACGTATAATTATAATTACTTATAATTACCGTCACTTTATAATGAGTTATACGAAAATTGGGCAATTAATAAAATTGTCCATGGATTATTTCTCACCTGACAGTTTAAGTAATCATTATTTAGTAACATTAATAGCGTAATGACAAACGATGATGATGAGTATAAGTGAAAATGCACTTTACGCGAGTACTGCTACAAATTATTAAATGGAATATACAAATTTTGGTTGATATCAATGTTATTTATGACGTTTTATACCTTTTTATTTTTACTTGCGTAGATTGCAGTAGGTATATTTTATAAATAAATATGGATTCAATGTTTTGCAATTCTCCGTATTCACGAATTAGTGTATGCCGAAAAGAGTCAAAGAAAATGAAACAAAAAATCTCGACTTAAGCTGCAAAATATGCTTCAATCTATAACATGTTTAAAAATCTTTAAATTTTTAATTTTCATCATCATCATCATGCCTTTGTTAGTCCACTGCTGGACATAGGCCTCCTCTAATGCACGCGTTTTTCATTGTGGGGTTTTTGGACCGTATTCCACCACGCTGGTCTATTTTTTTTACAAAACAATTTAGGTATGCTGCTCACAAACTAACTAGTACAAACCTCAGTTGTGTACTCTAAGATAGACTGAATACATTATCTTTATCGTGCTTCGTTAAATCGGGGGGTGGTTTTAATAAAAACAAAGCACAACTTGCGCGTCGACACGCGGCCATTGCGTCGCGTCTGTCAAATAATGATGCTCATTTGTCAGCAGCGATCGCGTGATCGCAGTTTACTCGCGCGGGGCTTTTTATTACGCGATCAAACATATGTAGTACGGCGGGGGATGGCGGTGGAAATGTACCGGTTTATATTAAATAACAGCTTTGCAGCTAGCGAGTACCTTGCTCTGTTTTGAGTGTGGAAGTTGAAAATATTGGATTTAGCTTGGTTTTCAATCCAATAGCTTAAGTCAACGTAATGACAATGAGTTAATCCTCATTACTATTACAACGAGAAATATTTATTATCAGCTTAGTCTGCGCCAAGGCCATATCACGCTTCCATTTGAGTTTGACTCACCACACCTGTCAATGCGGTGATGCGGGACTCGACTTTCTATACATCCAAGCATGAGTCATCTATTAACAAGTATCGGCCCAAATTGCCTAACCAACTAGGATTCGTACCCATGACCTCCAGTTTCTAAAGCACTCGCCCTAGGCTACGGAGGTGGTTGAGGAATATTAGCAAAAAATTCATAGACCAACTTAATTGCATGATGATATTAAAAAAAAAGAAATAATATTGTTCATTATAAAAGTGGAGACCAACTAAACCGATAAAATAACTAAAACGACAAACGTATAAATTTACTGCTATGGATGGTATCGAATGTGGTAGCGTCCTTGACAATCAATAAGCGAGCGCTTCACTTCTATATTGAATAAAGATATTTGAATTTTATTAGAACGAATTCAAGAAAAATAGGCAAGCCTATTAAGCGATTAGGATACTTAAAAAAAACATGAAGCTATCCTAAAATTACCCAGAGAAATCTGCCTTAAAGTACTCTCTATATAATAAGATGTTTCCATATTCCATTGCACGTATAAATCGGGATAAGGAAATAAGTGGCGCAGTCCTCGTCTCTCGTCGAAGCCGTCATCTCTTTTATATTTTTTCATCAATGTCACATGTGACGCCGGAATGTCATTTTCATGCGACGCAGAAAAAAATGTTTATTAAGACTGTGGGGCTCCGCGATATTACAATTTTCCACTAGTGATATATGAAAAGTGATTTTTTACGAGATAATAACAAGGTGCGTACGGCTATGCGAACACGTGACGGCGTCTACTGCCTCATTTTTATTAAAAATTATGTAATTATGACGCCATTTTGTATTACGTCACACATGAGGAAGGAGATTTCGTGTGATCCTGGGAAGAAATTACGAAAATTAAATTTGCGCACGAGTAATACACATATTGCATATTTTGCGGCTTAGAATATAAAAGCTGCTGTGTATGTGTGTAAGATGTAGGTTCCGCTCCATAAAGGCGTCACTAAACGTAGTATCTTAGACGATAAGAACACTTTTAACTGGCTTAAATTTATAGTGCTCATATTTTTACATAAATCACTTAATAATAATCCTAATTATAATCGCTACTATAACCTTTAAATTCTTTCTTTGTGTCCTATAAAATGCAAAATACTTTTTAGGATAAGAAACTTAATTTGATACAATAGAAACTTTGCCACGTAATATAAAACTTAGAATTTAAAACAACATACAGTCATACATTATCTGTTACCACATAATATTTATATTTACATATTATAGTTACATATATCGTGCGTTTGATTCAAACAACGTATAAGCGATCACTCGACGTTAAGCCAGTAACAATACGGTTAATAAGAAGCGCCATAGATAATATTGCATTTCGGGCGACGCGGTGGAAGCGGCAACGGCGTGGCAGATGTGCCACCGGTTGTGATTGTCTTGCCGCGATGATTGATGATCTGCCGCCGGCGTCAGGGCTGTCGAAAGCGGGGCAAAGCGTGCGACACATGGAGCCAATTGGGATAAAAAAATAAAAGTAATTTCTTGCATTAATTTATTAAAAAATATAGTATAAAATTGCAAATAATATTTAGCAGAAAATTAAACATTTATTATAAACCCTTAAAGTATCAAAACGTTGGTAATATTTCTGAAAAATCATGCTTATTCAATACGTTAATTCGTCTGTTATCGAAGAGATAATCCTTTATATAAATAAATACCAGATTAAGTAAAATACAAAATTTTACGTGGTGCTTATAGTGTATATATATAGACTAGAATTTAGGCTAAGAAATAGACAGTTATGAAATTTTTTTTTTACGTCTTGGCTTTTCATTACGTCTTGGTAAAAAACCTAACCTTTACCTAGACGTAATGCTTCCAGCACTAAATGTAAGTAACTAATTTAAATGTCAGTTTTTATACATGAGCTTCGAGTGTAAAGTACCCAATAGAAAGTAAATAAACGCACGCTGTAGAGTGCGATGAGTGAATAGAAGTTTTAAAAATTAAACAAAAGATGGTGAGCGTACGTATGAATAATACGAGTAAACAATACATAAAAACAAACTAATTATCAAAACGAAAAACATGTAAACAACAAAAATAACGGCAATATTCGAGCAGATATTGGCACATCATTAGGCTATCCATGTAAACAGATTAAAAAAGTAAACAAGATAACTTACATTCATTCCTTTGTTGTATCAGATAAGAGGCAGGGTTGTTTTGGTGTTTGTGTGCTTAGAACGGTTAAGTAAGGGCAAGGATATAGGGATAATCCCCTAACAATGCTGATTGACAGCTTCTTTCTAGTCCCCTTTTTATATAAGAACGTGGACTCCGCCTACAAACATGAATACCGTATAGATTTTGTAGAATAAAATAGTTATAATATAATAATTTATTTAAGACTAAATTGTGATACTTATTGAAACATTGTTATTTACCCGAAATGCACACATGTTTTATAAAGTTTCATTACATTTTATGACTTTAGAAGCTGGAAAGCGTCGGAAATGGTGGTCTTTTTAACCGACTTAAAAAAAATATATGTTTCTTACCTCAGAACTTTCGCCTGGGTGAATCGATTGGGATGTTTTTTTATTTATTTGAAAGCTGGTGCTTCCCGTTTGGTCCCATAGCAATTTGGTCCAGTACTGACAGTTGCATCCATGAAAAAATTGAATAAGTCTGAAATTTACATTAACTATGTGCTTAACGAATGGACAATTAATAGATCAATATCACGCCAATCGGTTTGAAGTCGGTTGGTTTTTAGATAAAATTTAATAATTGATATAGTAAATTAACGTGATGAATCTTATAAAATATTTTTATTTAACAAAAGTGCTACTTTTACTTTTAATATATAAAAATATTCTTTATATTGAAAAAATAAATATATTTTTAATGAAATTATTATTATGACGTGTTGTGACAGCCCTATATTACTATTCAACTCACGTTTATTCAATATAAGCAAACTCTAGCATAGGCCACGGCAAAAGTTCCTCACCGAAATATTCTACATTCGTCAAGTCTGAAGAAATGATTTCTGTATATTCTTGAGCAATTTATTTAGAGGAGCAATATTGTTATTCTGAAACATGTTTGAAGAAATAGTCCTATATAGTAGCTTGATTACAATTTTTATTATTTTAAAATCGGCCTATATGCCAAAATGGTAATTTTTATGCTTTAAGCCTTTTATGAGAACTCTTTATTTAATTAACGCATACTACATATACTTAGATATTCTAATGTGTAAGTTAATGTAATGATCTAATTATTTGTATCTATATTACAAATTGTATCAGTAAAAATATTTGCTAACAGTTTTATACATTTTTGAGATAAAAATGTCTTGATAAATAATTAAAGTTACTTCTATATAAAATAATGCGATGTATTAGTAGTTATTATGATAAAATAGAGCTTACTTACTCGCTTGTAATGTCGAATTTAACATGGCTTCATATACTAGTACAATAATAAAAATAAGTTTCCTTATGCTACATCGAGTTATATAATAAGTCTAATTGCTGACTATATCTTATATAATATTCAATAACTTACAATTAGATACATAAGCGTTCCACCAAAAGATGGCGCAGTACGATGTAGTTTTTTAAATATTACATTAGAAAAAGAAAGATGTTAGCGCCATCTATCTATAGAGGTCCCAACTCAAATGAGCAACCGTTTCAGGCGTAGCGTTATGTAGTCTGTTACAGCAATACTTCTATCAGAAAAATTGAACAAAATTTATTCAAGGAACATGCAGCCCAACTTTGTATGCTTATTTATTAAAATTTATAATATTTTTTCATAATTTATTGACATTAATTATACCCTGTAGCATAACAAGCAAAAAAATTTGTTTTGAAGTAAAAGCTTTACATAGCTTATGCTTTGAAGCCTCCATGTAAGTATTGAGCACGCAAACAAGATGGCGCGCTTTGTCATACTCTATATATCTAATTAAATATATATTAAAGAAAGAATCTGAAAGCGTTCAAAAAGCTATTGCAGTATAGTATCTAGTATAAATATTATATGTAGTATAAATCACAAACGCTATATTTTTATTGCATACACAATTATTTCGCGAGAAGTAGTCAACCAAAATTGCAACTTTAAAAATGAATCTCCTTTTAGATCAGAGTCGAGAGACAAAATAAATTTTCAAAAGAAGATAATTATTTTATTATTAAGAAAAATGTTTTTAAAGCTATTTTCCTATCGTAATAAAATTAAAAAAAAAAGTTACAATACATATGTAGCTTTTTACTGGTTAAATGAATAATAAACTGTTTCTTTAAACAGCATAACAGCTCATATTTTCCATCTCAATTATAACATAAAAATAATTATTATTTCTATTGCTTGCGCAAATATTGTAAATTATTAAATAAAATGACTTTAGATTAGACATTATTACATTATTAAATAGAATGACTTTAGATTTTAGGGGTAGACTACCCCGTGACCACGGCCGCTGGAAAGTGTTCGAAACGTCGGGAGTTTAAAATGTAAAATAAATGCGATAAAATCCGTAAAGTCATTTTATTTAATAATAAAAATAATTTCTAAAAACAAGTAATGCACATGCTATATCCACTTTTCATTAGCATCCACTAACAACCAATAAAATGTTTATCATGATTTACATTTTTTAACAATAAAAGATACTTTTGTTAAAAAGGTTTTCTTGTTTGATGCGTAATATATTTTTTAATTATTGTTTATAATATCCAAATTTGGAACACTTTCGAAATCCTAAACGACCTACAGATATTATATTAATGATATTTAATATATTACCCGCGTAAAGAAACTTGCGTTCTCATCAACTTATGATCTTTAAATGTCAATTAGATTAATGATTAAATGTACTATAAACACAAAATTTTACACACCGGAGACTTAGTTTTCGAGGAAACTTTAAGAAGTGAGGCTGAAAAGTTTTCCTTCATATCCTGTGACGAAGTGACAACTTGAACTTTTTAAGTTACGAAATATGATTCTGCTACAACGTGGAAATATTTTTATTGCTGGATTACTTATAGAAGTGCATTTGGTGTACTTTATAATTAAGTAAATGAACCAATCAATATTTGTGTACGTCTTCTAATTTGAACCATAAGATTCTTTTAAAATTAGGGAAGATTTTAGGATGTCTTATACGAATCTGTTGATAGTATAATTGTTAATAATATTTGCATCACACTACAGAACATATGTATATGGTCTTAGTTATTTAAATAACACTGTTAAGTAGTTGTTATTACAAGCGATGTTGTATAAATGACTAATAATAATTCTGCTCATAAGTTTTGAAAGTTACTTTGCGTAAATTATAAAACATGTGCACATTTTAATTAAAAAAAAAAACGATATTCACAAATATTTATAAAAAGTTGTCTAATATCAAAGGTCCTAACCGATTAAGAGTGCAAGCGAAAAGCTCGTAAACAATCCAATTAAGGTGTTTAGTCATCGAACTCCTTCGCTACGCTAATTACTCGCATTGAAATAGAGGGAGTATAAAAATCGCACCCCAATTAGCGAATTTATTATTTACACTTAGTCCTTCAAGGTGAACGTAGCTCTTGACATAACTCAATACAGGATGTCTGTATCTACAACAGTTCCCAGTCAATCCTCGCCTCTGACGTCACAGATGTACAGTCCAACCGCGACAAGCTCTGGAGACAACCAGTGGAGACTGAATTCTAACGATGAAGCTTTCGCGGTTAGTATTTAATTGGATTGATTAAATCTTATAGGATCTGATGTGGGTCATCTCGAAACTGTTGATGTAATATTAAATTGGTTGATGTATTTTACAATATAATATTGATAACCAACGTAATAATAGGAAGAGAATGAGACAGATATTGGCAAATAAATCTCAAAAGAAACACGAACTAACAAACACTGGACAATTATCATATGTTGTTCTAAACCGAACTTATTTCTTTACAGGCCTCGACGTGGAATGAGGTGCCTCAGTACAAGATCGTCCCAATGTCGAATTTCGACAATGCCAATGGTAACTTCATCAATTCCAAGATGAACGTGATTAGCAGCACGTCCAATTTCAACGGGCAGGCGTACCCACCGACATATTTATTGCCGTCATGCGAACGAGAGGTTGCTAATGTTAATCCTTTCTACTGCAACGGGGTTAGACCCCAAATGGCAGGCTACAACCCTAATCCTGGTATGATTCCAAGAAACCTTGGGAATAGTCATAGCTCTTGGACGCAAGGACACGCCGAAAGAAATATCCGTCCAAACTGGACACCCAAAACCAGTGGAGGTGTGAAAAAACACAAGAGAGTAAGAACCGCGTTCACAAGCCAACAGTTAATGGAGTTGGAACAAGAGTACGCGCGTACTAGATATTTGGACCGGAGCCGACGCATTGAGTTGGCGGATATACTGCAACTGAACGAGAGAACCATTAAGATCTGGTTCCAGAACCGGCGGATGAAGGAGAAGAAGGACAGAGCTGAGGGTTACGAGGAATGCGAGGAGCCCAGCACTACAGATTCTTCACCGGAGATGTGCAAAGCCCCGCTTCCAGTGCCTAGCCAGTTCCCACCTATAATGTCTAACGGTTATCAGAATTACTATAACCAATATCCGATAGCATCCACACCTGTGGTGCAAATTCAAGATTTAAGGACTGATGTCAATAGCTATCCCACTTTTGTTTTGGACGAGAGTATACAGTTACATGAAACCTTCGACCCTGTACCACAAACGGATTTAAAAATAGAGAACCTAGAACCAATATGCACGACAAACGTCCCGGAGTCTTTGAATTCGCCATTAAATTCAGACGCTTCTGCAATAGACTCGATCAAAAGCGACATGAATGAGCAATGCTGGGATTTATCTTGGATTAGGAGCATGCAATTCGAAGCTGACTCTTAAATATAGACTTTGGTGTTATCGTTTTGTGATCTACTTTAAAACTGACTTATATTTTTATTCTTAGTTATATCTTTGTGGTGTAATAAAATGTGTAAAATGTAATGGTCATATTCTTTTCTTCCATCTTCATATATTTGTTGTATTTAAGTACTTATCTTATATTTTAATTTATGTAATATAGCAGAATACATCTAAAAAACAACATTTTTAATAATAGTAGATAGCAAAATAATTTTTAATATTTTTTATTTTTGCTGCTACCCCAATAACGACATAAATATAGTTTAAAATAACTTACATTAGGTTTGCTCTTTAAGCATATAATGAATACATTAATTAAGTATTTATTCTGACGCTATAACTTTCTTAAAAAAATCTCTTTTTAAAAATGTTTACTACTTTGATTTTGTTATTATTGAACCGTGATTTAAAGAATCGTAAGGTTAAAAAATAATTGAAAACACGATATAGTTTTATCATATCTTATAAAGTCTTAAATTAATGCACGCGCAAACGTAAAAATGAGATATAGAATTTAATACAAAAATCAATTGGCGTGAAAAAGCCGGCAACCCTAATAGGGAAAACATCGCGTGGGTTCGTGGTAGTGGTTTACGAACTATTACTAGTTTGGTGCCATTAGTGTTTGATGTAAGATTCTGTTGATGTATATCTAATATCGTATTTAGCTAAGGTTTAAATATTAGTTTGCTATGTAGCTCACTGTACTAACTATAAGCAAATATATAAAGATTAAAAAAAATTCAATTGCAATGGACAAATATTTAAAATGTCTGTACAGTGCAACTTTAAATGTCTCAGAATAACATTTTATAAATTTAAACAACAACCGATCATAATTTTAAGTGATGTTCGTATTTTCTGTATTTTCTTTCAGGTCAAATAAATTTTTAGTTGAAAATTTTCACTTTTAATGTCGACTTTTTTTTATCTTGGTATTAATATATAGTATTAATAATAATCGTTAATATTAGGGTGACCAAATTTTATTTGTTCAAAAAGAGTACACTTTACAAGTACTTCATTGGCTAAAATCGTAAAAAGTTGTTTTCTTTTAATGAATATATATTTTTTGCCACAGACGGATGATTTTATAATAATATACAGGTCCGAACATCTTTCATTTTGCATAATTTAGATATTGCATAGTTGCGAATTCTCACTGCTCCAATAATTATCTCCTAGTACCTTTTCAAAATCAGAAACCTCCATGAAAATTTTAAAATTTTCATGTGTGATATGTTCGGCTATAAAATGCCGAAAGATATTTTCTCAACGCATCCATTTTTTTAATTTTTCTTTGTCTATTTATAAGTTTACTCTTCAACTTTTCTTCAAAAAATTGTCGTTATTAACAATATATTTTTCTTTCTTAATTACAAATTCAATTATTGAATGAACTTTGTCCTTTTAAATGCTTTGCGGCAGAAATAGGCATGGCGGTGGTACCGCCCTAAAATTGCCCCCTGTAAAAGGAGACCTACCATCTCCAGAATTTTAAATTTCAAAGAATTTAAGTTCACTATCCATTCTTTGATATATTCGAAGCAAATATTTAAAAAAAATTGCTTGATAAAAATTAATTTTTTAACCGGAGTTAGAATAGTTAAAAGGGTCGGATGGCTTCTTTAGAATAGTAGATTTTATCTATCATCAAATCTTGATTTACATGGCAGTACAAAATCAACAATATAATACAAACTTCTGTTGCTGGAATTGAATCTCATTCAATATGTATAGTAATTCTGTGTTTCTAATCATATAGTTTTAAATGTAATTCTAAAAATTGTGGGATATTTTAACCGCCTCCATGGCCTAGTGGTATTGGCCCTTGTTCTATAAACCGAGGTCATGGGTTAGAATACCGCAGGAAAACTACTTTGTGTTATTGTTGTTTTCTCGTTGGTTAGGACAATTAGGACACCTAATTATCTAAAAAGTAAGACAATGTATGCGTCGGATGGGCATGTAAATGAGTTCTTTAAAAAAAAACTTTCGAAAAAAGAGTACAAACTCAGTAAATGAGTAGTCAGTTGGCAACTTTATTATTACACACTACATAGTTTTTTTAAGACAATATTAAATATCCCTTATGAAATTTAGCAGTATTGTTAATAACCATGCTTTATTTTATAAGCACTAATGTTTAGCCCTGATGATATAAAAATATAAACCAATCGCAACATTATTAGAATTATCAACTAATTTTTATATAAAAATTAAACAAGAATTAATAGATTTATAAATCTCATTAAAATACAAAGTCGCAAGTGTAATCAATGGTGGGAAAATAATACATCATCATCATCAGGCAGTATTAGTCCACTGCTGGACCTTAGGCCTCCCATAATGCACACTTTCTCCTTTAGGGGGTTTTTGGATCGTATCCCACCACGCTGGTCCAATGCGGGTTGGTGGGTGGACCGACTTTTTACATGCCCATCCAACGCATGGATCATCTTACTTTTCAGAAAATTGGGTGATCGGCCCAAATTGTCCTAACCAACCAGAAAAAAACGATAACACAAAATTGTTTCCCGGCAGGATTCGAACCCACGACCTCCGCTTTATAAAGCGGCCAACCGGCTTGAAAGGTACGTGGTAGCATGTGTTTAGCCTTTTAATTACTAGGTAAGTAATTAGACAAGCTTAGTCCCTATATCAAAGCTGCCGTTACTACTGGCAGGGCGTTTGTTACCATCTGCTTGTATAACTAAGGTAATGGAAATTAAACATTAATTACGCTTATATCCACGTAATAAAGCTACATCTTATTTGGGAGACAAAAAATTATTAATGAATTTAAACCATAATTAATGATTATTGTTTTAATTAAATTTTCAATTACAAAAATGTTACCATTAATGTTTTAAGTAAAAAAAAACATTTAGAAATAGCTTAAATTATATCTCACTTATGGCCATTGGAAGCCGTAATATTACTTTTAACAGTTATGCAGTATCTAACTTTATGTTATAATTGTAAGCTTAATGTTTTGTTTACGAGACTTAACATTTCTAAAAACATAAAAACCATAATCATAATGTTCTCGTTAACCAATATTTAATGTAGTACTGATAACGTTTAATGACAGTGCCAAATTATAATTCCCCCCCACAATAATTAGTTAATCACTGAGCAGTTTGTATAATTGTGTATGATATTAATTAATGTGTTAAAATGTATATATAAGTCTTTATGATTAATAATTTCACAGTCATACCATAAATACGCCGAGAGTATTATATAAGATCTGTTACGTGACCTGGAAGAAAAATACAATGGAACGCAATTTTAAAATTGATATCGTAAGTCATTTTAAGTCATTATATTATATGATCTTCGTATACCAATGTAGACCATAATAGAAGATGTTATTTCATCACCATCCGCCTGTGTTAGTCCACTGCTGGACATAGGCCTCCTCTAATGCACATAATTAGAGAGGGTTTTGGACCGTATCCCACCAATACGTGTTGGTGGGTGGGCCAATGGTGGTGGGTGGTGGTATTGTAATCACAGCAATAAAATTCTTTGGCAATTCCGTTTTAAAAATATTTTTGATTCTATGTTTAACTTATAAATAAATAATTGTCGCGTCTAAACAAACTTGTAATGATTCACATGTATTTACACTAAATACATAATTACATATTTTATTACATAAGAAAATAATAATTTTGGCTAAATGATGGTCCGTGGTCTGGTGATGATGATGATTTTAATACAATTTAATTTTAGATAACGAGTATAACGATAACGACATATTTAAATAAGTAATATATTTACCATAAATTGTTACAGAGGGTTTCTGAATCATATTGACTTAGAAATAACAGCAGCTATGGCTGCAGTTACTTAGATATAGTATGAATGACAGCAAAAAAAAATTTCTGAAATCACCACTGAGTTAAATACTTTAAATTGTAGCTTTCAAAATCGTTTTAAATTTTAAAGGCTCAAGTTAATATATACTAAGACTTCAATTTTTAATTTGCAGGAGTCAAGGGAACATTTCTGTAGCAGCTATAAAAAGAAGAAGCGGTTCAGAAGTGCCTTCACAACGGACCAAATAAACGGTTTGGAGATAGAGTACCAAAAGTTCCCATACGTGGGCATCGTCACTCGTAAAATTATTGCAAAAACACTGAATATACCCGAGAGGGCGGTCAAAATATGGTTTCAGAATCGTCGCATGAAAGAAAAGAAAGACAAAGGTAATAACTTCGACGAATACACAGCTATCAATTTAGTTAACGACCAAGCGACAAACTCAACCGCAACACTATCAAATAACGATGCAGTTACAAATTCCAATTCACCGCAAACTAAAGCAAGAACAGGTTTGGACTGCATCAATAACGATCCCGAACGAAATAGCAACAAAATTACAAATAATATAGCTATGGTTAAGGAAACCGTCAAAAGAAATTATAACGAAAAGATACCTACGACGCCTGCTTTTTTCCAAAACAACATTGTCACAAGCAGTACAAATGATATAAAAAACGTCGGCCCAGTACCAATTGAGCTAATGAAAAAATATAAAAGCGATTTACACACAGCTGAAGAAACAAACAGGCAAAACACAAAAATGAGACGGGACGAAGCAGACAATTGTAAATCTATACAACCAAAGAGGGAGGTATCCCAAAGTTCGATGCATCGACGAAATGTAACCCAGGTTCCCGCAGGATGTTATCCTTTCTCGCAGAGTGCACAGAACTTTTACCAACCACCATGTTTACCAGTAGGTAATATTTTATGGAAACCTTTAGAGCCCAACATGGCTAATGTTCCACAATTAAACCAATTTGCCCTGATGGCTAATCCGCATACGGTGCCCAACTCTATGCAACCGAATACCGACACGCAGCAAGCTAAATGTTTCTGTAACTGCCATAGGAGAAATCAACAAGAAACGACTTCATATGTTCAAGATAATCACGTCCCACCGCCGCAGTTTATATTTGCAGTGCCTTATCATAATCCTTTACAGTTTCCTTATCCGATATAATTTAGTTTTTAAAAAAAAAAATTGTGCTGAAGCTTTATAATGCGTACAGTAAATTAATAAAGAAATTTTAAATATAAAACGTACATACCGTTAACAGAACAAATTTAAGTTAATTAATGCATTGTTACTCAAATATATGTGTTTATGTCAATTGTATATTATGTATAATATTTTTTAATTAATAGAGGTTCTATATTTTTAATATAAAACATGTTGTAAAATTATAAGCGTGTTATTTCAAAAAATCTTTATTTATAAATTCATTTTACATTTATTAAATAGTAATATTATGTAACTAAATTACTTACTTACAAAACCTCCTAAGATAAGGTTAACATTGATGAATAAACTTTATAGAATATTTCAGTAAATAACAATAAGAAACAGCAAGCAAATCTTGAAAGACAATAGAACTATAAACGTGGATAGAGTATTTCGTAAAAGATTTCGAAAATAAAGCATCATAAACTTATGACATTTGATATTAAAACTAACATTCATAAAGTTAAATAGTCTCTTAAACAAACATATATTTCCTTTATTAAAAAAATAATATTTTGCCTTAAAGCTATCAAAATAAATAAAGTTTATAATTAAAGTCACCTCTTAAAATAATTTTATGAACTGGCTATATACTAAGAGTATATAAAAATGATTACAATCCTAACGTCTTAACAATTAAACTTTTAATAAAATTACCTAAGTATTTAAATATTTTAAATTAAATTAAACATTTATAAATAACTTAAATTATAATTTGCTTCCGGCCATTGGTAACCGTAATATTGATTTTGCTCTGAATTATAATTATAGGCGTTATTATAATAAGGATAGTATTGCGTTGGATAAATATTAGTATCGTTGTTAAAGGAAGAAAGCACTGGATAAGAGTTATCAATGTATTGATTCGATGCCGGTTGGTGATTTGTATATTGGGCATTTGTTACAAAAGCATCGTTATTGGTACTAATTTTATAACATTTTTCATTATTCATAGATTCTTCTGGAATAGTATTGGCGATAGCTTCTGTTAGTATACACGGTAATGGTGAGGAGGAATCCACACCTACGCTTGAAGAGTCGCTGCTGGATTCGGAGCTTTCTTTCTTCTCCTTCATTCTTCTGTTCTGGAACCAGATTTTTATGCATTTCTCCCCAATGCCCAATGCTTTAGACAATTCACGGCGATGGTCCCTGTCCAGATACCTGGAGCGGGTGAACCATCTTTCTAATTCTCTCAGTTGTTCCGTCGTATACGAAGTGCGATTGCGTTTTTTCTTCTTCTTTATAGTTTTCGTTATATTTGAATCTGAAAAAGAGTGAGTTTGAGGTTTAGACAAGATCATAAAAATCAGGAAAAAATTACTAGAAAACAATAGGATCACATGCTAAAATTGATTACAAAATTTGTGTACAATTCTGACAACTTGTATACAATTCTGCTTATATAAATATTAGTAGTTAACATTATTATTAAAAAATACTTAAAAACATGTTCACACGAGTTTTAAACCCTTGATCTCCAGTAAGTAAGGTTGAAGCTTATGTCCCTAGACTTTAAGAGCGATGATACAATACATGAACTAATTTAATAAAATCAATTATGTTTTCAAAGCTACCATATTATATCTCAAGTAATAAAATAAACCTTATACAAGTTAGGTTAGAAATATCGATGGCAGAATATGTTTTTCTTAATAAAATGATATATGGCAAAGGAAAATTCATTTTTAACTATACGAACGCCCAAAAAGAAATGAACTTAATATTTAATATAATCTTAATAGCATAGTATATAAAATAGTGTACGCGCAAACACAGGTGCACAGCTTCCTTTCCAAGAAGATAGAGAAAGACTCAGGCTCAGTTCTAGCATTTCACATGGACATCCGACAGTTATTATCTTAATTTAGGCATAATCGAGTGATCAGCCCGCTTGCCCTAGCGAACTAGAAAACAACCAAGTAAAGTTGTTTAGGCCTCGCACAGTTCGATCCCTCGAGCTCCGGTTTCTTAAAGCCAGCACCTAGGCTGTGGTCTTGAAATATATAGGGTTAAACATCTACCTTCGTAGGCTAGTGGTGTTTGCTTTAAAAACCGGTGGTCGCGATTTCGAAACCTGCGGGGACTCGACAAATTTTCAATTTTGTTACCTATTTGGTTACGTCAATGCGGGCCGATCACCCGATTGTCTGTAAAAAGATGATCCATGCATCGGATGGTCATGTAAAAGTCGGTTCTGCGCCTGGTCCCTCTCTGATCGTGTTCGTTATCCGTACCATCGGACAATGAGAGTGAAAGAAAAGGGTTTGCATTAGTGCTTGCGCGTACATTCGTACACTATAATATCTTCTGCGATTGTCTTGCTGTTGGTTGATCTCTATATAGATCGGCCACTGTAGTCCTAGTAGAATCGACTAAAGTGAAGTGAAGCTGTAAAGCCATTAAAATATCTACCGTTCCGATCGGTTTTCACCGAAAAAAGTAAAACATTGCAAGATGTTCCACGAACAATGATTGATGATACAGTTGGTGTGTAACCTATTTCAGATTTTGATTCTTGATTCAGTTACAGTTGCTTAAAGTTTTAGAGCAGCTTGTACAAATTTTTCGAACAGGGCAATTTGTATTTATTTCAAATTAGCTGCCCGTCCACAGCTCTGTCCATGTTATATTTACATTTTTGAAAAGTTAAAGGCACATTAAGGTTTTAAGTTTATTTATTACAAACATACACACAAAAATAAAAATCTTTTCTATTTAAAATATTAGTATAAATTATTAAAACAATTTACCATTCGATCTCAACTGCGTATTTCGGGTTTCTTTTGAAAACGGTCTGTTTTCCCAACAATCGTTCTGAAAATGACATTTGTATCTAAATTATGTATACGATAATTATATCAGTGTAAACGATTAAAATAAATAAATCACTATTATGAAACAGAGACAGGGACAGAAAAATGTAAAATGGATTTTTTAATTGTTGGCTGATATATGTAACTTCGTATGTAAGTTATGTGTAAGACAAACTCCTTTAAAGGAAAAGTTTCTGGCTCAAGTTTCTTCGTAACCACTTTTATAAGGCAAGACTGGCGGTTGCTGATCGAACAGTGCAATGTAAAAATAACGGTTGAACCTCACAATCGAAGAAACATTTAATGAATAGATTGAACAATATACCCATTTAATGAAACCGATGTCGTTTAACTATTAAAGTTATATAACTAGTTAACAAAATCAGGTTTTCCCTAGACAACAGTTCTAGTTTTAATAATGCATAAATGTCTACCCTTACCAAAAAATAAATTTTAAAAAATAGTTTTTAACATTCTTAATTTAATAATTGGTAGGCTAATATACTAAAACTATTATCGTATTAGTACGAAACTTTGTTTTTCGCAACCTTCTTACCCTTCCGATTGCACCTAATGAGCTAAAATACTTCATCAATTTGATTTTTAATGCATGCACATAAATAAAAAATGGAACGAGCATGCTATACCCAAATTAAATAAATAATTTCATAAGCATGCAAAAAATAAAACTATTAAGGTACATTATAAATGAGTTCTCCATTACTAAAGTGGGATCCGGAAAATAATTAAAAATTTAATATCTCACCTCATTTGTGTAATGCAAATGATGAACTGAAGGAGTCAACGTTGTCATTAACACATTATGAAACATGATTAATTATTAATATTGGCTATTAAATCAATTATTTTAATATTTCGCACTGTTACGACGAAACGACTAACTGTTATTAGTATGCAGCAATTATAAAATGGCGTACAATGCCTGCATTATTTAATGTAGTTTTACCCTCAAGTTACAGTCTTATTTTAAAAATTACGCATTCAAAGGTAAATTTATTAAGACTAACCTAAACTATACCAAAATGTAAAAGTAGATATTTATTTAATTTTAGCAATAATATTTCTAATACAAGACAAATGTTTCTTTAATAGTCATATGTAAGATATTACATGAAAATATTTTAAAACAAAACCAACTGAGTATTTAAAGATAATTGGACTAGAGATTCATGTTTTTGAAATTGGTTTTATGAATGTCAGTTAAATTTTCTAGACCAACAACGTTACGATTGTGATAGAAAATACTATAGTAAAGTCTTTGAGACATAATAGATGTTTGAAGGTTATGGAAATATGCGTATATTAACAGTTACAAGTTACAAATCTTGAGCAAGTAAATAGCAACGGTTCAATGGATTTTTTAAACACAAAACTAATTTTAGGGGCCTACTCTCATTTACACAAATTTGTTTTAACGAAGTAATAGGATAAACGTTTTGCTCGGCTTAAAAATCTACTTGGAGAATAAATTAAAAATCTTTACGTGTTTACGTAAAGATTTTTAATTTATTCTCCATTCTCCATAAGTTTAGCTTTTGTTTGTTTTTGTATTTTAATAACACAGCATAAAATTTTATAATGCTTAAAGTAAACATATGCTGCGTTTTAACAAGGATGTAAACAAAGTAATTAGGATTAACCTGTTATTTGTTAATGATGGGGCGATGAGAAGCCTTCGGGGGACGTATTGCTAATGACTTGACTTCAATCAGGTATATAAGGGTTAAATGTTTAGTCACTGTTATCACTCGAACCCAGTGAGTTTAGTGAAATGTATTCATTGCGCCAACAGAGTGCTGCAAATATGGCTTCGTACGATCATGATTATACGAGGATTTACTCGAGTGAAATTAGTTTCTATACAAATCATTCCGATAATCTTCAATTATTAAATGCAACAGTAAGTAATACATTCTGGTATTTTTGCAGATATTGTTAAATTATATTATTCAACAGTTTTGTAACATCTGAAAGCTGTACATTATTTAAAAATTTAAAAATAGTTTTTTGAAAAAAATCAAATATAATGAAGACCAATTTTCTCACAATAAAAAACGTGGTTTTACGGTTAACGTTTTAAGTTTCTAATAAGTATAAGGGTAAATGTTTTAGTTTTTAATAATGAAAATTATTTCTCAATAATGAAAATTAATGTTGATCATTATTTTGTTTTCAGAGCTACGACACCTACACTAGTTCAGATGAGTTCGCCTTTTTACCGAATAGTGGAATTCATCTGGTTGAAAATCTCAACGACTTTAGTGTTGCAAGCCCTGCTTTTTGTTATGAGGTACTGAATCGCTTTTAATTTCTTTAAGCTTTATTTTTTTTTCAAATTATTGCAACTAACTAACATTTTTTTTCACAGGCACAATACCATGGACGCAGATCGAATAACTTGCATTGTCTACCATCTAAAAGACACAAAAGTCGACATGGAAAACTAAGTCGTAAGTAGAAATTATCTGCAAACATTATGATAGGAATAGTTTTTCTGTCAATATTAATATTTAGAAGCATGCAATATGCTTTTAGTCGTTATTTTCTATATATTATTAGAGTATAAGATAAAAGTAAAATACTCTCAGTTTGTATAGTAACTTAGAGTTGAATATTTAATTATATTTAATTATATGACTCACATTTATTTTAGATGAAAGTCTGCAGACGACTATAAAGAAACGTAAACCCAGGACCATTTTCAACACTCAGCAGATTTTGACATTAGAGAAGATTTTCAAGAACAGACCTTACGTGAGCAGAGAAGAGAGGAAACTCCTTATGGAGATGCTGAACGTAAGCGAACGGGTGATAAAAGTGTGGTTTCAAAATCGTCGACGCCTCACCGGTGGCAACCAAAGAGATTATGAGTCGACAGATAAATATTACTTGAATAAATCAAACGAAAAAGCAGATGTTATTAATCTTAGTTATGTGGAATCTAAAATGAAAGATGCTGACGAGTTTGGTTTCGTGACGCTAGATGAGCGTGCAATGAACGATCTCATAACAGTAGTAGATTTATTTCTGGGCGATGTCGATTTACGTGAACCTTGGAAGGAAACTAATGATGCCCCAGTGGGTAATGTAGAGTATGAACCTATATCGCCCGTAAGTAGTACTGATGGTGAAGATGAAGGATTGTCTATGCATGAATGGGAACCAAAAGAGCCTGAGGTGTCGTTGAGGCATTTATTTGATGTGCAAGCTCTAATGTCCTTGTAGATATGATTGGTTATTAAATCTAAATATAATTAAGAAGAAAAAAATATATAAGTAAAGATTTGTTAATTTGTGATTTATACTTGGGTGTTACGTAATTTATTAAATCCATCCTATTTTGTAAGTCAATAAAAATTATGTAAATAAATAAGTACCAAAAATAACTATGTAAAAATATTAATAAATGATTAAAATAATTATCGTTATTCTTTTGGTTTTATTAAAATTAATGCGAACACATAAAATTAGTTATCATCGAAATTTGGTCATTCTCATCGATCGAGAGATATCGTTCTTAAACATAAACATTTATTAATATATAAGTAGTAGTAAAATCTTACTGACTAAAATAGTATACAAATCTAAACTTAAGAAAGTACACAAACAGATATTTCTATATAAACAAAAGGCATTTAAGTATAGTTGTCATTTCAGATCACAAATATCAATTCGAGATCACAATGATATGTACGACGAATACTTGTTATTTGTCGTTGTATTCGTAGTTTGATTATTCGATTCAGTAGTCGCTATGTACGAAAAGTACGGGTCCTGTGCGAAAGCGGCATTTGCATTTCTCGATTGAAGTCCAGCATCATCGTATGCCGGTGCAACAGTTGTCGGTATGGGTGCGTTAAAGGCGAACGTATCAGACGTAGGGGGCATTACTACACTGTTTGACAGAGGATTATAGTAGGGGCCGTACCGAATGTCTTCATTGAGTTTCAAGTTGACGCCGTTCGGTACGTAACTATCGGCTGGCAACGATAGCGCGTTAGAATTCGACTGCAGTGATTCATCGTAACGATAAACCTCGGGCATCGGTGAGTAAGCGGCTCTACTCGTTCCCGGGGAATAGTATGACGAGTAGGACAGATTCGGTGTGTACGATGGTAGCTCGATGTTCTGCGGGCCTTTGATGACACTCTTCAAGCTGGCTGTATACTCCGGTCTGCTCAAAGTTTCGTTTGATGTGACGTATATCTTGTGGTGACTTGCATGGCTATCTGTTAAAAGTCTCCTGTGACGGTCGTGCCCGCCGCAACTGCGCCCATGGCTCATTTTGTGATCTTGGCTTGGAGACATCTCTTTAGAGCTTGATGGGCTGTCGTCTACGGATGAAGACGGCTTATTATGCTTGTTATCCTTTTTGTACTTCATCCGCCTGTTCTGGAACCATATTTTGATCTGGCGTTCGGACAGTTGAAGATAGTTTGCTAGTTCGATTCGTCTCGGTCTGCACAAATATCGGTTCTGGTGGAACTCATTCTCTAGCTCCACCAGCTGAGAGCTTGTGTACGCTGTACGAGCACGCTTGGTAAATCCCTTCTGGTATGACGTACCGTCCGATGACATATCTGAAATGTTTTTAGTGGAATTAAATTCAAAGTCAAAGTGTTATATGTATTATTCTTAGAGTTTAAACTCATTTTATTGTTGCATGGATTCATTTAAAATAATTAGTACCATTTATCCTAAGACGTTCGATAAATTACATAATAAAATGTAATTTTATAAAATTTCACCAGCCTATTGATACATCATTGTATTTATTGTAACAGAAATCACGGTTGTATTCAAGCAAGCGAAATTTCCTTTAATATATTAAAAGTTGTTTTGTAAGGGAGCATTATAATACTACGTTACAAATTTTAATATATTGAAATTAATTGAGTTTTGATAATAAAAAATGATATGATTTATGATACGAATAAGTTACTGCATACAACTTTAGCTAAAAAGCTTACGAAAAAGCTTTTTTAAATGTATACAAAAAAGCAATGGCTATCTTAAATACATAAATTGGTTTAAACATACCGTTTGTTATAGAAGAAGCTGCACTTATAATAGGATTATTCAAGCTCGTGGATTTGTTCCAGGTATTCTGAAAAATTAAACGTACTAATATAGAATTGTTGAAACGTCCACTTTGCACAAGTTCCGATAACACAGTAAGGTGACAACAGAGCGTTCTTTAATTACTCCTATCTGCAATCAAATTAAATTGCCATTAATGATCCGGTTTTATTTTGTGGTAAATCACAATTCTTAAAATTGTCTTCATGTGTCAAATACCATCTTAGTACTTTCGTTGTTATTATGATTGCAGCAAGGTGTAAATTGCTCCAGCAAAATATTTACCTGGCTGGGAAAACTGGATTCACGTAAGTCATTTACGTCCCTTACAGTTTCTTTAACAACGTCGTTGTCCAAACCGTTTCTATGATGACATTCCGCTGGATCGTTAGGCAAGAAGTTTCTGCTGTACGGTATTTGATTATCAATATGTATGTTAGGTGCGAATAAGTTATCGCCTTTATTCATACAATCGTCGGAAGTTACATCTTCATTGCCTGAGCCGTAATTATTATGAGGACTATTGCTCACGTTTTCGTAGCTCGATATTTGGTAGTCGTATCTAGGCTCTAGGTCTTCTGGTGCGTTAGCAGTGTACGACTGGTGTAGGCCAAGGATATCGTGAATACTGAATCCGGTGGAATCCCTCGAGTTATAGTCTTGGGAAAAGGTATTAGATATTGAGTTCAATGTTTCCGTTTTGCAATCGGGGAACACGTTTTCTTGAGCTGCGTAGTTGATACCTTCAGATAATATGTCTTCCACTCCGTGCGATGTAAGAGTACTAGATTTGAACACATTTTTCTGATCTGTCTCCAAGTTGACATTGTATTGTGGTGCGATTGTAGAGGAGAACTCCGATGAAAACGAATCCTGGATCCTTCGGATTGTAAACTCGGCGGTGACGGGGTTGTAGTCGACATTTTATCTTATTCTTTGACAGGTTTCACTTTCGACCGCGAAATATCCGCAACATCGAGACGCGAACACCGATGCGACCGTACGGCTTTAGATTTGTTTACTAAATGCTTTTTCTTCACCTGAATGTCGTTAATTTGGTAATGACTTGATACGTCAGTGTGCCGCATTCTGTTCGGGTCGATTTGTCTGTGTGCGCCCGATAAGGTGGACATACCGGGTCTTCCGATAAACGGACGCAAGATAATAGTACAGAATATATCTGAATAGCTAAAAGCCCTGTCACAAATCCTTAAACAAAATGAGATATTGAGGTTTCGGTGACCACGTCAACTGTAGCGTGTTGATGTACGTAGTTAAAGAAATTTCTTATGTTTTTCCTATAGTTTTTTTGTAAATAATATTAATATTTTATAGATTATGATTATTTTAACGCATTAGTGTTAAAAGAAAATTACTTTTGTTTAAATACGTGTTAGGAATCGTGTGTTTGAATATTAACAGCAACATGGCGACAGCATTGTGTTACGTAGACAAAAAGGTAATGTAGGTCCATAGTTAGACGCTGATACAAATGTCATTAAGATAAAAATTATATCTTTTATTCAAAACTGTAACATGCATATATTATTTGAAGTTCTTGCCTATAACGATTGCGCATCCTATTGGATATAATTTAGTCATATACTTAAGTTAATTTTTATTATTATATTTAAATTTCATAACAATATTTAAAAGTTCAATATATTTCGTATTCTTCCGTAGTAACCTGTGGGATTTTAGGAATTTAAACCTCTTAGAGCCTTCTAGCTTCTTCAGATACCAAATGCCGCAGCAATAAATAATGCACTGACTGTTTTTAAATATGTCATTCATTTAAAGGTCACCATTTATTTTTGCAAAACGCTTCAGTTTGTTCAAATAGTTTTTAATGTTAAATACTTTTTTAGTTTACTTATAATATTACTTATTTAACTTTTCTTATTTAAACTTATATATGCACTGGTTGTGAACTGCCGATTACATATTGGTTTGTAAGAACTGTGTTACAGTAGGTAATTAAAACTGATACTAAGTTATATTGAAGCCACCTTTTTGACCCAGCGGTTACGGTCCTTACATTACAAACGGAGGCCGTGAGTTCGAATCCTGAGTGGAAATCCGAAAGTTCTATTGTTTTTTTTTCCGTGCCGATCTTTTCTGAATTTATGGGTCACATATACATATAAAAAGTCGGTCCGGGTTTCGAGATAGTTTGTAGCAGTCGTTATTCCGTCCGTTTTGGTTGTGGAGGTCAGATGGCATTTGCTCTGCGTAACGTATGAAGAAGTGGTCTAGAATTAGTAGCGTATTAATTGTATAATTAGAATTCTTTATGTTACGACTTTATTATTATAAATTTTACATCTTATTTAGCTCATGTCGACTTTAGTTTGGGTATATACGTATATATAACACATATACACCTAAAGTAAAGTCAAGATATACAAATGTTTAGTATCGCCAATTACTCGCGGGTAATGTTTTATTATAAATCAAAGTTAACTTATCGATCTTTTAACTGGTAGAACTTAAGTTTGTAAACAATTAAAATGATGCATCTACCGTTTTTACTTTTAAATTGTCTAGTGACCTATATATTTCGATTAAGAGATTGAAGAAAGTAAGCTAAAGAATATGATATACTAAGATTTGTATTGTATCGAATTACAAAAAATCTTTTAGAAATGACAAAATGTAACTTTTAGGTAAGCTTTTAACTTTTTTTATTATAATGTAATATTTAAATAGTCAAGGAAGTCGAAAAAAAAGCTAAAATATTTGGTTGTTCTAGCCCAAGAAACTTGTATTAAAATATGCCATATTAGAATCTTGAACTGCCACTGTATCCTAGTGGTATAGGCGTGTGCTTTAGAAACCTGAGGTCGTGAGTTCGAATTCTGCGGGACTCAACAAATTTTCATTGTTGTTTCCTAGTTGGTTAGGGCACTTTGGGCCGATCACTCAATTGTCTGAAAAGTAAGATGATCCATGCATCAAATGGGCATGAAAAAAGTCGATCCACCCACCAACCCGCATTGGACCAGCGTGGTGGGATACGGTCCAAAACCCCCTAATGGATAGGGGATTATCATGCAGTCTTATCACAGACTGATGATGATGATGATGATATTAGAATCCCTTCAATATCTCTCTAATGTTTGTCCATAATCATACAATATGACATGAGAGAAAATTTCTTCTAAGGACAGGAAGAGGTCAAGCATACAAATAAATTCTTTTATTTATAACGATAATGATAAATTAAAAAGAAAACTTAAAAATCGTAGTATGCAAGGCCATAAAAAAGATCTCATGCTAATACTTTGAGAAAAAGTAAAAGTTATTTTTATTAATTTTGATGTCCCTTGAAATAAACTGTTAAAAAAATTATCGGTATTTTTATTTTATAAATGTGTTTCTTGAAAATGGCTAGGTGATGCAATGTTCTCAAGTTGTCATTACTATTGTTACATTTAAACTATAAACTTAGTTTATGTTAAATGAATGAGCTTTTTACATGAGTAGTAGCCTTGAGCAGTAACAGTTTGCAATAGGTTTAAGTCCATCCGGATCTGCCTCAATAACAGTTTTTAACCGCAACAAATTGCATCTAACCTACAAAATCCAAAGAGAAAACTGCATTCGCTGAATGAATTAACACTCTGTAAGTTTAAACCCTCTGACGTCCTGTGACTTCTGTCAAAGACAGCATTAATAACCAGAACCGAATTTTAATACGCCCATCTGATGAAATGATCATCAGACTTTCCAAGCATCATTTGCTTGGTGATCGGCCATACTAACTAGAAAAAAATAATGTTTTATAGCATGATTAGAACCCACGACTTCCAATTGTTTAGGCAATACCAATACCACTAAGCCACGATAGGTTGTAAAAACATTATAAAGTAAAAAAGTTAACGAATACAAAAAATAATTGTAATGAAAATAATGTTATAAATTAGCAGGATAGCGTTAGTAAGTTCGTTATTCATTGTATAAAAATGTTAAACCATGACACATTTTTCATAGTCATCCAATTTATGCAATAACATAATGATTCATTAACAGTATTTAACTAATATATACGCTTAATTATTTCAATTTAGTTAGTGAATTGTATGACAAAACGAAAAAGAAAGATAAACAGGCGTGATGACTTGTGGTAATATCGCTACATATACAAAAAGCCTCCGTAGCCTAGTGGTACGGGGACTTAAGAAATTTTCATTTTCCTCTGAATACCTGAATCCTGCCCTCGCAAAGACGGCTTATGTCGGACACGCATCGACTAAAACCACCACGTTGTTCCTCTCGAACGCCTTTTGGGTGGGGTCATACGGACGCTTTATCACTCTTTTAGGTTGCCCCGTCTCTGGACTATGGCCCACTGCATCTTAGGGCCCGTCACAATTCTCTAGCCCCCAAAGGCGGCCCCGATGTTGGGCCCCGACGCTAGGACCATTTCGGCCGCAGAAAGAGGAGAGTTCGACTACACCATGCCGAATGTCTCCTGTGGCACACCGCTGATGCAGAGTGGTCATGGGAGGCCGAAACCTTCTGGTAACTCAGGTTCCTCTTAATAAACCTGCAGCTGGAACTAACCGCAGGTACTGGGACCCATCGCTACGACAATGCGAGAACCTATCGGGGGAACGCATACCATAAGATAAATATAAGCTAGTATGCGTTTGATGAATTTTTTTACCACTGAATATAGGTGATAACATCTGCAGCTCAAAACTTTCTGCGGCAAAAAAAAAATAGGTTTAGAAATAAATGTTATAGGGCTCTTTGGCGAAGCGATCCAACGCTGTTAGACGATGTTTATATATAAACGACAATGTGTTTTTTAGCATAATATATGCAATGTGCATACGTTAGTGATTTATAGTAATGAAAGCCATTATATGGAAATTCTGAAGTACAATTCAAATTTATCGCCAACCATATGAAATGTAACCATTATCATAAAAACATGAAATCTCAATTTTTTGCTTCCAGTTTTGAGTAAAATACAATGCGAATTAAATATTCGAAAAAATATCATCTATAATTTTAATATTAACTCTGAAAAAACCTGGCATCTTCTTAGTTGTATAGCGTTTTATTTTTAAAATTGTGTTTAAAAAGCCAGTATTCTTTAATTTTTCATGGAGATTCGACTCCCGCGGCTGGTTGCGGGTAGTCAGCTGCTCGTCTGCCATTGTGGCGTTTGATTAATGCGTTTGCGCCGTGAGAGATCGACGCGTTAGCGGATTATTCTTTATTGTATACCATCGCCTACAAAAGTCGACACGGTCATAAATATTGTTGTGCAATATTATAATCATAGTTTCATTCGCATTGTTTACATAAATATTAAATTGTTTTAAAGTTCAAAGTTTTAGGCTCAAAGTGTCAGTATAGTTGATAAAATTCACAAATAAAGTTAACGTAAAAATATGTTACACTTAATTGGTGCCAAAAACTCGAACCGATAAATACCCCTCGTTTATTGGTTAAACATTGCGTGAGGAGTGAATATGGCTAACTAAGCTAACCAATAAGAACGCGTTCACTTCCCGCGTGTCAACTTTTTCCGTGATTTGGCAAAACTGTAAGCATTTATAGAAAAGTAAGGTAAGGTGATGTGAATGATTTCTAGTTTTAAGGGCCGCGTTGAGCTAAAATCAATGTAAACTTCGTCTTAGTGACGATCTGATTTTTTTGTTGTCTTACGCTGAATTTATTTTGAATAGATTTGTTTCCCTTAAACACGTAGGAGAAGAGGAAACTTGCATATGCCTCGTTGTTTGCGAGTTCTCGTTGACATTTCTCTTATACGTTTTTCGTTATTTCTGTATTCATAATTTAAGCCCGGTAGAAACGTTAAAGACGACTTTCACGATATTTCAAGGGCTAAACATTCGGTGCCTTTTCGACGTACGCACCGCGAAGCTTAATAACTTAACAAAGTAAGCACTTCGTGATCGGATATCATTTTGGATATTCCGAACGGACTCTTCTCCGTTAAGCTAATAAATTTCACGTTGTTTGAACAAAAGCAAACTAGTCCCGGTTCCCTAAGCTCATAACGTCAAAGCGATGATATATTACGATTTGCTGCAAGGGGACCTTTTTTTGTTCCCGTAATGGTTTCGCTTTAATCGTTGCGGAGACAGTGCGATGCATATTCCCGTGGGTGCGAGCGAGTTCGTGGATTAAGTGCATCTGTTCCCGCCACAGGAAAGTGGTACAGATATAGTCCTGGATGGTAAGTCATTGTCAGCAGTACGTTTGGTGCGGTCTGTTGGTGTTGCCGTTTTAAATATCCTGTTGCATTTGTTGCGCGTGTCCAGTTAGTTTGAGCAGCGGCGTTGTTGGTTTTAAAACTGGGTAAAGCCTAGCTTTTAAATAAGTTTCCTTAGAAATACTGGTCTTTTAAACAGTTGGTTTGTTACCAAGAGATGTAGTTCTGATTAGAGAAGTGAGTGTGCATATTTTGGATTAGTTTACGATTTTTAAAACGCCTCTTCCGATATGAGATTGCGCCCTCTCGGCTTTGTGTTTGAATATTTACACACAAAAGTTGAACGAATTCAGTGGGTATCCGAAATAAGGCTTCACGTAAAGGTTTTCGCTACTAGAAAATACCACCTTCCGCTAAAAGATGGCGCCATTTTAATTGCGAAAACAATTTATCTATTAACGATCGTTATATCGCGGCCCGTTTATTGGAGATAACGTAAGTAATTTGTTACGATTATTTAATTTTGATTTAATGTTGCCATTAAGACTTTGGAAACCAACGCCATCTATGGGAAGTGCCATGTAATGTTTAAGTTACAATTTTATATTGAAATAGGTACTTCTTATTTGTTCTTCTTCTCTTATCATATTTCTTATCATATCGATGAGAAAAACAAGATTTTTTAATACCTATATTCCATATCTATACGTTGTTTAATATAAATGTTTAAAACGTTATCTATTGCTGATGATACGTAAAGACAGCGAATATACTAATTACAATGCCCTTCATATCCGAACACTATGACATATGAACAAAACCCCTTTCCAAATTATTCAATCAATGTAAATATTATTAGGCAGCAATCTACTCAGATGATAGACTCAGAAATTTTACCGCTGCAATAGGAAAAAGCTGCTTCATCCATTACATTTGTTAATTTAAATAAAGATATTATATTCACCTAAATCAACTAAACTGACATCTTTTCGTTACGTTAATTTGAAACCGTTATTCCATATATCTATTTTCATCATTACACGTTGTTTTCATTATTTCACACTTACTAAGCAGCCACTTGGGAAAAAATTATTACTGTAGGTATGTGTAAAACTGTAAATTGTATGCGATATGCCATTATAGTGTGAATTTTAAGTTTTTCTGTCTAAGTTGTTATATTTGCCTACCAGTTTCTCTCATAATCTTACACAATATGTTTTGCGTTAAGATAAACTTGTAACTCGTAATAACCTATCGGTATTTCTAGATCGATATACAGTTTTGTCCTATCTCTTGAAGTTATGTCAGGGTCGGCGTCTTATCCGATCGGTATTAGCAATGAAAGTTTTTACGCTTCTGATATCTGACCTTCTTAGTCCGTAGAGATTAATTGTAGTCGATAGTTTGATAGCAGTAAGCATATTTTACGTAACGTTAAAACAGTGTATTACGTACAATTATTTTAAAAAGATGTAACTAACAAAGTTAACTTTTGCAATCCCTCTTTACTAATGGACCATATCAAATTTCAGATGATTAACTAATTTTTTTAAACCAAAGGAATGACAATACACTTCACCTGCCCGGGTGGACAACTTATAAACATAGGTAAGATTGCAATTTATGTATTTAAACCTTATTGAACTTTTGTTAAATATTAAACATTAAATTTATTTAGAATAATTAAATTTATAAGTAAATTAACAGCTTATTATTTAAATATATACAAGACTTATTTGTTACATCTTTTATAATGTTCATAATTTTATTACTTTGTTTATTACCGAAAATGACTAAAACGGTGAAATTTACAGTAAGTTAAGATTCAAATTTTATGACATGTAAAACCTTAGGAACTTGTTATATTAAAATGTAAGATGTTATCTGTAGAATATTATAAACAAGATAAGCATGTTTAAGATATTCGAAGATCTCTCGAAATTGATGTAAATTTTTAAATAAAAATTTATTTAATTTTACTTACTTTGCAACATATTGAATATCAAAGAATGTCGATAAGCCTTTCTAGCTTTAATAAACTTGGGAACGTACAAAATGAAGTTTCTAAATATTATAACAGATACATTTAAAACATCGTTTACTACATTGATAAGATAAAATTTTTAATAATGAATTATATATTATTTATTATAAACAATAAATTGCGATAAATCGAAAAGTGTCATTTGATATGAACATATATAAACGTAAATAAAAAAGACAATTATACGTTTTGAAATTTAGTTAGTTTCTATAGAGGATAAAAAGTTTTGGCATGCTCTCAGTTTTATTGTGCATAAATAAATGCGAAATCTTTCTGTAAATTAGCAATTTTTGAACAATATATAAATTGAGTAAGAACAATTTAGTCCTTATATTTTTAGTTTGGAGATAAAGCTTGGCATCGCTTACGGTTTGTATTGAACCCTGTGTTAACTTAAGACATATTTTGAGAAATAAATACAATTTCGAATATAAATTATCCTACTATTGGAATACTCATCGTAGAGTTTGAAGCCTCAACTAGACTATTTATGATATGTCAATATAAGCATTTTAATATAGAATACATATGCTGTCAAATGGTAATTTCCAAGCACTAGGATTTTATATACCGTACTGGAGGTAGGTGCTTTTTACAGGGGACCGTCTGGGTTGGAACAACCGCGCTGCAGATTTTATATCGCAAAACAGTAGTGTGAAAACACTGCAATGTCCCGGTTTGAAGGGCACCGTACCCAGCGTATTTACTGGGTAAACGAGACTTAACACCCTATGCCTCACGGTAGGCACCGCGTTGGTGATACCTCTAGTATTGCCGATTTCTATGGGCATCGGTGACCACTATAACGTACGTCGGCAGTAAAAAAAAAATTGTTCAGTTGTAGACATGCAGGTTGCTTTTTATATCTTAGAATTTGGGCACATCTCATCAAGACTCCTCTAGATCTGCTTTATAAAGTCAAGTGACATAAATGTAACATTATAAGTTATAGCCGTTAGCAATGAGTTTAAAGAAATAGTGTAACGGCGCTTTTGCTTCCCTAATAACATATACAGAATCTGATATATCAGTCTGGTTACGCTGCATAGATTCTAGTAGATGTGCTACAATCTTCGCCCCTGTTCAATAGCATTTCAATTGAACATTAAAATTCTATACGTTAAGAATAAAGAACGATGTTACTTCAAGTAAAGTTGATGTTCCATTAAATTCCTATATGAATATCTTATAATCCAGCTAACTGCCTCCGTAGCTTAGTGGTGTGGTGTGTGTAGTGCTGGTGTGGCGTGTGCTTTAGAAACCGGAGGTCTTGGGTCGAATCCTGCGGGGACGCAAGGAACAATTATTCGTTGTTGTTTCTTAGTTGGTTAGGGCGGCTGATCACCTGTAAAGATTGTCTGTAAAGTAAGATGATCCATGCGTCGGATGGGCATTTAAAAGTTGGTCCTGCTTCTGATTTCTCTCCGATCGTGTCGATTATCCGTAACATCGGACTATGAGAGTAAAGGTGGAGGGAGTGCACCTGTGTTTGCGCGTACATTTGTGCACTTTAATATCTCCTGGTTGGTTGATCTCTAATATAGATCGGCTGCCGTAATCGGAATCGATTAGGAGTATATTATTATTATATAATCCAGCTTGTTTGCGATCTTAAGCGGGCGTGTTCGTTGTTCGCTTTAATGAATAAAAATATTTTTCCCAATTACATTTTTGAAGTTAATTTTAATATTATCTTTCATTACCCTTTTAAAAATGTACATTATTTTTTGCATCATCAAGTAGACAAACAACCAGCACGTTAAAGGTTTTAACAATTTTGTCTATAAGAAAACTGGGCTCAGAAATTATCTTTATATAGTGAACACTTTTTGTAGCGAAGCTTATTAGGGAGTAAATAAAAATATAATAAACAACACGCAGAATAATATTTTTAAGTCCTGAAAGCACTTTCAGACATAAAATGTAAGAGTGGTAATAAAATTCACTTAATCATATTGAGTTTGACTGAGTGCTGAGTTAGTGGATAAGGCTCGTTGACTTTTTAACGTATTTTATACACGTAAAAAAATATAAAAGAGATTCGAGTTAGGGTGAAAATATTATACTAGAATAAAGAGCATTTTTGCTAACGGAATTTTTATCGAAAACTAGTGTTTTTCTGTTTAAAATTAACCATAGTTATATCCCAGCCAAATAAAAGATGAAATTTACATTTACATGAACTCAATACGCCAAAGTATCGGACACTTTTATGGCTGAAACATCAAGTTGGAAACAAACATGGCGGCGACCTACCACGCGTTCACTTCTAGTGCCAGTATTGCTTGACATAAAACATGTTTAGGTAAATTCCATAACTAAATTGGCCTCAGTATTGTACATAAGTGAGTTAACTATAAGTGAAAGTTCGTTTTTTCAGAGCGGTGATCAAATATTTGTCGCCTTAAATCTAGAGTATTTTTTTAACCAAGTTGACGCCCCGCTTGTCTCGTCGTCATTTAATAAAAAATATGTAATGACTAAATTTACAGTATATTGCAGACATGAGTGGTGTAAGTAAATATAAATTCAAGTTCAAATATCTTTATTCAATATAGAAGTTTACACTTGCTTATTGATTGTCAACACACTACCACCGGTTCGGAAAAGGACGCACAGACCTGAGAAGAACCGGCGAAAGAAACTCAGCGGCTATTTTTTATGTCATCTTTAAAAATAACAAACAATTTGATAATCGACATTACATATTATGCAATTTTGAAACAAGACCTGGAACGAGCATTCCATTATTAGGCTGCGTTATCATTTAAAAATTCGTTAGTATCGTAATAACCTTAAACACATATACGTTCCTTGACTACCTTTTAAATTTATTAATAGTTAAATTCTTAACATTTACTGGGATTTTGTTGTAAAACCGTATACATTGTCCCATAAAATACTTACTTATTCTTCGCAGTCTAGTTGCTGGAAGAATTAAATTATGTTTGTTCCTTGTATCTATGTTATGTGCATCACAATGTCTTAGGAAATCATCTATATTTTTTTGCATTTCCAGTTAGTTGTTAAGATAGTATAAGGAAAATGGGGACCATTTGGTATTTTTTGGGATTTATCTCTGATATCTATTAGCCACGATCTACAAAATGATGGCGACGATATATAATTACAATTGACAGTAAATTTAGTTAAACAATAACAAAGGGTCCTAACTTTACCATCACATATACATATATTTCATACACAAAAATCCCAAATCTATAATCGACTCTTATCATAAGCGATCACGGTTACTTCTAATATAAACGAAGTATTTTAACGAAACCCAATCCAACCAGATTAAAAGACAATTAGTTTTTCACTAAACTACCCAATAAAGCCTCAACAGGCCGGCAAAAAGGTTAAATAATTGTTCACAAGTCACGCCGTTAAAGGAATTAATAACGAGGTAACAAATTCGCCTGCAAATTGTTAGTAGTGGCGCCAAAATCTGCTTCGGAACTTCAAACGACTGAAACTTGCTCCCGGTAAGGCGTTACAAATGGCCGCTACGCTTCGAGATATGGAAATTGTGTGATTTAAGTTTACGATAAAAGTAGTTGGGGCTAGTTTTCACCATCTAAGCATTTTTTTTTCAGTTTTGTTATAACCTATGGAATAAGGTTGCGTGAGAATATTTACTAATTAAGGAAATAACTTGCCAAAAATAAAACATTATTTTCTTACTTTATTAGTGACGTTATTTTAGTAACATTTTGAGTGGGGATGATAACATTGTGGTTCGTGATAAATGTGCCCAATAACATTGAAGAAACATGCGGATAGTATATTTTATTCCAATGCTAGTATACAATTGATATTATATATTGCAACAATTTGATTTAAGCAACTTACTGCGTATGTAATAAAGAAACCGAAATATAAATTTAACTTTTGATTTAGTATTAGATAGCGTAATTCCTTATTGCGAGATAATTTGCATAATATTTTTACACAATGTTTTTGCATGTCAATGTTAATAAGCATGTATAAATAATAATTGTTTTAGTAAAAATCTAAATTAATTTTACTATTTCATGTTTACGAACTGAACGCATAAATCATTATTCGCATTTAAAACTTTCCGGAAGCTCGTGTTCTTTTAAAATATCGCTCCACCGGGTGCTTTCTGATCTCAAACAGATTGCACAACTCAGTCATCATTCAAGCGGACCCGTATATTGCATTCAGTTTTACACCGTCCGTATCCCTCACATGGTTCCCGCGAAAAACGCGCGCCATTTTACGCCGCGTTCATAACGCGGATATTAAAAACGCTTTCGGACAGATGCTACGAATGTTATAACTACAGTTCTGAACTTGTGCCAGAAGTATACGCCGCGGGCCGTATCGACTTTTATTACCGTATCCTGATATTGCCACCGCCCTCTCAGTTGTTACTCTCGACGCTGAAGTTCTAGAAAGATGCACAATAGTTCCAAATTCAAAATGCTTTGGTTACGGTTTTTTATTTGTTCAGATAGATTGTCATCAGCCAGTTCGTAAAATAAAAAAGGTTTCATATACCTTTAATAAAATGTGTTATATATTAAACGTAGTATAAGCGATAAATAAAAGAACATTTCCGCTGGTTACCGATAAATCTTGACGATAACGGAAAAATATCAGAATTGAAATATTACTTCTGGATGCGTCCATTGATCATAAAGTTCGATCGAAGCGATATTCACTTGATTAAGAGCATCGTTCAACACATAGTTTATTTTATAAAACAAGTTAATACGAAAAATTAATTTTTAAAGTATTTAATTTATTAGAATCGGTCATATTTGTATGATTTAACTAATAAAATCGTTACAAAACGTAATGGAATTTTAAAAATAATCGAAAACGTGTTTTCCATGCTAACATGACCAAAAAAGTGTGTCAGTATTACATTAAAAAATTTAGAATACAGTTTTTATTTAAAATTTATAAATCTGCGTTATACCAATAATAAAAGAGTGAATGTTTCACAGTTTATACAACTATATTAAATGTAGTTGGCACCAAACCGTTAAAACTAGCTGGCAACTAAGTGACAATAAATATGAGGTGGTGGCAACCCCACATGTAATGATACAGGTTCATTGAACCCGAACAGTGACAATTATCTCAAGGGATCCCTTTACTGCTGGTAGTTTGCTGGCCGGAGTTTTCGACCATTTAAAATCGAAACTTTCAAAGTTGAATTTTGCGTGTATTATTTACTAGGTTCAGAGATCACCTTTCACTGGTTATTGACAACGTAGTAATCGTATTAGTTGATGCCTCTGAAAATTTTGGAAGCTGTAGTTGCCTTAGTAGTTGCCATGTTAGTAGTAAAATATATTTTCAGTTTTAATTATGATACCTACTAAAATTTTAACTAGTAATAAGTTAAATATTACTATTGTTATTTCTCTAGACATTTGCTTGAATCTTTAGAATTTTGTTCGAACTACTATTTTAACAAAAAGTATACGAAAAAACAAAACTACGGGTGATAAATAGGAATAAGCCTGATAAATAATTACAATTAGACGATATATTTTTGCCTTTAAAAAATATATTTACTTGTTTAGTATCATTGAACACTTACTATGGATTTGATTTTACTTTTATGTAATTATTTGTCATAAAGAATATAATTTAAAATAATAGAAGAGGTTATAAATTTCAACGGAACGGGCTTTTATATTAGTATAATCTTAAAACCTACATGACGGAACGATTTTAGCTATTATAGATGAATGGAATTATTATTGATATGTCATTATAATATCGTATTTGTTTGATTTGAAGTTTTCTTTGTTTGCCCGCAAAAATGTAATATAATTCAATAAAGAATACGAGATACATTAATTCAGTAAAACAAATATAATCATACAACTCTATTGCTTCTGTTGTATCAAGATATAACATTTCAATATACAGCGAAAGAGTTACATAAAATTGAATATCTCCACGAGTGAACTATAAAAGCGTGGAGTATAGAAAAATTTCAAATGAAATTGCATTGTACGCCCCGATAATGTTCAGCAGACGTTTCAATATTTTCGAGAAATACTTTGTCAGCGTTCTAGATAGCTACAGATGTATAACTTTCTATTGCTGCCTTAACTTTTCATTGTTCACGTTTCTTTTCAAAATGAATTACTTGATTTATACAATTTTTTTCTATACAAAATGGATTACTCCATTTAAACTGAATATTACGATAAAACTTTTAGTATATATATTTTAGTACAAAAATAAAATTTTGCGATAACGCATTTTAAAAATACATCATCATCATCAGCCTGTGATAGTCCACTGCTGGACTTACATGACATAAGGGGGTTTTGAACCGTATCCCGTGATTATACAGTACGCTTATATTTGTAAAGATGTGTTAATTTTTGTAAATTTTGTTATTTTCTTTAACATATTTTTTAAATTATTAACTTCAATGAGTGTTATACATATGTGAAAAATGTGGATGTACTTTAAAATCAATAAATTAGTACAAATAAATTTTGAATAATAAACTAACTAAACCTGTTGTATGTTGAACCATGTATAATATACGGAGGGACAAATGTACCACAAATTAATTCTGTCTAGACTAGAGAATGCCGTTGTTAGGAAAATTGCAGTTAGCAAAACTAATCAACATACACACTGGCTGAGCGGCGTGTTTTATTTTCAAGGCTTTAGCTTTAATTTTACAAAAGTTTTGACAATTCAACAAAAGTTATTATTTATTATTATTAGTGAAAAGAACAGAGTTAATCTTTGGTTTAACATGAACAAAGAAATATGTTAGAGTGGACACATGAATAAAATAATTGATTTTATGTTTTCCGAATAACTAGGTTACTCGCTGACTAATAGCGGTGAAATAGTGGTATCTATAAATATTAGTGCCTAGTAATAGAACATTCCGTGACAATTTGAAACAGTTTGACTATTGTAACAATGTGTATTGCAACTATAATAAAAATTCCGCGCGTAAATAATCATCTTTAAATCTAGTAAGTGATAAATATATGCTTTCCTTAATAGACCAAATAACAAAATATAATCAAAAATTGTCCCTAACGTTTTAGAAAGTGATTGTTCTTGTTTTTGTTTTCTAATATTATCGGGTTTGTTCCTATCGTTAGAATACTCCTTTCGATACGTTATAAGCCTTTATATTAAGTAGGTTTTAAAATACTGAAAGAATTGTCAAAATAACACCAAAACTTCCGTGATCAGTGGTTGTTTAGAATTTTATAACGTTTAACCAAGAAATTCTTCATCTCTTTTTATACTATGGATAATGTAAGTAAAATGGAAGAATTAGAATGATCTAAATCATATCAGAGGATAATATTCGAAAGTTACCAGTGAAGCGACATTTGTAAAAATTTACTCAATTAAAAAAAAATGTAATTGCGTTAAATGTTGTATTTGTGTGTTGTATAATTTAAATTATATAAAAAATCGTCAACAACAACAGTCAACAGACTAGTGCATTTACAAACAGTCCTATCTAATGTTGTTATAATGAGATTTCCGCAAATAAAGGATTGTCGGACGCCATTTTAAAGCGAAAAATTTAATTGAATTTTCATGTTACGCGCTGCGTCGGTATGAACGCTTATACGTAACTCGATTTAGTACCGCCGAGGGGATACTGTTTTGTAGCCAGTATCATGCAGTTCGTTTTTACGAGCGCGTATATCGATTTTGAAATATTAAAATGTGAAAGCGAATTTGTAAAAATTCGATATTGTAATATTTTTATGTGGTGAAGTCATTTTAACCAAATTGAAATAAAGCATATTAGACATATTTATTGAACGAATTAAGTAATATAGTTATCAGCTTAGTAACTCATGTATGTACAGTATGTCTGTAAAATCAGCTCCTATTTACATTTAATTTTTGTTCTAAAAATAATTAGGCATATATCTATGTATGAAGACATCAACAGTATAAAATGATCTAAGTAAAAATTATGTTACATTAACGTGTATGACTTAATAAATGTAAATTTTGATACCTACATTTATATTTTGTTGAACGTAAAATAAATTATCCCTTGATTTGTACGAGGATTAAAAGCTAATTCTAATAAACAGAGCCCGCGTTCTCGTTTCACGAATAATTTCATTAAAACTCCCGAAATGACAGGCGAATAACCTTTATTTTTTTATCCACCCACCCAGCCTCGTACATGTGACGCCCGGGGCGAAAATGCCTCGTTCCAAAATGGCGGGTGAGAGATCAATATGACCCACCGAAAGGTATGCGCGTCCTTGTCTAACGCGTACCAGTTAATCCGACCTCTCTTTCTGGCGCCGCCGACTGCCACAGATACAATACGTCGTATGGCGGGAACGGTTTTCATCGCGAATTTTCCACAAAATCTTTGGTATTACAAATCTTTTAGAGTTGAGCCGCTCTTGTAAAGCGATTAGCTATTGGCGGTGAATGTGATTATGGAGATAACCTTTTAATATGATAATATGGACGTTAAAAATTATTTTACGCTGTGCGAAATTGCATACGGTAATTTCAAGTAGAGCGTTCGAATTAAGTTTACGATTTTAACTTGACTTAATTTGATTCACCCTCTTGCTTACTCGAATACAATGTATGATAATAATTACATTAAATCTTAACCAATGAATTGTAAAATAATCCCGAAAAACTGCGCTATTTATCATTTAATTAATTTGGTTTAATTAAAGACAAAGTTGAATTTTGTCAGCGTATGTTAGATACTTTCAATAATAACGTCTCCGTGTTACAATTTGTATATTAGAAAGTTTTAATTAAAAGATGTTTACCGTGAAGGTACTACGTATATGAGAAGTGAAACGAATGTATTTCAACGCTTTGTTTTGTCTGCTAACTAATGCTGCTAGTTTTAACACTTTGACAAAAGGTCCATTCGTACAGTTATCTCATATTCCAGTCCTGTTATATATGTGATATAGTTTGGTTTACCCTTTATTTAATATTATCATATAAGCGTTTTAGGATAAGGCCTGAAAATGTACAATAAAATGTCAAATTTATGGAGATGTTAGATTTGGAGATTTACTTTAAGCTTATTGTAAAATGGCTAGTGGATAGCGCACAAACAAAGGAGTTTAATTTATGCATAGTATATTGTATATTATCTTTATAATAATACACACTAAAAGGATAGCCTAGTACTAACATTAATTTCCAACCACTATTTAATCACTTTTGCACATAAAAATTATCTAAATTTCCGTACTCATACCCAGTCCAAAAAAGAATACATTTTTACATGTTAACCAGTCTAAAATGCTTATTGATTTAAAGATCAAATTCAATAAATGAACAAACGGATTTATAAAAAAAATATTAATTTGCCAAACAGGATTCCATCATTTCGAACAGACGGAACGCTTAACGACGGCCCTTCAAATCCCTCCAGGAGCAAAAACAAGGAATCAGAAGAAAATTCTCCTGTCCTAACTACCAACACACTTGCATTACAGTTTCGACTTTAACTCCTCTGTATAAAGTCTATTATTTAACTATTACAATATAGAGTTGGAACGTTTGATATCAAATACTGATCGCCTCGGATGGATGTTGAAAAAAAACTGAATAATTCCCGTAAATATATGTCTCGTCACTGCACAAGCTTAGGGTCAACAAATTCCTATTTGCCGTTACAAAACGCGGGTACAATGTGCGAAACTGTGATTGGATAGACGTAGACGGTTCTTTGGAAACAAATCAAAATGATTAGTAATACTATAGTAATTTAAATGTTGCAGTATTGTATCAATACTTGTGTATTATAGTATTATGCATATTTTCCGTGTTTTTTACTTACCATAACATTGTACATCTTTCTTGTCTCAAGCAAGGTAAAATATGTCGCACTGAAACCGGCTTCAATCAGCGATAATGTCAAATGGAAATCCTGCCACGCGATTCGCAAGGTAATTCAATTTGTCGACGCTGTCAAGACAATCGTTATCCCACGGCTATGCTCCCCTGGTACATATTAGGGAATTTGCTGTTCGTTTGACGAAAGAAGTTAGATATTTGTTTCTGCTTATTTATTTTAAAAGTATGCCTTATTTCAACATACGTTTATGTAAGAATGGACATTAAAAGTATTTCTTAATACCTCTCATGGTATAATATTAAAATCATTATTTTTCGAATCGAAGTGCCAGACTTAATTTACATTAGCTTTTCGATGCTTCTTATGACAACTTGTTAGTACTACAATGTTATTGTTATATTGCTTAAAAACTGTTTTGCAGAAACAAAAAAATGACAACTGACATCAAAAATAAAAATAAAAAAGGTTGCTATTAAGTATGCTCAGGCGTCATTTTAACTAACTTACACAGAGTTATCTTAAAAGTAAACTTTAAATTTTTACCCTCTTTTGATTGTATAGTAATATATTATCAAGAATGTTTAACATAATTTTTATTCATATCAAATCCTCTAATTTACGGATTTTTCGTGTTACTTATACATATATTTATTCCCGACGTTTCGGATTATTTCCAGCATCCATGATTACGGGCAGACTAAGTTGGTATATGTCTGTATCTCAATGTTTTGGAATAACCGTCAGAGTTTTTATTTAAAATTGACATATCATTCATTTTCTTAATTTTGGCTATGAAGTTTTTATATCTTTGGGTTTAATTTTTGAAATTATTGGACCCCATAAAGGTGGTAAAGACCAACCATCCTCTATCCATGATTTTTATAGTCTAAAATTCGAATATAATTTTTTTCTGCTTAGCTGCATGTGCCGTGATAATGTCCCAAAAATTTTATATATGGTCGTATATGTACGGTATACAGTAAGGCCGTTCAAAAAATAGAAAAAAAAAAAATTGGTCAAGATCACGAGGTTTAGTACAGTATAAACAATAATACCACATAAAAAAATATTTTGGTTTAGAAAGCATAACTAAAAAGCCGTGCATTTATTCCCGTTGACACTGAATGTGTCGAATGGTCTGTCCTAGAAATATTACGTAACAATATTAAAGGAAGGGCGACATGATCCTCGCTGGAGTTTCCGAAGGGTCGCCGGATAAAAAGGGTGTGACCGAATTGGGGAAATCGAGAAAGGTGGCGACGGACAACGAACTAGATATCTACTTATGGACTGGACGTAAATAACTCACGAGTATAGTTTTTGTGTCGTGTCATGACGTTTCCTTTTTAGAAAAGGTTAAAAGATGGAGGATTTTTGCATTTCGTGACTTTTATCATTGATTAGGAGACAAAACAAGGGAAAGTACATCTGTAGATAAGTAAATTGCACTATTTTGTTAGATATGTAGCTTAATATAACTTAATTTACCCTTAACATATTGTATGTTTCGACTTATATGCAATAACTGACATTACCGTGGCCTTCGGCCTTAAAATGCTGTTATTTTATCACACTACTTACTTTCGTTACTTGACCAGTAGGTACTTTAAAGTCACTCTTTTCCTACTTCCTACATTGTAGTTATACCTGATTTATAACTGATAAATAAGTTATTAACAAAAACGTTATTTATATTATATTAGCGACCCGCCCCCGTTTCGCACGGAAGCTATGCTGATAGAAAATATACCTACAATATTAAGCATGTGTTACACATATAAACCTTCCTCTTCAATCACTCTATCTATTCAAAAAAAACGCATCGAAATCCGTTGCGTAGTTTGAAAGATTTAAACAAACATAGGGATAAAGGGACAGAGAAAGCGACTTTGTTTTATACTATGTAGTGATTAAACCATTTAAACCGAAAGTATTTTAATACCTTCGAAACGAAACATCGATCATTACGAAAAGTCATCATAATTTAACAATATTTAAAAGAAACACAAAGGAAAAGGTTTACAACACATAACATCGTCATGAGCAGATTTTTATCCGTCCCCATTTATCCGAGAGCATTTACTCGGTATATCGATATTGCCAATGTTGAAAGTTCGTGTGTCTGGACGTATTTACATGACTATTGTATCGGGTATTATAAGGGAGGTCTGAGTGCGGGGTAAGTAATCTCTGAAAGGGGTGGGCTTAAGCGATTTGTGTGCACCCTTTCCGAAGCTTTGGTCGTTCGAACAGAGTACTATAATACAGCCCAAAGTTGATTATACAGTTTACATTTAACCGGACTTGTTAATGTTTTGAACGAATCAGAAGCCATTACGTAATTAAACATATTTAAAATAGTGTCTGTTAAAGTTTAAAGTGATAAATTACCTTTGTTTTGTAAATAGGTATTAAAAAAACCAGTTTGTTTAAAACATTTTACTTATTATTTAACTATCCACTGTTTGACTAAAATACAAGACACAAATCCGTTTAATAATGTGCAAACTTAAACTTATTTGAGTTTTTATCGTTAGAAATAATAAAAATCTTAACAGGTCTAATAACGGCAATAAAATTTTTACTGTTATTTTATAATAAAAAACTCTACTATCTCTTATATACATCACCTATGAAGTTGTTGTTTTTAAAAATTAATAATGATTATTTTATTAATATTATATTTTATTAAATAAACGATAAGGACAGAAAAAGTTTCAAGATGCTTAGTGATAAAAAAACAAGCAATTTTTGCTGCAATAATTTGCAATAAACATAAAATAAATTGCACTTGCGCAATTAAGCTTACGCCATCATGTTTTTTCTAAGCTTAACAGCAATATAAACGGCTTTACTATTTTATTTACTTTACTGCTTTAAATTCTTTAAAATAAGATTTATTTACTTATAAAACCATACATTTTCATAAATACGGCAATGAAATTGCTGGTAAAGTAAATTTTGTTAGAAATTCGAATAGACTAATAAAGCTTTAAACGAGTGTTGCTAGTTAGAGAGATCTGTCCGCTTCATTAATATAATGTTATTAGCGATTGCTATCAGCGAGTTCAGTGTTGCCAACAAAGGGAGCTAGTGCTTCGGTTTTATCAAACGCAACATTCCCGCCCTTATGGCTACAAATGGCCGCCGTATAATTATTATCGTGTTGATTTACTGCCAAGGTAAGGTACGCAGAATATAAATGCCGCCATTACCCTGTTATAAACGCTACCTAATTGGAGCTATATTATTCGGGTGCTTTATGGACACGTGGCTGGAAATAAAAGTGGCAGTGTTACTTCTCATAACGCTGAAGAAATATGAAGTAAAATATCTGTCTTGATATTTTCCTTAGAACATTTTTTTATGGTTGACGCGGGTATATCTAGCACGACTAGATAATACGCTAAGCTAATAGATAATACGATAAATTAGAAGTCAGTAAAACGTTTTGATTATAAATATAGGATTTAAAGTTTTCCATAAATAATTGACGGTCAAAAAAAACCCTTTAAAGATTTGAATAGGATCTAATGACTACCATTTATTTTTTAAAGCCTAGATCTTCATTTCTTACAATTTAATAGCTTAATCAAATAAGCCTTAAACATTTTATATGCGTTTACTGCTTTCAGTGACGTTTTTTCTATATTTTCTGCAACCCTACTCGATGTTTGCCACTGCGCTATTTCTGCATCAATTTAATGACGTTATAAATTCTCTGTTAAATTCGCCCGGGCCGGCTTTACGAGGCGCGGTACACTATGGGACTTTTTATTCAGCTTAATTAACGAATGGCCAGAGGCTAAATTTCATTCCTATTAGTATAATCTTCTATGAAAAATGTTTTACATCTCCTGTCTGCTTGTTTGCTTTTTAAAGTGTTACGAATTTGATACCGTAAATATCTATCTGTTTATAAACCTTATGGTATAGGAGAATATTGTGGTTGGAAATCATTACTATACTTTACTAAGTATTCATTTAGAATGTCTTTATTTTATTACTACCTCTTTGGTAGGAATCGTCACGACTTTACATGAGACTAGCTCAAGTTCGTTACTTAATTTGCTTTTATTTAGAACGTGATGTTATCATAACTATCTACTCATATTGGTAAATATTTGAACGTGGCATTGATTCATATTTATTAGCATAAAACTATATTGGCTTTAAACCAAAAACCAATAATCATGAAATTTGGGAGACCCATCGCTTACTCTCGATAATATGTATCTTAAATGAAATACAACGGGAGAATGAAACGGGATTAAATCGTAAGAGTTATTTGAACAGTAATTTAATACGCCTTCCTACATTTTGCCTCGGCTTTAAGACGTAGGCTTTCGGTGCAGGAAACCGCAGTGTTACGCTATTTTATATATATTAGTATAATATATTATATATATATATATATATATATATATATATATTTAGTAGGATTTTACTAAGCATCTTTTTAATTAATTAGACCCATAAAAGTAATAAAGACAATTTTATATCGATTAAGTTTATTATGTTAAGTTTAAAAAAACTAAAATTACCTACTGACGACCGCATGTGCCGTTTGTATAGGTACGTTCGTTGTTTGTATTGCAGAACAAAACATTACAGGTTTTTACATTTTTTTTTAAACCTAAATTAAAAAAAATGTCCATTATAAACCTTACATGAAGACTAATTCATTTTAATTAAATATCAATCACTTTGCAACCCCGATAGTCTCAAACAAGTTTTGGTATAACCTCGAATATCGACGAATTCTTCGCACTACGCACAACTAAAACTAAATCGTAATAGTAATATCTATTTTATTTCAATATGATTCATATTTTCCTACTAATATGTACGATACTTAGAATGCATAATGCATTAACTTCAATGTCCTCTTTTATGCTCGCCTGGTAGGAGCAAGGCAGAACACTTTGGCACACTAGTTTAATTAAGACCGCACGAAGGAGCAGCAGCTAAGCTATTATCTAGATAAATATAACAGAACAATGCCTGAACTCCTATCCGAACGTGTAGTGCACGAGTAAAGTTTAATTTCGACAATGTACTTCAGGGGTGCTAAACATTTTTTGTGTTTTAAAATAAAATATTAAAATAAACGAAAAGTCGATTCATGTGACACCACATTGTCTTGTAAGAGCTACGAAGATAACTAAATACAAATTAATCCCGTCTTTTCAAGATAAAGTAATATATTATCACAAAGTTATATTTATTATCATATATCAAATTATTCATATAGAACTAAATATTTAGTTCAGCCAAAACATGTACTAAATATATTTTTAATTCTTTACTTATCCTAGCAAATTGATTGCAGAAGCATTACCATTGCCACATTAATACATTTGTAATTCCTGCTATTAATTTATAGAACCAAACTCACGAACGTTTTAGCTTTCATCGGTACGGATCAATTTATAATCTGCGTAATTAAAAATGCTACAAATATAACATGATCAACGGTTAATTGTAATTGAAGAGTCGAGCGCACCGCACTTCTCGATCTCTGTAAATTTCAGTTGCGGGTGGCGGCGTGCAATGTAACGTGGCTTTATGCAAAATTAAAGCAGGACCGGCTGCGGTTCCAAGTTCCATAGACACTGTCAGCCCCATTTGCCATCTAGGCCGCGCTATTCAGAAAGTTTGTATTATTAAAACGTTTATTATTTTTGTTTTATGCCAGCTCGTGACCTTGTTTGGTCACAGATACTATAATAATGACAAATAATCAAATAAATACTTTTATATTATGACTATCTATCCCTGTACATCAAAATAATGCATTTATGGTCTTATCTTAGTTTTACCTTCTTTATGATAATATGTAATAGCTTTTATAGATCTAGAAACTGTTTCAACAAAATCTTTTGACCAACTTTAACAGCGTCAAAATGAACAACGTTGTCATTGGTTGAACTATAAGTCAGTGATTAAAATTCGGTATCATTCCATCAATGAGAACAAAAGATAAAGCATAAATTATTTTGTCTTTTGGTGGTAAGAATATATAATCAATGGAGTTTTAAGGGAAATTTATTCAAATTTAATTATTTTAAAGTTTTAATTGTGTGACGTGTTACAGAAAGATAACTTGATTTAACTTTTATTTTTGATTTCTTCTCTTCTACTGGATGCTTCTAACGTGTATAAAATGGTCCCCAAAGACAATCTCGTTGCTACTTCACAATAACTTCATAGAATAAGTACTCTTTGCACTTGGACCCGTACCAACAGACTGCCTCTGGGTGTAATTAACATGTTAATAATAAAACTCAGTGTCGCTAGCTAAGTTTTACATGTGGCACGACTTGTTAAATATTCAAGGAGCTAAAGTAGCGAATGCCAAATTACGACGTGATTTGACATTTATACAATACTAGCTGTTACCTGCGCCTTCGTCCGCGTGAAATAGGAGGGATGTCCGCAAGGGTGTTCAAAACTGCTATTGAAAACCATTTATGGGTCGTTTCGAGTATCTAGACACACAATTTCATTGTTTTATGTTAAAAAATGTAAATTTTCATCTCCTATTTAACCCTTTCAAACACTTTTATCGCAATATTATGAGCCAACGTCCTTTCATGGAATCTGTTCTAAATTTCATCGGAATCGGTTCAATGGTTTAGACGGTAAAGACGAACGGACAGACAGAGTTACTTTCACATTTATAATATTAGTATGTTAGTAATATGTAATTTTTTTGCAATTGTTACTACATGTTGAAAAAGTGGTGTTTTAAAAGGATTTGTTTTTAAAACATTTCAAGCTTTAGAATATGACTATTTAGTATGGTGAACTCGTCTAAAACCAAATAAATTGGGTTATTTCGTGTTTAAACAGGTTTACTGATGAACAGATATATATCTGACTCTACAGTAAGTTAGCTAAATCAGTATAACATCTTTGTACTCGATTCTTAAAATTTAATTTACTAATAATTAAAAAACGAGCGAAACCTTAACGAAAACTTGACATATTTATCTTTTGAACTTCAGTTTAAAGATCTTTAATTAAAAAAAAAATGTATTACGCTTTCGTGGAATGGTTATCTGCCTCTTGAAAAATGGTTTAAAATTATACTAACGTTTTTATAAGCAGAAATCATTAATATTAGAAAACTAAAATATGTTTTAATAAAATAGTCAAAGCATAATCTGATCATATATGTCAAAAAGTGTAATAAACATTAGAGATTGAAAGAAGAATATTGTCTAACTCTTAGATTTATTTCCTTAGCTACACGTATATTATTTAAGCTTAAAGCATTAGCTTCAGTCGCAGAAATATTTAAAAAAGAATATTGATTTTCCTTTCGACAAGCAGTCTGAGCGTGGGACGTCGTCTACAATAATATTTTTACAGGGTTGGCTTCCAAAGTGCTCGGTAATATATTAGTGTGCCCAAATCCGAAGCATGAATCGTATGTTTTCAATTAATGGAGGACCAAAAAGAGGAATTGCGCTTGAATTTATTTAAGATTTAGGATAAAAGGCATTTGAATAGATTTTCAAAAATATTATAGTATCCTTAAAAGTATTTTTTTTAAGTTTTGCTTAACTATTGGTCATGAACAATATTTTCAAATTATTGAAGTAACAAAAAATCACAAATAGGCTGCGTGTTAGATAAATATTGATTAGATATGTTTTAGTAAAGTATGCTAGTGCCTGTTTAGACATCAAAAAATGGACTTCATACTTTGTTTTCACATGATGTTCGACTCAAATGACGAGATATTAAAACCAGTAATAAATTCATATAATTTTTATTCAAATAGGAAACCTCTATTCAAATAGAATAGTGGTTTTACACTAGCAACCATTGAAGTAGTCTGGTTATAAAATAATTTGTCATAGTCGTAAGTCGCTTTCATAAGTTATTAAAACAAAATTGGTTCAAAGATTTCAAGTAACTAAAACGGTCAATATTAGTTGTATTGCTGCATATTGCATATAAATGTTTGTTATAGTTAAATAAAATTTCTTCCCAAAGCTAATTGTAGGTAGTTAGTTAGTTTGCATTGTTTTCGCAGCAGATTCTAAAATATAAATAAATACATAGCGCGATAAAATCAGTAAAACGATTTTATTACATATAATAATTTAACCACACATCATATAAGAACCATAAAAACCTATATATGTCAGTATTACGTACCAAAGAACCTATATTTTGAATATTATGTTATGAAAACGTTAATAAAAGGAAAGCTTAATTCGCATTTCAGTAGATTTTGTTGTTCGGAAAATACGTAGACGTATTAATCATTTGCTGTCAAGTTCATTCTTAAGGCATCGGGGTAGGCTTAAATGTGCTTACGAAAATAGGTACAGAATTGGTCCATTAAAAAGATACCCTAGATTAGCTATCTAGGTTTATTTTATATATAAAATTAATTGTAGCTTTAAATTATATAATTTTATAAAATATTGTCTGGCGTAGGCCGATACAAATATTATAACATTATTATTTATTATTCAAATGTTGTTGAGGCTTAAATACAAAAGGTTGATAATATAAAACTTTTATTTCTTCTGTAAAATTGAGATAATAATATATTTTAAACCAGTCCAATATAAAGTATTGAAGAATAAAGTGCCGAGCTTTACGAAACTGCCATACGACTTAGAGAGAATCGGGGAAATGTATTGTCTCTGAATAGACGGCCTTATACGAGCATGTTGGCATGCGTCCAGTATTTTATTAGATAGATAGCCTATTGGCATTGTAAGGTGTTCATAGTTATCTCCGGATTCTGTCCGTACATTGCTGGATTTAGTATAGATGATTCGAGTTGGCTTATCGACCGTAGGTTGGATCTGACAATTTGTCAGCGGTCTCATGAATGTAGTAACGAATTTACGATTATTCTTGTGGCGACAGTATACAACCCTTAGGGACACTGGATTTATTTTACGCTGTCTGAAACGCTTACTGAATTTTGTACATCTTGGCTTTTGCTAGCGTTGGCTATGACGTTTTATTTTCTAAAAGTAATACGTGTTCTGAATGTGGCATTTTTATTACAATTTTGCGTATTAAGTTATTGCGCTAATCAATTTTGTCATCTTTAACGTATATAGATACAGTAAAGAAATTTTTTATGTACTGTTATTTAAATCCTATGAAAAACATCTACATTTTTGCTTAGTATAATTAGTGAATTACTTTTGTAAATGCTTATATTGAGGTAATACTTTGCAAATTCATTATGTTTTTCTGTTTCTGTTTCGTACAAAACAACATCGCTACCAGCAGTTAGTAGTAGTAAATAAAAGAATTGTAATTCTCTCGCAAGCGTCTTGATAATGTAATGAGACTGGATTCAATTATCCGCTCTTTTGTTTTTACTCGAAATCAGCTAGTGGTAAGGCTGGACGTGTACGTTGCTGTACATGTTTTACGCTTGTACCTACACTGTGGCTGTGGGAAAGAGTCAGTTGGCAATTTGAATAGTTCCTATCTGTTCCCTCTCCCCACTAAGCGCCTCGCAGTCTCGATCGTGTGCCCATTTTGCGCAGCATCCCCGGGTACAGCGAAGCAGACTTCAAACTGTCGTATGACACAACTGTGTTATTTAACTTAACACTCTATCCCTATAGAGTTAAGGTCTAATTTGACAAAAATTAATATCGTCGAGTTAGGTTTTGATGCGGACAAATGTCACCCCCGTAGCTCGGTGTAGGGGTAGAGATTCAGTACAAGAAGCGTGTTGGGGCGCGGCTCGCCGCAATGTTAGACGCGACCGAGCCACCGCCGATAGCGACACCTCCACGAAGACTCCAATTCCAAATTCAAATTCGAATAACCGAAGACATACTAAATAATAACGGTACGTATTTAATGTAATAAATATAGCGCTTCTAAAAACGGTTTTTTGCTATTTCGTCTCGTTATAACGGCAGTAGCGGTTACTCCGTCGTTCCGTCGGAATTTTCCGTTGATTCGATTTAGACAAATGCTCCCTGGGGCACTTTTCCCTTCAGTCACACTCAAGTGTTGTTGATTCATTGCTTCGATTTTGTTTTGCCATTTCATTGAAACTTATTTCATTTTGTTTATATTATTGAAATTATTTTTTCTTTAAATGGTAACTAATTTTTGCTTTATCTTATTTCAGATGGCTGCCCAGAATTCGAGCGGTCCAGTGGGAAAGGTAAATATAATTATGTTTTTCTTTCTTTATTATGTTATTATTCTTTTATTTTATTGTTTATCATTTTATCTTTTTATTTGTTAAATATCTCCTTGCGAATTTGTCTTATTTTGCGTTTCTATAATTTGGTTTTTACTTTATTAATTTTTTTCAGTTAATTTTAATCTTTTCATTTAGTACGATTATATTCAGTTTTATTGAGATTCTTTTTTTGTTTTTCGCCAAGGCTCCTCGTTAATCTCCGTCCGAGATATTATTAAAAAAAAAAACGTTAAGCCAACTTTAAATAGGCGATCAGAACTTTTCTCATTATTCTTCCGTGGGCTGATCTCATAAACGTAAAAAGTTAATCCGTTAGCTTTATAAAGTCGACGGGGTTGGAACGGCACTTAATGAAATGATATTTAAACTTTTACGGCCACCGTTAATTTTCATTTTAATCGACAGTTTAATTTATATTCGCTTTAAAATATATTGCGTGATTAAATATATTTTCGAAGGCGGATAAATATAATTGAAAATTAGTATTGGGTTTAACGGGCAATTTAATATTAATCTTTCATGAAGCTAAACAACTGTAATATGTTAGTAAATGAAAAGTTAAAAAAATTTGAAAGAACCGGCTCCTTTTATTTAATTTTTAGGTTTTTTTCATTTTAAAAACTTAAGTGCTGAGGTTTTTTTTTTTTAATATTTCGGAATGAAATCGGGAATAAAAAAATAAAATATTAAACAAATTTTATAAATATCGAATCCACTTATTTACGGATTTTTCGCGTTACTTAAATATATTTATTCCCGACGTTTGATTCTTTCAGCATCCATGATCGCGGGCAGACTTTGAGTCTATCCATGATCACGGGCAGTCTTTGAGTCTGCCCGTGATCATGGATGGACTCATCATGGATGCTGAAAGAATCCGATATTTAAGTAACGCGAAAATCCGTAAATAATGGATTTGATATGTATAATCGCGTAAATAAAATATATAATTAAATTTTATAAATTTAAATAGGTAATCATTTATTGAAATCAATGGATTAAATCTCTTCTAAAAACATGTTTGCTAAAAAATATCACTGAAACAAAAAGATAACCCAACTTTTAAAGATCATTTATTAACCTTAAACTCACGTAACGTAATATAACTTACATTTTCATTGCAATTATATACCTTACCCCAAAAAAAAGAAACATACCTTTTCTAACTTAGGAAACATATAAAAATATGTCAAAGGACAAATTCGCTAATAAAATAAATTAATTGCAACATTTTTGCTTAAAGTTATAGACCAAGACGAAAAACGACGCGTAATACATACGTTGAGTTAAAACATAAATTCTATTTGAGAAAATTATACTTATATTACATTCAATTTTCCCTTATAGCATGCTGAATAAAACAATTTTACTAATTTTGTCAATTTTACTGACTTTACACGTACTTTCCACGCGTCATACCCTTTTAAAACCATTTGTTTATTAAGTAATCAAACGCTGTGAAATCTGTACAATAGTTTTAATTAAAATGTTTTTCAGTCGCGTAAACAAAAAGTATTAGTTACTTAACTAAATAAAAACTATTTGGGTATGAACTCTCTGTTGATTTAGAAAATTGTTACGTTCAGCCGATGTCGTTGATTAAGTTAAGAGTTCCTTGAAGAAAGTAAATACAATTTTCAAGCGACGGTTTTTGATGTATGAGTTTATACACTTTTAAGAATTAGTTTCTTTATAAAATAAGCATACAAGTATATCATATATAATGTTGGTCGTTAACTTATTATTATCGAGCATAATTTTTGCGTATTGTATATATGATAAATAATAATTACAATCGACAATGTCTATCTCGTGACCATGCACCTTGAAGAGGGACCGAAATGTCAGATATAACATTAATATAATTGTAAAAATAATTAAACGTGATAAAGTCGAAAGCACCTTTCTGATAACAAATCAGACACAGTTCCTTGTTCATTTGTAAATTAATTGTTGACACCTCATTGGGTTGGTCTTAATTGTTTATCTGCAATGATTAAGGAAACTTTTGCGCAATAACCTAGATTAATTAAATTACGTAGACACTTGAAATGCTGTTTATTAATTTTAAAATCGTTTTGTAACAAGACACGATTTAATCTTTAAGATTAACGCTTTTCGTGGTCGGTGAAAATCGTCGAAAGAATATTTAAGTAAAATCATATTAACCCGATATAATTTCAATAGTTCTGAGCATTTCAACATTTTTTTTTATTTTCATCGTTTTACGATGTAAAAAGTAGTAGGTAGTACGATTTATATTTTACGGCGCATTAAAATATTTGAAACACATAAACAGTTTAATTTTCACCTAATTTGTATAAATGTAACTTTATCGCAAAGGTCCGGGCTTATTTTAATCTCTTAGGGATCGTAAAATTTTAGTTGGAACAACGAAAGGCAGGGAAATGAATATTAATAACTGATGAACTCCGGAAAATTCACTTCTACGAAGTTTTATTGCTTGATCCTGCCTTTTATCAGTCAAAATGTTAATTAACTTAATTTCACAATAAGTTTAATTTTACAAGATTTTCTGTATTATTACCTCACAGATTCACAGTTTACGTTTAAAGCTATTAAAACGACTAAGAAACTCAAACTTTTTACTTTAATTATCAAATTATTATTATATAAAGTTACAATAATTGATTTTGGTTGATAATACGTAAGTATTTCAATTTATAAAAACGATTTAATTGTAATATCATTATGGTAAATAATAATTACATGAATTTAAATAAATCCCAATCATGTATTTTCCTATAATTAGTGTATTTGGAAAATATATAACGTCATAAATATTTTTAACATATACGTAATATGTATTTAAATTCTGTTTTGGATTTGTTTCGGAAAAAGTCCGTCAGCAGAGAAACATAGATACAAAATCTATAAAAATAATTGTATGAACGTCACGACGATCACTATGTCTGAAAATTTTCACTGCTTTGATACGGAATATTTTCATAATATACGATCGACTTAATATATAATTTTTACGCATATTAAAACATAATTCAGTCATAAAGTTTCGATAAATAATTATTTAAATCTATTGTATGACTTAAAAATATAAAGTACAAATGATAAAAGGTTCTCTAACACGTTTTGTACGTGTTATCTTTTTATTAAATCATAGCTGAAAATATAAAACACTTGAAAAAAAAATGAATGAGCAAAACTCCATCGCCAAGATGAACCTAAAATAAATCATTACAAATTTTAATTAAATTTTCCGAAAGTATCATTCGGGTTGAAACTTTTACAAATCTCTTTAAAGTGATTCATCTCTTTTTCTTCGTCTTGCAGTTTTAAGACCAATGTCTGAGAAAAAGTTTGTAATTCAACTGTGAAAACTGATTTTCTGCTTGAAAATACTTTGCTTAAGAAAAGCAAAGAAATATATCTATAAAAAGTTGTATTATATTGTTACAGCTTGATATAGAGTTGTGTTATGTCTCACAATTTTAGTATTCTATACTATGAAATAGAAAATTAACCTTCATGGAAACAGATCCTAAATTAATCTTTAAGTTTACTTTTGGGTACCCTTAAAAGAATACTTCTGGGCCCATTATCCATGCAACGAACTGAAAATACAATAAAAGTTTCATATTAACATGGAAGGAAAAATCTGTACGTTAGCACGTTTTTATTTACAAAATATAACATTGGATTAAAATATCGTTATTTTCTTAAAGTTACACACTATTCGTTTTACAACTTTTTTTTTGAAAATTAATTTCTGTAATCATCCTGATTTTTCAGACCTTTTGTAATAAATCGGTGACTTATTCGAACAGTAAAGACTGTGATACAATAACAAGTTAATTGTATGTTCAAAAATATTGAATCAAATATGTGTATGTTTGTTTTTATTTAAACAAAAAAATATAATTTAAAATGAATACGAAACATTTGAAGCCGCTAAAACATGTCATAATTAAACAAATGGCAATAAATTTTTCATATGTGATCATCATTTTATTATTGTATAATTTTATTTTTTAACAAAATACCAATCTTTGTACAGTTTAGTAATTTTATAAAAAGGGTGAAATTGTAGTGTTCTAAACGCAATTTCGAAACGAAAATCGGGTAACAAGACCCGTTCTTGAATTTCGAAGATTTAATCAAACAGATAATCTAGTTAGATATAAACGTACAGAATATAATCGTGTACAGAATTTGTCTCCGTTTACGGCTCACAGTCTAATAAGTATGCTAATTTATGTTGGCTCTGTGGAATTATAGATGTCGCTTCGGGCGCGAAATTACGACCCACGCCACGCCAGCCGCCATCTTAGTTTGATACAATGCGCCGCGAGCCCCGGATTAAAACGTAATAATGTAAAGCTACCGCAGATCTAATTATTCCGCTTTTCAATCTTGTAATTTTCCTGCTACATCTCTGGATAAATGATGGTGTTATTTCGAAAACGCCATTTTGTTTATCTTAAGGCTCGAATGTCGCAGTTATCTTCTCATTTTAACTACTAATTTAGATCACGGTTAAATATTGTTATAAGGATAATAAATTGCAAAGTCATTATTCGCAGAGTTTATTTGTGTATTAAAATTACACGTAAACAGAAATAAAGTTTATTTTTTGTCATCCTTTTATGAGATTGAATATATATTTTTTAAAATCAGGTCCTTTATTAAATAGTATTTAATAAAAGTTAATAGAGAATAACGTATATTATCTATATACTTAAATGAAGATTTAAATTTTACCCAACCCAACAAAAAAAAAATTAAACGATCATAGTTAAAATCTTATTTTATATAATATAGTTAAAATCTTATTTCATACATCCACTAAAGTAGAATAAAAACCTCCAGCATATTCGAATGCTTTCAAGGAAATTCAAATATCAGCATCGCAAATAGTAGAATTAGCAAGACCATCCCTATCCCCTGTCTAGACGTAAAATTGCGGCTAGACTCGATTCCATAAATTCCGCTTCTCCCGCTTCCGACAAAGGGGTGAATATGTATGCAAATGCAATTTCGTCTAACACCGCCGACGGCTTTATCTGGAGCTTCTGAGCCAAACTTATGTGCAAATTGCTATACTGCATTTCAATGCCAATTCCTCTCTAGTTTATACTAATTACATTTGTGCTCATTTATTAAAAAAAAAAAGATGGCAGTTATATATAAAACCCGGTTTAGCATTTTCTTTTATTTTAAGTCGGCAAATTTTACCTTTAAGTAATATTGACTAGCTGTTTTCCGTGACTTCGTCGGTATAGTAATTTCCATTGTTTAGGCCTTTATTTTTTTAATTATAACTTAAACTTCAAATCGATTGGCCTTATTACTTCAGAGATATCGTGATCAGTGAGTTCAAAAACTTAATCTCGTATTTAAATTTATATGCAAAACTAAACGCTCGGCGTTAAAATGAAAGAAAAGCAATGAAGAACATGTCATTATAAAACTTCCAAGGCAGCTTACAGCCTCATATATTTAATACTAAAAGTAATAAACGTTGAACGTTTAATATTAAGATATTAAAAACTTTAAGCACGTTTAACTGCAGTTTATTTTACAAAAGATTATCCGCATTTCGCATAAATGGATACTGCAGTTGATGCTAAATTAAGCAAGGTTATCTGCATTGTTAGTTTATTTAAATAGTGACGCAGTTAAGCTTTAATTGCAGTTGTGCAACAACTACAACGGTAATTAACGGAATTTATATTTCGCGTACAAATGGTTTTATTTGCTACCTTCATTACTTTTTGCGAAATTTCGTTTAAACTCACAAATGGAGGACAGAATTTCGAAGTCGCTTTAAAAAGGACTTGTTTACTATAAGTTCAACTTAGCAATTTACTTTTCCTTACTGTCTAAAGTATTTGAAAATTTATTTAATGCGACGTTTAATAAAAATATCTTCCATAGCTATTACTTCAACGGATCTAATCTTAACTTTGCAACTAAACACTACCATTTTTTTTTGTAAAAACCGGATGGCGCTTATATAATCTAGAGCAATTTTTAATAAATTGTATTATGAACACTTCAATAATTTTATAGTTCAACCAGTAGTTCGTACAAGCGTTTATGACGCATGCATAAATATTTTATTATGGGTAGAACTATGACAGGAGCAGGACGACCACATGATGGTAAGATACGACCTGCCCATAAGAAAAGCAGCGAAAATGCCCGCAAACCCGCTCACAGCCCAGGGGTATAACATATTACGTCTCTTTTACTCAGCAATTACGCTGGTTACGGTGTCCTACAGACCGGAAGATAGTAGTGTTTACACACTACTGATTTGCGGTAGATATAGGCTCCGCCGTGATATTACTCCAACAGTCTCTTATAAAAAAGATACCTGCCGCCTTTAAAACAAACATTTCGGTATTATTTTTAGCGTAAGTAAGTGAATTCAGTTAATTATGTGTAAAGCCAAAATAAATATAAGAAACAAATAAGCTTTAAGGCTTCGTAAATTTTATTTCTCTGTATAAATAGTAAAATTGTAAGTACGCAGACATTTATCACTCAAAATTTCACTGAAATAGTAACTACAATTAATTAATTTCATTGCAATTATTTTCTACACTAATTAAACATACGCGATTAACTCTGTATTTTTCCATTACCGACCGTTTCAAATATATCTAAGTAAACCTTTCACCATATAAAAATATTGAAAAAAAAATATTATTTTGAATATAAAAATTCCGATATATCTTTTGTTCTGCAGTAGATTTAAAACATAAAAGTAACGACCGTATCACGTTCTGCACACGCAGAATGTAAAAAACTTTTATGTTCGCATAAAACATTTCACTGGAGGGATTACTGTCATATATACGCTCGTTCCGGTATTGATTGGCTGTGTGCAAAACGTGTCGGTGAATATAAATCTCGCGCGGTTTACTGGATTGCGGCCAAGCCTTGCATTGAACGGTTATGTACAAACCATATCTAACAATTTATGACTACGCTATACACTATACACTACGTCGTGACGTACGTACGTCATATGTTCTAGGCATATAACTTCCGTTTTAAACTTATATGGTCTTACGTACTTTTAAGCAAATTATTACTTGCTGAAGTAAACAACATGTTTACACTTTCGCATAAGTGATTAAGATCGTGTATAAACATCAGAAATTATTCAAGATCAGTCTCTTAATCCATTCTATTTTACAAAGAATATTTCTAGAATAACGAAAGATTTCGTAATTTATAATGTTCGTGTATTTGTATGAAGCTACACTATCCTTGGGTGCGCGTAAAAATATTCCTTTATATTCAAGGTAGATGATTTAAAAGATTTGTACAATACGACAATTCTAAGAACCTCGCGACAATTTTCGAATAATAAGTCTGGATAAATAATTTACATAAAGAAAAGGTAATTTTTCCTGTTCAGAGTGTTAATGCATAAAAATATGCAAGAGACTCACTCCTTATATATTGTTCTTCAATGTTATTTAAACCTTATTCAGATAACTTTTGCTTAAGATAGGAATGAGTTCACAGTTCAGAAAACTGTAATTTATTTTACAATAGCATCATATCTACTAAAATTAACAAAATATGGCGATACCAAGATAAGTTTAAACTTGGTAACAATGAACATTAACGAATTGCCAAGTTCGAACATTAAATTTAAGTTATAGCTCTGATAAAATTTACTTTATGCTTCTAGAGAGTTCTTAGAGTCTTTTATAAATTAATGCTGGTATCTCTTAAAGTCAATTTTCTTGTAATCTTTTTATTGTATTATTAATGTACTTGAACTTGAATTACTGTTTAGCCAGATTACATAAAAGTATAGTAACATTAATGTTCAATAATACAAACGATATAAGGTTATTTAGGTTGATAATCAAATGTATATAGTAAAATATGTCTACGAAAAAGAATTATCTAGACATGTTTCCTTTTGTTCTTTGTCGAAATTTTAATTATGTATATAATAAATGCGATAAAGATACATTATAATATATTGTCTAAACATGTTTGAAGCCTTTGATAGTCTATATAACATTACAACATTGACATATATCATCGGCAGCCAAAACATTTTCAATTTTAACCACGACGTAATTCATTCATTCATTCCGACGGCATGTTATTAAACTTTTTCTGACATGTGTTGGAGTTACGAAAACATATTGCCTCGATATAAAATATTGCTTTGGGTGGAGCGAAAGTTGTGTTTGTTTCAGCCGACATTTCAGAGTAACGTTTGGGATTAAATGTTTCAGGAGCGGGGGCGGAATCGATTTAATATTAGCAAGGACTGTTCGGGACTTTCAGGTGAGATTTATGGTATGTACTCGATCTATGTAAATGTAAAGTTACGGAAAGGATTCTGATACTTATATGTTTTCTTATTTTGTCACAATAAAAATATTGTAACATAATAAGAAAATATATAAGTAATGTAACCCTTTCAATTCTTGTCCATTATTAAAAGGATAAACTAAGATTATTATAGCTTTGGATCCATAGTATATTTTTAGAATATTTCTTTCACATGAGCAAAGCGAAAAATCTGATTTGCTATAAAAAAAAATGGTTATAACTTCAAATTTAGAACGGCATTCTATATATTTTCATCGCCACGATAAAAGTAGTTAAAAAAAATACTGTCACCATTACGGACATTGTAACGATCAGATTAAAGAAAACGTCAACGCACATATCTCCTGTCACTTTGACGTTTCTTATAAGGAAAACCCTACGTCTTTCCATCCGTTTCAGAGATATCTCCTCACTATCCATTTCAGTGCCTCGAAAAGGGCGAGATACGTCTGAAGAATTGCGGTTAGATCTCCTTTATCTCCACTGGTATCCATCACTGACGCCCGCAGATTACGGACACCTATAAATCTTCCGGTGATTCGTAGGCGATAATTCATTTTCAATTTGTGTCCGGATTAGTCGTGAAGGAAGTTTTTCGGTGTTGAAGTTTAGTTTAGTGGAAGAATATTGACGGTTAATTTATTTCCTCAATGTTAGAAGATACGTTTGCTTCTACGTTTAGGATTTTTTTAATGAAAATTAATAAATTGGGCAGAAATATTAAATGAAGAACACACATTAAGGTGACGCAGTATTTTAATGAAATCATTAATTTGGTTGAATTAATAATTTTATATTTTATTTATAAATGTAATAAATAATTAAGATTGATTAAATAAATTCGTTCCTTTTCGGCGTAGGTCGATTCGACTTTAAGTTTAATGCATACAGCTTGATTATTAGATATATTTATTACAAATAAGATGTTAAATAATCAAGTCGTCATTCGGAAAACATTAAACTGGTACTTTGAAGTGAAATGAATATTAACTATAACGCACAGAGTAAACCAAATCATCAGACAAAGCGGGATCGATGCTTAATAACGTTGATAAATCTCCAAAATCGTTTTAGTGGAGAAACATTGTTTGCGCAACGCACAAGATTAATGATGGCGGCACAATAGAGATTGGGGGTGGAGGGAGGGGGGCAGACACGGGTTCGAATCCCGACGCAACGTTTGTACGACTAATTGCGTAGTATACAGGATTTAGTTGAGATCCAATTAACCGCGCTTTAGGACATTGTACTTGGTCTTAGACTGGCGTTGGAAGATTTAAAGATATTGCGCCGTGTTTAGATTTGCAGTCGGTTTTGGCAATTTAGTTTGTCTGCATGGATGTTTGTTATGCACTAAAATAATTCACGTAAAGAAATTATTTAAATACTCTTTATATTATTTAGAGTATTCAAGTCTTTTAGATTATTAAATATTTATGTTTGTGAATTTACGAGTGCGAAAGTTAGTATTTTAATTACGGTTAAAAAAAAACTTTAGCCCGTTCTTTGTGTTAAGAGAAAAACTAAGAGTTTTTGTGTCTTAGATCCTGCCTTAGTACTGTTTAAACTCACTCTAAAGATTTCAACCTTTAAAAGTTCCAAATTGCAAATTCATTTTACTTAGTTTGATTTTGTGGCAATTTATTTCATAGGACTTTTAATGCCTTACTTATTGATCTCCTTTTTGGACACCCTTTTATATTGATTTAGATATAATATAAAAATATTCAAATTTGTGCAAGTTATAATATTGTCAAAATTGTATAACCAATTCATTTTCTAAAATTTTATATTTTTATGAATCAATCTAAAAGTATTTATATTTTGTAGATATTTTCACAGTACTATAAAAAAATCTCTTTTAACTATTAGTTCACGTGTGCTTTTACTACTTTCATAACGTTTAAACAATCCTTTATGAAAGCTCAACTTAACCATTGTTTGACGTAAGCTTAGTTGAATATAGTAGCGTCGACAATTGTATTTCGCTTAGATTCTATTAATCTATAATTTCTGTGCGTGTTTATACGAAAGGGGAAAAATTGGAAACCTTGGTAGCGTTCGTGAAAATCTCAATTCTCCACCCTCGCGTCAATCCGGGAAAATTGATGAGTCGGCCGATCTCACAATGGGCTCGCGGGGAAACAATGCACTGTGGCCATACCGCCCCATCCCCTAGCAATTAAGTGAACCTTTTTGTTAGCGTCTTCTACATTATTCGTACAATGGACGGAGTGAGTTGCGCGATTGTACGGTGCGAACTCTTTGTGCCTGATTGCTGTAAGTATTGGAGGAGGGAATTGTTTTTCTCTAACGCTGAAAGGGTCTTTTTCAATCTTAAGGGGATTTGGGGTTTGGGTGTTTGTAGTTTTCTATGATGTTTAAGAGATAATAGTATGTTTGGTGGCATTAAATTAATTATAGAGGTAATAGAATGGTAAGAATATAGACTAAACAAATTAGAAAATAGTTTAAGTTTAGTAATAAATTGTTCGCAGAAAAATAAATTATGATCAATAAATAGTACATTTTTTAATATTTAAATATAACTTTTCCGCATTGAAAGGCAAAAGATGTAGATTATGAGTGACAAATTATAAAGTAAATATTGATTGTACATCTGAAATTTATGATACTATTCTCTGTACAATGATGTCCTTTTAAAACTACTTTATAGTGAAGTTAAATAAAGTACGTATTTAATAATGAAAAGTTTTTATAATACCGTTCTTACAAGAAATATTAAATTAAAAGCATACAATATATAAAGAACTGCGCTAGCATTGCTTTGCTTAAATGAAAAAAGTTTTTAAAATTCTTTAAATATTTCTGTGACTGCTCCACTTTTATTGATTCGAAGATAAATTGTCCTTCCAAAGTTACAGGTGAGCTGCAAACCAAGAAAGAAAAATTTTCTACGCATCGAATGAGGCGCAATGCTGAAGAAAGAAGCACTAATTGGCACATTCGTGATCTACCCTGTAGATCCGGGCTTTTGTAGTTTTTAGTAATCAGAAGCTCGTCTCTACAGGTATCTCACGGCTGGAAGACCTCGCTACTAATAGAAGATTACAATGCAGAAGTCGGTAAAGAAGATTACGCTGTCGTTAACATCTGTTGGTGTGATTATTGTTGTTTTATGTTATAATAGGTCTTTGCAGATTGACACCATACAAGATGAAGAGGAATCTGCGGCATCTTCTGTCTCATAAATATTTTGATAAAGCAGACTGCAACAATTCTAGAAGTTAAGGCAACTGATGTCGATGTTAAGAACTTTGAAATAAAACAATGTTTAGTTCTCAGGCGTGGTATAAAAACGAAAGCAGTAACGACTTTGTTTCGAATAAATGTACACTGAATTTCAACATCTTGTTCTTGTTGTAGCTTTGTTAAAGTTCTGCTTTTATTTTTATTTTAAAGAAGTCAATCAAAACATTACTAGATTACGTAATAAGGTTTACAGAAATACACCGGTTTTGTAACTGCAAGATGGGGGGTATATTTGAATCCTACTGGAAAATCATTTTCCGTTAATTTCGCCTGCAATTTATTTTTTGTTAAATTAAAGATAATGCGATTTTCTGAAAAAATAGATAAATACATGCGACGGATAAGTATGTTTTATCTAGTTTAAGCAAGAATATAGATCACTTTAAATAGACTGGAATGCAGTTTACATTTTTGGGTTCTATGGAACAAATCTCTTATAAAATTTTATTATATTATATTTATTCAGCTGATCCTGTTAGAATACGAAACCATTACACAACAATAGTCTGGATCATATGATGCTTCGGAAAGTTAGCTACATGAAAATATATAAGAAGATCACGTGGCTGAACTACTGTTTAATACAAGCACAGTATTTTAGTACAATTGTCGAATGTTCATTAATAAAAACTGGTTTTATTTAATTTTTATAACAATTATCATCGAAACTTCTTTTTTAATTTGTATAAAAACTATAAACTGGTTTTATTTATTTTTTATAATAATCATTGTGGATTTTTTTATTTTTAAGCCTATTTGACATAGATGTAACATTTCATGTGTTAGCGTGACATATGATATTAGCGTATAACGCTGGAATGGCTTAGGCTAATATGATGCTTGTCACATAACTTCGGCTGATAAAGAAGAGTTAAAAACAGAGATCGAGTTTGGTGTATCACAATACTACGCACGAAAATATAAAAGTAAAATCTTTACATATTTAAATACGCTAATAGTACAGGGAAGACTTTATTTTAACATAAACCATCCGGCTTTAAATAAGCCATTTTCAATTCAACTCTGAAAGAAAACTAAGTTTTTGCCAGACCAATTAATCAATTTCAGTTATATTCATTATTTCTTATTGAGTGTTACCGTGTTACTTACAAAAATTGTCTAATTTGTTAGAAATATTAAATAATTACTACAATATTAGTTTCTACTGATGGTCATACGCATACTAGTTGTAATATATTTTTATATTACCTTGCGCTACTTAACGGAAAAAGCCAAAACAATTCTATTTGGTAAATAATAAGTAAAGAGGAAACATTAAATATGAATTTAAAACTTATATAATTTTATTAACACCTATATATTTTGATACGAATAGAAATTTGTCTTTTTCTTACTACAATATTTTAAAGTTTAAAAGACTAAAATTTATTCTAATCTGCGTTTACAATTGTCTATAATAGATGCACACATTATAATTTATGTGTGTGAATTGCATTGTACAGTGCACTGCCAAGGACAAAAATACTAACCATTTTTTAAAAATAACGTCCAATGCCCACAAAATATCCAAAGAAGCTACAAATAAAGACAAAGTACTAGATATAGTTCGAATGGGATTTATATTATTGCAAATTGTCTTTGCGAGCCATTGGATAGCTTTGCAAAGAATTTACTTTGCAGCTTAGGCTGGAAATGAATATTATAACTTTCTAGAACATTCAACTAAAATGTTGCGACGTATCTATAAAGATCGTACAGACAGCAGGGTCAAAATGAAGCAATTTCTTATTATTGAGGTTCATATGTTAAAATAATGTCTTGTATTTTAAAACTAGTTAATGGACAAATTTAAATATAAGATAATTAAAACTTTAATGTCTTTAACATCTTATGTAGTATATTAGCATCTTAGTTATGTTAAGAAGCTTAAAAATTAATATTGCTGTTATTAAATATTAAATTTTTCAAGTAATGATATTTTAGAATTAACCTACAAGTCAACTAAATAAAAATATATACAAAGAAGTTTCCGCAGTTTTGAATGTTATAATTATATAAAGGATTGTGTTATCTTTTTCCCTCCCGCGTTTTGACGAATGTAACCATAAAATATTACTTTGTATATAATTCATTATCATCAGCCTGTGTTAGTCCACTGCTGGACATAGGCCTCCCTTTGGGGGTTTTGGACCGTATCCCACCACGCTGGTCCAATGCGGATTGTTAAGAAGACCGACTTTTTTTACATCCGTTCCGACGCATTGATCATCTTACTTTTTTCAGACAGTTAGGCGATCGGCCAAAATTGTCCTCACCAACCAGATAACATCGATAACACGAAGTTCCCGCGGGATTCGAGTCCACGACCTCTGGTATATGAAGCAAGCCAATACTGCTAGACAACGGAAGCAGCAGACATTCAACTCCTTTACAATAATTCCTAATGTCTTTGTAAAAATTTAAGTGCAAAGTAAATTCCATGTATTAAAATTAAATACCTGCAAATCTTTTATTATTGCCCTAAAAGGGCTACTTAAAATTTGGTTTTAGCAAGCCTGTATGTAATCCATATTATAAATACCTATATTTATATTATATTGACCGCATATAATTCAATAAAGGTATTATAAATTGAATAGAATTTATATCAAATTAATGTTCACCTACAATTTTTATTATCTGTGCATAATCAATAAAAATTACTACGTGATTAAAATGGTATAAAAAGCAAATAGCTTACTGAGACCAGTCTTTAGTACAGTCTTACTGGTATATCATTGAAAAATTATAAGTTTTTTCTCACAAGTAAATTTACCTTAACAACTTTACCAAAAAAGCGAAGAAAAGTTTTTTTGTTCTAGAAGAAGCCTTATGTAGAATAAGACTTCTGCTATAATTATTAAAACGTTGGTTAATTGTTTAAAATATTTATAATATAAAAATAAATTTAAATAGCATATTAAAAATAACGTAGATAACGCATATCAAGCTGTTACATTATAAGTAATTAAATGTAGAGCGTTTTATTTAATCTCTTATAGAAAATTAAACGCAAATAAAATATTGATTTATTTATTTTATTTATTAAAAGCTTTATGCACAAGTAAGTACAAAGGCGAACTTAATGCCAAAAGGCATTATCTACCAGTCGACCTTTGGGTGGTACAGAGAATATTCGGTAGGTGCGCAGATATATAACAAAACAAAGGAAAGATAAACTTTAAGTTTATGTGTGTATATATTAAAACAAAATAACTATATGTCATTAATAAAATGACGACAGGAATATTAATACATATTCTATACGTTAAATTACTTAAGTTAATACAAATACATAAACATAAATAAATATACATATATAAATATATACATATACATATATTGTAAATATAAATATATACATATTTGAGAAAAATACACTTCGTTCATACTATGTATATTAGTAGTTATCTTTAAGAAATTCTTTTGAGTATAAGAAACATTTCAATTAAAGGAAGCTTGTAGTTTTTGGACGCGTTCAAGTTATCAAAATTAATAATATGTAAAAATTTGCTTATAACCACTTTATAAACATGAATAAATTAATAAATATGGTGTCCATAAACAATTACCTTTTTTATAACAAAACAGAATAATTTTTTTTTTGTTGCCATTATAACTATTTGTAAATAGTAGTTGCTAGCATAAATAATTAAACTAAATAAATATTACGTAAACATATAAAATTCACAAAAAAAATGATTTAGTATTGCTTCAGTCTTTTCACTTATTGTGAACTAATGAACTATTTAGCACCAAACATTTCGCTACTCCATGCTAGGTGGCGTTATCGGCAGACGCATTTAGAATACTACCGATGAATTACTTAGGCCAATAGAGGGCGTTAGTAACGTTGTTGCCTTGAGATAAAAAGTATTGATTAAATATGATTACTAGGTTAGCTTTTGCTCTTGGCACTTTAAGCCGAAGAAATATTTTTAGTATCGTATTAGCGCACAGATTATTTAAAAAACTGAAACTAATTAATTAATTACTTATAGATTTAACAATGAAACACACCGTCTTAGTAATGGATTACTAAAAAAAAAACAATAGTTTACACGAGCAAGAATTTCATTACACGAGCTGAGTTTTAATTGGATGTTTATTAAACAATAACTTCTAGGGTAGGTATGGGTAAAATCCTTAAATTCGAATTCAATATAAAACGCTTCTGAGAAGACCCGGCATAGGAAACTATGTTTATTTTTTATACAAAGATAGACTTTTTTCAATACATTCTAAAGCCATTTTGCAAACTATTTTCAGTATACAAAACGGTGAAAGTATTTTATAAGTAGTCGATGGCGATAAAATATTCAAAATGAAAACATTACCTAAAAAATAATAAGTTAAGCATTGTAAATACCACTGTTTCTAGTAAAGTGGTCATTGTAGTCACTGTGTATTACTGGGGAAGCGAGATGTAACCATGGTTCATGGTGGATTTCTGACTACACATGTTTCGTTCTTACGGTTAGGGCGTATCACTAACCATCAAGTGAACGACCTACTCGTCTTATAAATTAATCTAAATACAAAATTATATCTGTACAGGGGAGTCGTCATAACTTGAGTTTTACCGCGAAAAAATAAGCACTCCAACTAATGCTCATGAAATAAATCACCTGCCTTGGACCGCCCATTCTGAGTTTTCTTATCGAACATTGATTAATAGCTTATGACAGATATTTTCGATACTTACCTACTAAAACTGTTTTCAATCTGAACTGAGAGCGGTACAAAGCATTGAGTTATATTTAATGAGCTGATGAAAGAGTCGATACGATTCTTGGATATAAGTTATATCTGATAGAAATAATATGCTGATATTTTTGGACGCTCTTAATGATATATAAAAATCTTGACATACGTGCTGTTTTTGAAGATAATGTTTCTTATAAAAAACGTAGGAAGCAGTGGACCTATAATAGTTTAGAAAATGTGCAGTTAAATATTTAATAACAAGTAATGAAACAAAATGTTGTAATTTATCAATCAAATTAATGTTGTTAAATGAGGTACTATAGAATATATACTATTATTGACAGATATTTATATGTACAACTCTATGTGATATACTCAAGCTCAGAGAGCGACATTAAAAGTGTCTCCACAGTAGCCGATAGGCGTTCGTAGCTGATAAAGTGTTATTAATGTAACACAAGTAGTTTCCCGGTTTTAAACACCCTTTGAGTAGATAAAACATTAATTGATTTCCATCGTAATGCTAATAGACTCACAAATATAAGATAATACGATCTTTATAAATTGATCGGCAAATAATCAGTACCCATGTGTTTAAACTTAAACATTAATGTAATATAATTAAGCAGGGAGTCTAGCTAGATATTTCTCTGCGACAAGTCTGCTAACCACGATTTCGGAGAACTGATAAGTAAATTAAAGATGAAAACACAGACAAATGAAAAAAGAAACGCGTTAAGTATATTTTGTAATTTTAAAGTAATGGAAATTTGGCATTTGGCTATTAAAGTAAGAAAATTCAAGCTTCGTATGGGCAAATATACCGGTGCTTCGACTGATATCTCTTTGATTGCGAGTTATTCGTCCTAACAGGCTATTTCAGTAAAGGAAGAGGGAGTGCACCCTGTGTGCACGCGTACATTTGTGCACTGAAATATCTCCTGCACAGACACCTGATCTCTAGTGTAAATCAGCCAACACAGTCGCAAAAAATAATCGGATACTATTATCATTATCAACAAACACTGAATACGACCACAATTTGGTGAATAATCTAAATACATACAAACAAAATACTCAGTTGAATACCAATTATAGGAATTCAGAAATAAACACAAACAAGCAAACAAATATCAACACGGCAAGTTTGAGGAACAAATTTAATATCAAAGGGCAATTCATCTGAATGCAATCTCGGCGTCACCGTTGCCCTTTATTATCCGAAACAAACAGCTCAATAACAATAAGCTGTGCGTTGCGACTGGTGAAAATTCGCAACTCTTAAATTTCGTCTGATTGATGCCGTTCATTTATCACTCCCCTCGTTTTCGCCTCGCGATGCCTCCGTTTACATATAAAACTTTTAAATGGGTCACAAGGTCCCGGTCCGATTGCCTTCAGCCACTTCGGTTTGGAGTAATTAAAATTCCCCAATCGATATTTGGAGGGCCCACTGGTGTTGCGAACTCCAGTTGATGCGTCGGACCAGTATTATATGAGTGCTTGGGTGTTTCAACTTTTATATTACTACCTCTACGTAATTTATAGATGTTGTATTGAGATGAAGTTTCGATAAAGCAATTTAACCACTTTTCATTTCGTGATTGTTCAGTTTTAGTTACTTCTTTGGAATCGAGAATTTTGTTGTGATTTGTAGTTAAAACTTAATAGTAGATTGGGTGCGACTATGACATTATTAAAAATTTTGTATGATTTTTTTGTACAAAATAATAAAACTCGTGTAATATAACTTATTGCTACAATGTAAGAGACACATATTTAAACCAATCTACGATTGATAATATTATAATAAAGATATGTTAAAAGCATTCAGTCTATTAAAAGACTCGAAGTATAATAATTATTATCATCTGCTTGTTTTTATCTCATTAAATTCAGGTCACTGCAAATCTTTTTCTCGTCCTTTAATAATCCAAACCCAATCTAATTTTATTTTAGCTTTCCCGATATGTTTTTTCATCGGTATTTTCTTATACGTTCGTGTATTATCTAATTATATAGAAAAGCCCGTATGATTTAAAAAGAATGTGAACAACATAAAACAATTCTATTCGAAATTCCCTGTTACATGTTCTAAATGAGCGTATTCCACATCCAAACGTTACGAGCACCTGGACCGTAACCGATCGTCAAATAAAACCACACCGACATCGAATCTTCAGTTTTTAATCGTGCCTCGTACTTACCGTGGCCCTCGTCAAAATATTGACGGCAGATCGCGTCGCGGGATTACAGTGACGCCTCGATTTTTATCTCCCGATGATTGGAGGTGAGTGAACGTAAACAGCCATCGATCCTTTTGATAAATCAATAAAATCTACTTACACTTATGTAATATATAATGAAAATAATTGTATCGTAGGGATATATAGAAGAGATACTTTTGACGGCTAGAGCGTTATTATGGCTTTTCAGCTGCGAACGTGCTGAAGTCATATCGAATTACCGAATTGTACCATTCAGTCATATTAAGAAAAAAAATAAAGCTACGAATACCCATACTCTTCCAACGTATACCATTTCAGAAGAAACCTTTTACTGTAAAAATGTTTTTTAAAGTTTTGATTATTTTTGAACAATTATAAACTAAATTGAACACTTATAATTGAAATCCGAGACGCAAGTGTAATTAAAATTTCCAGAAAGTTTATTTTCGAAGGAATTCTTAGAGATGGATCCGTTAGCTTCTAAAGTGGCGGCACTTTGACTAAAATTGCTTTAAAGCGTAATATTTTTTTGAACGTGACCATTGGCTAACACTTCGCAACGTTTAATCAATAACAAATATACAATAGTAGCAACCCCGCAACCCCCCTTGTGGGTGGAATTTCGTAAAATCCGTACTTAGCTGTCCTCTACTCGGCGAAAGGAATATTCCTACTAAATTTCAAGTCGCTACGCCTTATGGTTCCAGAGATATCATGATGAGTCAATATTTAGGTAGGAATCTCTTATATATATTTAGATTAGCACCAAAGAGTTTGATATCAGACTGTTTGTGTCAAACCCATCTCTCAGTGGTGTTCTTAAAATATTATTTCTTTCTTCAACTATGTGTAATTATGTTTAATGTGTATCTCATTATGAAGGTTTAAGCTAATTTAAACGAAAGTAATAATAATTTTATTGAAGGTTTAAAAATCTATCCACGTTAAGCAATTTTTGTATTCTGAACCTTAGCCTTAAGATACTTTATTTAATTAATACTTATATGTCGCAATCTAGGAGAGCTTATGGAGGAAACAAAACCAGTTTAGATTCAACATTATTGCATGTTAGGAAGCCGAAATCCTTAGTTAACGTAAATAATGTCATAGCGGAAGGACCTCTAGGGTTATCCAGTCACATGTCCTGCCGACTGACACTGATATCATTAATTTTGATTTTTTCTCACTTTAAACGACTCTTTACAAAACTACGACGCTACTACCAGGTACGGTTAGTAAAATAATAGTGGAAAAATGTTTCTTTGCAGGTAAAATAATATTTAATCTAGGTTTAAAAAGAAAACGTTTGTAAAGAATAAGTCTAATTAATTATGAATTACATAACAAAGAGCTTTTAGAAAACAAAATGCAAAAATTATTCCGCAACATGTCATTGTCAAAACATTTAAATTTGTACTAAAACCGTTTTTTGACAATTTTCAATAATTTTAGCAACGCTCTTTTCATCCTCATATTATTGATTTTAGCATTCATCTTAGCTAACTTAAAATTGTATTACTTATTTGTAATATACATTTGAAGTAAACTAGTGGAATTATACGTCAGGTTACACATGCCAAAAGCAACGTATGCTGACCGTACACCATACAATAATTATACGTCCTCTTCCAGTTCCGTGCAATGTCGCGTACGCGGTCGTATCGAAAAAGTTTTAATTTAGCCAAGTCCCCTTTGTGAGTCTTTTAAAAAGCTTCAAGTATTGTATGCATTTAACAAGGAGCCGCGGCGACAGTTATTAATGGTTTTCCTACTATTTTTCTCGGATGGCGAAGGACCGCCTCGCTTACCTACCGCTCTTTGTTCGGGCACAACGAACTCCGAAATCCTGAGACGCTGGAATTAAATTCAAAAATGGAATTGGAACGTGGCAAAAACGAAGTTTTTTCTTCTTCTTTCGTTAAAAAACATAACGTCGGATTAGTGCCATTGGTAAATATTTTTCTGACAACAAAAATGTTAAATATTTCTTTCAGATTGTAAAATTTTGTTAAAAAGTTATTCCTGATAAATAAAACAAATTGTTGTTCGAGAAACATGTTTGACGCAAGAAGAAAAAAATTTGGTTATCAAAAACCTTATAAAGTTTTGCTGATTTACTACAATAATTTTACTCGAAATTTTCCAACTGGTGGTTGTTCGGTTATAAAGAACTGGCGATTTGAAAAACGCGCGGATTGAAAAACATTTTGACTTTACCTACTTTTTCAGACCGTGCAGGACCGCCTCTTACCTCGCTTTGTTCGGAACACAACCAATCGCTTCGAGACCTGAGTGTAAATTCAAAATGGATTGAACGCAAAACGGAGGTTTCTTCTTCGTTTCGTAAAACATTAGTCGATTGTTTGGTAATATTTCTGCAACAAAATTTTAATATTTTTTCAGTTGTTAAGCATTTGGGCCTTCACCCAAGTTTTCTGATAAAGTATAACAAATTGTTGTTCGAGAAACATGTTTGAGGCAAGAAAAAAATTTGGTCAATCACAAACCTTAAAGTTTGCTGATTGACTCAAGCATTGTACGTCCAAAATCCTTCAACTGGTAGGTGTCGTTATAAAGAATGACGATTTGAAAGCCTATGTCGAAACAATTGACTTTAACTTGATTCAGATGGTCAAGTGGTGTCTAATAACATTACAGACTTTAATGTTATTTTCTTTTATTCGTTACATCGAAGGAAATGATGTAAACGTGCTAAACACCATTTAATTTTACAATAGCTGTTTTTACTAATTCCTTTCATAATACCGCGGTGCCTTTGGCTTGTCTGCCCTTGCCCAATCTTCAATTATCAACAGAGTTTCAATCATTGTCTAAGGTTGAAAGCGGGCGGTATTTTTCCGAATAGCCGGCCGCTTTCGCCACATCATTACTCATCCTGAGCCCGTGCAGCGTCGCTTTTTGCGACCGCACTTCGCCGATGCAGCCTGCCGACTAAACCGGCAATGCATTTCGAAATGTTCTATATGTTAAAAAAATAATATAACTGGCAATTATTAATTTAATTTCAGTTTTTTTTTAATAATGTTCTTACTTACGCCCGAAATAAAGTAAAGAGAGTCATGTAAACAATGTTACCGAAACCAACGAAACCCCAACAGGCGTTTAGCTTTCAAATTCAGAATTTTCGATATGTCAAGCCGTGTATGGGCGTCTACCAAAACCAGAGTCGGTAATCACTGGGATCAAAATTTTCAATGTATGAAATTCTACATTGAACCCTGTGGTGGGACGTCGAAAACTTTGATTAGGGAAGTGATGCTTCAGAGCCCCGTGGTATGGGCGTGTCTTAGGCTAGATGAACAGAGTTGGTTAAAATATAATGACAGGGTACTAAAGTACTAATTTTTAGGCGAAGCTTGACAACTTTATTTAAGAAACATGTGTGATGGGATACGTCAAAAACCTCTATAAGTGGAAACTTTATTGGAGCCTTATGTTCAAAATCTAGTTCTTACAAATTGGTAAATAGTTAAATTAGAAAAGTTGTCAAATAAACTTATACATGACAAACAGATAGCAGTTTTATTAAGTAGTACCCAGTTTTTATGAATTATATATCATTGATCGTTATCAAATCTTGAATCACGCGTCGTAGGGATAAGAAAAAGATTTTTTTAGATGTTTACTTCAATAATTAAAAATCTTTGCATAATTTAATATCCGTAGCGAATACAGAAAAATTGTAGAATAATCAAAAATTGGATCATTATTCACAATTGACTTACTATAAATACTACAATTACTATAACTTAGAGATACTATAAATTTTATATGCATAAAAAATTGTGTATCTTCATATCTGTTAATGTTAACATTTTCTAGTCCTTCAACTATATGCCGGCTTTCTTACAAATTAGTTCTGATATATTATTTTAAAAACTCTCTTTGTCTCCTACATGCCTGTATAGATTCAAAATAAAGAGATAAAACCAAAAAGGCACTAAATGGTATTAGCTGGGAGTGATTGATTCTTTATTTCCTTCAACGGAAAGTATTTTAACTATATGTGTGAAATTCTGTATGGTATAGAATTAGGAAAGCTTTATATATTCATAAAATAACTTTAAATTTATTGTTACAACAAAGAATCGTATATGCTTCGTCAATTTTCAATTCTTCAAATAACCTCCTAGATAAATGTCTATTAACCACAGTTTGTGTTGGTTTAATGACTAAGTAACGTCATAATTCCCTCTAAATCTCTACACCCACACTATCGCGAATGCAACGTAATAGAGACACAGCGTTCACAATCGAGTCCAATTTCACGCGTTTCACAATACGCGATGTAAACATCAAATTGATCGATCGCTCGGAAAATCGCACCGAATCGGGGCAAATATTTTGACGTAGCGATAATGCCGTTACTACTGCAACGCAAAGAGAATGAAATAAGGGCCGGTTGATAGATCGGCCCCGAGGGGCATCGGTTGTGACTGTGTTGGGCAACACAATCGAATAATGCTCGCTACCGTATCAGGAGCATTAGATAGAAATACGAAATCGGCTATTAGAAAAACTAAGGATAATCTTATTTTTTTTAATTGCCGACGAAAGCAGACGAGCAGTCGGGCCACCTGATGGGAAGTGGTCACCGAAGCCCATGGACATCAGCAATACCAGGGGTATCACCAACGCGCTGCCTACCGTAAAGGACTCTCTTTACACCTCGTTTAAAGTAGGACATGTCATAGCGCGAAGGAAAAAACCTTAGAGGGGAGTTCATTCCAGAGTTTAATAGTGCGTGGCATGAATGACCTCTGGAAACGTATTTATGGCACGGTTTTCAGGTGGTATGGATGAACTCTAGTCCGGTGACGGAGAGTACGATAATAGAATGGGGATGTAGGTACCATATCGAACAGCTCCGCTAAGCACTCTCCCGTTGAACAGGCGGTAGAACACGCAGAGAGAGCCAATATCTCTCCGTAGGCTTAGAGGTTCCAGCCTGCCCGTGAGCATTGGATCGCCGACTATTCGAACGGCTCGTTTTTGTAGGGAGTCAAATGGAAGCAGCTGGTACTTGGGGGCACCGGCCCTAAGATGGGAACAATACTCCACGTTTGACCTGACCTGTGCTTTGTAAAGTAGAAGCTTTTGGCTTGATGTATCTTTTGGCTTATTGTGTCCTCTTGAGGGATCTTGAGGTGGCATTAAATTTCTTCTTCTCCTCTATGCCTGTCCGATCCTGACATCGTCTAGCGTCATTAAAGACGCCGTATACAGACTGTTTTCGGCGCGCAGCCTCAACACAGGTCCGAGTCACCAGCTGGGAGAAGCCATAGGCCGAAGAATACTCATATGCCACTCGGCCAGCGAGTTCAGTGGTCTGCGACCCCAACCACTCCTGATGATGAGCGTTAAAGTCACCTAGGATCACCACCTCCGCTGCCGGATACTGTTCAAGGACTTGGTCAGTCGCCTCTTGGAGATACTCGAATAGTCGAGCTGCCTCCGCATCACCGCTGTGGGATCTGTAGAGGCACGCGTAGACGTGGGTGTGGCCACCATATTCCGTGCGCACCCACAAGACGGACAGATCCCAACGTTCATGGTCCCGAAGGCGGCGACAGCAAACATCATCCCGAACGGACAGGTATACCCCGGCTTACGCACAAAAATCTTAGAATAATATAGCATAATATATAAAAATAACGTATATATATATAGCAACCGCTATAATGTATAAGGATGCAGTGTAGTTCATCCAAAATATATCAAAAAGTGTATGAATAAAAAAATTGCCATCGGTGAGTTACTCTGGCACCAATTGCAAAAAACCTTTGACCTCATAGATATACAATCCATACTAATGTTATAAATGCGAAAGTAACTCTGTCTGTCTGTCCGCCTTTCCTGTCTAAACCAAAAAACTGATTTCGATAAAATTTAATACCTACATACTTAGTTAAGATTTGAAGAAAGGACATAGGCTATTAATTATTGCGATAAAACGTTGAAATAGGGGATGAAAGTTTACATGGAAATCGTCTCTGTTAAAATGAAATCTTTTGTAAAATTATAAAATTTTGTGTTTAGATACTCAAAACGAGTCATGAATGCAGTTTTTTTAGCTTTTTTTTTTAAATTTTAAACCGTAAAAGGATGAACTAGAGAATGAAATGGGTCTGAAAGTCAATATGGAAATTCGTTAAAACACCGTATGTACACGCTTAAATGCAAGTAAATTGAGTATAATTGTAAAATGTTGTTAGTAAAATTTCATTGGTATATTCATATGCCATGTGAAGAGTTTTTTTTGTTTTAGCTTTACATTTTCTTAGCTCTTATTTAAAATCAATCATTATTAATAATGAGTCACCAAGCGTGTTGCCAAACGTAAATTTTCGAATTCAAACTGAATTGATTTTACTAAATTTTTCTCTATAAAAAAGATATGTGGAAAATTATAAAATATTAATTACAATATAAGATGAGCGGGTAACGACGCCGGCACAGCAACGGTCTTATGACATGATTTACAGATGCCATGACAAAAAAATAAACAAGTAACTTATATCAATATTTTTCTAAAGTAATAATAGCGATGTAGCTTGAAGTTACAACATCTCTGGTAAACAAAAAAACTTTCGATTCATTCCAAAACGTATAAATATACAAGGAGTCACAGTACGTCGACTTGTAAAAACTCGCAAAGCGTGATCCCAGAGGGATTATTCGCAGGATGGAGTGCAAAGAGTGACTGAGGGGAGATAAACGGGAATGTTTATTCGAGGCTCCGCACATAACATAAATTATACATTGGAATGCAAATGCGTGAATACCCCCTGTCGTTTTGACGCACCCTCTATAAACGTACGTACATATTTCTATATATATATGTATGTAGTTTTTTCAGCCATGGTGAATCTTAAATATTAATGTATTCGAAAAGATTCGTACCGTTCTAAGATAAGTTGACAGATTTTAACATGTATTGTAGGAGCTAACAATATTATGCAGTTTTTCTAATAATTTTACATTTTGGTTATTATTATAGTACTATTTACTTTTATTTTATATAATTCTATTTTATAAAGTAATGCTACGACTTTATACAAAAAAAATATATTTTAGGAACCAATCGAAATATATACCATATAACTCAAAAACTATTTAGCAGAATTTGCTGAAATTTTAAAATAAAAAATTTTAATGTTAATTCTATTCATGACATAATACTAAATGTTTAAACGATTCAATGAAATCATTAAATTATTTAGAGCTAGCTTAAAACTTGAAATGCTTTCTACAAATAAACAATGACAATGTATGGACGCAGCATTCGAAGCAACGTCGGATGCAGTCAATGCTTTCATACAACTAAGAGTACATGTATCACAAAGCGTAACGTGTGCCACAAACGAAGATTTCCTCCTATAGAAACGACCACCCAGTTTCACCGAGATTCTCAGGAAATCGCGTACTAAGGGCGCAAGAGGAAAAAAATTCCACCGCGACGCCAGCGCCGCTGCAATGTCGAGACTTGCCTGATTAATGAAAGCTCTGCCCGCTCAAGCGTAAACGACCTAAATTCCAATACATATTTCAAGTAATAAAACACTTTATACATCTGCTTTAGGGTTTATTTTGCTTTGGATGTATATGGTAGTTGTGACGTATTGAAGTTGCGTACACGTGAATACCAAACGTTTCCCCTCAACGCTGTAACATTTGACGTTTTTGTGCGACGTATGTACGTATTTATAAAATGGCAAAATATGGATTCACTTTACGATACTGTTAAGACGTTCCAAGTCGCCTCCAATTTATTTTGTTATTGAAAGAAAATAACGCATTGTCGGAGAAAAATTGTCTGCAAATTAAATTTATTTAGGTATATACTTTATTACGTCAATTTACTATATTATTGATAAAGCTTCACGTGTTTACAGGTTTTGAAATATGTATAACGGAGTAGAATATTAGTAATCACCTCTCATATAAGCCCTTGAAAAGACACACAAAGTATTTTTATGGATCTAAAGTAATAAAAATTCTAATTGAAAAACATGTCTTAAATGTCATCATTTCATTCGGTACAACCTAAATTATAAACATCTCAGTTGCGGGACTTCAAGTAACCCACCACAGCTTCAGAGTGTTTCAAATTGATCACTTTACTACCGTGGGCAAGCAATTTCTATAACTTGCGCATTGACGGCCTCAAACTCAAAACGCGAACCCCAAGTTATATCAGAAATGACGTCACTGAGGGGAGGGAGCGGGTGCCAAATGGCGATGAGGTGGGACGCGGTGTCAGTTGTCAAAAGTCTGACATACTATGACGTCCCGCGTCAGAAACTTGCCTGTGGCTTTCGAAATTTCGCAGTATTGGTAACACATATAGTATACATATAATTACTTAACTTAAATTAAATCGTACTTAGTGTAACATCATGAGGTATGAAAGTTTTGGCTCCTTTTTAAACGCAATAAAAAAAATACTGTCTTTTAGTAATTTCAATAAGATTATCTGCAATGGTTGTGAACAGAATTATTGAGTGTTTTGACATCAATACCGATTAAAAAATTATTGGTGATTGAAACGACAAAATTTTAAATCTATTAAGGGTAAATTGTTCTTTTCAATGCTTTTTGTTTTTGAATTTGTCATAAATTATTTCATTAGTCCAGCAGTCTAGAAATAATATTTCATTCCTGAAAAACAACTGTTTTAACAAGTGATGATTTAGACTCCTTCGCGATTTCGAACATTTGGAAACGTAAGCCGATATGCAATCACATTTAAGATAAAACCCAACCCTCGATATGGGAGGGGCGAGGTGCAAAAAAAATCTCGTCGGCAATGGGCCCCACAAAGATAGAAATTCACATCGGCGGCCATTACAGAAAATTGCCTATACGCCGCACCGCACCGTGCATCCAAATCGTTCCGAATTTGATGTAAGTCAACTTTTTTTTGTGTTTCGCACAGGTAGAAACAAAAATTAATTAGTTCGGCCTGTCGAAAATGCTGACAGAAATGTGGTAACAATTAACTGGTGGAAAAACTAATGGAATGGCAAGATTTTACCTGTCTAAAACATTTTCGAAAACCTGATATGTTTTGTTTCATTAAAACATTTTCGGATAACACTCTTTGAAGTGTTATCCCACAAATTGTGTTAGTAAACGTACGACACTTAACTTCATTAAAAAAACGTATTTAATCTTAGACCTTAAAACTACACGACAATTTGATAGTCTGCTAGGAATTATTCTTTTAAAATGATCCCTTTAATATGCCTATAATATTCTTGACAATAATACCTAGATCTTCACAATAATTTTTTACTTCATTACACATTTTTCTACTTAACATTAATAAAGAACATTTAATTGAAAGAGATGTACGAGTTTTAATATACTAAATAGTAGATACGGAGAGCAAAAACTTAATTAACGACTGTCACTTACACTTCAAGATAAAGTTTAAAAGGAAGCAGTTGTGTATTTGCTTAATCAGAAGCTCCGTTTCATAGCAAAACAAGAAACAAATAATACGATCAGGGCAGCTAAATAGGTTTTTCTGCAGCATCATTTGCGCTAAACAGTATCAAGTGCTTTTAACCATTCATTGAAATATACACTTTACTTATTTGTTTTACGATACAATTTCGATTGTAGATAAAAGCGCGAAGTTTGATAAAGGGCCTGTCGTATTGTTCATTAAACTTGGATTAAGTTTGCGCGGGATGGAACGAGCGAAATCCAGTTAGCGTCAGTGTGTACCGAGATGGGGGGCAGAAGGAACTTTATCGGTGAAACTTTTGCCTGAGATAGCAACGTCTTCATTGAATGACTTTGATTTAAATAGCTTGAGACGTTAGGATAATTGGGTCCACAGCCGATACCTCCTTAGAGATTGTGACGATCGTGAAATTCAAAATTTGGACAGTTATTCGGTTGAAGTATTTCGGAGACTCTTATAGAGGCCTGAATACGATTTGTTACAATAATTAATTGCCCTGCAATATTTTTTTAAGTGTGTGACATATGATTTACAAATAGTATTTTGCATATTACTTATTTCGTTTAAAAATCTGTTTTATTCTTCAATGCCTTTTCACATTGTAGAATTTGTCCAATCAATCTATTGCTTATTTATCGAAATTTACTATTGATAATTTTTTCCTCAAGCAAGCGATATTTACTATTTACTATAATCATATTGGTAGAACATTGATTTAGAACTAAGCTTTGAGAAGTGTACTATGAAATCGATGTGATTATATTAAAATAAATTTTCATACAATAATGAGAATTGGCCGAATTTTGGATCAAATAGAGCATTTTTTCTAGTCATAGCTTCAAGAATCTGAGACACATCATTCGAATCAATGATTTACAATTGATAGAAGTATTTTAATATCAGTTCAGAATTTTAACAACGGTTATTGTAACATTAAATTTTATGAGTTTCATAATTTAAAACAAAAAAATATTAAGAGATCGATCGCGCCTCTGTAAATAAATACTGAAGTGTTATCATTGCAGATTACATATATGTACTGGTGGTGCTGGCAAAAAACTATAACAACTACAGCCTAATTAAAAATCATTATGAATACGAATCATATTTATAAAAAAATTTCAAGGTAAAATCAGAATCCAAACTTTTAACAAGAGTCGAATTTTCGCTGTTGTTGTTTTTATACTTGAGTGTTTGAGTTTTTATTGTTTATTGACGTGCAAGATAATTTTAAAAATGAATTCGATAATTAAATCACAGTTCAAGGGGATACAAAACAATTGCTATTTCTGCTAGAATTTTAGTAAAAATGATTCAAAGAGAGATTCAAGATTCTTATCAAATTAACTCTCTCTAGTAAAAATATGATGCTGATAGTAAAAAAAGAGAGACGAATAAATTTGAATGAGTTCATATATTCTCTAAGAAAAATTTAAGTCTTAGTCAAACGCTTCTTATAAATAAAATGAACATTTATAGATAATGGTGAAAGTTATGTAAATTGTTCAAACTAACATTAGTTTTAGTTGTATATCAAAGGAAAATATAACATATACGTAACATGATAACCACAATAGCTCATGTCTCATATTTAATTGCAGTCTCGAAGATGGAGTTCAAGTCACGGTAGCTGCCCCAATTAGCTTGTTAATAAAAATTGGTGTTATTAAACATTCTCATCAGCAGACGAACTGAAACAGAGAAGAAATCCTAACATTTTTATAATTGTGTTCAATCAACTATTACTTTACTTATGTGAAAAACCCTATTGAATGCTTCAGTTCTTAAAGTGCTGAAAAAATATCATTTATTATGTTATTCCATTCATCACGTTCAACCTTATAGCTACGAAAACATCTAATTTTGACTTGTTTATCACACATTATCTTTTACAATTTATTAAAAAATACTCGTCCTTCTGTACATAATACCTGAAAACAATATGCGAACTTCTGTTTTAAAGTAAATACAAAAATTGTAGCCTTTGCTGTTGACGAAATGCAATATTATCTCAAATCCATCGATATTCCGCAGAGAATCTTTTAACACAACTTAAAATACTTATTAAATAAGTACTGACAGTTAAATTATATTTCCCGACAAAATTAGATCATAATTTCTGTACAAATCGAGTAAACTTGGTATCTATCCGAAATTCCCCAACATCCGATCCTCAATAAACCCAGTACTAATGCGGCACAATCAGTGATCGTCGTGTTTGCTTTGATCCTTCGTCCATTGATCGGGTGTTCCCACCTTTTGTGGTCGTTTGGAAGCGAGCGATGAGTCAGCCGTTTCCATTTTGGTAGCATTGTGATCGTCTAATTCAATAACGCGTCCGACATTTTTGTCTGTTTGCCGGTGCCCCTTGTCGGTCCAGTCGGCTTACGATACCGTGGCGGTGACGTGACTCGACGTTTGGTGAGCTTCTATTTATTCGGGAGTCGGTAGGGATATGGTGTCGTCGATTGTTTTAGTTTGATCACTTTCCCATTTGAGTGTATTAATGGATAATTCGTCACGTCTGTTATATTTTGGTTTCGGACTGAGTAAATTTTTTAGTGTTCCATATCTGGTATTAAATAGTCATGAAGTGCAATTATTTACAAAGTAAGATAGTTACCAGACATTAATAGTCAGTGCAGATAATTTTGCGAAAATATGAAATATTAGATTTATCTGTCAACTTTAATCTCAGTTTCATGAGATATGAAATGTTTAGATAACTTTTTATACTAACATGTTCGATGTTTACAGTTTAAAAGGCAATTAACTAGTTTTAATTTCTACAAAACATTATCTACATATTTTATGAAGTTAATAAAATATGAGATTTAAATTTTTCCAGACATGTCAAATAATTTTTTTAACCTAAATTAAATAAAATGCAACATATTGACCTATTTAACATATAAAAGAAGCCAAAATTAATTAAAGCTGTTAATTTATTTATATTACACATAATAATATTAAATTTAAAAAATATTTTTATCCATCGATAGACTGAACGAAACAGTGTTAGAAAACTCTGACATGGGATTTGACTAGTATGTTTAAACATTTGATTAAATACGAACAACATTAACCAGAAAATAACATACCCAGTTTAGCCGAAAATAACATTTAGAGTGACAAGATTTAGGTAAATTGCGTATTAAATATTTAAAACGCTAAGTCGCGACGGACAGACACCATTCTCACTCGATATTATTATTGAAACGGCACTTTAATCTTCTACGCAATAAGTTCGCGTCGAACTTTATTCTCTCCTGCTTGAAGGGAAAAGCTCTTGTGTCGGAAAAGGATAGCTGTAGATGTTCTTGGACCGGTGCGGCCTGAAGTCGATATCTTTGTTCCTCTCGCACAACAGTCACAGCCTTAAGTGGGAGGGGGATAACCTGTTTCTATTGTCAACGCTTTAAATGCACAATCAAAGCTATTTTAGACTTTATGTTGTTGCAATGGAATTGGTTTTGCTTTGCCAGGTCTGTGTAAAGGAGGCAGTGTACCAGCTCCGCCTTAAAAATGGAAGGTGGTATGTAAAAATTGATGAACACGTATAGTCAGTTGTTAAAGTGACAGACTTAGCTGGCGTGTTGGCCAGTGTATATTGTCTCAAAATGTCGGGACCGCTCGCCGTTACCAGCTTTGTTATTATTATAGAGTGATCGAATGGTTCTGATCTGGATCGAGTCGATCTGAAAATCTGTGTTTCTTGCGACGCTATGTGAGGTTAGTGGACAGTCGAAGTGATATAAGCAAAACTTGGTATATAACAGTGGCGTAAACTACTGAATTTTTAACGAACAGTGACATAAATTCTTATCAATCGTGACAGTTGATACGAGAGATCATAATTCATCTAATAAAATTTTAAGCGAAAGAAAAGCACCGGCTTAGTTACTTCCGTGCAACATTAGATAAGTATAAATAAATAAACATCTATTAGAAAAAACCAATAAAATACCAATAAAAAGGGTTCATTACGATTGTATAACTATAGTGGTAGATAGAAAAGATCCTCACCGGCGTGTGCATGTCGGCCATATTTCCTTTCGGTCGGTGATGCGCAGCCTCCTCACGCACAATGAGCTCGTTCCTCATGAACGGCTACCAGCCACAGCCGGACCCGAAGTTCCCGCCATCGGAGGAGTACAGCCAGGCAGACTACATACCACCAGGAGAGTACTACCAACACCAGCACCTACAATATGGCTACCAACAATACGCTCCGGTCCAAATCGGCGCTGGCTACGGATATGGAGGCTATTACCCAATACCACAGCACCCGGTCCCACCACCAAGGCCCCCGGAGGCAACCCACGACGATTACGTTCCACATGCAGAACCCACTCCAGGTCTAGCTGAGTTAGGGCTGCGTCTAGAGAGGCATATAGAGGAAGCCGCACCCGCCGGAAGAAAGCTACATGCCCTAGGTCGTGAGGGATCACCTGGTTCAGAATTGGATGATGAAAGACTCCTTTTAGACAGTCCTCCGGTGGAAGATGACGACTCTTCAATTTGCTCGGATAATACTGATCGTGTGATCTATCCGTGGATGAAGAAGATCCATGTTGCCGGTGCTTGTAAGTATTATTTGTTTTTCTAAAGCTCTATATTTATTAATATAAGATCCCTGGGTAAGCTATATTTCCGGTAGTCAAATTAATATAAGATCCCTGGGTAAGCTATATTTGTAGCTTAAGTTATTCATTTATTTTTAGAGGTTATAGATACCGCTACGTTTTCAACTTTAGTCAAAATCGAGTCTGGGCGCATCTACCGCGCCATACAAAAAACATACTAACATATATTGTTGTTTTATAAATGCTTCAGTATGTACCGATGCTATTGTAGATACTGTAGTAATAGAATATTTAATTATTATTTGAATATATAAATCAATTTGATGATGCGCAATTGAAAATACTATTTAATTTGTTTAATGTATACACTTGTAACTAATACTCCACAAAATGTTTATTCTCTTAAGTCTATTTTTGTCTCTCTTTTTTACGTTTTAATAACAGAAATTGATTTACTCTTTATTTAATGCATGTTGTCATATAACCAATGTTGTTTATTTTAAATGAGCTATGAAATAGTTAAAGAAAGGTTCAAGCACAACAAATAGTTTTCGCAATCGGAGCTGATTGCGAAATCTATAACTATAAATACAACTAAACAAAAAATATGCGTTTTGTATATTAATATGGCTTGCAACCCAAATTAAATTAAATCTTTCGCATTTGCCTTTTCGCATAAAAAAGGACTTAACCATTTATGATATATATAATATATAACAAACATAATGTTTAAACTCCATAAACAATTTTTATTTTTGTAACAATATTCTTACGCCACTTTATTTTCACTGGTATAACAATGATTACAGATACAATATAACTAAAAAGGACTAAGGTCAATCATACTTTATGTTGGTTACGCAAATACTATACATAATAAACTTTAAATTTCAGTGTTACGGCATTTAGTTACTTAACCAAGCACATAAATATTGCAAGATGTCATGATACTGTCAGTATGCATAAAACGGATCGTATAATTTTATGTTTAAAATTTCCAGTAGTCAAATTATTACTTACATTTGACGTCCAACATCTTTGTTGGTTCCGTTACCATGGACCCAGGAAAAGTTTAAAACATTGGGTATAATTTTATTGAACATCTTCGTCTCCATCTTCCTAGTCATTTTCCAAAACTCTCATGGGATTACCTTCTCATACATTCAGTTTCAACGTGCATTTTTGGAACATGTTCACGCAGAACGACTGACATCTGACCACGGTACAAAGCGTAAATTATGGCTTCAATAAGTGGGTTAGATTCAGTGAATAAAGGCGCTGAAGTGATATTTCGATTGCCAAATGTGATATTGGCAACAAGTATCGATTACTTACATGCCTATCCGACGCATGAATTGTTTAACTTCCCAGGCAATTTATCCAAATTTTCTGTAATCAAGTATAGATATATCGTTATCTATTACATTAAGTTGTTTTCCCCACAAGATTCAAACCCACAACCACCGGTGTGAAAATTAGGGCCAATAGCACTAAATGACGAGTTATTATTTACTAATAAGTAAACCTCTTACTATGCTAGTATTAAAAAAATATTGTTAGTACCCAACAATTATCCAAAAACATTTTTATTTAGTATGAAGTTGACAAGTCGATCACAATTTTCATTGTGAAAAAATAAGAGCAAAGTATGATAAATTTGCTCTTTTTCAATTCAAAATCTTTGCTTGACAAATAACATTTTCTTAATATTCACCGATATTCGTTTACTTTATTATTGTTAGATTTAAATTATTTTATATTGCATTATAGTAACTTATTGCGCACACGCACGTAGATTATAATTTAGTTAACTGCAATGATTTTTTTATGCTAGGTGTTCATGTTTGAAGAATAATCAATAATTTTAATTATTATTATACAACATTAGGTTATTACTGCCAGAATTAATGATAGGACATTGCTTCATTAAAAGACATATTTATTTAAAGCCAGGTGAAATGTTTTTGGCACCTTATTAATTATTTAAAAAATCTTATGGATAATAATGTAAATATATCAAGCAAAAGATTAGATGTACTTTATAGAATATTAAGTTACACGATGAGTAATCCATACTAAAATTATAAATGCGAAAATAACTCTCTATCTATCTGTCTGTCCGTCTTTACCGTCTAAACCATTGTACAGATTTCGATGAAATTTGGTACATATTTAGAATAGATTTCGAAAAAGACCATAGGCTTATTATTATTGCAATAAAAGTGGTTAAAAGGGTTGAAATATGGAAATTCTTCACCGTTGAACATAAAACGAACTTCGTGTCAAGATGCTTAAAACGAGCCATAAATGGTATTCTCTAGCAATTTTGTAGTTTCAAACTATACGGGCATGAATTAGGGGTTAAACAGGGGATAAAAGTCAATTTGGAAATTCGTCATAGCCCAAGCTAAAGCCATTGAAGATTTGTGATTGTGATAGATAAATAGATTGAAAAACCTATTTATATACTTCTTGCAACAGTGTTAATACAGCTGCAGAATATAATCTTTATAGTGGATGCCTGATAAACTGCCTACGATGCTTAAAACGTAGCCATGGTATTCTAGCATTGTGTTGCAAACTATACGAGGCATAGGGTTGAACTCAGGGACCAAATCAAGAATTTCATTTTGCTAGTCCATAACTGTTGGTGATAGACATTGATACACCCATATATTCTTGAAACATTAAGATCGATCCATGCGTCGGATGGCATGTAATAGTCATCCACCCACCAAGCCTAGTGCATGCTTGCGAACCGAGTCGTGGTGAATCCTGCGGACCAAAAACTCTTCAATGTAGGTTATTAGGTGGTTAGTCGGCAATTGGACTATCACAATGTGATAATGATAAGGATGAGTCTGGGTATAGCTAGTGGTGAATAAAGTGACCATTACATGACGATGGACCAGGTGTGATAGTCTAAAACTCTATGATAGAGTATTAGGAAGCTATGTCGCAGTGACATACCTATGGTATGATGATAGGAAATCGGTAGTAGCCTAATGTGAATAAATAATTGACGATAGATATTATTCTATATATAAGGCTTGATATTTAAGTAACATACCTTCGTTACTTAATGCGAAAAGGAGCACTTAAAATCAATCTGCTGTCAGAATGAATATATAAGTACAAAAACCTTTGTTAATTTAGATAAAGTTAATTTAATTAAGATTATGAATATAAAATAATAAATTTTTATATATAGTAGTCTTTCCTATATTAGAGCTCTGTATATCTTTGGTAAATTAATATGTCATGTTCAGTTGTTAATTATTTTTAAACAGGAATTTGCATGTCCTGAGCTATTGACTAGATGTTTCTTAATTAAGGTAATAATGTGCAGTTCCTTTTTAACATTAAATTATCGGCTCATCATATACCTAAAATTTTAATGATTTCGAAATTTTGTTAATTTAAAAGGTACATAATGTAAATTTTTTATGACGTTAAAAAAATATATTTCAATGAATATCCTCATTTTCTTATGTAATTTGAAATATCCTCACGTCAATAAAGTCAGCTTTATTCACTATTAGTAATGTCGAACCTTAATATCTCGTAAAACATAACCTTATTTGAATAAATTGCCCAAGTCAAATCTTTGTTGACCATCCATTTGAGAACAAAATCTAACCTACGATTGTCTATACAGTTATATTCTTGCTTCTATAATTTTCCTTTAGCTGGGTCACTTTTAATTAATTTATTTAACCAACGTCTATTTTATAGTATGCCTATTAAATAAATTAATAAAAAATACATGAAGTAAGGCCGTGGCTGATGAGAATAGCGAAGATCGAAGCGGTGGCGTGCATTAGGGAGGCTCTATGTCCAGCAGTGGACGAACACAGAACATGATGATGATGATGATGATGAATAAAAAAAAAAGTTACTGCGGCTAAATCAAACAGAACGAATTAGGCCTGGCTAAATTTCAAAAAGCGGAAACTTAAGCAAATTTAACCAGGGAATAAAGTTTACAATCTTAAACCGGCATATGTAAGATTAAGGAAGAAGAAAGCTTCTAAATAGTGATTAGGTAAATCGAAGTTTCCAACTAAATACTATAACAAAACAGCCATTGCTTTCGCTTTATCAACGACCGATCTCAAATACACAAAGAGCATTAAAACGAGTCGATCACTTTTAACCACGATCTAATGTTCACAAAAACGCGAACGAGTGCGGCAATAAATATCTAATTGAAAAACCGCTCTCGAAGTGGAATTGTTTAGAACCGAAGAAAAAACATGTCATGATTAATTCGACAACATTAACTACTATTTAGCGCACGTGATAGTCTTTTGTACTTTATTCGGAATCTCGAAGAACGTTTTTACGTTCGAGAATTAACAAATTGCATGCGATCAATAAAAATTTTACGAACACTCGAGTTCTTTGGATGCCTTTTGATGTGTTGTGACGTTTTACTAATGGGACGCCATTAGTGCGGTCCTGTGGCGTTCCTTTGACGTTTGTTGTGCGACAATAGAGCCCAAACTCATGTTAATGAGCGCCATTTATTTTAATACTCTTTAAATGGAGGCTTTGCGGTCGGGAATCCGCTTTGGGGATCAGTGTATCAGTCATCGCATCCTTATAGCTATTGGGTGGGTTTCTTAAGTCGGGTTTTTTTGAAGATAGGCTACGAATGCATTTATAATTGCCAACATTCTTGTGCTAGGGACATTTTGACAATGCTACTATGCGGCTAAGGAAAAGCAATTGCTGTTTAATTTGAAAAGTATTTGTATTTAAATCATGTCTTATTTTACATTGTCCCTTTATTGATGCCACGCTTGTGCACTTGTTGTCAAAAATATTTACTCTTTGTATTATCACTCTGTGTTGATTTAAAATTAATTTCATTTACAACTTACTGTTGCCCGTGACTTTGCACGCGTGGTAAAATTTTAAAAAAGGTTGTTTGATATATTAAATATTTAGAAATATTATAATAATAATATTGTAATATAATTTCTGGGCAATTAGCACAACATCATATAGCCCTAAACTAAGCAAAGCTTGTACCATGGTGAACTAGATGACTGATAAATACGTAAACTTTCTTTTTTTGTAAATAAATACATATTATATATATAAACACCAAGTATGTACCATATGTATGTATCGGTTATACATATATCGCAATGCATCCTTTTAAAAATAGTTATTTTACTTGTATAGATAAACCTGTTTCCGTATCTTACTACGATTATGTCTACTTATGAGGCTACTACTTGAGGTGTGTATTAAAACCGTTGCACTTAACTTCACCTTGGGCCGTCAAAATCTACAACGAAATTCTTAAACAACAGTAGATTATATTAAGTGAAATTAAAAGTTAGAAAGAATGATAGGGTTTGCAAAAATGTCTACTTTGGTCACAAAATTTTTATTCAGTATAACTTTACTTAATAATACCGGATGCGTTATAAATCAAATTTTAAAGGCACATGTTGTTTTTTTTTTATTTTAAAATTAGAATAATGTATCTCAATTATTAGCAAGCAAAGTCTAAAACTTTACACGAAGATAAAGAAAAACATTTGGATTAGAACACCTATATTTCACCTTGTGATGTTAAGCACAATCGGTAAAAGATCCATAACGGTATTGCTTGCATGGTAAGGACATGACGTACATTAATAATATTGCTACCTACAACTGTTTATGTTGCGTCTCTAGCAGAAAAACTTAAGTTTATAGGTTACTTCAACATCATAGAAGCCTTGCGTGCACGCGCTGCGTAAATAGGCCGTTTTAATCCAATAAAAAGCATGCAAACGCGCGCACCAAAAAAGCCTATTAGTCCGCGCCATCAGCGCTTTGTAGAGGCCGCGCGTCGTCATTAAATATTGTGTCATTTAATAAGCGACATTAGTCTTGGGCCGTTGACAGCATCAATGGCGGTAGGTAAATCACGTATTGTGCTATTATCGTAAACATGACCCGCGGGTCATGGAATTTAGCTCTAAGGTCAGCTTTGTGTCAGTACGTCTTGCTTGGTCGATGCACGATCAGATCCTAATATAGATTTGGTCATGACTTTAGGTATTGTGAGCGGAAGTACATACTGATTTAAGACATTAAATACGATTGTTACGCAGAGTCATAACAAATTATACATATGTTCTTCTGTTGTATAATCTATGTTTTCATGGTTTTTCATAAAAATTTAATTAGTTTTCACGTTCATATACAATTGGTTTGATATTGTAATTAACTTGGAAGCGGGAATATTTTAAATAGCTTGACGTCTTAAAAGTTTTTCGTATACCAGCAGCCCCTTTTATACTGCGAAGCAGTATTGTAGATGCACTACGGTGTTCAAGTTTTAAACGCATAATAGACAGCGAAATTGGGTAAATAAGGAATAAAGTGTAATGTCTCAGAGCTGTGAACAGACTTTAGGCGATCGCACTTTTTATGAGCAGGGTGCAACACCTTCCATCAGGAAAACATCCTGCATGTCTCATTGCTTTAATCGATAAAAAATATATATTCTAAAGAGCAAATGTATAGCGTCAACCCCAAAGGCGGACCGGTCCTTATCCATAACCGGCCGTTTACCCGAGCGATGCCGTCTTGAAATATCGCCGCAATATATGTTATCGTTGTCACTGAGCGAGTGTTCCGAGCGGGTAATAGGAGCGGTCCCATAATAAGGCGGGACCACCGGTTGGATGGCGCATGCGTCCAGATTGGCCCCGAGATAATCCCGGACCACACATCTGAGGCAGGTAGCCGGTAATTCAATTCAGATTGTCATCACGCCGATCACTCGATAACGGCTAACGAAGTGAAGACGGAATGGCTCGGTAGCGTTATTTACGTTATATTTTATATTCTATATAACCATTGAACGTACTAAATTAGTGCGTACAATGGTTTACGGGTATGAGGATGCGACACGTAACTGGAAAAGTACTTCAAGTTGATGTTGTATGTTTAGTAAATGTGTTGAAAATACTTTACTAAGTGAAAGTTATCAAATGCTTTTGTTGTTTTATATATTGTATTATCAAGTACAAACCTATGTATAAGAGACATAGTTTTCTGTTTCACATCTTTATAAGATTCATGAAATGAAACATAAGAGAGTTTTACACTTACTGAAAATAATTTTAAGCTCGTACAGCATAATTTTATAGATGGCTTGCTCCGTTTCATAAGTTATGGTGGTCATTTTCATCTAATGAATGTCTTGTTTGTTACTACAGACCAATGAAAAATAAACTGGAATTAATTGATATGACATGCAAACGCGATGACTGTTTACTTTGCATCTTTGTGTTTTTGTCTTTGAAACTAAGACGATTTAAAAATGTTAAACAACAAAAAACATATGATAACATATTTATAGCTGTGAATGCCTTTAAAATATTTTATTCAAACTTTTGTAACGAAAAGTCACTTTTTGATATTTTAATTAACAGCAATATTTTCAATACTGATGCAACGATCATGAAATATATTTAAAAGAATATTTATAATTAATATATATATATATATATATATATATATATATATATATATATATATATATATATATATATATATATATATTATATTTTGTTTCTAAGGATTTATTTGAGCTTTATACTATTTTATTACTTTTATATGACTATTGGATAGTTTTGCCATTTTAAAGTAGCGTTCTGCGCATCTAAGTTATATAACTATCGCCATTTTCCGTCGAAGACTACGCCCCTTCTCGAACAATACGCCTGTGCTTTAGTACATACATACATACTATAAACTAGGCGAATATACATAGAATTTTTGTAAACAAACTTACAAAACGCTACTATAGACAAAAAGCTATTATATTGCCTGTAATTTGTTATAACCAATATTTAAAGCAATGCTAAAAACGTTTACTGCATCCTAGCCTAGTGGTATGGGCGTGCATAGAAACCGAGGTCGTGTTCGAATCTTGGACGCAACAAATTTTCATTGTTGTTTTAGTTGGTTAGAGGCAATTTGGGCGATCACCCAATTGTCAAAAGTGAGATGATCCATGCGTCGGATGGGCATGTAAAAGTCGTCCACCCACCAACCCGCATTAGGACCATCGCTGGTGGATAGGTCAAGCCCCTAATGGATAGGGTGTAATTAGGAGGCCTATGTCCAGCAGTGGACTAATAAAGGCTGATGTTTGTTTTGATGTGTAAAACGTTTTAAGGTGTCTGTTTCTGTTTACATAAATATTCTGCTCGGTAGATTACTGAAACTTTATTATAAATATTTACTGGAAATAATACAACGGTAATGTCTTCTTCTTCTTTCTTCTAAGAAATCTAACATTAAAAATATTAAAGAAGTATGAGAAGACAATTTCTAAAGCTTTGTCTCTTTCTTAGCGTAATGAAACTATCATTTCCGCTAATTTTAAAAACTTGCAATTTCTTAAGATATTACTAAAATAGGTTGAACCTTTTGAAATTCATTAACCTGTATTATATTTGCTTAATTAACCTCTAGTCATTAAAAAATATTTACGAAAGACTAGACGTGGGTCGTTACGACACTTTTAAGAAACGAAACGTAACCAGTTACGTGGACGGCGTCGCTTGTTTTAAAACTAGTTATTTTTGTAACTAGCTATGTTCATCCAGCTAATGTGCATGCATAAGTTTCACAACTATACGGTTACTATCGTTTCTCAACTATACGGTTACATACAAAACGAAAATAACGGTTTCGTGTTTGATGCCCAATAGTTAAATCAATATATTTACTTTTCTCCATACTTTACTCCGGTTTACAATTATAAAATGTTTCATTGATTGATTGTTGTTTACTACGAAACTATGAATTGAATAAAAATATTTCTACTGGCGTATTTGAAATTAAATTTGAATGTTACAATAACATAATTAATATTTACTGTTTATTTTCCTTTTTTGTGTCTACACTTTTATTATAACTATTTTTCACTCTTATATCACCGTTCAGTTTAAGTAAAATGTAAATAAAACAAAATAAAAATATTTATTTTTATTTTACTTTTGATTTAAATAACTGCTCGTTTCGAATCCAAGACATTATTTGCCAACTGGGTCACTCGAATGTGGTATCTATGTATTAGTCATACCTGAAAATTAAATGACGCATTGTCGACTTGCTTAATGCGTCTCGATCTGCCATCTCTCTCGCACGGCCTCATCGGTAGGCAAGATGCGAAAGAAATATAGCGCTTTACGCTCACTCAATTGACGAACGAAGTCGACGACGATCGAGTTTGCCCGAATAACGTGTTTACAAAAATAACTACTTTTAATTTGACACGAAACGATTATTGCGTTTCATATCGCGTAACCAGTTATTGTAACTGATGTCGGAAAATAACGCTCACGCCTACTAAAGACTTTTTTTCTTACCTTAACACGGTGTGCCTTTTCAAGCATAAATAATACACCCCTATCCATTAGGGGGTTTGGACCGCATCCCACCACGCTGGTCCAATGCGGGTTGGCGGGTGGACCGACTTTAACATGCCCATCCGACGTTTGGATCATCTTACTTTTCAGACAATTGGGTGATCGGCCCAAATTGCCCTAACAAACTAGGAAACGACAATGAAAATTTGTTGAGTCCCCGCAGGATTAGAACCCACGACCTCCGGTTTCTAAAGCACACGACCTTACCACTAGGCTACGGAGGCAGTATCTGGTCATATATTACGAAGTATATAGCAAAGAACAGACGGCGTTTTTGTATTGCTAAAGGGTAGCGTGGTTTCATGTCCCTATCCATAAGATTTATAAATGGTCTTTTCACTTATCTATGTCTTGCCTTGTCTTCTGATCACAAGTTCTATTATTTTTTTTTAAATTCACAGATTAATTTTATGAAATGATAGTAAGCAAAGTGTAGATAAATTCTAAGGAATAATGAAAATGTTAAAATTAGATATAAAATACTTAAATTATTGTACAAAATGTAATTAGGTTAATTGTAATGAAAATGATGTTGAAGTGGTGTATGTTCTTTACTTACTATAATTTAAAATAACACTAATTTTACTTTCATCTAGCATTTAGTATATTGCAATGTTGGATGTTAGGCAAATAAATAACTATACATATAATTTGATAATTCTATGCATCTTCAAACAAATGGTAAATTAAAATTACGATATTTTTATTTTACCTTGGTCAGATTCACTAGTAAATTACATGCCACATTTTCAATAAATTTGACACAACAAAATGTATTTTAATTAATTTACGTGTACAGCCTAAGGTGGAAAGATAGCTATTTACATATATTTCTGCCGTAAGGCGATATCGGACTTAGTTTCATCAGCTTAAAGCATAACACGTTTTTTTTTTTTTAATTTTGCAAACGCTGAAATTAATCAGTTAATCGAAATTTTAGGCAAAATTTATCTAGCATATCATTTAACATTTAACTAAACCTACTTATAACTGTCATTTAACTGAAAACAAATATTTTGGTTATATGAATATAATATAAACCCACTAAGGGTTAATCTTTCTTACATATTCAAGTGATTTCAACATAAAACTTACCTTTCACAATCGACATAACCATCAAGACTCAAAATAATTTTTCTATCGAAAAGTCCTCAAACGAATTTAAGCAAATATAACATTCCAAAAGATCGGATTAGCATAATTTTATTAAATATCTTAAGTAGGATTCATATCGACTTAACGTCGAAATTGTCATTTGATAAAATTTAACATATAGTTATCGATGGACGTATAAACATCGACAAAACATTCGATTATTAAGCACATTTATCTAAGTCTGTGGAGGTCATTGAACTATCTTATATACAAGTAGAATTCTACAGGCAAGTCAGTGTGACCGCTGAAAATCTCTGTGACCGCACATACCAGCCGCGGTCCGGTGCGAACATTCTACAAATTCCACTCTGGACCATTACAAGTTACTATCTCTTTCTTGCTGAACCCTCTTTATGTAAACTGTTTTACATATAAATTCATCTGCATTGCTTTAAAATATTTGTTACAGAATTTGATACGTGTTTTATGGTATTAGAAATAATTATAAATTACGCTAAAATATATTTTTTGTAGTGCTTTGCAATTAAGTTAAAGAATACGGGAAACAATTATCTTTGAAGTATAAGTTATTAACGCCACTAATTCATTAATAAATCTCATTATCGGTTTTTATAATTTAAGAGAACACATTTTTGTAAATTATAGTACAAATATTTAAAAAAATTAAAAAAGGTATATATAAAAATAGTAAATAAGTTATAGGTAGTAAGTATAACTTGCAAACACAATTATTAAATAATACACACTTAAAATAAATACATAAATATTTTATCTGTAATTAAGCTATTACTAACGACTGAATTTTATAAAAGTTACTTTAATTCTTTAATTCGAATGTAGTACACATTCGAAATCATGTAAATAGTTTATTATTAGTCCCCACCTTGAACTCGCAAGTCGCCTAAAACCAATTTCCTCAGAAGGAAATTAAGAAATTATTTTCGAGTTAGTTTCACAATAGCAAATCAGCCAACGAACTAGTCGTTGGCTGATTTGTATTAAAAGCTTTGAATTTATTACAATAGGGCAATTTACCTGAAATCAACATTAAACTGAAGTAATTATAATGAAAGTGATTACGATTTATACTTAGTGGACGATGACATAAATCTTGCATTAACTACAATTTTGTGATATTTCTCGATACGTCATAATCTAAAAATAAAAAAGTTTATTTTTCTCAATGTATTTAGTTTTATAATGTGTACGAATTTTGGCAGTGAAAATGTGATTTGGAAACTTCATTGTATTTATAATAAACGGGGATATTAGAGGTGTTACTATATCATTGTGTTAGAAAATTGAATACGTTTCAAAAGCCTCTAGCTAAAGCAAAAAAAATTGATTTATATACAAATTAAACACAAACAACGCATGACAAGCTTTCCAAATAAAAACAGAAGCGCAGCGTTTGTGCGTATTATCTAAACCAACCTGCCGGCCATATTGTTACAACCCAACAGCTAATTTACCAACGGCAATTAATCACAACAAAAAAGGAAGCCCGACCGCGTACACGTGTAATTATTATGCACATTAATTAACACACCGTGCCCCGCGAGGTTGTTACTGCATAAATTATTCAAGTGCCGTCCCCTGCACGCAACGCGCTACCTCATTCAGAATGTTAAATTAAAGTAATCATCTATACGTATTACACCTTGTATTCCACGGGGATGTTCTTTTTTCGTAAAATATTCATTTCATCAGTTTAGTTTGTAGAATCAACTAATTAATTTCAACTAAAGCTTGATGCAATCTGATTAAAATCAGCTTGCGTATATATAACAGCTCATCACCTGATTGCCCACAAAGACACTTACATTGGATTGGCATGAATTAGTTAGTCCTGGACCAGATATTTCTTGTATGTTTGTGTCAGTTATGTGTGTGTGACAGTGTGTCCAAATATGAGAGTAAAAAAGAGGGAGGGTAAATTTTCATCTTTCCGCGTATATTTGTACTCTAAAGCATCGAATGCAGATTGCTGGTCTCTATTACTCATCAGCCGCCATAGTAGGAGTCAACTGCATGACAATATTTTATATGAAACGAACGCGACATAAAATAGACAATAAACGTCACATACGCCAATATATTCATAAAAAATTATATTCATCGCCAGAATGATATGATAAGACAATATATTAAATGTTCTCTAATATGTCTTTTTATTTCACAGCTAACGGCACTTTCCAACCGGGAATGGAACCGAAGCGACAACGCACCGCGTACACCAGACACCAAATACTCGAACTGGAGAAAGAGTTCCACTACAATCGATATCTAACACGGAGGAGACGAATCGAGATAGCCCACACTCTAGTCCTGTCGGAGCGTCAGATCAAAATATGGTTCCAGAACAGGCGGATGAAGTGGAAGAAGGACAACAAGCTGCCCAATACCAAAAACGTTAGGAGAAAAACGAACCCGGCCGGCGTCACGACGACGACTAAAGGAGCTGCACCAAAGAGTAGATCGAGTAAGAACACGAACAATAACGACAAGAAGAAATCGAACAACAACGGAAGACCCGATAGCATAGAGAACGTTACTGATAACATTATGAACGACTTACACTGCGTCGGGGCGCAGAATTTGTCGACGACCCAGCGATCAGTCCGATGGCCCATCCAGGGAATCAAATAGGCCCAGGGCACCCCATGACACCCCATCATCTGCACATGATGGGCATGCATGGAATGGACCACAGCATGGTCGGCAACCTGTCCTCCCACGGATCCCCAGCAGGAAACGCCGCATGTGGCACAGGAATTAACCCTGTCAATAATCCTGTCATTAAATCGGACTACGGACTCACTGCCTTATAATCCCTGATAATGTAAAAAATCCTATATTTTCATTAACGAACTCTCTTACCATTCCCTTGTGTCGATAAGGTGTAATAAAGTGATTTAAATATGTATTATTATAAGTTAATTATATATTTTTCATTAGCCTTAAGAATAGAATTACCAGTCATTATTGAATGTTTGCATAGATAAGTGGAAAACTTTACAATGTCAAAAGTGTGATTATTTTAGTGTAGGCTTAGTGATTCCTGGTTTTGTACGTTTCATTTAAGTCATTGTCATTATAAGATACCTGTTAATTTTAAGCTTTATTAAATTTAGTTTACTCTTAACGTGTATAATGTTTACAATTATTTACATTAGTTACCAAATAATGGACGGTGAATATGTTCGAATGTAAAATATAATATTTCGATATTATTTATAACGAATCGCATAAGTTTTTAAATTGTACTATTTTTGTAGTTGTCTTATGATAGTGACAACAGTTTGTAATGCGTTTGTAAACAGTCTTTATGTAAGTCTGTGTAATTTCATTTTACCGAAGAAATGTTTGTCAACAGCTTCCGTGGTGAATGTCAGAAATATAGGTATTACCTTACTCATACTCGTTCTGTTTTTAACTCTTCCCCCCAACAATTATGTCCTATACTGTAAATAAATAATAAGACAATTATATAATACACCTACATGATCTAGACAATGACTTAGTTTGGGTACAAACTACAAGGTTTTATTTTAAAAGACAGAAACAGTTTTGTAATTACAATAGAAGGAATGTTGATACGAAACCAATAAATATAGTATTGCATTGAAAATATTTCGTATTTTTTTCTATCATGAATAATTATGTGTCATCGTACAAAATTAGTCAAGGGATTGATTCGACTAATATAAGCAATAGAAAAAAAGTGATGTCACTAACACGGCATTATTATTATCACTCATTGATTGATATGTTAATAACAATTTCAAAATAAATACTTAAAAAGAACCTCTCTCTCCCCCCTCTTCCTCTTTGTTGCTAGAGATTACTTTGTTAATATCAATGTTCTATTCAACGCAAAGACGAATCACTGAAAAACAGCCTCAAAATCAGTACAAATAATCTGCAGCTACAAGTTCGTATTATTACATCCAACAATATCCTGGTATGTACGAAACGCGTCGATCTTGACAACTCCACACCTATCGCTCGGCATAATGACGCCGACGTCTGAACATTTACCTATCATCCGTAACCATTGCGTCGATATCATAACCTTGCGCGATTCACGTAGAACGAAACGAAAGCAAAAATCGTAATGTATTCGTTCAATGCGAAGTCATCAATCAACGTCGGCGGCTCATTGTGTGGCCGCACGCAACGTGGACTTATTCCTTGCGCGAGCCGAGACCTATCTACGGAGTGGTTTTATCATTTCGATACAAAGCCACGATGCTCTCCGGGTTTTGTGACTTATCTGTCTTTTTATGTTTCATTTTTTTTTAACAGAGCAAGCACAGATTCGAAAACAATGTCGGTTTTATTTTTATTTTTAGGAGTTTTTGTTTTTAATTTTTACTTTCATCGGATTCGGTTTTGGTTTGGTTTTTTATATACGTCGTGATTAAATATATGTACAAGTGTTTCTAATAAAAGCGTTATATTTGTATGAGAAAATTTGTATTCATTGGATAAAGTTGTCTGACTTTGAAGTTCGTCGAATTATTTTATTTACAAGGAATCAAGATATATGTATGTCAATTTATAACAAAAAATCTAAATGTGTAAAAACTACTAACAGTACAAAAACAAAACTAATATCTTCAAAAGTAAATTGTAAATCATCTTCATCCTTTAAACAGTATCTCGTTTCAAAAGGATTGTAGAAAAAAGTTGCAACAAAAACATAATCCTTTTAGCAACACTGCAAAAAGGGTTGGAATTTCTTATTAATATCGTCTATGGTACAACAAAGGATGTTTTTGTTGTGAAACTTGTATGCAAATAACAGGATCTTGCTACCGTCTACTTTTGATGGATTTATTGGGGACATTTTCGGCTACTACTGTTTACTTTCCCGTTTGTCGTACCGAAAATCCCTCGGGATATTTTACAACAGTAGCTGTTACGTTCTGCCGCCTTTTTCGGTAACGCTTTTAAAAACTGGAAGGCTTTTGTCTTCTTGCCAGTTGGATACTAAGGAGTTTAGATACGAACTAGATAATTCTAACAATTGAGTGAGTTTTGGAGGATAGTAAATATTAGGCGACCTAAGAAATATCGATTCAAAGATTGTTTGTTTTTGAAACTCATTCGTGAAAATGAACACCATTCATATGATGTATTTTTGTAACTATATATCATCATCATCATCATCATCATCAGCCTGTGATAGTCCACTGTTGGACATAGGCCTCCCCTAATACACCCGTATCCATTAGGAGTTTTTGGACCGTATCCCACCACGCTGGTCCTATGCGGGTTGGTGGGTGGACCGACTTTTTACATGCCCATCCGACGCATAGATCATCTCACTTTTCAGACAATTGGGTGATCGGCCCACACTGCCCTAACCAACTAGTAAACAACAACGAAAATTTGTTGAGTCCCCGCAGGATTCGAACCCTCCACGACCTCCGGTTTCTAAAGCACACGCCCATACCACTAGGCTACGAAGGCAGTAACAATATATGTAATCACATATTTTTTCTACTATTTAACACTGCAGGTCAATTATATGATATAACTTCGTCCAAAATTTTAATGTTATCAAAAGCAATTCCAAAATGGTAAGAGAAATATTTTTTAATCCTTAAGAAATGTACGTACCTGAAACATACAGTGTTAAATTAAATATAACTAAAGTTTCTACTTCCTACCATAAAGGAACCAAAATACAAGTTACTGCAGTGTATTAATCGTTTGTCGGTATCAAAAATACCCAAAGGAATTTCCTGCCGAACTAGAAGACAAAAGAGCGGCAATTGAGTAAGCTCCTTCCCCGTTGGACTGACATTTGATGGCCAGGTGAATCCCGAAGGTAGCCCCGACGCGTCTCTAAGGACTGTTTAGGGAATACTGGCGATGGAAGCAATGACTTGCTAATAAATAGCTACCGAAACAGGGATACGACGTTAGATGATTGCGAAGTTTTAGTTGAAGAATAAAAATACATTTTGTAAGTTATACTAGTAAGTTGTTAGTTGCTATTATATGTGTAGTTTTACTTGTTTGTATGAAAATAGTTTTTGACAATTATAAGTTGATAGTGCTGTTGAAAAGAAGGAAAGCTGAGTTTTGATGTATGATTGAAATTTGTTCAAATTGCAAATTTACAAAAGAATTCCTTCTCAGCTACAAGAACAGCGCACTTGCGCATTTTAACATATTCTATAGATTTAACAAATGCAATACAAACGTTAATTTTATTACATTAGTAACAAGTACTTCATCATCATCAGCCTGTGATAGTCCACTGCTGGACATAGGCCTTCCACCAAATATCCAATATACGCCTATCCATTAGGAGGTTTAAGCCGTATGCGGGTCCAATGCAGGTTGGACCGACTTTTTACATGCCCATCCGTCGCATTAATTATCTTACTTTTCGAACAATTGGGTGATCAGCCCGAATTGCCCTAACCAGCTACGAAACAACAATGAAAATTTGTTGATTCCCCGCAGGATTCGAACCAACGGCCTTCGGTTTCTAAAGCAGACGCTCATACAACTAGGCTACGAGGCAGCACAGGTACTTGTTAAATTTTATTCATAGGTTTTTATTGACAGACAACATATTATTTTTCGAAAACATGGTAAATGACAGGCGATCTGTGTTGTATTAAAATTATTTACAAAATTTTGAATGTGCTTGAATACACGAGATATTCAGCATTTCTTTTGAATGACGAAAATCACATGACACGTGTGCGTGTGCAGGAGTCGAGAGGACAAATTTCAATATATCGTCGAGACGTTGCTTAGGGTCGCTGAACGCCCTCCTTATATTACAGCGCGTATATTATATACGATTAACAAGTCATAAACGACAGCGATTTTGATTATAATATTTCTTTTATTCCTTGTAGTTAATATCACATTTTTATACGCCTATATTTACCTTTGATTATGGTTGGACGAACGTATTTTAATAAGTGTAACGTTCGTTATTAACTCACTTTTCGTGGCTTCAAGTTTTATATACATCTCCTAGTGTCACAGGTTTCAAAGTAAGTAACCACAAAAGGTTATAATATAATGTTACCAAAAATTGCTTATCGATGTTTTCTTAAAGAAAAAGTAGAGATAAAAACGTAATAATTAATATCGAACTTTAAACAGATTAATTTATACAGATGATGTCTAAAGTTATATAGTATGGTTGATACGCGTACCTAGCGTACTATATCATTATATTACCCAGGTTATTTTATGATCTATCTGTGCTATACTTTTAATCGATGTAGATATTGTATGTGGTATTATAAACGCTTTCGCTAGTAGCATCTGACATGAATTTCGCATTTGCTAGGGAGTACGATGTCGTCAGCCGTTTGTAATCCACACTGGGGCATTGCGAGTGCTGCGGACGCGTGCGTGAGATGACTGAACGAGGGGCGGCATTAGCGGTGGATTTCTCTGTATGGATTGATTCTCTTGAGGCATCCGGCAAATTTGAATAGCATTTTATTCGATCTTAGCTGTTTATGTACTGACTTGTTGAACGACGCTGGATTTGAGCATGTTTTAAGTTTGCCGGTTTTATTTTATGATTATTTATATTTGAATGTAGCTATTTGTTTAGCTTAAGTAATTTGGAGTGTATAAATAGTGTAAATTAATTGGCTGTATTTAAGACAGTTGTAGTTAATTTAATTGTTACGTGGATAATTAAATTATTCTATCATTTATCATTTCTATATATATCTTAGGTAGTTTCTTTCGAATCGTCTACATGGTCGAATGTTAAATTTAATGTTGTGATATTTTTTTTTATATAATTTTGTTTTTTGGGCTTATTTTTACTTGATTCTTATCACACGTATCAAAGAGACATACGTGAACATTTCTTTAAAAAATTTTTTATTCAACATTTAAAATTACAAAATTACTCTGTTTAAGACCATGTGAGATTAATTATCAGACCTTTTACTAGTACAAGCCCTTGTTGAATTTACGATATTTTTTCAAAGCGGTAATACTTTTTATAATACATACGGGGCACAATACACCCCATATTTTACGTATATAGAGTGCAGAGCTCGCATCTATTCGTCGGTAGCCGAGCTTTTGTGCCCTTAGTGGGGTCGGTCCGCGTGTTGTGAAGCGTACCTATACCGCTGTCTCTGTGTGCGTCGATTTCCCGGCAGCCCGGTATCGTACCTTATGGCAGGGAGCTACGAAAGTACGGGCTGCACCGTATTGTATAGAAACAAGTGATATTATTATAAAATTTGTGATTTAAAACACTTATTTATTTACCACTCATGAAATATGGAAATATATTGCTATATAATAAAATGATTGGTCGGTCGTAAGAATCTAACAAGCATAAATTCAGTAAATTTAAATATATTGAGAATCAATCTATATTGTATGACAATATAATTTCTTAAAGCTTACATATTTTGTACAAAACCATACACATATTTAAAGTAAAACTTATTATGATATCTCGGGAACCATAATGTTATTATTATATTGTCATAAAGTTTTACTATGCTACGTTGATTTATATCGCTTGTGATTTTCATCTTAAAACTAATTTAAAGAAAATTACCATCTCAACGGCCTCTAACATATATATGTCAACTAGTTAATAATGTCGCTTTTTTTTTAATTTTAAGCAGTACTATAACAAAATGTGGCAGTTTCTAAATTAAAATAAAATAAGCCTACACTTTCTCGCGTCCCCCAACTATAGGCGCCGTTTAAAGGGCACTCACACTGGCACATTCTTTTATTCCAGCACACATAGCGCGAGGGGTGCGCCTAAGGGTGGAGGGTGGTACTGTATTAAGTTCCTTTCTTTTCACTAAAATAATTTTGGGGGATGGCTCCGCTGCGATATTTTTTCCGAGGGCCCTCGGCTTGCTTTGCGATCGGTTGTTCAAATTGAGGAATGGCTGCTTACGTGGGGTGCATTTGACGGTGTAACTACTGTAGGATTAGCCATGTTTTAAAACTGTTCTTTCTATTTTCTCTAATATTGTTTTTTACGTTTGGGATACGGTCCAAAACCTCTTATGGACAGCGGTGTGTTAGGGGAGGCCTATGTCCAGCAGTGGACTGTCACAGGAAATTTTTAATGTGAACTTTGATATTATTTTGTGTTGCAATTACAATTACATATTATAAAAACAACACTATAACATTTAGTATTTTAACAACCGGAAAGATTCCTTCGCTTTGATATTAAATAAATGTTGTTGTATAAAATATATTTAGCATAGCTGATTTTAATTTTGAAAGTATCCAAAAATTACGTATAAATTGTTAATGAATAAAAATTGTTCTACCGCAATAAGTAATAATAAGAAACCAAATAACATCATTTTTCCTAAACATTATTAATGTGTGTATAAAATTTTGTTTACGAATTTTTTTTTTGTAAACAGAGCATTCTAATATAATAAGCAATGACAACTACGATTTTTGCACAGATACAAACTGAAGATATTAGTTTATCTTTAGTTTGTAGTTGTAGTACATTAAAACTTTATCTTTTGCTCTAGTGATACACTCATTCCCGCCTGGCAACACCTTCCGAATGGAACCGAAAAGCACGAAAATAATAGAGTCGCCACACCCGAAACCACCAGCGCGGGCTTTCGCCTGAATATCTTTAATCAAAGTTTTTACCTGATAGAGGCCCGCGGCGCTGGCACCCACCTGTCAATCTCCAAATGTTAGATTAAAAACATCATCTTTACGTTTTTTAGCATTAGGATCAGAGAATTATACTTTGGGTTGGTTGTATGAGAAAAAAACGCCCAACCGGCGAAGAATATGATTATAAGGCCGCTTTAGATAAACTTTTGACGAAGGTTGAAGTTTCGGCTGGGAAATCTACGGGTAGCGTGTTATTTATTTATTGTTTGGTGGATCTCGTTCGGCCGGTAAATTATATAAAGATCGATGTATAAGATATCGGATGTAACTTTTAGTTACATGCCTCTCAAACATTTACGATGATCAATTTAGACTTGATAACTTTTTGATATTTTCCTCCATACATTTTCTATATAATAGATATAGGTAGAATTTCTAACAATCTGTAATACCATCGCACCAACATATGTAGGATAACGAGCTTATCTGATATCGTAATTAACAATGTAGCTGATTTTCATCTCAAAAAACATCTGAAGTCTAAAACGTATTAACAAAACACAAACGCAATCAATTCTCAGATTTATATATAAAGCATAAAGTTCAGAGTTGTTTGGCATTGGTACATAATCGGCAGGTGCTATAAGCTGCTGAGTCAGCGCCGGTAGTCCTAGGTAGCGGGTTCGAATCGGTGGATCACGATTTACATGTCAGACGCGCCGCTTCATATCCGATTGTGACTATTGCCAGTCATTGTTACATCGATACTGGTTCCATGAAAATACGATTATGTAAATAGAGATAGGCCTATTACTGTGATATGGTGACAAAACACTCGTACTACCTTTTGGGTGCCTAATATGGGATTAAAGATGGCTTTTTTTTGGGTAACTCATAGATTTAACAGATATTTGTGTTACTCGGCTATAATATGTCTAGTCGGGAATCCTTTGTTCAAATCTCAGAGCACAGAACAATGTTATTACTGACACTGATATTTTATTGAGAGTTTTTGTCTTATTGTTAATTTAATTAAGCAATTAATGTGTTACGATTACAGGTCACTCCTATTCATTGCTTTAAACGAAAATAAATAACTGCATATTACACCTAATATATAAATATACCTAACATGTTTTTATTCAAGTTTCATACAGATTGTTATAATCTCTTAAAAGTTAACAATATCGCAAATGAGCAAAATTTGTTAATTGAATTTACTCAAGAATTCTAACAGTTTCTTTGCAATTGATGTGTCAATTGAAATAGTCTTTACACTCAAAGCTAAATTTTGTATACTGTAGTACCTATATTGTAATGTAGTATGTTGTAGCGTGTTGCCACTCGCTGACAATTGTTTAGTTGAATTTAATCCTTTCGTTTCCTTTATGAAGACAGACGTGGCAATTGGAACCAATAACGACGCGGAATGGGAATAAGTGCGTGTGGAAATAGTCCGTCCAATTCGAGTCTCGGTACGCCCTCTGTGCCTATATCGTAACAACTAAACGCAAAAATGTTTTATCTGTACTATTCAATATTTTATATACTTCGTTTAGACAGGATTTAGTTCTAAACATAAATTATTGTCATTTATTTTATTTGAGAATACAAAAAAATCAAATAAGGCAGCTTAATCTATTGTGCTACATTTTTAATTTTAATATAGTAAGGAACATTATAATGGGTCATAATGTGCATATCACAAATAGATAGGTTGTAAGGTTGCTAAAAAGTTCTAACCTTTTATTACCTGCCAATACTTAACGCGTGAACATGGAGTGACTTATGCATTTTCATCCAACGCATGGATTCTCTTACTTTTTAGGTTAACTGATAACCAACATAAAATGCTCTTTCAATCAACAAGGAAACGGATTTCAACATTATGAGAACAAAGAGAATTGTGCCAACAAAAGCTGATTGAAGAATCAAGTAAATCTTTTAAGTGCTATCTATTATTACATAACATTCATCTGTAGAAAAAAGATCTATATTCATCTTTTATAGTAATAATACAATAGTAATAATAACTACAGAATATTCTTCTTGTCTTTAATATAAAATATATCAAGTAACAAGCAAATTAAGCTCATTCGCACAAATTTATCTTTGAATTTATATATTATATTTTTATTACTGTTCAAAGCATAACAATACATAACAAAACCAAGCAATTCGGTAGCATGTAGCGGCAAGTGGTCGGTCGACAATTTTATTCAATTTGCGTACCAACACTTTCTTTTTTGAAAGTCACGATGTTCAATATTAGTCTTCATTTATTTGACGTCTCAATGTTAGACGACGGCCCAGTCGTATCGGATCTCGGGGGGCTTATGACTAACCAGGATTATATTGTCGTGCAAACTTATATTACAAGTAATAATAATAGTGTGATCTAAATTGTAAAGACTACAAGTTTTTCCGCGCATTATCGATTATATCAGCCATTTTTGCATGCCCCTTACCCATTAAAATGCAGTTTAATAGCACCTTTTACTGCCTTAGGTATAACACAAAGTATACTCTTTAATTAGTAGCACTAGTTACTGTGCTTTTCAATCCAAAATACATTACGTTTTCTCACACTACTACCAAAAGCACTAAAAGAATACTTTACGGAAGAAATATTCATCGCAGTGGCACTTTTCAATCAAAGCTCTGTCACCAAAAAATACTTATTCTAAAGTGGTCTTCCTTCTAAGTTAGTCTACAAAATAAGGTTGATTAGAGTAACAGTAAAAGAAAATAGAAGTAGGGTCTACATCTATTCCATTTCTGAAACATTTGTTATAGCTTTGTCATAACTTGTATTTGCTGTAGCGTATATTGTCTTAGATTAAGGAAGTTGAGGCTTTAATATCAACTCGCCAAAAAATCATTACACAATAACTTGTCTTCAGTTTTATATATAATTTTAGATTAAAGTTTAACGAAATATGTCATAACGAAATATTTTATCTATTTGTGAATCATGAATTCACGCAGCGCTAGTTTTTTTTTTTTTTATCCTTGAAGTTATGCTTCCAGACTCATATTCTATAGTAAACTTCATCTAACACAGAGTTCGCGAGAAGCTCCCGTCCTCACGAACCAGTGGGCAGCGCTAGTGGTCTACGTGGTCGAGCAAGAGATTATTTTTTTCTTAATATCGATGATAGTCATCTATGTATTTATAAAAATGCTGTTATTCCTGAGTCAATGTATACTAATTTTTCAGAAGAGGAATGATTTGTTTGTGTTTTTTCTTAATAGGCTCGGAAACTACTAAAACGTTTTTTAACATTATTTAACTACTAGAAAGCTATACTTTATCTTATCTTATCTTTTAGTATCTTTGATATAGATCCATAGGCAAATTTTTTATTTTATCCATTTATTAAATTTTTTATTAAAATCCATTCAAAAAATCAAAGAATGCCATGAGCAGAGCAATGGACGGACTGCTAGTTGTTAATAATTCAAAAACAAATGAACAATGGGAACATGACGAAAAAGTCAACTTAATTTAACTGCTTTTTTAATGAAAATTGCGTTAAATTCGAAGTAATTTTTCTTGCGATAAAAATGGCTTCTATGGACACCCAAAGTGGCAACACATACCCATCTCTGTAGCATTTAAATTTATTTATCATCTGTTTGTTCACAAACAGCTGTCTCGTTTGACGGGGTCAGAAAAAAACGCGGGAAGATTACCGTTGGGCCGGCACGTGCTGTATTACATGCAACGTCATCAGGCAATCATTATCAGGGGTCAACGGCCCCTTGATTACCTTCGAGCGCCCTGTCGCTCACCATTAGCCTAGGTTATGTTTGTAAACATGAAACTCCATTCACCAATTTGGGCTACCAACGCATCATGTGCAATTGATTGCGGAGTATTTTGCAAAAGCATAAAAATATCACTACTTACGCTATCAAATGAAACGATGTCCAACGGATTTGCGTCATTTTGTCTCCTATGTTTGATTAAAATGCCCACCATTTTGTTTCACAATATTAGTCAGCTTAGCGTAATCAAGGACTACCTGAGTTATGATGAGCAAAGAATTTTACTTTGTTATTGTATACATTTAATCTCAAAAACACTAACTAGAAAACAAGATTATCTGAGTTTATTGTTTTTTTGTTTAATTCAAACCTATTTATTATTGTTATCGTCATCATCATTATCACCAATTTCGTTACAATTTTTAACATATGCTGTTCCTATTTAATTCTATGTCTCCATCGAGTCTTTAGCCCTTTGCCTCTATTAATCCAAGTAGGTAATAAAATTCTTAATAGTATGAAAACCCATCACAATTTTTTTCCATTTTAGAAGTCGTTCGGACCTGCCTACCAGTAGTTCTGAGCAGTTGAATCACGACATCCCTACCTACCGTTTTGCGCCGTATTTTTTTAAGTAACTCTATAATTAGTTTTATTTCGTCAACATTGCATTTAAACTTGTCGAAACTTTTTACAGGGTTGTAAATTAAAATTTAGGAAACCTAGTCTTACTAAATATTCATTATTATCATTTCTTATATAAATTTTGAATCATTTTTATGCAAGTTTGTTGCGTTCCGCTGAAGTGATACTGAAGAGCGGTAAGCTTCTGCATCCTACATAAACGAAGTCTTCACAGAAACATACAATTATAAATAACAGAGAAAATTGCTTTCATATCGAGCCCGGGACGTTATTTTAATTAAGTAATTCAAATAATAATCTTCATACCTCATTTAATGGATTTCCCGATCCACCATTTGCTTTCTCATTACTGATGTTGCAGGCCTTTCTATGCTAGTGTCATTATTTTACTTACTAAATAAGTAATTCATAATATTAAAATTACATAAAGACATTTTGAAAATTTTACCCTCAAACATATTTTCTTCTTTTAAAGCTATAGTTGGCACCTAACTTCACATATACTACGCTTGAAATATTTGTTTAAGATCTTATTTCAAATTTATACAAATAAATATCAACAAGAATATAAATTATAATCAATATTAAGTATATCACCGAACACACGAACACTAAATTATTTATAATAAAACGTTCGTCGAAAACTAGCAATAAATCACCCGCACGTCGGGGCATAAGGCATTCGAATAAAAATAGAAAATTCATCGGCTGTCATTATCACAATTGCGCTAATCAATTTAACTTGATCATTTAAATATCCACACCGTTATGTTTACTCGCTGCGTATATAACGTTTTACAATATGGCGGCATGGATCGATAATAAATCAATGTGTGGCCGGACGCACGATCAACCGCTGCTATATCTTGAAGCAGCTTGATGCCTCACGAAGCGATCTCAGCCTTTTGTTTCTTGCTTGTTTCGTGTGATGAATTTATGTCCGTTAACCTCGTTTCTTAGTTGTTTGTAAATTAAACGGATTCGAAATGTTTGTATCTGTCACGCAGGTCGTGTGCAAGTCAGTTTAATTTATGATTTGATGCATGTCTTATATAATTTTTAACCATAGAAAATTATATTGTTATTATAAATGATGATGTTAAAAACAAAAGAGTATTAGTTAATTGAAATAAACTGTTATTTCAGTCGTTATCATCATCAGCATGTGTTAGTCCACTGCCCGTATCCCACGTTAGACCGTGTCCAACATATCCACACTAGACCAATGCTGGTTGGTGGGTGGAACCACTTTTTACATGCCCATCGGACGCATGGGTTATTTTACCTTTCAGACAACTGGGTGATCGGCCCAAATTGTGCTAACCAACCAGAAAACAACGTTAAAACAAAGTAAATTTCCCCGCGGGATTCAAATCCACGAACTCCGGTATATAAAGATAGGGTCAATACCGTTAGACCACGGAGGCGGTTTTTAAATTCAGTTATAATATCAAAAGAACGAGAAGAAAGATTTTGTGTTATAAATTGCAATTCTATGTACAAGAAGACATTGCTTCTGATATTCTAAATACCTAAAAGTCCAAAAAATCTCATATCAAAACGATGCTTTTGAAATTTATATTAATAACCAAATGTACATGTGTGGCGTTGTTGATTAAGAACAACAACATTGTTCACACTTGTAAATGACCGAACTCAAACAATAGTTTTTTCGAACAAAAAAGGTGCGATATATCATTTAATGTCAAAACTCATTTTCATCATACAATCTTAGTTAACTCACTAAACAAGAAGGTCGCCGTGAATAAGCCTAATCTATGCGTGGACATAATATACGCGGCAATCTCTTTGATCTTTTACAATCGGCTCTAATTGAAGATTGCCAATTCAGGCGGCGTGATGTAACATGTGGCATAAGCAAATGCGCTCTATATTAATTTAATGTAATATACAAATCATTTACGAAAGGTTTTGTTATTAAAATACTTAACCTAGATATATGTTGTTATCAAAATAATTACCAAGGCGTAAGTATGTCTCTTTACCACATTTTTCATTGTTCAAACGCTAAATGGAACCGTAAAATTACTACAGCTTTGGCACAGAGATTTGTATTTAATAATTGGTTACTTCAATAATTGGTTTTAATTAAAAAATGCGTTCATTTAAAAATTAAGTTATGATAATGAAATAATCACGAATTCTGAAAAGTTTTGTAACGTTTGTTAGTTAAATTAATAATATTATTGAATTATTGTCATCTTTTACAATTTTCACAGGAATTCATTAAAAGAAAAGGATCTTGATTCTATCCATAATATTAGATTTAAAAGAAAAAAAACAACTAAAATAGAATTAAATTATGTGTCGAGTCCTCTTTTATTGCACTCGTTACATTTAAATTTTCTGCTATTTAGGTGAATGAAATATTATTGATTTAAAGAAATAAAACGAATATCACTTGATTTTACTTAGTTAAAACAATGTTTTTGAAGGCATTTATATGGTCAGATTGTAGTAATTTTGAATACGAAATTGTTAAATGTTTTTCGCTGTTTAATTTTTTTTTAATTTGAATTATGTGTTGTTAGGCGATGATGAATTTTAATTTATCTCACAAGCTTATCCATGTTCTTGTTTATATTTCAATGTACCTAATAAAATCTAGATACTAATCATAATCAGTATTATGTCGCGTTTTTTGGTTTCACTCATTGCAATAAAAAGCGGTAATCTAGAATAAATAAGGGGGTTCAGTTCATCACTTAAATTATAAATGAAGACATTTACTGAGGCCTACAATTTCGCAGACACTAATGGTGTTAATGAAGTAGTTTTGGAAATCTGCGCCTAAGTGCAAATTGATATAGCTGCAATGGCTTAGCATAATGATCGGTGTTGTTTTCAATTTTCTGTTCGAAGCTATCATTATACTGCGTTGCGGTAATGAAGTCATGCAGACACCATCAATGTAATGGATTATGATCACAGTGAATCAATACAATTTTAAAATCATTATTTACATTTTACACTAAATAAAATGATATTATGAACATATTAATAGCTTTACATAATATGATGAATTTGAAGCGATGTTTGTTGATATTATTACTATCGTTTGTTAACCTTTTAATGCGTTTTTATGCCACTATTTTTTTAAATGTGTGAATGACATTGTCTTTATTCCTATATTGAACTATTCACAGATTTGTAATTTACCAAAAGAATACACTACTATAAAGATACTTCTTTGTATTCAACATGAACAGGAAAATATATTTTTTTTTTAATAAAAAGGTTTTCTTATATTGCGATATTTAAAAATGAAGCGCCTGGCATACAGTAAATTGTGTTTAAAAAGAAATTGGTCCTTAAATTGAAAATGGAACAATGTTACATTGTTTTAAATTTCGAATGGTGGCTTTCCAGTCGTGTTTTGGTTTTGACGCAACCAAAAGTCGGGCACCAAAAATGTAATAGCTGTCACTGTTCATGATTAATGCAATTAATCCCACAATGGCCGCGATATCTCCGATTACAACGCAGGCCAGAAAAAGTGAAACACAGTCGTATTGAAATTATTTGTATACTTTAAAAAAATACATAACACATAGCTAGTAATTTCTGTACTTTTAAAATAAACCATTGACATAAAACATTACAGAACTTTATATATGATATAATTTTCGTAGAATTTTACAATACTTTTTGCATATTAATTCATCGTATTCATTTGCATTACTTTTTGTTCGCTTATTAGATTTGGACTTAATTTTCGTTATGTTCTCATTATGCTAGAAGGTTAATTTATATTATTAAAATAATTAAATAGTGCAGCTGAAATATGCAATATTTAAGTTTACATTACAATCACTCGCATCTAATCGAAATTGAAATCATATAAACATTTTAAAATGTGACCCATTTATTGGCCCCCGGTGTAACCTATAGATCGAGTCCGGCCGAATAGGTTTCATAAATAACGCGTGGAATTTTTGTACATAGATTTATTACGTTCGGCGAGCGAAAATGGTGGGAGATTGTTTTTCAATTTGACCGGGGAACACCCGCTGTTAGACGGGCCCGATTTGGGTGCGGCCCCGATTGGTAAATGCATTGTGCAGCCAGCGTTTGTTACTGCTCTAAATAAGACTTTGTCTCACTCGTACACCTCTTTGTGTTATAAAGATTGCAACTAAACTATAGTTAAATTACGCTTTAATCAGTTGTTAAACAGAAAAGGTAAACAGTTTTTCTCGTTTTTAATATTATTTTATCTAGTTAATAGTATTATCATAGAAGATATTTATTATTATTTTTAGATATTTGGAATGCATTTTCCTCGCGTAAGAAGTATAGTAGTCAATAATATTTAGAATAATATAACTTTCTAGTATTGAAAGATTATTTTAAATCGGTTCGAAGCCTATTTAAGACAAACGAACAAAATCCACCTCTTAATAATATTGGTATAGATTTTGTGTTTGTTCGTAGTTTATTAAAAAATTGTAAAAAGAACAGAATAAATTAAATACGTTTAATTTTACGTTTCTACCGATGGTAATGCGTTGTTTGCATTAATTATAGAGCTTTACTAAGATAACAACTGTGACTCAAACACCAAAACCTATTGCCACTCTTTTTGTCTCTCTCTGTCTGTTGTTTTCGCGAATATTTTACATGTTATAATCATAAAAGAGTAATTTAGTCACTAAATTGTTAATTAGATTCACAATATACAGTTTGTATTAAATAGAAAAGAACTGTTGTTCCGGATCGGTGACAACTAAAGCATTTAATTACTCTACCATAGTAAATTTAATTACTTTTCAGTAGTGCAAGAAATGGTCTAAAATTGCCCAAAAAAATTCAAAGCAAACAAACGGTGTAAAATCAAAAAAATCTGTATAACATGTTTTGGTTACTTATCATAACGATATTCGTTTTGCTTTTTATACTTATGGAAATATTTTATTTAACTTGTTACAGATAATTAATAATTCGTTTATTTAAACTCATAAACAGACAGACAGCTCTCCTTGCTTAATATAATTTCATCATCTGAACTTAAAAAAACACTTCCGAATCGTGCGAACGATTTATTATTTTAAGCTCATGAATGTGAAACGAGTTTTAATACATTAGGTGTGAAAGGTTTGACCTTAAGATTTCAAAGATCAATTTCGCCGGGAAATATAATTAAAACAACAGACGCAATAATCTTTCGTTACACGTTGACTTACATTAAATGTTTGATGTATATATTTAATTATAAAATAAATTTGATTAGTTACTGTTATGCCTCGTTTTTTAATATTTGTGTAACAATTAAAATTTGTTTCGTTCAGCTCACATTAATGTATACATTGACACATCAATGTTTAAACTATAGTAAAGTCTCAATTTACGATATGTACATATTCGACTTAGTAATTCATACTTAGTATTTATTACGTGTTTAAAATTATCAAAACTATATAACTAAATAAGACTTGTATTCCATTTATTGATATTTACTAAGAAACTGCCTAGCTTTGGATTTTTTTTAATATCACATAGATCTTTAGCCGTTTATTGACAGTTACAACTATCAGATAAATGGTATTAACGTTTTTTTAATACTGTCAAATTCTTAGAGATGTTCAAAAATTATTAAGCATCACTTCAATAATTAAAAAATATTTAGAGTTTTAGTTGTTATCAGGGTTCTGTTTTTTGGTTCTAGAAATGTCATTTTTATTTAATTGAATGTTTAGTATTATTATAAATCATTAAATACAATTTAAAGTAACATTAACGCTGATATACTTTTTGGAATAATAAAAACTAATATTTTCTTTATGGAATACATGTTGCTGATATGACTTTAAATGTAAAAGTTTAAACAACTTTTTCTCTATTAAAAACGCCTTTTCATTAGTAATAAAAGCCCTTAACTATCATTACTCTAATTAAAGATAGAACTAACGTGGCAGAGGCTTGCTGAATAAAACAAAAGTTTCAAGGGTAGCAACCATTATTTCATGGCCCCTGTTTTAGTATTAATCCAAGCAGAGAAAAACTATTTTTAACTGGTCTGTGGACAACTTAGGGATTCGACGTAGGGGTGGTACAAGAGTATTTAACTACCTTCACAAAATCCTAGCTTAATGGACTATATGGGTACGGACTCTTAACTACTACGATTAATTAGTATCTTGACCGGAGGGTTGGATCGTTTCCATTAACATGCGAGGTGGGAATTGAAAATGAAATGTTTCGTGGGCGGCACTTTGCGGTCACGAATAAATAAATATATAGCCGCGATTATTTTAATTAAAGTATTGTTTGTGAGACTTTCATTATATTAACGTTATTTTAATTAGTTAATAAATTAATTCGTTAGAACGTTTTCTGTATTACGGATAATATAATAAACAACATGTTTAGGCAATCGTATGTCGTTGTCTTTAAAAATTAAATAAGTAATAATTATAGGTAATTTTTAATAAAACAATAAAATTACACGTATGTTTACGTTGTTGATAAGAATTAAAGTCAATCCTGTTGTCTTCCCCCTTCTAAATAATTAAAACTGAAGAGTAAAAATTTTTATCACAATACTCGTCAATATAGTAACAATAGCTTAGTGGTTTGGTGGAGATGTGAATAAAGATGAAGAAATTCAATGTATTTCATACTAATTTAATAGTTGGAAAACTCAAATGAAAATGAAAATAATTATTGACATATTAGATAATCGACATATCTCAGGCAATAATCTAAATTAAATTTTGTTTGCTTTGATGACGTAAGATTAGAGTTACTCCATATTTTATATAATTATAAATGTATTATATAAACACAATTTTATTATTTTATTGGACAACGAACATATTAAACAGTCGGCTTTTGAATTATGAAAAAATTAATAAAAAAGAAAGTAACTCGGTAAACTTATTTTAAGATAGCATAAGCATAACAGTTGTTAATACAAAAATTAAACGCGTTTACACTTTTATGTACCGAATGAGATTAATACATTACGTAGCACTCACCTTTATAAGAACCTATACATCTGAGAGATGAGGGGTTCAGCATCCCCTCTGACGGTGTGTTGATTAGATCAGCCCCACTGGATTAGGGGATAGCTGACCACTCGGCCATTGGGAATTGGAGCTCGGGAATTAACACGTCGCAGGTTCGAGTCCGGCGAATATTGCTGTCACCATTGTATATCAACTTACCCTTGTGCCAGGGGATTGGGCTCGATTCCTACTGTTGCTATAATTTTGTATCACTGTCAGAGCTTCTGTCAAGTTATTATTACGTTTTCTATACTTATCGATGTATCGTTTTAGTAGTAAATTTGTGAGGCTAGGTTTCATGTATGTGGACAGGAAAGTTTCACAAAAAATAAGGTACGCCTTATATTATGCACTTACACACTATTACGATTTATAAAAAATGTATGTACAGTTTTAACAATTATTTAATCTGTTTAATATAACAAGTTATACTTAAATGTAAATACTGTTAAATAAACAAATATTTTAAAGATACGATTATTTCTATGTCATGCAGAAACAATCCTCATCTTGACTAAGAAAAGATTTCTAAGTTCAATAAATAAACTAATCAAGGCATTAAAACAGAAGTCTGATCATTAAACCTCGGTTTTAATTACAATGTGCGGTATCACTGGAATTAAAATAAGTTCGAGAATACATGAATGTGTTTTTTTAACAACCCGCGTTTGTATTTAATAATAATATTTAGTTAAAAAACTGTATTAAAATAGTAATTTATTCGTATTATAAAGTGTTTGTAATATTTATATATAATTTGGATAAGGGGAAATTTGGCTAGCTAGTGCTAGCTAGGTTATAATAATTAAACTTTACGTTATTTTTACAATAAGCAGAATTTATACAAATAGGCTTTATATTATTTTAAAATGTAATTCTCATTTAGCAAACAGATTTTTTTTTATTTGGCGAAAGAAAAGTACCTAAGCCGCTGGTTAGACCACAACAATTACAAGGGTTGAGCTTATAACGATACCTAAAAAATGAGTATTAAAAAAAAATATACGCATAAAATCTTCTTTATGTTTTAAAATCGACATGAACGAAAACAATAATTTTTAACGAAATCCACAATACAAATTTCCACATTCCTATATCTTGTCTGCATACAGATCTTAAGGGCCTGCTATATCGAACTTCAAATATCTGTTTTATTTTATTCCGGCACAATAACACATCTGAATGTTTGTAATGTAACATATTTACCAAATTATATACAATAGGACTATTTTTTTGACGTTTTGTCACATTGTCAATACCTCTCGATCCCATATCAAAAATAATGATGTCACTTTCCGTAAATCGATTAATATCATTCGGCGCGCCCGCCATCGCCCTGAACCAGTCTCGAAATTCTCGAATTCGACGCCGATGCTTTATGACGCGTGAAATTGTTCCATTCAGCGAGCACATAGGGCTCGCGATTTTTCCATTTCCACGCTGACAGTACAATAACTTTTTAAAAAATATTTCTATCCCTGCTAGTTCCCATGTATGTATGACATAACGGACTTTTTTGTAACGAACGCTAATGATAAACGCATTACGTGTTTCAAAAAAGTTTTTTTCTGTTATAAAATAGTCTTACTGTATATCAAATCCGCTATTAATTATATATATTTACTCCCAACGTTTCGGACTCTTTCAACGTCTAATAAAATGCTACGGTTGTAACGGACACGCCAATTTATAAAAAAAATTCAATTCGTGTTAACGAATGACGTAAAAAAGTCAAAATAGACCCCACATCAAAAGCGCTTAAATCATATGATATCTTAAATCATGCGATAAAGAACTATGCGGACAAATTGAATCTAGACGTAAACCTAATGGCGCATGTGGCGCACCTCCAAAACTTTATGGGTTATATAAGATTTATAAACCTACGACCATTACGACCAATTGTAAGCCAGATAGATTCATCAAGGAAACACTGGGCGTACAAAAGAGATTCTTACCATTTTGTTAGTAAGATTAAACATCTACGTCTCGCTTACAGTGAAACTATGATCCGTTTTGATGTTCAGTCTTTCCCATATTCGACTGCATCTCTATTACAACTAAGAAGCTTGAGCAAAATCATACCATACCATAACACTGTCATACATCTGGCTACTTGTTGTGGAATGAACAATTCTACATGCAGAAAGATGTCATAGCGATGGGCTGCTCCAGTGTCTCCTATTATGATAACTTCATGGAGAACTTTGAAGAGAAGACCCGGCCAACATTCTACAAGCGGTACGTAGATGACACCATTTTACCAACCAACGAAATTAATTCATATCTGAATCATCTTTATTTTCTGCACCCAAAATTTACAATGGAAATAGAGGCAAACCACTCCTTAGCCTTTTTAGATGTTTTAATCATTACAAACTCTAACAATACTTGAGTCATACAGTTTTAGATAAGCAACCCACACAAATAAATATTTAATTAATGATTGTCACCACCATTCCTTGCTGTTAGCTACTGTCGGAAAATGTTGCTTCTGAGAGCACAGCGGACCTGCTGAACCAGAAAATGCCTAGCAGGTTCTGCGTGATAACAAATGACGAGACGTAACAACTCTAATTTTCAAGTCTACGTCGCAGTCAACATGTTAAGCCAGCCACAGTCGAAAGAGTGCCAGCCGTCTTACCTTACAACAGAAGGAGTCACTGACAAAATTTAAAAGAGTGCTTTTATTAAAACATATTATAAGCCGCCGAAGAAGATTCGTCAATTATTACCATCCGTCAAATGTAAAATTCCGCAACAGGTACCGGGTGTATACATGGTGGAGTGATTGTAGTCTCTATTACAAAGGACCAACAAAAAAACATATAGCCGGCATTCCTGTCAAGTACCGAAGCCTTAAGAAATCTGCAGTTTGCGACCATACTCTAGAAAACAATGCAAAAGAACATCAATCTATACCAAGGATCTATAAAGAAATTTAAAAATATCCACATTTTAATATAGGAACGGTACGTCTTCGCCACCTGCTTAGGATCCAATCATTTTAAATTTTTAACCCCGATATATCATAACTTCAAAGCCACAAGACAACATAAGAATTTTTTGCAAAAGCAATGTTAAAATTAGGAAAATTGTAATATACGTCTAATTTTAAATAAACAACCGTGATGGTTATTCCAAGCATATTGAGATACACACATACACCATCTTAGTCTGACCGTGAACATGGATGCTGGAAAGAGTCCGAAACGTAGAGAATAAATATATATAACTAACGCAAAAAATCCGTACAATAGTGGATTTGATATGTATAATAGTCGTGTAAATAAAATAAATAGTTTTACTCTTTATAAGTAAACAAATTTACCGGATTCTTAGGGGTTTATTTACATTTTATTTCCTAACGTTTGAACAGCCATTCGAAGAGATTTTTAAGTTCCTGATTGGTTCTATTTAAATATTATAATGAAATCTAAATTAGTCGTAGACACCATGCATTGAACTAAATAAAAAAGCATACATACAAATCGATATTTAATTTAAACGTATCCGAACGGAATTATGTACTCTTTCGTTTTTATTCCTTAAAGGAATTTTGTTGTGATCTTATTTATATTAAAAATAAAAGGAAATACCAGTTAATGAGGCAAATACGTCGGTTTTGCCTTTTATTTTATATTTAGCCCGTCGCAAACATCGAAACACGACACGGCATGGATATGTGATTAATAGTTACCCGTGTCACGTAACTTTGGCATGCATATACCGATACAGGGCTGTTTTCAAGGCGTTTCGGACACAAATAACTTTGTACATACCTCTGTGGGCGGAACAAAAGAAATAGGAACACGAGCAGACGATAGAAACACATGTTTCCGCTTAATTATGCATGTGGAAGAGCTTATGTAAGTTATAATAACGTACGGTTACACAATACTGTGTTGTTGATACTAAATGGGTACATCAATGCAAGTTAGGTTACTTGTAATTTTATGTATTGCAGCTAACAAGCCTTGATTTATACTTTATGAAATTAATTACGTAACAAATACTTGAAATCTTGCTGATGGAGTGAGGTATTTGAATGCAGTTTGTAAAACAATCTTTCAAAAGCTTTTTATGTTTTGCTATAACGGTTAAGTTTCTTTAGATCTGATTATCAGTTTATGTCAGGTTATTAAAGTTGGGTTATAAAAATCAATGCTCAATAACTTCCGGATTTATTATATTTCAAGGATTTTTGTACTTTGTATTATTTAAAAGACCTTAAATTATTAACTGAACTACAGGTACTAAAATAACAGCGGTTATTTTATTTCTACACAGTTAAAATAGCAAATGGGCAATTCTTGAAATAATTTCTCGCTTATACCTAACTTAACGATTGATTATTTAACGTAACGACTCAAGGGGCTTTTATTCTCTTCGACTCTCAACAATACCTAATGAAGCAACGTTTCAAAGCTAAAGTCAAAGTAATTAAATACTGGTAGCTAAACAAAAAAAACTCCACGTCCGTGAACCGACCGACCTCCATTTTAGACGAAAATTTACCAAGTTGCAACAGATCGTACGGACGTCCATAGGAATTTAGCATTATCAATTTAAACGCTCACGCCAATTTGACTCTTAATGTTTGATCATTCGAATGATTATTGAATGTTACCTTTCAGCTCTGACTGACGATTTGTGTTGACGTCATCGGTATTGAAACCCGTTGACCTACATCCTTCAATCACTCCGCGTTTCGTATTGAGATTGTTGTGTCGTGCTGCTTGAAAAATTGCCGACGAAAAACACGCAGCTATGGGAGACAAAGGCGCTCGCCGATTTGAATGTTAAGCCAATCATTAGCACTGCATTGTCCGAAATATCAGGGAGGAGACAGCGTCGCTCAAACTGTCTTCGTGTTTATTCTCAGATATATTTTAGAGTATTATTAAATTCATACAGTCACACTAAAATACATAAATTAAAATTTATTTGTGAGACAATATCATGGCGTAAGGCATGCACCTTTGGGGAACTATCTATTGCTCATTTTTATTTAATATATTACAACTGGTATATTATGGTATTGACGTCGCTAGCAGTCCTCATTTTTTTAATATCAATCATGCTGTAATGTATATAGTGGTATTGTTTTGAAGTTGTCAGCTGATACATACATTTTTTTTTTTGGTCCTTATCAATATTTTTATATCTCAAAAACGATTTACACCATCTTTTTTAACTTTATACATTTAGATTTCAGTATCCATTACAAACTAACACGTAGAATATTGCTTACAACCCAAAATTATAGCATAAGTCATAAAAAAAATTTGAAATGTATAAATACAAGTTATATCGCCATAGTCTTTTTTGGTCAAATCTATCATAAGGGTTCAAGATTTGCGCCACTAAATTTCGACTCTACACTTAGAATTCTAATATGATTTAGTCATAATATGCATACAAATACACGCTCACTAACACAAAGAATTATCGATTTTCGAATAAATATCATAACTTACCATAGTAGTTTAGAATCAGCATACACGTAATACCATTATATTGAAATAGGGTAGCTAGTTACTGACCTACAAAGGCGTGTGACTTGCAAAATTATTGTTTGAGAGACCACCTATCAGCCACCATAAATTTCCCTCGCGCCGGAATAATTGTAACACCGCTAAACAGTAGTTCGTAAAACTTGCCAAAGGGTTGCCATTGTCGATCGTCATGCCAATAAATCAATGCCATTATCCGAACTGCCGTTAGGTTTTGCCAAAATACAATATGCCATGCGAAATTTTATTTTTTGCTTCCTTTCGAGTAAAACAAAAGTTTTTTAAATCGCCTTTGGATCTTTAAGATAATTGGCTCCTGAATTTTGGGGTATATTTGTGTTAAATATATGTTAATATTATTTCAAACTTGTTAGTTTTACATTATCTTCGATGTCTTAACTTTCCGTTTAAAAAAAAGAGATATGACTTACACGTGTTGTTTCATTTGTTTCGTATATTTCTTCATCTAGCCTGTTGATAGTCATTGAAATGCCTTAATATATTCATTCGATGAAATTTGCATTAATATCTTTGTGAACAGTAATATAATGCAATAACTTGTCTAAAAGTGCATGGTGAATTTAATTTTATGCAGCGTTGATAACATTCTACATTACATATTGTTTATAAGCAACTGATGCATTAGTCACATCCAAAAATATTTTTGATTTATAATATGTACAAATGTATTTCTGTTTACAAATATTTGAAAAAAGTCATCATAGCTTATTTATTATTTATAATGTTAATATAGATATATCAACTATTTGTTACATGAAAAATAAACATAAGGTTGGCGTTAGAGTTAATATCCATTTCCTGTGTACACCACTTGCTTTTTAATTTGTATCAGAATATGACTCAACATTCTAACCCTTGCTTATGAGCCACATCCGGTATACATCAGCTGGGCGGAAACAATTATCAAGTAGTGAGATAACCAATAACAGGGCATTCAAACGACAAATAGGTTCAAGATACAATGATTTGCGATAAAGGCAGGCATTGGTTACAGTAACAGAATTTATTTTTACGATTCAATGTCAAAATTGTTTTATTATTGTGACAATTTACGGCAAAATGGAAAGAGAAAATATTGTTTGAGATTTATTATTACATTTTATAAGTACTTCCATAGTTTAATATTTATATTTTGGACAAAACAATTAATTGTAACGCTATATTTGAATCTTTTTTACAGTTTAAACTTTCTAGATTTCAATTTAAATTTTAATTAACACCCTGAAACCTTTTAAAATGTTTTCAAAACACAGAACCATTAAATATCTGGCATCTTCCACAATGTTTGCGTTCGAGCATCGAATGATACGTTAAAATCAAGGAGTCTATTAATAGGGCTATTGTTTATATGCCCAGGGAGTTCTATAGAATATCGAAGCTTCGCCAGCGCCAGTCAGCGACGTGGTGTGGGTAGTACAGCTAAAACTAGTGATTAATGAACGGTTGCCCACGGCGCCGACTGCGGGTGTACTGGCAAAGACTTTGAACGTAGAGGGTACAAATGTTATTACGGTGAAATATATTATTACCTCTTAGTGGACAGGGAAGGTATTGTAAATTATCTTAGACTGAATCGACAGCATTTGGATTATAAAGATTATTATTCAGTATCAAAAGAGGAGATGATTGGTTATTGAATAACGAAAGGATACACACGTAGCATATTTATTCGAAAATAAATTTACCGGTGATAGGTCCCCTTTTTACAAGGGACCGTCTGGGTGGGTACCATCACGGTGCCTATTTCTACCGCAAAGCAGTAGTGTGAAAACACTACTGTGTTCCGGTTTAAAGGGCACCGTAGCCAGCGAAATTACTGGGTAAATGAGACTTAACATCCTATGTCTCACGGCACGCAGCGCGTTGGTGATCACATTGGGTGGACATCAGGTGGCCCCGACTGCTCGTCTGCCTACGTATGCAATAAAAAAAAATTATGTAACCCAACCCGCATTGGACCAGCGTGATGGGATACGGTCTAAAACCCCTGATGGAGGGGGGTGTATTAGGGGAGGCATATGTCCAGCAGTGGACTATCACAGGCTGAAGATGATGATGATGAAGTCATGTAACATTCAAAGTTGTAGTGGTGACGATTAAATTTACTGATATATATGACTGGCAGAGAATGGCCAAAGGCATTAAGTCCGGCTGTTTTAAAACTCAATTCAAGGGTTTTTAATAAAGTGAAAATAAATAAATTTCTAAATTAGCCATCATATGCAATTTACCCTTTTATTTGCATATAGTGGTCGTTCTATATATGCATTGTTTTCCAGGTAATACAGGAGCAAGAAGGAAATAATAGCTGAGATGAAGAACACTAAAATGTGTTGTCGGTTATTTTGTATCACTAAAATGGCAGATCTATGTTACATGTAGGAACACAAATATTTTGAAAAATAATAGTAAAAAAGCACTTTTGTATTAGTTTACCGACTTTAAGCCTTTAAATATCTTGAAAATATGTAACGTCTAACAACAGTTTCAAATGAAACCTAACAAGTTATTAGGCATAAAATAAAGACTAAATAAATAGATATGTCTATTCTTTGGCCGTAGTAAATCGTTTCTCCGGGACTTGATTAAAAGTTTGCCGTGCAATGTTGCAATAGTATTTCGATATGGAAACTGCAATATTATATCGAGATTCTCATTTTCAAAGAAGTAGTGCATTATTGATATCCATTTATTCAGAACTTAACTTTATGCGCGTGTAGACCTAAAGAAAATTTCATTGAAATTATTTGTTAAGATGTTTATGACAGTTATAAGTGTATTGTCAAGAAAAATGGTAAGATATTTCCTAGATACAATTTTTATATCACCATATGATTATAAATCATGCTAATGCCATAAGTAAATTCTAAAAAGGCTTCACAAACTTGGAATAAATTTAATCACAAATAATTAAAAAAAAAGCAGTTACATTTATTATTTTAGTTTTAAATTATTCACAAAACAAAACATTATGAATGAATAAAAAAAATGTTATTGCCAAAGTTTTGTATAAACTATAAATGTTATAGATGCCTCCTCATTTAACAACATTTATTTTTTCATTTAACCCCTCTATTTACATTTTCAAATTTTTATACAAAATATAAATAACAAGTTATACATAATGTATTACATTTATGCCCTATAAAGAGATAGTTCATAAGAAAATAATTTTTATCCACTCAGTTTAACTTTTTTAAAAGTAAATCGCGCGTGGAAACCTATTTTAATTAATTTACGAAAAAGGCCCCTTCCATAGAATGCAGTCGGGACATTTCAAACGTAAACGGTATGAATAATAGTTTTAAAAGTATTTGAATAAGCAGTTCATTAATTATACGAGTTTGTATAATAGTAATTTTTGACGCGACCCTTCCTGCTTTCAATACTAGGTTCAGTTACACAATTTCGGATGTGGGGTCCTATTCTGGGATATGTCGATGTTAGGCACACAAATTTCTTTATTTTAAGTAAAATCATTATCGCTAATTTAAGCTATTGTTTAGTATTAAAATATATAAAACGTTCCTTTTCATGCCGTAGGTGGGCTGAAACTTAGAAAAATGGTAACTCAGAAGTTTATATATTTTTTCAAGATTTTAGCCTTAGGACGAAAATGCCTTATCCATTTTTTTGTGTTCAAATTTATATTATAAAACTAAACTGAACAATGGGAAGTTATCCAAGGCAGAAATTTTTAAATAGCAATGTGAATGTAATAATTCAAGTAAAATGTAGATATTTATAAATTAATTACATGCGAAATTTCCGATTTGCCTGCGTCAAATGTCGTACGACACGAGAATAGGTGCCCGCTCAATTTTTTCCCCATATCGGCCATTAGTTTTGGCACAGATGCGGGGTTCACTCCGCTGAACTATTAAGAGTTAGATCAGTTCTTAAGACGCCACCGCCCGGGTGATTAATAGTTCCCATCTCGGAAAGGTAAGCCTCAGGCTGTGTACGTGTCCCCAACTTAAGTCGCATCCGTCCGTTGCTTAGATAAATTAGAGATTACTTACCTACTCCCTAATGCAAACACGTGCTTAGTCGGTTTACTATACGTAATTAAATCACTGTAATGATGCTAGACGGAATGCGAACATGCGTCCAATACTGAATCCTTATTACGTAATTATTAATATAATATAATTGTAGACTTTTTAATGTTGATATTACTGATTTATTTTCAATGTACACGTGCAAAGTGTAGCGTCAGCAAAGAATCTTAAAAATATGAACGTCATAATTTACAAATTTTCTACTACGGTTTTTTAATTTAAATTAACACTTTATTTCGTTTGAACAGTTTCTAAGCCTTATGTAATACTTTCTTATATCCAGTAATAAATACCGGTGGTAGGTCCCCTGTTTACAGGAGACCGTCTGGGTGGGTACCACCGCGGTGCCTATTTCTACCGCAAAGCAGTAGTGTGAAAACACTACTGTGTTCCGGTTTGAAGGGCACCGTAGCCAGCGTATTTACTGGGTAAACGAGACTTAACATCCTATGTCTCACGGTAGGCAGCGCGTTGGTGATACCAGTATTGCCAATGTTTATGGGCGTCGGTGACCACTTTCCATCAGGTGGCCCCGATTGCTCGTCTGCCTGCGTATGCAATAAAAAAAAATACCTAAATAACTACGACAAGATGTAGAAATTCTCCGTTGTCTAAATTAGTTTCAAATTGATAGCTTCAAAATGCGGAAACAGATATAATCCACTGTTTATGCGTGCTTCTCAAACAATCGTTGTTTTTATATAAACAACCAAGATGTGTCATATGTATTTTGTTTCTTGTTATTCTTTAGAAATACTAATTTTATTTTGAGACCCTTGCTGCATATTTTGTAAGCTCCGTCTCTTATATTGAGCCGAATTTATTTTGATATATTATTATTTTTTGGATTAACCGGAACGTTGTTTTAACAGACTTCTACTGAAACTACGGCCTCTGTTCTTTAGTTATTACAATTTTTTTTTCTATTTATATTTTTTTAGCATACACATTTGTGTTTAACATAATATTCAGTGGCAGAAATATCCTAAAAAGTCTCATGAAACGTATTTTAATTTTGTCATTATTATATTATCTGTAATAGAATAACGTTAACAACATAATCTTTGCCTAAACAATGACTAAGCAATGATAGCATGTAAAAAGTCGGTCCACCCACCAAACCGCAATGGACCAGCGTAGGATATGGTCCAGAAACCCCTAATGGAGAAGGCGTGCAGCAGGGGAGGCCTATGTCCAGGAGTGGACTAACAGAGGCTGGTGATGATGAAGCAACGACTAAAATGCCTAAGAGTTTCAATGTAATACAACATTACATGTTAGTAACTTAAGACGGAAACAGTCGTACATGAGAAGTAACAAAACTTAATGTTTATCATAGTCTAAAACTGTTTACGAAATACTCTTTAAGTCATAGATCATCGGCGCTGGAAAATTTTATAAAAAAAATGCAATAATCCTTTCATAAAAATATTTTGTCACTTTTTATTAATAAAGTTCACAAGTAAACACGTGATTGATAGTACTTCAAACTTGCCAACCTTCAGCGATGTAAGCTCATAACAAATTTCAGTGCCTCCGCAACTCATCAACTCAACTCCATAAGCGCGCCCGCCTGAAAACCGAAAGGGCCGGTTCAGCAGTTCGGGCCAATTATGAAAATAGAACACCTGCGCTTGTCAAACAACGCCGCGCTTGTCTGCTCTATATTCATTAATCTTCGCTCTACATTCGTACCAGGTAGAGATCGCTATCTGAAAATTGGTACGATCATCAAAGTACGCACAATGTTTGCCAATATGTTTATTCTAAGGTTTGCAATAAGTATTTTAATGGCAGTGCAGCTGTAGATTTGAATGGGATAGACGCTCTACAATGCTGCGTTCAATGTGAGATGTTTTTTTTATTTTATATTCCTTATAAAAATATAGATAGCCTGGGTATAAGATATTTACCATTAAATAAACTATTGATAACTTGTTTAATAAAATTGCTCGTTTTTAAATAAGTAGTTATTTTAGTATTGAAATGTATTATTATTTCAATAAAAGCCACGCCCCGACAATACCAATTTATTCAAGTTTTACACAAATAAGCCTATCGCATTGCGTGCAATTAAAATTTTATAAATTTTAGGTTTATAACCTGGGCCCCTAGGAATCCCTGAGAAAATTGTTCCCAGAGATTAAAATACTAACCGTTACTTCTCAATACATCTTCGAAAACCTAATGTATGTGCAAAAAAATTGATTTTCGTAGACATTGTGATGCACATAACATAAATACTAGAAACAAACATAATTTAATTCTTCCACAACTAGACTGCGAAGAATAGTAAATCTTTATGGGACAAATGTATCGCTTTACAACAAAACCCCGTAAACGTTCAGAATTTAACTGTTAATAAATTTAAAAATGTAAAGGAACGTTTATGTGTTAAAGGTTATTATAACATAAATGAATTTATAAATGATAACAAAGCCTGGTAATAGAATGCTCGCTCCAGGCTTCTTTAAGTATAATATACGTATGATAGAACTGTATGTAGCTCATAAGAAAATTTTTATGTATATATTTGATTATTTTAAAAGATAACAAAATAGGCCCGCTGAGTTTCTTTCGCCGGTTCTTCTCAGGTCGGAGGCGTCCTATTCCGAACCGGTGGTAGCGTCGTTGACAATCAATAAGCGAGTGCTATACTTCTATATTGAATAAAGATATTTGAATTTGAAAAAAATTGAATATGAATTTGATTTAACTTATTCTTGTCTTTAATCAAAACATTGGCACATCCGACCGAAGTTCAGTTTTGGCTAAGTTTTGGTGAAATAATAGGTGTTTCGATTAGGTTTCGGTTTTGGCTACCATTCAACCAAAACTACTAACTTCATTTTTCGCTGAATTAATGTAGACAACGGGCAGATGAAATAACGTAGCATCGCACAAAATTACTTATGTTTTGATCAGATGAAAAATAATTCTGTAGCTTTTTTTAAATTCATTACTGCAATTTTCTCTCGTCACATTTGTCAATTTTTAAATATGTAAAAATCAATATTTAAATTGTTGTAACATTTTAAAATAATCCACTATAGGAGTTTCGATTTCGGTCTCAGATTAAGCTTAAATTATGAACAAATCCGATGTCCGCTTTCAGTGGTAACGACTAGTTTCACACAAAATATAACTAAGCCCTTAGTATCCATTTCCATCACTTTAACCTTTTTTCGTTCTTTTTACGTGTGTCTCGATTACGAGCTTAATAATATGTAGTTAATAATCGTTATATTTTGGATAAAGGGGATGTAAAAATTTTCACGCTACAAAAAGGCTTAGGGTAGATTAATACGAAATCTTAACGGTAGATGCTGACATACTCCAACTCAAAATAAATTTCTAACCACAAGGATTGATTTTAATGTTTGTAACATTAGCTGAACACATTTTATATTACACAGATAAAAATTATAACTGAAATTATATAAAAAGTTGACACCAAAATATTTGTTGATTGATACAAATAATTCATTTTTATTAACAATTTCTCTTGACATTAGTAAGGTATTGCATATATTATATTATATTAAAAAAAAACTGGTAATTCAATTAATTGATTGCTCTACCAAATATTAAATAATAAACAATAGAAGACTAAATGTATTTTGAGAAGTATTAAGCGCCATCTTGTGGCAAGTAGCAGTGAACTTCAAATTTGGTACAGAACGCCCATATCACAATCAAGTAGGCAGCGCTATCTTGTGTTAAACGGAATTTTACGATTGTAGTAGTAGATTTCCTATTAAAATGTGTTGAGCATATAACAATTATACTATGATATTCTTTGATGGAATAATGTGAATAAATGCGCTAGACATTTAACTAGTAGTTAATTCAAGCAACGCAAGAAGCCTTTTCCTTGTTTAAATCTATGTTTTAACACAAAAAGTAGTTCCATAATCACAAAATTTCTTTTCAACAACAAACAGCGTTTGAACCTCTCTTCACGTTTCTTCGAAATATACAGCCTGATGTAAAACTTTTAAAATATTAAATGATGTAATCAGATAGAATTTGATTACTATATTTTAAAATTAATATAAATTACGATTTTGTTTAGTATTAGTTGCTACAAAAACAAATTGATTCCTTGAAGCACGGTTATAATAAATAACCTTTTTAAGGAATAATATTTTATTTAAACCATATATTTTAGCTATATTAATTTAAAGAAGCCGAAGTATCTAAATTCTTTTACTATATAATCCGAAGTATCTAAATTCTTTTACTATATAGCCTCTTATTTACAAAAATCATCTGAAGAGGTACCACCGCGGTGCCTATTTCTGGCACAAACTAGTAGTGCATAAGCACTGCTGTCTTCCGGTTTAAAGGGCGCAATAGCTAACGTAATTACTAAGTAGACGAGACGTAACATGTTTTATGATGGCAATCAGATATGTGACGTCTTACGCTGCTTTTCTTATAGACATTTCGTAACACTAACCAACACGTGAATGTCATGTTCATCTTATCGTTTCATTAAAACAATAACTGACACTAAGAAATAACCGTAAGTAAGTTGTTCTTAACTATAAGCTTGAAGAAAAATTTTATTAAGCGTTAGTTCCAGCTAATCTCAGCTTAAAAGTTGTGAATCTTGAAAAATAAACAAGTGAACCTTTAATTCGTATGGTTAAAACCAGACTATTATTTTAAATTATTAAAAAAGTCGTAAAATTCGTTGAAAGTAGTTTCTTATTATAGTAAAAAGAAACCTTAAATACATTAAATTAAAGAAAACCATGCATATATACTTTAAATCTAGCCATTAAACATATATATATTAGATTAAAAAAATTAAGATATTAAATAATTGCAGCATTAAAACTATTTTATTAATTTATATAATAAGAAGAATTTTAACCACTTTTAATTTTATTTTTTACCATTATATATGTTTAGATTTAGCTAAATTATGGATTATTAATTGTGCCTTGGAAAAGGTTTCAAAAAATATAATATTAATTCAATTCATCAACAAAAGATGGCCGCAGAAATGTCTTTCTGCATATTTTAGGTAGTTTATGATAAATTACAAAATATTTTTAAGTTAGCACAAGGTCATAACAATGACTTATAGATAATAGACAGTGGTTTACTGTCTTTTCTGAAACAACTATTTGAACTCTCCGCTTTAGGTCTTACATTTCATACAGTGTAAAATAATGTATTATGTACCAGGCTAACCACCCGCAAGACCTCACCAAAACCACTATTACTATTTTAGTAAAACTTCATTGGATGATAATTATTTGTAGTCCTGTGCAATTCTTAGTCTATATGTCAAAAATATATTCTTTAATTATTTCTCTTTTAATTTACTGCAGCAAAGACTGGTTGAAGACCATTTGTATTTAACAGCCAATAAAATTTTTGGTATGAAATAAATGAAAATATGCGTACATTTATTTGAATACATTATTTTTATTATGTTTATATTAGGAAGTGTCTTATAAAAGAATGATACAAAATAATTACTAATACTACCATGAAAGAACGAATTATCTAGTAAATTTATCTGAACGGTAATTTTCACAAAAAAATACTGCGGGAAGTGTTTAACACTTATCAACAGCCTTAATAGGAGCTGATTGAAATAAACTTTTTATAAAAGATTTTTCGTAAATAATTAACTAGTACATTCATCTGATATAATTTATTAAAATGAAGATTTGTACAAAATACATGTAAACATAAGCAATGTACATGTATTATGGAGCATTTTCAATTTTACCATATTTTATTTTTTTATGCAAATAATACCAGGACAACAAATCCAATAATAGCGTTATTAATTAAAAAGAAAACTGTACCAAAATAACAATTTAAAATAAGGAACGTTATGAATATAATAATAAAAAAGTAAGTTAGTTTAAGAAACGATCTGCTGCTTTAAGATTTTTAAAACGCTCCAGTTTTTTTGTCTCGGTGAAAGAAAATACTTATATTGTTACAAATATCTTTTAAATGAAGTCGGATTTATATATTAATAAAGAGTAAGTGTTATAAAACCAGGCACAGGATAAATTTTAAAAACAGACCAAAATATTGGTATAATAATAATTTTCAAGTTGTTAGTCATTACATTAGTTGCAAAAGAACGAATGATACCTTTATAAATTTGTTTTACATTTTATGTATATAGTACAAACAGATTACAATAAAATTTAAACAGTATTTCAAATGTACATAACAATGTATCCTCCTTTGTCATCTAACCTGAATTGTGTCATTTTCAGAAGACATGCGCGAGGTGCGCATATTGATCACACAAACCTCGACTGTGACACATATTCCGTAATCGTACGATATAATTACGATCACGCAAAGTAAAAATCTCGAGCGATCGCGAAAGCATTTGCCGAGTTATTTAACAGTCGAAGTAATTGCGAAGCATCCAAAATTATTATAAATGTTGGAGACGACGCTGAGCTGTACAAGTTATTTGATGTTCCGTGATGAATTTTGATATTCTTCGGTATTCTTTGATGGTCTTCGATAATTTTCAAGTGATCGTAGCAGTGCATGCACCACACAAACCTCTCTAGAACCGAATTTGTCGCCTCACTTCAAACAAATTCGGATCTACAGGGTAGATGTAGGGCACTAATATTGATGCCGATGGCACCAATGTGGTCTTCTTAATTCCAGCTGCATACGTTGAAATGAGAATCCATCTAAAGTGCTAACAATACATATATATTATAATATCAAGATAAAATTGCGCATAAAAGGAACAAGCTTTCAAATTTGTACTGAACAAACAAAACAAAGTAAAAATACGAGGTAAAACGATGTTATGATGGACAATACAATTTATAATCAAATTTACTAACTGTACAATAAAAAATAATAAACAAAGTTAAAACCTCAGAAATAATCTACAAAAACTGTCTAAAAAACTAAAAGAGATCTTCACCGTTGCTCCCCATTTGTACGACTGCTTCTGAAATATAAAAATGTAGTATTCGTAAAAATTCTAACAAGGCAATGAATCACGTAATGAATCATTTACGGTCTATTTCTGCCACGTTGCCAAAACTCGTACATCACGCATCACGCTGATGTCATGTTATAGGAAATTTTACGATCACGGGGTAATCTGCCAAGTTTGAGTATTCATCGCGTGTGTTCACAATTTTATTGACATGATCATCAGATATAGCAACACTTTTATGGGTTTAAAACTGTTTTGATGAAAAATTCGGATATTCTAGCAATATTTGGGCCTTTGTCTTTGTTAAAGAAGCAAAATCACAATATCCTAAAAGACTATAAAGCGGTAAATTATGTATCATAAAATATAGTAAAAATTATTATATGATACATTGGTAACCGAGTATTCAAAATGCATATAGGAATTTCACTGCGCAAAACCACGGACGGAAGGAAGTCGCGTACTACAACATGACGCCATTCGTACGCATCCTAATTAAAATTCACTATCCGTTACGTGTGTACTTCGAATACATTACCAGACGTATCCTTGATATTATAAAATCGATCCACCGCAACTCAGACAGTCAACCAATCGGACGAAAACAAGACAAAATCGATTTCGATTTGAATATCGAACAGTACAAATCTTTTCATAATTCGAAAGGATTTAGGATAAAGCGGTAACAGTCACGCGCGGTACGGTGGAGACGATCGAAGCGAGTAACTTCGCCAACTGGGCGGCTCCTACGTTGGTTCGAATCCGGGTCACGACACGCGCATGCGTCCCGGACGCTCGCAATAAGCCGGCCCGGGATAGCCTCCCACAATATCGACCGCCCCTCCCGGGATGAGGACAGAAGCTTGGCCGATCCGTCGATCAGTCGACCGACAAGTCGCTAGACGCCCTAAAAGTGCGTATATACTCCCGAACGTTAACAATAATGGCCGTCTAACGAAATGACAATGGATTTACAGAGCTCGCGAGGTGGTAACAACGTCCGTTGTAGTATACGCACTCTAGGATTAGACTCAATGTCGTAGACGCTTCATTACTGCCGGCTAGACGTGACGCCCACCGAAGGACTTATTGATCTAGGGAACGATCTATTTATTCCCCTTTATGCAGCGGCTTACGTCACCCGTTACGATAGGAAACGTTTCTGCTCTATCAATTGAAACAATGACCACGCCAGATTATAGGCCAATGTGCATTTCGATGAATGCGTTAATACTGCTATTTTCATAAAAATATATTCAGACAAAGAAATATGTCTTAAAAACCTTTAAACGGGTAAATGTCGTATTTGATTTTAAAAAGTCATGGTGATTGATTCCAGTCAGTAGTAATGACAAATTATTGCAAATTTATGTCGGCCATATCAGCCCCAAGGCATAGTTGCTTATACCAAACAATAAATCTATTTTGCTTGGAATAAATTAGCATGGATTTAAGCAATCGTACAGTATAGGCATAACACAACAACACCAAATAAGTACTTAAAGATTGACAGTTTTGTGTCAATGGACCCTTGAAAGGGAAGAAAAATTATAGTCGATAATATATTTAGTATAGAGCTCAAAAGAGCATTGCATAAATATTTAGTATTGAAACATGTTGATTGAACGAGCCAGTATGGCATGACGATATAACGATAATCATATGGAGTCGTAATCATCGTTCGGTATAGATGAACCACATCTGACTACAGTACAGATGTAACAGCTACATTTAGTATGGAATAACTACAATACGGTACTCACCTGAAATTTCTATATTTCCGGAAGCCGAAATTTCGAAAAAGAAATTGATTTAGAAAATTGTTCCGAATGACATAAATAATAAAAAACACTATTTTAAAAAGAATTCGAAATTCAAAAACGGATTAAAAGTGAAGCTACTTTTTTAGAATTAGACGAAAAAAAATCGAAATTTAAAACGTCTGATTCAAAAATGAAAGCCCAGTTCGCGATGCGCTCGCAACGAGAGACGATCCCACTCTGATGCGTCCCGCGCAACCAGCACGGCGTGTGTCGGCGATGGAAACTGATGTTAGCGGAGCACTAATTGTGCGTCAGCCTACATAGGCGGCGGTAATTGCCCCATTTACACGTTTCGTTAGTCCAATGCGCATAATTGCTGTTTATAGTGTGGTTTTTAACGCGCTAGGCATGCGTCTTACGCTGCGTTTGGTAATTATTACGCCTGCATTTAGCCGACTGGGTATTCGATTAATGGAGGCAAGCGCCAAGTAATTTGGTTAATGTTAACGAGCTTTTTGTTTGCGCACGCAACGTTACTTATAGTTGAAATGTTTGCGAATCGCATTCTTAGAAGACGCGTGTGGTTTTAATTTATAAGCAAACATAAAAAAGTTATTTGAAATATGCGGCACAGAAACATAAAAAGACCCATTGTTACAATGATAAAAGCGCCTTTGAATATTTGACGGCTTTCAAAATGTTACTCTAATAAAACTGACCCAGAAAACGGTTGTTACGAACAATTATCGGAAAGGCTTTGTTAAATGCACTAATTCCGAAAACATTGAATCTATTGTGAATACTTTTATGATGCTATGCACAATTTTATATTTTTATTGATCTTAGCAAAATATATTTAAATTTTACCTAAGGCTATTTGAATAAAACCTACATACACTTAAAATCAAAGCAATATTATAACTAAAGAATTTTATCCTGAACTAAAAGAGTAATAAAAAATATACATACGATATTTCGCTGGCTTATCCCAGGCGGCTTACACGGCAAAAGAAGTGTCTATGCAGCGTCTGAAATTCAATCAACAATTAAATTAAATTAATAAGCATAAAAATATAAACTCAATTGCGATTAAAAAAGATTTAAGGATTAAAACAGGATCACCAATCGGTACCGTATTAGCTTGATGCGCGCCAAACTGGCGTTGACTACTTGACAGTCCCGCCAAAGATGGCGTCCACTCGTGTGGGAAGCGGAAATCCACGAATTGTTACGAGCCAGAGGGGGATGGGGTGATCATTTCGCGCGCGTTAGAGCGGGACGGCGACAAGATCCTGGCCGAGAGAGAGCGATACGATACAAAAGCGCGCGAAAGGAGAGGCGTCCCTAAACGGTTAGGGTGGAGCCGCTCGGGATTTCGGCAGATGGCAACAAAAAGGGCCCGGACCCGCTCGAATTTTCGGGAATAAATCGAACGACATTTTTGCCACACGTTGCCCTCTCTCCGCGGCAAGGACATGGGGCTTTTGGACGCGCATTCTTTACAAGGAATTTTTATTGTGACCCGATTGGAGTATGATCGAAGCGTGTCTCGTGGTGAAAATTTTCGCCGTGAAATATTTCACAGTTACGACTAAATGTATGATAGATGCGATTATTCGCAACATCGTTAACATAACCCGTTTCGCGGTGTACATGGAATTGGTCACATTCGAGTCACGAGGTCACTGACTCAGGTTTTATTGTTTGCTTCCTGCGTATGATTGGACTTCATGTTTTAGACAAATGTTAGTCGGCGTTATGTTACGTGCCTACTGTCTAACAATTTCCACAATGCGATAAACAAATAATCTTAAACAAACGAAGCGTATATTCTTCGTTAAACACATTACTAGCGATGTTCAGGACTTTGTATAGAGATTGTACTGATATTTATAATATCAGTACCTGTAACCATACAAATTATTAGACTGACAATATATGATAAGTAAGTTCACTGAGATTCTGTAATAAAATCTTCACCAATATTATATGGGAGATAAACGGTTATAAGTTTAACCCAATTAAATGGTTCAAATTTGCTTTTATAATAAGGTTTCATAGATAAGAGATTAACTCGGCGGAAGCTGCCGTAGAATGTTTGCACACAACTTGCCCATATCAATGTAGATTAAAGCCGTATTGTTTGTCGTGTCTAAGAGGTAGCCCTGATAACAATGTTTGAGAGAGATATCCGAGATTATCGCTTGAAGGAATTACAACCGATCGCGAGGTTGTAAGATTTTAAGCGGAATTATGCTAGATATAATCATTCAACATGATGTTACGTATCGGGCTTATGATTTTGTTTGGAATTAGTATTAAAATAAAAGTCGTTTAAACGTTAAATATCTGAGTAAATGTTCCTCTTCCCGTAATAGTTAATTACACACGAAAATTACTATATGGATCTGTATGACAGTATATATATCCCCAAACGGCATCTTAATAAAGGATGCATTTTTTATTGTATCTTAAAACAGCCTGTCATTTATAAGAATATTAAATTCATATAAAATCAAGTAATTGTATATATATAATCGAATAAATTTGGCTTACTTATATAAATACATTTTTAACCCATATATCAGTATAAACACACATAAAAATAGATTTTTCCGGTACTAAAATCCTTCGGTAAATACTATAAAACTCGATATTACCCAAGCACGAAATAACATTAAAAGGAAGTCAGTCATTCCGTAAATATCAGAATTGTATCGTTAATGTATTATTAACGGACTTTCGGAGTTTGAATAATGGAAATAGCTTTGTATATTAAATCTAACACAGCTTGGTCACGCCATTTTAACCGCTCCAAGTTTTAAAGGGTAACATGGATGAAATAAAACAGACAATTCGCGTTTAAATGATTGCGAATCATGCGACGTGGATTGTGTAACTGAAAAACAGGTAACGAAAGAAATTGATTTATACTAGATTTATGACTTAATGTACATAACAATTATATACGTATAAATTAATATATTATAGGTAAAATAATTGTATTTATATATTTTATCTGTGGCGTGGTATATATCCAAACTTCTTCTGGTTTTCTCTCTTTACCTACCTAAGATTGGCTGGTCTAAAATGCCATCAGAATAAAGTCGCCTTTATATATTTTGCGTATGAAAATATATAAATAAAAGAAAATATTAACAAGTTGCGAATCTTAAACAAGAAGAAATAATTCATGAATAATAAACTTTTATATATTTAAACTTAAATATAAGAGAATTATCAAAACAATTTTTGCTTAGATTGCAAACGGGATTTTTTTCTTTATTTCGTAACGTAAAATATTCCGATGTCATAAAAACTTACGAGGCATACCGAATGGGAACATATTCAACATGGAATGCTTTGTTTATTAAAAGGGGTGCGAATGGATGCCTAACAGAACGGGAGGGTGGTGGAATAAACAGAGATAAAGTTAATGAATTATTTCAGGGGAGAAACACAGTATGCGATCTATGCAATACCGAGCGTATAATTTTGGAGCCAAAATCGATAGGTAAGGAAAATTAAGGCAGGTATAAAGCATCAAAAATATATGCTTTAACTTGCTATTTATAGAGAAACTTAGCATTAAAATAAACTCATAAAAACAATACATAGTCTATGCTTCGGCTTATGGTTGATGTTTTGATTTAAATTTGCAGTTAAAATACTGATTAATTTCTTTATTTATTTGTTACTCAAAGTGTTTGTCAAAGACTATATTACTGGCAATCTTAATTTTAGGACTTCGATTGAGCATCGAAGAAGTAATGTTAAACGGCAAAGTTTAAATTTATTTATATTATATTAAGAATTTTTTTTATAATTCTCTTTTGTCAAGCTGAATGTCAAGTTATTGCATAGTTTAATTTTAAACTTCAAACAAAATTATGATTCAAGTATACTATGCAATAAAAAACTGATGAAACAACAAACCACGTCCACTTTTGAATAGATAAAAAACAAATGCATTCTAGTTTTAGAAAGTTTTAGAAAATTTTCTTATTTTATCATTTCGCCATCTTCAAAAGCGAATACCTGACAAGCAATAGAATTTTGCAAAAACTCATACAGAGGTAAAGATTCAATGGCCAATAAAACCTAGGGCTCGAACAAAAGATGTTTTTTTCTAAAGAATATATAATATACCTTCGGATAATTTCACATCAACAATTCTCACAATTTCATAATAACATAATAAATAACAGAAATTAGAATAGCGAAAGGTAGATAGATACAGACGGAAGTTAATTTAGTCACACACATATACTTAGGTTAAAATAGTAAATATTGCATTAAGTTAAACAGTAATAAAGGCTTATTACATTTATTTACAATAAATTAAACAAATTACGCTTGCTTGTGATATCGATTGATTAAAGTTGTCTGACAAATGATCATTTGTTCGAGATCTTACAATGTTACAATAAGTCTATAAACCTGTGCCTTTTTACTAGTCCAATACCATGTAAGGAGCGTGTGAGGATTTGTTCGTCTTGGTTATGGTTTATTAATAGATTTTAGTGTACGATCGAGTTGTTCTCTTGTCTATGATCGGTAAAACAACTGGTTTTACAATGTAACGATGTAAAACTTATCACAGAGGAGCTATTATTGTATTTGGAGGATGGTTGATATATATAATAATATAATACTTGGCTTGCACGAATTGTTCAATAATCTATTTCGTGTACAAATAAGCTACATTTATTGTATAGAAGTTACTGAATAATTTTAAACACTGAAATTCCGAAAAAAACTTACGTACTATAACATGTAGTACCCTCGTTAAAAATTAAACTATTTATTCGATGTTAGTTGTTTATAATAGAAAAAATTTCAAAATTTATGCTTAATAACGACCCTCGTGTGTAATGACTTGCGCAATTGCGTGATAACCGTGACGATATTAGGTATACATTCGTACATCTGTCGGTATAACTATTCATAGCATAAGGTGACAAAAGCAGAACGCTCTACTGATGTTAAACGAATGATGAACCCTACTCTGTAGAAATGCGGTGCCGGACGCTGCAAAACCGCCTACACCCTGATACATAGCATGTTACGTCATGTTTAACCTTACTAGTTATTTCACGAGAAGAGTTACCCTTCAAACCGGAATAAAGTAGCGATAGACCGAAGTAACGCTTTTGCAGTCGATCTACTTTAAAAAGGGGACTCCAAAATCTAAAATCTAAAACTTTCAAGTTTATTAAGCTAATTCAATTTAATTCTTATTAAAAAATAAATAATCATATCACAAAAGAGAATAATCTGAACGAGTAGAGATGAAAAATAACAAAAGACAACGTAGACGCGCAATACGCGTTATTTGCATAATACAAAAACGGTATTATTGGATATCGCGAGTGCCGGGGCGTTCCGCGCACGCGTAATTGTTGTACGAATATCGACGACTTACTAGGGTCGCGGCGCGCAGACTCCCCTACACCCCCGGCAATGTAAATGGTACAATAAAAATAATACGGCTCCTCTCTGTCGGCTACTGGTAGGCTGTTCCGTTTAATGGTATTACCGGTACGTGACTTTTGGGAAATTTCTACGCGACATCGATATCATTCGTATATACTATAAAGGTACGTTCGCATTGACTCCAAAGTTATACGATTTTCATTAAAAAATATGTGGTAAAATATTATACGGTAGATTTAAAGAGTAGTGACGTCACAATATGCTAAGTTTAATATAAGACCTATCAGAATTTACTTAATTTGTTTACTCGGATTGAGTGACTACTGCTACTGCTTCCAATTATTTATGAATTCTCTACCTAAACTATATTAACCCAGTGCGACTTACCTTCATTAAAAACGCAAAAGCTTAACATAAAAGGAATGTAATTGCAAATAACGTAAAATATTTGAATTATTTTCTTGTTTAAAGCGCTCTAGCATAATTTATATAATTAATAATAAATTTTATATCATAAAGGGTAATAGGTAGTTATTACAAGAAAAAAAAAACTTACCGATGACTAACAGGCTGGCACGAGAGATGTATTAGTCTGCAAAATAAAACAAAATCAGTACATTTTTAAAAAAGGAACAGCGACATTCGAATGAGCTTTATAAACTTACCAGTCGGTGCGTGCGCTCGCACGGGGCGGCTGCGCCTCACGGCATTCGGCGAACGACAGAGCCGCGCCATCCCCCGTCCCGCCTCACCCCTGCAATAAAACCCCTCCAATTTGCCAGGGTTGCCAGACGTTTCCCCGACGTGGGACTCGGGCCTGGGATAATCAAACTTTCATATTTACTACGTTATTGGCTTCAAGCGGATGCTCCTAAATTTGTATTTATATTGTTATACTGAACAAAAAAAAAAATGTCATTGAATCAGGTAAAAATATTACAATAAGATACTCATCATAATAAACATTTGGAAATAATCGAATGTACAGAAGATCTTAAACTATTACTCTATATATAGACATAATTCAATCTATTTTTATGTAGCTTAATAGTTTAAGATTTACAAAAATTTGCAAAACATATTTGTACAATTTTACTGGCTAGACGCAAAAAAAGGCAAAATCTACTCTATAAACTTTCCTAAATAGATAATAGAGTAATAAACAGATATGATAAGATATACACAGTTTAAAAGAATACAGGTATAACGGTAGAGCGGTAAAATTTGCTAAAAATAAAGCTAAAATTTCATCTTTATGCAAATTACACAATAAATAACCTTAATTTGAATACTATATGTAACTACATAAGTTTGTTCAAAGGCTAAATTGAAAGAAAACGATCGAAGCGTCACATTAACATTTAGATTGCATCCAATTTTGAAGCCAAAAAACGACACAGCTTATATGTTTATACTTGTTTTGACTTGATCACCAATTTATAATATAAATTACAATATTAAGTGAAGTTAAATTAATGATACTTTGTTTTAGTATATTTGCTTAACCTCTTAAAGGACAACGTTTAACGTTCAGTGGACTATTTCCTATAATGTGTGTATATAATAAATAAATAAATATATGTTATTCTGCCTAGAAGAGAATACTTACATATTTTTAACATTTAAATTTAATCAAAATATACAGCAATCCTAAAAAATTTCCATTAACGCGAACTCTTGAGATAATTTATTATGCCATACGTTTTAAATGTTCGATACATTAAGAAAGTAAAGCAAATAAAGTATAGCGATGATCGCAATAACACGAAGTAAAAATTATGACTTTAGACTGGTACTATGAAACATATTTTTTTTTCTAATCCTCATCGTGTTTGACTTCTAATAAATATTAAATGACATGACAACAACACGCAGGCAATGCTTTCCTAAATTTTCTGATAATGCATCTTTTGATTTTGGACTAACTGTAAGATTATAGGAGCAGAGTATAAGGAAGATAAGAGTATCATAGTAGCAAACACGTACATTTCATAATGTTACTTGACTTATTGAAAAATTATTCACTTAAAATTTTCTTGGAGCTTGAACAGAATTCTTCTCTTATTCAATGCCCCAGTACATATAAAATTTTGAATTCAATTCAAAAGAAAGTGTTCCTATTAGGATTTATATAAAAGTGACCAACTGTACACATTCACTAGCTCTAGGAAATCATTTACTCTGAAAGTTCTAATTTGTATAATAAATTAATTTTATACTCATTTATATTTCTAAGACATTTATTTATAAATCATTTTACTGTAATGAAGGAAGTAAAATATATTGCTATACGTGACAGTTTTGTCTTCGAATTATTTCAAGTAGTAAATTTATATTTAAATGAAGAAAATTTTAAGAAATAGTAAGATACGAAAATATAAATTGACAAAAGATGGGTAGAGATCTTTCGCCAGTTTAGAGTAGAATATATCCCACATGAAAAGGCAAAAGTTTTAATAGAAATAAGAATCCAGGCACCAATACTGCTATTAAAATGGTATCTTCACAAGGGGACAATTATTAGAGCAGTGACAGGTCGCAAGTTTCTGTAAATTTAAAAAGCAAAAAGAAAGTTGTTTGGATGTGGCATCATTAGATGAACGTCGTCATTTATAAAAGACTCCGGGGAAAAGATTTTTTTTAAATAAAAGAAAATATAGATTTTACCGGCTTTCTCTGTTTTTTTCACGTATTATTACACTTTTTAAACCAAAAATAGTTGGTCATTATATTTATATATGTATATACTTGCGATAAAGGAAACGTTGATAATAATGACATTGACATTCCATTTTGAAAATGTTATATCCTTTTATTGAATTTTATTTACAGATTGATTCACTTCACATCAAAAAAGCTCCAAAAATATAATAATTTGCTATTTGAATACATAATTACAAAACGTACGAAATTAACACATATGCATGCTCAAAACTAAATAATCAACCTAATACTAGCTTTCCTTTGTTCAACTTGTATGTCCCAAATATGTTAAACAAAAATACGACTTACAAGTTTATGCCACCAGTTACATGAACTATTACGAGATGTACAAATATACAAAAATTTAAACGTACAAAAGTGGCAATTGACAGTGAAACCGTTAACGGACGGTCGCACACGCGGTGACGTAATACGCGATGGCCTCTATCTTAGGCGCTGTTACACTAACGTAGTTTTTAACAATTTATATTCAAAAAAATATATATATTCATATTTTAGTTATTATGTAGACGGACATTTGATAGTATGGGAGATGCTCTTATAAAAAATGAGCTTTAAGCTTCGAATCCGATGGCGTCTTTGACTTTTTCGAAGTGAACATGGTAGAGTTTGTGCGTAAAATGAAGGGTAAGTTTAGTTTAGTTTAGTTAGTTAGTTTCAGGGTTAGGAAAGAAGCAAGGGCTTTTCTGGAAAAAGACTAAGGCTGACCTTAAAACCTGACATTTTCCGATCTGTGAAATTAGTTTAATTTCTGTACCCACAGTTTAAACAACATAGATGCTTCTAGCTCTTGAGTTCTCACCTGAAAAGTCGAGATTGATTTAAACAAAGTAACATTTAAAAACGTAGTGAAATTGTTATTAATTAAATTTCGCTTGGTAAATAACATTATGAATGAATCATAATAACGCTAGACGCTATATCGTTGGTATTGAGTATATTGTTTCCATTAATAACAACTTATTTTTTTGCACAGGCAGGTAGCGTAGGTAGCGTTTAGCAGCAATAATTAGGCGAAATAAATAAAAGTAAATTAAGCATGTCAGCCAGTTTGTCAGCAAATATATAAAGGTTGGTAGGCAAATATATATAGGTTGCATATTTTTTTAACTTATCAGCATTAATTTTAATTACCTCTGTAGCCTTGTGGCAAGGGCATATGCTTTAGAAACCGAAAATCATGGGTTCGAATCCTGGGAAGTCAACAAAGGGACTCAACAAATTTTCAATGTTGTTTCCTAGTTCGTTAGAGCAATTTGGGCCGTTCACCCAATTGTCAGAAAAGTAAGATGATCCATGCGTTGGATGGGCATGTAAAAATTCAGTCTACCTACCAACCTTTGGAGCAACGTGATGGGATACGGTCCAAAAACCCCCTAAAGGAGGAGACATGCATTAGGAGAGGCCTATGTCCAGCAGTGGATTATCATAGGCTGATGATATGACTAAAGTAAGCATGTTACTCAGTAAATATACGTTTCATTGGAACCAAATATCCTTACTTGGTTCCATTGAAACGAAATTACATGAAACTGTCACGAATATTTTTGACACGAAGTAGTCGCACTGCGCACACTACTTCTGACAAAAATGGTGTGTTCCTATTTAAAGCGCATCGTAGCTATTGCATTTATTTTTTACTTAACTTACCAATAAGTAAATAAATGTTATTGTTGTCTCGATTAACGTTTAAAACAAGATTAATAAATTATTTTCAATTACACATCACATCATCAGCCTTTGTTAGTCCACTGCTGGACAGGCCTCCCCTAATACACCCTATCCATTAGGGGTTTGGACCGTAACCCACCACGCTGGTCCAGTGCGGGTTGGTGGGTGGACCGACTTTTCATGCCCATCCGACGCATGGATCATCTACTTTTCAGACAATGGGTGATCGCCCAAATTGCCTAACCAACTAGGAAACAACAATGAAAATTTGTTGCGTCTCCGCAGGATTCGAACCCGACCTCGGTTTCTAAAGCACAGCCATACCACTAGGCTACGGAGGCAGTTTCATTACAATATTTTCAATTGCAAGTTTTAAATTTACAAGTTATAAAAAAATTACAAGTGTACACGCCGTACGCAACGTCGCGTCCGTTGGTTGTCTATGCTCAAAACAAGATGGCCATATGGTGCCATCGCATGACTCAATGCGAACGACACGAATCTGTGACGGAAACGTGTTTTGGCGCCATTATCTACGATTTAATAGCGAGAAAACAACGGCGGTCCATTGATATTGTAAACGTTTACGATGTGCGTATTAAAATGAGCCATGTATCATGAATATGTATGTATTAGTTAGAAATTAGCCGTTAGACGTACAGCCTAATAATGATTTACCCTTGAAATAGTTTTTTATTGGGACAAAGGCTTCCATTGTGTTTATCTGTCCTGTTTAAAGCTAAATTAAGAAGAGAAAGCCTATCTTTCAAAGAAAATTCGTTCATTACTTATTTAGTCGTCTTAGTATTAGCTGAAGCTATAACAGATATAATATCTGTATGCAACCAAAAGACAAAGTATATTTCTGCTGTTTGATCATAACAAAACATGCCAGTAATAGTTGAAGTTATTTAATAAATATTGATTATAACTGAGTGCGTGCATCCTGTCTAAATCGACCCCAAGATTATTTCGCGCGAACGCGCACGCCCAATCCCGTGGCACCCCTTCCCCCATTGGTGAATTTGAAAAAGGGACTCCAATTTAATCCGCTCCCCAACGACAGCTGACGCGGTGCGTTTGAAATTCCACCATTTTGTCTGACCGTTTCGTCGGTTGTCCGTGAACATCGTTCGGATACTCTGGACGGAGCGCGACGCTAATTAAAGTTGACTTTGTTGAATTAAAACGTGTATCCGAATTGGGAAATGCGGTCATGTCACTTACCATATTTGACATCAGTTACATGTGACAAATTAGAATTTAGATGAAATGGAAGATAGTTTTATTTGTCGATTGTACTAAATAAAATAACAGACATTTAAGGCACCTAAGTTTAACATTGAATTATGGTGTTTTAATTTTTTTTATATTTTGAGTCCGTAAATTAATAATAAACTAATATGTTACACTAATTTGTAAGAATTAATATCGTGTGTGATAAAGTATTTATGAGGTGCTCGCTAAAGCCCGCGATTTTGTCGCAAGGTGAATGAAAAAAAAAATCATTTTGTATTTTTTTATTACAGTTGCCTAAGTTACTCTCAGTTATTTAATAGGAAAAGTTCCGTCAAAATCGGACTAGCCAGAACAAACGGATAGCCAAATAAAAAAAAAATGTTGTTTTGTTACAATTACCGGTTAAATAGCACAATGTACTGATTAAAAAACAGTTATTTTGATGTTATGAATAGACATCCCAATTTTATTATTAGTATAAACAGATTAATAGGTAGTAGTGTAATTCGTATTGTGGAGAAGTAAGTGAAATAATCCGAATCAGTACATTGTATAAAGCAAAACATAGAATAGAAAACAGTGCTTTTGTAACACTAAGAAATAGTTATTTAATATATAATGTAGTAACAATAAAATATTACGTAAGCTAATTTAAATAACGTAATATTTTATAAAACTATCTGGTGACTATAAATTTAAGTTTAACTATAAATGGAAAATGGTGTCAAGGACGTCAAATCAATAAAAACGTGATTTCTTTACTTAGTTGAAATTGTATGATGTATCCGTTTTCATACTTTTAATAATTGACATTTTTATATTATTGAATATTCCGTTAAAAATAAATGTATAGATTGTGCTATTTTTATTTGAGAAATACAAGCTTCTTCAATTTTAACAAATGAAGTTAATAATGTTAATTTGTAAAATTAAAAAAGGTTTATCCAAGTCTTGTCATCAAATTTTAAAACAATACAAAACAATTTATTTTCCGTGACTCAATATGAAATAAAATAAAGTTGACGGTTTAAAAATATTGCTCTTCGAACTATAAAACGACGTCTTACATACAACAATAACATCTTGTTACTGAGAATAGCCCTTGTTTTTTCAACGATACTGAAATAGAACAATGTTATAATAACAAGAACTATAGTGATCCTAGGTAAATTCTCTTTTAATGAAAACATTTAAAAAAGCTTTACAATTTTTTTTACGTATACATGAAGAACTTATTTTATCCAAAAATGTTACTTCTATCATATTCACTTATTGACAAGTATTGGATATCAAAGATAGTCAATGTAGTTAAAACTTGTAGGATTTTACAATTAAATACATCGTCAAAATAAATCGCGCTTGAAACGTACGTCTTAACCAATTCTTTTTGTCTTGCCCATTTAATTTTCAACCAATGGCATATTGCGCTCATCGCAAAAACCCTTATAATTTTTTAATTCATAATAAATTCAATGCTTACATCGAATATTCTCGTCCGAATTGAATTACATAATACATCGTTCCGTGGAACGCGCGGCCCGATTTGGTCAGATCGATGCGCAAGTCTGGGCCCGGCGCAGACGCTCTACAGTGCCTCCGCGGCGGCCATATTTTATTGCCTTTTTTCCCGCGCCGCCGGCCTTTAAACAAAAATAATGCCATTCATGGAAGTCAGGTATAAATTTCATGTTAACAGTTTTTGTGCCGCCGTCCTGATGCAACGGGGCTACTATGCGTTCGGGATTAACCGACTTTGAGTTTCGTTTATTTTGTAGCGTTCGTATAATATGCGCTTTGTTCGGTCGTTCGTTATATTGGATTGTGCCGTATTATAATTTTGGGTCGACTATGTACGTTGTGTTGGTAAATAAAAAAGCTTTGGTTGATTTTAACATTTGTTATCAAATTTAAGGTATTTAAACAATTAAAGAAAAAATTGCATATACATATTTATATACAAAAAAAAAACTAAATTTTTACATTGAACTTAACTATTAACTAACAACTGAACTACGCACCAAATTACGTACCTACTTCAATTGTAAATTCTGCCATGAATAATAACGCAATGAGTCAAATATATTTATATTTCATGTTAACAAGAAAAATCTTCATGACAACCTTGATATTGAAATAAAATACAAATACGCATTTCATAACAAATCACGAGGCAGTTAATTAGTAGCACTTAGAAAGTATACAACATGCACTATAGTTGAAATTCATAATAGATTTACATTAATATTATTAAAAAGTCTTACCTTGCGTTGTTTTCATTGTAAAATTGTTTTCTCCGCCGCAATGTTTCGCAGTACAGCTTTCTCCGCAGTCAAATATGACACTACGAAAGCTTTTTAAAGCTTACGCAGTTGGTAGCAAATATTGGAAAAGTATTGGAGACTACTTTACCATCAGGTCATTTTTGGTTTTGTGACAGCGCCATCTTTCGTTGAATAGATACATTGCTTATTCAACGAAACCATTTATAAGCAGCTGTTTTATTTAAAGCAGTTTGAGTTATTTAAATGCATTTTTATGTATTGTACGTTATAAATAGAGTTACTTTTATATTTATGAGCAGCTAGATCTAACTTATCTAATACATATTGACTCAGTCCAATAGGATTGAAAGCTTATAAGAAAAACAAAAGAGACATCTGTAGGAGGGAGTGACAAGCCGTTTGATGTGTATGAAATAATAACGCTAAAAAAGTCAGTAGTTTATTTCATATATACCTCGTTGAAAATAGATGTCGCGCGTGAACAATATCAATATATAATATTACAATTATTAATTTTTTTAACTAACTGTCTTACTAATTTGATATTTTAAATAATCTCTTTATTTTCATGTAAATTTTTATAATATTTTTTCTAATGCGTATAAATATGAAACTACTACGACGATCTGATCGGTATTCGTCCTATGAAGCGTAATCTTTTCTAAGATTTTAACAAGATGGCACTGATGCGAAAAAATAATTACTTACTATAATTTCGTCAATAACACTTAAAACAACATTAATTCAGAACTAAATGTGTGTTTCAATAATTAAAATCAGTTACACTTGTGTTGTAACTTGTTTTGTAATGATTTCAAAGGAGTTATTTAGTAAATATAAAATAAATATATCTTGATAAATATTCCTTATTTCTTGGCTATTCTTCTTAAAGCCATAGCAGCATCAGTTTACTATTTACTAAAACAAAAACATTTTAATATGAGTTTCACATTCTATAACACTTCAAACAATTTCTCCAGGTATCAATGCTAGTAAAGAACTTTTTGTAGAAATTGTATGTTCATGTTTGTTATATAGTTGTAAGTTATACGTTCTGCTTATTAGAAATATGAAATAAAACCACTTAAATGAGATGATTGTTCTATGACATAGAGTATTAAATTTTATTGACAGGGTTATAACTAGGTAAACTGGAGAGCCATAGTGCTCGTCAAACCTTATAGTAGAGTTGCGTCCTACTGTTTCTTGGCTGAATTAGAAACGCGGAGATCCTTCAAGCAAGAAACCTTAACCTAAGAAAGTAAATTTTTTTTTTAATTCGTTTAAATGAAGTATTTGATTTAATACCACGATGTAGTTATATTTGGAAACAGCTTTAATATACTATTTTATCTATCTAATATCATTTAATATACTACTATTACTATTGTAGAAAATGTAATTATGGCTTTTGATTTAGAAAAGAAAAAAACATTTTGAAATTTACTTTGTTTTTTTAACAAAGGTTTGGTTGTTTATTGTTTTTTTTTAATTAAACAACTAAAATAGTACTTTTATTATATGATTGCTCTTCCTTAAGGTTTACAATAATTAGATTACTACTACTTACTTGCCTTAGATACTGTTTAACTGTAATTTCCAAATTAACAAGTTTATTGGTATATGTGTCAGGGTTCGAACCCACGACTTCGCTCGGACGCTGAGCTTCCAAGGTACTATAAACATACCACGGCCCAATATCATGAAGGAATGATTGATGAAACTTTCGTCCACGATTGTACTCCAGGCTTTATACGTCAATTCGTGAAGCTCCCTTCTACGTTGCGCAGTTTTCTCACTCCAATAGTTTTCAATGAAGACATTCGCTGTTTGTTGTAACGTATTTATCATTTCTTTCCACATCGAATATTTAAAGCATTTCTTGTTATGATACTTTTTGTTATTTGTGCGATTTGCAATGCTTACAGTTTCTATAGTAAGCCTGTCAGTGTGACCGAAAATGGAATAATTATGTAGTGATGAACAATCAACAACTAGAAGATTCCTATCATGTACATGCGCATGGAAATGTACGTATCCACTCGGCTACGTAAATTTTTAGCGCATAGACCACTCGACTCGGCTTAACATCCGAGAGGCCTCTTCTTAGGCAAATTAAACCAATCCTGTGTTCATCATCATAGTACCTTTGGCGTTATAAACATGTAATGTTAGTGTTTTTATTTGTTCTACTACGATTCAGTATATGAGGAGGGTCATCCTTATTACAGCAATTTTGCTTATTTTGAGCCAGTTCCTGCAAAACAATCTTTTAGAGAACTCTCAGAGAAGACGATAATGTTTCCGGATGATCTGAAGACCGTTTTTTAAACCTCGTCGACTTGCAGTTGGTCTTTTTAACCGTGAAGATAAGTGTCAAGCGGTCCGATTAGACCATGTATATTATGAGTGTGAATTGTATTTCATTGACATTGGTTAGTCAAGAAAGCAGCTGATCTCATGCTTAATAACTTAGGCTAAGAATATTTAACTAATACAGATATTAAGAACGGTGTAGAGTTGAATGGTTAAGTTAGTTTTTGTTACTAGTTAAGACTTACTAAACAAAATTTGAGTACAAATCAATAAAAATTAAATTAGAAGGAGGAACAAGACGTGTGGAAGTGGGGACCTATTTCAGTAAGTCTGATAATGAACCTAAGCAAGAAAAAAACTAATTTTTTCTTAAAATCACGCCAACTCAATCTCGTGATCCCTCTGCCATTGGACTTGCTCGGGGTGAACTTGATAGGAGGATAAAAATTCGTTGTCCTACTAGCTCAAAAATATTGTGGCAGTTATTAGAAAACGAATGGAAGAAATTAGATCAAGAAGAGGATCTAGGCATTCTATTATTATAATTTAAAAAAAAATAGAATGCCTAGATTATGTAAGAAGATTGTGAAGGGGAAAGGTGGACACTTTAATGAAGCTATATTTTATATGGTTTTATTTGATTTTATCCGGTTGCTTACAAACTTTGGACGTTAGTGTATATGATTAAATGTAAAGGATGACGGCAGATTTTCTCGCCGGTTCTTCAAGGTCTAAGTTTTCGATCTGGTAGTAAATTTTATTCATCAGTGCCCAGTAGAGCCTAAACCGAATTAATAATATCCGACTTTAATGATAAGTCTGCTACGTACTCCGTGTCGGTTTTTTTCATACTGACTTTCTTTAACCACTTTTTATACTGTTTGGTATAAACAGAAATCGCATCATAAGTATGATTTGTCAAATTTTTGAGTGCCTACGGTAATACAGCCGTCAACATTTCATGCACACATTTTCGTTCAATAAAATGAACTACAGATGGATGATAAAACTGTCTAAGAGTTACATGATGTAGAGCCATTACACATGACATCATGTATAATTTATGGGTATCATTTATAATTACAGATATTTTTTTAAATATTTAACATAAGAATTTAGTTTAGTTTTTTTCGAGTAAAAATTTCGTACAAATATTTAATATCAAAAGCTTGCGGTTTAAAATATTAAACTATAGTTAATATTGCGGTAACACAAACTGACGTATTTAAAACGAAAATAGTCATATTCAATGCTACTCTCTATTGGTGCAAAATGCAAATAAAGCATACAATCCATCTCAAAGAGAAAACATTACTCGGCATTCGCGAAAAAAGGTTCGGAAAGCTACATTATACCTATGATTAATGCAATACGTCAATCATTCGTAGCATGGAGGCATCGCGTTCGTTATAAACCCTCTTTAAACTTATCAAAACGATAAGTTAAAAAGAAATCTAACACTTTAAAGAGCGGCCATCATTAATTTAATACACCATTATATGTTTTGTTTCACGTCGCATTCGTCGCTCGGTACAATTTGTCGTCGAGTTTTAAAACGTCGGTCGAACTTGTCCAGATTAGTCATAAAATCACTGGGGCACCATAAATAATAATACCTTAACGCAAATGGAATCTTATCGCTAGATGGCGTCCCACGAGCCCTGAGAAATGATTCGCGACACACCTTAATGCCCGCTATCTGGTAATCGTTCGGACAAACGGACATTAATAATATTTCATTGTTGTGATACACTATCCGTGCTGGTATCTCGAAAGGTCTTCGGTTACTTGGCTCAGTTCAGTTGAAGCTTTGGAAAACAATTGTCTTTTCCCACGGTTCAAGTAGTTGACGCAGAAATAGTTGGTATTAAAAAAATTACTCCAAAATTTTAAATGACCAACAGAGTAATAAAATAATAAGCAAGGATTATTAAAATAGAGCTCGATAAGTTTTGTAACAGCACTAAAGCGACTCCAACAAATATTCATTGTTGTTTCCTAGTTGGTTAGAGCAATTTGGGCCGATCACCCGATTGTCTGCAAAGTAAGATGATCCATGCGTCGGATGGGCATGTAAAAGTCGTCCACCCACCAACCCGCATTGACCAGCGTGGTGGGATACGGTCCAAACCCCCTTATAAATAGGGGTATATTAGGGAGGTCTATATCCAGCAGTGGACTGACACAGGCTGTTGATGTGTGTCTTTTTGGTACGGATTTATAACAAATATATGCACTTATATAAAAAGTTAATATGCATGTTTATAGATACATCATGTGTTCTAAACCTCAACAAACCTTTTCACCCATAGTACAATTCACAATACTCCTAAGCCTCACACTTTTAAGACTATAATGGCAGTTTTTGTGCAAATATGTGCATAAAATCCTCATACCTACATTTGGCAGTATAACTATTACATGTTCCATAGCAAAATAGACTAGAACCGAATCCAGTATAGAGCCGTGCAGCTATACCAGAGCGATACAATCCGTCCGGATGATTGATACGCCCAGCCTCCGATACGCCCGCGACCTACAAAACGCGCAACCTTCACATTTTTACACTCCATTGTTGCCACGTGGCCCCAGGTTCGGTTCCCGTGTCATCGGCACCATTTATCATCGCTCAATGCCGAAACGAACGGCGTCTGACTGACGCGAACAGTTAGCGAACGATACGGAAAGGAAACGCGATAAAACGCCCCTCAATGGCGATTAAACAAAAGTTGGGACGATCCATCGATCAAGCCGCGTTTTACGTTTTGATGGCACTGACCGCTTCGCTGGAGAATTATTGTACTACAAGTTGGCACCAAGCAAGCTATGAAGTGATTAATTTTTTCCAGTCAGTCAACATTGAATTATTTTTCAACTTTGAAAACATATGAGGCCGCATCCCGTAAATTGAATCCAGAAGCTTTGTGTTAGATTCAAATCACTTAAAATAATAAAGATAAGAAGCCTTCAGTCTTGTTTGTAGTAAGCTTCTAAATTTTGATATACTGAAAATCAAGCTAATACTATATAATACTAATATATGATATTACTATAATGGCTAAGAACTGTTAAAGTAACTTTAAAGAACTAAGATAAATGTAAAGTGAAATTATAGCTATAACAGCAGTCAAACAAACCGAGTGTCATCATAATTTATTTGATCATCTTCACCAATTTTTCAAAATTTCAATACACTTTAATCATACAATACAATAATTTAAATGATCTCGGCGCGAGCTCACCTACCGTACTCATTTAAATTGGAATGAACGATAAACATATTTATATTTTTTATTAATTACAATGAAATAACACAACTAAATAAACAGTATCATACAAAACATAAGGAAGATCGGAAAACACAGTAATTATATCAGGCAACGATCTATTGCACAGTATTATGAACAAGACGCATTTAAATCGAAGATGCAATTGTTTGCCGTTAGAATTACTTACGCGCGTTATCATAATGAATTTGAACATTATTAAATTGAATTATTCTAAACGATTACACCTAGTAGTATTTACAAACAATAAATAAAGGAAACAAAACATAACTGACGGTTGGAAAAATCGAAACAGTTGCGAGCAAAAGATGTCGAGAAGATTCTAAGATTGAAACGAAAAAAATCTTTCTGTTGTCACTTAAGAATAAAAAAATTTAACAAAATATCACAGTTGACCACGACATTTGATGAAACAACAAAATGTTATAAGAATTCCAAGGAAATACGACGAAACAGAGAAGTTCGAAAACAAAACTTTTAAAGTACAGACAACAGTTAATAAGGTGAACATAATACACATAAATTTTACTCGCTAAGTATATTTAAGTACTTTTAAAAATACGATATTATTTTTTTTTAATAGTACGCGATAGTCACGTGTCAATAATTGGTATCGTGAGACATACGAACAGAAATACAACTATACCTATATATTAAACGATTAAAGGGTTACATGATCATATTTAGTTTCACATAAATAGTGCATTATTTACAAATAAGGACAGGAACATAAGACAGTTCTTTCAGAAGTACTAAATTGTATATATTAAATTTCTGAACATACGAACTACTTGACGAAATTTTATATACAACGATAAGGGGAAACTACGTATTCACATTAATTTGTTTTCTATTCAATGAGCTTATATTTTTAAATAGTTTCACAGCGCCTTTCCAAGCCATCCAAATACAAACTGATCGATAGATAACTGCCCTAACACTTTGACCGTGTTAATATTTGCTATTATTGATACATTAACTTATACGTCAGTATTCACTTAATCCCTGTACATTTCCGAATTTGTCGTATGAATTGAAGGCGAACACATCATGTATGTTACCAAAATTTCATCAGAACATTTTCAGCTTTGTACTGCGCTAATAAAACAGTCTACGTCTACCTTAATACTTAACTACCATCACAATTTACACTATGATTTCGTTAATTTAAAACAAGTTTTTATTTTACATTATTAGGAATTATGCAGATCAAATTACGGCTTATGACTAGGTAAAATTCTTTCTACACCAATGTTTGACACCGTCTCCAAGGTCAAAGTCTAATCTTGACCCCAACCGTAAACGAAGAATTCAATCCTCCTCGTTCAGAACAGTAATCCGAACGGATGTTGAAGATAATCTAAGCACTGAATTCACATTAAACTATTTTACACGTTTGGTCTAAAACTTGGATATTTCTTTCGAACCGTTCATCGTCTTTTAGCACAAACACAAACATTCCACTGATAGTCACAAAAGTTCATTTATAAAAATCTAGGACATCGGAAATTTTTCGAGCAGCGAATAACTGATCCAGTCTGGTTGCGGTAACAAAGGAGCTAGCATTCTAGGCTCGAATGGTACCAGCAACCCCGTCTGAGGAACGGTCGACTGTACTTCAATAAATCAGTTATCCACTATTCGAAAAATTCCACTGATCCTATGCGGAGAGGTGGGCGAATTGGCTCGGGTGTAGGTCGAACTGGTACGGGTGGCCGTACGGATTCATATGGTACGGCACGATGTTCATGGAGGCCATCTTGTGCTCCTTCTTCCACTTCATCCGCCGGTTCTGGAACCAGATCTTGATCTGGCGCTCGGTGAGGCAGAGAGCGTGCGCGATCTCGATCCGTCTCCTGCGCGTCAGGTAGCGGTTGAAGTGGAACTCCTTCTCCAGTTCCAGGGTCTGGTAGCGGGTGTACGACGTCCTCTGGCGCTTCGTCTCCCCGTTCGCGTTCACCGTACCTGAAAATTATAAATAAAAATCATTAGCAGTCTCGAATTGACGGTCGCATCGAAAAGTTTATTCCTCGCGCTCTTATTCTGGCCGCGAATCGTGAGGCACGCCACTATTTAGAACCGAATGCCCGTTCGAGCGCCAATGAATACTTGGCTCGATCGACTTCGTGGCTTGCCACGCTCGCCCGATTGTGATATACGGCCGGCGGCGATGCGCACGATTCGCCCGGTCGGGATTAAAAGTACACCGTATTAAAAATTACACGGCCGCCCCCATTTATAATTCGGCTCCCGATCGCTTCGCGGAGTGCATTGCGGCGGACTTGTCGCAATCTATTGCCGTGTGCGACACGTGTTATCGCACGGATGGAAATAGCTACCCTCGTTCGCTGTCCGATATTGGCGGATACATATCGACGGGTTCGTGAGGAGTCGCACGGCGTCAAAGGAGGGGCTGTCTATGAGTACACGGCCGTAAGAGTGGTCGTGTATGCACCTGTCGCGTCGTGTCGCCAGTGCAGCCCACCGCTTGGTGCGGTTTGGACATGCGCCAGTGGGCCCTATGATAAACGCGTCGAGTCTCGTGTGTGTCTACGAAATTAAACCGTGCCATTTGTTATGTTCCTTCAGGCGTCCACGCCCGCTAATGAGTCACTCCCGCGTGCACGTCTATTGCGCTCGCGGTGGCTAATACACTTAATTGTCTCGGCGTGACGTCATCATCGATATCACATACCGTCTACTATACTCATCTACATATTAAAATATTATTTCGGTCAAATGTTCTGTACTAAAAACGCAAGTCTGCAATCTGACACCTATACCTGCAAATGCGTTAAATTCATACTCTACCAGCGTAAAATATACCACATATCAAAAATTGTAGCAGAAGAAACCAATCAAACTTTGTCACCATTAGTTTAATATTAGTCTATGATTATCCCGATTACCGGTTTAACTGACTGTGGTTTAGACTAATAGTTATATAACTTTCAACCATTGGAGAAACATAAGACTATCCTTAAAATAATCACCAACCAAACGTATACCGAGTAGCTCTTTAGAGAATCAATACCGTAACTCTCGTATTCCGTTGAGACGTCAGGCCCAGCGTCAATAGACATGTTAAGGGAGCATAAATATTTGATGTCCCGTGTACAAGTGGTGCCGCCGGGAGACGGCCACGATTGAAATGTTAGTGACAGCACGATGCACAAACAACCGACAGACAGACGTCATTTTAACATAATCCTTGTATAGACGTAGCGGACGGTCAATACGGGGACACGTGAATTTCAATGAGGAATATGTTTATTGGGATGAAACGGCGGTGTTCCGTTTTGCAGTTTCAATTAAATTTTATTGTTATACTCTAGCTAGGATAGATGCGAATTGGTTGCTTATAGAAAAGTTTGTGTTAACTTTGTTTTTTGCAAATTATAATAGTGCCAAATAACATATATAAACTCTAAAAGAAGCAACATTCAAAGCGTTCAAATCCAGCGCCATAGTTAACCATGACGCAATATGTAAGCAAAAAGGGTAAAATGGTATTTTTGATAATTGATTTTAATAAATTTTGTTTTTGTAAATTCCATATGCATGGGTGAGGTTATCTAACTTAGTAATAGCAAAATAAAGGGAGTTAATTTATAAATAGTAAATGAAGTGCATTTTACTATTTATTAAAAAAAATGTTATGTTTAAGTACATTTACATTTTTTTAAGAAGCTCCCAGGAGAAATGGGAAAACAATTAGAAATACATAATTATTTTGCTTTCCTGTTGTAAATAATATCGAAATCGCGAATAGAAATTCAACTTACAAATATTAAACTAATAACATAAACATTTTTCTTATGGAAATAAATGAACTCTTATCTTAAAATAAGATGCGATAATTTTGTATCGTTTAACGTATAATAAACATAATGCTCTTCCCATACAAAGAGAACTGACCATTTTTAATGCAACAATTTTATTCGCCACCCGTTGATGTCTAGTTCATCCAGCAAATACACTATCTACATAGCCCTTAAAACCGGAACACAACAGTCAGTAGCAGACAGGTGTTTTGCGACAGAACAAACCAACTCTCTCTATTCTGTCTCTGAAACAAAAGCCGTAATAGTATTAATTACAGCTTATCTATTTACAAGCACTAGGTATTCATTGCAAAATAGAAAGGTTTGCTCACAGTCTAGACTGAAATGTATATACCCTAGCACGCTTGAATTTGATTAAGTTAAATTAATAATGTAATAAATTAAACTTCAACCGCGCGACGCTTGAGTAATTCACTTTCGATATGAATAATTGCATTGTCATTTAATTTACATAATGTAATGTGAATGGTTTTAGTGCTTACAGTTCATAAAAATAGTTAGTTTCTGTTATGTGAACAATATCGTAGATATTTCTAGTTCATTCCTAGTTTTTCACTTTCAAATTATTATATTAAGTTTGTTTTTTTTTTGATGCGCATAGTTCTTATATTAAATGTGGAGTTTAATATTTGTAGGCAGCTAAACAATTTACATCTCTTAAAACATTTATATAAGGTAATAATAGTTTTAAATGTTCTCGGACCCTTTTTAAAGAGTTACTAGTTCAGTTCTTTATGCAAATACTACTCCGAGTTGTTATTTGATTTTTAAATGAATTGTTACTAAGATCACGTAGTTATTATGTATATTATAACACTATTTTTTATAGTAGTATGTGAGTTTATTTTTTACAAACGTACACGAAATACAAATCTTTCCTCTTTTAAATATTAGTATAGGTAAATTATGAAAGACTTAAGTGAGTTAATAAATTTAAATTACTATTTTTGTCTAATATATAATATATCTGTATGTATTACAATGTATATATTTTATTATAACGTATAATACGAAAGAGCATAGATCAGAATTTTTATTGAAATATTTTGTATAAAAAAGAAATGTTTATTGCAATCTGATAATCGCAGCAATAAGACATAAATAAATGTAAATCAAGCGAAAAATTATCAAAATGAGTAAGTGTAAATTGCAAAAAAATAAACAATGGAACGTTATAGAAGTTTCCTTTGTCTAGATCCAAAATAAATCTAGGCAAAAACCTTCGAATCTAAATATTGTTGTTTCGATCTGAAACGCTACGACGCAGGCAGATTGATTCTAGCTCAGGTAGTTCTAGGTCATAGGCCATTGTTATTCCGTCCGTCTAGATCTAGACATATTGCACGGCCGAATTTCAAACGAATGCCATTGCTATGGATGAGTCTATTTGTAAACTAAAACAGCTTGTGTCTGGAGACAAGATCGTCTTATTTTTGAAGCGAATCTTCGATCCTTACGGTACTATAACATGATTTTTTCCATAGTTAATATCAATGGCTATTTTATTTAAGTAAAGTTTGATATAAACTTCTCAGATTTTACTCGAATAATTGTATATTTCTTTTATATGAATAGCAAATTCATTTTAATATTTATGACATCATATTTATTTAGTTAAAAACATAAATCTTCTTCATCAATAATTCTTTCTTGCCTTTGCATTTAAAATAAAACCATTCTTAGTTTTACACTAAGTATAAATTCGTTCTGAAATAACTAAACCTTCATAAAATTTAATTAACCACATCCACACCATCTATCAGTGTCACATTAGTGAGTAATTCCTCATAACTCTTGCACATTAGTAGTGTTAGTTAGTTCTTTAAAAAATATTTAAAATTTAGGGAATTTAGAATTCCCATTTACGTCAAATTTCTGTCCTATTAACAATTGAAATTGGACGACCACTGGTACGATTAGCGCTCTCCGTTTTTAATCCTGTGCTTTGTGTGTTTGGCTCAAATGTGTAAGTAATTTATAAATTTTTGTTCAATATGTGTTACTCTAAATTATTATTAACACTGCCTTGGTGCATGTAGGTGCTAGCTTTAAGACCTAAGTAACGGTAATTTCAATCCGTCCGGGACTTAACAGTTTGTATGTGTAGTACGTATATATATTAGCATCTTAAAACGAAAAATATAATTATCAAAAGTACCCTAAATACTTTGACACCGACTTCGAGTATATCCGGAAAGATATTACAACTGTTACGTTTATAAAGCTAGAATCTAGTTTGTAAATATCGCATATTATGCACAACAAGATGACCGCTGGCAATACGCGGGATATTTATTCGACAATGTCTTTTGATTTCAACCAAATAACCGGACATGATAAATTGGTATACATACAACATGTAACGTTTCCCTATCGCCGGTACATCTTTCCATCAGCGTTGGTACTTAATAATCTTGCCTCTGCATATGCCAACATAAAAATGTTCGGTGATATAACATCAAAGAGGGCATGACTGATGATATCTAGATGAAAACAGAATACGCGCAATAAAAGTGTCGCCCGTTTTTTATGGCTAGTTCGACGAAAGTCACAGTCGGAATGTTTCTATGTGTATGTTGTTTTAATTATTAATCTTCGCTGTATAAATTATATAAAATTAGAGCATATGTCTTTTGTTTTGTACTAAATATATAATTTATTATAGTCACATTAAGCGAGCCGGCTGTCTTCTCTGATAGAAAACGAATCTTTGATATGAACACATATGCAAAAATATTTGGAAATTTAATACTTATATAAATTAAACCCAGAGTATCTATCTCTTATAATAAATAATTTAGTATTCGTATTTTGGCAATGCCTAAAGAATACATGTGAAATTTTCATTGAATGCTGTTGAAACATTTAAACAGAATACAACTTCTGTTCATTTATTTATCCAAACAAATTACACGATAAATCCACCGGATACTTTTGATCTATGACAAGAGGTATATCGGCCATTTGAAATATCCTTCAACACGGTACGTTCTAGAGCAAAATTATCGAATATTTCGCACTAGTTTATTGCTCATAATTCTCATCGAGGACAGATTGAAAAAAAAATGCAAAAACAACCAGAGAGATACGACGCAGTTGAGATCGTTTTGTCAATGCAAAATCATTTGTCCTCCGCTGCCGGAATGGAGTATTAGTGCACGTCAAAAAATAGATCTACCTTCGTGTGTCAGTGTATTGTGGGTAGGCTTCAGGTTTGAATTGCAAACAATTCTTTGTTTTTTTATTATTCTTCTATCAGTTGTATGGCTTTTGTTATGTAACTTTATATTTGATATGGCAATAATTATTTTACGACAACATCCCAATATTATCTATAGTTTAAATAGCTTTAGAGAAAGAGATCATTTACATATATTTCAAATATATTTTTCATATAATTATAAACGATACGATTACGATTTTATCTGTGGTTCAAACGTTTATTTTTTTTATTATAATTAAAGTTCTTAATAGAATAACCTTATTTAAATATAAAAGTTCATAAAATATAGTATAAAATTCTAGACCGATTAATGTTTCCTAAACAAACAATTAATTTCCCGTTTAAAAAGGGACGGAAATTTAACTTTTTAAATAATTTAATAAACGACCACAACACTATCAGGCCACACGTGCAACCCATTTGATATATATGGCACGCACAAATCTGAAACGTTTCCTGTAAAAATCGCATTTCAATAAGCGCTATTCAAATCGCACCACGTAGACAAATACAGGTGATCTCAATATCCGCCATCTTTCTGACATCAGGTGTATTAACGGATGGCTGGTCGAAAACAAATCCATCTTGTCCAGAAAAAAAAACTAAATAAATGTCTATCACCTCCAAACTGGCAACATTAAAGCGTTCGTCAAGGCGTCCCGTTTAGCATCTGCTTATTACTAGGAGTCGGTGCATCGTCAAACAGCTCATGATATTCAGCACACAAACAGACACATCAATCTAGTATGGCGGGGGATTTTTAAACTTCGAACGACTGCTGATTTGAATATTAGGCCTAGGAATATCGCGTCCACTTTTGCAGCCGCGCATTTATACTAGGAACTGACAATGAATTTTGATGCTGGTCGTTAATCAACCAGTGTCAAATTTAATAAAAAAGATTAAGTGGAAAATATTAAAACAGAATAAATATAATATTCGTGCATTAGAGACGGCCTGTGTCCAGCAGTGGACTACCACAGGCTGATGATGAGGTATAAAATTGGCGGAGTTTTTTTTTAATAACCAAATGGAACTTTTCTCCGTAGTTCAATTTTGACCATAAAGTCGTTTATAAAGTATTATTGTTTTGTTTAAATTTTTTTTTCGACACTGTCAATGCGTCTTTACTATTCTTCAGCTGCTTTAAATGGGTATGATGGACATGTCACCGAGTGCTGGTTGACAGGCGCAAGGTGGATGGCAGGTCATATAAGCTTCCTCTTCCCGATTTAAAAAGACCCGCTATTTCACCAGTCGAAACTTTCCATTGTGTGGTAATAATATAAAAACTATTAATAAACTACATAATGTTTAAAGATACACTTGTCTTCTTTACAACACGATCTTAAATTAAACCAGAATTTTTACGTAAATATATTTTTTGTAATAATTTTTAATGTATTTTTTATTACTTGAATATAAAAATTTTACTTAAATGCCGGAGCGGCACATCACAGATTGGTTTTTGGGACTTTACTTTAATTCAATAGACATTCGCGTTATACCTATGTATACTATAACCAAAATAATAAAACCGATAACAAAAAAAAAAAGCCACGCAAACACACTGTTTTAAAAATGACACGCGGCCAGTGTTCTTTATTTGAAATTTAAATATAATCTGCCTCAACTTTTAAAAAGGCCGGCGAGCACAGAGGTTTTATACGGCAATTATCCTACCGTGTCACCTATTAATTTGCCTTTAAGCGCTACCCGATACTCGCGGGCATTTATACGAAAAGGCTGTCTGTCCGTTTTGTTTTTAGACCATATCTCGGGTATATCGCCGCAATGTGTCGCCTGTCCCGCGGCGCGACTTTAACAAACTTTTGATTTACTTTGGCCACAGTTTTTCACTTTACTCAGGAATCTCAGAGGAGCACCGGCCAGATATCTCGCCGTTTTAATTTAATTTCAAGCGTAGTTTTTACTTAGGAATTCGGATAATGTGAACTATCCGATTTATTAGGATTTATATATATATACTAAGAATACTTATATATATATATAATACACTTTATATATACTAAGAGCTTTACTTATTTCGTATATACAAGTATATAATGACAGATATCAGGAAAATACATAATATACTGTTGAGACGATACAACATTTAAAATAAGTAATTGGGCGATTTATATTACTATTTCTTTTGAAAATAATGTTGCTTATGTTACAAAAGTAAATCGTATCAAAGCTTTAAACTCTTTTAGAGTTTCAAATAGCTAATGCCACATTAAAACAATTACTATGCAATGGAGAGGTAGCTGAATTTGTTAGCTGTCATCAGACAGCATAAATTGTCACGGTAAAATTAAATCGTTCGCATCATAGACTTTCAATTTTAGACACGTCTTGTCACCTTTGTAATGTAATTACTCGTCGTATTTCAAGCATCTCTTCTCAACTGCTTATTAAATTCATACTAACATTTCAAATCTACTAATTTACGGATTCTTCGCGTTACTTAAATATATTTATTCCCGAACGTTTCGGATTCTTTTCAGCATCCATGATCACGGGCAGACTAAGTTGGTATATGTCGTGTCTCTATGTTTTCGAATAACCGTCAGTTTTATTTAAAAAATTGACATATCTTTCGATTTCTTAATTTTAATGTTGGTTTGACAAAAGTATTTATGTTGTCCTTCGGTTTTGTAGCTTTTTTTATACTCTGCGTTTAATTTTGAAATTATGGATCCCAGGAAGATGGCAAAGACCAACCATCTTCTCTATTAAAATTTGAATATTTTTAATTTCAATTAAATTTGCCTTTTTTTTAAATAATTAGTCTATGCTTGTTTTAAGCAGGCTGTTGCTGATTGTAAAGAATAACCACCGCGGTTCCTATATCTACCACATGGTAGTAATGTGTAGACTGTGTTCGTTTAAAGTGACACAGTGTAATTACTTTAGTAACGCCTATTCAGGACCGAGTGTACCTGCTTTATGCAATCTTACACCACCATGTGAATGTTCTTTAACCAATGGAAAAAAAATATATGCTAATTATAATGGTGTAGATCAATAGGGGCATGTTTCTATGTGCCGATCTGACTCTTCAAACTAGTCTGTCAGTGCAAACGTGGTCACGTCATCTCATCGAATAGCTCCATCATTGGTGACTTGGATGCGAACGGCTGATGGAATATCGCCTTGCTCCACGCACGTTTCGAATTATATCATCAGCTTACGATCTATTACCGAACACTTCTCTTATTGCTTGGCTGCGTGCCCCGCTATTAAATTAAACGCACAGTAAGGCCTCAATAACCATAGCGTTTCAACGCAGATATGTAAAGTGTTCAAGCAAGTAAAATGTATATAATATCCAGGACGATAGAGTAAATTACGGGATTATTTATCCCTTGAACACGGTCTTTGCAATATGTCTAATATTAACCTCCTGATGATGTGTTCTGTTGTCATGTTGCATTATGTCATGATTAACAGTAATAACATGTGTGTGGTATGTATAATGCGGGCACCAATTGTGTACAATAATAATAGTAAGTAAAGACGTCTAGGAAGAAGATAAAAGTTGTACAGAAATTAAAATACATGGTATAAAATAAATAATTACTTAGATTTTACGACGGCCAAATAAATACTTAACATTGAATATTAGCTCTCCAAAAGTAAACTTTAGATAATTTCGAAATAAGTACATTATAATATTGCTGTTTTTGTCTTACTTTAATTATTTTAGTGCCGCGTGTAAAATTTCTGTTCGGTTATTAACCAAAAAATCGACTAAAAGAAATTTCGAAATTTAAAAATTTTTGAACTTTCCGATCCTTATAGTTGCTTTAAAAATCGAACATATATGCCTTGTAAGTACATGCTTTCAATAAAGCTTGACTTTTACGAAGCTGCGATTAAAACTTGTTGATAAATTAAACGAAATTATAAAGCAAGCGAGGTAGCCCGCACCGCCTCATTAAAAGACGTTAACCATTAACGCGAGGGCGTGCATATTCAAGTGCTTACTTAAAATCTATTTGCGATATGAAAATCATTTAAACAACTATCCGAACGGACCAATAGGGCGTGGAAGCGTACTGTAGATGCGTATGATAAATATGAACGACGTGGAAATATTACGGACGCTAATATCTTGTACAAATTTACATAACACGCAATAAATCTACGCAAGAGCGGGCGGACGACGGTGACAAATTCCTGGACAGGCTATTCGGTGGTCTAAATCGAATTGAGACTTATTCACGGCGTATTCCTGAGGAAGTCCTGTATATCTAGTGAGCTGTCCTTTAAAGTGCTGAATGTTTAGTGCACGGGTTCTGACAGCCGTGTGATGGAATAAGATCTTGTTTAAAGTAATGGTGTTTTGAAAGTTGTTTAGGTTTAGGTATACTGGTAGATTCTGTAAACTATTTGTGATTTTTTAATGATAGATGTCGCATTTTTTTATTCTGAGGTCAAGTTCATATATAAATAATATTTATTCATTTTTATTTTTGTCCTACCTAAAGATAATTGATGCAGACATTGTTGTTTTATATATTTTAACAAGATTACTAGCCGATGCAAGCTACGTATTATCAATTAGTTTTTTTAATACTATATGTTAACCACGGTACCTCAAATTAACCCAAATTATACAATCATCATCATCAGCCTATGTCACTCCAATGCTAGACATAGGCCTCCCCTAATCCACGCCACCGCATCCGATCTTGATTATACAATAGTAAACATATTTAAGACACAACATATTTTACGTTTCTACATTTTTTGAAAATCGCCAAAATGGTGGCATTCAATATTGATACACAAAACTAACAAAAAAGTTTACGTAATTTCTAAGAAATGTTACGTAATTAATATAATGCGATGCGTTGACCTCGAGTGGTCATCGTTAAATGACGAAACCAAGCACGGCACGTAATAAAGTAAGAGTTAAACACTTACGAGACGTTGCGCGTTCGTATCCATTCCACAATTATCCAGCGCGACTTGGAACCGGTAACGATTTCGAAAATATCGCCCAATAAATGATGCCATAAATTAAAATTAATAATACACACGCCCAACGCGACCGCATCATGTGCGGATAGCTAATTGAATATTAATTCCATAATAAATCTGACCGAGTCAGTCTCCACACGCTCTTTAATTTATAACTTGTTCCCGAAGCAGTAAATACGCATTATAATTGTATATTATCACCGCCGTGTGTTTTTTGGTAGATTTATAACGTAACCGAATCGTTATTTGTCTCGTATTCAGATTGCTCTTAATTTTTATTATGAAATAGTATGTGGCCTAGTAAGGGCCAGTACAACCTTGCATTAGGAATCGGAGGTCGTGGGTTCAAATACTGTGGGAAAATTTTTTTGATATCGTTGTTTTCTGGTCGATTAGGCGTTACATGGGCATCAAAAAAGTCGGGTCTGGTAGTCAAGACAATCTTCGGAAGTAGTTACTCGACGTCAGTGACTTTCTGACATTTAATTCGTTCATCTAATGAAGTTTGCCCTTTTGGTTATGGAGATAAAATACCAGCTGCATTGCGTAAAAGTTGGTATCCATGTAAATCGGAATTGATTAGATGCCGACCCCACGATAACTTGGTAAAACTACTAAGAGAAACATTAAAGTTTGATATGAGTGATATGAGATATGAGTAAAATAAGAGACCAATAATTAATTAGTATCGGATGAGTCATCATCCTAGTGTTTGACAATTCGTGGGGGTAAGAACTCATCCACGAACACCGTGAGACGTTGCACGGCGGGCGTAACAGGCGTCTTCCGTTGCGTGTGATTTATTACTTTTATCTCGACCACGGTCCGGTCACCGCACATACAGACCGGACAAAGAGACAAATCGACCGATTACGCGCACTACCTGCCGTGGTGGGCCGCGGTGCATGCAAATTTAAAGCATTTTTTTTCACGTACACCCTCATTATTACTTTCTTTGACGACCGATGAAAGTGAAGGCACTTTCTTTGACACGCATTAGTATATTAATTGCAGTGCCATTATCACAATGGATCCTTCGACAATGGTTCGGGAAGAATTTGCACCAATTTTTTGACTTTTGCCAGGAGTCATGGGGTTCGCAACATTTGGTCTTTCGCACAAGCTCATGATTTATTGTCCGTGCGAAATGTAAGCATTGTTATTTTGTAAGCTTGAAACCGCTTTGTTTTTAAAACACCGCTCGTTGTGCGTATCCATAACGGGTTTTGTGGCTTGAAAGGAAGGCGAGCAATATTCTAAGAAACCTTTGGTAATGTACCAAATGCATTATATTGTATTGTCCATATACAAAGGTTTTGTGAACTAATTTATTTAAAAAAAACCATAGGATAAACACTTAATAGTTTAAAAACTGATACGAAAGGCGATTGCGACTTTTTTTAAGCTGACAATTTTCTAGCAAATTGCATTTATTCTTTAGATAGTTTTATAAACCCTATGTGACAAAAGGGATTTTTTTTTAATAGGTAAGCTAATGTTGCGTTCCACAACAATCTGTAACTGCGAAAGCTTTCAGACACATTTATTCTACAGTATACAATCTTTTATGTCATTTCTCTAGAGCTCTATGCAAGCCGTATACTAAGGTACTATGCACAGCTTCATTACAGCATCCTAAAGTACTGTGCGCGCGCAACCGCTCATAAATCGGGTCGGAATCGTTGCGTCGACGTGTTAGCGGGTTGGGAAAGAAACCGGTACAGTTTATCAATATCAGGCATTAATCTAAGACTAGATAAAGGCCACTACACGGGCAGCCGGTGGCCCGTCGAAAGAAATCTCCATACAAAACATTACTTCGGCGTGTTGAGCGATTTATGCGACGGCATGAGGCTACGGGAACACTGAGGCAACTTATTGTATATTATTGTAGTGACACCGACTAATTTGTTGGCCGAATGATGTGTAGAGATGTGCTTTACTGAAATATCGATGATCGCATAGCGGCGGTAACGTTACTCGTATTCGTCGATTGAGTACAGTTTATGAATACAGATAACATATACGTTTATAGAGTAAATCCATTTTGGATATAAGAAATTTTTGTAATGTGTTGCTTAAATAAAAATATAAATTAGATATGGTTTAAAATAATACAATAATGTTATGCTTTTTAGCATCGTTTAATTGCAGAGAAAGATAAGTACAGGGTTAAGATATTTTTTGTATACTTGCGATTAAATATTTGTAAAAAAAAACATTTGTTCTATTTATTTTAAAGATTCTTTTCTTTTTTGTTTACCCTAACGTGTTATTTACGCTATAATTTGTTAGTACAAATCCATCGATACATGTTGTTAGTGCGAACTTCCTTTGACAAGTATATGGAGCATCAAAGAACCGTTGTTTGTATAACTGTAACGCAAATTCCCGTTTTGATTTATTTCTATATAAACAAATATTACTACAGCTCTGCTTTTTGCCAGGTCTGTGAAGCAACAGGGGATTAAAAGAATGAAAAGAAAAAGACATTTAATAATAATTGCGAAATAAATATTTAAACTAAGCATGTTACAATTATTAATAATGAAACTTTAAATCATAAATGCTGTCTGAAACTCCGAGAACAATCAAACAAAAATACAGAATGCCGTCTTAAGATATTAATAGTACCGGCGAAGTTATTAACGAACAAATGGATGATTTAATAGGTGTTGACTGCGATCCCGATCATAATGGCAATACGAGGAGCAACAAGCAACACTAACACCGGACGATACATCATATCCACTATTAACTCGTAACGAGAAATCTGGTTCGATCGAAGCGGACTTTTCATCTTAGCGCGTAGATTTATTTAATCCGCCATCTTACATGAAACGCGCGGGAAATGTCAACGCAACTGACAGTTGTGCACGCGCGTCCCCCTTCAAGTTTCGGACAGTGGCAACGTGAAATTATCGTTTGTTTATCGAAACTCCGATATTCGAACAACGTTTTGGATATTTTTAAAATTGGAACGTCAGCGGGACGCGCTTGCGCTCCGTTTCATTTAATTCGATTAATTGAATGTCAATGCGCTAATCAATATCAACATCTGTGACAGAAACATGATATTCGAGTACAGAAAGAAAGTAATCGAAACAAAAAAATCTCGAAGTTTCGTGAAAAAACATCAAAATGAAAAGAACTGCAGCAATAAAAAAATTACAATGGCGTCATTGCATTGCTATTTATAAATAAATATCTAATTTGATTCACGTGTAGTAAGGAATTGGTGTTAAAAATGCTACCAAACATACTGATTACAAAATAAAACCATTATAAAACCCAGAAATGCACAAATACAAAAATTGCAATCGATACTGGCACAAAAGCACAGACGTCAATCTACAACGATTACGTCGAATCGAATAATCGATTGCGCGTCCTGTTTAAATTTCGAATCTCGCAATGCAGGTCCGAATTTAAATTTCGAACACCCGAACTGGCAGGTTGCAAGTTTAGTGAGGAAACTCTTTCTACAGCGTGCAACGCTTGATAGGAAACGAGTGGCCGCGGACATTTGAAAACAAACCCATCGCGCGTTCGTACGTCAGTATTTGGACGTGTACGTTGGCGCGCTTTTGGATGTGTTTTGACTAGCTAAATCGGTGTGTTGCCGCGCTTATTAATATACTGCGTTGCTGATTTGATTATTGTGGTGGATTATTTTATCTTTGTGGTTCTGTGCCCCGCTTTGATAGGTATTAATTTGATTTAAAGTTTTATTATGATTCAATACTTTGTTTGCTATTTAGAGTTTAAAAAAATTACTAAGATTATGATTAACTATTTATGCAATTGGGTTTCAGATTTTATTAAGATTTACCTTAGTGTATTTTTAGCAACGACTATAGTTGTGCCAGTTTTACGGTTACCTGCTACTATCGCGGATATTTGTTATAAATACATTTACTTTGGGTACATAAGTGCCAAGATGTCCAAACATCATTTGGCAAACATTTGAGTGTACCTACTACACAAGAGGTAATCAAATAAATTCTAGTAATTTTTTTCCTAATTTCTCTTTCGCTGTGAATTATGTGAAAACGAATATATGCAATAAAAAAAATATTTTAATCTACATTGTAAACTAAATTAACCCTATATCTAAATATATCCATTAAAAACAACGACACCTTTATTATAAGCGTATTTAATTAAACGTAATTAGGTAAAAAAAAACAAATTTCAAACACGTAAACTCATTTCAAACCTACTTAACAAAAAGATAACCTCAAATCCAAACGAACCGCCGGACCCATACACGCATAGGTTCCGCGGTTCGCGGTATGCATATGCCAGTGCATGTTTTATTGGTTCAAAACCCGTTCCCGGTTCAGCCTCCACAGCCACAGTGCGCAAAACCGCGGTACACGGTAGGTATGCATTAGTTTCCAGCCACGCCCATGCCGACCGATAATAATTATCCAATTACTATATGACAACCGATCGCCGCCATCTTAATTGGCTGGCGATGTTTCGCGCGCCGTAAATCTGTCCCGTTCGCATATATACAACGCCGTGGCTGGATGTGATCTGTGACTGTTGTTGTTGATTTTTTTTTTCTAATTCTGAGGCGTTAAAACGAAGGCGGTATTTGATTTTGACAGTTCAAGTAATTTTACCGGTTACTATACGATTACAAAACATTTTTGATAATCCTTAATTTAAATACTTTTTTCTCCTGAAAGGCTTTAACTTTGCCATGTGTTACCTTTTTGGTAATTCAATATAAATTTCACAACATACCATTACGATCTTTAAATATACATAAACTAAAATATAAAACAACAGCTGTTGTATATTTGAAAACATTTTCGGAAACCGTGATAATACATCACAACTACACCTTATCGTGTATCGATCGTTGTTACCGATACTTTTAATGATAATTCCTCACGATTAATCAAACCATCAATCTGCTATTGGCGTTCTAATTGCACATTGTTTATTGCGCTTTAAAAGGCCCGGGGAAACGGATACGCAACAATATTTTTTCTATAAAACCATTAATAACTGTCGACGGCTCGGGAGTTTCGCCCTGTGTTAGTTCGGGGGTGGTTTTCGTCGGTTAGCGCAACTGTTTACTGGCCTTATAGTTGTCGAAATTAAAATAAAATATTTTGAAAATCGAACGCATATCGTTAATAGTAATTATAACGAAATATGACATGTTTCGTTTTTAGAATTACCGACTGTATAAGTTTAGGGTCAGATTCCTATCGCCGCTGCTTTTTGGTTTATGAAAAAAAACTGTTCTAAAAATAAATTCTAAATTTAAAATCGAAAGCATGCTTGAATTTAGAATAATTTTAATGCGTAATTGCACAAAAATAAGTATGATAAGCATAATTTGACATGCATGGGGCATATCTTGCATACAACTATTGAAATATGTAAATTTATTTAGGTTTCATATTAAATGGCTTAAACTATCGTATACTTAAACAAACAGATATATTACAAAAAACGTTAGTTAGATACAATGCTGAAAACAACTTGTCACAACACACATATGCTGTTCTTTTAATACTTTGAGAACAAAATCAACACATCCTTATAGCCATAATACATTTATAAGTTATAAACTCAAAAAAAGATGTTTTCAATAGTATTGTCTTTAAAAAAACAAATAGACTAAAACCGGTTATATTTTTTTTACATTTGATTCATATTTTTGTATCATGGCATATATGTATATCCGTTGCCTCACTGTTATCGATTTATATTAAGATTCTCAAAATAGTATCAAATTATAAAAAAGTAGAGTGCACGCCGTGAACCGTGCGTGGTGAGCAATTGATCAGTAGTTCAAGAATTAATGAAGCCGCCACGTCGACCCCCGTCAATGCTGACGACTGCTGACTCCACCTTAACATATCTGACCTTTTGTCGGAATGTCTGTCTATATAGGACGTGTGCGCTTTAGGAATGAGATCGAGTGCTACCCCGAACATACCTAAGTGATATAGGCACTAACAAACATATATATGTATATATATATTCATAAGTATATCTAGCTACAAACATGCATATATATATGTTGATGAGCATTATAAATGTAGCTGCATTAAATATGTGATGAAGTATAAATGCGTAGCGACTAAAAGATTATTTTTTAAATGATGAATATCATGATAATGTATTGCAGACAAATAGTTTATGTTTGTTTTCCAATATAAAACAGTTCAAATTATGTGAACAAATATTAAAAAACGTAATAGAACAAGACGCAAACCATACTTTAGTCAGTTTATAATAATCTTTTAAGCGTCATACTTTACTATACTTACTCTTTTTGATTAGTAATTGAAATAATTATTATTTGCGTCGATAAGACTACAATTTAAGAATATATTGACCGCATTCCGTAGTATACATTCCGAAAACGATGGACCGTGTAATTTCCGAATTCACATGGTACCTTTATATGAAGTCTATTTTATCAAATTGATGTCTAATATTTCTATTAAATCCAATTTTACCAACGAACGTATATACTGCTTCCGTAGCCTAGTGGTATGGGCGGTATGGGCGTGTGCTTTAGAAACCGGAGGTTATGGGTTCGAATCCTGCGGGGACTCAACAAATTTTCATTGTTATTTCTTAGTTGGTTAGGCAATTAGGGTGATCACAAAATTGTCTGAAAAGTAAGAGGATCCATGCGTCGGATGGGCATGTAAAAGGTCGAGTCACCCACCAACCCGTATTGGACCAGCGTGGTGGGATAAGGTCCAAACCCCCTAATGCTTAGGGGTGTATTAGGGTAGGCCTATGTCCAGCAGTGGACTGTGACAGGCTGATGATGTGATGTGTAAATACCTAAGTTTAAAAAAAGAAAATATTTCTTTAAATAAGAGCAATTTTAAATCTCGTAAAACACAGACTCCGTAATAATCCAAAACTAATCGTATTATTAGACGAAGACGGTAATCTCTAAACGGAGAGAAAAGCAAAAACTAATGACGCACCAAGTTTCGCATGTTTAGAGCTATTTACATAAATAAATGTAATAATGGATGATTATATACCAACAACACCAAACACGTTTAAACGTTTAAATCTTGCTCCTTTATTTTTCTACTTCCAAAAAGAATGGGCTTTTATCAAAGCAATATCGACTTTATAATTGACCTTATTAGAGCTAATTTGCAATGCCCATTAAACGGATACGTCCTTCTTCTGCTGATAACCCCCGGTTTGCGGTTGAGGCGCTGGTGCTGTCTATAGACTATTTAAATTCCGGTTCGGTTCGTTGCTTCGCTGGTTTATACGCGGCTGTTAATTTCGGCGAAATTGTGTTTGGGGTCACAGTCGATCTTATATAGTGGATGGGAAGTTGGTAGTTTGATGCAATCGGAATACGAATTTTTTTACCAAAAAGGTACTTTAAATGTTCCTTAAAAGCCGTCTACAAAAGATGGCGATATATTCATCATCATCATCATCAGCCCGTATTAGCCCACCGTTGGACATAGGCCATTCCCCTAATGCACGCCTTCGCCATTAAGGGCTCTTTGGACTGTGTCCTACCACGCCGGTTTAATGTGGGTTTGCGAGTGGACCTACTTTTTACATGCCCATCCGACGCATGTATCATCATGCTTTTCAGACAATTGGGTGATCTGCCCAAATTGTCCTAACCACTAGAAAACAACGATAACACTAAGTTAATTCCCAACAGAATTCGAACCAACGACCTCCGACTTATGAAAGAAAGGGTCAATATTGCTACACCACGGAGGCGGTTCGCGTCATATTACGTAAGTTTAATATAATGTTTTTTTTTTTTTTAAATAAGGAATAAAAAATATTACATTAGAAAAAAAAACCTAACTTGTTTAAAATTCGAACAGCCAACGCGGGACTATCAAGACAGCAACGTTCGATGTAAATTTAATTACACCAAAATATAAAACAGACGCATCTCGATCGCGGACAGATGTTTTGACAGCTCCAATATTAATTGTGACGTTGCGCTGTCGTTAGGGCATCGCCCAGGGCGCTCTTCCGCTTCCACGTCATTAATAAAATGAGCAATAGTCGAAATATTTATCAATGGCATAATCGATACAGAAACAATTATAACCGCATCCATCAAAATTCCCGGCTCCGATACAATTGTGAGGTGTTCGAATTCTTCCAGCGACCGCGTTCGAAATTCGACTTTAACCGGCCACGTTAGGATGCATTGTCTTTTTCTAGATCTTTCTCTAGCTGATTAAGGGACAATGAATCTTAATACTTAGCAATAGAGTTTATTGTTCATTGTGTTTCGTAGTGACCTCAGTATACCGTGGTATCCTGCAACATTAACATTCTTATCTCTGGTCTGTCACACAGCGAGAACGTCAAAGTTCGAAGTGAGGAACGCATTATAATTAATAGTCGATGATATGCGTGGATCGTAAACAAAAGCTTTGATAAATGGATTAAAGTCTGATACTAGATAATAGGCGGTGTGGGTTGTAAATCGTGGTTTAGAAAGCAAGGCGACTAATGTACGTAACATATATTTTTTTCTTTCATTATCAATTTTTCATTGTATCGGATGGTTTGACAGCACGTGACGAAAGCATTACCAATAACCACTGTGGTTGTTTGAAAGATTAGTTGAAATTTTTCATTATATAATAAATAACACAAAAAAATATTTTACAGATGACACGACAAATTTCTTTACTATAAAAAGTTATTCGATGTATGCCATCTTAGAACTGTAAGCATTGTTGTGTATATAATATGAAAGGTCAAAAAATCTTACTTTTTCACCATACGTGCTTTTGCTATCTAAGAGACGCCGTATGTAAATATTAGACACAGGGAATAAAAAACAAAAAGCACTAATATTTTAAAAAAACCAAAAAAAATCTTTAAAATGTTAAAAAACGCAAAAAACCGTAAAAAGCCCTTTTATTCCACAATTTGCTACTAATACTATTATAGTACTATTGTTTTATACACAATTTCATATCCAATATGATTCATACCTATTTTAAAACCTAATTTTTATACCTAAAAATTATTTAACAGTCAAACAAATGAATTTAGTGTCAGACTGGGCGCGCTTTTAATCAAGCGACGGCAATAGATTGATGGTTTTCCACTTTCGAACTTAGAACCCGGACCCCACGCTTGTGTACTATTGCATTACGCTCTTAAAACCATTAGGTGTCAATTTCTATCGCTTTGTTATCGATTGCGTGACAGTTCATACTTTGATTATGAGAAAAAGGTATCATTATTCGCTATTAATGGTTACTTTAGTCCCTTTGATTGAGTTTCTAACGCTTGAACTAAATGTATTGTTATGGAGATAATCATTATGTAGGTTAAAATACGTAAGTATTTTTGGTTCTTATACCTTGACAATATAACTACACGTGTTACAGTTTGAGTAAAGTGTAAGTATCAGATGAGAGTCGCTCGTCGTTAAAACTGTTAGTATTATAATATTGTGTAGATTAGAAGCCGATCTTTGTTACTTGGTTAACCCAAGTAACAAAGATCGGCTGTTTTGCTTTATTGAACGCAATTTCATTTTAAATGAGCTCTAGTAGAAAGTGGATAGGATGGTATATGTCTTTTCATTCTTTTGTTGACATCGATACCTGATTTGTTTTTAATTACGTATTTTATTTTAACATTACGTCGGATTACATTTACATACATCATCAGCCTGTGATGGTCCACTCCTGGACATAGGCCTCCCTAATACAACCCTATTCACTAAGGGTTTAGATCGTATCCCACCACGCTGGTTCAATGCGGATTGGTGGGTGGACCGACTTCTTACAGCCACCCGAGGCATGGTTCATCTTACTTTTCAGAAATTGGGTGATCGGCCCGAATTGTCCTAAGCTACTAGGAAATAACAAACAAAATTTGTTGAGTCCCCGCAGGATTCGAACCAACGACCTCCGGTTCCTTAAGCACACGCCTATACCACAAGGCTACGGAGGCAGTTACGGCGGTATTGTTAGAAATAAATATTTTAAGGACAATTTAAGCTAAAAATAACATTTTCTCGAGCATACAAAAGATGAAAAAAATTTAATACCGTTAGCTATTATTTTATGTATTTATTCCATTTAAATACACCCTACAAATTCTCTCGTGTTAGAATCGTTAACGTAGTCACGCCTTGAGGCGTTGTAAGTCTATTAATTATACAAGTAATGCTAATACCTTTATTGTATAATTTCAAAAGCTCTTCAGAACATCAACACCTTGTTATAGAGCAGGTGCACAAAGTTGGATTACATACGACCCATTCAAACATTGACTAAATTTAAATATACATAATCACGTATAATTGAGTACTATTCGATTTGAATAAGCCTACCTGTACGTATTTAAATACGTACAGGAAAACATTTAAATTACGTGTTTTAAGCTGTCATACATATACATAAGCCTCCCAATAAGAAAGTAGCGGAAGACTTAACGAATCCGTACGTCATTCAGTGTCATATAATGTTACGTTTCGTGTGCTCACTATTTTTACTATACTTAGTTAAAATTAGCATTGAAATTGACGTCAACAAAGTTTAGTTACGTACCAAAGCGTCTCGAAGGAATTGTATATAATAATACTATTTGATTTTGATATGTTCATTGGTAGTTGATGCTTCAATGGTTATTATATTATTTTCCGTTAAGAGGTTGATCAGTAAATTTTCTACCCAAGAAAGCACCGTGGAAGTAATGAAAGACTTTCACCGCCTTGGGGTAGCTTTGTCTCGACTACAAATTTTCTGCATTAAATGGCGTCATATTCTTACTTTTTATATTGAAAACGAACAACTTTATCTTCCAAATGGATCAGTTCTGCCCTGATATTCTTTTTAGAGGTATTTACTCTTACCCGCGATGATGTAAAGGAGCTTATCAAGACAGTTAGTTTACGACTTTGGTTATGTGCCCCTCGTATTTATTACGTGCTAAACGGTCACCATATACCTACGGTCATAACTCCCATACGAAATCCGCCCGACACGTGGGGCTCCGGAATCAAATTAAAATCATGTTTGATAAGATCGAGTGGCGGTTATGGCAATTTATGACTATATTACCTGCGCGGGCGCATCGTGGCCCGACAAAAACCGGGCCCCGGCGAGCAATTATTTATGGGCCCGCAAATGATTATGGCTTGCGATCCGGTCCCGCCTCTGGCCAGTGTTGCCGATCTAATTGAAACTAAAACACTGGACTGTTAAATTAAAAAAAAAATAAAAAAAAAACAATAGACAAAAGGCACACTGTCACGGTGTTGCCCGGTACGTAGAGCTGGCTAAAAGACACCGAAATATCCCGCTATAAAACACCGGAGCGCACACAAAAATGCGTCGACCGCCAAAGATACAGAAATAAATCAGACAGATGACAATTTAAAGTGGTTAACCCACTAACTGTGACCATTTTAGATACTTTGATCAGATCTTGTCGAAACTCAACCTGTTATTTGGCTGTCAGGCGATTTTATGATCTACTTTAAACGGTTAAAGTTCAAATTTGTTTGGTAACACGTTCAACGCATAAACTATAGTGGGTGTTTGTTCTACAGTCTTTAGAGTCACCATAGAGATTTATGTTTTTATTTAAAAATTAATGATATAGTGTGAGTAATAGTCGTTATGCTAATTTACGCATTTAAATCTCGGCTCGTAAAGATAATTTAAATGAATACACCAGAGGTAACAGTTCGTTGGTAGCATTCAAAACATTTATTGATCAATATCTTGAAAAATTATAGGAAATTATGTGTTTTTAAGAATGCGGAATGGCTTTGATTAAATGCGAACTAAAAGGCAAACAAGTCTCTTCTTGTATAATTTGTATAATTTTATCGTATTACATAATATTTCAATAACAAAATAACAGTTAAATCTCAAATTTAACAAATTAGACACTTTTTAAGAGAAAATATCTTACAAATGTTCCCAAAATTCTTTTTACTAATCAAAAAATGTTTAGGACACAGTCGATGTAAAATCGATTTGTGATCGAGTTTCCTCTTGACTTACGGCCAGCTTTTGAAATCACTTAAGCCGGCGATAAACATGCGAAAACAAAATTTATAAGTAATGAAATAATAATGAAACGATGCTCATCAATTCGTTGCTAAATGACTCTGAATATTTATGGAATAATACTACCGAATCGAAACGTATTTTACTTAAAATCTGAATTAATTTGTTAAAAATATGCAATTAATTACATGTGTAATCATTATGATTTTCAGTCATAAAATGTTATATACTTAATAAAATTTTATATTTTAATTTTAATAATAAAATTTTAAGTATTTTTTTTTATTCAGTTTTTCCTTTTTCGCGCTCTTTTTTAAATGTCAAATACACCACCTTACAAAAGACATTATTACTTCACCTGAACATTGATTTTGTACACAAATAGCTTTAAAACAATATTATTCAGTGAAAATGTTTCTAGCTTTTGCTTTTACGGTGAAGAAGAATGTGATACAATGTCTTTCAACGTTACACAGGCATTAAGACATAATAAATGTCATTCAATGACACTAATAGGTGTCATTCTAATGACACAATAATTTAACACAATACCTCATCGAATAGTGATGGCGGATAGATCGACAATTGCATGAGAATTTTGTGTGATCCGAAAATAGTTAAGGATATAACAGTTGTAAGAGTTAGTCATTGATATAATTAAATGAAAAAGAAATAGTGGCGATCAAATTCTATAGCTCAAGCAAATTTTCTAAATGATGGTACATTGCATTTGAAATTTAAAAAAGTTTTGCATTTGACATTTAAAAAATTGGTGTAAGGTTTCTTGATCTTAAAAGACTGTCTAAGGTATTACTATATTGACTATTTTAGTTATAAATCAGTAATAGGTAAACGTTACTATGCCCAGTTATAAATGCAAATGCAGCTGGTTTGATGTTGATTTCACAAGAAGTAATTCTACCGTCTTAGTGGCAAGCGCATTTGTGGTCTGTTATTCGTTTTAATGTTTAATAGAAATAAATAACGAAAATCGATACATAACCTCGTGGAACAGTAAGCTCAAAACAAATGAAGATTTAATTTTATTCAAACAAAATCTGCAGCCCACGTGAGCAGATGTAAGTATTACTTACATTATATTATTGATATAGTACAAAAAAAAGTTGAGCAATAACCGGGCTGACATTATTTAGGGGCTAATATTCCCGATTTACGATATTCACGGCACAAATTCGAGTGCGAAAGCCGTTGCAAATTTTTTTCATGCTCTCCAATAATTCGGGCCGAAATGGCTTCGGCACCTGGCGCCTACCGCTCCAACTTTACGAACTGCTAAAAGATCGCTTTGGCCGACCAAATTAACACGAAATAAAAATCGGAGCGGCTCACACAAAAAAAATGAGCGAAGGTAAAAGATAAAAGCATTAAAAAAGGTCCATGTCAAAACATTTGATTGTATTAATATTTATAGGCCGCCGCAGGAAACGAGATTTCTTTCGTGTTGCGGAGAGACGTACAAAAAAAATGTTTATCAGCCCGTTGAGCTTTGTAAACCGCGCGCCCTTTTGTTAAATGATATTTATTGCCTGGAAAACAATTGCGGTGAACGCATTATATCAATATAGACGCCAGTGACACTATTAAAATCACATCTTCCCCCGTTTTCGGACACGGGATTGAGACGTTTACGCGGTTTGATCGGACCACAATAGCTTTGTGTTTTTATTGAGTTCGCTGGAGGAATGAAATCTTGAATTGGAAAAGGGATACAATTGCTGTTTATTGTGCATGGATTGTGATATATTTATCTTATGAAATTTGTACGGGTTTGATGTTTTTATCGATTTTATTGGTAATATAGCATTGATGTATAGCAATGTAGATACATCGAATCAAGTTTAAATAATAATTTAAAAAAATATTAGTTAAACAACGTATGTTTACGGGTTTTATTAGTTAAAACTGGATTGTTAAGTTGTAATAACAGCGTAAATGTTAATAATACATTATTCTTCGGTTATTTTTATTAAGACAGTAAGTAAAGTTCTCTAGAAAATATGTAACAAGTATATGTTGTGTTTGCCTTTAACTGTAACAGTTTTATTATATCTATTAGCTTGTAAAGCCTTGTACGTATTTAGTTGGTAATTAAATAAATAAAATAAAATGCCCAGAAAATTAAAGTATATTCAATATTAAATGGATTTCCGTGTGTAATATTTAATCATTCATAAAATGGTAAATTATTCATTAATTTTTACTATTGCTTATATATAAACGAAGACTTAATTACATACAAGTTTATTATGATCGAAAAGTTGTCTTTAACTGAACAGCAATGTTTTGTATGAGTGGGACGATGTGTGTACACTGCGTTGAAAATAAATAGGCAATAGCTTACTCCTCCCATGCAGTTGCTTGCATACATATAAATGTGCAAAGCGCAATAATTTTAACTTATGATTCAAGTTCAAGTATTTTCTTTGCAAATTAATATTGAATCTACTACAATCGACACCATATTTGAAGAGTTTATAATTCGACAAAGGCTGAGAAACTCCATTGTGTACGTAGATCAAGTTCACAAACTATTTGAGCGTTAATAAAGTAATTAGGACTGCAGTATTATTATAAGCATTTTGTATTAAAAGCTTAATACGAGGCTGACTTATGTGGCTTTGTAGTTGCCTACGTTAACTTCACCTCGGGAACCGTTGCGAATAATAAATGTGTTTATTGCAACTGCACTACTAGTATATACCCACTAGAGGGAATCGTAATGAACTTAAATAATATTATTAATCGCTTAATCATCAAAACAAGTATAAGGCAGCCTATATATACTACTATCTTGGCTTTTTTTATGATACCCTAATATCTAATATCTTGCATAATCTAGACGGGTTGAATGATGAACCTTCTAAAATAATTGAGCCTTACTCTATTTATATAGTTTACCTAAACCTAATGCTGAGAGACGTTGTTCCCAATTTTCAATTACTAAAATGGACAAGTGTCTAATCTGTAACAATTGTTAACAATCTAAATGCGGTGTCAATATCGAGGCACTTATAACAACAAAAGTTTATGTCCTTGCATCGCACGTATTTGCTAATAAAACTTACAATAAGCACTGCTCGTACATTTCAATATATAAGCGTGATTCACATGTATATGAAAGCATTCGTACAACCGTTCAGGAACATCTGGAAAGTTCCAACCGGTCCGAGGGCCTATGCATATACGTAATAATAAAGCGCATCAGAGCTGCCTTTGTGCGAGGTTTAATCAGTGTCTGTGAGGCGACACGGGTTATTGAAACGAAATTAAACGCAGGCTTTCCCATTACACACTTTTTCGTTTTCTCTCGCTGTGATCCTTTCGCGTACCGACTTGCAATTAATGTTGTTAAAGATTGTTAGTGTAAAAAGTTATGAACTCACGTTGTGCGATCGTATTTTCATCGTTAATTTAAAACTTAACAAGAGTTGTTAAGATTAATTCATAGAAAAGGGTATTGGCTAAATCAAAGCGTACACAAGATAATAAAGGTATGTTTTCTGTAAAAACATGATTGTGTTTTAACTAAAGCTAGCATATACCGTGCTTCACTTGAAAAACTCAGTGAGCCCTTTAGTCAATTTTTGATAAGCTTTAAGTTCACTGTATGTTGTAACTACAAATTTAAGTTGCTGGACATAGGCCTTCTGGACCCCACCACGCTGGTCCAATGCGGTTTGGTCGGACCGACTTTTTACATGCCCATCCGAGGCATAGATCATCTTACTTTTCAGACAATTGAATGATCGGCTCAAATTGCCCTAACCCGAACCCACGACCTCCGGTTTCTAAAGCACACGCCTTAACCACTAGGCAACGGTGGCATTTAAGGGTGTATCTATATCCATGTATTACAAATAATTCACTGTGTGTTCAATTTATGTCATGTAATTAACCCAACAATTACACATGCATAGAACAGGAACAAAACAAACGTAACCTATGCTCGGTAATTAAGCATAAGTAAAACGAAATAAGAATAATTATAATCTACATCGGTAAGACATCATTGACCTTTTGCGCTGCTGTAATTTTTCGTCATTACGATTTTAATTCATTCATTACACTTTTAATGCAATTCTTCGCATCCATTTTTGATATTTACACGGACGATATCTTATCGGATTATTTTAATGCATGACATTTATATAGTACTTTTCCAACGCTTGCCCATTCGAATATTTATAAGTAAGGAAACTGTTATTACTAAATGTATAAAGTTATTTAGCAACATAAATAATTCATAAACTTATATTAATGTAACTCCTATATATTAGACATAACGTATTTATATATCTTGAAGCATTTTTTTATAGTTGCACTCTCAAACTCTTAGGAAATTTCAAAAATCACGAGCTTTAATGCATACAGACTCAACTTTAGGCTGTATTTGTTGCGTAGATTTTTAATTTTCTATTAAATTTTTACTTTGTGAATTAATGTGTTTTCAAAATTATTGAATACGTAAATGTTCCGATTGCGTACGATAAATTAAATTAATACAGATTTTCTTACATTCATTAATGCTCCAAACCTATTTTATTGACTAAACATTACTTGGGGCTTCTTTATCTTAGAATATCTGCACGAGAACAACCTTTTGTATATAATAAAAAGTAAGTTACTTCGAACGCGCGCTAAAAAAAATATGGTACAACAGACAGTGACCGACTGTTAATATCTTATGGTACTGAAAATAACGCTTACAAATGACCATAGCGCAATATAGACAACAATTAGTGGGAATTTAACACCGCAATGAACATGCTCTTGTAGAATTCCAATTGATTTATCGCCACTGAAAGGAATAACGCCGATTAAACGTACACCTGTTTCTGTTTAGCATTTATAAATTGTGTAAACTCTCTCACATAGCTGATTGTCTTTGAAAAATTAACTTTAATATGTATTAAGGTAGAGAAACATTCGTCTTTTGAATATTTTAAGAACTCGATTGGAAGGAATTGGAGTTTTTCTTGAACGTAAACCGTTAAAAATTGTGGCGGCATTGGCGATATTTCACGGGCCTAAAAGTTTCTATCAATAATTGAAGGTGGACCGTCCTTAGAGAGAAGGGTGTTTCAAAACTTGCGATATCGTGGAAGCTTTTTATTTATTACTTCGTCTATTTACCGAAGTTTGAGTTAACTAATATTTGCTGTGTAATTATTAGTTAATCAGATGGTTTATTTTTTATTATTTTTAAATTTTATCCTTTAATGTAACTAAATTCAAAAGTTAATAAAAACTTAATAACAAAATGTGTATTTCAATGTTTTCTTAAAATTCGTTAATTAATTATAAATTACTTCTGCATGCCGCGTTTTAAAATAGATTCGGATTATATATAGTTTTACCGAATACCGGCTATAAGTACTGTTTATTTAAAATTAAATGAATTCTAATTTTAATGAAATATATGTTAACCTCAGAATTATGCAGACAGAAATTTAGGAGTTAAAACCCAAAAGCAATAAAGAAAAAAATCATTATTAGCCTGTGTTAGTCCACTGCTGGAAATAGACCTCCCCTAATACGGGGTTTTTGGACCGTATAACATTACGCTGGTCCAATGCAAGTTGGTACTTTTCAGAAAATTGGGTGATCGGCTCAAATCGTCCCAACCAACCAGAAAACAACGATAACACTAAGTTGTTTCCAGTAGGATTCGAACCCACGACCACGCCAATACCGCTAGGCACGGAGGCGGTAAACGAATACGGTATTTTCCTTTACATGTACATAATCTTTGACGCATACATGGTACAGATATTGCGTTCTATTTAAGCGTCACTGCAAAGTTTTGCAAATTGTGCATTATCATGGTCGCCATCGTTGCGAGACCACGCCTCGCGGCCACTAATCCCCTTTCCTTTTATTTACTCGCTTTTTAACCAGTCATGCTTAAGTTTATTTGTGCCCCTTTTATGAATATGCTCGTCCCACACCAGGCGGGGTTCGGTTTGCATTCCGGCGTGGTCAGATTATATCTTTGAAGTAACCATATATAACTAACGAACTACCTACCTTTTGCATATGACATAGACCTTAGAATACAATGTCATACAACCGTGTTAGATTTAATAGTTGAACACTTATATTGTACTAAACTACAAAAGATTTGGATTTTCTTATCGTGTATTATAAGTGCACCCACGCAAAATTTTTCATAACCTCCCTAAGGTCGACTGTTAGATAATGCCTAAGGCATTAAGCCTGCCTTTGTATATATTATTTTGCAAAAAGAATAAATAAATAAAAAAAAATGGTTTTGAATAAAGACTATTATAATATATAACATTTATTGTTATGATTTAAAGTTATTTGGAATTACTTATTTTTCAATACCAAGAGAACTATTTATGTTGTGGATATTACATCTGATAATGGTTTCGATAATGAAAATTATTTGTATATACAAAATATCATACAATTGCGTTATTCAATGGATTTTCGCTTCTGACAGAATATAAATATTTTGTTATAAATTTAATATCTTTACATAAAAGCAAAAAGCGATCACTTTCTTATTAGTTTTTAATGAAATTGAATTTTAAATCGTCTTTATCTACTGTTTAAATAATAAACGCATGTTAAAAGAAAATATAATAATATTCAAGCGGTATTTAAAAGCTCTTGATCAATCCGATTACATTAGTGTACAGTGTTTAAACGTAGATTATTTAATACCAGCTTATTGGTCATTTTGAATTATCGTTTTACATTAGCTTTCTTATCTTGCCCAAAGTAGAAATAGCGATATGCATTACGGAGCGTGTTGATTGGTCCAATTATCATTTATTATGTAAATTCACGAAGGTCTCTGAGGTAGCAATGCATTCAGGTACCCCTTACCCATGCAAGGAATCAATTAAGCAATTAATTCAGATTATCACAATCGGACTGTGTTCCCATGAATAATTAAGCTGAAAAATAATACTAATTCTCTAGTGATTACTAAAGGTTTTTAAAATGGATTTTATGTTTCATACACTTCGTCTCTTAAATGTCAAAGAGTTGAATTTTTATGACAACAAACATTTATCCATATTGCAATCAACGTTTTTAAATGTATTCTTATTTTTCAAGAGAATAGTTAAAAAAACGATATTAACAAAGATCATCGGATATCCAGTGTTTAAAACTTTTAATTTTTATAATAATTAGTTACTACTATCTCGTGGCTATTTCTTATACCGTTAGTAAACTACTAGACTAAATAATTGTTTTCTATTACTAGCAATATGATCAAATTACAGTATTGCCCAAATTACAATTTCATGCAGAGTGATTGGCAAATGATTTGGTAAGCATGAGTAAGGGTATACTGACCGCCTAAAATAACTGCCAAGGAGGATCTTGCCCTCAGGGACTGACTATCTGTCGTGCATCATACCCATCGGACGCACGGTTCATCGCAATTACCCACATTGCAATAACCAAGCAGAAAAAAAGACAAAGTTACTCCCTCATAGGACTCAATTCCGATGTTTAAATAATATTAAACTAAGAGAAGGCAATCTATTCGTGAAGATGGCGATAAATGTAGATATAGATTTGTAACAAACGCACACGATATAACGATTTGTTGTGTTTAGGAAATTACTATCTGAAACAATTGTTCTGCCACCTGAAAACATCTCAGTGCACCAAATCAGACATCAAAATGCTCACCGAACGAAGCCTTACGATAATGCACGAGTCATAACTCACAACGTTCGGCGCGACCGCACGTTGATTTATGTACGCACTCGCGACTTGGCTTGGTAATCTTTTACTGGAATTTAATTTGTTATTTATTTATTAATCGCCGCCGTATCTCGTAACGGGCGAGTTTCGCATGACTCCGTACGGTCGCCGCGTAAAATCTTATCCGCGTAACGATAACTTATGTGGGAAAGGGACGTAATCCGTTTACGAAATACTGCTTTGAAGGTGCGGATGCAAATGCAGAGCTACGTTCGTTCTGTGTTCGCGTCGAAATTCGTTAACGAACTTGCGTACAAACTAAACTGTTCGACGCAGCAATCTATCAGGCGGTTTTGAGGAAATAATGACCATGTTGCATTTTAATGTGGAATAATTAGAGCTATAAAGCACTTATTGAACATTAGCTGAACCGCGCAACATCTTAAATCTAAGGGCTTACAAAAATTAAAATCAAAGTATTGTAATATTGAACACTTAGCTCGTTAGTTTATTGCGTTTGCCTAAACAGCCATATTCTTCTGTTTCACACAATTGTATGGATTTGTACAAGTAATTATTATATTCACAAGCGAAATTTAAATTTTTCCTTTAACTTGAGCTCTTCAAACTGGATATCTCTTAGCTACCTCCGATACTGAAGTTTATAACCGGTACAGCCTTCCATTTAAATATGAGATTTTAAACTTGTATGTTTAGTCCCTTAAGCCAACGGTATTTCAAAATATTTACGGTACCTTTTAGTTTGAAATCTAAATAGATGGCGCTGTATATTACTGATGTTTTAAAAAAAATACTTATACTAGAAGAAGGTGAAGATATAAGTTTATATAAAGATCAACTTATTTAAAGTTTTTTTTTTAAAAGACTAATGATTGCTAATTGCATTCCGTTTGCAAAGTTTTATACAAGTGCATATGAATATAAACAAGTTTGTGTTGCGACATTCATTGCACATACTAAATTGATAATTTTTCTATTATAAATTCTTATGAAAGTACAGTAGAAATCCTATCAACGTTTATATGGTCATACTTGTCGAAAATAACATATTTTAAATATTTATTATTACGTTTGTGTCGCTTTAGCTTATCGATTACAAAGCATTGCTTATTAGTATGTTTTAAGTTAGTAAAAGGAGCTAAAGCATTTACAATTCATAGAATTAAGTTGTAACAGAGTCACGCGATTGAATAAATCTATTAATTTATCGGAGAAAAGTTATAGTGAACATTTCTTTAAGTCACTTATTTTCAGTCTATTGTTTAGAGTAAATCGAATTCTACAACTTTGTGTTTTATATATGTTTCTCGGTTATTATTAATCAATAATACACATTAATCAATGATTGAGTATTTTTAAAGCAATACTGGACCCGATGCGAAATAAAAAAATATTAGCAAGATAATTACGATATTTAAGCTACAATTTATTATGCTTTGACTGATCATTCTTAAACAGAAATATGGTTAAAATTCAAAATACAGAGGTCTTAACGATATATGTCTTAAAATATAAGTAATGTCATTGAAATGTAGTAGCTCTCTTTTAGTTATCACTATTTGTTGCTATATTTATACTTTAAGAACGGTTTAAAATTTGTTCTTAGAGTTTTGAAACGACTAAGTCACGATTGAGATATATTACAGAATTAGTTCTTTATATTAGGACCACATATCATAATTAATAGAAGCTATCTGCGACAGTTTGCAACAACCGACACCAATATACGCCGTCAGCTCGACACGCACGACTCCTGGCTTCCACCTTGGGCTGAGTAATGGCTGTCAGGCATGAAAGAATCGACCCACCGACCTGTTCTAGCTTTCTTAAAGTCTCACTTAACGATGTTTAACCATCGTACTAGTATTTACTATCCTAAAGATAAATCAAACGAGATTAGGTCTCGAAACATATTTAGGTAGCAAATTTTATTTTTTAAAGAACCACTGTACGTTAATGACTATTCTGAAGTAAAACTTAATAATATTGGGAACTTATGCGTGTCTTTTGAAGCTTTTTAGGCAGCATTTTTTGAAGTTCCTCGGTACTGACTTAACTAACTATTCTAAAGCTAAGTCAGACTATATTGGGAATGTATCTGTATATTCAAGGCTTTAGTTGCTGCTTTAGTTCCTGTAAAGCAGTATAATGCAATTACATTTTGAAAAGTACCTGGTGTAATTACTGGGTGGTTCATAATTTGTAGTGTCTTACGCTGTATTTATAGGCAGTATCGCTTGCTATCAAGTGAAATTGTGTTAACAAGAGTAAAATTCTAGGTTCAGGACAGTAAGGTTTTTGTAATAGTGGATTGAATTTTAGTAAATGTACCTACTTTCATTGCTTTGGTAATGTCATACGCTGTTCGTTTTAGAAAGGCAAATAAGAGCTGTAAGCTCAGTGTCCAAACCTGTTTCCTTAATAATCATTTGAGACAATATTCATCAATACTTGAGGTTCTGTAATGTATTCATTGCTATATCTAATAATCTTAGTAACTGATTTTTTTACCAATGACATGATATAAAATAACGGCCTTTAAAAATAAATTCTTTAAAAAGTATATCATTAAAAAATAAAGCAATTGAGTATATTGGCTTACTTGTATGTTACATTGAGAACACTTGAGTACGTAGTACACATAGGTTTGTGCCAATACATACATATTACACCTAATTCAAAATATCTATGAGCTATCTAGCGCTACCTACATTTGTTATTTCATATCTAAAGTGCATACAAATACGTATTTTTTACATAACTTTTTACCGATAAATTTTTAAATGAATAATATACACATACATTACAAAGTATTAACTATTTTATAATTTCTAACGAAAAAACAATGAAATAAAATTGTTATTATTTTATTATCACCAGCTAAGAAATGTGAAACGTTTGATTCGGATGCTAAAATGTAACTTAAGTTTATGTTTATTCATCATATGTTTGTAAGCCATTTGCAAATAGCAATTAGAAATAAATTGGTACTATTTAGATATACGTATTGCTTGTTATATGTTAAATGATTCTATATAATACAGAGCTATTCATCTTGGTTTAAATCGCGTGCTGTTCCTTATTAAAACACTTCAACAGTATTATTCGTGCTAAGTACATAGACCATCTGCATTACAAATTTTATGCTAATACATTCGAGCGTTATAAGGAAGTCAGTACTAACAAATATTCAGGTATTATATTATACTTTATTGATATTTATTGTTTAAATATAGATGAGGTAAAGATGTTTGTTTGGTTATAATGCTGTGAGTTATTGCTCTTGAACAATCTATCAATACTGGAGGATGTAAAAACAAAAACGCCTCATATGTTTGTATCAATTGAAAGATATGTTTGTTCTGTATAGAATTGCAAAGAATTCATAATGCATTATAAACAAATTTACATTATAGTAAAAATTTTTATTTTGTTTGAAAATTTGATAAAAACATAGAGTTTCAGATTTGAAGATGTGTATAAAGTATGAAATAAGAATTAAGAATTTGCTATTATTTGTATAACTAAAGATAATAAACAAACATAAGACATAATAATCATCAATCATCGTCATAATCTGCCTGTGATAGTCCACTGCTGGACGTAGGCCTCCCCTAATACACCCCTATCTATTTTGGACCGTATTCCACCACGCTGGTCCAATGCGGTTTGGTGGATACATAAGACAACTACAAACTAGTTTAACTTGCGTCCTTAAACAACCTATAATCATTACAGGACGGTTTTAGTGATCATTGTATCTGTCATTCACTTATTAAATTGATCTATAAAAAAAGGAGAGTTATATAACAACCTTTCTTAATTTTAGTTGATATTTCAAGTTTTAAAAATAGCATTCTTATTAATAAAATTGAATTTACTTAATTAAGGGTCAGTTTAATTAAAGTGAATCCTTTTTCTTATTCTTTTCGGAAATTACATTTTTAAAAAAGTGTAAATAGCCAAGGTATTCTACTATAAATTGGAATTATCGTTTAATTTTAAATGGTATATAGTTTAGGAGCATTTCTTTTATTTATACTTGTTAAGATAAACTCGGAACTGGCCACATTTTAACTAAAATAAATTTAATTCAACTACAACTATGATGTTTACTTGTTCAAAGATAGTATTACACAAATTTTGATATACAATTTCAAAGGTATTTTCATAATACGCGATAAGATGTTAATTGTTATTTTTACCAAGAAACGCTTGTAATATAAAAAAAATTACATTACGTTAAAGTTACAAGAAGCTTGCATGCAAAAATCTATAGGCTGCGGAAGATTGTCAATATAAACCAGAAAATTCACTACATAATGTGTTTCATGTAGTCAAAAGTTTTTTTTATATTATATAGGAAACATCTCTGTGTATTGTAATCGGAACGGAATCTTCAAACGATTGAGAAATGTCCCGACAAGGTCAAAACGTGTTCTTAGGCGAAAACAATGGTGTGTCAACCCGATTCCGGGAACGTGGGCAACATCTGCGCCTGTCTTTATCGCAGGACATCTACAGGGTGACGGGCGCATCGCATCCCGCGTATGTCCTCTATTATTACTCGCCACGGTTTTGTTTCGTTTTTAATTGCTGTGACAACTTGTGCCGCAGTCACTACGCTGTGTGTCGTGGTACAACACTAGTTGTGACGTGCTAAGGTTAGGTGTATTTATAAAGCGTTGTAGTCGCTTTTATATGTCGTTTATTGCTGCGTATTTCTCGCGTCTAACTGTGGATGTATAGATTTGTGTATTTACTAAATGATTTACTTTTAAATGCCGTTTAAAAACAGATTAAGCGTTGAAAAAAGTCTGATTCACTGTAAACACCAGAAGGTCAGAAGCCTTCAAGGCGTGAGTCACGGTGACGGCGCACTTTCCCAATCATTAGCAGGCGAAGAGAAAAAAGCCTCAGGATGTTCAGTTATAAGCGCCCGCCAACAAAGCCATTATGTCTTATTACGAACACCATCCATCAGTCGGCCATATTGATCAGACAGTAATGCATGCTAATGTTTAATAAATAGATATATAATTTGTATTGTCTCCACCTTGCCAGCCGATTGATGGATCGTTCCAAGATGGAGCGAAATGTTGATTTTTAGCGTAGGCGTGGCACCGGCACCAGCGCTAACGAGGAAGCAGCGCTATTAATGATTTCACGCTGAACCAAAAAACGGTGTGAATTGACTTTTTCGGTGGCGCTCATTGTTCACGCGGCCTGTGAGGGCGATCAGGCAATGCAACGGTCGATTTGTGCACAATACCGGAAAGTGAATAAATAATGGAAGGTTCACTTACTTTGGCCGAGGTGGACCCGCTTCATCCAGGGGTAGATTTGCGGCGGATTCGCTTGGGAGTTGGAGGCGGCTTTCGAACCCTTGGTGCTGTTCGAGGCTGAGTTGGTAGCCTCGTTGCTCTCGTTGCTCGAAGTGCTCGACGCTGGGCTGGATATGTTCTGGTTCACGTTGGCCTTGTGCTCCACGGGTGAAGCGATCGGTGTGGTCAAACCGAGCTTAGTGCTGGTGCCACCCGCGCCCTGGCCTACGAAGCCCGGCGAGGTTCTGCCTGGGCCGGAGGACGTGGAGAGGTCCTGTGGCGAAGCAACGCCGGTGGTCGAGGTCGAATCGGCGAATTTGCAGCTAGCAGACGCTTGGTTCGGCGGTGTCGTCATCAAATTGGGTGACAAAGCTCCCGGGCTGGGGTTGTTGTGCTGGTGCATGTGACCAGGTGTGCTGCCCAGTCTTTGAGGGTGCAGCTGGGTGTAGTCGATCATGGTCTGCGGTTGCATGTGCGCCCCTGTGGCCGGAGTAGCGTACGGGTGCTGCGGATAGTGGTGCCCCACTTGCGGCGGCGAGTAGCACGCATTCGGGTAAGTGGCCGCCGCGTTCGGGTTGTAATAATCCGCCCCCGGAGTAGGTAGTCCGGGGTGACCCTGCTCCACCGGTGTTCCGGTGCGTCCCGGCGCCTGGTTCCCGTAGCAGGACGCCAGCGAGTTGACGAATTGGTAGGAGCTCATCCCTGCGTTGTAATTTAGGTCGTTCATCGATAACAGATTGTGCCCGCGCGTCCGTACAGGTTCACTCGCAAGCTGTCATCTCCGTTGAATAGCCTAGATGGACATGTTAAGTGCTGCGCGCGTCCCCGATCCGTAACAATTGTCCTCCCGCGGCGGAACTTGATTGATGGACCTGCGATAGAACGGGACGCATTAGTTGGTCAACGTGATTCCCTGTCAGGGGACATTAGTCTGTGGGAAACGCGTTTTCTGTACTCGTTTATGCGTTAATTTTACGTAACAAATCGTATGAACTAATACAAAAGGCACAATTAAATTGAATAGGCTATATGTGAGTTTCGTTTACGTGTTCTGGTACGCCGTTCCCTGTTAATTAACACGCTATAATTAGCGCTCAATCGCTATTTTAATTTAAAGGTGCACGGAGTGTGAAAAACATGCACGCGAGCGCAATATAGCCACACCATCGGTGATCATGTCTACATATTAAAAGAATTTCACCCTAGAGCAGTAGAATATATCACATTAGTGGAAATATATTAAAAACGCGAAGAAAGATTTAGTGTATAATTAAAATTTAAGATTTGTGGTGCGTGTTTAGAAAATAAATTTTACATTTATTTTGCTGTAGAGAACATTACAGAATACAGAGATTTCGTTGGCTACACAAGTCTGAAAAATATATTCATCGATATTTTATTACTAAACCAAGTTATCTTGCATATAGTTTTAAAGATGTTCCGGGTAGAAAAACATGCTTGATATAATGGCAAAAGAAATACCCTTGAGTGAGGAACGGCAATTTCGTCAGCGTAAATCACCGAAAGTGCATAGGTTACTCCAGCGACCAAAACAAACACTCACAGTCATGGGGGTCTATTAGTGAGCGATAAATTAGCGAGCGACTTCCACGTCCAAAGCGCACACATGTCACAAGTCAAGTGCGGAAAGAATCCCACCACGTGGTCGCCGGCCATAAAAGTGTCCGCGGAGTTTTATGAGTGTAAGCGGTAGGCCGAACGCGACCGAGGCCGATTTATGGAGCGCGCGCGGTGCATGCGTCTTTAGGAGCGAATTAGCGGCCATTGTGGCGTTCGATTTATTCGTCGGCGCGTGATGTATATGCGAATTTTCGGCCAGTGCCAGCTATTACATGATGTTTTTTTTTTAATTTTGATTTTTTATTATTATGCCATCAAATTTTTTTAATTCCTTGATTAGATCTGTTGTTTACTATTTTTTTTAAAGATGATCAATTTTAGATGCTTGATTTTCATTTACTTACAAGTAATACAATGATGCAAAAATCAAAAAATATATTTGGTAATGTTAGATATGATATAAATAATTTTAAGTATGAGTCTAATCTGTAAAGAAAATTTCTATCCATCTTTAAGTTATAATTTGTCACGAAAAGTCTGTTTTGGAACCATTAAACATCAAGAGGAAAGATAAAAGATTATACAATAAATCAAACACAACATAATATTTAGTCTTGTAAAATCTTTAAAGGACATCTGTAAAATCTTTAAAATTTAATGTTTCTACATTTCATTTCAAGCTTCTTTCAATTAGAGACCGAAACTAAATAATAAATATACTTATTAGGTATCCTATTTTCTTATATAATTTCTGTTTGATCTTTATTAATTTTAAATAAACACACAAATGGGTTTAAAATCGTGAATGCTTTTTATTCTGACGAGGAAAATAAATATTCAATTAAAAATAAATTTTACTTACATTCAATGATCAACTTTATTATTAACTTTACATTTTGTAAGATTAAATTTATTTGTCAAATTAGTTGAATAATTAAAAAAAAAAATTTAAGAAACAACATGAGCATAGTTTTCTCACGAGTGCTTTAATAACGTCATCTCGCATTAATCCCTCAGTACACAAAAGCTTTGATGGCAACATCTGTCGTATGTATTTCAGTTAAAAATTTTTGTCACTCCCGTCCGGTCCAAATTAAATGGGCCGAACGATTTCATTGCTCTACGTTGTTTTTCTCTATTTCCACGACCATCTTCGGGCGGATTCGAACCCGACGTCCTTTGATGATGCGACATAGTTTTAAATAGCCGTTTCAATTCTTCGGCTCTCGTTATTTTGTTTTATTGTGCCGTATTATTAACGTGTAGTATAAATTAAAAGTGTAGTAGTAATTAAATACGATCGGAAATTTATTTTAACTCGTTACGATTTTCAAATTTTAAAATATTTTATTTTATTATACCTAAAATATTTTTAGTTTGTATTAGTTATGATTGAATAAAGTTATTGTATAACCTTGGTTCGAATTTATAGCGATTTGGCAACAAGATATAATGCAAAGTTGCGTAAATATTATTTCGAATCACCGCACATAAATCTAACTAATGTGATGAAAGCGTGCACCCGACGCAATTAACATTTATTTTATTAGCCAATAATGCCAAGAAGCAAGAGTTATTATGAACTGCGTCGCATCAAGTGGACAGTTTAAATCCACAAAGCCCGCAGAGATTTACTGCGCCACGCTTTGATTTTACGACTTCACGCGTTCGTTACTCAAAGTGTATCAATTGCACAACGCATTCACGACAAATCGGTACATAATACGAAATTTATACTCACTCCGGTCGCTCTATTCTGAACACAAACGTTTGAAAAGAAAATCTCTCAACTACAAAAACACAAATAAAATAAGTCATATACACACTACGAACATCCCACAAATGTTGTTTTTTTTTTCTATCAAAATAATTCAGGCACTTTACACTGCTGATGTTTTCTTCGTAAAAATTAAAAACAAACTTTTATATATTTTTCTTTTTCGTAATTCAAGGAACGCGACCGCGCTTCGAAATTCGAACGTTCGTACGCGACGCGCGCCCGGCCGAAAGTTGCGTGCTCTCGCGGCGGAAAACGGCTCGTGTTTTCCCGGCGTTCGGGCATCGAGTGCGGCGCGCGTCTGACTAGGTGAGCGGTTGGGCAGCGCCGCAGGAGCGGGGCGGCCGCGGGGCGGGGCGCACCTGGCGCGTACCACGTGTGCGCGCCCGCCCCCGCTTGCGCGCTCGCTCCCGCTCGCGCTATACCGCTAGCGCTGTACGCCGCGAGCGGAGGAACTGCTAAGACAGACGTTCTTTGATAATACCAGGTATGATTGTTATTAGTAATTTATTTAAAAAAAAGTTCTAATGTTATTTTTAAAAAAAAAATGGAGTAATGAAATCTTTATATTCACTACATAGTATAAAACAAAGTCGCTTTCTCTGTCCCTATGTCCCTATGTATGTTTAAATCTTTCAAACTACGCAACGGATTACGATGCGTTTTTTTATAGATAGAATGATTTCTTAGGAAGGTTTATATGTGTAGTACATGCTTAATATTATAGGTATATTTTCTATCAGCATAGTTCCCGAGCGAAACAGAGGCGGGTCGCTAGTAATATTATACGTGTAAATAAGCAAATTTTATAATTTATTTTTATCTGATGACCGTTGTAAGTAATTTGAAGTTAAAGTTTAGTGTATTTTAAAGAAATACGCTAGCGCATAGGCTTGCATTTATAACTTAGTAAAGTTTCCTGTAATTAATTTTATTTAATGTGATAAAATGTAAAAATAGTATATATTTCAGTGGGTGTAATATCTATACGTTAATATTAATTTACCAACCTTTTACTGGCGTTCAGTAAACTGAGAATAGGGTTTGTTGTCTTATATTTAAGTGCTGGTAGCAAAATTAGAAATACATAATGAATCCTTGAAAAGACTTAAAATAAGTTATCACGTAGAGAGCTACCTACTTTTATAAATATCTGCTCTATTAAATCGCAAAATTATGATATTTTCATTAAAATTTAAACTTAATTTGGCTTAGATAAACTAAGGATTACAAATCAAACCTATTTCTCATAAGTTCATAGCTAAAATATTAAATTGAACACCCAATGTAACATACTGATTTTGCGTCTGCGGTCACAGCAAACTAAGGTGGAATACATATGATATATGACGTTAATTTGGGCTATCGCCAGATTTTAATTAGTGTGAAATAATTAATATTGTGTAAGCCAATCGCGAGTTGCGTGAACTTTCAAAAGAAGATATCAAAATTTGTAATTTGATTAAAAATATCAAATATTAGTAGTCCGTTTTCGCATGAATAAAACTATTTGAATAAAATTAAAGATATTTTATGTGAAAATTCATGTCTTAAGTTGACTTTAAAAGAGACTTCTAATATTTTTTATATTTTGTAGTAATAAATATAGCCTTTGTTATTCAGCAATAATGTTCCTTTATTGGTAGAGGAATTTATTAAAATGGGAATAGAATTTATTGAGTCTATTCGTTAAATAGAAAACTACATAATGTACAGATTACGCACGCAAAGTCTCTTTATGTATCTTACATTTTGTTCTCAATTATTATTGTTCTAAACTACTCTGTTTCCTTTGAGATTGTGTCATTTTAATACTACTTAAGTTTTCTTCAATGAAAAGGTAACAGAATAACTCTTTTCTTGGCTGAAAATCGCACGTTCGGGGGAAGAAGCCAAACCTTTAACTTTGTCTATATTATACGATTGTACTTAGCCCCCACATTTTCTAATACTAACTTTGATATATTTCTACATTACTAAAATCAAACCAAATAAGCTTGTGATTATGAAAGAAAAACCTTACACTTAGTTCCAGTCCGGAGAAGCGGACATTCGCAATGCATCAGAGTTGACGCGACATGACATCTTTGAGGTGTAAAAATGGCCGGACGCCATCTTTAATAAATAACGCGTCTATTTTTATGCACCCCGAGTTGAATTAAACGGTTGCATTGCTGATCTGAAATGGAATATTCTAGATTTTACGTGTGATATATATATTAAGGTCAGCATATGATATTACCGACCGTAAAGTTAATAATAAAATTAGCCTTACAAAATGTTTCTAGCTGGCGTAATATATATGATTGTAGGCTTTGTTCTAGTTAATAATAGTATTATGTACTTATATATATCGGTTAGAAGTTTTAGTTTAAAGTTACATAAATATACCTTACTAAGATCAATCTATGCGGTTCTTTCAACACAAAATGTGTAGAGTGCTTCAGGTAAATGCTCTCGTGTCGTGTTGTTTAAAATCGAAAAGGTGCTGTTAAATTTACTTTATAATAACTACTTTAAAAAGCAGGAGGTTTTACATGTTTTCTTTGTTATTAGCGATTAATTGACAACATCTTGTAAAATATTTATGTTATAACATAAATGTATTTGTATCCTTATGGCATACAAGATTGGAGATATTTGTTTAACTATCATTAATTAATCCGACCATTTTCCGAACAACAAGTGAAGATTCAATGATAAAAAAAGTAAACCGATAAATTCTTATACAATAAAATAAACTAATGAACGTTATTATTTTCATAAAACTTTGTAGTATAATAGTTTTGATAACACATTCATATCTGGTTTATAATAATCTATAATATCGTGTTGTATATTAAAGTAAAATGATCTGAAACGTTGGCACTAATAAGTAACATAAAAAGTTGATATTACAGGCTTGATGTTTATTTTTCAGCTCCATATATATAATTCCATTGAAAGTTAAGGTAATTGCGAACAAATTTCAAAATAAGTCAATGATTTAAAATAAAGCGGTGCCTCTTAATATTATTATTATTAAATTTCCGTTCATGTTAAATTATAAGCTAATAATCAGTTTATATCATTAAAACTTTGCAAGGTAATGTTACGTTTAATGGAAATAGAATATGTAATAAGCAAAGTTCACATCTAATTCAAGAAACCAAATACATTTTGACGATATTATTATTATTATTCGAAGTTAATAATCAAGAAATTAATATGTGTGAATGACTTCAACCCAAAATGAGTTAGCGTGTCTTTACTTAAGTACCTAAGAAATAGAAATCTCACGTTTTTATTAACAAACCATTTTTGGTTTATCGCCTATTTAAGCCTTTTTTATTTAAATAAGAATGTTTGAAATTATTTAATTAGTCCAGTTAATTACCATAGATATCAAAGTAATTAGAATTAGGCCTCTTATCGCCTTACCGTTTCTTATCTAAGCCTTTTCCAACACTTCTAACAGTTGATTTTTGTATAAGCCCAATTAAGTTTTTTTTAAACAGTGAAATATTTTAATTACTTAGATGGAATTTAAATATTTTAACTTAATTTCTAAATTAGATGATAAGATTTACCGAAAAAACTATACTTGATACTTTTAGTGATATACGATCCTTTCAAATTCAATTGGTAAATAATCGTTATGACGTTTTAGCTTACCATTTTCTTTCAATCATATACTTAGTTATTGAAGACAAGGTCTTTTTTTATCGCTACGATCTACTATTGTTGATAACAAACTATTGATATATTTTTGTGGTTTGAATAAAATATTTTAGGTAACTTTACTTTCAGCCGCTTGACTGAAGTTAAAGAGAAAATAGTATTTAGCCATTGGTCAAGTTAGGTAACTTTAGTACAAGTTCATTTATTCTAAAGCGATTAAAAACTAAAGCTAGTCAACGGCTGAATTGGTAAAAAAAATATTTTAATTCGACTTTGACTTTAGCGCAGCGTAAATACATCGAATAGACAAATACTAAGGGAAAAAAGGCTTCTCTTCATTGGTAGATCATTGTTTAATGATTGACAGTTTGACCGTAATGAACCAATAGAAATGCGTTATTAATTAGGGTTGACGCTATATCGTTGCGACGTGAGCTATATGTGTAATGAAACCGCAGGCAATTATACTTAAAAAATTGTTACATTATTTATGGCTCACGAGTATTTCATTCGTATCAACAATAACATGTCGCAATTATTAAGTAGGTACAGGCGATTTCATAGATCACCTAATTTATTTATCTTTTCTTTTCAGCAAATACTAAGTTTATATAATTAAACATCGCAAATATAACCTTTAAAGCTTTATGTAAACGATTTTTAAAACGAATACAAAAATACTTTATGCAAATGATTATTATATATAATTTCAGAGCGTACATTTATATCACTCGGTTTTGGTTATAATTAACTGCTAATTACTCCATGTTCATAACTCAAGGGTATTTATTGTTTGGAAAATTCCTAAACGGGTGCAATAAACGACTTCATACACGAAAACCTAGTGGACATGTTCATTAACTTGATGGATAATTGCTTTTAACACATAATTAACCTAATTTTTGGACGACGATATGAAGTTAGCTAAATTCTCTTTTCTTGTAAACAACGCATAAATAATGACTGCCTTTAAATATATGTGTTATTCGCGATTTAGAAACTATTTCCTCAAAGCTACTATAGTTGACGTTTATATCAATCTAATCTTAAAAGCAAATCGTGCAATGAAAACTTAAATTTTTACTTATATCCTTCTTCCTACTTCTATAATTGCTTTACATAAATCTAATTTAAATTTTCTTATCTCTATCACTATAAGCAAATAAGAGACCATCTTTATCGTTAGGTATATATGCTTTATACACGTTTTATTGTGTTTTGTTGAAAAAATCGCGACGATATCTTATAGTCTAAAACAACTGTTTTACAGCTTAAATCAAATTCTAAAGTCCATAATCTTTTACATTTCATAAGCACAGAGTCCGTAAAATATACCTAATCTATCGATCGATATATATATATATATATATATATATATATATATATATTTTATTTGGTTAATATTTGCACTTTAAAACTAGATAAAAGTTTGAATGATTGTCTAATCAACCCGCCAAAATAGCAACAGATAGCATGGGGAATAAGGTCCCGTGAGGTTACATCCCATCGGCCATAAAATTTATTGGGACTTAATAATCCTAACCTCAACACCACACAAATCAATGGCACCTAAGAAATTTATGACGTGGGGTTCGAAGTCAGGTTGTGTTCATTGTGTTTAAGTCTTCAATGGGGTGGGATTGGTTGTTTCTAAGTGGAATAAGTTCTTATAGGATTTGTTTTAATTATTGTATAGTTTATTGTCAAACGTTATCAGTCATTTATAATATCAAGATAAGGTAAAAATCATAAACGTAGTAAACGATATCTCATGGTACCGTTTTGGTTGACAGTGCCTGCTTGTCATCGGGTTAATGTTGTGTTTGCGTTACTTTATGCAATAAATAAAATAATGCAGTTCAAAAAATGTAGATTTTTTTTGATTTTTTCTAGTTTTAATGTGAAGTTTTAAGTTGTTGTAGTTTTAATGTGAAGTTTTAAGTTATTTTCTTGCTCGACTTTGATTTCTTACGACGAATTGAAAAGAGCATTGTAATAGTAAACATTAGCCTTTAAAAAGTTAATAAAAAATAATCTCAATGCAACTGACTTTAATAGTTTCTTTATAAATAATCTTTTTTATGACAACAAAAAAATACTAAACTCCACAGATACAATTTTCAATCAATAGGCATTCAACCAATACGATCCGCGTCATAATAGCGCGTAATTGCTTAATTCGCAACTATGCGATTCGAAAAAAAAATTGCATTCAACCTCCGCACAATCAACCGTCTCTTTCGCACACCCTCGGATTAAGTACGAGAGAAAGAGACGGGTGGTTTGGGTGCGCTACCCCGGCGTGCGTGCTGCGGTGTCTATGGGCGAGGCGCTGCGTGGGACACCGTACAGCCATTGGCCGATGTTCGCTAGTGGGGTGCGAAAGGAAAGTTTATGGTCACCACAGATACCGGCCACTTTCCACAATTACGCGCCGCGTACAACTTTCGAGCGGCGTGGCGTTCGATGTTTGAATTAAGAAAATGTATTGGCCATATTTAAATTAGGAACTTTACTATTCTTAATTCAAATTCTATACATAACATTTACAAAGATACTTAAGTTCGACTGAGTAAAATTTTCCTTTAATTCGAAAATCGAACTGTTTAGGTACTTTCATAACAAATGAAAACATTTCTTTAATACATTACCGCGAAAAGTTATGGTTTCAGGATAAAAAAAAATGGTAAATATGTGTTTTACTGTTTGTTTTTTTTATAATTTTACGAATGGTAATTATCAAGAATAAGGTTATATAGATATCTCACGGTATAATTTACCAAATTTAAAGCAATTATCAATCGTGATTGTTATGTTCGTAACAAAACCTACAAATAAATCCGATTAGTTTTCATGGAGGGTAAAAAACAAAAGTAATTTCTTCGTAGTTTCGCGTAAACTACATTTACAATCATAACTCTCTAGCACAAGGTTGCGATAAGTTCGTATCGTAAAATAATTTAAAAAAATGTAGCATATGATTAGATGCAAGGTTTATATTGAAGCCGTGTTTTTGTTTTGTATATACATATATGTATATATTATTTCTTTTAAAAACTTATTTAAAACATAATAAGAACGCGACGTACGTAGTTTATCTTATTCTTTAGACTAAATATCAATAAAAACAATACTATATCTTTTGTTTTTGCATCGCACAATTTTCAATAATGTATCTACTATTAAACCAAATCAAATATTTGTATTCTTCTTGACATATTATTCTGATAAAATTTTGTATAAAGGCAACTAACACAGTGACTATTATTGTTTAATCCCAACTTTAAACTGCGGTAGGTTTCCTTTCTTCAGGGATCGACTAGGCAAGTACCAATACTGCACATTACTGCCACTAAGCAGTAGTGTGTAAACATTATTACATAACTATTAAGTAGAGAGAAGTAACTTGCCTTAGCATTGAACGGATTTTTTTTTTTTTTTATTATCCTTGAAGTTATGCTTCCAGACTCATGTCTTAGTAAGCTTCATCTAACACAGAGTTCAGAAGCTCCGTCCCCACGAACTAGGATTTGAACGGATTTGAGGAGCCTTTTATTGTATTTCCTTGACAAGGCATGTCACTAACTATGCCAACGCCATACCATCTTATATATCTTTATTTAATTTACACTTACATCATCAGCCTGTGATAATCCACTGCTGGACATTGGCCCCTCATACACCCCTATCCATTAGGGGGGTTTTTGGACCGTATCCCACCATGCTTGGTGGGTAAACCGAACTTAAGTATCTTTGTAAATGTTATGTCTAGAATTTGAATTAAGATTAGTAAAGTTCCAAATTTAAATATGGCCAATATACTTTTTTTACACGACCATTCAACCCAAATTGCCCTGACCAACGAGGAAACAACAATGAAAATTTGTTGAGTCCCCGCAGTATTCGAACCCACTACCTCCGGTTTCTAAAGCACACGGACCACTAGGCTACGGAGGCAGTTTTTCAATAATTTACACTTATTGAACTAATATGAAGAGGTCTAGTTAGTTATTGTGAATAAAATAAATAAGATTGCGAAAGCCGTATCGCAAACATCAGAAGTGGCCGATCAAATAATTCTTTTTGGCAAACTTTGACAAGCAATCTCATGCCAAATTTTCTTATTAGACGCAAACAGATTTTTGTTTTCTTACTTGTTTTCTTTATTCATAACATTATTATGCAGTAAGATTGATTGCATTGATAAAATTCTAGTAATTTATATAGAACGAAGATTTTTGGTATTGTACATTTTCGAAATTAAATATCCGGATATTGTAGCCTTTCTTTAAAAACCTTTTCAACATATGAAACTTTTTGTTTAATAATTACTATTATGTATAGTTAATATTATCATACATTATTTATTAATAACGTAGTATGCGCGTAAATGAAAAAAAATAAGTCTTATATTATTTTTGAAAAAGTATTTAAAAAACTGGAATAAGTTTTAACTTCTTATTATATAACTCCGTTATATGAAGTAAAGTTTATTTTACGGAAATGCAACACAATAGAAGATTATTTTACTAACCAAAACCTGTTAATATTAGTTGTCACATCTGAAATTTTTGGTATTGTTCTATTTAGTAAATATTTTTTAAACTAAATTTTGCTGATAAGAATTAATGCATCTGGTTTGCAGATTTGCGTGAATTATAAAAAAAAAATATTTTTTCTAATTAGATCTGGATGCGTTAGACGGGCATTTAAAAAGTCGGTTTACCCACCAAAGCACATTGGACCAGCGTAGTGGGATAGCCACTTTATCGAATGTTCATCCAAGTTACAAATCTTATTTATAAATTGATTTTAGCTGTGTAATTATTTTTATCTAAAGAGGGAACTTACTCGATTGGAGTCTTATAAGTAAAGCTTTTTACTAAATAATAACAACTGGATTACCATTTAATATATGTATTTAAAAAAAATACAAGTTCTTTTAAGGTTTTTCTTAGCCGACAATTTTTTCCCCACTATATCGATACATATAATGGGATTTGTCAAAATATATTTTTGTAACTTAATGATTGCTTAAATTATTATACATCGGCAAAAACGTTGAGTTTAAAGTATTAATGCATATATTACTAAATTGTATCTAAATAAAATTTTGATCTATAGTTGGGTACATAACATATTTTCATTTCTATTCCAGGTAATAGATGGCGCTCCAAGAACAAATTCCAAGACAAACAGACGGTGTGAATGGCAAAAACAAAATTTCATTTTGGAAATTGTCGCCATTGTAACTCAAATTCCGAAATGATCGTCAAAATACTTTAACTTTGCAATCTGAAATATAGACAATGAAATCATGATCCTGAAAATAATATGCTATTATCAGAATTATGATTTCATTATTAATATACCCGCTATTCTAGTTTACCCAAACATACACTTTGTATATAGATACTATAGATTAGTAATCATCAGCCTGCGTTAGTCCCCTGCTGGACATAGGCCTCCCTTAATGCTCGTCTCTTCCATTATGGATGTATACAGATTAGTATATAGATATAATAGAAGATGTCAACAAAGTAACCCATGGCAACGGAATGACGTCACTTATCAAGAATTAAAAAAAATTGACTCCAAGATATTAATCAGTTAGGTACCATCAACGTACAATAACAAGTTGTAACCGATGCCAATTTGTTGCTATGGGTTCCTGTGTTTACATCTATAATATCAAGGGTAAATGCTGTAGACTTTATCGTATTGCCCTATTAACGAAGTCGGATGTAAATTTTTTACATCCATTGCCTTAATACACATCATCTGCGTGTGATAGTCCACTGCTGGTCATAGGCCTCCCTTAATACACACTATCCATTAGGCGTTTTTTGAACCATATCCCACCACGCTGATCCAATGCGGGTCGGTAGGTGGACCGACTTTTTAGATGCCCTTCTTACTCTTCAGACAATTGGGTGATCGGCCCTAATTGCCCTTACCAACTAGGAAACAACAATAAAATTTTTTTGCTTCCTCGTAGGATTCGAACCCATGACCTCCGGTTTCTAAAGCACACGTCCACACCACTAGGCTACGGAGGCAATCGATTTCAAACAGTACGATAGACAGACAGAACGGCCTTAATAACTTTGTAATATACCGAACTTTCAGCTGACAATTAATGAACGTATGTTGTGTATGATTTTATGTTGTGATCATTACAAATTATCACAACATAAAATCAACTCTTTCATATTCTTTCTTCTGTGTCGTCTCTCGCAATAATGGGTGTACAGTTTTATCGAACGTCCCGTATAAATTAATTTAATCGTTTTACGTATTTTAAGTGTAAAAGAAAATATGTTTTAAACTTTATTCAGTTATCATCAAACTTCAATTTGCTTTCCTGTAAAGTTAGTAATTTGCACGTCACCCTTTGTTATAAGGGCAAGGTTGCTCTTTGGTGTTCTTATTACTGCTCTACGAAGTCCATGCATGTCCCTTACAGTGCTTTAAAATTTGGCACTGACACTACCTATACTTTTTTCAAGGAACCGTCTGGGGTAATACCTACTACCGCGTTGGCTATTTCTGTCACAGATCAGTAGTGTATTGGCAATACTATATTCCACTTTGAAGGGCGCCGTTGCCAGCTTAATTTCTGGGTAAACGAGACGTAGTATCTCATGTTTCTAAGCAGTGGGCAGATTTAAAGCGTCTTGGGTTGCATTTCTTGTCCATCAAGTAAAACTACAAAAATCGTATCCTCCTTATTGTGATCATTGGGAGGTTTATTTCATTCAGCTAATTACTAGCAAAAGCAAATATTTACTAAACAAATCGAGTGTAATGACATACATACGTAGTAAACAAATGCTGACCAATATAGATTGAAATTTTATTAATTAATAATTACATACATTTTTTATTATAAATAAAATTTTTTTCCCTTAACGAAGTAATTCTTATATTAGTTACTTACCATTTGTAGAGCCATCTGATGTTAGCCTCCTGATCTTTTAAAAAAGACGAAGTGGCAGTATGCAGGCTTATCGACAGACCATACGTTATTTAGACTAGAATGTGTTGTTATGAACATAATGTGTTCCTAAATATATGAAAATTATTTATTGATAACTGCTCGCTGATTGTAAGCTTACTGGAAATCGATAGTCGATAAAATTTTACGTACAATGCTGTTTTGTTTCTTTTAGTCAAGTTCTTAAAATACGTCTTATTTGGCTAAGGCTAATGAAAGATTCTGTGCCAATAATCTGGATCGAGGAGGCTTAGGATATTGCTTATCATTTAATATAGAAGAGAATTTAAAAGGAAAGCCAATAAAGTATAGTTGCTCTATCGGATATTCATAAACGTGTAAATTCTGACAAAATTAAACCTGTACCGTGTACATTTGCTGATTTATCGAAATTACATTCCTCTATCGTTTTACCTTGTCTTTGTATTATTTCATTAATTTTCAAATAATATGCATAGTAAAATATGGGAAGTTAGTCGGAAAGTTCTGGAGTGAAGACCGAGGCCCGGCAAACGTAGTGTAGGACGCCCTGCGGCAAGATGGAGTGACGACATTCGCAAAGTGGCCCGTGTGGGCTGGATGAGAATAGCCGAAGATCGGAAGCGGTGGCGTGCATTAGGGGAGGTCTATGTCCAGCAGTGGACTGACAAAAGCTGATGATGATGATGATGAGTAAAATATAAAACTATTTTACGGAGTTTGTCAAATTCTTTTTATACCACGTAGGCATAGACCACAACCTTTATTTTTTTGGTTTATATAGGAGAGATTATATTCACAAACAATTCACTGAACACGTGAATCTTGCACTCGACTAGTGGTATTATGACAGTCTTCTTAGACTCTTTGAGAAGATATTTGAAAGGAGCCCGATGTACCACATATCGCTCAGTAATATAGAATACCTGTAAGCAGAATAATCAGTGCAACGTCCTTGCGATACGCTTCACGTCCAATCAGTTTGTTGATCATTGTCAAGTAATCATTACTTCACGATGATCTACAGGCAAGGTTTTTATGTTGGCTTTGAGCTTACGTTTATACCGATGAATGAATGATGTGATAATATATAAAATTTGTCTTAAAACACTAAAAATTTACTCATCGGCCTGAGACTATATACTGGCAAAATCGCTCATACTAATTACACTCCATTAGGGATTTGCCTTGCTCATGCAGGAGCTGTACCCGCACACGTTGGTCCAACCGGTTTTTAGGCTTATTAAAACGATCATAGTTGGACTAAAAGAATGAAATACGATACACGCAGTACATACTTGGATGTGTCCACAACGAGCGATAGTAACAAACTAATCGTTCAGTTAAAAAAATCCTAAGATTACAAATTTTATTGTATCCAGGTGTTTCATTACCGCATGTGGTGTAGGTCATTCTATTTAATCTTCTTTGATGCCGACAAAAATATTCTCAAATGATACGTTTAGTTATCTTTTACACTTACTTGCATCATGCATCATCAGCCTTTGATAGTCCACTGCTGGACATAGGCCTCCCCTAATACACCCTTTCCATTGGGGGGTTTGGACCGTATCCCACCACGCTGGTCCAATGCGGGTTGGTGGGTGGACCGACTTTTTACATGCCCATCCGACGCATGGATCATGTTACTTTTCAGACAACTGGGTGATCGGCCCAAATTGCCCTAACCAACTAGGAAACAACAATGAAAATTTGTTGTGTCCCGGCAGGATTCGAACCCACGACCTCCGGTTTCTAAAGCACACGTCCAAACCACTAGGCTACGGAGGCAGTTACACTTACTTGGCACGTGCGAAATTTGAAGACTGCTCAATACTTTTGGCCATTAACAGATCTTATTTTTCTGAAAATTTCACAAGCTCTCAAGTTGTTACTAAAATAAAAAAATAGATCCATCAAAAAACATGGCAATTCTCAACAAAGTGGCACTATTAATTTAATTAAGTTCACTCTACACTTGCGGCGTCTGAACGCGATTTGTCAAACTGTCGCCCCCTTGTCAAATTCGCCCTTTCTCCTCGGATACTGCTAAATACTTGTACAGGCATGACATGTGCTGTTATTGCCTGTCGTGGAAAACTCCTTTTCCAACGCAATAACGGAAAAGATTAATTCGCTCGCTGACTTTGGCAGGCAGAAAACAATTGAATGTCAAGAGAAAAACTTAATAAGTTAAACGATATGTCCTAACCTACTTTTTAACAATGTTAACGTCGTACTTAGAGAAAATTAAGTAAATAGCGATGCTTAAACGCATCTGATAGATTTAGATTAAGGTTGGCTTTCATAAAGTTCTTAAGTTGCCACCAAATTAATAAAAATTAGCTTTTTTAAGTTTGAGGCCTTTTTACTTTTAAGATATGTCAAACAGCGAAATGCCTTGAGCCTTCCAAGCACAAAATAAAACCTATGAGGTGTCATCTTCACTGAAGTCTTTTTAAGTTTATCAAGGAATAAAAATTCAAATATTAGAGAAGCGTACGTACACAAGTTTGTACATGCGTGACAGATATATTATTTATCTATAATAAATAAATATTATAAATTGAATACTTGTGTTTGTTCGTTTCGAATAGGCTTCGAAGCCAATGAACTGATTTGAAAAATGTTTTCGCTACTAGAAAGCTAAAATATCCTTGAGAATAAGAGGCTTCTTTTACCCCAGTTAAATCCATACCAGAAATAAAAAATAAAAACATGATTTATATCGAACTTGATTATTTTGATTAGCCTGCACATTAGACCGTAAAAATATTATACGTCTGGTGTACTCAGTTGTCCAATATTAATGTTATTATTTCATAGAGAAATAAGACGAGCGTTATTGCTGGTATGAAATACGTCTTGCGCAAAATAAATGCAGAATAGAGTAAACACTACAAGTTACTTCACCACTTTATACTTTTGAATATTCGCCTCTTTTGCTTAGTAATCACAATATTCAAACTAAAACTATCAATATTAAATAATATTTTTATACTAATGTTTCGCGGCAGAACTAGGCACTGCAGTAGTTCCTGTAAATACGAGAGCTATGAAAATTTTCGTGCAGACTCAATTTCATTAAGATACTATTCAAATTCGTAATGTGAGCATTACTTTATCGATTTAGTTACAAAAAAAAAACAATATATAGACATTTATATGCAATGACATGTAAATGTTAATTGAAAATGATTTATATATTATAATAAACATACGAAGTTGTAGGGGCTGTAACTTTACAACTAGAATCTCGTAGATTCGAAAACTGAAGGGAAATAATTACTTCTGACAGTTGTTTTACACTTGGTAAGGGCAGTATGGGCTAATAAACTTATTGCCAAAAAGAGATCGTTGTTTCGTATGGCCATTTAAAAAGCCTTTAACACACTATCTTTGAGAGTAACAATAATCTCATCGGTGTATTTGATGCAGTTTATTTTTTTGATTGCGGTAGTTTGTTGCCAAGGATGCTAAAAGAACGTTTTTAAGATTCTTTTTGCGATAAGATCTTTTTTTAAAAGGTGCTTACCATCTGTTAAAGATACAAACCTGCAACTTATTTCTCAAAAACTCAGGATGGTACGCTGTGCCTTCCTGAATAAAAACCACTCATGTCGAACTCAAGCCGACCGCGACATTTCATCCTATAGTTTCAAAAATGAAAATCGCTTAAAATCTCAAGTTTCTATAACACTCTCGTGACGGGGGCTTTGAACCTTCGGGTAAACTTATATAAATTCCGTTCGAAGCAAGAAGAAGAAGAAGCTGCTGGTCTCACCTATTTTGGAGGTTGGTAAGAGGATATGAGTATAATTACCAAATATCTGAGCTCCTATATGGTTTCATCGTTAACCTCACCCACTACTTCTAAAATATAACAGAATCAAAGCTCTATTTTGAATATATTCACGTTCAGGAATACAAAACATTCCCGCTAAGTAAGAGCCATTAGTAGTGACGTTCTTCTAGTGCATTTTATTCGTAATACACACCTGCTGATTTTATGTAAAGCTTCAATTCTTGGATGAAGAACAATTTAAGTTTGCTATCGACAACAAATTGCTGGAATTAATGGTAGCTTATTTATATAATTTACTGTATATTTTACCATTTTAAAGTAAAAGCTCATCGTTATAGTAAAAATTATATCTAGAGCTAGCGAAAACGTAGTGAAAACTAAAAGAATAAGAAATATATTTTTTTTTTATGCACAAGTAACTACGCATTAATTCTCTATTTTACTCTTACGTAGTGGATTTCATCTGTTTTTCCATATTATTTCTTCTAAATAAAAAGCTAAAATGTAAATACACTTACGAACCTAATAGTTTAAGTCAACTTTAATTGACATACGAAATTAAAAAATACCGGGCATTAAATTTTTCCTTGTAATATGGTTGCAATTTTACATACTATACCACTTTTCAATATTATATAATGAATAAAAATGGCTTTTAATTAACTTAAGATACTGGAAAATTTATTTAAAGGATTATTATTATTTTAATCTTTTGCTTTGCTTTTCTAAGCAAGTACATTGTTTCTTAGAACAATGGCCCTGGTCCATTATAAAGAGCGGCATGCCATGTCGCACGGCACAAGTAATTTTGACGTGATTCCACGCGTAACGATGCGTAAAAGGATCAAACGGTGTATTAAAATAACCAACTTTGCTGTAACTGCCAGTAAATTTATTAATTTGTTGTATCAACCTCTTTTTCTATTGAATGACGAACAGGATCGCTTGGTATGTGATACCCCCTACCATTAAAAAGCGTACTATATAACACCTTAAATCCTTAGACTACTCTGAGACTTAAGATGTCACCTTTATTACACCGTAAATAACCTGGTTACAGTGCCCTTTAAACCCGAACATCGTAGTGTTTTCACACTATCACTTGGTGGGCTCTGGTAAAAGGAAAATTTACCGCCGTCAAAAATAATTGGGTTTATTTTTTGGGTTGTATATTTGGGTTCGAAATTGCTAGCTTTCGAGCCTTAGAATCGAGCATTAGAAAGCTACAAAGAAGAACTGCCACTCAATGCTACAAACACAAAGATCTTTCCTCTTTTTTTCGTTTTTTGACCAAGATGTTGTTGTAGAGGGTGAAAAAATAGAATATATAAAGGATTATACTAATCTAGGTCAGTTGGTATCATTTGAAAGTAGCACGGAAAAATAAATACAACGAAGGATAACACTGGCATAGAAAAAATACTGGAATAAGAGAGAAATAATGAAAAACAATACAGTGAGTCTGAATATAAAAAATAAACTTTACGAAACTTTTATCATGGCTAACTTTCGGTTGTCAGACGTGGTCATTAAGAAAAGAGGATGAAGAGAAAATTGCTATATGCCAAAGGAAAATGGAAAGGAGCATGCTGCATTAGAGCAGCAGAATGGCATTGGGCAGGTCATGTTTGCAGGTTGGATAAAAGTGATTGGGAGAGGCCTACGCCGCAGAGGCGACTTCTACTAGCAAATTATAATATCTACTCTATTTTACGAACAGTAAAATTTAGATTTAAAGTAGATAAGAACTTAATTATTAAAATCAGAACTTATAAAAAAAAAGATTTGTATATGTATTAGGTTAAGTAAATAGTTAGTTTAAAGATTTGTATAAGTACGTAAAATAGTGATCTTGAAAAGAAAGTAAATTTAATGTAATATTAAGTAGTAAGTAATAAAGGCTGTTTTATTTTATTTTATAGTTGGGTTAAAAAGGCTTATTTTGGGATATTACCTGTGTCTTTAGATTTTGTGTATTTGCCAATATTTAATAAATGTGTAAAGGCAGAGTGAAGTTTAACATCAATTTATCAAATGTAAGTTGCTATGGGTAGATAGGGAAGTACAATTAAGAGTATTATTTGTTAAAAGACTTTCTAGAATACTATTTTGTCTGCAAACGAAGATTTTTTTTTGCATATGTCTAGTAATATGAGCCTAGTTTGGGGTGATTGCGCCATTTTTAGGTAGAGGTTCAATTTTGTATAATATCTATGGATCGACGCATGCAAAGTTTAGTTAGCTTATATAATTATTTAAAAGTATGGCTTTTCCTTATTAACTACCTTACACTAAAACCCATAAGAGCAGGATCCTTAGATAATAGTTAGGTAATTTACTACTTAATTCGTAATATACAAGAAAATCCTTAACATATAACATCCAAACGAATTTTCCGCTTTCTCATTATTTTCGTCTTAAAGCTTTTATTATTAAAAGTTTATATCTTACAGGAACATTTTTAAAGGGTTGTTTAAAATAAAATTACAATTATTAGTTTTCAATAAAAACACTGTTTTCAATTAATGTTTTTTATTTTAATCTTCTGTATATGCTGCAGCACCTGTAACAAAAAAGACGTTATTAAAATTATTGATTAATAATTATTACGATTTGTCTAAGCTACTAAAAAAATAAATATCATTTTGAACCAGGGTAAAACTGGTAAACTAGTATAAATTATTTAATGGAATCACCTCATCACTATCTTACTATTGTAATAAATCACTAAAATAAATTACGTGTTTCACAATTTTTCTTAAAAAAAACTAAATTTAGATTAGTAAGGGCAAGATAAACGACCTCTTTATGAACCAATACCAAGCAAAGAAAATCTAGATGAAACGTATCCTGTTATATTAACCATGAATATAGGAAGAGTATATGGGAAGCAGTGTATATGTAAATAAAAACTAACACAAAATTTTCACAGTGACCGCAAATCTTTGTGTTTAACTGTTGTTTAAGGTTTTCCTACTAGAATTACTTGGGAGTGTAAGACAAAAACAATTACAGAGAGAGCCGGCCTCCGCTTACTGGGCGTGCGTCGCTCAAACAATGCTAACTTACATTTAGCTGTCAGTCAAAAACAATTTGGAATTTTGTTCGCACCGAGGGTCGGAACGGGGCCAGGGAAGTCTATAGAGATGAGGGTACATCGGTAGTTTACGAATCGGAAAATAAATACAAGAGAATATATTATATTTTTATACAAATCCACTCACCAACGCATAGGACCAGCGTGGTACGGTCCGAAAACTCCCTAACGAAGGGGTGCATTAGCGGAGGCCTATGTCCAGCAGTGGACTAACACAGGCTAATGACGATGATGGTGATACGAGTCATACACAAATTTCGGTCATTTAAATAGACTGAAACAGGCGGATAGAAACTTACGCAACATAAAAAGATTTCTGTCGTATGATTATGATCAGTATAATGTTTACAGGCGATATGGTCCGTTAATATATAAATGTAGTAGTAGAATGTTGTTGATCTTTAATTAATATGACAGAATACAAATATTGGGTGTTATGCCTTCGTTTGTACTAATTGCGCAAAAGTATAAATACAAATAGTTTTATAACAACTAAGGCGAATACGATTTGTTAACGAAAAAACTCTTTTATGTTTTAAATATTATTATTTGAAGTATAAGAGAGTGTATTCAGCTCTGTGTACATCCGAATTGGAATTCCGTGTTTCAGCAACGGGGCCCGCTCGCCGCGCCATCCATCATTCCCTCCATCCACTCGGCGGGTTAAACACATAAGTGACATTGACGCCCGATACCGATACCACTCTAAGCTTGAACCCCACCAGAAATGGAGCTGCATACAACATCGACGGGAAACACGTACGTTTCCTAACACACGGTGGATCTAATGAAACTGGTCGCTGGATTGACTTTTCCGACATTGTTTTCGAACGTCGTATTCGGTTAACGCGTATGAAGGTATAGTTTGATCTGTACTGTGAATGACAACTTGATTCGATTTCGATGTTTCATATTAAAAGAATTATATGGAACAAAATATACTGTTATTTGTTAAAAGTTGTATTTTTTTTTCTTTAAATGTGCATCATAAATAATATTACATATGGTACAAATACAAAACAGGCTCCAGTTTTCTCTGTTTTCCAGTTTAAAGATGTTTTGTTTGAAAAAAATTATGGCAAAGTTACGTAAAACAAAGTCGATAAAAGGCTACGTCAATCCTCATAACAACTTAGTGTCATAAGTGAAAATGTTCGAAGTAAAATGTTTATATTTTTACCAAACTATAAAAGAATCTTTATGATGAATCTCTTTGATTTATTAATACGACAACTAAGCGAATACTAGTACATTTAATTGTGCAACGAAATAAATATTTTTTAAAATTTACAAATATATTTCTATTGTCTAATAATTTGAATTAATATTTGATAATATGTTTTATGATAAGTTATTTTTCCTTTTATAACTTTATCGTTCCTCCAAAATTATCCCCCACGATTCACATAATCTGTTCACTTATTTGCCGCTCTTAAATTGCTATAATATATAATTTAATTTAAAAACAGAAGTTACACAGTTTCAAGTCAAAATATCGATAATACTCATACTTATAAAGGCGTAAAAAACTAAATTTTACAATAAAAATTCATCCAACAGAAGCCGCTGGCAATTTAAAACTCAAAACGAAAATGCTGTTTAATAGAGTCATTACGCATTTCGCTAAGGCGTTAAATCGCATTATTGTAATCGACGTTATTAAATGTTATTAGGTTTATGTAAGTCCAATTTAATAACGTAAAAAAAATGAAATTTACATAAATTGTTATAAAATATCACAATAAAAGCCAATTGCTGCTAAACTGAAAGGCCTCCAAAGTGTTACATAAAAAACGTTATGTAAAAAAAATAATGATCGTTATAAAGAGAAAGTTTGGACATAAATATACTTTCTAGCACTTATTTCAAAACGTTATAGGTGTTCTAATCTTACATATTATTTGAATATCTTATATGGTGTTTAAAATTTTATCACACATACTTAAGAATTTGTCACCACATGTTTGTCCTCCATAGCATTAATATTTTCCATCGAGTTGATGCAAATTTCTACTTTACTTTTATCAGAAGATATATTAACTCATAAAAGTAACTTTTTATAGCATGAAAGAAATAAATGCTACGATCAAACAATAATTATGGGACGCTGTAGATATTTACCGCTAGCGTAGTCTATATTATTGCCTCCATTAGAACTCGTGATAAAGATTTCTTAGGCTGTGTAAGGAATGATATCCGGAATGTGTCTACAAACCGTCTTGGTGCCTTGTTTGTATTAGTTGTCTTGGCTTGTACCTTGGTTTGTACGTACATACAGGGGTCGTGGATTCGAATCCAGCAAGAAAACAACTGCCAGTTATTATTGTTTATTGTTGTGTAGGACAATATGGGCCTTCGCTTTCGTCCTTGCGTTCTCGAGGACGTGATGGCCCGGAAGGAATCCGCAGAAAGGGACAGGAAGGCCAACAGCGCCCTGGCTATCCGCAAAAAAAGGCCATGGGAAGGGCTTCGAAGAATGGCGTACGTGCGCAAAGTTCCCCACTGCAACTCAGCCTCTGAGCAGCAAGAGGGTGTCCGCCGCTCAGAGAAGGGCTCTAGAGGGGGTGCCGTGTTGTTTGCTTCGGCACAGCACCTAAAGCGATGGTCCGGGTGTCCCGGTACGCCCGGAGGGAACAGGCCTTCGTGGGCAACGTCGCGCCGGGTTCGCAGAAGACTTTCAACAGTACCTGCGGCCCCGGCTACAGTGACATGGCAAAGCAGCATCCGTTTGTTTTTTAGTGGGTATATCGGCTACTCCATCTTGACCGGGAAGCCCCACATATCCCTGTTGTCCCCTTACTCTGGTGGCGGGGAATCCGTAAGCTGGATATTTCCAACGGCAATAAAATGACAATATGACTACACATCAGATGAATTAAAACCGGACCCCATAATATATGCCTACAAATTAGAGAAATTGATAAAAGTTTAGTTTCTAAACAAATAGGACTCTTTTTAAAAATTATTTTTATTTAACAAATTTAATTCGTCCAACTTATCTTAGCTCAGGTTACTATTCTTTCTATATTTTTCTTTCTTTATCAAAAAGTTAAACCTAAGCGTTCTTATAAGCCAGCCATTTATAGTCCGGCAAAAGTTGACTAGTAGGTAAATAAAGTTCAATTAACAACTCACCATTGCGATTTGTCTATTATGTCACTTCACTTACAAAAATAACAATTTCTTTAAAATCTGAATATATTTAATTCTCACTACCGTTAAGATAATGCGGCGAAATTTTTAATAGCGCCCCGAAACATCCAATCCGTAACTGCGATCGCTGCTCCGGAGCGAGCGGTGGAGCGTTCGTGATAAATGATACACAGTATGGACAATACGCCCGGATTCTTTTGTCAGTGGAATGTTTTTATGGACGCTGATCTGACACGTGACGTGGACAGCGTCCCCCCAATTCGATGGGCCGCTGCTGCTAGTTTACTCAACGGTTACGGGGGATTATGAAAGACTACATTTTACTTCGCATACTAATCAATATATAAACATGTGAAAATCTTTATGAATTTACCTATTTACTATTCTGTTGTGTTAACTATATTACTGTGAATGTTCATAGAAATTTAGTTGAAGCTGTAAAGTAAACGAGAAATTAGACAGAATTTCGTATGTATGATACTGTCTTCGCTAGCTTCGCTTACGGTTTTGTATAACATTAAATACGCAATATGTTATAAATTGTGTATATTATTACTATACTGCCTACATAGCCTGGTGGTATTTGTGTGCTGGGAGTTGGTTCGAATCCTGCGGGGACTTAACAAATGTTATTGTTGTTTCCTAGTTGGTTAGGCATTGCGGGCCGATCACTCAATTTTCTGTAAAGTAAGATGATCCATGCAACGTATGGGCGTGTAAAAAGTCGGTCCTGCGCCTGATCTCTTTCCGATCGTGTCAGTTATCCGTCCCATTGGGCTATGAGAGTGAAGGAAGAGGGAGTGCACCTGTGTTTGGCGTACATTTGTATCTGTAATATACAGATACAAATTTATGCCAAACTGCCACCGTATTCGGACTCGACTACTACATATATTATCGTTAAGTTTTAATTTAATCCGTAGTCCAAAAAGGGATTGCGATTAATGGAACTGCACTTAATTAATTGGTAATGAGAAATTAAACATGAATAAAAACCTAAAATGACGAATGTAATAAAAATTGAATTGATGAACGCATAAAAGTAAAACGTAACGTTTTTTGTAGACCGCAACCAAAATTTTACTTTAACACTTTTTTTACTAACGCATAGACGAAACGACGTCAATATACGTAATGTCAAGTCATACGGATGGTGATATATAAAAATAGGTCGGACCAATGATCTCATCAAATCTTTTAAATGGGAAACTCGAGATCATCCTCCCTATTCTGGCGCCTAGCGACTATCATTTGTTCCTGCACTGGAAGTAAACATGTAAGGAAGGAAGTTCAGCGTTTTCAAGACAATAACATCAGAACATTTGTGATACAGTGATAAACAAGTCAGGCGGCAGCATTTCACGAGGACCGTATTCAAAAACTGGTGCCATGTTATGACAAGAGCCTCAATATTACCGGGAATTATGTAGAAAAGTTGATTGAGGCACAGACTTTCATGTAAATATAAAATTCTTGCGATATCTTTGCACGACTTTTTTTTAAATTTCAAAACGGTACTTACTTAAAAACATGCCTCGTAAATGATTTTAGGTGCCTTTTTATATTAAAAAAAAATTACGTTTTAAAAGCGTAAAATCACTGGACAAAATCAGCGTTTTTCAGCAATGTATTTTAATATATATTATACATATGATGATTTTATTAATAGCACGGAACGCAATAAGAATACCATTTTAAATATATTGAATTTTTATAGTATAACATAATTGTTTTACCTCATAAAGAGACAGTTAATAAGTAACGCCTAAATAACTCTCTATGTAAATCAGTCAGTTTTTAAAGTAGTAAATCTCTTGACCAAAAGGCGTGGAAAACAAACTATGAAGCCAAACCGTGGTAAAGCGCAGTCGAGAGCTTTTTGTTCGTAACCAACAACAGGCGATACGGTACCAATATTCAAATTAGAAGTTTGTCAAACACCGCACTAGTTCACTGAATTTATAATTTTGAAATAGCTTCTAAACAATACTTCATGATGCTTAACAATCTGTCACCTGATATTTGAAGCTAGATATATTATAATAATATTTGAATTGTTTTCAAGTTGATATCATTAAGTAAATGTCATACTCTCTTTCTCTTCTCGGACTTGTAACAAAAAATAAACAATATTACTACATAAAAAATACTAAAACTATTTTTAAAAAATATAAAAGTAACTCATATCCCTAGAGAACTGTTACATTCATTTATATGGCAATTGCAGAAATAACTACATAAATTATATATTCATTGCATACTAGTTCTTGTAGTGGTTTCCCCTCTGTTTACAAATCATGCATATGCACTAACAATTTAAAGTCAAAAACCTGAATATTAAACATCAATTAAACGTCAACATTAAAAAACAACTCGTTATCATTTGTACACAAGTGCAACGATCAATTGTAATTGAATGAAACACATGTCATACTGCATAAAAAACAATATTACGCTTGCCGCGCGTTTATCATTGCCCATTACTTAATGCAATACTCTAATGAAGTCGTCGTAACTTAAAAGTGATTGCGCTCGAATTTATGAACGCCGATAGCGTCGCCTTTGATCGACACGAAACGAGTGCCGTGTAAGAACATCTGTTTCGAGATAACACGTAAATAACTCAAGAGAATCGAGGGAATCGATATCGGCATCGATCCAGAACAATCTATATAAATCGTATCGACTTTCGCGTTTAGCCGATTATTCGAATTGTCTTAAGTGATTTTGTTTAATTTTCTTAGTTCTTTTGTTTTACAAAATGTTTAAAAAAAAAGATTCGTAAGTCGGCATACCTCATAACAAGTGGTATGCTAGCCGCTTCAATATTGTAAATAATATTTATGTACTTTAAAGTTGTAATGTTTTCTTTACGTACCTTGATTAATATTTAAGGATTAAATGTTGATTTAATTTATTCGCACTTAACTACTAACTTTTAAACTACACTTCCTAATATAGCAAATCTCAAAGGATTCCACGTGGAAAATATTAAATATAAATCATAATATATATTTGAGTACTTATAAAACTCATAAGCTTATAATTGCATAACAATAGAAATTGAAACATTTTAATAAAAAAATGAAAGCATAAAGTACTTACGGAATTTGATAAATCTTAACAGTAAGAAGAAAAAAAATGTAATATTACCTACCCTTCTTCTTTTATATGCACCATAACTATATTATACACTAGCGACTTCGCTCGCACGGTAATATAAAAATTTAGTTTTTGCTTGCATTACTTCTAGTTACATTAGCTACCTTTTAGTGAAAGTCCGTCAAAACCGGACCAGCCGGATAAACAGAAAGACAATAATACGAGTATATAAAAAGCTTCCTACAGAAATTTCAATTTAATCTATTTGTATAGATGACTGTTTATTTTCCTTACTGAAGGATTTCGAAATAACATCCGTTCGTATTTTATACGCGCAAAACATAGTTAAGTGCTTCATTCGATTTCAATTCAGGCAATACCTGTATACTAGTACGTCTGAGCCAAACACGGTATCGTATTCAAATATGCATTAGAAGGTTTCTTTTGAAGGCTGCCTAGTTCGAAGCGAGATTAATTAGGGCTGCCACTCAGTGGCCATTCAAAGCCGGCGTACGGACGGACCAGCTTCCATGTCGGAATGTATATAGTTGATCTATTGTGTGGATTACTCGAATGAGCTCTTTGTCAATTAGCTCTCTAACTATAGTATTACTAGATTGGCTAGATAAATTACTGTAGACCTTAGTCAAATAAGTCTGATATCAAAGTCGAATCGCGATAAAAACGTTATTGGTTGGAAATCACGCGATGATTTAATATGGCGGTGGTCCACCAATGAGAGCGCTTTTGGTTGCTAATAAATTTGACACAACATTTTGTATACATTATCCTGTTTATTGGTTGCGTTTAATGTTATATAAATGAATAGAACTAATTATATAACAGTTAGCATAAATAGTTGAATAGAACAAAAACTCTGTTATTCCTTTCGAAATTTTTTGTATTTGAAATTGTAATAAAACTTGTATTGCGGTAATTGACTTACATATGTAGTTGACGAAATAAATTACAAAATATTGCAAGAATATTAATCATTTATAAAGGAGCTCAATCTGAGATAGGCATCTTATCTTCTTAACTTTCTTCACACACATCATCAGCGTGTGATAGTCCACTGCTGGACATAGGCCTCCCCTAACACACCCCTATCCATTAGGGTTACCGTATCCCACCACGCTGGTCCAATGCGGGTGATGGGTGGATCGACTTTTTACATGCCCATCCGACGCATGGATCATCTTACTTTTCAGACAATTGGGTGATCGGCCCAAATTGTCCTAACCAACAGAAACAACAATGAAAATTTGTTGTGTCCGCGCAGGATTCGAACCACGACCTCCGGTTTCTAAAGCACACGCCCATACCACTAGGGCTACGGAGGCAGTTGTTTTCAACTTTCTTATTAACCAAAAACTAACTAATAACTAATTTTTCATCAAGCCAGTATCTTCAACCTTTACAACCCTAATTAAATAGTTCCATATACAGATTTCAAAAATATTAATATTCTAAGGATATAGGTAGATTCTTATTTTACAACACATAAGTATCTAATCGACTAGATAACAACAAGAGCACCACTTCAGATAGAGCAGGGAATTTGAAGATTATATTAAATTACATAAGTTATTTAATACACACGATTATAAGTAGATACTAATTGCGAAAATAAAATGAATGTCTGGAATTTTAAATCAAAAAATTTGTTGACACTAATGTAAGATTTGATTTCATATCATGAAGGAGCTTTAAGCTGCCACGTTCGAATTTCTTACTAAACAAAACAAAAATAGTTATCTACAATTGTTTATCACGAAAGAGAGCCATTTATAATATCAATATATTACAAAACTTGCATGTATATAATTAAATAAAAGAAGATACTAATAAATAACATTTATAAACATTACACGTAGATTTACAAAAATTATTATCTTATCATACTTAGTTTTGAAATATAAATGTTTGTGTACAAATTGAAATATATATTTTATAGATTAGTTAAATTAAAACCATTTATATTTTGTGCATTAGTAATATCACTTATTGAGACAAAATTAAGATTTAGTACACTTTCCGTTGAACCAAAACAAAACTATGTCATCCGAGTTAAAACTGTTACTTGTATCTTAGAACATTCAATCGATTTCGGAGTAGTAATTTAAAATTAAGAAAATACCTAAAATTGTACTTACTTGGACCTCCGATAAATATTAACTTCAAGACAATTTTTTCAATTTGGCAAATACACAGCGTACACAATCAGCCATTTTGTTAAAATGTCGACCGGGCATGCGCTTTGTCGATTCGAACAGAAAAAGGGGGTGAAACGTGGTCCGTCCCTTTCTTTACAATAGCAATACGAGCTTCGCTGTCTCTTTTACACCTTTCTATTGTTATTTTTAACGGATAGGGGCAACTTTCGAATATGGGCTAACATATTTGAAGTTAGCCACGGTTTGCGAAAATGTCATAACTTTATAAGGGATTTCAAATGAAAACAGTTTATAAAATATACTTTATATTTCTCGAAATTAAAAATTGCTTGAATTATTTTAAAATCTAATAAAACAAATAAGCCGTAGCAGTATTAAACATTGACTATATATTTAGTTCCCGTAATTAGTATTTGTACTACGGTCGAATTTAAAACCAAGGAAACGCTTTTGGTATTAAAATTTTATGAAATTTGCTGATAAAGTGTTTTTATTAAATATTTAATAATAGTTAATATTACTTGCAAAATCTCTGCCTTATTAAACGAACGCCTTACTGACTGACTTCCCAAGAGGTCCTTTTTTATTAAATATTTCACCTCGTTGCTCCGCTTCTAGTGCTAAGATTTTCTTCATTCTTGTTTTAAATGATAGATATAAACTTATCATTGGTCCCATATTTTTTAATAATTTTGTGATAAATAGTTTAATAGAAATTTAATAAATAAAAAGAAAATTATTCTAGTGCGATTAAAATAAAAATTCTGCCAAAACCTTAAAAGATACAAATAAAATATATTTACCATTTGAATAGGTTTACAATAAAATCCACGATAACATATTTTACATATTTTTAAGAATAGCGCACAATAAGCATTTTAAAGTAAACATGTGAAACAATTGCAGACAGGCACATTTAAAGCTTATTAAGATAATGCAGTTTAAGTTCACATAAAAGTTATTTGATTTTAAAAAATCTTTATTCTATGTATATGCCTATTTCTGCCGCAAAGCAAAAGTGTAAAAACACTGCTGTGTTCCGGTTTGAAGGGCACTGTAGCCAGCGTATTTACTGGGTAAACGAGACCTAACACCCTTTGTCTCACGGTAGGCAGCGCGTTGTCGATACCACTGGTATTGCTAATGTCCATGGGCGTCGGTGACCACTTCCCATGAAGTGGCGCGACTGCTCGTCTGCCTGCGTAAGCAATAAAAAAAGTATAAAACAGCATGGAAGATATTTTGATGAATACCTTAAAAGTTATCAGAGATTACAATGTGGTGGCATAAAAAGCGACGCAATTTCGTACAGAGAACACGATGTTACCTGCTAATATTGCGTAAAATAGTTTTAAACTGTTAGAAGTCGCTCATTTTTATCTTAAATTTTTATTTATTAAATATTAATATACGTCACGGGACTGAATTTTACAAAATAGTTAAACGATTGTCACATATATAAATAACTCAACATATATTTAAACTATTTCTTTACTAATTTGTAATATGCAAATTTTTCTCTTATATCTGATATTTTATGTTAAAACATATTTTAGGTATGTAAGTAAGTATTTTTCTTCAGAGTATTTTATAAATATTTTATAGATAGCTTTATACATTTTATAATTATATTATCTCTTATAAAATATGTTATGTTGTTGTTGTTGTTCTTCAAAAAGTATTTAAAACCGCCATCGTTAAAAAATAATATTCTATGATACATCTTCTACGTTTTCATGCAAATATTTTTCAACATATCCTTTCGATGTCGTCGCTGAGTCAATTATCGACTCCTAATATTACGGAATTTATTTTTTTAATTTATTATTTTGTCGATAACGGTATCATTGAGTTTTGATAAGATAACAAATAATTAATCTATTTTTCACTATATAATACCTACAATTGTAAACACCTTTTTGCGATACATGTATTTAAAAATACATATTTTTCACAATGTACCTTCAACGTCCAACGATACAGATAACAATAACATTTTCTTATTGTTGTCCATTATCCAAGAGTTAAACCAATACCGGTAGCAGGTATATTAAACCAGGTAGTCAAGTTAACAGGATTACGAGGCAAAATCCCGAACACTGGCACAAATCCGTACAACCATCAAAACATGTCAAAGCTGCCGAAAATATTTACATTGAACGCTCCCTAGAGCGCAATGAACTTGCAGTTTTGACGGTAGGGTCTCACAGTACAAAGGGTTTTAAATATTACTTAAAGTTTTCAAACAATAAAACTTTGTAGGCTGTCGATACTTTTAAAACGATTAAAATGTTACTCTATTAGAAAATTAAATTAATATTAGTAGCAAAATAGTAGCTACGTGTATATTATTAATCCCGTTTAATGATTATAAGGAATTTTCTTACTTGTTCAACTCGCACGCGCTATAATAGACCATGTTATCAAATCCACAAATTTACGGATTTTTCGCGTTACTTAAAAATATATTTATTCCCGACGTTTCGATTCTTTCCAGCATCCATGATCACGGGCAGACTGTAAATAAAGAAATAATTATAGACCATGTTGCTTAATATCTTTATTTAAATTGATTTACATCCAGTATTATTTCCATCAGTGCATTATGTGATATTTTTTTCTAAGAGCGGGTAACCAATTTGTTGTGTATTGGTTTAACACGAAGTTCAAGGGTTATGTTTGGCTAAAACTTTATTTTAACACATGCAAGTGAAAAGTATAACATTTTTGTTTTACCACTAGAATTGTTTATCCAAAAGTACCCGTTTTAAGAATGACCTAACAGAATTACAATTTCAACGATAGCTTAAAGTAGAATAAAAGCAATGTTTTTGGTATAAATCAATCGGTGAATAAACACTCCTCTTTATTAATAGCGCCCATGTATCTGACTAGAGAAGTAAATACATATTTATAAATAATCATTTCCTTAAAAGTTACACTTATTTGTATAGGAACCATTTGTTAAAATTTAACTATTTACAGTCTCTTACAATCTATATATACGCGATTTGAAACTAAATGTTAAAGTACAATTACACTTTTAATTGTTTTTTATTTCTAACACAAAAATACGTAATAAATTAAATGGCTTGCATTAATTTAAAAGTTAAGAAATAAACAAAAGTGTGTTTAATTTGATAAAATTAGATAACCTAAACTGCTATTGCAAAACTTAAAATGCATAAAATTGTTACACAAATGGTGCAAAATTTTAGAATAATGTTGCTAACTAGTTTAAAAACTTATTTACAACTTTTATCTAGATGTTAACAATGACAATAAGAGTATTAATCAGACGTATCGATCAAATCAAAGTGTCACATTTTTTGCACAGTACTACCATATGGGGACATCAAACAATTTTGTTGGATATTAGCCATAGGGTTCAAATTAGGAGATGCAGAGTTATGCAAATGATAATTAGCGTAATCGTTAACATTTGGCATTGTTCTTGTATCTATATATTCCGGTATGTTTGTCAATTTGGTAGCATTAATATCTTCTACGCCATAAGGGTCCGGTGATGTTGACAGTTTCCCGTCCTTTTTCGCTTTCATCCTCCTATTCTGGAACCAGATCTTTATTTGCCTCTCTGTTAATCCTAGTGCATGGGACACCTCTATCCGACGACGTCTAGACAAATATTTGTTGAAATGGAACTCCTTTTCTAGCTCTAGAGTCTGGAATCGCGTGTAGGTCTGCCTGGTTCGCTTGGATCCCTCCTTTTTGTCGTCACCTTAAAAGAAGAAAAGATTATTACAATCACAAGAAGTGTATTGATTATTAGCTATATGAATAACTTCGATTTGTGCAAATTACCTCCTGTGCTCTTCATCCACGGATAGAACGCTTGGACGTCAGGCGCGGCGGCCATTTTGTTCTCACTATAGTCCGCATTGTCCCCGCCCGCGTTCACCCTTGTCACATCTTGACAGCTCCGTCATTGCCCATCGTAGACGGCGCTTCTTTCGCGAACGCCACACCCACGGCATCTTTCCCATTGACGTTCGTTTGATCCTCCGCGCCGTTCGGAAATTCACCATGAAATTGGCCCAAATTGCGATCCATTTCTGCGACGTCGCTTTTTTTCCATGCACCGATCGGATATCTTTGCACCGCTTCGTGTGTCGATTTCCCATAGAACGGTTGTGCTTTCTTGTCGTGGGTTTTGGTCAGTAACGCTCTTAGGTTAGGGGAGTCCTCTTCGTCAGGATTGGATTGTTTTATAGCGCTAGATGCGCTGTGTGGCGATCCATAACTGGCTTCCGAAATGCTGCATTGTCCAGGCGAGTTTACTGAGCGCACTTCTTCGCACTTAGTCTCATAGCCCGTATTTCCTATCAACGCCCTTTGCTCGTAAGCGTAATGGTCATTGTGCTGCGCGTAATAGTTCATCTCACGCCACTTATTAATCATATCCAGATTCACTTGGTTTCCGTACTCGTTTGGATAATTGTGCCAATTCATTGGTTCAGTTTTAACAATACTGTTGGGATTTTGATAGCTCTTGTTTGGTTCAGGGTTTTGTGGATGTGGATAGTTAGTGTTTTGTTGATAGAAATCATTATGATACTGGTAAGGTGGTGGCATGGCGTATTGATAGCCATTGTGGTTGGCTTGTCGGGCACTGTGTGTATATAGTTCTGCACTGTTGGTCCACATATCACTGTTACGATTGCTCGCGGTGACCGATGACATAACGTTAACTAACTTCTCCACGGGCTCACTGGTTCACGACACGGTGAAGACTGTTATCACTATTTTCTTCACTTTAACACTGATTTGCAGAATATTCACCAAACTGGACGGCGTGGGAGGTGCACCGTCCACCGTGTTGACTGCGAAACGAATGCAGTAAGTGCAAGCAGCCGACACGACCCTACAATTGTAATACTTTTATGTGACCTAAAAAAAGTTTTGGGGTACTTTCAACAATAGCCGCGCCATTGTCCCTCCGCAATGTTGTAAAACCGGTATCTGCGTCCCTTTCTGGCATAAACAACGCGCGCTTATTCCTTTGTGAATGAGGGAGATGGAAATACTTTGGGGGAATGTATTGCAAATATCCTATAAATGTTTACAATGCCAATATTTCTAATACTTTTCTATGTGTGCGTTTGTGTACTTACACGAAAATCATTGATTGATTTTTGCTTGTGCGCGTGAGAGGGTGGTATAGATTGATTTTATTCTATTATTGGTTTAGTGTGAAGCCGCGTATGTGTGTCACTGTGTTGCATTCGCAGATGCAATATAGGCTGATTCGGTATTTAATACCACAAAATTATTGCCAGACTTATACTCGTGAACCTGTTATTTCACATAGAAGTAAAATATTACAAGGTTAATTGATATAAATGAAAATTAAATGTTTAAATATATATTTTTTAATTTTATTTCTTATTTTAGTTATTAATTTATTAATAACGTAATAATCAAATAACCATTATATTTTTAACATAAAATAATTTCTTGTTTGTTTATTTGTGACTTGATTTGACACATACATTGATATCATAAGCTTTTTGTGCGACTACATACATAAGCAATTACATAAATGGAATTCATTGTATTAAAATTTTTCGTACATTCAGATTAAGAATTCGGATTCAGATTTTATTAGTGTACATGTGTTTTTTAATAAAAGCATGAAATAAGAAGTACAAAAATAAATTTTTAAACATATTTTACGGTATTTACACTATCATTGTGCTCGTAATGGAAGAAAGTGTACAATTTTGATCCTCCCATTATCTATAACATTTCAAAATATATCTAAAAACTCATTATAATGCAATTTGAGACTACTTAAATAAAATAAAAAGCTAAAATATGCAACATCCTGTACACCAGTTCGGCTGCAGCACATAACTCACGCTGTAACAGTTCAATCGGGGACAAAACAAGCTATGCGCGTGCGACGCCCGCTGGCTGCACCAAGCTAGGCTAGCCTATTGCGCGGCTAATAAATTATATTACGTTTAAATTATTATTACAATATGCTCTATTAGTTTATAATAACTGTTTTAACAACGCATTAGCTAAGCTGCTATGCGGTGAAGACAGAAATGTCAAAAATGTTGCTACTGAAATGTACCTTTTTTCTTTTTATTTATATAAACTGTTTAAAAACGTCTAATCTAGCATGGCAAAATTTTTAACCGTAAACAAGGAGATAATCACATAGACTAAAATTGATACTATTAAATAATTTATTGAGTTTGGGTGCCTTAGAGTAAACGATTTCCCAAAAAAAATGTTATGTCTACGAAATAAACTTAATAAGCGCCTTATTATAGTAAAACATTTTGTATAATATATTTTTTTAAATGGCTACATATGTCATTTCTTTTACTCTTCAAGAGTTAAAGCAGACGACCAATTCGTGGTATAATATGTATAGTAAACTTTATAACGAAAATAGCAGTAGCTATTATAATAATTCTTTAATAAAATAATATTGGGTAATATGTACGATTTAATAAAATACTTACCGGATTTCATCGCGTTTAATTTTGTTTAGAATTTTCCCGACTGATACCTACTACAGTATACTATATAGTTACTATAGTAAAAGTGAAGAAAGTAAGAAAAAATAGTTTTTCACTATTAAGTAAGTAACTTATCAACAAAATTATCTGTACAACAACAAAGTAATACTGCAGTATTATATACATAAAACATACCAACTACAATCACTAATCGCAAATACCTACGGAATCCGGATAAACGCTTTCTCATGTTACGTACGCACTATTGTCCGCCCAATGGCGGCCGCATCGAGCGACATATGGACGCATTGTAAGCACACCTCCGACCGAATACTACCCATCTGTCGTACAAGCGCACACCCACTGTATTGTGAACTAGCTTTTATGATATCCTGGTACCTCTAAACCTATAAATGTTAAGTTTTAAAAGAGTAATACAAATAAAGCTTGGTAATTTCGTCGTCGACGAATAACTGCCTCCGTAGCCTAGTGGTTAGGGTGGCTTTAGATACCGGAGGTCGTGGGTTCTAATCCTGCCAGGACTCAAAGAATTTTTATTGTTGTTTCCTAGTTAATTAGGGCAATTTAAGTAAGTAAGTAAGATGACCCATGCGTCGGATGGGCATGTAAAAAGTTGGTCCACCCACCAACCCGCATTGGACCAGGGTGGTGGGATACAGCCCAAAACCTAATGGATTGGGGTGTATTAGGGGAGGCCTATGTCCAGCAGTGGACTATCACAGGCTGATGATCATGATCATGATGATGATGAATCTCGAAGTTCGTTTATAAATTTCGACTCGTTCGTTAAATTTCTACTGAATGGAAATAGGCATGGAAGTTCTTATTGTTGCACCAAAGCCTAAAGGTTGACAGAAAACAGTTTTTATTGGTAGCAGATTTCTAGATACCGTGATGCCTTTTTATACCGCTAAGTTATATCATAAAAGCACTAGGAAATTAATGTTATAGTAGTGTCAATACGTTGTTCAAAAATAATAACATTAATTCATTATGAATTATTTTGATTGATGTTAAATTAGAAAGAAAATAAAAAAAACGAAATGTAATTCAATGAAGCTTAACAATTTAAAGTACCTATCGCTAATGTAAAGTCACATTGATGGCACGATAAGAAAGACATTAAATCGCGACTTGAGAATTGTGTTAGACAAATTAGCAAAGCAAAAGCAAATATAGGTATTATTAATATTCTGTAATAATAAATAAAAAAAGAATTCTATATTCAAAGCAATAGTCATAGTATAAGCAAACAATAGTGTCAATACGTTGTTCAAAAAATAATAACATTAATTCATTATGAATTATTTTGATTGATGTTAAATTAGAAAGAAAATAAAAAAAACGAAATGTAATTCAATGAAGCTTAACAATTTAAAGTACCTATCGCTAATGTAAAGTCACATTGATGGCACGATAAGAAAGACATTAAATCGCGACTTGAGAATTGTGTTAGACAAATTAGCAAAGCAAAAGCAAATATAGGTATTATTAATATTCTGTAATAATAAATAAAAAAGAATTCTATATTCAAAGCAATAGTATATTATATGTTTCAATCATACATAATATTCCATTCAAATAAAAAATCCCAGCATCAACAAATAATAATATTTGGTTACAACTACCATAACTTGTTACTAAGTATAATATTTTTCCAATTATTCCAACCCTTTAAATGCCAACATGTCCAAACATTACTAACCCATTACTTACTAAAAATGAAAAACAAATATCACACTAAATCGTTATAGTGAAACGTTACAAATAAATACGTGTTTAATAACCGGATTAAACGCACTAACCTAACCTCGTTCCGTACAGCTTTTAAATAAAACTTAACTTCAATTTCACACTGAATTCCAAAATCAATTTCTATTGGATCCTTTTGAACTGTTCAATTCTAAAAAGTCCTAAATACTAGCTGTTGTGCATTCGATTTGAGATTCGATGCTAATATATTATAGTTGATTTTGATATGAAGCAACAATAAAAACATCAGAAACCATTCATTAGTGCGCTCCGTGAGGTTTTATAAAAGGGAACTTGTTCGCCCTTATGTGTATCTAGATAGAATTCATTTTGCTTCAACACGTGCAAGCGTCATGCCATGCCATCGACAATACCATACCATTCATCTTGCGAAATCAATCGATGGCTTATTCAAAACACTGTTCGCATATACCGGCGACACACGATGTTTGCTTTGAATCTTTTTCTCCGATTTATTGCTTTGGGCAAAGAAAAATTACACATCTGTCGGGTTACGCCCCACAAAGGTGTTATTTTTTTAATTCATCCAATTCCACAGTACCTAAAAGGCAGACGGCGCGTCCTAAAAAGATATGTTTCGTACACTAAATAACCGGTGTCGTAAAACAATAAAACACTTTCTAAGTATTTACTATTCGGCGTCCTTTGCATCTTGGACGGTGAGCTAAGCTGTAAATCCTCTTACCTGCTTCTGACGTTTGCAAATCTTCTTAAAGACTGCACAAAAACGTTTCAAGAAAACCCGACTAGTAATACTATTACTGATTGCGAATAACATCAAATAAAATTCACATATTTAATACCATCTAATACTATTAATAGGTTTGTTAAATAATTCACAGGCAGATCGGTAAAGATTATAAACTTATATACAACAAACATATACAAATAGGCTGACGAAAAAATTTCGTAGTTAAAGATATAAAGTAATCATTATTCAGTAGTGAACGTCCACAAGTACGAAGTGTACACGCTCTCGCTTCAAGTTAAACAATTGAATAATTATCCGCGAGCATTGTCTAACGCCATTATTTTGTCAACTGAACGTCTGTTGACAGTTAGAGTGGTAAATTTGTAGATTTATGGCCTATACGTACTAAGAAGTGAACGGGATGCTTTGTACCGTAAGGAAATTCAAGTTAAGAGTACTGCTTATATAAATACAGGCATAGGTAATGAAATTAAATAATTAGAAACTAATTAAATATGATTAGAAATAATTAAATATGATTAAATATAATTACAAACTAACTAAATAATTATATTATAATACATTGTCAATCAAAACTCATAAACGCATTGGTACTATTTAAATAAAATACTTTATTAATCATATCTTTTTGGATGGTATATTTAGTAAAAATACAAAAGTTTTGCGTAATAAGTTAACTGCAATTATCATATTATTCCTTTAACTTTGTAATACTTTGGAATGTTACTAATAAATTTTTAAATTAAGTCCACTATTATGGCATACGTTATGCTATTACTTAATATATAAGTTATTATGTTTCTTTAATAAGAAATGAACGAATGGAATCATTTATCATTTCATTATTAATGCATATAATTAAATATGTATTTGGAATTGAAATTATCTTTTAATAAATTAAATGCGATATACATAGTAGATAAACGTACTAAAAATTTAATTTCTTCTTGTTTTCGAAAGTACAACTATAATAAAATATTTTGGCGGCATGTCGGCGGAATTTGAAGGCGAAAGAAATTTTTATTGCCTTTGCAAATTTTATGACTCGCCTTTAAGCCGTTCGTTTTCGCAAAAACAATTCCGTTTCGCACGCCTTTGACTTAAACTTTAAAAGAAAGAAACTGCTATAAAGTTACAAAAAAAAACTTATGACTTCTTTAACAAGAGCGACAAATGTTGAACAAAAAGCGCGGCATTTCAAAGGCGCCGATATTGTTTGAGGGATAAAGATGTCTTTTTATCTGTTTTATTTTACAATTACGGTGGCAATAAACGTAGACATTTTTAACTTCGTTACGCCCTTTACATAAAGTAAAGGCGTGTATTTTTTTATGGTATCTTTTATTAGTAGATAAGTTACGAGAACCTTATCTGATAGCAAGCCTTCGTAATATATAGGCATCGCTAGAAATCTAGCCACCCTAAAGCTTTATATTCAACATATATATCATGCCTATGAAACCGGAACCCACTACAAACTTGTAATAACGCACATTAGTACTTTGTGGCAGAAATAGACGCCTTGATGCTACTCATTTAGCTCGTTATAAGCCTCTTTTTGTTCATTATGAATTTATGCTTGCAGACTTTACTCTTGTCCATGGTAAGTTTTATCTAACACAGAGTTCGCGGAAAGCTACCGTTCCCACGAGCTAGGTGACCTACATTTTTTGCTAAAGTGAAGGCCATACGTTAAGAAGGTTAGTATGGTGCGTACGGACATTCCACATAAAAAAAACTGAGTGATAAAAAAAAATTATCCATTTGATTGTTTTTCTTCTAATTTTCTTTTTAATTTAACTATTTATTCAATTAGCCCCAACTCTCTAGGTTTGAACAGCAATAGAAAGGCATTAAACATATAAAAATAATGCTTTAGTTAAATCTTTTTCAATATCTTATATTGTTTATAAAATAATTAATTAATTTATATTTCACTGGTTCTCTTGATTTAAATGTATCATCATATATATTTTTTGAAATCTAAAAACCTTTTAAACATCATCATCATCATCTTTAGCCTGTGATAGTACACTGCTGGACATAGGCCTCCCCTTATACACCCCTATCCATTAGGAGGTTTTTGGACCGTATGCCACTACGCCGGTCCAATGCGGGTTGGTGAGTGGACCGACTTTTTACATGCCCATCCGACGCATGGATCATCTTACTTTTCAGACAATAGGGGGATCGGCCCAAATTGCCCTAACCAACTAGAAAACAACAATAAAAATTTGTTGAGTCCCCGCAGGATTCGAAGCCACGACCTCCGGTTTCACCCACCACACGCCCATACCACTAGGCTACGGAGGCAGTCACATTACACATCACTAATTTGAATTACTTTATAAGATTTCTTTTAATTATATTTCCTAAACCAAAATCAAATGGTTAACCTTAAAATCTATTTCATTTATGTAGAGTGAAATGAAAATAATCCACAATAATAAAAGCATAGAACTTTTGTACAACTTTGGTACGTTTCGTGTGATAGTCCATGACTATTTGAGGTTAAGCATATTTTTAACAGCGAGTGTTGTCACCGCTTCTTAAACCAATAACTTAGGATATAAAATGTTGTTTTATGATATCACGTTATATATTTAACCGTAAACCGTGCCGAGTGTCCGTCATAATGGATATAAACTGTGATTTCGGCAAACAAACAGCTCCCGGTCAACTGCTCGCACCTAATCTCTTGCTGTGGCGTTATACCGCGTTACCAACTTAAGGGGCGGCGTACACTGGAGCGACATTGAGGAAAAAAGTTACCTGACCTTGTAAATAGAGCTAAATTAAGCATATCAGTTTTCTGCATAATGTAACATATTGGGTTTTTTAAATTATTGCCTACGCAGATACACGAGCAGTTAGGCCACCTGATGGCAAGTGGTCAACGACGCCCATAGACATCGGCAATATTTGTGGTATCACCAATGCGCTGTCTACCGTAAGACATAGGGTATTAAGTCTCGTTTACTCAGTGATTACGCTGGCTACGGTGCCCTTCAAACCGGACACAGTAGTGTTTTTCACTTTTCGGCAGAAATATGCACCGTGGTGGTACCACCCCAGACGGTCCCCTGTAAAAAGATGACCTACCACCAACAATAGTTGGTAATTATAATAAAACCCAAAAATACTTTATTTAAATGACGGCAAGACTGCATTGCTTAATGAGAACTGAGTAGATTATGATTTGTGATTGTTATAGATTTTTACCAGAACATTTTCTTTTTTGAAGTGCCTAAATTTTTAGATATGATTACACTAAATATCAGGTATGAAGAGACGCGTAAGGTGGATATACTTTAAAAAAAATCTTGAGAAATATTACTCCGATATATATTTAAGCAGGCAAATCGTTGGCGTGTAAAAACGACACTCCTAATAATTAATGAACTACGCAGCAATCATTCAAACCGTTGATGTTTGGTGACTACGAGTGAACCTATCCTACGCTATATTCTGTCTAGAATACACAGAAGAACTGTCTAGAATATATAGAATAGTAAACGTTGCAGTTAATAAAACAGCCAGAAAAATAAATTGTTAAGAATTTAGTGGTCTACTAAGCGTCGTACCTTACGCGCCCCTCGCTGCACAATCATTAATCAGAGCTTCGATTCCGAGCTCCTTACAATGGGGAGTGTTCGTAGCGGCGTGCGATCCATTAGAATAACAATAATTACTCTTCCGATGTCATAAAGACTGGAGCGGACCGGGATTTTAAGTTGCCGAAGCAACTTTGTGGTGAACTATTTTAATCAAGGCCAAAAATACGTAACCACCTCGGAGGTCTAGCGGTATTGGCCCTTGATTTATAAATCACAGGTCATAGGTTTGAGCTCCACGGGGAAACGACTTTGTGTTATCGAATACGTAATGCGACATGTAAATATAACATTCAATAAAGTTATGAAAGACGTTCTTTACGTTTAATTTACACAACTATGCAACGAAGTAAACATACGTGTAGCGTTATCACCCAGATGTCAATCAACAAGCCACAAGCAAGTAATAACAACGCCTTAACTAATAAGTTCGTTTATATAACTTCTGTGTTTCCCCTAGTGCAGGTATTGCTTGTAATATTTCTAACATTTATGATCTGTAATCATTTATTGTACACACGCAACCCAGATTAAAACCACTTTTTACGAGCTTATCGCGTTCATTGCATGTATTGTTGTTGCATAGTCTACCCCATGAGCATGGACACTGAAATGAGTCCGAAACGTTGGAAACAAAGAATATGCATCCAATGCGATAAATCTATAGTTATGGGATAGACTGAGTTGTTGTTCGTCTTTATACAAACTAATAATAGTCTTTAGGGATCTACAGGTATAATATACACTAAATTACTAACAACTATACACAATCCGTAATTTAGTTTATTTAATTATTAAGCGTAAAAGAAAGAAACCATCTTACGCAGCAATTATAAAATAAAAATTAAATATCTCTATCAAAATCTAGAGCGCAATGAAGTTATTTTAATTGTTACTTCACCAAATTTTATTTCCTATTCCTTTGTTCAGATTTGATAAAGTTTAATGATAATAAATGCTCTTGTTCCATAGAATTTCATATTCTTTGCTGGTTTAATTTTTCTAGCGGCTACGCAGGCAAACGACCAGTCGGGCCACCTGTTGGAAATGGGTCGCCGACGCCCATAGACATTGACATAGAGGAGAATCAGCATATTCCAATACATATATATTCGTTCAATATAGAAGTGTAACACTCCCTTATTGGTTGTCAAGGACGCTACCACCGGTTCGGAATAGGATCGCCACCGACCTGGGAAGAATCGGCGAAAGAAACTCGGCAGGCCTTTTTTCTCATCTTTTGTGAGCTACATACAGTTCAATCATACGTATATCAAATTCTGCGCGCTGGAGCGAGCGTTCCATTACCAGGTTGTGTTATCATTTATAAACTCATTTATATTATAATAACATTTAACACATAAATGTTCCATTACTACTTTTTTAAATTATTCAATAGTTAAATTCTGAACGTTTACTGGAATTTTGTTGTAAAAGTGTATACATTGTTCTATAAAAGATTTACTTATTCTTCGCAGTCTAGTTGCTGGAAGAATTAAATTATGTTTGTTTCTAGTATGTATGTTATGTGCATCACAATGCCTGCGAAAATCATTTCTATTCAGCACATACATTAGGTTTTCGAATATGTATTGAGAAGTAACGGTTAGTATTTTTATCTCTATGAACAATTTTCTCAAGGCTTCTTTGGGGCCCAAGTTATATATACCGCTCGAATAGCTCATTTTTGGGGGACAAAAATTTGTATTAGTAATCATAATCTCGCTTACTCAGTAAATACGCTGGATACGGTGCCCTTCAAACCGGGACACAGTAGGTTTTTTTATACTACTTATATGCGGCAGAATTAGGCACCGTATTAGAATGTAAAATGATCGTATATATCAAACTGCTTTCCCATTATTAAGATTTATAGAGTGTGTCATAACAAATTTGTTTATGGTATGTGAATATGTTTCGAATTTTATCATGATATGCTTTTATATAAGTCACAATAAAATCAAGCAATCGTGTCCATAATTTATTTTGGCAATATAAGGTTCTTACAGGTTTTACGGATTTTTCAATATTTCGACCTTTTGACCGTTATATGTTATAATTATGCAAGTCACACTAATTGTGCTATCCAGAATTTTCACATTAGTTAATGTGTAAAGGCATTGTAAAATTACTAAAGATAAGTAAACACCTTCTTATGTCCAGTTCTATTAGCGCTTAATATGTAAATATCGTTTGAGGTTTACATATAAACGAAATCCAACGAACTCATTTTAAATTGCCGCAATTAGTGTTTGAAATTAAGCTTTTACCACATAAATTCCGTGTCTTTTAAACTGTGCCATTGTTGGAAAATATTCAAGATACAACAGCTTAAATTGCAGCACTACTCCAGAACTTTCCGACTCCAACGGTCATCAGTTTTTACCAAAATTTAAAACCAATTAGACCAAGCAATTCAAAATTACAGCAAGCCATAACGGAAGTCTGTGACAACTGCATCCCCAGGCTAAAGAGAGGAGGTAGAAAAGGATTGCCCTGGTGGAATGAAGAGTTGAGCGGTCTCAAAAGAGAAGTCTCCAAACTAAAGCGCCGCATATCATGTGCGGCTGCAAGTCAGGCGGGAGGGGGTCGTCGCGCAGTACCTCACAGCCAAAGACACCTACCAGCTGGCTGTAAAAGGCCAGACCTCCAGTTGGAAGGACTTCTGCTCCAAACAGGACAGAGAGTCCATGTGGGATGGAGTTTACAGGGTGATCAACAGAACTGCGGCCAGACAGGAAGAACTCCCTATAGTCTGTGGAGGGAAAACCCTAGGGAGACAAGAATCAGCCAGGGTCCTAGCCGAGATCTTTTATCCGGAAGATAGGGTTGATAGTGACGGTGCCGACCATAAGCTGGAGAGAGAGGTAGCCGAAAAGCTAAACAAGGAGACACATGGTGAAACATGTGACCCACCCTTTACGGCGGAGGAGCTGAAGTGGTCGGCATCTAGCTTCAACCCTAAGAAGGCCCCTGGACATGACGGATTCACCGCAGACATATGCCTGGCCGCAATCACCCTGTCCACCGATCTCTTCCTGGCGATCGTGAACGCCTGCCTTCGCCTCTCACACTTCCCTCAGAAGTGGAAGGAGGCGACGGTGATGTTCCTTGCGAAAGCCGGAGGAGGCAGACTACACGCATCCTAAGTCCTACAGACCCATTGGTCTTCTGCCAGTCCTGGGAAAGATCCTTGAAAAGATCCTCATGCGACGTATCGAAGTGGTACGTCACCGGCCACCAGTATAAAGCAATACGGCTTTATGCCATAAAGATCTACCGAGGACGCCCTCTGATCTAGGTGAAATATGTCGAGAGACGGTTAGTCGAAAACGGCTAACCGTCGTGATATCACTGGACAGAGGGCGCCTTCGATAATGCCTCATGGCCGGCCATACGATGCAGGCTGGCAGAGATAAATGCCCGGTGAACCTGGAGGCGACTTGTAGATAGCTATCTTCAAGATAGAAAAGTGCGCGTCAGGTTCGCCGGAGAGGAATGGGAGGGACTACCACGAAAGGATGCTGCAAGGGTCAATCGGTGGCCCAACTTTTGGAACCTACTTAACCCCTTCTGGTAGAGCTTGATGGAAGAGGCATTTTCGTACAGGCTTTCGCGGACGACATTGTTCTGGTGATTTCCGGGATCGAGCGGTAGAGGTCCAGGAAGAGGCTAACGCGGTCCTCGCACGTGTCAGAACTGGGGTGAGCGAAACAAATTAAAATTTGCGCCCACAAAGACCAAGGCAATGCTCCTAACAAGGAAGATAAAGTACGACACCCGGTTCTGGCATGGGCGGGAATATATCAGAAATGGTCAAAGAGCTGAAGGTTCTGGGCCTTACAAAGACAACAAGCTAACCTTTAATAGCCATATTAAGAATGTCTGTTGTAAGGTCCAGAACATTTAAGAGCAGGTTACAAGAGCGGCCAAAATTCACTGGGGCCTGAACCCGGAGATCACCAGGGCAACTCACACCTGCAGTCGTGGAGCCGAGTCGTCTTATGGGCGAGCGCCTGGGCCCCAGCGACCAATAAGGTCCAGGTCCGGCGCACCTAAATATGGTGCAACGTGCTTCGTGCAGAAAATTATTAGGGCATATCGGACGGTCTCGCTGAACTCGGCCCTTTGCTCGCTGGGATACTTCCATTGGACCTTAGGATCGGAAGCGGCCACCCTTTACGAGGTAAAGAGGGGCCGTTCTCAGCGAGTGATTGGAGACCGGGAGCTCGAGCGTCCGGTGCCCTCACACCAGTTGCACACACCGAGAGCTGATAGGGCTGCAGTTCGTCTGCCTGGGGGTGGTGAAGAAGTCTCCCAAGAAAGCTCCACCATCAACATCTTCACGGATGGAAGCAAAATTAGCGTAGAAGTTGGAGCGGCATTGTCCATTTGGGACAGTGCCTGAAACAAGAAAACAAAAAATTTAAATTGGGAGACTTCTGCACCGTCTACCAGGCGGAACTGCATGGCCCTCCGTAGAGCCATAGGGGTGGCACTCAAGATCCTGCACGGAGCTACAACTGTACAGTGACTCGAGGTCTGCCCTAGAGACACTACGCTAGTAGTGACTCTCGCACCCGACTGGCCATAGGGCAGGGATGCCATGCTAAACTGAGAAATCGAGGCGGCTCCCTTGACCTCTACTGGATTAAGGCACATGCGGTGTAGAGGGGTAACGAAAGGGCGGATTTCTTAGGAAAGAGGCCGCCACGCGGATTAAAGACGACCGGACTACGAAAATGCCCGGTTTCATTCGTCAAGAGGATTCTTCGGCAAGAGTCCATTGACGAATGGAACCAGGCGCTACACGTGAGCCAACAGCCTCGACCACCAAGCTCTTCTTCCCGAACGCGATCGATGCGCACCGCACCATTAGGAGGTTGGAACTCGGTCCACAGCTGGTGCAGGCTCTGACAGGGCATGGGGCTTTGCGGAGTATCTGCATCGCTTCAAATGTCGAGGATAACCCGGCATGCGAGTGCGATGGGAGGCTCGCAGAGTTCCCTGACACCTTCTTACCGGTGCTCGATGTTCGGGCGGGAGAGACAGAGCCTGGCACTGGAGATGGGGGAAAGTTACAATGGAGTTTACCTTAATTAGGAAACAGCCACCCTTCACCAAATTCAGTAACAAATTA